>OX596138.1:10357978-11831295 GCA_951394285.1 Epirrhoe tristata | reverse complement strand
TCCGGGTCTGGTACCTACTGATACCCTGAAGTATTGAATGTTGGGATACAATTGTGTCTGTTAGGAGAGAAACCCTAAAGATTCAGTATTGGGATGCTAGGTTGCACCGCAGTTTTAGATCTCTCTCGTTAATTCAAGTAAATATCTACCTAGGTATCTCTGTACTTTCTTGTAGAGGCGACTTTGTCACAATGAAACTTTGTAGCAGGACGAATGTCACTGTACCAGGCGTCTTATCTAAAAGTCTTGGAACAAACATTTAACTGCCCTGGGGCGGTCATGTGTAGTTGCATGCAATCGTCCTTTCTGTCACGCTAAACGTGAAAGTTTGTGGGAAAGTAGGGTACACAGCCAAACAAGTGAATTTTTGAGACACTACAGGAAGGAGAAGTAGCATAATAAATGGGATCCCTTTTAAGCGTAAATTGAAATTTCATAATCTTATTTCGTATAACATCATCATCTTCCTGCCCTTATCCCACATTATGTGGGGTCGGCACAAAAGTGTTCTTCTTCCATTCTCCTCTATCAGCCGTCATCTCAACACTCACTCCTTTCTTACTCATGTCATCCTTTACACAATCCATCCATCTTTTCTTTGGCCTACCTCTACTCGTAAATCCATCAACATTCATACCAAGCACTTTCCTAGTTACATGACCTTCTTCTCTTCTCATTACATGCCCATACCATGCTAGCCTGTTGCTTTATTTGCCTTATTTCGTATAACAATAAAGGCATAATTATTTATCAACAATTAATTTCAAATCTTTCAGGTAACAACCATAATTCAGACACGTGACATAAAGGCCTGGGTTTGTTTGCATAAACTCCTTCCATCTATCATCCATAATGGCCGCTATTTGTCAAGAATAACAAAACCAAGTGCACAACTTCATCACAATAAGAAACGTAAAGTCAATAAAGATTCCTTGGTACAGTTTTCGCTTTAATTACGGGAGGGAAGTTTCAGAGCTGTGTCAACAAAGTTTTGGAATCCACTTCACGCTGCCAACTTCGCAATCTGCGAGATGGTTTGTATGTTTTATTTATTACTAGATGGCGACACACGTCAAATTAGATCGCGTTGTCGTTGCGTTTTGTACTGTTCTATACAGGGTGTAAAAAGACTGCTACCGAAAACTAAGGGATTGCAATCAGACCATGATTCTGAACATATTTATCGAAAAAAAAAATTTTGACTTGGCTACGTCATTTTATTTTATTTTCTAGTTTTTTGCTACTAGTACAACATAATAAGACCATACCTACCTAATCATTTCATTTATAAAAGAAACAAACAATTAAAACTCAAAATCCAGCAATCTATTTATAAAAACGCGCCCAGTACATACGCTCGACCAGCTGTACGAAGTCGGTTTTCTCCGGATATAATGATTTTTTTTGAAAATCCTTTTGGATTTGGCTGTGTTTTGGGATGCTGTACCTACCCCTTTCGGCTTCGGTAGACCTCTATTTACACCCTGTATATATATATTTTGTCATAAAATCCTCTGGTCATGCCCTCAAAAGCCCGTTAAAGCTGAAAAAGGCCTCTGACTTCTTAAGCATTTATTGTCCTTTCGCAAAAAAACCTCCGTCAGTAGTTCAAGGCTCATGCCTAGGCTAGTCCCTAAGAGGTCCTTCATCACATCTTATGTACATTTCTATAATTTTAATATTTCAATAAATTGATTATAATTATAGGTTGTGAACAAAATAATTATGTGTACTATAATTATAATCTACTGTTGTATTTTTTTTGAGAAAGGGTTTATTTTTTACGTTAATTTTCGAATTTACTTCTTAGTATACTTGCTAGTTTTAAGTACAAATCTAATTTCCCCAACGAAAAGAAACAAACATTTTATTAAACTTTTCAGCGCAAAAAAGAAAGTTTCTACATTCACTTGGCGAAAATTAAAAAGAAACGAAATTAAAAGACCAAGTGGACTTCTACAGTGAAATTTCTAATGAAGAAAGTTTTAAAATTAGTGGTTGGCGAGAGGTCACGCGAGAGACAAGAAAGAAACCAAGGGTTTTTATTTTTACAAGTATTGTAAGTGTTGAGTAGAGTTGTTAGTCTTGTAATATCAACCTGCAATGATATAAAAATTAATTTGATTTGTAAGTATGAAGTGACAATAGATAATTGTTTTATTTTCTTCCAGCTGCTCAATTAAATTCGCTAAAATTAAAAAGTGAGAGAGGGTCGTTTCATGAATTGAGACTGGTCTCAATTCATGAAACGAAGCTTTTGCATTGTGTAATAAACAAACCAATAATGTAAGATTTAAATTTACGGAAAAATTTACACTAAAAAAAATTAAAAATTAAATTGGGTGCGGATAGGCGCACCAAATTTTCATTTCATATGTTTTGTTCTTCAACTACATTTTTAGATTATTTTTCCAAAAAATTAAGGTAGGTTTTAAAAATGATACGTAAAAAGTTTAGATATTTGTTCACAAAATTTTTGAGCTGTCCAAAACAACAAAAGATTTCAATAAGACAAACCGTAATTCCCGGGAAAGCGGCAAGATTCGCTCTAAATAATTCGCAAGTAAATTCGTCTTCTTCATACATTATATATGTAGGGTTATTTATGTTCTGCAGCACAGTTTTATTCTTTACATCGTTCGAAAGAGAAATGAACAAAGTTTACACATAAATAAAAGTTCTACCTTGAGTTGATGACGTGACACACTTTGTGCATCGTTGTATTTCTTTTGTTGTGCTACATTTTTTACAAAAAAAAGCTTACAGCTTTTAGGCAAAAATAGAATAGTACTAAATAATAATAACTAGATAATACGGCTACCCCTCAGCATTTGCTCCAACAGCTCGAGAGTGTTGGAGCGCTAGTTTTCAGTGGCGCCATACCCGTTGTGGCGCAGCACTTGCTGTGTCACGCGTCTCATCGCATAATTATCTTATTAGTTAATACAATTTAAGAATACATCAAGGAATCAGGTCCTCATACAAAATATCGTTGATTGCCCATTAGCTTTCTTGGTTAGAAAATGCACGCAAGGACGTTAGTTTAAACCCCGTCTGTAGTTGCAATTTTTTTGAAAAAAACAGTTTTTTTTTTTTTTAAATCTTGTCCTACACATAGACAATATAATATCAAGTCTTTCAATTCCTGAATCCAGATCCAGATCCTCTGAACATGCTATAAGAGAGTAATCAAAGACACGTCCAATAATACATTTGCACACATTCTGATAAGTTGTAGATATGATTTAATAGAGGCAAGCTCCTCGCCGCCTAATAATACTAATGTGTTTATTGTATTGAATTGTAATTTACTAAGGAAATGCCAAAAAGTATCTACAAGTTGCAAAAGTAATCCATAAATCATATCCAGATAATCACCGGAGTAATTGCACACTCTTCCGTTCCATTTCACCCGTTTTTCTGTCGATGGAGCGATTACTTTGTTAAGGACCTTAAAAGGTCGGAACGTGTCGGAACCTTGTTATGCTAGGGTTGTTGAAGATCAACAATATTATAGCTATGATTATGAAAATATTTCTAATACTAGCTTCCGCCCGTAGCATTACTTACCTAAGTACATTACCCATTTCTTTAAATGGCCTAAATGCTATTCGAGACCACATAAACCTATTCCACGTTTCATACAAATGGATATGTCGTGATTAAAATAGGAAAACATAGTAAAATCAAATACTTTTTTAGGCAAATGGAATAAAAATAAGGAATGTTTGATGACATGGTATTAAATTAAATCTTAAAATATTGTATTTTATGTATTAAGTACTTTGAACTAAGTTTTTCTAAATGGGTTTTCGATAAAACAAAAGTTTACTTGTAGATTTTCCAATATATAAATGTAGAAGACCGTCTTTTCCGCCATCGACCCTATCTGAAGAACGGAACGGAATGACTTCGACTGCAATTTAAAACAAAGTTCGATAATGGAACGTTACGAGATTCTTAATTGAAATAGTTCATTTTTCTTTTCTCCGTGATTTGGTTGGGGAGTTTTCTTCCTTGATTTTGTAGATTCTGTGACAGGATAAAGTTTGACAATCGCAAAGTTTCTATGTACCTATATTTTATTGTATTTAAATATATTTATATTGTACTAGCTATGTCCTGCGGTGTTACCCGTGGTTCCTCGGGAATTCTTCACTTGTGCGCCAACTCAATAAACATACATACCTCAAATCCTCCTCCCTCAGGTTTACACTAGTTTTGTGTATGTTATTTAAAAAAAAAATATACAGGGTGTAAAAAGACGTCTACCGAAGCCGAAAGGGGTAGGTACAGCATTCCAACACACAACTAAATCCAAAAGGATTTTCCGAAAAAATCATTATATCCGGAGAAAACAGCGTTTGAAGATTACTGTTTGCGTATGTACTGGGCGCGTTTTTATACGTAGATTGCTGGATTTTGAGTTTTAATAGTTTTTTTCTTTTGTAAATGCAATTATTAGGTAGGTATGGTCTTATTATGTTGTTACCAAATGTAATTAATGATCACTTTCTTTCTCTTCCGGGAAGGAACAATGTCCCAATATCTGATTTAACATACTTTGAATTTCATAGACATAGCTCAGCTTGCTTTAAATTTAACACTGTTGATGAATTCACGGTTGGTAAAATTATAAAAACTTTCTCTACTAATGCTTCCGGTGCTGATGGCATATCAATGGATATGATACTTCTCACACTCCCACAAACGCTTGAACTCATCACAGCCATAATTAATGCCTCTATTCAGACTGGAACGTTCCCCTCATCCTGGAAATCTGCCATAGTTAAACCGATACCAAAAACAACTAATCCTACAAATCTGAAAGACCTACGGCCTATCAGCATTTTACCATTCTTATCTAAAATTATCGAAAAGATAGTATGCTTGCAGCTGACTAAGTATCTAGAAGAGAATCATATAATACCTAAAGAACAGTCGGGCTTTAGGAAAGGCCACAGTACAGCAACAGCCTTGATGAATGTCGTTGACGACGTACTCACTGCGCAGGATGCCGGTGAAGGAACTATTCTTACCCTTCTAGATTTTTCACGTGCATTCGAAACCATTAATATCTCGCTCTTGCTGGCTAAACTCTCCTATTACGGTTTAGATAACTCAGCGGTAAGATGGTTTGCAAGCTATCTCACAGGGCGCTCCCAGGTGGTAGAGGTTAACAATACAAACGGTTCTTGCTCTTTTTCATCGGCGCTGCCTGTAATACGTGGCGTCCCCCAAGGATCCGTCCTTGGCCCGATTCTTTTTGTTTTATACTGTGCTGATGTATCTTTGAAGATAAAAAACTGTAAATTTCATATCTATGCTGATGACCTACAGCTCTATATGTCCTCCATACCCAGAGAAATAAATAATAATATTCATGAATTGAATCAAGATCTAGAAAATGTCGTCAAATGGTGTGAATCAAATTGTTTGGTTTTAAATCCTTCAAAATCTAAATTTCTGGTTCTTGGGTCTAAAAATCAGATTAATGACATACTTGAACAAGACCCTAAGGTATTATTAGATAACAATTGTATAGAGCGTGTTAACGAAGCTCGGAATTTGGGTGTGCTTATGGACGGAACACTTCACTTTGAAAAATATTTATTACAAACGGTTCAGAATTGTTTTTATCGATTGTCCGTCTTGTATAGAATGCGAGAACATTTAAGCACTGAACTAAGAATACAACTATGTGACTCACTTATTCTTTCTAAACTAAGCTATGCAGACAACGTTTTCGGATCATGTTTACTTGCCCGTACAAAAAAGTTATTACAACGCGTCCAGAATGCTTGCATAAGATTCTGTTTTCCAATTCCTCGTCGAGCGCATATTTCTCCTTATATTAACAACAATGGTCTTTTGAATATGTCATCGCGCCGTATTCTTCATTTGGCCACTCTGCTTTTTGGGGTAATCAAAAATCATCGGCCCCTCTACCTTTATGAAAAACTTCACTTTTCTGATCGGCGTCAAAGATTTGCAAGCCGCCTTATTTGCCCAAGACACGGAACGGCTGCCTTTCGTGGTAGCTTCAAGTATGCTGCCACGAAATGTTGGAACAACTTACCACCCCCTGTTCGAAATTGTAAATCCATTTATTCTTTTAAAAATTCACTTAAAAAACACCTGTTACTCTGTCAAAATAGCTTAAATAGGTAGCCGTTCTGGGTTATTTAGATTTTAATTTTCTTTACTTAAGTAAAATTTATATAGAATTTATACATACATGTTACTTAACTTACTTAATTTTTATTATTAAAACTGTAGATTTTTATATTTTTTGTTATCACTAACACTTACTTAATGTCGCTGTGTATCATGTGACTTAACTTACTTTAATTTTTTGACTCAAACTGTAGATTTTTATTTTTTGTTATCACTATCACTAACACTTACTATTGTTTAATTTCTTAGTATTATAGTGTCGCTGTGTATCACAGTTGCTGCTTTGTGCGCAAACTGCACACTGGCGTCACGGAAGACCAGCGTTATAGTAGCTTAGTTACATAAACTACTATAACAATATGCTGAGTGGCGGCCAATTTTGTTGTCATTTATGTTATTACTTCATTCTGTGTATTTTATTGTTTTTTTTTTCTGTGTGGCACAAAATAAACTATTTTTATCTTTTTTATCTTTATCTTTACTAGTAGTAAATAACTAGAAAATAAAATAAAATGACGTAACTAAGTCAATATTTTTTTTGCGTTTTTTTCGCTAAATATGTTCAGAATCATGGTCTGATTGAAACCCCTCAGTTTTCGGTAGCAGTCTTTTTACACCCTGTATATATAATTACGTTTTATAAGTATAACAATTACACGTTCAATCGCATTTCGGTTACGTCGAAATATGAATATCATTTTTGTAATAATTGTAATTTCATACATTGAATCGAGTTGGATGTAATTTTTATTCAAGTTAATAACTTAATACAGGGGGTAAAAAAGTATCTACCAACTAAATAAATGACTTTACGACGAAATAAAATTACTTTAAATAGTTTAAATAGTAAATTCAACTCTAGGTGATGTTGGCCTAGTACATAATACCGTTTAATTCGTCACAAACACATTCGCCGAACTTCAACGAATACTCGCGTTCACGAACGTGTTGAGAGTCTAATTTTGCCTGTAGGTATTTTTATCATTGTGATTTAAAAAGTCAAAACACTAAAGTGGTCAATATTCTCGTGTGATAAATTCGATAATTTAACTGAATATTGGACATTTCCTACTACGAGCTACATTGTACTCCTACTACGAGCTACATTGTATTCCTATTACGATCTACATTGTATTCCTATTACGAGCTACATTGCATTCCTACTACGAGCTACATTGTATTCCTACTACGAGCTACATTGTATTCCTACTACGAGCTACATTGAAAAAAGTACCGGCTGTTGTTGCTTCGATAGTAGTCTTTGTTCAACCTTTACGCACGCCTGTGGTGTTTTAAATAACTGTAATGATACTCGTAAAGGTAACGGCGTGATTAAATTGAATTTTATTCATAACAGAAATAATGAATCTCTCGATCGTACCTAGTTCATTATTCATACCTATCTCATTGAGAAAATTAAACATTGATACAAAAGATAATGTGCCGACCGATAGATGGTGATAATGTCCAAAGTGATCCCAGCGGTCCTACTGAATAAATGCTATTTGACTTTGACTTTGAATGATAAAGATTAACCAAATAAAGAATTACCGAAAAAAAATATGTTACACAAAGTATGGAAAAATATTATCATGTGGGACGAAAGAAGACCTTTAATCGCGTGGGCGAAACACCAGGACGAATATGGCATAAATCAATGAAATCTGACTGGTTTGGTACAGCTCTGTTGATTGTTCTATTCTAATGAACAAATTGGCAAGGCTGATTATTACTTTTCAAACTATAATGGTTAGAATTATTTATTTTAAGATCTATGGGTATAGGCCTCTTCTCTTTCACGCCACTCCTGGCGGTCTTGTGCCAGCCGGATCCACTGTTCTCCCACCGCCCCCACAATGTCGTCTACCACTCGGTAACCGCCTTGGTCCATCGGTTGTCGTCCCGTCTGGCCAAGTACCCCGCCCATCTTAAGCCTCGCTATCCGTATACCTACATCCTCGACCTTAGTGCGGCTTCGAATCTCGACGTTTGGTATACTTACGGTCTACGAGGCGGATACCTAGCATGGCCCGCTCCATGGCTCTTTGGGCAACCCTTATAGAGTGCACGTGCTCATTTGTGAGATGACATGTTTTGGGATGTTCATTTTAAGATAACAAAAAATAAATTAAGACTGAAGCAGTGTTTGTTTTCTTGGTTCTTCAAAGCCGAGTTCGCGAAGAAATAGGGTGCTTATTAGTTTTATTCCCTTTTGGTATCGACGCCACGCCGTAAACGTGAATATGAATCAGGAGTATAATCAACAGATTTTTAAGACTATTAGATAAATAATGAGCCGTGTTGGTCGAATGAGGTTGTGCCTCGACTTTCAATGCGAAGGTTGTGGGTTCGAATCCCGGCCGTGCATCAATGGATTTTTCGTTTCGTAAAAATATGCACGAACTCTTAACGGTGAAGGAAAACATCGTGAGGAAACCCGTAGCTTAGCTCCACACGTATTGACGTCGTCATTCCTGTGGGCCAGGCTGATTAAGCTAAGAGGATGGTTTTAGGTGCTTATTTCATCTCAAACAATGTCCCGGGCACTACAGCGTCCCCTTAAGTGTAGGCATGGATTGTCTCCTGACGCTGTATAAATCATCTAATATAGATGTAAAGGTCTAAGTTTAGATAAATGATCCCAGTGGTCCTATTGAATGCTTTTGACTTAGACTTGTATATTTTTTCAGGTTAATTTGCCACCTCATTGGCTTCAGCTAGTGATCTCAAATTGTTAGGTACAATGTGACCCCATTAGGGAGTTATTAAGGCTTTTACGCTCAGCACTTGGAGCTAGTGGCGTGGAACACGCGAGGTAAAGCCGTTAAAGGGATGTACTCACTAACTTCTTTTATTTATTTTTTTAAAATGACTACAAATGATAAGTTCCATGGTTTTTTTATGAAATAGGTGAGCATTTGAACTCACTCTTCCATGAAAGATGACATGAAAGAAGTGAGTGTTGAGATCCTGCTGGAAATGGAAGAATAATAATGTTGTGCGATCTTACATAATGTGGGGTTGTAGATGATTTTTAATAAAAATAGTACGGGTTATAATTAAGTGATTGTAGGAGTTATTTAATAAGTTGTACTTGGACTTGACATTTCTTGGACTATAAGCTGATCGCACATATGTCCGCACCGTACGCGCCGCAGTCATTTTTTTATGGAAAAAATACTGATGACGTCAGAAAATGCGGCTACCTTCTGACGTCTCATACTCACTCACTTCCATTCTCACTCATTTCCTCTATTGAATTGACAGTTTGGAGCTTTCGACGTGGATCATGCGACCTTTAAACTTCGAAAATAAGATGAATAATATGAGAGGAACGCACTTTTTTTATTTGATCTCAACGTCAGTATTATCTTGTGGTGGTATTAAACCTTTTCCAGTTCGACTCCCACTTGGCTACTTTTTGCAACAAAAAAAAACAAGCAAAAGGGCGCGTGTATGCAACCCTTAGCATCCTCGACTTTTTCAGTGCCTACTTTACGGAAAACTTTGAATAAGAAATATGAAACAAGTTTTAGCATAAAATATAACTTTTGAAGGCTGTCGGCCGTCAAAAAGAATGGGTGTATCTATTAGAAATGTATAAACTGGCTACAATAGTAAAATTGTAACTTTTCACCACCTGCGGCAAAAGGGATGAAACTTTCATACAGTTTTCTTTTGCTTTCCTTTAGTCTTAAGACTTAAGGTTTTTTTGTAGAAAAGTTTGACGTGTCTTAGTACTCGTATAAAAAAATACTGTTTTAGTAATTGGTGCATTTTTTTTAAATGGCGATGCTAACAATGAAGAGATTAAAAGCTTTCTTAACAGCCAATTCAATTATGATGCAATGGTTATTTAAACAAATATACACCCCTATTCAATAATTAAGTACCAAAAAAAAATTTAAACATGATCTCGGTGTCTGTTCCTGATCACATTTATGTAGTTAAAACTCAAAAAAGAAAAAAAAATATTATAACCTAAAAAGGAGACGAGACGAATCAAACATGGATTTATGATAGCTACTGGGGTTTTACTGACTGGGGATGATACGAGAGCATAGTTTAAATGAGAATCCGTACGCGACTGTTGTCTGTAGTACTTATTTGTACAGTTTTCATAAAATTTTGTTCGGTTTTGGTTGACTACAATCCTCGATAACTTTGTAATAGTTAAATTAAAAACAAATCTGACCATTTTCTGCATCTACTGCATCATCATCTTTCTGCCCTTTTCCCACACTACGGTGGGTCAGCACAACATGTGTTCTTCTTCCATTCTCCTCTATCAGCCGTCATCTCAAAACTCACTTCTTTCTTACTCATGTCATACTTTACAAAATCCATCCATCTTTTCTTTGGCCTACCTCTACTCGTAAATCCATCAACATTCATACCAAGCACTCTTATTGTTTCTAAACATTTAAAAAGTAATGAAAGCCAAGAATAGAGTTATGGCTAAATCGTCTGCAAATTATACAAAGCTACCGATATAGTTCCGCCGCCGGCCCCCACTTTACAAGACAAAATTTAGCAGCATAATGCTGTGCTAGTTCCCAAAGCTAAGTACAGGGTGGCAAAGTGACTCCAATTTAAGTGAGACGCTTCGAGTTTGTTCATTAACTTTAACAAGATTCCAAGTCACCCTTTGAAGACGCCGCTGCTAAAATATTAAGATCCTTTTTTTAATATCAGACTAAAATTTCTTTGAGCATGTCTTTCAGCGATTTGTATGAATACTTTATTATGAAAATGAGTTTTTTTTGTTGCGTGATAAAATTGGTCGGGTTGCGATTTGTTTTGAAGTTCTTAAAGTTTTCACCTGAATAGAAATGAATTATTCAGGTGGTTTAGTTTCATTTATATGGCAAAGGTTATTTTTGTTTTTATCTAAAGGTTGTGGGTTCATTCATACCGATTTACATCAAATCATGCATTTCATTAATATGTACTAAAGACAATCACAATGATCAGCTTTCAAAGTATGAGGTGATAAAGAATTTATTTAATTTAACCCTAATTTAACTTCTAATGAGGGCGATTCTCAGACTCCCAAATAAACTTCAAAAAATGCAGATGCATACTATCTTAAAAGTACAATTTGAGTTAATAACTTTTGTTCTTCATTTTACAATGAGCCATCAGCCAACTTTGAAGTGAACCAAAGGCAAGAAACTATCGGAATTCGTTCCGAAGTTTCTGAGGTAACTACGATATCATCTGTGGTTTGGCTTTTAAAATTATCGGGAGCGGAAATATTTAATTGCATTTACAGGGAAAGTTTTATAAAGAACCTTCTTTGTGTCTTAGGATAATGGCAATATCATATTTTTAGTACTGGGATACTTCATAGTGTTGGACTTATTGTTTTCATGGAAAAACTATCGAGTCTCTTCCAATACAATTTAAAAAAGGTGCATAGGTAGTTACTCTCGGTTCCTCATCGTGAGGAAACAAGTAAGTTCTGATCGGTAACATTTAGAATTCCAACTACCTAGATAAAACATTTAATAAAAAAATGGTTAATCGACAAATGTTTTAAAGTCCAGCATTATTTATTATTATTTATTTATTATACTTAAATGGTTTTTTTTTTTAATTTTTAGTTTCGAAAAATTTAAACGCGCTTATTTACTTTATTACACTTATTTACTTTATTACACACTTATTACACGAGCTCATAACGGTGAAGGCAAACATCGTGAGGAAACAGGCAGCTTTGTCAGCTCCACACGTATTGACATCGTCTTTCCTGTGGGCCAGGCTGATTAAGCTAAGAGGATGGTTTAGGTGCTGGGCAAGCCTATTCCATCGCAAACAATGTCCCAGGCACTACAGCGTCCCGTTAAGTGTAGGCATAGGTTGCCTCCTGACGCTTTATAAATAATCTAATATAGACATAGGCTGTGATATAGGTAAAGGCCTAAGTTTTTAAGGGACATTATTTATTTTTTACTTATTGTCATAATAATGACATACAAAAATTTGTATGCCTAAAATTTTGGTAGGACACAATTATAATATAATTTTAAGATCATATTGTATCATGTATTATTGTGTTCGTGCAAATAAATTTCATTTCATTTATTTAGGAGATAGGTTTAGTATCGATGTTGTTATTATTTTTTATCCAATTCAGCAATGAATATACTAAAGTACTTTATTGAAATAAAAATGACATCCTCTCTACAATTTTTTAAAGTTCTGAAATCAAACAAAACAGATTAAAAACCACCATAGCACTAATCCAATACCACTTTCAAACACATGCCAAAATCTCTACAGATTTCAATAACCTTATGATTTCGGTCAATCAACTGTGAAAAATTGGACTACGGGAGCCCGTAATTATTATCCACACATGTTACCAGGATCAAGTGGATTTTTTAATTACAAAAACAAATCAATTTCAACTTTATCCCTTTAGATTTACGAGAGATTTTCGTATAAAGCCGTGCATTGTGTATCTCCCGAAAATTGGTCCCGTTGAATGGACAATACATCGACGAAGAGAATTGTTCGAATATTAAAAATCATTCGAGCATTATTGAATTGCTCTTTGCCATTAATTCATCATACGGTCCCTATGTAAGCGGAATAACATTCAATTATCAATTCAATTCAATTCAATTCAAAATAGTTTATATTCTTAACGCATTAGGCGTACTATAACCTACATTGTGTAAGACTGGTGCCTGCGATAGGTTTGTAAAAACCTGTGTCGCAGGTCACCAGGCCCTCACCTCGCGGTTGTAAATGCAATTACATTGTAATTATCCTCAGATAATTTATTCTTGAGTAAGTATTTAGTTTTACGTAAATACCTTTCCTTTATTTCATCGTTGTTTCCCACTTTAGCGTGAAACTTCTAGAAAGAACAGAACTGTCCACTTAATATCACTCTTACCAGTAATCATACTTTTGGATGGGTGATCATAATTATCAGATATAATAAAAAAAAAATCGCCCCTGATATCATTTAGTTCTGTCCTCTTATAGCCTGATCAGAGCTGAGTGTGTTCATTTGATTTAAATCATGTCTGCTAGTATTTATAAAGCCAAATTCAGAAATCATCTACCTATTCAGTAGCACCGCTGGTATTTTAGCTTTGTTTTAAAAACCAGGTGATCCTTATCCTGTTTGCGATAAAACTGTAAAAAAATCTTAGCAAAAAGTTTTGGGGCCTGGCTTATGTACTCGTACTTTCTAACAACCATCCATAATACGGGGAATCAAGTAGGGTCGAGACGATAATTCAAATATTGTGAATATTGGGTGTTATTTAAATAACCATTACTGTATCTGAGTGAAAACGCTCTCAAACGCGCCAAACCTCAGAATCGCTGTGGAGTTTCGCATAGAGTGGCTTCGTTTTGAGCGATAATGGTTTTTGAAAGGACTACCGGTTTGCATTTGGTGTTCCGGTGTGTTCTTAAAATGTTTTTTATTGGGAATTTAGTTTAGATCCGAAGGATTTGCAATGTTCTGTTTTTATATCCATTGAATTGTTTATAGCATTGAGTACGTAAACTTTCGTAGTAGTTCGTATAAGTCAGTGGTTTTATAGAACCAGATGATTTTGTTTGAGAGATTGGCAGCCGCGGATCCACTATAGTGGGCACTATGGGCATGCCCACAACCCTAATTGACCGAGCGAGTGAGCGAAGCGTCTCAGTTTTGAAATTGGCTAAAAATGCCTTTGTCCGTCGCATTTTGCAACCGATTTGATCAAAATTGGCACACGAATTCCTTGATACATTAAAAAAAGCAAGGTGCATATTATAGATCATGAGCGAGTTCATGTTCCGACTCGCACTTGGCCGATTTTCGGGTGTGCCCACAACCTTTTTTATCTGGATCCGCGCCTGGAGATTGGTCAGTCTAGCTAGGCAATAAACAACTAGGCACACAAAAACTCAATGTTTATCGTATACCTAGCTTCCAAAATGTCCGTAGACACCCCAACAAAAAACCTTAGAAGATCCAATTGTTCAATGTCATAGACGTGGCTAAGTTTCTGGGTGACGTAAACTTTATTCACCTGAGTTAATTAAATAAAAGTGCATTGGCAAATAAAATAAGTAAGGTTGAGTCGACTTAAAGAAGTAGAAGCGACTCTTGATGAAACCTGTTGATCTATAAACTGTTAAAAGTTAAAAAACTACAAATTTTTCAACCAAAAATACAAGCAAAGCTAGCGGAAGGTACATAATAAAGATACTGTGTTACTTATTCAAAAACAACGCTAATGGCAGTTCGCTCGCAGATGTCAAACATAAATTCTTTAAAAGGGAACATTAATAAAGTTGAAACTATAAAAAGGATAGCTGCCCGCTGTTACGCGTCCTTTGTGGAGCTACAAGGCTACAGGTAGATGTTATTCAGTTGACTGTTAGCAAGTTTGTGTAACTGTGTAGAAATGCATCATGTATGTGTGCATCAATGAACTTTTCGATTCATAAAAATGTTAGTAAACTTTAACCAAGAGCTTAAAAGACAAAGGTGAAGGAAAACATTTTGAGAAACACACATTTTTAGACTAAATTGGTGACATAATACACTGTCAAACATGGATCTACTGAGAAAAAAATATTTCACTAGATCCATGTTGGATCTGTACGAGTATAATTATGGATCTACTGAGATTGATCGTATTAAAAAAGGTTTTTTTTTGGTAAATTTTCTTGAGAATGTTATGTGACAAAGTAAAAGTAAAATAACAAGTACGTCGACTTGATAACCTCCTCCTTTTTTATATTAAAATATAGTGTTAAACTAAAATTACAAAGGATCAGCATTGCCATCCAGCGTGGTAATGCCGTGTTTTGGGCACGCTTCCAACTGACAGTGACCTGGATCAGTTGAGCTATCTATATATCGTTTCTAACGATCCTTAGATAGCTTGACTAATCCTGTTGTATTTTGTAAATATGTAGTAGCTTAGTTTCTGTCTAACTAATAAACAAAAATTACAAATAAAACGATGAAACTGCAAAAGTTGTAAAGACAAAGATTATAATTGTTAAGTTTTTAAAATACTTCTCTTAACTAAATAGTCTAATCGTCCCTCTAGCCAGTTTAGTACCTCCTCATAATTTCAATGGGCATTTTTTATTTCTTCTTATCTCAACCATAATCAGGCAGTTTTCTACGATCCGTGGGGTAGTTTAAATGTTGTTTTTATATTATTATTTATAATCATAGGTAACCCGCGGTTTGTTCTGCAAGTCTCTAGCACCAAAAAAAATTATGTTACAATTGAGTTTTGCATGTCTTAAGCACGGAGTATGAAGAACTTGTATTTTAATTAAGAACTTTATTGTACCATGCTTCACGCAAATAAATGAATTCTATTCTATTCTATTCTACCAGTGAAAGGAATAAATAAAGATTTTTACGCAATAATACGTTCAAGTTGCCTAAATCTGATGATGGTTTTTTTATTATGAAGTTTGAAGCTGAAAATAAATTAAGAAAATTAAATAATGCTGGACAGTGGACATTTTACACAACATCATTATTTTAATATAAACAATAGAAATTAGGCATAAGTAGGTTTGGGATGAAACAAGAATTCAAAATCGCAAACGGACGAATCAAGAAAAATATTCATTGGGATGACACATCTTGAGATGAATCAAGAAGCACATGCATACATATTATACACAGAAACACCCAGACCCGAGATATATATTCGGTCTAGGGACGCAGTTTTTATTGCCACCTTGCGGTCACTCAACTATTTTAGGCATAACTACATAAAATGAGCCGTGTTGGTGGAAAGGGGTTGTGCCTCGACTTTCAATACGAAGGTCGTAGGTTCGAATCCCGGCCGTACATCAATGGATTTTTCGTTTCATAAAATTTATATGCGCTTTAACACGAGCTCTTAACGGTGAAGGAAAACATCCTGAGGAAACCAGCAGCTTAGTCAGCTCCACACGTATTGACGTTGTCTTTCCTGTGGACCAGGCTGATTAAGCTGAGAGGATGGTTTAGGTGCTGGGCAAGCCTATTCCATCTCAAACAATGTCCCAGGCACTACAGCGTCTCGTTGAGTGTAGGCATAGGTTGCCTACAGACGCTTTATAAATCATCTAGTATAGATGTAAAGGCCTGAGTTTTTTTACAAGTAGTAGTAGTAAGTAAGTAAAATGTACCTAAAAGTAAATCTAAACATTTTTTTCATTGAAGAAATAATTATGGACTTGGTTTAACCCTTTCAAAACTTAATACTTTTACGTTGTTCAATTTGCTCAGACATTTACAAAAGTGAAATTGATATCAATTCCAACAATGATCTATCAGGCTGTCAAACTTGATTTAGAAATAATAAGGTTCACTTCACACGTGAAGAAAACTAGATTGATAATAGGTATTCAAGTTTACACTGGGGACCCAATAGAATGAACACCTGATATATTTTATTTTATTTCACAGAGAAAATGGATTACTTGTACTAAAGCTGTCTTTGCTACGATCTCAAGAAATATTAAAAAAAAAAAATCTGCAATGACTAACATCATGACTCGAACAGATCATTCGCTTTTGTTTTTTATTGTTTTTTTTTCAACGCAATGTGAATAGCGTTCGAGAAGCGTTTCTCGTGCGTGAACTCGAAAGTGAATGAGTGAAGTCTCAGTGATGATGATGCTTTAACAGCTGAAACTATGTACAGATTTTTATTGCAACGAAATACGTAATAGATACAAATTGAAATATCAAGATTGACAATATTCATTAAACTCCTACGTAAAAAGTGTTCATTTGAAAATTCAATTTACAAAACGCGTTTCGAATGTAAAATACATTTTTGTAGCAGAATTCCACTATTTGTACTGATAACGGATGATTTGGAAAAAAGGCAAGTTGAATATAACGAGCATGAATATTTATTTCACTTTGTTCTTTTTTACTTAATCATTCACGACTAGCTTCAAAAAAAGTAAAAGAAAGGGAAAGTGGCACCTTTTCAGAAATAGGAAATAGGACCTTTTCAGAATAATTCCCTCCTCATGGGATTCATGGGATGAAAACCATGTTACCCAAAGAGTTTTTTTTTATTTTTTTTATTAAGGATACCCAACACGGGTGTACACCTTACATACAAGAGTTAAAACAAAATGTCTTAGGTCTAGTGTTCCCATAATTATAGGGTATCACAACATGCGTAAAAGAGAGTTATGAATATGAGTGTGGCTGGGTATGCAAGAAGAGGAAGGCCGAAGAAGAAGTGGTTGGATTGTGTGAGAGATGATATGAATGTAAAAGGAGTGGTTGCACAATTGACGAGTGATAGGAGTGAGTGGAAGAAGAAGACATGTTGTGCCGACCCTACTTAGCGTGGGATAAGGTCAGGGAGATTTATTTATTTATTTATTTATTTATTTACTTATGGAAAACTAACAGCACATAAAAACATAATAAACAAGAGAGTTGTTAGTAACAGAAGGCTAATAATAAGTTTTCACAGTTAGAACTAGTGTAAGCAAATATTGAGCACAAAGAAAAGTTGGTGCAAGCTAGCCAACAACAAAATAATAAAAAAAAGAAAAATATTTGTTTTACAGCACACATTCCTTCTGACGAGGGTTAAGAACTAAGATAACAACTTAATTTAAGATTTAAGTATCAAACTAAGTATTATAAAGTACTTAATTAAAAAACTTGGAACTCATCAAGCGCCTCATTCCTGTAATGCTACAGTTGAATATGTCAAACAAGCTAGCATAATCATTGTTGTAGCTATCGCACACACGCCAAAGATAAGAATTGCAACGGTAATTAGTAGATGCTATTTCAAGACTGAAAGTAGGAATATTCCTGCGGGACCTGTTAGGGACATAGAACCGAAGCCTACCGAGCAACTCAGGACAATCAACCTGACCAGACACTATTTTGTTCAGGTAAGTAATATCGGCAATCTCGCGACGAATAGCTAAGGGTAGGAGATGATATTTCCTACATGCTGTCTCATAGCCATGTAGATCATTCCTCGCGCGATAGTTGAGAAAACGAATAAATTTCATTTGTATTCGTTCAATTTGATGTTCGTAAACAGCATAACGGGGGTTCCAAATCTGGCATGCATATTCCAAATTACTTCTTACAAATGTACAAAATAATATTTTCAGAGTTTTGATGTTAGAGAAATCCTTTGAAGTCCTAAAGATAAAACCTAGGGCTCTGTAGGCTTTTGAGACTATACAATTAATATGTTTATCGAACAATAGCTTGCTATCATGAATAACGCCTAAATCACGTACAGAAGACTCCCTAGTGAGAGTATGTCCCTTAAGTGTATATTTAAATGTGAGAGTTTGAGTTTTACGGGTAAAAGTAATACAAGAGCATTTAAGTGGGTTTAAGTCAAGTTTATTGCGCACGCAATAGTCATCAAGGCGATGAAGATCGTCCTGAAGTAATCGAGCGTCCTCAATGCTATTAACTTCCCTAAAAATTTTCATGTCATCTGCAAAAATTAAAAGATTCGAGTTCAAAAAACATTTGTGTATGTCAGATAAAAAGATAATGAATAGTAAAGGACCTAAAAGGGAACCTTGAGGTACTCCACTGGGAACCTGAACCCAGCTTGACATGTAGTTGCTGACCACGACAGCCTGTGATCGATTGGTAATGTAGGAACTGAACCAACGAAGTAAGTCACCACGAATTCCAGAAAGTTTTAGTTTATTGATAAGTATAGTGTGATCGATTCGATCAAAGGCTTTGCTATAATCGGTATAGATTACGTCCACCGGTAGACCGTTGTCCATGCCAATTGTTATATAGTCATTAAGCAATATGAGATTAGAGACCGTTGAGCGACCCTTGACAAACCCGTGTTGTGACGCATGGAAGGAGTGTTTTAGAGCTGAGTAGACCTGATCATGAACTATGCTTTCTAGGACCTTAGCAATAATGCACAGTTTAGAAATGGGTCGATAGTTCACGACTTCTGTTTTCGATCCTTTCTTGTGAATAGGAGTCACATAAGCAGACTTCCAGACGTCTGGTACAAAACCCTGAGCGAAAGACTTGTTAAAGAGAATAGATAAAGGAGTTGATAAGTGGATAGCACAGTTAATTAGTAATGTAGGTGGAATAGAATCAGGACCCGCTGATTTATTAGGATCTAGTTTGCGAAGCTTATTGAGTACAATAGTTGGTGTAATTTCAATTGAGGCGATATCACTACTGATATTGTCAGCATCATTACGTTGAGGAGTGAAAGCTGAGGATGAAGAGCTGCTCGAGCTATCAGCAAAGGTGGAATAAAAATAATTAGAGAAAAGCTGGCATACATCGTCGCCAGTGACTGCCGTTTGACCGGATAGGGTCATGTTAACAGGTAGGGATGAGGAACTAGATTTACTCTTTACATAAGACCAGAATGATTTTGGGTTGTGCTTTATAGATTCTTCAATATTAGCAATGTAGTTATTGAAACAGTTATTTTCAACTAATTTCATTTTATTACGGAGAAATACAAAGGAATTGAAATCAGATCTATTACCATAGACTTTATATTTACGGAAGAATTTAAACTTTTCCTTAATTATCTTACGTAGGACAGGCGAGTACCAAGGTGGATAACTGTTAGGTGACACATCTTTAGACGGAACATACTTGTTGCGAAGATCATAAAGTAGTTGATAAAAAACCTGTAAGCACTCACTTAGGGACTCAGAAGAAAGTTTCGAACTCCATTCAATAGATTCTAATTCCTTGTTTATGTCATCAAAATTGGCACGATGATAAAGGAACCTGGTACGACTTGCCGGTCTCAAAGTTTTAAAACTTACGAAAGTGGGTGAAATAATGATAGGTACGTGGTTGTCGTCGATCGGAACCATAGGCTGAGTACATTTAGAAACATTAAGTGAATCATTACATAAAACCAGATCCAGATAACGACCAAAGACATTAGGTATGCCGTTGTATTGACAGAGGTCATGCATAGTCATAAGGTTGAATAGTTCATGTTCATCATTTGAGCTTACGTTAGTTGGGACATAAGATATTATACCGGAATCAAGATTCCATTTTAAATTCGTTAGATTAAAGTCTCCCAGGATTATAAATTTATCATTAGGATTCAAAATCATGGCCTCATTTACCATTTCCAGGAAATTAATAAGCTGTTGGGAAAAAGAATTTCCTAAGTTCTCGTTGCAGAGGTACAGAAGTCCAATATGCAGCTTAGTAGCTGGTTGAGAATCATGCTTGGGTAAATTAACGGTAATCCATATGTCCTCCGCACTAGAACTCCACTCCGGCCGTGGCACAACATGAAGATCGTGCCGTGATGCTATTAGAACTCCCCCACCAAACTTTTGTTGGGTTTTAGCATAATCTCGATCTCGACGCCACACCATGTACCTACTATCAAAAAGTTCTGAGTCCTTGATAGCTTCTAGTAGCCAAGACTCTGTAATACATAATATATTATAGTTACATAAACACAAATTTCTATAAAACTCTGAAGTCTTGGTACGAAGGCCACGCACATTCTGATAATAAATACTAAAATCGGAGGTAGCCATCATTAAAACTACTATAGCATAATAACAAACTAGAAATCATTTTATTGTGCGTTTTTGTAAGCATAACTTTTACATAGAAAGTCATATGGCCAGTCAATAGTAGGTTGCTGATAGATAAAACATGTATATGTTTATATATTAATAGATAATAGGCGAGATTAAATTTATAGAAGTACATTAAAGATATTAGTATAAGTTCGGTTGAAGTTCCCTTAGGTTTATATTGTTTATTACTCGTAAAATAACGTAGTGAGTGGTGCTGATAAGCCACGGTTCTACATTCCAGGCGTGAGGGAGCGAGAAAGCTTATAAATCCTAGCGTATGCGAGAAATAGCCAGCAATAGTATGCGAATGCAGTCTAAAATGCAAGACAAAGGAAATGGCGCAGTTAATTAATGAGTTCAAGTTCAATGCATAAAAAATGCAAGGTAGGTTTTTTAACATTATGTCACTGATTAGGTTATAAAAACCTATTAGTAGATAAAATGTATAGTTAAGATCGTCTTTTAGGACATCTAACACACAAATTAAAGCACAAAAGTTGAGTAAACAACATATTATGTTAACTTGTTTAAATCAAGCATCGAGTTGATGGTTATAACGTGGGATGAATCATTTTTACGCACATGTATCTTAGCATAACGAACCCAAACATGGTTGTAGCACTTATCCTTAGCGATCGACTTTACTTCGTTGAGAAGCTTCTTGTTCTCGGGTGTGAGATGATCATTGACGTAGACTCGACGGTTGTCACCAGAGTATCCTAAATCTGAAGACATAATCTTCTTTTTCCCTCGGGCGGCCGCCACGAAGTCTTCCTTCACGTACCTATTTACGCAGCTAAGCAAGATCGATTTATCCTTGGAATTATATGTCGGGATCCTGGATATGTAGTTGATTTGAGTTTTAGGAAATTGATAGCCTACGTACTCCCCGAGATTCTCAATAACTTTAAACAGATTTTCATCCTTTTTTGCTGGGATTCCACGGATTTCCACGTTATTCATCCTGGTCCATTGGTCTTGATTGAAGAACTGGGATTTAATATTTTTCACCGATGTACTGGTGGCTTGAGCTTCTACGTTTGCGATCTCCAGCGACGAAACACGATCTCCGAGGTCTTTTAACTTGGACGAGAACTCATCAATCCTGCCACTCATAAATTCACACGAGTTTCTTATCTCTTGCAAGTCCGATTTCAAGTCCACTACGTCGGCTGAGAGTTTGGGAAGACAGCCCACTGTACGGGTCACATCATTCAGCTTGCCCATGATGTCCTCCAGCGATATTTGTTTTTTCAACTCGGCCGGAGCAGGAGCTGAGGCCGGTGCACTGATCTTCAAGGTAGCAGGAGAATCACTACGACAGCTGGGACACCTCCAGTTGGCCTTTCGTTCCGGGCGAAGTTTCCTATAAGATGCCTCAGACACATTCCCACATGAGAAGCAGAAATGCTCTTTGCAGCTCCCGCACTGGGCAACATCGTTCGCCGAGGCATTGCAGTTGGCACAAATCATACTTAGTAACAGTAGTACTTAACGTAGGTATAATCGGGGCTAAATGTGAGCAAAACGAATGTGCGTAAATAAGACGTAAGAAGTAATTGCGTATTTGAGTATGCGCGCAGGGTGGTAGGGATGCGGCGTGTAGCTTGCACAAGCGCTCGCGCGAGACTGAATGGAGATGATGATGATTCACGACTAGCTACTGTAATCGGCTTCGCCTGGTATCATTTTAGAGTAATTTTATTTACTGGGACCAGTTGGTCGCGAAGGAACAGGAGTAAGTAAGTGATTCCAACGGTCCCACTGAATACCTAAATGATTTTTTACTTTGAGTATGAACTCGTCATAAAAGCTAGGTGACTGCTGTTTTTTCGCACCATTACGATAAAAAAATAGATTATCTATTAAACAGTATAATATTTACATCTAAGATTAAACTCAATAAAAAAATACGTGAGTGTCGTGGAACCTTCGTGGAACACTCGGTTGGAACGAAGTTTCAACTTTGACTTGACATTTGTCATATAAATTATTTAAAATCCTAGAATTAATAAATTTTAAAATACGCTCTTCCGTACTAACAATGTAACAATCTATGGACTGTTTTGCGACTGCGCTCTTCGCACTGTGACGTTGTGACGGTAAAATCTAACGCTTTTTTTCTAGCCCCCATCCTCGATACCGTTAGAAAAACTTCGTTCCAAAAAAAGTTGTTTTCTTTGTAGACAAGTAAATCCAGTCAGTAAATTAGTATGCTCAATATAAACGCACAAGGTAGAGAAACTTTCTATGCAAACAATTTAAAATTGTTCCGCAGACGAAGCCTACAAAAGCACGATTGTGCAAGTTTTTTTCAAAAAATGTTTTGCACCGTTTTAATCTTTCAAGTCCTTGCTTCGGGCATTTTAATCTGTTTTCCGTTTGTGCAACTGCTTATAATCTGTGGTCTCATACAAACATCCATTCATATACAGGTGCATTCTTATTATATGTACATTTTAATTTTTTCTAAAACTCTCTTGTTTTTCGAAAACAATGTGATGAATGAATTTTAATTGCCTCAAATAATTTTAGTTTTAGAATAATTTTCGTTCTGTTATGGGCGAATTGTCGCGGGTCTTTTTTAAAAAAAGAATATTTATTACTACGACCTATTTATTTGGATATGAGAAATTAACATAGGGTTAATAAGTATTTCCCAAAGACAATCGCCCGGTAAGAAGATTCAGTCAAGACTAAAAAAGAAAGGATAGACAGTAGCTAGGAACAGAGGAGAATGATGACATCGGCACGATGTCATTGTTTTTAGAGACATAGTATAGATATAACAGTTCGCAAACAATTATACATTTTTTGGCATGTTCAAGCCAACTAAATCATAATTTCTTTATTATACTTAATAATAATAATTTAATAATAATAATAATTTATTTATTCAGGTGTAACAATCTTGAGTGCTTAACTATAGCTACAAATCATACCTTAGAGAAGTTTTAACTTACTAACTAATATTAATTCTTGTTTATATAATCAAAATAAGTAGTAACAAAAGACTTAGTTTAGTAATAAAAATAAATAAAATAAATTGGTTATTGCGGGTAGAAATTTGCGAGTGCGCTAGCTCCCACCCTAGGAGAACCTGTGTTGTGGGTAGCTAGCCTCTTTCGAACGTTGTGTCAATTGAGTTGCCGCAGTTGCTTATACGCTAGATGAGAGTACGACAGTTTTTGCGGTCGACTGGTAAATTATAAACTAGTTTAATAACTAATTAGTTTAGTGCGGTTTGTAAATAGATACAGTGTGTAGATAATGTTATCAATAAAATAAGTAATGATAATTAAATCAATAGTACCTAGTCCTATGTACAATGTACATAGTTAGTATTCTGGTAAATAAATTAAGATAGGACAATGTTATATAGATATTATAATATGTAGGTATAGGTTTTATAATGATATAAGATAATGATTAGTAGAAGAAAGTAATAATAATAATAACACAAGACAACCTTTCAATCTGGTTTCCGTCCTGGTCATAGCACTACCACTGCATTAGTTAACATCACTGATGACATTAGATTGGGTATGGAAAATGGCCAGGTAACTATTTTGACGTTACTTGACTTTAGTAATGCTTTTAATACTGTAGATTTTGATATCTTACTTGGCTTACTTCGCTCGCTTAACATATCTCCATCGGTGGTTGACTGGTTTCGCAGCTATTTGCATGGTCGCCGGCAGCGGGTACGTGTTGACGAAACTTACTCGCTTTGGAGTCATATTTCTGCCGGTGTACCGCAAGGTGGCGTATTATCTCCTCTTTTATTTGCACTCTTTATAAATTCAATTTCAAATCTTCTTACTTCTTCCTATCACCTCTATGCAGACGACCTTCAAATTTATACACAAGCTACAGTGGATGACTTACCTGATGCAATTGCTTGCATCAACACCAACCTGCTTCGTATCAGTGACTGGAGCAAGGCTTACGGCTTGAAGGTAAACCCCTCGAAGACACAAGCAATTGTGTTTGGTAGTTCCCGCACAGTTGCCAAAATCAACTGGCAGTCTCTACCACTGGTACAATTTAATAATGTGACAGTTCCTTTTTCCGACACTGTTAGAAACCTGGGTGTGATGATGGATAGCTGCATGTCCTGGAAGCCTCAGCTTGGATCAGTCAGCCGAAGGCTATTTGCTTCCTTTAGTTCGCTTCGAAGGATGCGGAACTTTCTTCCGATTGCTACTAAGATCACGCTTGCACAAACGCTCTTACTCCCTATCCTTGATTATGCTGACGTGACCTATCTTGACCTTACAGAGGAGCAGTTAAATAAACTTGAGCGTCTTCAAAATGTATGCATCAGATTCATCTTTGGTCTTCGGAAATATGATCATGTTTCAGAATTTCGCAGTAAACTCAAATGGTTGCCTATCCGTCATCGCCGTAGCTCTCACATTCTTTCACTTTTATTTAACATCCTTCGTGATCGCTCTGCACCAAAGTATCTAAGGGATCGCTTTGAGTACCTACATGACCAGAATCCACGTAATCTTCGCTCCTCAGAGAATCTCCTTCTCAAAACCCCTTCACATAGGACAAGTTTCTTTGCTAGTTCCTTTTCCGTCCAAGCTGTGCATCTTTGGAACTCACTTCCTATAACTGTCAAAAAGTCTTCTTCTCCTGCTATTTTTAAAAACAGAGTTAAATTGTATTTCCTCTCAGTTTGAATTGAATCGTCTAATTAAAGTACTTTGTGTACCTATAGTTTGTGTTTATATTTATTTATATTAAAATATAAGTATGTAGTCTATAATATTTATTAAATGTATGTTTATGTGTTTAGGTCTACCTATGTATGTTTTATTTATATTTTATAAATATTATGTACCTATTATTATGTAGTTTATAAGTTAATTGTATATATTATATGTATTTAGCCTATACTTAACAGCTTTAAATTCATTTTCTTTTCATTAGGTATACACCTGACCAATCCTTCTTTCACTGAATTTCTCTCCATCCAAAGGTTGCCTGGAAGAGATCGCTTATTAGCGATAAGGCCGCCCATTGTACATTGTCATTATTTGTTATACTTATTATTTTGTTTCATAGTTTAAGGTGTACAATAAAGAGTTCTCATTCATTCATTCATTCATTCATTCATTCATTCATTCATTCATTCATTCATTCACAAGATGACGGGGGAACGGGTGGATTTGGGGAGGGGTTTATTAGTACTATGTGGGGAGGACCAGTGGATTATGTTATATTGAGGGGGTGAAAAAGGCTTCACATTCATTATAGTTTAAGGTACTGAGCCATTCCTTAGTTTTTTTCCTACACATTCTTCTAGTAAGTAGATGTATCTTTAATTGCTTATTTAGTTTAGTGTAAATGTGAGGTCCAAGGTAATTAAAGCAGCGCTGGCCAAAGCTTGTTTTGGTTTTGGGCGTTTTCCAAACTAGTCTTCGGTTGTTTGAGATCGAAATGTTTGTGAGAGCAGTTTTGTGAAACTTTAGAACAGTATTGAGTAGGAATAGTTGTCTGACAGTGAGTAGTTTGACATCTTGATATAGGTTGGTGGTAGGGTATCGGAAAGGCTTTTGAAAGGCTACTTTTAGTACTGCCCGTTGGGCTCGTTCTAGGCGAAGTAAGTGCGTTTTGCATGCTGAGCCCCAAGCAGTAATACAGTATGTGAGTATTGATTGGCAGAGCGCTTGATACACCAGTGTTATTGTTTTTTGTTTTGCACAAGATCTTAATTGCTTAAAGATGTATAGCAGCTTGCGTAATCTCCCACTTCATAATCTTTATCATAGACATTCAGTGAGGTGAAATAAGTAGTCAAACGCCCAATCAGAGTGTTTGACAATATTTAAATGTAGACAGAACGCTAAAAAGGTAAAATATTGGCCAATTACTTAAATACTTGCATGCTTAGTCGTTCTAGTCGCTGCTAGTCGTTCTTGATAGATCGTCGAAGTAAAGCAACGTTCGAAACGGTCTGTAAGTGGATGGGTGACCGCCAGTGGTATTTTCATCTGAGCGCTTCCGTGCTTCAGATCTAACTCTCTTAAAACTCCGTCACTAGAGTTCGCCACTGACTCATACGAAGTAACTTACTTGAATACGAATCGCAATTACAATATCTAATAGACGATAAAAGGCTATCTTAATAGATGATATGAAAAATGTCATCTAAGTAGGTAAGTTCTCTGGAGCTTCAATACGAAAGGTGTGAGTTCGGATACCGGCTACTTCAATAGGCTTTTAATCAGCTTCACACTTATTGATTGTCTTTTATGTGGTTGAGGCCGATCAAGCTCAGAAGGCTAAGGTGCTCGGCAAGGCATCTGAACCAGTGTCCCATGCAATAGCGTCCCGTTCAGTGAAGGCAGAGGTTGTTAAGTTTAGTCCATACTAATATTATAAAGCTGAAAAGTAGAGGATTAGCGAGTTTATATGTTACGTTCCCCAAAACGCAACGATAGCGCGATCTAATTTTTCCTGTGGCGCCATCTATTATGTAGTAAAATGTGTCTGTCTGTCTGTTTGTTTGTTACCTTTTCACGCCTAAACCACTGAACAGATGATGCTGAAATACGACATGGATAAAGATTATGTCCCAGGGACGGACATAGGGTACTTTTTTTTTCAAAACTAATCATGAAAGGCGTGAAATAAGGGTTGGAATTTTGTATGGGGACTTAACGTGAAGTTCCAGTTGAAGGCCACTAGATGGCGTTGCTGTCCTATGGCTGAGGTCGAGATGGCGCTATTATTGCATTTTTATTTTTAAAACTATCAGAAGAGAATCTTCTGAACAGCAGTTTTCAGTTCTGTTTTTATTAAGTATGTTATTTTGCTGACGAAGTCGCGGGTACCTGCTAGTATTTAATACATTGACACTAGTAACCATATTTTTTTTCGTACTTATGTAAGTGCAAGCTTCTTTTGGAGCTTAGAATATCTACCACATGAGGATTACATCCTTGAGCTTTTTTGTACCGTTCGTTTCTTCCTGTCAGATACACCAACATTATTTTCCCAACAATAATTCATAAAGCAATATTGTCCCAAGAATGAAGTATGAACAATGTCTCGCTGTAAGCGCTTGATGCTGCATAATCCCGCTGAAAGCGCTTTGTGGTAGCGATATTTTATTTGATATGAATTGTTATTGTATTTTGCAAGGATTGTTGTAGTAAGAGAGAAAATATTCATCATTTATGATTATGGTAGTGTTTAAACCAAGAAAAGTTTACCTTTGCCTGGTTATGGGAGTTGTGATACCAAGTGAAGAAGTTTCTGACTACTTCTAATGGTTGGGAGCTAATTAACCTAATTTTTCGACCTGGATGAGTTGAGCTATCAATAGATCGTTTCTAACGATCCTTAGATAGCTTGACTAATCGTGTTGTATTTTGTAAATATATGTAAATATGTAGTAGCTTAGTTTCTGTAAATATATATAGAAATTTTTTATAAATAAAATAAAATTGGCGTGTGCACAGTAGAAGATATTTTCTTTTTTCGTTTTTCGAGATAGTGAATGAATGACAATAATGAATGAACTAAATAAAGCCACAGATAAAAACAAATAGAAAATAATGATTACATCATTCAACTTAATGTTTCCAACACCAAGGTAACGAGTTTCTGATAGCCATGAGACAGGTAATCCTAGTCTATGCTACTGTTGTACGAGTAAAATCGTTTTATTTAAACTTTTTGAACTTCTTTTAGAACAAAGGGCACGTAGACAGGTGAACTGATAATACTGTGACTACGCTAACTATTTACAAGCCAAATCCCGGTTGTGTTTGGACTTGCCTTGGACTAGGCACCCTTCAGTAATTTCCAAAGATACTAAGACTGTATTGTACCTGGGAATAATCTGTTTTACGATACAGCACAGTATAGGTCGCCCATCTTAATTCCAAGACCATACCACGAGAGCCGGAACCGCAATAAATCATAGAACATTCCAATATTAATGTCGGCTAACAATAGTCGTGCACAGAAGGGGCTGGCGGCGATATAATTATTATAAATTACGCCTGTATTTCTCATTTCGGCACAAGATTTGCTGTGTCATAGAGAATTAGAGAGCTATGTAGAAGCCCCTAACCAAAGAATATAATACGTATAGAAGGAAAACTCCTTGCCCCGCACCAATTGAGACTAAAGGTGCATTTACACGATGCGATTTCAAACCATACGATATCGTATCGCACGGATTTTTTTCACGTGTAAACGCTCATCGTACTTATACGATTTGTCATAGTTAGCGCGACCCTCGTCGACACGTTCAATGGGCATGGCTTAGCAAATCGTATGAAAAATCGCATCGTGTAAATGCACCTTCCCCTTTGAGTTCTCAATTTCGTTTTTTTTGAACGAGCGTGTTAGGCAGATGCACGAGTTTGAAAATAGTGGTTTTGTGTATACGTACATATTTATATAAATAAACTTACTGGATGGTTTAGTTGCTGGGCAAGCCTATTCCATCTCAAAAAATGTACCAGGCAACACAGTGTCCCATTGAGTGTAGGCAAGAGTCCTGGCTGACGCTGTAATATATAAACCATGAAGATATAAAGGCTGAAGTTTTTGTTGCGTATGTTATCCGTGGTGTTTATAAATAAAAGTCTGAAAACATCGTGATAAAACCTACTCTAATACTCAATGTAAAAAACCTACCCTGATATTACCTATTACTTTTGACTTAATCTAATTTACCAATTAATTTTATATACTTACCAAATTGACATTGCAGTGCCCAACAGGATGTACGCCAATTTCTGCCTCGCACAACAGACTTATGGAATCAGCTGTCGCCAGCGGTATTTTCAGACCGATACGACTTAGGCACCTTCAAGAAAAGAGCCTATTCCTACCTCAAAGGCCGGCAACGCATCTGCAGTGCTTCTTGATGCTGCAGTTGTCTGTGGGCGGTGGTATCACTGATGGTAAGTGATACCACCGCCCACAGACAACTGCACCACAGGTGTGCCACTGGCTTGTTTGCCCCCTCTTCCATAAAAAAAAATGTACCTCACCTAGACCTAAGCTACACACTATGTACATACAAGCAATGAATAAATGAATATGAATATGTCTTTTTAAGACTGAACAACAAACGAAAACAATAATAAAACATTCAAAAATAAACAAGCAATGATGGTCCATTAAGGAATTCAACCACTCATCCAACCAATCTAAAGGACACGGAGCATGGTGGCCTTATCTCTTGTATCGGATACTGGGGGCTTGTATAACAACTCACTGGTACATGAGTGCTAACTACTGGACACGAAAATTGTATAATGAACATAGACTTCAATTTTCTTTCATGATTATGATATGTCGTAATCTCTAAGCTCATCACGCATGATCACGTGCTATGCCCAAGACTGCAGTAGACATAATTAATAGGAATGCTATATTTATTTTAGAATGTAACTGTTTTTTTTTTATAACAATGAAGTTGTTGCTTACAAGGATCTGTTTAAAATATAGAAGACTAGCTGCGCTCCCGCGGTGTGACCCGCGGTCTCTTAGATTTTTTTCATTTTTTTGGGCTAAAAGGTAGCCTATGTCCTTCTCCGGGATACAACCTTTAACTATGCCAAATTTCAGCTTAATCTGTTCAGCGGTTTGGGCGTGAAAGCGTAACAAACAGACAGACAGACAGAGTTACTTTCAGATTTATAATATTCGTATGGATTATATAGAAGATGAATAAAGGACGAAAATAACTAAAAAAGCATTGTGTCGTGACTATAATATAGCGTTTTTTCAAAAAATATTATTCACTTTAACACGTGCTCTTAACGGTGAAGGAAAACGTGAGGGAAACGAGTTAGTGTTCTTATAGGCGGCGATGGGCTTGCAACCTGTCACGTATGGAATACTAACTTCTGCAAGATGAGGGCATGTATCAAATATGTGTTTGGACATGCCTCTGACTACCCCCCTTAGACATCTACATATCTGGAATAAGTAACATAAAAAAGAGAGAACGTCTACCGCACCTTGGGGATACAGTGGTGAACCTGTTTACGTTTTTATAATTCATGTTTTAGGTGAGTAAGCTACATGACTCGCTTCATGTCCAGAAGCTAATACTCCAAGATAGAACAGACCACTAATGAAAATGTAATGATGAAGCAAATTCATTTAATCAGGAACCCTGCTGCATCCTACGTTTACAATTGATACCATCTTCCAATACGCAGTATTTTGATCTTTAGATAAAGTTTTAAAACTAATTAGACTCCGCTCATTAGAAGTAATAAAAATATATATACAGGATGTAAAAAGACAACGGCCGAAAACTGAGGGGTTGCAATTAGACCATGATTCTAAACTCATTTAGCGAAAAAAAAAATGCAAAAATTTTTTTGACTTAGCTTAGTCATTTTAAAAACAACGCGCCCAGTAACTACGCAAACAGTAACCTTCAAACGCTGTTTTCTCCGGATATAATTATATTTTCGGAAAATCCCCTTTTTGGCTTCGGTAGACGTCTTTTTACACTCTGTATAGTGTATATACACGTCGACTTGATAACCTCCTCCTTTTTGTTTCGTCGGTTAAAAATACTTGCTCGTTTCTTTTGATTCTTCAAAAAGAATAGTAGTCAATGTCAAAATTCTTAAATAAATAATGAATGATGAATGAAGTGTAAAGCGCCATTTATACGATACCATTCTTGCCTCGGTCTGTTCAGTTTGAGTAAGCAAGTGTGGCAAGAATGGTATGCGAGAATTGTATCGTGTAAACGGCGCTATGATTGGTCCAACAGAATAACGCCATATTATCATCAAAATTATCAATTTTCGTAAGCTCTACATACATAGTTGGGTTTTACGAGTAGACCTTGTGCTGGTTATTACAAAAACGTTAAACCCTAGTTAGACCCCATGTTGACACATGTCAAAACAAAACTGTTACCACAAAAACGCGTTCGTATGTACGAGTATTCAAAGATCGTTTTTCTAGGGACTGTTTAGACTAGTCTAAACTCGGTTCATTTTCTTGTAATAAGACGGTGTTTGTTTATGATTCAAGCATGTAGAACTAATTAAAAAATAATGATGGCGTCGATTCTATTGTTCACTGACTAAAACTAATTAAACTATTACTTGATCTTGATGTTCACACTAAAGATGAAAACAGCATGACATCGACAGTGACATTAGTAAAAGTATAATGAACATGGTGTTTTACGTTGTGTGATTGCCATTCGTTTCATTGATATCTAAATTAAAAAACTGGATTTTACCACATTTATTTACCACATTTGTGCACCTATAGGTACTACATATTGTTTTTCGGATTCATTCTTCACTTTCAGATCCCAGACGTAGCTTCCAAACATTATTTCAAATTCAGACCGATTTTTATTACAAATCTCCACGGAACCCCATGCATGTCAGCAGACACCGTCAAAACGTCAGCCTGACTTGCTGTTTCAAAACATATTAATTTAATCAAAAATGACATAGCCGGATGTCACCAGCGTGCGATATCATTCAGATAATTTTAATAAATGAAATAAGGAAAAGCGTGCATGACTTGCTTTTTATTTCATGTGCTCGGGAAATATTAAAATTAATGTAATGAAATTGTAGGATACTGGGTTATAAAATGTAATAAAATAATCCAATAATACCTACACTTTTTTTAAAATGAGTAAAACCCCAGATAAAATAATACTAAAACTAAAACTAACAAACCTTAGATTTCAATCACATTTCTTTATTTTATTTTCATTCCCAAAAAGTTTCCCCATACTTTTAATAAAATAGGGGATAACTCTAACGTCTAATTCTATTCCATTTTCAAATTTGAATTCCGAATAAAAGATATTGCAAGCTGACCTGGTCCATTAGGCCCATTCTTCACGGTGGCCGATAAAATAAATATCAACAATAGGAAGAAATACATTATAGGTCGTTGAAGGCGATCCAACGTTTTGACAGGTGATGGTCAGGAGGCCTACCATGAACTGAGATAATGATGATGTTAGAGTAAAATGATTATTTGCGTTATTTATTTTAATACCAATGTGAAGAATTTCAATTTAATAATAGGAAAATGAATCAGTATAAAATAGTCGGAAGTGAAATTATCTTATAAAAAATTAAAAATCATTTTAAAGATTTTTTTCAAAAATGGTAGCTCATAAAAGTTTTTTTTCTTACCATGATTTTAAAATGTTTAAAGGTAAATCGATGTTTTTAAGCAAAATTAATGCACTTAAAGTTTTTTTAACTTACAAAACAACTGAATTCAAGAAGATGTAAAGTTTTTTTACCTCACGGTAGGCCCAAAAGCGAAAATGGCTAGTCATCGCCAAATGATTATCGTCCTACTTGACGTCAGATCAGATTCTATACAAGCCGCGATAGAAAAATTCCAAGATCGTTACTAAAGCATGGTCTTTATTGGGTAAAAAATGATAGTGCGGCCGCGGTTTAACTCTGTCAAAGTATTTTTTTATGATTCATTTTGATGATAGATTGTTTTCTCATAAAGTGATGAAAAATGTTTTTGCTTTATTGCATTATAAATAATAGTCTCCAGAAAAAAAACAACGTATTTATTTTCTGAGTGTATCAATTCTTATGAAACAAAACTATATAGCACTCATGAGGACGCAAATTCGATAGGTAGGTAACTACTTCTTTCACTGCTTGTATCATTTCGAATGTTGCTGCTCTGACCATTATTTTTGAATCGAATGGTTGGGGCTAAGCTTTCCTTCCTTTAAAACTCAGGCCTTTACATCTATACTAGATTATTTATACAGCGTCAGGAGGCCTACACTCAACGGGACGCTGTAGTGCCTGGGACATTGTTTGAGCTGGAATAAGCTTGTCCAGCACCTAACCACCTAAACCTTCCAGTGATTACTGAACAAAATGCTCTTCGAAGTAATATTAATATGATAGATAGATAGATTAACTCTTTATTGTACACAAGAACATAATACAGATAATATAACAAATAAACAAATTGTATAATGGGCGGCCATATCGCTAAAAGCGATCTCTTCCTGGCAACCATTTGTATTATACTATTATATATTATTACCACCTAGACAAAAAATCAACATGTGCCTGTTTGTTGATCAAAATTAATTTCCTTTAAAATAATGCTTCCTTTTTTACTCAGAACCCTCATAATTAAAACACAGTTTAAGAAGATTTATTTTGACCTCTCAACTTAGAAACTTATCATTTTAACCAGCAAAATTCGCTCAGCGTCGAAAGCAAACTTACTAATTAATGATTTACCAAAATAATTCGACCCTCCAAAATTGCTCGACCTTTCATAACCTCGCTTGCGCCTTTGTGCTCCTTATTTCACCTTATTTACACCTCGGCTTTCAGCCACCCCTTAAGAGGAAAGAGGATGACGTAATAAGGAATTGATTTTATTATATTTTATTTTACGAAAAAAACAAATTAGAAATATTCAGGCTTGAATCTCAAATCACAATACACAACAATCTTTACTTTTTAACTCTCCTACGCCTACGTAAGATTGTGTAAGCTGTGTACGTATGAATGAACAAGTGGTATTGCCAGCAGGTCACGGAAAACGCACACACAACAAAATTATACTGTTTATCTTACGTCAAAGCTAATATAAAGATTCAGATCTCCCTGTGATCCAGATTCACTCACTAAAATGTAATTATAGATAAATAAATAACGCTCGACTATTCACACTGTTTTTTTATTATTTTATGGTTTTCTAATTGCAATAGATAATTGCATTGGTTTGTAATTTTTACTCAATTGTATCTAGGTCCTAGGTACTGTATTAATTTTACCAATCTCATTGACAAAATCTTGTCACAGATGACAATAACTAAAGAAGAATAAGAAGCGTCACCTCTCGCCTATCCTCTTAAGATAATGCTTTTACAAAGGACATTGTATTTTCCGTACTGCAACTCTAGATCCACTTTTTAATAGAAAACATTGTTAGAGAAAATTAAGCCACTTCAAGACTCTTTGTGAGTAAAGAGGGTCTTAAAATGAGTTACGATTATTAAAATATTGTCAAGTAAATATTAAGATACCACAGAAGTTCTTTAATATTCTGTAAGTACCATTTTGTTGAAATTGTATCAACATCTTTTAAAGAAAATAAAATAGGATCCAAAATTAAATAAAATAGAATGAAAAATATTAAATGAAATTATTTTCCCAGAAGCATGGTTATAATTATTAGTAATCACATTTAGGATTTCATAAAATTCACCTATGTGGTGGAAAAAGGTTCCACAACATAGCTGATCCTCTGCTAGATCTGCTTTTTATCTATGTTATCATTACCTATCATGCTTAGCAAGCCCAAATTCCAATACTTGTCTAGTAGCAAGCACGGCGGGGATCGAACCCGCAACCTTTTGCGTCTCAAGCGGGCTTTCACCCACTGCGCCACAAAAAACTAATTTGAAGATCTAATAGTAAACGTACAGTTCTTCCAACGGATCTAGGCATTCGTGAAGTTAGCCGTTTGTCTGCGCAGAACACAATTTTGTATGAAAAAACGCTCACTGCGCAGACAAACGGCTAACTTCACGAATACCTAGATCCGATGGGCGAACTGTACCATTCAGTCCAGTTCTAGCCTAATTTATGTCTAAGTATAAAACTAGTCCATAATCAATAGAAGCCGGGCCAAATCCTTAAACAATCAAACTGCTCGTCGGCTTGGACTACACCCAACTTGTACGAATTATTGCTGCGAGCTGCAGAGTAGCTAGCGTGCAGAGACTACAATATTAACCTATCCTATAGTAAAACGGTAAAATAAATGGTAAATATCCCGTTAGTAGTGTTAATAGTGTTGATAACCATGATAGTTTTAAAAGTTATATCGGTAAAATAAAGTTGCTTTCTGTCGATCAGTTTATCTACAAACTCCCTAAAAACCACACAACGCTTTTTTGATGTATAGTCGGCTCTTGACTTCGAGACTTACACATACATACACGTTTTTACTATAATTTGGATAATTATTTATGAAAGGTTTATATAAAAAAAATATATATAGTAGTTTATAAATTTTGTTTATAAGTTAATAGCTTTAGATAAGGTATGCAAAAATGCGGGTGGACCGCTTGTAAAAATAAACCGGGTCAATCATCATCATCTTCCTGCCCTTTTCCCACATTATGTGGGGTCGGCACAACATGTGTTCTTCTTCCATTCTCCTCTATCAGCCGTCATCTCAACACTCACTCCTTTCTTACTCATGCCATCCTTTACACAATCCATCCATCTTTTCTTTGGCCTACCTCTACTCGTAAATCCATCAACAATTCAATATCGAATAAAACAATATATTGGTACTTCAATTATCAAAATTAGATAAGCAATTTAAGCAGAAAAGTGAAGCAATTGCTTGCCCTCGATGCTTGATTATGATGCAATGATGCATTTGATACCTTCGGTTTGAAAGTAACGCACTGTTTTACAAACACGGCTTTTTATACTAAGGACTCTATATTTTTTATATGAAGAAGAAGACATGACATGTTGTGCCGACCCTACTTAGCGTGGGATAAGGTCAGGGAGATGATGACTCTATATTTTTTTATATATTTTCAGTGTTTAAAAAGATAACCCTCTGTGTGTCGTGAATCTGCACAGTAAAATAGTTTAAATCCCTGTCAAAACCGCTCACCTATGATTTGCCGGGTTTTGACAGTCCTATTGAACTTCGGAAGATGCAGCGAGTTTTAGTTTGGCTTAGAATTTGATCAAACTTTATGTGATGCTGCGCTAGCAAAAAATAAATAGCTTTTGTTGAACGTATCGGTGGCGTAGCGGGCGAGAGCTCGACTGCGATTAAATATAAATAATAATAATAATGCTGGACATTTTCACACAGCATCATCTAGCCCCAAACTAAGCAAACCTTATACTATGGGAACCAGATAACTGATATACTACATATATACTTTTTGTTTGTAAATACATACATATTATACATAGAAACACCCAGACCCGATTCAGAGAGTAGAGAGTTCGAATCTCACGGTGAGGTGTTTTTTTGTACTATCTGCAGTTTTTTTTTTTAGGTCCAGTCCATAGAGATAAATTCTAAGTCCCGAACTGGTCTAAATTTTTTAACTTTTTGTAGTAAAAAGTTTACTTACAATCAAAAAAAGTTGTTAATTCCAAAAACTCATCAAATAGTTGTACCATCGTCTCTCTTGTTTAAGGCCAAACCATCTTTTTCACTTTGATGAACAAACAGGGGCTTATATTTATTTTCTTGTAGAAAATGAGCCGAGTTTAGACAAAGTCTAACTAAAAAACTATTCCTAGAAAAACTATCTTTTAATACTCGAATGCTTTTTTGTGGTAACAGTTTTGTTTTGACATGTGTTCAACCAAGGTTTTACGTTTTTATAATATGCAGCACAGTAATCTTTTTTCTGGGGAATAAAACCGATATCTTCTCATCAATACATGCGCATATTATTATATTTCTCACTCGTTATCTATGTTTATCAATAGTAACTCATAGTTATTCTGTAACGTGTATGATGATAATACTAACGATAGTTTTATTTCAAGCTAAATGTCAACGCCTTCGTGGCGCAATTGGTTAGCGCGTTCGGCTGTTAACCGAAAGGTTGGTGGTTCGAGTCCACCCGGGGGCGATATTTTGCAAAAAATATTAAATCTGATTGGAGTTTGCTCTAGTGCTTTTTATTTTTGGGTAGGATAATTATTATTAGATAGATAAATGAAAATTATCTTCATTTTGAAGAAAAAAACTTATATAAAGTTTTTAGTGCTTCTAAACACTTTTTATATTCCAAGGGTTAACCCTTAACCCCTTATTAATTCTTCCACGAGAGACATTCTTCATCGAACACCGACAGTTACTTGCAAACAAATTCTGAAACCTTTATCATAATAAAGAAAAACTTGCATAAACTCGAAAACCATCCTTGATACAACGAAATACAGTCTAAAGTTCTCTGTCTGATCCAAGTATATTTTCCGAGGCGAAAAATATAGTTTATTTTTAACTCAGAGGTAGTTAGGTAACTAGGTGGGGTCGCAAACATTTTCAATAGGTTCATTAATGCTTTCAGCGAAGGAAACTGGGTCTTACGCGTCCCGGGTTGCTGTAGAAAATTATTGTAACTACGGTAAAAATGTTTCTCACCGCTGCATTTAGGAGAGAGTTTAGTAATAAGGCAGCAGCAGTAGTGCTATTTCTGTTTTATTTACTTTAACCAAAAATAATTTCATTAATAATAAACAACCTGTTTAATCTCGGTAGACATTATCTATAACGTTTCAGGCATTTGAGATCATTTAAAGATATCTTTCTAAAAGGGTAAGTAGAGGCACGTCCGAAATATAATATCATCATCATCATCAAATTTAAGAGCTCAGCTCTTGTCGGTGCAATGATGCTTCCTCCACCTCTCCCTTTCCAATGCCTTTACTTCTTTATACGACATGACAGCGATCTTCTCTTTTATCTGACTCATGAAATTTATTCTAGGCCTTCCTCTTCCTCGTCTTCCTTCCACTTTTCCTTCTATGATGTTCTTGATAAAGCTGTCCAATCATTTTTCCTCTTCGATTTTGAATGGTGTTCATCAAAACCCGTTTCTCCTCAACTCTTCTCAGCACTTCCTAAATATATACAGGATGTAAAAAGACGTCTACCGAAGCCGAAAGGGTAAAGCATCCCAACACACAACCAAATCCAAAAGGATTTTCCGAAAAAAAACATTATTATCCGGAGAAAACAGCGTTTGAATATGACTGTTGCGTATATACGTTGTTTTACGTAGATTGCTGGATTTTGAGTTTTTAATTGTTTTTTCTTTTGTTAATGAAATTATTAGGTAGGTAGGTATGGTCTTATTATGTTGTTCTAGTAGTAAATAACCGAAAATAACATAAAACGACATAGCTTAGTAATTTTGTTTTGACGTTTTTTTCCGCTAAATATGTTTAGAATCATGGTCTGATTGCAACCCCTCAGTTCTCGGTAGTAGTCTTTTTACACCCTGTATAAGTAACTATTTGGATTGGACAATTTTGGGGGAGACCTTTGCCGAGCAGTGGGATACAATAAGTGGACAAAAAATGTATTTGGCAGACATGCCCAAATTCCATATAGGTTGCAAATTGACCGATTTTATTCAGAGATGAAAAACCTTTTGTTGGCTTTAACGGCCTATCTAACCAATACTTATAATACTGTTGATTAAAATCTGACCCATTAGTCCATTCGGCCACATTAATTATCATCATCCGCAGCCCGATTTCACCCACTGCTGGGTATAGGCCTCCCTTCGCTTTTGCCATTCTTCCCGGTCCTCTGCCAGCCTGATCCACTGTCGGCCTACGACGTTAATGATATCGTCCGCCCACCTCGCTGCCGGACGTCCGACACTTCTCTTGCCAGTTCTGGGCCACCATTGTCATCCTATTACACCACCTGTCGTCACCACGTCTTGCCAGGTGTCCTTATTAATTATACATAAAAACAATTAATTAAAACTACATTATTATCAGATACTAATTCCTCAGGTTACCCGCAGTGAAAAGATTATATCAAAATGTTAACCAACTAATTAAACATTTGGTGAGCCTAATTTAAATTCTGTCTATCAATGAAAATAAAACAAGATGGTGTCTGTTTTCGATAAATTAATTTTGTTAGCTACCAAGATTATCTATTTAACAACAACAATAACATTCAAAATTTTCTATAACAGATTTTTTTTCTTGTATAATATTAGAAAAAGACGAAGATAGTGGCGCCATCTGAAAAAAAACACAGGTTTATTATTTGGTTATGGTTTCTCTGTCTGTCCTTGGAAGAGTGAAAAAGACAAAATTTTATTGAGATACTAATTAGACCACCTGCTGATACTAATCCTCAGGTAATTTCTTTTATAATTTTATGGTGTTTTTTTTTGAGTTTAAAACATCTTGATAATCTTTGATACCCTACCGTAATTATTAAAAATTATGGCTGAGCGGGATAGTTGTTCGATTGGATGGTTGTGGGTTCGATTTCCGTACTTGCGTCATACCTTTGTACCTTAGTGAAAAAGTGGAAATCTATGATCTATGACTACCTGCCTTACCTTACGAGAAAGAGTCGATATGGTGCATGAATTTTTTTTAATTAAAATTGACCAGTATTAATCATACTAGCCCATCGGGTAAATACACCTAATTCTCTAACACAAGTCCCTCTAAGACACAGCACCTGTCTCGTAGCAAAAAGCACCTCTTTGTTACCAAGTTATAGCAGTAAAAACCTGGACACGAGCGCCATCTGCCGGTGACAATGCGAAGATTTATCGCCTACTCTCGACTCAAGTAGTCTGCGGTAGGGGATGGACTAAGTTGTAAAATTCTGGATTTGGAACTCTCAGACCCCTTTTCACAACTAGCTATGAACAGCAACAGTTACTGGCGGATAAAAGTAGCCTCTGTGCTATTCCAGACTATTATTTATCCCTGTGCCAAACATCAAAAACTATTTAGTAGTTTTTGCGTTAATGAGTAACTATAACACCAATCTTTGACGAGTCTTTTCCTGCCTTTGTAGATGAGAAAATTCAAAATTTTAACAGAACTTCCGACAGATTGCTCAAAATTAACCGTCATATGGCTTTCACTATTATTAAGTTTTGTCTTTTTGTTCCTAAATTTACTTATGCTTTAAGGTGTTGTCAACTGTGGAAACACAGCGAACTGGTGGAAGGTTTGGACAACATTATGAAGAACACACTATCGTCGGTTCTGAATATTTATTTGGATGACAGGGCATGGTCGCAGGCCTCCCTACCTGTCAGATTGGGAGGCTTAGGTATAAGAAAAATTTCAAGTGTTGCTCTACCAGCGTTTTTGTCTTCGATCCACAGCAATAGTAATTTGATTGACAAAATTCTATCACCTTCGCTTTTGGATCTGCCTTGTAGTAGTTTACAAATTTCATTTCAAGACGAGGCATTAAACGCTTGGCGTAGTGCTTGCCCTCTTGCCGCTCCCCCCGTTTCCCTTTCGTCTCAACGGCAATGGGACGGGCCTCTGTGTGAGTTGACACGGAACTGTCTGTTAGATACGTGTTCATGCTCCGCAGATCGTGCCCGTCTCCTAGCCGTCTCAAAATGGGAGTCAGGTTTGTGGCTGCAAGCACTTCCTTCACAAAATTTAGGAACTTTGATGGATCCCGCTAGTTTCCGTATTGCAGTGTGCCTACGGTTGGGTGCGCGGTGTTGCGCCCCTCACTTATGTCAGTGTGGTAGGGCGGTCGACCAGCTTGGCCACCACGGATTATCGTGCACTAGGGCCGCAGGTCGGTTCTGCCGCCACGCCAGTCTTAATGACATCATCCGTCGAGCGCTTGTCAGCGCCAATGTTCCAGCCGTTCTCGAACCGAGCGGTCTGATGCGTGACGATGGCAAGCGCCCCGACGGCATGACTCTTGTCCCTTGGGAGAGGGGAAGGCCTTTGGTGTGGGACGCTACTTGCGTAGACACCCTTGCGCTTTCCCATCTACCGGGGACATCCGTTAGGCCTGGCGCGGCGGCAGATTCGGCTGAGGATCTCAAAAGGCGCAAATATATAAATCTTGATAGGGTTTATATATTTGAACCATTTGGGGTTGAGACCCTAGGTCCGTGGGGTTCTGGAGCCCTTCGGGTTTTCAAAATTCTTTCAGGGCGTCTGGTCGAAGCGACGCGTGATCCGAGGGCTGGCACATTTTTGGCTCAAAGGATCAGCATTGCCATCCAGCGTGGTAATGCCGCCAGTGTTTTGGGCACGCTTCCGACTGACAGTGACCTGGATCAGTTGAGCTATCTATAGATCGTTTCTAACGATCCTTAGATAGCTTGACTAATCCTGTTGTATTTTGTAAATATATGTAAATATGTAGTAGCTTAGTTACTATAACATACTTTTCAGATTAGTAGAATGCGTAAAAAATTAAACGCTGTGACACTGTAGACATTTTCAGATGTATAAAGAGATACTCTTATTTATGGTTTTAAATTGCATTTAAAGAGATACCTATTCGATTGGCAAAAGAAGCAGGAACTTCTTAAACACGATACAAGTGCTATATAATTATCAAAGGCTAGTATTTACTACTTACATACATACTTGCTATTTCTGTTTATTAATATTAAGTATCTATTTATTCAGTTTGTACCATAATTATTTTATTTATTTATTTGTCTATGTGTATGTACATAATATAATACCTACCTATATATACGTATATGTTATATTATACCTTATACCTACTTATAGAGTTATTTTCCATTTAGCTTTTATAATAAATAACTAATTTACCTACCAGTTATTGCTTTGCTCTTATATTACGTTGTTAAGTTGTTAGTTTTGTTGTTTGTTATGAGTCCGCTACCTAATCATGTAATATTTTCGGTTCCAAAACGGCCCTAACGGAAGACCAGCGCTGGTTGTTCACAACCCAGCATATGCTGAGTTATGGCCCGTTTTGCAACATTTCGTTTCTTTCTTTTATTATATCTTCTGTGTACCTATTTACTCATATGTTGCAAAATAAAATATTTTCTTTCTTTCTTTCTTTTTACTTATTTAGAAGCATCGTCAAATTAAATCGAATGTAAAATCGAGTAAAAAAGTTATGATCATCCAACTGCGCGTTGGGTACATCTAAAAAGACCATAGATTTGGAATGTGAGGCTCATGATTAGAATAATGACGTATGTTAGGTTCTAGGTTCTGTTTATTTATGTTGATTTTTCAACCGACTTCAAAAAAGGAGGTTCTCAATTCATCTGTATGTTTTTTTTTTGTATCTTGTTAGGCGATTGTTCCGCCATTTGTTGACCGATTTGCAAAATTCTTTATATGTTTGAAAGGGTATAGAGAGAGGTGGTCCCATATAAATTTTATTCCTGAGGGATTGATAGTTACCCCGTAAAACTCTACACATCTTCCCTCCTAGCCATGTCACAAATAGAAATCGAATCGACAGCTTGACGCCCTGAGTCACACCGCGTTTCGAGTCAAACATTGAAGTCGGTTTTCTTTTTAGTATTAAAACGTAATTATGTACAATAATAATAAATATTGCTGTTTTGTAATGCAATCTAGAAACTCAATTGACTTGTATCTAATAAATAAGTTTTTATTATTTGGTATTATTATTTTAATTGTCTGTAAAATTAAATTACAATTTGTTTAATTATTTTGTAATGATTATTATATTAATTGTAATCATTAATAATTGTAACTTTATAAAGTCGTTCTAGAAATTGTATTTATTTGGTTGGTATTATTGTGCACGCGGGCAACACTTCCGGCAGAAAAGATGGCGACAGTTCGGTTTGTGGCGCTTTTTTGCACGGGTGGGTGCAAATACCTAGGGAATAATTTTTAATATCAACCACGAGGTTGTATTGTGTGCTGTGCTCTCTATTGTGATTCGAATAGTCAGATGAAATAAACGCTGTTATTTTGATGACCAGAGGAGTTTATCTTACACGTAGGTAAGCAAAAGGTAAGCGATGATGGTAACGTTGATGGTAAAATGATATTACACGAGTGCTCAAAAACTCGATTGTTCAAACGCTCTCCGTTTACATCTTGGACAGAATCCTTAGAGCTGTCTCCAAGATTAAAATCCAGAACATGTATTACCAATGAAGTCCTCTTATATTATGCTATACGTAGTTGTATGCATTGATGTCTGCGTTGAAAAAGTCTTAAAGCAGTGATAAATAGAAGCTGAACATTCGATCATTGATCGCATTTTCTTTTCAATAAAAACGAATGTTATAGATGCTATTTTCCAGACTCAAAGAGGGATCAAAATCTTTTTCAAAACCTTAAATTACTTTGAGCCCTATGTTTAGGGGATGGATCGTATAAAAGAAAGCTAGGCCCCAAAAGGTGTTGTTACCCTAGGTTCTTCAAGATACCTATTGAGAAACACCTAGCTTTGAAGACTTTTGATCCCATTTTCTGAATAAATGTTTTATTGGCTTGGCTAGCTTTGATAAAAACAAACATTAGAAAATTATTATTTTTATAAATTAATACAGATTTCCAGGCAAGTGACTGACGATTGAAAAAAAAAATTTTAATCACCATATTCCTCACACATTATCAGTAAGTTTATTTCCAAAAACTAAGCTACTACATATTTACATATATCTACAAAATACAACAGGATTAGTCAAGCTATCTAAAGATAGTTAGAAACGATCTATAGATAGCTCAACTGATCCAGGTCACTGTCATTCGGAAGCGTGCCCAAAACACTGGCGGCATTACCACACTAGATAAGTAAGTAAGTACCTACTCTTATGAAGTAGGTACGTACTGTATGAAAATATCTAGAAGCTGAGACGATCAAACAAACATTTTAAAACAAGCCTGTTTAATTATAATACTGACAAAGTCAAACAAAAACTTTTTTTGTTTGACTTTGTCTTTGATTCTGAATTTGATGACTTGGCATTTTTAGTCTAAGTAGTTGATTCTCAGCAATTTATGAAGGAAACGGTAGCAAAGATCAATCATCAACCGATAATTCAAGGTGTGAATTTCCGTTCCACAAAATCGATCAGCAATTACCCGAAAACCGTAGATGGCCGTCGGGTTCACTTCTCGCGATCTCGGATCACAGGTTAACGCGATGTGGGAACGAGAGATCGCCGTCCTCTCACGACTGTTTCATTTGCATCTGAAACAATAATATCGGTCGATCGGAACACGATTTATGTTGCTCTATATGCTGATGCTCCGATTTGTTAGAATGGAACTCAAGTTTATGATTATTTACATTAAAAAACATAAGTTCAAGGTATGTTCCTCACCTCAAGTCTGTGTTCTGAATGTTCTATAAAGATATCTAGGGGAGTACCAGAGCTGTATCTCAATAAATACTGTACTTAGGTACCCCATAATGACGTCATACATTAATATATCGTCATTAGTATGGTTTTTTGCCGTACACAATAGATTTCCTACGATGCTGACAAAATATGTGCGTATCTTTGGTGTATAACAACGAAACAACGCCTTACATGTACCGCTAGTAAAATTTGATAAAAAATATGTTTTGTCTCAGCTAGATATTCATACACAGATAGATCTAAGATACAAGCCGTCAAAAACAACCGTAGGTGTACATTACATAGATGAGACGTGTGTTTTTGAGTTATTTGCTCTGCAACTAAACACGTACTAGTCTCCCTTGATGCCGTCAGCTGATTAGGTTCTAAGAAAAATATGATGAATCTATTCTCCGTGGATGAGATGCAACAGACACGAGTTCGACTCTCGAGGCGGGACAGTTCGAATGATCTTCGGATATTTTGTTCCAGGTCTATGTGTACCTAGTGGTATGAAGGTGCTCGTAGTTTCTAATACCCATGATACAAGGAAATCCTGTGTGGTGGTACTTAAATTGATTGACACAAGGAAATCCTCTGGTGTGGTGTGGTGATAGTACTTAAATTGATTGTCAGTTGTCTTTTGTAACGTCTTTTTCTATAAGTTCAGTCCGTCTAGAAATACACACTATAATTATCGCAATCTTAACTAAAAAAAACTTACTCTGTGAAAATTTCACTTCGCTACTCAAAGTAAGTGGTGAAGATAAGTAATATTATACTCGTAAATATCAACGTAAAGTATCCGATATCGATTCTCTTACCTCCTCGTCGCGTCACACACCAAATAGATTAGGAGCTACCGTCAATTTTTCCTCTCTCAAAAGATATGAAAATAAGATTTCCCTACCATCACGTCTATTACTATAAAAATTCTATTTGCGTGGTTCCCGATAAGTTTACGCCCTTGGGCTCTAAAAAACCCTTCCGCAAACTTTTTGCGAAAATTATTTGAACAAGTACTTCGGTGTAAATACAAGGGAAAATGGCCCCTAGGGCGCTGAAGTTAAGGTGCAACAATGTAACAAATTTGTCGCGAATTCGTTTGGTTCGTGAAGAATGTAAATGCTAATACCTAGAGGACGTTCTAGAGTATTGTTCGGCAAACATTCACTACGTGACTTTGAAACTTGGGATTGTACCGAAGGTCAGGTAAATGAATTTGATAGTGACTTCTTTTGTAATAAAGTCGCTTTTTGAATGTTTGCTTTGACGTGGTAGATTGATACAGCTTTTGTCTATTTTTTTGTCTTTATTTTATTTATTTAGATGTGGTAAAGTGACGCCAGAATAGATTTAAAAAGGTACGTGAATCAGAAGCTTGCTAGAATTACCTAAAGTTTAAGAAAACTTATAGGAGATTCAATCATGATTCCTTGAAGATATCCAGGACGTATTACTCAAAGACATAGGTACATTTTCGATCATGTCTGACACATTTTACGGCCACTCTACACATTCGCTGAACTATTATTTTGATAGACGATGACAGGCGAATACAGGCGACGAGAGAGGCCCTTTACACTATGGTGTATGTCGGCATTCGTCTAGCATCGGCGAATATGCAGAGGGCCCATAGGTTAGCATTCCATAACGTGTTTTTTTGATTTTGTTTTTGTTCATGTTAATATTTTCAATCTAAAACATTACCAGTGAAATATCCCACCTAATTATTTAAATCTAAACTAAAGCTCATTACTGATAAACGGCATACGAGCAATGCAACGAATTCATTACGATCTCAACATGATAGCAATTTGATTCACAGCTGGCTAGTGCTAGAATACGCGTGTAATAGAGATGGGATAGCATCAGTCTTGGTCTTGCAGAACTAGTCAAGTCTTTGAATTGTTCATTTTCGGTATGGCTTTACGATCCCTATGTGCGTTGCGTAGTTGTTTATTTCAATTCAATAATTCAGAATGAGATTTTTGTCATAATATTAACTTAATATGCTATTTCATTCATGGTAAAAGGCTATAAAGCTTTTAAAAGTCTAGTACGACTTTTAAAAACTCAAAAAATGGCATCTGATAAATAAATCAATGATATTATTTGCACTACCTATGTTGTAATTTAGTACTTACCAATTTAATAACAGTTTTTGTAAATCTTATTTTAAAAAGCATACAAGGTTACCAATTACCAACCTAAACTGATCTTAACGTTGTATCTAACCAAAAGCTTTATTTTCTTTCAACAAACCATATTTCTAAATCCGAATCGTCTCATCACTACGAATCCCTACAATTTAAACGAACACCACACCTTCCACGGTCCGTGACTCCCGCTGCGCTCACAAATAGGACCTCTGTATTTAAATATAAAAATATGTACTAATGACACTTAATAAAATTCCTTTTAGACCGGACGATCTTGCCCGCACATAAATTGGGCCGAAACAAACCTGGGCCCTTTCTTTTTTTGACTAGAGATATTGCCGTGACTTTGTTTATGTTCAATTTCAAAGCTTCATCATCATCATCATCCACAGCCCGATCTAGCCCACAGCTGGGCTCAATTTGTTTGTGCCATTGAATGCGATTCCGTGCTAATCCTATCCATCTACGACCCGTACCCATACCCCCTACGAACCTTGGTTATGTCGTCTGCACTGCACATCTCATTGAGAGTTGCACAGACAACCATGGAGCGGGCAATGCTCGGTATCCGAATTAGAGATCCGAAAACCTGCTATAGCTCAAGACGTTGGGATCCGCATTATGGAACTTAAATGGTGCTGGACAGGACACGTTGCGAGGCGAGGTGATGACCGGAAGCTTCAAAAAATAAAAATAAGTTAAATTAAAAAATTAAAAAATAAAGTCAAGAGATTGAAACAGAAAAGAAGCAGCATCACGTCAGAAACACATCACAGCATTTTTATGGGAAGGCTCAAAGCACAGTAAACATTCATATCCAAAAAAAGTACGTGAGTGTCGTGGAACCGAGTGTTGGAACGAAGTTTGTACATTATTTTTGACATTTTGCGCATCTTGTGCGCTACGTTTAGCACTCTGCGCATCTTATTTTACGCACTAATGCGCACCATTTTGCATAATTTGTGAAGTTATCAACGAAAACATGTTTTTTGCTTCTCCTGTAAAGTTTTGTATTTGCAGTTATCCTTTTATTAAAATCGATCGCTTTTTTTCTAGCCTCCATCCTTGATACCGTCCGAAAAGGAACTTCGTTCCAATAAATATTTAGCACATCCCTACATTTTGCAGAAGCTCAGTCGTGACATGTTGAACCCTACTCTCTATGCTGAGTCAGTCAGACACAGTTTTAATATTAATAAAATAATTTGTCGTTTTATTACGGTTTATCCTTTCTAATTTAAGTAATATAATGTGTAATGAAAACGGGACGCGGGAAATTATGAGGTTTATGTTATTTTGTGTTTTGGGTTATATTTAATGAGAAGTAAATTAAAATATTGTTACTGTAGATACTAAAAATTAAAATAAGTACAGTACTCACAACGAATCTTTAGCTCTCTGAAGAAGTTGCGCAGAACCCATTTTGGATGACGCTTAAAAGACGAAGACAGCTTTGTATAACTGCCTCGCTCACTAGCTTAGTTTGTTGTATCGTGCTATCTCGCTTACTACACACGCAATGTATGCATGCGCAAATCTGCGCAATCGTTTAGTGCACCTAACTTCAGAGAGCTAAAGATTGATTGTGTCTACCGTACTTATAAATGCCTAGAAAATCATTATACTTACTTTTCAAATGGTTTTGTATTTAGCAGAAAGAGAAACTTGCAATGACCAATACAGATTCATTAGGATATTAATAATGTAATTTTTGGAACGAAGTTCCTTTTCGGACGGTATTGAGGATAGGGGAGAATAAAAAAAGCATTCGATTTTACCGTCACGACGCATACATAGGTCAAAACGTCACAGTGCGAAGAGCGCAGTCGCAAAACAGTCCATAGATTGTAACATTATTAGTACGGAAGAGCGTTTCTAGGATTTTAATATTTGACAATAATTTATGTGACAAATGCCAAATGTCAAAGTTGAAACTTCATTCCAACCGAGTGTTCCACGACACTCACGTACTTTTTTTTTATACTTTAATAACCATGATGGGCTAAGTAGGTATTTTCAAACTGTGCCTATAAACAGATACTGTTTCATTAACACCACTCTTCACTTCCGATGACAAGGCCACAAATAGGAGCGAATTTATGAATTATTCCCTCCTCTACCGTGTATGTTCACACGTGCTTATAATTAGTTAGGGCAGTACAAAAAGTTACCGGTAACGTGGATACACACACGCTGTGAACATCTTCAAATATTATTCAAAGTCAAAGTCAAAGTCAAACTCAAAAAGCATTTATTCAGTAGGACCGCTGGGATCACTTTGAAACGTCTTAAAACTAGGTGATTCTACTCCTGTTCCTTCGCGACCAATACCGTGAAGAATCAGGGCAACAAACACGGTTTGGGGCCTAGCTTTTTTTAGGTGATCCATCTTAGATCTAAACTTAGGCTAATTTCTTAACTAACTTAGTTGTAAAATTAAAAGTAAAGTTAGTAAAATTCAAGAAGCTAAGCAAGATAGCAAAGGCATTGTACACACATCAGCTGTCGAGGTGCAGAGCGACATCAGGCATATTAATTATTGATCCCACTATATCTTAGCCTACTCCTACAAAATATTATAAACTAGTGGACCCAGGCGAGACTTCGTCTGCGCATTGTTTCGTCATACAAACTTTAGAGATGGAACTACCTTGTTCCAATCCAACCTTCGAGAACACTGATATCATTTTCGGATTTGCTGTCTTTAAAATTGTTCAAAGCATAGTAGAACGAAATGACATCGCCATTTTGAAAAGTCAAAAGTTATTGGTTGTCGAGAGCAGTTCTCTTTGTGACAAACAGAGTACCGTGAATGTTATACAGGGTGTTAAAGTTTTTATGGAAAATGCGCAGACGAAGTCACACGCGGGTTCACTAGTAAGTAATATTAAAAATGCGTATGTGGCTTATTAACTACTAGCGGCGCTCCCGCGGTGTGACCCGCGGTCCCTCGGGATTTTTTCATTTTTTCAGGATAAAAGGTAGCCTATGTCCTTCCCTGGGATTCAACCTTTAACTATGCCAAATTTCAGCTTAATCTGTTTAGCGGTTTGGGCGTGAAAGCGTAACAAACAGACAGACAGACAGAGTTACTTTCACATTTATAATATTAGTATGGATTTGGTTCGATTAACTCGTAACTCTTACTACATTGCACAGACGAAGTCGAATATTATTATAATATTGAATAGGAGAATACGGAGAAACTTCTTTAAATAATTATCGGTGTAAATAGTGTAAATTGCAATTTGCTTACCAAATTAATACCCATACGCCCAATATTATTCACGTTCAAACTGTATGTAGTCTGTTTATTCGTGTGTCGGTGGCTCAAATTAGATGTCGACAAATACCAGCGCTACACTGTTTAATAATGGAACAACGATCTTCTGGAAATAGTGTCTCGAGATTAGAATCGGTTTGTTTCATAAAAAGATAGATAAGACATAATGCATTGATACAATTCACAATAACAACGAACAAAATACCTGTCTAGATTTTAGAAGACGTCTCTAAGATTTTGCTCTGAGAAAATGTGCCTTGTGGATACATTTATACTAACGGTCTGTCTCATAAAAGATCGAGTTGACATAATTGTAAGTATCAATACAGTACAGTTTGAGATTATTTTCAGCTCTAACTTGTTATGAGATAGACCATAAGTTTTTAGTTTACCAATGAAAATAAAGTGACATAGTTACATCCGCCATCTCAGGTGATTAGTTCTTAAGTTACATTGTAAACTTACATAACATTGTAACTGGGCACTGTAAACCTGCACTTACAGTTTTACGACAATAATAAAAGCCGTGATGAGACACGTAGTCGGAAATTTTTGTTGCAGCTTCGAAGATACAGGAAGTTCGAAAGTACTGAAAATATCTTAAATTATGTCTGAACATGTTCTACCAGAGGACTGTATGTGGTGCAGTGGGTGAAAGCCCGCTTGGGACGCAAAAGGTTGCGGGATCGAGCCCCGTCGCGGGATAAATGTTTGTATGATCTGCATATATTTATCTCGGGTCTGGGTGTTTCTATGTATAATTATGTATATTTGTTTTTACAAACAAAAAGAATGTAAGTAGTATATTAGTTATCTGGTTCCCATAGCACAAGCTTTGCTTAGTTTCGGGCTAGGTGATACTGTGTGAAATGTCCAGCATTATTTATTTATAATTTCTGTAAGAGTTTTTTTTTTGTTAGCTATACTGTCCCACTGCTGGGCAAAGGCCTCCCCCGTCACCTTCCACACCTCGCGGTCTTCCGCGATTTTCCCCCAATCCTTCCTAAAGGCGTCCAGGTCATCGCGACAGCGCTTTTTAGGCCTGCCTCGGAGTCGCCTGCCATCCACCGGGATCCAACCAGTCACCACTCTGGCCCACCTGTTTGTGTGCATGCGGGTGACATGACCTGTCCACTCCCATTTTAACTTGGCAGCCTTTACGTCCACGTCAGCTATACCAGTTTTTGAACACAGCCAGGTGTTCCGAATTCGGTCGATTCTTTTCACTCCTAGGATGCTGCGTTCCATTGCTCTTTGGCAAACCCCGAGTTTGGACTTTTGGGAATCGGTTAGTGACCAAGACTGAGCACCGTAGGTTAGGACGGGCAAAATACACATATCGATGAGCTGACGATCAGTGACATAGGAAGGTCGCCCTTCATTAGCTCCTTCATGGAACAGTAGCTTTTCCAGGCATTTTCAATTCTGCGGTCTATCTCTTTGTCCTGCCTGTTTTCGAAGGAAGCTAACTGGCCCAAGTAAATGTACTCATCGACATAGTGTATTTCTTGCCCGTCTACCGTGACCCTACGTTTCGTGCTATTTGTCATAATTTGCGTCTTTGACCGATTCATCATAAGTCCAACATCGAGGCTCGCCGTGCTAAGGTCTTGTAGCATTTCTTGCAATTCGTAGGCGTTTGGAGCAAAACGTATTAAAAACATAAATTCAATTATTCGGTGTACAAATGCTCATGGCTTTTGAGTTTTTTACTAACATTTTAGCTATGAAAACCGTTTTACTATTCGACTGGTAAATTCAATTTATTACTTGATATTGTCCGAGCACTCGTAAAAATGCAAAAGCGTATATCCCAGAGTTTGCGAGCCGAATTTAATTGCTATCAAGTGCTTACGTGTCATACCTATGCCACAACCGAGCGGTATGGCCGAGTTCCTTGGACATTAAATCAAAAGATCGTGGGTTCGAGTCCTAGCCTTGCATCAATGGATACTATCAATGCATATTATTTACCGTTTATTCACTGAATCATGATGTAGGTACGATGGTAAGGAATCTATAGTGTATGACTTACGCTTAGCCGGTTTTATCTTGTTCACGGCCATGAATAAACTAAGCTTGGCCGTCAATTAAAAGGAGTGCGACCGTAACCAGAACCGATGGCTCCCGAGGGACCCGCTCTATTTGCGGTGACCCTAGCCGTCCTGGCTTCAAAACTGTTCGTATACCAGCAACAACATAGTAATAATTTTCAAAATTATCTTTATAGTATTTATACATCGTGAGGAAACCGGCATGTCGTAGAACCTACAGAGTTCGAAAAAAGTGCATAAAATTACGCCCATGAGGCGCATTTACAATCCACACCACACTTGGTTAAAAAAAGCTATACGAAATGAAGAAAAATAATTTTCAATTTAAAGAGTGCATCCAATAGTTGACGAGTAAAAGAAGTGAGTAGAGGAAGAAGACTACTGTGATGACGGCAGGGAAATGATTCTTCTTCTTCTTTCGTGTCAATGTTTAAACCATTTTGACCAGTATGAGGCCACCCCAATTGCTTTCTCCCTAGCGTTGAGCAGGTCTTCTTAGGTGCAGGTTGTAGGGCACAGAGGACACGAGAGCAGGTGTTCCATGTCCTGAACGGGAGCCCCACAATCGCACTGGATAAGTGCAGGGTCCCGGAAGTCCCACCTGTCTAGATTTTCTCTGCAGCGTCCAACTTTGGTCCGGAGTCGGTTAAGAGCTTTCCAAGGGGAATGATGATTCTTTTTGTCAGTCCAAAGTACTTTTGACCAGACTCTTCAATAAGATTTAACTTATTTGGTTTAAGTATAAGTATTGTAGAATATAGAGTATCAACGACTAAGTCTACAGACTGTCAAATGACAGCACAGTTGTGGTATTGACTACAGATTGTCAAAGTATCAACTAGGTGGGTGACACCAGAGGAGGGCGGACAGTTGTATCGCGACCACCGAAGTGGTAACACCTGGCTAGGCCTTTATGTTGTAGTGTTGTGAAGTGTATTCTATCATACTTACATAAGTGAGTTCTTAGGTGATTAATAAGTAAACGCGTGTGTGATAATTAAAGAGTGTATTCTTCAAGTATGTTCACTGATATCTTCTCCTTTCAGCTATGTATTATCACGTTAACACATTAGGTTAATAAGTCGTTTAACCAAACAGCCGTATTTAATTAATTATCCTTTAAAATGGCGGTAGGCTCAGCTACGGGTAATTATTTACTTGAGCCTATGATGTTTTCCCAAAAACTCTTAAATGCAATCGGCAATTATGAGTAAAACAAAATAATTAAGGTTTTTAATTGGAATTGAGCATTAATTTTACAAATCCGCTTTCAAAGCAATGAAAGTAGTGAAATGCAATTATTGTTTGTGAGTACGTACTTACTGGATACTACAAAAGTAACTCTTTAAGGTGGCATTTTACTAATGAAGCCTTGAATAAGTAAGAGGAGCTTTGGCAAATGGAATTTCTCATTTGACGAAAGATTTCCGTTGGAGTTTTGAAGAGACAAGCTCTTCCTTCAAAGCTTTAAATTTCGGGCTAGATTTCCATTCAGGACAAACCGTTGGATTTACAATTGTTACACTTTTGTACACGAGTTAAAAAAAAACAATAAGTAATACAAAACTTTTTTGTCAAATATTAATCTAAAAAATTGGTTGTCTGTAAAGTCGGTTTACTGACGATAGTTGAACGTGACAACGTCTACGCATCGCTCACTCAAGTAGGAGAGAGACGGATGTCGAACGCTGCCGAACGCAAAGGCCGATTGTGCTTCTTTGTCGCTCGTTCCGCGCTCTCGCTTGCACTTCAAGCCTTACATGGAACGCCTCAGAGCAGAGCGAGGTAACGCCGCATGACGTCATGTTTATTCGTGCGTGCAGCCGGCTCTATCGAATTATAAGACGTAGTCACGTCAAAAAGATATAGATTGGTTTAGATTAAAATTTGTCAAATTTTTATGTATCTCCTATAACAAGATATAACAAGATATATAAGATATAGGATGAATAATTTCAATTGATCTAACACAACTTTTTCAAAAAAACAGCAAATTCAACTCAGCCAAGATCACGTAGAAAACACCGGATTGGAAGAAATTATAATTTTATTGCTTCAAATAATTTATGGGAAATTACAACCGCCTAACATCCAGTATGGGCGCACTTATCTTCGGGAACGCCAGTGGAATAATAAGCGTACGCAGGATGCTTACGTTTTGCGAAATGAAATTTTCCAGCACTCAGTTAATATCGGCCGAAATGCTCTGATAGATTAAATTTATGGGTTTAATAAAGAATTTAGAGCGGAATTTAGTTTAAAACCTTGTTAGGTGGATGTTAAATTTAAATAAGTAAAGTTGTCTGGATACTTTTGAGGCGATAAAATACACTGATTCGTTTTCTCGTCGTGTTACTAGTTCTTTGGCCAGGGTGGTGAAAGGATGCAGAATTAAGGTGAAGTTTATTTGATGAGTCGTTTTTGTCGGTGCTGAAAGGCGCCTCAGTAAGTTTACGATGTGAAGGTATAACAAGAAAAAAACATTTTAAAACTTCAATACAATGAAAATAATTTCAAAGATCGGCGACCCTACTCTAGGATATTTCTAGGAGTCTATGATCCTTATGGTTATTGAGGGTTAAAAATAAGGAAACGCAATGTCTCCATAAAGTAAGGCAACATTCAAAAACAAAAGTACTGATTTGCATTGAAACAGCTACCGATAACCCTTTCGCGCCTCGGTGTATCATAAAAGCCCAAATTATAATGGGATTGTGGACATTATAATTTCTGGGGCATACCGTCCTCAAATTTAAATTTTATATTAGCCCACCCCTTGATTAGGTGCACTTCAGCGGGGCCGTTAAAGCCCAGCGGGTCTGATTCAACCCGCATTGTCTTTTCGATACATTTCTGTGATTTATGGGGATCTTAGATTTTATAATTTAGATTGCTAATTTGATAGGGTGTGAAATTCAAGTGCAGAATTTATTTTTTGTACTTAGAAATTCTTAATTCTTTAATGTACAAATAGACACGCACATGATAATAACATAAAAAAGGACATGTACAAAGGCGAGCTTAACCCTACAAAGAGTTTTCTTCCAGCAAACCTTTGAGGCTAGAGAGATGTGCTAAATAGTGGGTTCATATGTTATTTTACAGAATTTATACTCGTCGATTCAATGATTCTTCAATATATTACTTGATTCTTTAATAATGTAGTAGTTATATTTTGTAAAGATATGTTATTCTGTAGTATCATACTTGATTACCTACTGGTAAATAAAAATAATGTAAAAAAGAATCCATATTTTTTTTATTCTACAAGCGTTTTATACAACGGACACCAAAAACAGGGATCTATTAAAAAAGAAAAGCGTGTAATTGTCTTGTCCACACGAGCGATACAATTAAACTTCTTGTGGTACGTTTTGTGTAGCCATCTCTTGTTTTGTTGGACTTTCGCTAAAAATAACAAGTTTTCAAAACTAAAATTGCATTGCAGGTCTATATTTATTATTATATTAAAGTACTCATATAAAGTTTGTCTCTTTCCTTGTATCCAGTAAGTATATTGTTACTAGTAGTGACTTGAAAATACATCAAAAATGTAAGTCAACAATTTACGTGAGTGTATGAAATTGAACAAGCCGCAGTTGTATGTTTGACAATTTCTTTAAATAGTCTTTAAATCTAAAGAGGTGTATTTTCAATGATGTAAATATATGTGATCAGAAGATGCCTCTGAAACTCAAGGGGAAAATATACAAATCAATCATTAGACCTATCGTATTGTATGGATCAGAGTGTTGGGCAACCAAAGTGACGGATGAAAGAAGAGTGCATGCGACAGAGATGAGAATGCTGAGATGGATGTGTGGAGTAAGTCCATTCTAGAATGGATAAGATAAGGAATGAGTACATCAGGGGAAGTTTGAAAGTAGCGCCAGTGACTATCAAATTGAGAAGTGGAAGGTTGGCGTGGTATGGGCATGTCATGAAGAGGGATGAGAGTCATATAACACGAGTGATGAGTATGAATGTGGATGGATATACCGGTAGGGGTAGGCCTAAGAAAAGATGGATGGACTGTGTGAATGCTGATATGTTTGTGAAAGGAGTGAGTTCTGATATGACGGGTGATAGAGGGAAAAGGAAGAGAGAAACACGTTGTGCCGACCCATAAGGGCAGGAAGAAGAAGAAGAAGAAGAAAATATTTCAAACACAATGCCAAATGTGTCCAAAGATGTTAAAGCTGGCGACATTGTTGTATCCCAGACGATTGCTCCGACATTCGTGAACGACGTAAATGATTAAAAAACTTTAAAGAAATAGAAACAAATTGGAAACTTTGTTAGGAATTAAGAAAAAAACTTGGGCGATTTTCTTTCAAGAAGGAAACGAAGCTGGATTAAACGTTTAACGGGAAGATTCAAGTTTCTGAGTTATTTTGTTTTGTTTTAACGTCATGGCTTTTAGGGTCGTATTTTTTATTGTTTCTCAAAAATTGATCGTACATGGTTGAGTTTTAATTTAGGGATAAAGATAAAGATAAATTTTATTGTGCCAAAAACAGGTACATTGATTCATGATAGGTCTGTACCCAGGTTAAACCTCTGTTCCCCACACTAGGACTGAAAAGCCTGTATAGTAGGGTCACAGCGATTCGCCGTATACTCCCTCACATAAATTATAAAGTTGTGCTCGCGCTAACATTGTTTTACAAGAAAGAAGTAAGTACTAGAAGAATACCTATGTCTAGAAATATGAGTAAAGTTGGTCTTTTTTGAATGTCGTTTGATTTTAGTTTTAACTTTACTCAAACTTTTACCAGTCCGAGTCACTGAATCTAGAGTGACTCAAATGTCATTTACACGATACCATTCTAGCATTACTTGCCTTTTGCTTTCTCAAAGTCAACGAAGCAAGACGTGCTAAATTCTATGGCCAGAGGCAAAAATGGTATGCCAGAATGGTATCAAGTAAATGGCGTCTTAATCTAAGATAATATTGTCCAGTCTACCTTGCCATGGATTAAGTAGTAAGTATTACCGTTTTGCTTCGTTTTGTCGGATACGAGAAAAAATATAATTATTTATTTATATTGACGACCTCTGTGGCGCAGTGGGTGAAAGCCCGCTTGAGACGCAGAAGGTTGCGGATTCGATCCCCGCCGCGGGATAAATGTTTGTATGATCTGCAAATATTTATCTCGGGTCTGGGTGTTTCTGTGTATAATATGTATGTATTTACAAAAAAAAAGTATATAAGTAGAATATCAGTTATCTGGTTCCCATAGTACAAGCTTTGCTTAGTTTGGGGCTAGATGATGCTGTGTGAAAAAAGTCCAGCATTATTTATTTAGATAGATAGAAAATGCTTTATTGTACACCACATGGACATTACAGAAAAAAGAAACGTAGCTACAGGGGAATATTCAAAGTGAATTACAATGGGTGGTATTATCGCTGTGAGAGATTTATTCCAGATAACCTTAGGATGAACTAAATTAGATAATATCCTCAAAGTAAATTATTGGACCAAATCTGTTGATTAATCTTACTACTGGGACATAGTAATCAGTTTGTTCGGATTAAAAACTTCATTTGATATTTCATAAGCAATCGAAAGAATTGAATTGTCGTCCACATAATTCAATATTTAAACTTAATTTAAAATACTTCTAAAAGACTTGCACTGAATCGAAAGCTTACCTGAAAGATGTAGAGTTAGCAAATAATATTAAAGAAAAAATAGTAGTATTATTTTATAGTACCCTAGTCATCATCATCCGCAGCCCGATTTCACCCACTGCTGGGTATAGATAGGCCTCCCTTCGCTTTTGCCATTCTTGCCGGTCCTGTGCCAGCCGGACCCACTGTCGGCCTACGACGTTAATGATATCGTCGCTGCCGGACGTCCGACACTTCTCTTGCCAGTTCTGGGCTACCATTCTGTCATCCTTTTACACCACCTGTCGTCACCAAGTCTTGCCAGGTGTCCCGCCCAACTCCACTTGAGTTCCATTACCCGCATACCGACATCCATGACTTTTGTTCGTCTCCGGATCTCAGTATTGGGAACTCGGTCTAAAAGCTTGATGGCGAGCATGGCACGCTCCATGGCTCTCTGTGCAACCCTGTGTATTTTTTTTTTGTTCCCTAGTATAAAGTACTAAGCTAAAATTTGTAAAAAATGTGTGGCTCAATCAAAAGGTCAGAAATGGCATTCAACGTGGTAATGCCGCCAGTGTTTTGGGAACGGTTTCAAAGTCATCTGAGCTTCAGGCAATGTATCTATTATAACTGCCAGAAAATAGGTTTTTTTACTGTGCGTGTTAGTGATCAAAAATGACATTCATTTCGGAAAATCAATGAGATATATATGATGTTAATAAGAGATTATTGTTTTTATTTACTTATAGTTTATCTTAGTCAGCTCCACACGTATTGACGTCGTCTTTCTTGTGGGCCAGGCTGATTAAGCTGAGAGGATGGTTTAGGTGCTGGGCAAACCTGTTCCATCTCAAACAATGTCCCAAGCACTACAGCGTCCCGTCAAGTGTAGGCATAGGTAGCTTCCTGACGCTGTATAAATCATCTAATATAAAAGGCCTAAGTTTTTTTTTATCAGAGACAAGTAACACAACACAAGGACCCGAGACAAAAATCCTTTTAGTGATAGTTTCCATGTTTTACTTGCGATTACTGTCTGTATGTTAGAGTTTTTCCAACCCTACCAGTACGTAGAAGACACAGTAATTCAATTTTATCATAGTGATATTAAGTGTAGCGACACCTCGGACTAGCCAGTCTCGGCACGTCCTCAGTATCTTAATTCAGTTCTTTAAAGGTTTTTTACTCTGGCTTAGTAGTTCAAGTTAGTTTAAATAAAATATTGCCCGTAAAACTTCCACTTTTAAGTTCTAGCACTTTGCTGAATTTATTGTTTTATCTAAGTTGACCTGGAGAAAGCTTAGCATAGAAAAAAAATTATAGTTATATAGAAAATACTTTTTTACACCACATGGACATTACAAATACAAACAAAGATACAGGAGAATGGGCTGTCTTATCGCTGTGAGTGATTTCTTCCAGACAACCTTAGGATGAACTGGATTAGAGGAAGGCAATAAGGTGATGTAAATAAAATATGTTTTTAAAGATCGTGGTTTAAAACTGACGTGGGTACAGTAGGTTTTGATATCATAGAAATCGTTGATATCTTTAACCAAGAAACAGGAACACAATAACAAATGATCTCCTTAGAAGTCGCTTTTTTTTTAGATTAGTTTAAATAAGCTTCCAATATATTTTTTTATTATTAAAATTATTAAAATAGGTCAGCATTTGACCTCACTGTGCCTGATGTTAAGCAATAAGTGAGGTCTAAGATGGAGCATGCTTTCCTAGAAGGAACCTATTTACTCTTGATTTGAAGACCCCTATGTTTTACTTATCGGGATATACAGTACCCGGCAATGAGTTCCACAATTCGGCAGTGCGTATGAAAAATGTAGACTCAAAACGCTTTGTACGAACTCTGGGAATGTCGACCGTGTAGAAGAATTAAAAATATTTTAATAAAAGTTTTTCAAAATTATGTTTGAATGTGTCATGCTCATGTGACATAATTATTTTCAAGTATTCATAAACCTTCTCATAAAAACTTATTACGTTTTTAATATAGGATGTGGCATGCAATTCATTACACTAGAGAACCGGCGACGCTTTTATTACAACGCAAATAAAAAGCTCCCAGCAATATAACTAATTAAATTAATTAAAGTAATACATCTGACTTCTTTTAAGACGCAATTAAGTTTGATGAGGCCTTTTGACCCGAACCGCATTGAAGAGCTTTGTTTTTGACAGGGGATACCTATCGTTTCATATTGAATTAAAGGATGTTGTTTTCTTTTAATGTTCAAATCATTATTCAATGTACAGTCAGCGTCATTATCTGGTACCCCCTGTATAAGGCACGCCACGTCATCCTTAATATCCTGTATTAAATTCAGACCGGTATTTTTGAACACCTTTTGATTTACAATCTTTTATCTCATTGACACGCGACGAGCTACCTTCTCATTATGTACATGTACTCGTACTAAGCAATTACATAATTTGGTTTATAAAAAAATATTTAAAGAGTGAAAACACCATCGTTTGTAATAAAGCTGTTGCTTTACTTAAGGAGAGACGTGTTTTTTCAACAGTTACTTTTGATCAACATACATAAATAAATGATGCTGGACTTTTTCACACAGCATCATCTAGCCCCAAAGTAAGCAGAGCTTGTGTTATGGGTACTACATGACTGATATACTTAGTTATATACTTTTTGTTTGTAAATACATACATATTATACATAGAAACACCCAGACTCGAGACAAATATTTGTAAATCATACAAATATTGGTCCCGCCGCGGGGATCGAACCCGCAACCTTTTGCGTCGCAGGCGGGCATTCGCTTATTGCACCACAGAGGTCGTCATAACATTAAAATGAAGTTTTTGATTATCGTAGTAAACGTGGGAAAACAAGTAAACTGTACACTGGATCTTATCAATCATAAAGTTAATCCTTTTGAATTTTTTTTATCTCGTTACGCGATAATTACGCCGATTGTAGACCTATTTTCAAAATATTTTTTTGTTTGAAAGAGTTATACTCCGGCGGTGGTCCCATATAAATTTTATTTCTGAGAGATTGATAGACTCCGTAAAACTCAAAAAACTTGATCTTTCCTTAACGTCCTGAGTCACTCCGCAAAAGTTTTTTTGAAGTCGTTTTTATTTTTAGTTTTAAAATAAACGTAATTATGTAAGAAGTAGTAACCTACAACTGAATATTAAAACAGCTATTTTCACGAATGTTTAGATCCGTTGAGCATTAAGTCACTGGAACCAAACCCTTTCATTGTGAAACAGCAACAAACGTAAGATACATCCATGTTCTCCATTTATGATGAGTATATATTAAAGTATATATATAGGTTAATTTTATTGTTTGTTCGAGTAGCCCCTTAATATTTTACGCTTATAGCGGAAGTAAGTGGTGCAATTTGCGGTTTTAAATCATTTCAAACGATAAAACATCTGCGCGCACGCACCTGTTAGGGAAAATTATATACTTATGAGTTTTTACGATATTAGCTTCCGCAGATACTTTCAAGTGGCATTTATGATATTCCAGATCTCGCCTTAATTATGGAAACGAGACACAATCACGACTGATTCTCCAAAGTACGGTAGATTTTTTTTTTATTAGAGACTAAAAAAACATTTGTATACGAGCCTATATTTAAAGCCACGATTGAAAGTCTAAACACGCTCCAAATTACTCCCTTAGGTAAAATCAGAAACAATCAACAGCTATCTAAAATTAGTTCAAACAATAATTAAAGTAGGCTCTATATCACGACTACTCTACAAATTAGTCAAGACACAACACTGCTTTCTCAAAACCACTCTAGTACTCAAAACTTGACATTGTGAACCAAAGTGTACACCGTAGCCCTCTGAGGGGGTGGACCCTCTGACCTTGGATGTATAGCCGCGTTGGGAGCTGTTATCCATGAAATGTGATTTTAGTCCCGGGATTATGGTAGGGTTTTTTATGTTTTGTTTAGTTTTTTACTTGTTGATACGTAGTGTATTACATTAGGCATTTACATCTAATAGATGATTTAAGGTAACCTATGCCTACACTTAACGGGACGCTGTAGTGCCTGGGACATTGTTTGAGATGGAATAAGCTTGCCTCGCACTTAGAGCATCCTCTCAGCTTAATCAGCCGCCCACAGGAAAGATGACGTCGATATGTGTGGAGCTGACTACTGTTTTCTCACGATGTTTTCCTTCACCGTTAATTTAATGCAGTATTGGTCTTAATTCTATACTTACTACTCTTCTCAGAGATAAGAGTTCTTCGATACTTTCTTACCTATTTCTCTTCTCAGAACTTGTAGTGGCGCTAACCTGTGACACAATCTAGAAGCAACTTCTTTTTGCGTGATTTTGTGAGGGTCACAAACCATACTACATAAAACCACTAAATGGATTTTGATGAGACACAGAGCAGACTCTGTGTCTCATTTCAGAAAATGAGCACATAGGAATTTAAACCGGATAATTAAGTATCCCCGAGGGTCCACGGGTAACACCACGGAGCACATCTAGATGTAGAAATATTACCCTTCACAGAAGAATGTTCTTCCGATAGCATCCGTTGTAGTGTAGATCGCATACAGTTATTATTATCCAGCAGAGCTATTATTATACAAATCTAAAGCGGCCGTAACTTTTAGAACCATTATTTAATTACCTGCCCTTCAAACTGAATAAATTATTCGAAGAACTGAAATTAAAGATTTTATTGCATGTTTCGATGGCTTCTTAAGAAAACGTGAGAATAACTTGTAAAGTGATTCAGAGCAATCTTTCTTTTTATTAAGATTTTGATTGACATTATGACCACTTCGAGAAGAACTTTACGGTTTTACGATTATTTCCCGTTTTGAATTTGGTCACTAGAAAACTATAAGCAATTGAAAATAGCTTTTGTTTTGAAGATGAAACAGCTAAAAAAAAATCTAGACTTAATTTAAGGACAATCATTGGAAAAGCGCTCAATTTACTTTTATAAAAGTGCTCAATTGACTAAGTCTGATACCAATCGGAATTAGACAATAAGCCCGAAGCTTTACAACAGTTCAGTGTGGTTTATGACCGTTGGTGTTAGCAATCAATTTTATTTATCGCCCAGCGATTATACGAGTATTGCTGTAATGTAAGGCTAATCGCCTTTTATAGGTGCTATTATGGAGCTATTTGATTCCTTTTTAACAGATGACGGTGTAGAATGTTGATTGCCAGTGATTTTATAACGTTTTGAGAATGACCCACCAGGCACCAGTTTATGACGAAGTTATGGTGAAAAATTGAAACTATAATGTACAAGCTATTTGACGGTTTGATAGTCAAAATGTGACATCGTTCGCCTAAAGATCTTGAGAAGGTGATTCGATTTTTTGAATTGCCTTAAAAACAAAGAGTTTCTATGTTTTTTGTAACGTAAGAAGTTCTTAGTGCATTTAGTAGGTAGCATGATACATGGCAATGTCTTTTAAACCCAATGATTTTAAGAAAAATACTTGGATAATTTAAAAGAGAAGGTAAAAACCGACTTTCAACTGTCAACTGAGATCTTTGGCAGGCAAATAAAGCATTGCCCATTAGAGACGACCCGTATCCGGAACCGGACGGGTAAATTGTAACAAATGGCCTCCCCCACCCCCACCCTAGTTTAGGGTTAACAGACATAAGCCGCTTTCTGCCAGACTCACTCCTAATTCTCTGCAAAGAGAACTGTCGGTTTTGATTCAGAAAAAGTGACGTCACTTATATAAAATGTAGCAGTAAAAATTTAAATGTTTATGACAGTCAAAGAAGCATAGTACCTTTGTCATAAAAAAGTAAATACCCATTCGATCATCCGAACACAATTTAAAAACCCACAAAGACGAATCGGCGTTCATAATTCGAATTTCGGCCGCTGATAAAAAACAAAATGGCCGCGCGCCGTGCAACCGGCATTTATTAACCCTACCCATAATCCCTGGGTCCAGAGTGATAAATACGGGGTGCTCCCTTAACTTTTACTCGTGAGTCATTATGGCATTTAAATAATTCGTGCTGGAGTGAGTTTTGATTTATGATAGTCAGCCTGACACGGGTTTAATCTGCGTTCAGTAATATGACAGTTTGTGCGTGCGTTGCGAAGATGTATATCTTGATCGCAGCGGTGAGTGAAGGGTTGAGGTCGTCGGGGGAAATGTTTGAAAGTCTGGAATCTAAAATCATTTTGCTTCCAATTTGGGCGGTGAGAAGGATATGAAATCAGTATTTTTTTGGATAATGATAAAGTGTTTTCACGAGCCGTTTGGGTTTTTATTCCTCCTAAAAATATATTTTATATCCTATACTAAAACAGGCGTAGCGGGGCATTGTTGGCAAACACCGAAATTCGGACTTAAAGCGAATCTGCAAACACTTACACATCACAAACGCACAGGAACAAACATTGTAAAACTCCAAAACAAGCATCATAAACAGCGAAACAAGACATCGATAGTCACGCCCACTTTCCCTGCACATCGGATAATCGAGAAGTATCGGATAAATAACAGTAATCGGCTCCCAGGTCACGTCGTGCCGCAGTGCTAGTGCAGCGAGTGGGAAATTATGGAGGTGTTGTGATACCAAACAATATCTAATTCTCCATTCTTGCAACGTCGCATTATCTAAGCTGGGCGTACCTGGAAATTGTAGCATCGATATTTCTCAGTATGCTTGTCTACGTAAGAATTAACTCGATAGCAAACCAAATTGACTACCTATACAGTTTTCGCACCTTTTGTTAGATTCTGTTCTCCTAGTAGTTGATGATTCTTCCATATAATATCATCACTATTTTGATTTAAAATGATTATTTTTATTAATAAGAGCCCTAAATTGTTCCACTGCTGGGCAAATGCCTCCCCTCACTCTTTCCATTCATCCCTATCCTGTGCTAGTGAGGCCCAGTTGGCGTTGAATGTGGCGAGCTCGTCCCTCCATCTCTCATGTGGCGAGCTCGTCCCTCCATCTCGTTTGCAGTCTGCCACGGCGTGTCGGTCGTCGGAACGTATCTGGGTAGCATTCCGTGGTCTGTTTAGCCCAACAGCCCAACAGGTCAATTCAATTTTAAATCACTCAATCAAAATACTTAGAGACTTGTGGAGAAAAACATACTCTCAGAAAGTTTTTTTTTTTTATAAAGAAACCAGTTTTTTTAAACTAGCCCTTAGGCAACACATGATTTGCAAAGGGATTAACTTTTAAGAACTGCATAATAATATAATCAGAAACTTAGATCTGTTATTTTTGGAACGAAGTTCCTTTTCGGACGGTATCAAAGAAAAAAACAGACTGAGGCTGGAAAAAAAATTGTTCCATTTACCGTCATGACACATGTGCGTATATACCTTTATGTTAAATCACAGTGCGAAATGCGCAGCCGCGACACAGTCCATAGATTGTTACATTGTTAGTACGGAAGCGTTTCTAGGATACCTAATTGACAATTAATTTATTATATTCCCAGTATAGAAAATTACTCTTTGCTTCGTTCTAACCGAGTGTTCCACGACACTCACGTACTTTTTTTTTCTCTAAAAGAGCTCCCAATATTTTTCTGAATTAGGTGCATACACAGAGAAAATAATACACAAAACTACCGTCTCCACATCGTTCGTACACGGCCAGCGCAGGTTCACAACATGCTCACAATTGAGGTATTCGAGCGAAAAAACAGAGGTGCAATGCAACTTCACACGTACACGTACGTGCGCGCTTGTGCTATAGTTCTTCTCAGTTTGTTGTTCCTTGTAAGTTATTTGTATACTTCGCGGAAAATATGTACAGAGAATAGTTTTAAACCTTTTTTTCTTGGATAAAAGTAAGAACAGTTTATCTTTTCAGATGTTCCTTATGATTTTTATTTACGACGGTTGTAAGGGAATGAATGTAAAATAACAATGCCGGTATAAAATAATAATGTTTATAAGTAATTTGTCAAAAACCATCATTTTTGAGCCCAATGTATTTATCTAATCAAAACAAGTAACAAGGATGAAATAATGACTTACGATACAAATTATTCGGTTTTTTTTATGTTTTTTCAAATCAAAAAAGTCGGTATGTAACAAAACCAGACGTGACAGTTCGAAATTCAAACCCAATAAACTTTACACCGCCTAACCAAACAAAACTCTAAATAAATCACACTCAAAGAACAAAAATAAAACTCCCGGAAAAATATATCAGATCGAAGGTTCAAAGCTTCGAACAAGGGTTTATTGAGATATCAAATAAAAAATCAGCGGTCACACACGGGCTAACAAGCCCCTTCTACAATACTCCTTGATTTAGCTCAAGTATTGTGCAATGTTATTTATACGATCTCCGATTCAACCCTACAAATAATCAAAATTGTAACTAAAAATGAGCTTTCTGGCTTATTGAATAAAACCCATTTTAGAGTAGCCTAACTTGAAGGTTAGGCTAGGGATGCCAATAGGTATGCAGCAACGCATTTATTAAGAATCGCGATTGTATCGATGTAGCTTGATTGGAAATAATATGCTTATGTTTCGGAGCACATTAGATTAGGTACGTACTGCAGGATTGTAGGATGTTTGAACATTACCTCAATAGTTTTATTGAATAAAAATTTAAAAATTGAAAGAAAATTTTGATTTATTGACTACGGGAGCACCCGGTTGTATTGAGTTTACAAATGCCTCCGAAAATAATATGCATAAAAAACTTGCCTCTTTTATTTTAGCTATACCGTCACGACACATACATCGGTCAAAACTTCACAGTGCGAAGTACGCGAAGACGCAAAACAGTCCATAGATTGTTACACTGTTTGTACTAGGATTTTAATATTTGACAATAATTTATTTGACAAATACCAAATTTCAAAGTTGAAACTTCGTTCTAATCGAGTGTTCCACGGAGGTTCCACGACACTCACATACTTTTTTTGTGAATATTAAAGCTTATCTTACATACCTTGAATAATATGACGACCTCGAATCTGTGGCGCAGTGGGCGAAGGTCCGCCTACGACGCAGAAGGTTGCGGGTTCGATCCCCGCCGAGGGACAAATGTTTGTATGACCTACAGATACTTGTCTCGGGTCTGGGTGTTTCTATGTATAATATGTATTTATTTACAAACAAAACAAGCTTTGCTTAGTTTGGGGCTAGATGATGCTGTGTGAAAATGTCCAGTATTATTTATATTTATTAATACCAAATAAATACATAACATTTTTCTATTTATATGAACGAATTACAACAATTTTTTAACATTAGTTGCCTTTTATTTAGTAAATGAACAACAGAATTGATACCTACCTGAATGTAATAATCTTCTTTTTAAAGAAGTTAGATGTCAGACACTATTCCATATAAATAGCTCGTCATGATGGATCATACAATATGTTTTCAGTCTCGCAATGTTGTCGCCACTTATAATGCAATACCATTAACTAGTCCATCAATCAACTGACGGTACCACGCCACGGTACCTTCTTTTTACCACAACTGTACGTTACTGCGTTCAACGTAAATAAATAAAGTATCTTTTGACGACCTCTGCAGCGCAGTGGGCGAAGGCCCGCCTGCGACGCAAAAAGTTGCGGGTTCGATCCCCGCGGCGGGACCAATGTCTATATGATCTGTATATTTGTATCGGGTCTGGGTGTTTCTATGTATCGTATGTATGTATTTACAAAGAAAAAGTATATAAAGTAGTATATCAGTCATCTAGTACCCATAACACAAGCTCTGCTTACTTTGGTTCAGCATTATTTATTATTTATTTATTTGTCTTGCTGTTCTTTCTTCTTCATGCTATGCCTTTAAAAGATGCATATTTCGTGCACGTGACATATATATTTTTACTATTGGTTCCTTAAAGTTTGTACTGGTTTCCTCACGTTGTTAATTACCCTGTTTGAGAGTAATGACATTGCAAATTAATTTTGGGACATAAAAAGTCATTGCTGCACCGCCGGATTCAAACCCGAGATCTTAAGGTCAGCAAGCGTATCTTCCACTAGACTACAGTGCTCTGATTGCCCTTGTGAGCGTAACAGATCTTTTAGCAGACTCAATTAAGGAACATTTTCAGTATTTTCAGTCAGTGACATTTGTTAAGTTTCAAGATCTTTTAGCAGACTCAATTAAGGAAAATTTTCAGTCAGTGACATAATATTGTTCAGCTTCACTCATATTGTGACACAAGCTTACTTTCAAAAAGCGAACGTAACGAAATGGAACTTTTTGCAACCAGTTGCAAACAAACGGACCGCGAGCCGTGTCTATTATTAATTAAAAACCAAAAACGTTCCATTTAAGCCGGATAGTGTTCCGAAATCGAATCAAAGGAGTAATTCGAATGGAATCGCTGAATGAATTGATCGAATCGGTGTCCGAATCGTTACAGCAGTTGCTAGAAATGAAACTCCCGGTTAGGTAAGGACTTCTTGTTTCTAATAGTTTTAGCTCCTTAACTATTTTGAAAATCAATGTGGGTAGATTTTCATGTTTGATTAACTTTGATCAACGGGAAATAGGTAATTATGCAGTACTTACCGTTTTGTTGTGACAAAAAAAGATTTTTTTAATTTTTTTTTTTTAATAATTTAAGCGAATTATTTTCACACAAATAGGTAACACCTAGGTACTACTAAATCTACAGTATCAATAAATAAAGCAGCATAGTCATTCATTGATCTTGCGTTGGAACTAATTGATTACACTGCTGCACTAGCATGGATTCCTCATACTGTTCTATGTGCTATGATTTTTACTGACTGCTTGTCACAAAACTATCAGTATTCCCTAAACTGTTGCAACAAGGGAATATCGTGTTTATCACGTTTGAAATACAGTTCACTTTTGATTTTCCGATAGCAAGGCAGTTTTGATTCACTAACGCGGTTACGTAGACGAGTGATGTTTTAGAGTTGTCAGCCGATACAAATGAGTAGAGTGCTTTGTTTGGGTGTTGTTTTAAATTTTATTTCCAGATAAATTGCTTTGGGTTCCGTGGGGCGTTATACAAAATGTTTATAAAAAAACTGCAGTTGATACAATAGACTAAATAAAAATAATAAATAATAAAAAGCCGTCCTTCTAATTGGGTTGCTGTCGTTTGGGACACAAAAGCTTAGGACACTTTGTCCCTATTGACACTTTTGATTTTATTCTTGTTTTTATAGACTCGCATAGAAATGATAAAGCTATACGAGTTATCTTTTACTTGTAGGTATATTTTTTATACTTATTCCAAATATCGTAAGAAACTTTTTTCTAAATGGGTGAACAAAAATAGATTTCTGAATTTACAGTGAGTGGAATAGAAAAATCTGAGTTGGATTTGGTACAGAGACTCTTACGAGATGCAAATTTCCATCTCCGTTTGGTATTCATGAACTACAATCCAGGAATGACTTTTACGCAATCTCAGAGCAGATTTTCGGAATGAATCCAATTTTATAACTGATGCGGTTTCTCGAACTTTCTATAAACGTGAACAAATAGAAGATACTAGATTCTTCCAGACAAATTGGCAATAAGCATAAAATCCTTTCCTACCGCACAATATAGGGTCTTTCATTTTAAACTTCACAAACTGACAGGGCCTCATTTTTGGGTTGTAAATAGACCTTTGACCGTATCAATTTAATTCCTAAGCCCATTTAAGTTTTCACTTAAAAATGTATCATTTATTGCTTTTTTAGAATTGTTGCTTTTCAAGGTGAACAGACGTTCCACCAATCGCAGCGCAGCTACATCACGAATGGACTAAGTTATACAAGAAGCAACAATCAATTGAAAGTATGGTCTTTATGGATTTTCTCGAGATTTTCATAATAAAACCAAATAAAATATTACATAAATATTTTTAAAATTAATTTTTTGAACCCAAATCCTACCTTAGATTTTTTTGTGTGTTTCTCTTTTCATAGATCCTAAAAATTACATAATGAATACCTTCTATGAAACAACTTAAAAATATCGATTTTTTATTCTTTAAACCTTACAATTCTGTGACATTAATAGTTTTTGAAAACATTCAATGATGCGCCGAATGATAAAACGAATGAAAGTATATCCATAAAATATCGATCATTTCGTTAGCTCAGTTGAACAGGTCTTCTGATAGCCAAACTAAGGTTAAGCTAGTTACAAGATTATTTCATTATCTATGTCTAAACTATCTACAACTTCCTTACTTTATATATTATTAACACAACAATAACAGTCCGTTTAAACTTTCCCAAATCATCAGAATTTTAATGGGAACTAATAATCCCTCATAAATATAGAGCAACTATCAAAGTTTCGACTTAGCGATTCCGAAGGCTATAAATTATGTAGTTGGTAGAACCTACTGTTGGAGCCATTGTTGCTTTAGCATTAGTTATGGTGCATTTACACGATGCGATTTGTCGTACGATTTGGTAAGCCCCACCCTTTGAACGTGCCGACGAGCGTCGCGCTTACTATTACAAATCGCATACGATGAGCGTTTACACGTGAACAATTGCCGAGCGATACGATATCGTATGGGTTGAAATCGCATCGTGTAAATGCACCTTTAATACTATTTTAAAACCTACTTTATAAGAATCATTGTTTTCTTCTCTTTCTTTAGGCATTGCCTGCTTACCATGTACAATAGCTACCAATAGAGTGATAGATTCGTTTATCGTATATGCTTTCATCTAGGGTTTTCTTTTCATAGTGAATTTATTTCTACCAGTCAAGTTTAAAAAAAAGTGGTGTATAAACCCCTATTAGAAATAAGATTTAGATAGCCCGAGAAAGTGGTGCTCATTATTTACTTCTAGAATTACAAGCTAATTGGGAAATGATAGTGTGAAGTGTGATCTATGGCACGCGTTAGTTTACTGACATATTATTATTAAATACTAGCTGCGCTCCCGCGGTGTGACCCGCGGTCCCTTGTGATTTTTTAATTTTTTTCGGGATAAAAAGTAGCCTATGTCCTTCCCTGGGATACAACCTTTAATTATGCCAAATATCAGCTTAATCTGTTCAGCTGTTTGGGCGTGAAAGCGTAACAAACAGACAGACAGACAGAGTTACGTTCACATTTATAATATTAACTAGCTGGTACCCGCGACTTCGTCAGCGAAATAACATACTTATTAGCAACGCCATCTATTGCATTTAACTGGAACTACCAACTCCCCATACAAACTTTCAACCCTTATTTCACGCCCTCCATGATTTATATATAGATTTTTTCAGTCATAAGAACCTTCTCCTGACAATAACGAACACAACAAAAAAAAAAAATGAAATCGGTCCAGGCGTTGTTGAGTTATGCGCTTACCAACACATTTTGCGATTCATTTTTATATTATAGAAGATAGATAGAAGATAGATAGAAAATAGTATGGATGGATATGGATGTTATTTTGAATATAAGTAAGTTTGTATGATTTATTAATCAACTCTTATAAATGACAGAGTCTTTAGGCTGTCAAGGCCTTCATCATTCTTCTTCTTGTGGTGCCTCTCCGACTAGCGAAGGTTGGCTGTCAATATGGCATATTGTTCTCTATCTTTAGCGAGTCTAAATAGTTGCGCAGGTGGCTTAGCATGAACTCTTATTGCCAGGCAGTTTTTGAACTGCTTGTCAATTCTGACATAAAGAAACAAATCTGAAATTGCGGCGTTTATCATGCTCTCTCGCTTACACATTGTGACTGTACTAGTGTGCAAGCGAGAGAACATGATAAGTTGCGAAGTTTCTTTAGTGAACCGGGTTATTCGAAATTGACATTTAGTTCGAAAACTGCCAGGCAATAGGAGTTCATAGTAACCCCCCTGCACTCGCTATCCCCGTCCACTCTCTGTTCCGCAACCAAGATTTCTTCCTCTGACCAACACGCCTCTTACCGGCGACTTTTCCCATCATAACAAATCACAAATCCCTAATAATACTATCAACCATTTCTAACTTAAACGTTACCAAAATAGGATCAGCATGAACGACCCGTTTCTATAAATAAAAGATGTAATTTAGAGCTTAGTGTTAACTAACTTAAATAAGTATTTGAGTGGCTTATGTCTGTATTCGACAAAGAATATGTTAAAATAGATATGGTATTAGAAACGTTTAAAAAATCCAGTTAAAAAAAACATAAACAGGTTCACGACTGTATCCCCAAGGTGCGGTAGACATTCTCTCAGATCTTTTTATGTTACTTATTTCAGATCCTTTGAAGATGTCTAAGGGGGTAGTCAGAGGCATGTCCAAACACATATTTGATACATGCCCACATCTTGCAGAAGTTAGTATTCCATACGTGACAGGTTGCAAACCCATCGCCATAGTCCAAAAAATCCAGTAAAATTAAATCTAGTTTTATTCCTTTTAAAATAGTAATTAATTAGGTAAGTACTGAAAATTTGTTTCTATCTATGGTCTTCCTAAAAAGCTATGTTTTGCATTACTGTAAGGTTTTTGAGACATCTACATCTTTTTTAGATTGTACACCAATAATACACAGCGTCAGGAGACTGAAAAATTTACACGATTTGCACCCACCATCTTCGGGTCTAATTCGAAGGGCACCACGGATCACATCTTGGAGTGTAACTTTTTTTTTCGAATCTGCCAGTGTGATAAAGGGATTGTATTTGCACCACAAATATTCGTAGGCTCCTTTTATGCATTTGATACACATGCTTTTGAGCTTTTTAAGATCTACGACCGCGTTATTTTTCTTTTACCATTTTAGGATGGCATTTATCTAGTGATCCGTACATCATGTAGGTACTGGTATTGCAAATTTTTGGAACAGAAAAACTCATTGATGCACGACCAGATAAGCCCAAGACTTATGAAGAACATAGGTTTGGAATACCGTGTCGCTTCCAATAGACCACTAGTCGATGATATTCAATAAACTACCACTAGTGCTCTCACGGCATCATCTGCCATATCCACAATTCGCAGCCTCGTGAACTTCTAATACTGCCGTGATTAATAGTCTGCTAAAAGACAAGGATACCGACTGCCGACGGGTATATTGTGGCAACTCTTTTGTTGGCTTCCTCTGGCCACTGTAATCTTAGGGTGGAGAGATGAATCTATAATTTACTGTATTTACTTAGGCCTTTAAATCTATACTAGATGATTTATACAGCGTCAGGAGGCAATCCATGCATACACTTAACGGGACACTGTAGTGCCTGGGACATTGTTTGAGATGGAATAGGCTTGCCCAGCACCTAAACCATCCTCTCAGCTTAATCAGCCTGGCCTACAAGAAAGACGACGTCAATACGTGTGGAACTGACTAAGCTGCGGGTTTCCTCGCGATGTTTTCCTTCACCGTTAAGAGCTCGTGTTATAGCGCATATAATTTTCACGAAACGAAAAATCCATTGATGCACGGCTAGGATTTGAACCCACGACCTTCAGATTGAAAGTCGAGGCACAACCCCATTCGACCAACACGGCCTACAACTTACTGTATTTTACATCTTAAGAAATCTAGACATGAACTGCTTCAGTAACTCAACTTATAATTCTTCTTTCGTTACTATAAGAAATATTCTGGCACAATTGTCGTGAAAACTAGAAAACCATACTCAGCAGTGGGTGGATTATTGTGAACTGGTTAAATAGATAGATTAATGGCTTTTTCTTAGTGTCCCATTGCTGGGCAAAAGTCTCCATCAATTCTTTCCAGCCATCTCTCTCCTTTGATAGGTTCCACCACTCACCATCGAAGGAGTCGAGGTCGTCTCTCCAGGCCTTCAACAGCGTGGTCTCTTTTTAGGTTGCCAGGTTGTTAAGATGGTGGCTCATTTTTCGCTGTGCATCCGGCTCACGTGTCCTGCCCAGTACCACTTCAATTTGGCTGTTGCGCCCTACGTCGGCAATACCAGTCGTTGAATTCCGGACTCGGACAATCCACTTAAAGCCGAGAATGCTGTGTTCCTTTGCTCTTTGGCAAATCTTGATTGATGGCTTAAATAAGATTAATTGAAAAATCGTAACTAAGGAAACACATAAGTTTTCATGATACTGGCGATTAAAAAGCATCTGCCATTCCAAGTTTCATGCAATCCCACCAGCCGTTTTATTCCGAAAAAATAAAATGCATACTTACTCTTAAACTCTCGCATTTTTCTGCGATCCAGCTCTACAAAATTAGAGTTCCCTGTTTCAAAAACAAAAAGGAGTTCGTAGAAAACCTGAACGTCACATGCTCTTTTCAAGGTTTTTTCAGTACCGTATCTTCCAAATTAAAATACTTTCACCTAAAAGTGTAGCCCTACGGGAGGCTTTTTATTATAAGGCGGGTGATAAATCAAGGGCGGGAAATATTTAAAAGCTTGCCTCACCACGTCTCACAGGCGTTTTCTGTTAAACCTGCTCTTATAAACATTTTCGTAGCATTTTAAACTAAAAATCTTATTTCTGTAGTATTTCGACTAAAAAGTCGGTAGATATGGCTAATGAAGGGTCACCCTACATAGCCCCATATCGTGAAGTGTCATAAGTGGCTAGTCTTGACTTTTGGATCTCCTTCCTTGATTAACCTTTTGCAATCGAACATGATTTGAAATTTGAGCCATTTGAGATTGACGATCACATTACAATTCACATAAGATTGCTCTTATACTAAGGGCTAGTTTCACCAAACTTTATCTAACAGAGCGTTAGTTAATTTGACATCAAATTTAGTAAGAGAAATAACAACGGATTAAATATTTAACAGACCGTTACGATTGCCTTGTGCTCCATCATGCTCTAACAAAGGAATATCTTCATTAACAAGCCGCTAAATCTAATCGCTGGTCGGCGGCCCGTTAGCTAACTAGCAGTTGACATCGTAGAAAATTAAAAATATGTCACAACAACCAAAAATCCGAGAGTGACAGAGAGCCGTTTGTCTGCGCAGAGCACAATTTTGTATGAAAAAGCGTTCACTGCGCTGACAAACGGCTAACGGCCGATTTATTAACCAGCTGTTAAACTTGACTTTGGTGAAACTGGCCCTAAAGGTTTATTATTATCCTTATACCATAATTTATTACCTAAACTAAAGAGTTTTTATTCATAAATTTTATAGAGCTTTTTTTAGGCCTTATACGAGTATAGAGCCGAAATGCTTATAGAAAAAACGTAAACAGGTTCACGACTGTATCCCCAAGGTGCGGTAGACTCTCAGATCTTTTTATGTTACTTATTCCAGATTCTTTGAAGATGTCTAAGGGGGGTAGTCAGAGGCATGTCCAAACACATCATATTTGATACATGCCCACATCTTGCAGAAGTTAGTATTCCATACGTGACAGGTTGCAAGCCCATCGCCGCCTATAAGAACACTAACCGGTTTCTTCACGATGTTTTCCTTCGCCGTTTAGAGCACGTGTTAAAGCGCATATAAATTTTACGAAACGCAAAATCCATTGATGCACGGCCGGGATTCGAAAACACAACCTTCGGATTGAAAGTTGAGGTACAACCCCATTCGGCCAACACGGCTTTTTTGCCGAAATGCTTATTATCGGTGATAAGTGGAATACACCATATCTTGTGGGCGGCACTGGCACTGCTAAGGAATACTTCACCCTGTACGCCTCTAATATAAAATATACACACTGCAGTATAAAATGTTGGAAAAAAACATAAAATGAAGATAGCGTTTGTTCAGCTAGGCAAGAATGCGAAGTGGGTTCGAATTTCGCTCGTGTATCTAACACATTCTGCATCACACTATCACAAAGGCACTATACTTTATAGTCTTCGAAGTCACAACGTGGTTTAAACTCAACAAAATATAATGCTGCTTATAACATAAACGTTAAACCTTAGTTGAACCCCATAGGGACATTTTGTTAGTCTTAGTCTGAGCTCGGTTCATTTTCTTGTAATAAGACGGAATAACGCTAATCAGTTTTCGTCGGTTTGATTTCGTCTTAAAAACTACACATGAATTGAACATATCAAAATCATCAACAAGAACGAATATTTAAGGACAATACAATCATGATCCCAATTTGAGAATTTGTATTTATAATCTGTTGATTAAACCGAATATTTATAACATTCCATTCCATCGCATGAATAAGCAAATAAAGGTGTCTACCAATCTACATTCATCAGTCGACCCCATGTAAAAACAAAACAGATTTATTTTTAACAAGCTAATAGTCCTTTGAAGTCGAGAAAAATTACCATACACCGAATGATCTATGAAGTAATTAGTGATTTGACGTTATTTATGAACTTGCCCGAGGACACTGATATGCGAGACGGAGATAAATGGACGGCCGACTGGAGTGACAGAAAGAGACGGTGATGTGTCTCTTTACTTGGGGCAGATTAGATATAGGGTAGGAGCTGGTGTTTTGTTAATTTCATTTAAATATAATATAATATATATTTTATATGGCGAACTTAAAATCTTTTCACCACACTGGTTCGAAGGAACTAGTGACACGATAAGAAGAAGAAGATTTAAATATGCCTCGGGGGAATGTTCAAGTTCCTATGATTCGTTCATGACTAAAAGTTCTTGGGATAGGGAAGAAGTAGAAATAGAAGCCACGACCAGACTTTGTGCAGACAAAAAGACTACGGGGATGTCGCAGGTTTTGCGGCGCATCGGTGACGAGTAACCCGCTTTTGTAACTAGCCGAGCCAAGCGTTATCGTGAGCAACAACACCTACAGAAACGGTTTTTCTCCAGGCGTCAGCTTCGGCTTAGCTCTACCAGTTTGTGTGTCGTTCAGGCAGCTGCAAAGACAAAACGAATTAAATTTAATTAAAGTGGAGTTTTACTTCCCATGTTCATCACACAGTTTATAAGGTAAATGATTTGTTGTTTACGTATGTTTCAAGCTATCAGCTCTTGCACCTTCCGTTGCTCATATCAGCGAATGTCGCTGCGGGCAGTTTGTGCCATCGTTTGTAGCATCGCGGTAATGTTAGCTTATTCTGCACGATCATGAATAAACTTATTTACGGTCTCAGTACAGTCTGCAAAGGATAATGGATTATATTTTTATATCAGCGGAAAAAAATAGTCAAAACCAGATTACGATTGCATCTATGTAACGTGCAACAATCGTTTTTCAACCAACTTCAAAAAAGGAGGAGGTTCTCAATTCGTCTGTATGTTTTTTTTTTTTTTTTGTATCTTGTTACACGATTGTTCCGCCATTTGTTGACCGATTTGCAAAATTCTTTTCATGTTTGAAAGGGTATACTCCAGAGGTAGTCCCATATTAATTTTATTCCTGAGGGATTGATAGTTTCCCCGTAAAACTCTAAACACCTTCCCTCCTAGCCATGTCACAAATAGAAATCGAATCGACAGCTTGACGCCGACACCGCGTTTCGAGTCAAACATTGAAGTCGGTTTTCTTTTTAGTATAAAAACGTAATTATTTTATGTGCGTTTTCACACGAGCTCAAATTTATCTCTAGGAGATAGTTTAAGACCAATAAGGAAAGTTAAGGTGCTGGTAGCCTTCACCAACTTTACAATTGACTCAGACACTATAACATCTGTGTTGTCTAACACTAGAATAACCATTTACGAGATACTTTCAAATGTGCTTTTTATTCTTGTAAGATTTTAATCAAAATATTACTAATATTAATTTCTAGTATGATGATATCCGCTTCAGGGATCTTACATAATTTTAAAAGGGTTGCTTTGAATCATTAATGAAACTTTATCGATATTTCCAATAATAAACTTGAAATGTTATTTCAGTTTTAGATATTCAACTAATAGAGTTGAAAATGAACGGGATGAGGCAATAGGAGATCAGATAACGAGGATTCCTGGAAGAAAGAAATCACAACCGTATCTTGTGTAACTGTAGTGTCTACCAAACCCTTTTTGGAAAGAGGTGTGATTATTTATGTATATCATATTTACATACGTATTGTTTTTTTTTTTAGTTTATTTAAGAGCCGTGTTGGTCGAATGGGGTTGTGCCTCGACTTTCAATCCGAAGGTCGTGGGTACGAATCCCAGCGGTGCATCACTGGATTTTTCGTTTCGAAAAATTTATATGCGCTTTAACACGAGCTCAAAACGGTGAAGGAAAACATCGTGAGGAAACCCGCAGCTTAGTCAGCTCCACACGTATTGACGTCGTCTTTCCTGTGGGCCAGGCTGATTAAGCTGAGAGGATGGTTTAGGTGCTGGGCAAGCCTATTCCATCTCAAACAATGTCCCAGGCACTACAGCGTCCCGTTAAGTGTAGGCATAGGTTGCCTCCTGACGCTGTATAAATCATCTAATATAGATGTAAAGGCCTAAGCTATTGTTTATTTATCTATGTTAACATTGGTCATAATGAACTCTTCGAAAACATTAACCACTCCTAAATTCAGTCACATTAACTTCAACACATAAGCCAAGTATTACCGAAAATCACTTATCTTAAATTCGAGGCACTTAGTGCGGAAGATTTGCAAATCCAACTCCATGTGATGAATAGCTTCTATTTTATTCGGGCCTACTTTTATTCTTCGCCACTTCGGGCCGTAAATCAGGCCACACTGATTGCGTGATGGTACATTAGTAATCCGGCCATTTGTTTCCTAAATTAGCCTATCTGAGATTGACAGGGAACCAGCAGCACCTATTTTGGAGCGGTATCCTATCTCGAATTGATAGGGATCTTTTTGAGCGTTAGAAAATATATTTGAAAATGTGACTTTGAAGATTAGTATAAATATGGTACTTATATTGCATATGTATAGGTAAATTTCCCTATGACTAAATGTGCAAATGTAAACCTAGTGGTAGGCAGGAGTGAATGTGAATGTTACTAATTCCTTCTTTTCAAAAATTAAACAGGACCTCTACAAGTATCATTTGACAAGCATTCCTTTAAAACTTAAGGCCTTCAAGAATCTTTTGAATACATTTTAAGAGGTAAAAATACTGTAGGTACTTGGTACATGGTCACATTCTCAGAAGCTAGCATACCTATAATTAAAAAAAAAATTTAAAAAAAATACAGTTTTTTTGTACTTATTTTTTTCTCAAAAAAATTGCACTGCCTACTTTGCGTTGTCAAATTAGTAAAATTTAATATGCCTTTTTTTCAATTTTCTAAACAAATGCAAACAAAAAATAATTAGATAGGTAGGTGCTTGAGAGTGACATAAATTCGGTATTGCAAATAAAATATTGCATAATCTTAGCGCAAAAAAATCAACGAAACTGATAAAAAAAACTGGTTCACATTCCAGTCACGTGATTTGCATTTATCAATGCTCCACGCGTAATCCGCAAGGTGAAAGTTGCAACACATAAACTGTTTTTTTAATTCAACATGTAACGTATGCCTTCGATAGCTCAGTTGGTAGAGCGGTGGACTGTAGTTGTAAATTAATAGGTATCCATAGGTCGCTGGTTCAAATCCGGCTCGAAGGAACTTTTTATTGAAAAAAAAAAAATTGTGATAATAAATAAAATTGTTAAGAATAAGAATAAGAATAATAATGTTTTATTTTCTCCACACCATATACAACAGTTACAATAATTTTATGTGGGTAACGACTTCACCTTGCTCAACATCATTTTGATCTGTAAGGAATCCATTGCAATTTTTGTATTACAATTCAACAGTTTAATTATGTTATTTTTAACTAAAAGGTAAAAAATATTCACTTATAATACCACAAGAGCTTCAAAATTGTCGGGTATTTCCCGATAGGTTCGTTGCAAACAAATGAAGGAGTCAAGTTTGAAAAACTTGACGATTTTATTTGTTTGCAGGGAACCTTGAGGGAAATGCCAGATAATTTTGAAGCTTGTGTGGTATTCGGGGGATTATTTTTCCGTCCCAAATGTCGGCCAATAGAATTGCACCATGAGACGAAATGATGAAATGAATGAAATGGCAACTACCAGAGAAAATTTTCAAAAAATTATCAGTATAATACCATGTAGGTTGTACCACGTGACGTCGAATGCTGCAATTCTATTGGTCGATATTTGGGTCGGAAAAATAATCATTTTATTTAGGTACTGATTTAATTCTATTTATGTATTATTATTATGTAATACAAAAACCAAATTATGATTTCAAAATGTTCTTTTTTCATCATCATACGCACTAATTTTACGGAAAAAATATTACGATAAAGTTTTTTCAATATTCAAAAACCCGTTGTATTTAAAAAAAACCTATATATTTTTAATAACACCATTTGTTTATAGATGTATCAAAACGATTCTAAAATCTCAACATCTAAGCTAACTGGGTCACTCTTTCGTTGAAAACCTGCGTCATGTTCTGTAAAACATTTTAGAGTTCCCCAGCGAACCCAACAGTTGGAAACTAGCTCCACGTTAAATAGCGTACACTGCCATTATTATAAATTAGGTGGAAGGGTAGGAATTAGTTTACTTCATGTATGTGATGATGAACCTACCTATTATGTATGTAGATAAGTATTAGGTATTATCTTATATTTATTTTTATGAATAATCTGTTTGTTTATTGTATAATTTATTTACAGAAACTAAGCTACTACATATTTACATAATATGTACATATATCTCAGTAAATGGGTATTTTTATGAATATTCTGTTTGTTTAACTGTACTTAATGAATATTTTTAATGTTTTGTTTGTGTGTATAAAAAAAAGTTTGATACTATTTTAGTATATCTTTACATAAAAAACTTAATTTGTTAAAAAAATCAAATGTTATTAGTTTTCATTTGGTCTAATTTTGTAAAAAGTAATTTAAGCCATTTTATTAAACAGCGCAAGCTATATTAATAAGCAATTTATTAATATATTGTCCAGCATTATTTATTATTTATTTATTACTAGCTGCGCTCCCGCGGTGTGACCCGCGGTCCCTCGGGATTTTTTCATTTTTTCGGGATAAAAAGTAGCCTATGTCCTTCCCTGTACAATAAATGTCTATGTAATACAACCTTTAAGTATGCCAAATTTCAGCTTAATCTGTTCAGCAGTTTGGGCGTGAAAGCGTAACAAACAGACAGATAGATAGACAAACAGACAGACAGAGTTACTTTTCACATTTATAATATTAGTATGGATAGTATGGATAAGTATACTTAGTAAGATATAGATAAGTAGAAGCTAAAGGGGGAGACCTTGGTATGGATATTCTGTTAGGTACACAATGTTAAAAAAAAAATTAAAAAAATACATCCAGATAAGTTTATACTTTTTTAAACCACAATAATGACAAAAGACGACAGCAAAAATATTTAATCAGACACCTTTAATTATTTGAAACAGATCATAATTTTGCACTGGAACCCTACTTTCATTATAAGCCCCGCCCTTACCCTATTTTTTCCATTCTATCGCTGGTTTCCTTGTTCCTTTGAGCAGTGACAGGCTGCTAATGGAACGTTACAACATAACGATTCTTTCTGCTGAGAAATGGAAACGCTGATGCCATTGTGCTATGTTAGTTTTCGCATTTGGGCAAAAACTCCAACTGCGAGATTCGTATCTAACAAGATACTAAAAAGGATAGCGCGAAACTTATTGTTACCATAATTTTGTATGATTATAGGTAAAATATTTAGTTGATCTGAAAAAAACATTTTGGATTTTGGTGAGCCTTTTGAACAGGTAGGATGAATAATTATGAATCAGTTAAAAACATGAAAAACTTAATAGTTACTAGTAATTTATTTACAGAAACTAAGCTACTACATATTTACATATATTTACAAAATACAACAGGATTAGTCAAGCTATCTAAGGATCGTTAAAACGATCTATAGATAGCTCAATACTTATACTTACTTAAATAAAACTCAAATAAAAGATGAAAACTAAGATATAAATCATTGAGAAACATAGAACATTGTGTTTGCTTGCTTAGCTGCTGTTTGCTTAGCAAACAGTAGAAGCGAAGAATCTGTACCTAGTAGAGGAAAGAACTGATGGCAATGAAATCCCAAGATTTAAATAATAAATAAATAATGCTGGACATTTCACTCAGCATCATCTAGCTCCAAACTAAGCAAAGCTTGTACTATGGGAACCAGATAACTGATACACTACTTATATACTTTTTTGTTTGTAAATACATACATATTATACATAGAAACACCCAGACCCAAGATAAATATTTGCAGATGATACAAACATTTATCCCGCGGCGGGGATCGAACCCGCAACCTTGTGCGTCCCAAGTGGGCTTTCACCCACTGTACAAGAGGTCGTCGCCAGTTAACCCCACTAAGTAAACACAGCTTTTACTACTGTATTCCTAGCAATGTCATAATCTGCAATATCATGTGCCTCGAGGTGATAAACCCAAACGCAATTATGCACTAGCTTCCAGGGTGTCATGCCTGAAATAACTATTACTCTGTGCCTGACTATAATATATATACTTATTCTTACAGCATCGCGTCAGAAGATTACATTTGTACCTAATTTTGCGAATTTCCAGATTCATATATTGGGCCGAAAATTGCGCTTTTCGTAAGTTTTGATTGATAAATGGATGTTGAAATGGCTAAGTAGATTTGGATGAAACTTATCTAAGCCGCGATATAAAATAGTGGATTTATTTATTTGGATAGCTGATAACATATCTGGCATAGAAAATATGTTAAGTATTCTTATAAAATAATTATAAAAAACAAATAAACCTCCATTTTTGAAGTCGGTTGAAAATGATCGAATGTGTACACTAAGCACATCAGATCTTTAGCTCTCTGAAACTAGGTGCAATAGACAATTGCGCAGGTTTGTTAGAGTAAGCGAGATACCACGATTTTAGGCGTCATCAAAAAAAGGTTCTGCGCAGCTACTTCAGAGAGTTAGAGAACGATTGAGCGTATTATACCGCGCTTTATAGATACCTACAGTTGTGATCTCTTTCTTTCATATTGATTTTAGTGATCTAACCCACCAGTTTTTATTGTTCGTACCCACAGTAGGTCACAGCCTAAAGACACACTAATCCCTATTAGAATGTCAGTGATAAAAGCAGTAAAATAAGGCTTCAACTAATTGGGGCGCAGCGCAACTGCGGCGGATTACAGCGGCTCTTCACGATGTCTTGAGGATTATACAGCTCGACTTTCAAGTCTTTTGAACCTTCACGTACACAAAATATCAAAATAAAAAAAGTAAGTTCGTACGAGTCAGTGGCCAACTCTAACAATAAGATACCTCAATTCAATTTATTCATAAAATTACAATAGTTATTAACATCGAACCCCGCACTAGGCTAGGCCTGTATCGCGGCAGTTTGAGTGTATTTATTTAATTATTAAATAAACATATTTGTAATAAAATACCTTAGAAAACATATAAAATAAGTATATAACTATAATAAACTAAAGTTTAATAAATAAATAAATAACGCTGGACTTTCCACACAGCATCATCTAGCCCCAAAGTAAGCAGAGCTTGTGTTATGGGTACTACATGACTGATATACTACTTATATACTTTTTGTTTGTGTTACATACATATTATACATAGAAACACCCAGACCCGAGACAAATATTTGTAGATCATACAAACATTGGTCCCGCCGCGGGGATCGAACCCGCAACCTTTTGCGTCGCAGGCGGACCTTCGCCCACTGCGCTACAGAGGTCGTCAAATTATTACCACGTACGAACTGCACGCACTAAGGCTGTGTCCCCAGTAGGCAAACTGTTAGCGGCCGACTGAAAGAAGAGCAAGAAAAAAAGAAGCGGCAAACTGCGTACAGTGAGCACAAAACTAGCAAACTGTGGACACTCCATTTCAAATATATGGAAGGGCGTACTAAATCGATACGCCACAAACTCAGTCGGCCGCTAACAGTTTGCCTACTGGGGACACAGCCTAACGGGGTGTCTCGCAGGCGCCCACGGAACCGTCTGAACAAAACACTCTTCGGCACTCTCATCTCACCTTATACCTACGAGAAGAAAATTGTAAAATGTATGATAGGATTCGATTTCTTTAAAGACCAGGGGGGTTATTCACGTTCGTTTTTTCCGAATGTATATTCGGATGCTTCTTACTACGAGCTACATTGTATTTAGTCGATAAGATCAACGTTAAAATACGGTCATATCCAAGGACCATGTATTCCAAACCGAAAAATTGCCCCTTGAAGCCCGGAATCGTAGTAAAAAACATCCATTCATCAAACGAACGAAAATAAGAACGGGAATACAGCCCCTGAGAAAACGAGGCTACTTTTACGTTAAGTATATATTAATATTTATAAATTGATTGTTGTTTTCTTTTAATTCCTGTTGATTTACACAAAAAAAAACAAAATGAACCTCTTTGTATGCACTAAAATTCCTTTTATCACGAAAAACAAGTGACTAGAGGCACAAAATAAGAGGAAGAAAAAATTGATTCACACTTATGTAAGTTTATAAAACGCATGCTATAAAAGAAAACCTTCAAACGAATGTCAAACGCCAATGGGAATGGAATTGTGGTCGCATTGAAGTGAGGACGGCACCCGCGGGGCCAATCACCGCCATTGCCGTCCGTAATTCGGTTACGGACGTACGGATTGTCACCGGTCACGGGTTTGTACGGATTTTACCGAACTTTCACTTACTTGTTCGATATTCAAACTAGAATGACAAAAAATAGATGATGACTGTATTCCTAAGGCGCATGGTAGATATTATATTTTATTATATGCGTATTAAAGATCCTTTGAAGTCTAAAGGGATAAGCAGAGGCATGTCAAAATAATTATTTATGAAGCACATGCCCACATTTTGCAAAAGCACTCCACACGTGACAGGTTGCAAGCCCATCGCCGATTTTTATAATACTTACTGGTTTCCACATGATATTTTTAATTGAACTGATAAGAGCCATCTAGGCATCTAAGGAAAGTTGAAACGATCTACAGATTTTATAAACCGTAAACAGAAAGAAAGAATGAATGAATGAATGAATGAATGAACTCTTTATTGTACACCAATTAATAACAAAACATATCATAAATAAAACACCTTCGAAATTAGTACAATGGGCGGCCTTATCGCTGAAAGCGATTCTGACAGCACCACTTTATAGGCAGAAGTAAAAAATTACAAACAAAATGTAACAATGTATCTTTTAGTTAAACTCACAACTCGGAAACCACTTCCGAAGTCTGCGAACAAAAGATAAAAATCATGAAGCGAAAACGCACGTAATTCTCAAACTCGTTTTCAGTTGAGATGTATGATACATTACTCCTAACCTAAATAGACTATTACATAAATGAAAACGGAAACGACACGTACACATGTCTAGACGCAGACTGGGAAATACATATTTTATGGTGCTTAAAAGACCGTGAGAATGAAGAAAATATGAGCATCTAATATTTACAACGACTTGGAGGTTTATCAAGCTATAAACCAGCTCTTTAGGCAGCCTTGAAACTCCGACACCTGAGGCTGCCAACTCATTGTAGGATAGACTAATCGCCAAGGTACGGTAGACATTCTCTCAATTTAAGTCACTCAAGATCCTTGTGCCAGGTGGCCACTTTTGGATCGTGTCTGCTTTTTGAAGTCGTCACGAAATGACAGCTAGCAAATAAAATTATCTCACACTTGATTGTGATTTTATAAAATATTTGTATTAGATTACATAATAATAATTTCCATAAACTAAGTATTTGCATTCACTGGTGTGGACTTTAGATTATAGTTACTTACCTTAAGATTAGACAAATCTTTTGGATGAATCCAGGCGTGTATTGCTAGCTAATGTAACCAACTTCACCGATGATTGACACAACGCCCCAATCCAAATATCAATAAAACACTACATTCTGTCCACAGTGACGTCATCCGTCACTTTTTGACGTTCTATTCCATTTTTAAAATTGTTTTTGTTCGCATTTCCGCTTCAGCGTTACGAGTGGAATACTATTGACCCAATTTTTCAAAAACGTCCGCACTATTCCAAAATATTGTTCATTTATTTCTGGCTAGCTTTTGATTTCAATAAAAACAACTTTTGAAAATAGCGTTAGGAAGTCAAAACACTGGGAAATAAAGCAATTATAATTATTTACGTTCTAGTAACTCTGAATTGTTCATCATCATCATCATCAGCCTATGGTAGTCCACTGCTGGACATAGGCCTCCCCTAGTGCGCGCCATTGCGCCCTGTCCTCAGCTCGAAGCATCCAGCTTCTGCCGGCAGCCTTTCGCAGATCGTCACTCCACCTGGCCGTGGGGTGTCCTACACTACGTTTGCTGAGTCGCGGAAACTCTGAATTGTTACAACTACTTATTGTATGCAGTAGGCATAGCAGGAAGCAAAGCTTTTGCTGCCTACTTTTAATCTGATATTAAAATTCATTTTTTAAAGTTTAAATCACGTTTCAATAATGCTTGAGTGTGTAATCAATACCAGAGGCGCTCCAATTTCCAAACGTTTGCAAAATAAAGTGGAACGGAAGAAACAATTGAATTGCTCAGTGCATTTCCAAACAAAATAAAATAAACAAGTTAAGCAAATTAGCCTCTATTGCTCTTTAACATCTAATTTCACCGTTCTCGGCGCCAAATTGCAAATTAAAACGTTACCGACGGTGCAATCAACCCTACCACTCGGAAATTCTAAAAAAATCTCATTAAAACATTATGAAGGCATGTCTCATTGAGGGAAACTTATTCCCTAGACTATCGACTCGCGCAAGCACTTACCAACCTTATTCTAGTCAAAATACAGTTGAAGATAGATTGTGTAGTTGTAGACAATAAAGACTTATATGTCAATTCAGTTCCATAGCCGTATGGTATGGAATTGTATCGCTCCCCTTGTTTTTAAAAATTTACGATTTTTGATTGGATTTCTGATTAATTAGACGGGAAAGCACGCACTGTTTATTTTTAAATTTCATACTCGTAGTTCATACTTTATGGTGCTTATGTTCACCCTTGATTTCGTGGAAATCACTCTTTTAACCCTTTGCGCATGATATGAATTACTAACCTACTATGAATCATGATCATGGGAGTAGGTACATATTAAGGGTTTCCCTACATAATATTACCGTTTGATTGTATGCATAAATGACTATCAATTAAACAGATTAAAAAAAATAGTTTTGGTTAAGTTTTAAAGTCAGCAAAAATACACCGTGACTTAGTGTTCTTCTTTTCCCTCAAAATATATAAAAGAATAACTACGAATTAAAGTTACTTGATACTATTTAAAATAATGATCAATACTTAAAAAACCGTAAGCTTCCGTTCGTAAGTCCACTCAACATCCTCGGTATATTACAGAAATAAAAACAAAACAAAAGCACTTAAAGTTAAACTCCTCGATTTAAAGGGCACGGAATAATTTTCCGAATTTACAAAACAAAGGGCAGGGATGACCAAAAGAGAATAATAACGGAAAAGGCCCATTTCCTATTAAGGAAATTAGTGATGTGCAACTGACTTCGGCTACTCGACTATTCGATTATTCGATAGTGCAACACAATAATCGAAATAATACGCGGCGAGGCATGAGCTATAACGGCACTTAAATATAGGCTTTTATATTTTTATTTTTATTGTTTATATAATTATTATTCACTAACTCCTTCTAGACTTTTCTTAGAATATTAAAAATGTTTCCTACACACACATTAATGATGCCAATTGTTTTTGCAAAAGAATTCATTTATCCCTTGTAAACATCATAACTTTATAAGATAAGATAAGATAAGATAATAATTTATTGATACATAACAAACATTGCATTATCAGGATATTCCACAATATTAATTCATAGGTTAGTTATAAAACTTTGAAAATAATAATTCCTGGTTGGACAACATTGGTACCCACACTAGGATTCCCTGTGTTGTGGCATACAATTTATAAGATGTTGATTGCTCTATAATTGAGTAAATTTTAACCAATACCGTAGCGATTAAGACTTCAATATAATGTTTTGTTTCTCCAACTTCTTTTTCGGTTCTATTTATTTGACCGAATATTCGGTTTGTCGACTTTCATGAGCATTGGTCATCCCAAAAGGGAGGTCCATTCGGATGGTCCAATTTGCATGTTAACACAACATCCGACAATGCGTTAATTGAATGCCCCGTGTAATCCACCCTTTGACAATCCTTTGAAGGGTGATTTTTAATCTGTACAGGTATTACCATAATTTGTTAACGATGTTTTGGTTTGGACTGTACGAAATAATTGTGTTAAAAGTTTTGTTTGTGATGCGTACAATGCGGAGTATGTAATGACAGAAGACCCTTTTCGTAATTAAAGCTCTGTCACTGAGTTAGGAAAGTTAGGTCGCTTTGATTTTTTAATATTTTTAAATAACTACTAGATAATGAGAGATAGTTTAAATTGAGTTTTCTAAAGATGTATTTACACAATGCTTTTCGTACGGTTTGTTAACAATGGGTGGGGATAATATGGGGATACGCGTCAGCACGTTCAATGGAACGTGCTGACGCGCTAACTATGACAAATATCTCATACGATGAGCGTTTACACGTGAAAAATTGCAATTCGATAGGTACGATATCGTATGGGTTAAAATCATATCGTGTAAGAGAATGTTTAAAAACAATGTCTTAAAGAAGTTATATAATATAAAGAATAAGATGGATTTCATACAAAGTATCGTAAATTCATTAGCCTTAGAGTATTCAAGTATTTCACCATTTTTAAACCAACCTAAAATCCCTTCTCAACTAAGTGTGCGATTACCCTCGGCCTGCGATAAATCACGCCGGCAGCTTGAGAACACAGCCCTCAACTTGGTACAATATATCGCAGTCCAATTGTTATTGACTAATCAGTTGCTGGTTGTTTTGGACCAGAAGATTAGATTCATCATCATCATCCACAGCATCCCTTCACCCAATGCTGGGTAGGCCTCCCTAGGCTTGTGCCATTCACCACGACCCTGTGTTAATCACACGGCGTGATAATGAATGAAAAACTCTTTATTGTACACAATAATTACACAACAACATAAGAACATAACCTAATCAGATAATGTACAATGGGCGGTCTTATCGCTCAGAAGAGATTTCTTCGAGACTGTAACACTACGTTGACCAAATGTAACATTATTTAAGTCTCGTAAAACGAGTCAGTACACTCTGTCGATAAACGGTTACATTGTTGATTTAGTAGCCGCCATTTTGAAAATATTCAAAACTAAAATGGCGGTTATTTAGCTAAAATTACCTTAGCATTATACTTATTCTAAAGTTTGTTTGTTGTTTCGGAAGTTTGAAAGTGGCACCTATTTCTGAAAAGGTGAGGAGTGCTAGGCTATCTTGGTATGGACACGTTATGAGGAGGGATGAAAACCATGTTACCCAAGAGTTATGAATATGAGTGTGGCTGGGTATGCAAGAAGAGTGAGAGAATGATGAATGTAAAAGGAGTGGATGCACAATTGACGAGTGATAGGAGTGAGTGAAAGAAGAAGACATGTTGTGCCCACTTAGCGTGGATAAGGTCAGGGAGATGGATATACTTATTCGATTTTAACTAACGTTAGTTTGGCCTCGCCATTACTCCAATCAAATTGATCTATCGTCTCTAAGATAACACGACCTAACCTTTATCAAATAGATTGTAACTAACCTGTAGACAGTCGATAAACAGATCGTCAATTTTGATAACCGCAATCAAATATTCCCAGTGAATTACACGGGATCAGGTATAGAATGTAAGTAGAGCCCAAACTTGTAACTCAAACACACCCGACCGAAATGTGCCTTTCTATTAGATATGTTACGTTGCTTAGCTATGTATGAGTGTCAAACACGCTAATACTAATCTCAGATGAATGATCTCTTGAAAATTATAGTTATACAGGGTGTAAAAAGACGTCTACCGAAGCCGAAAGGGGTAGGTACAGCATCCCAAAACACAACCAAATCCAAAATGATTTTCCGAAAAAAATCATTATATCCGGAGAAAACAGCGTTTGAAGATCACTGTTTGCGTATGTACTGGGCGCGTTTTTATACGTAGATTGCTGGATTTCGAGTTTTAATTGTTTTTTTATTTTATAAATGAAATGATTAGGTAGGTATGGTCTTATTATGTTGTACTAGTAGCAAAAAACTAGAAAATATAATAAAATGACGTAGCTAAGCCAAAAATTTTTTGGAGTTTTTTTTCGATAAATATGTTCAGAATCATGGTTTGATTGCAATCCCTCAGTTTTCGGTGGCAGTCTTTTTACACCCTGTATAATATGTACCTACCTATGTATTTACAAAACAAAAGATATACATAACACAAAGCTTTGCTGTATCAGATGATGCTGTGTGAAATTTTTTTTAGGGTTTCGTACGCAAAAGATTCCAAAACTAAAAATGGACTCTACAATCTTCATAAAATACTTTGTAGTCATAATGTTGCGTCTGAGATATTTAGACCACGAGAAGACATATCCAGAGTAAGAAATAAAAAATAAGAAACATTTATTGTTTAAACTGTGTTGTAAAGATGTTAGTATTTAGCTATGAATCAATAGTTTACCCATCGTGGGCGTACAATAATATTAGTAGGTATATAAAAAGTTATGACAAAGTAAAACTATTATCATCATCATCAGCCTATGGCAGTCCACTGCTGGACATAGGCCTCCAGTAGTGCGCGCCATTATAGCCAAAACTATTATAGGTGCATATTAAAAGTTACATTTACCTAGGTTTACCTAAACAAAATGTTATACTTAGTTTAAGCCGTAAACTATCAGTCAGTACTTACTTTACTACTTATTTTATGTAGTAAACTAGGCATTCTGGGGCTTCTCATCATTGTTTTTATCCATCATTCCTCAAGTTTAACTAATGCGTGAAATATCCCAGACTCAACATTTCGACTACAAAGTCTAGACGTAAACATTTCTCGGTATTTACATAAAAACAGCATTTTGTTTACACAATAACAAATGTAAATGTAACCTGAATAACTTCAAATACATAACAATGATAAATATTAACTTAATGCGGAGCCACTTGTATATTACATGAAGCCGTAAAACACAGGGTGTAAAAAGACGTCTACCGAAGCCGAAAGGGGTAGGTACAGCATCCCAACACACAACCAAATCCAAAAGGATTTTCTGAACAAATCATTATATCCGGAGAAAACAACGTTTGAAGATTACTGATTGCGTATGTTACTGGGCGCGTTGTTTTACGTAGATTGCTAGATTTTGAGTTTTAACTGTTTTTTTTTTCTTTTATAAATGAAATTATTAGGTCTTACTATTACGTCAAATAAAAGTTTGTGTCATTATTTTGCAAAATATGTTTAGAATCATGGTCTGATTGCTACCCCTTAGTTTTCGGTAGTAGTCTTTTTACACCATGTATAAATGTCAAGTGAATTTGATGAACAAAATGCTATACCTAGTTGTGTTGTTGGTGATGGAGTAGGTACTTCTTAATTTTGTAAAGTAATGCAAGAATTCAAGTACTTACAAAACCAAAAATATGTTTGTTATGATTGTAACAGATAAAATGTAATAACAAAAAAGATTTGTCAGGTAAGGTAAAGTTCCAAAAAACATACACTACATTTTACTATCTACTACATTATTTTCTTCTGATCTTAGATACCAATTTATTTTTGTAGTCTTATGTAGATAACTTGCGTATTTTCAACCTTGTCTTGTAGCAAATTTTTATCTCATTTTCACTTTTCTTAGCTCCGCGTCCTTTATTTATGTCGGCAGTAGTACTAAGTGTATTCAAACGTTTGTCCACAAACAATGTGTTTGCCAATACTTTGCCAACGTAAATATTATGTCAGCATTATTGTATGGGGTGGCTTTAAGTTTAGGTACTTTTTATGCATAGGTAAAAAAATTTGGAAATTGAATAGAAAACAGACACAAATCGTTGAAATATTTGCTTTGAATGTCAAAAAAATACTTATAAATATGGTACCACAACACCCTGATCCAGTAAAAATATTTCCAGATCAAAAATTTGTCCTGCCGCGAGAACCATACTTGCACCTACATTATAACAACAAAGTACCTACCTACATTTGAAAAAAAAAAGAAAAACCATTGATGCATGGCCTTGACCATTTACCTACAGAGCCAACAGTCAAAATAAAATGACAAGATTTCCTACTATTCACACTAAGCTAGAGATCATAACGTAAGCTTATTCAGAATACCAAGTGGAAACTTACTTGTAGCTACGTGGTATTCATTTATCGTCATGAAATGAAACATAACCCAACAGATGTAGATCGAGAGAATAGGTAACCTTGTACAAAAAAAAAAAAAAAAAAAAAAAAAAAGTTGTTGTTTGTTAAAAAATGTAAAAAAAAAAAAAGTTGTTTGAAAATAAAAAAGGTACCTACAGAAAGCTTCTAACTTTAAAAATCTGTACGTATTATTAGAAATAACTGTTTAAAAACTTAAAAAACGCTTTCGCTACATAAACCTTTTTTTGTCAATGGTCGTTCATTAACGATAGCTACATTTTTATTCAAAGCAAATAACGAGCTTAGGTGTCAATGCTAGAGCTACTTTAAGATAAGTCTTCATCGTCATTCCCCTACCCTTTATTATGCTAAGTGCAACATGTATTTTGCCTCCATTCATTCCTATCACTCATTAACTGTGCATCCTCCTTTCACATTAATAGGATAAAGAAAATAAAAAAAAAATAGGAAAAAGAGGTTGGATAGTGAGAGATAACTCTCACTATCCAACCTCTTTTTTCTCGGCCTTCCTTTACTAAAATCTTAAGTATTCGTTTGTTAACCGTTTGTAAAACCGAATTGGTTCATCAACTATTCTTTTTAAGTGTACACAAGTTCATTGTACATTTTTCTCCAACAATTCCAGAGTAACAAGCGGGTAGCAACAGCTTTTGTCAGACATTTTCATAAAAGACCGCCATTTTTCAGTTTTACCTGAGAAAAGGTACACGACCTTTTCGAGGTTTATAGTGTAATAGTCTATTTCATAATGAAACAGATCTCAAATTTCGTAAAATATTTTCAAGAAATATTTTACCGTCATGTACTGAGACAACGCCATAATAGACAACTACAAATCATTCTCATCATGATCTTTAGTCTTTTTTATTTTACTGCTAGGCATAGAAATTGTGACCGACATTAATACATGGGCAAGATTGGCACAAGTTACCTATATTTTTATCTTTGTTATACTCTTACTACTTAAGTAAACCTATCTAGAAATAAGTTGTTGTGCCCTCTTTTACGCATGTTGTGATACCCTATAATTATGGGAACACTAGACCTAAGACATTTTGTTTTAACTCTTGTATGTAAAGTGTACACCCGTGTTGGGTATCCTTAATAAATAAAATAAAATAAAAAATAAAATAAAGATAGAATAGAGACGAGTGGTAAAAAATTACAAACGCAGCAGTATTATCTACTTACACCATCGATCACACTTCAATTACACCAGACATTTCCTGATAAGTGATGGGCTTGCGTCTTCGTTTATATCTCAACGGCAGACGAATTTCAGAAACCAAGAATGTCTACTCACCGCGTAATGTTGGAGGGTAAAAGTTTGTTTAGGAAAAGATTCCAAAAATAAACTTCATTAGCCTTCAACTTTAGTTATTTTTTGAAGGGACAAGATGCCTTGTATGAAGAATATGATACGAAATCTTCACTCACCCAGCTCAATTATTAGGTACTCGGGTATCAATTTTCAACAAAACATAAGTATTTGCCCAGCTTTTATTAATTATATACCGGCTACTATACTTATTTTGTACACACTGCATACGAAAAACACCTAATTGTGGTTCCCTCTCTCTAATTAGTGATTTGTGATAATATCTTAACAATCTCCGCAACTACAAAACAATATACAAATCTTACCACAAACTCCACGAGCACCCTCAAAGGACCTGATACCGAGAATTCTGTTGTCCAAACTATTCCTGATGAGGGCGGCTGATTAATTCCGCCACACTACATACTCTAGGCTCACTTGCTTCATTACCTAGCCTCATCCACTGCTATGATATTAATTGAATTTCTGAGAACCAAAATAAAGGAAGAACCCAAATTTCGAGATTTCCGAAAACTACATGATCAGAATTGCGATAAATATTTTGTAGATCACTTTTCTCAGAATTTTTTCGTAGAATGATTTTATTAGAAACATTCCTAACAGGATTTCCTTATAGATAAGAAAATAATATTATTGCAAAACGCAAAAACCAAGGCCGTATTCAAATATAATAATTAATTTAAATGCTAATGAGGATAGCGGTATGATAAAATGCACCCAAGAGGTTTCTGGGATAAGTACTTCAATTAAATTTAATCCGTGACGCGTATAATATTCCACAAGATAAACAGGCTAACAACTGTATCCCTGTAGGAGTGAGAAGGCATCTGTTCAGAGGTCATATTCGCGTTCCTTTTTTCGTTCGTCTGATGAATCTTCGGATCCTTCCCACCACGATATCTGACTTCAAGGGACAATTTTTCGGTTTGGAATATTTGGTCCAAGGTTAGGACCGTATATTAACGTTTGAAAAATTGGCCCTTTAAGTCAGAAAAAGTAGTGGGAAGCATCCGAATATTCATCAAACGAACAAAAAAAGGTACGCTAATACGGCCCCAGATCTTTATACAATTCGTTAGTTCGTATGAGCCCAACTCTGGTGACGACCTCCGTAATGGCTTAGCGACTGAAACCGATAATGACAATTATCTTCCACGTAAAAAATCGTAAACGCAAACAGGTTCACGGCTGTATCTGTAGGTGCGGTAGACATTCTCTCAGATCATTTTATGTTACTTATACCAGATCCTTTGAAGATGTCTAAGTGGGTAGTCAGAGGCATGTCCAAACACATATTTGATACATGCCCACATCTTGCAGAAGTTATTATTCCATACGTGACAGGCAAGCCCATCGCCGTCTATATTCCACGTCAAAATCCTTAAACTTGTGGAGCAAGGTGCTTACTGAGTGGTGGCCTAGAGATGGAAAAAGGAGTGTCGGTCGTCCACCTACAAGATGGGTCGACGACATCGTTAAATCCGCAGGTCGTACATGGGCAAGACTGGCTCAGGATAGAGGCGAATGGCAAAAGCGAAGAGATGCCTATACCCAGCAGTGGGATGACAAAGGCTGTTTTTTTTTTTTTTTTTTAATAATACTGGACATTTTTCACACAGCATCATCTAGCCCCAAACTAAGCAAAGCTTGTACTATAGGAACCAGATAACTGATAGAATACTTATATACTTTTTGTTTGTAAATACATACATATTATACAGAAACACCCAGACCCGAGACAAATATCTGTAGGTCATACAAACATTTGTCCCGCGGCGGGGATCGAACCCGCAACCTTCTGCGTCGCAGGCGGACCTTCGCCCACTGCGCCACAGAGGTCGTCTAATGATGATGATGATGATCCTTAAACTTTTTCCAGGTTTGCTTCATCTCCTCTGAGTTTAGGTAGATTATTATTATTATTATTATAACCTTTTATTTCCCAAAAAAAGTTAATAAATTACAACATGCTTTCCTTACTAATAAATTAAATTATCCATCACACAAAAATATTTATACTATACCTATTTACTTTAAAATATTAATAAATAATTATTTCATATTATATCATTATTATTATTCTTTATAAATATTATTATTCTGCATTTGGGACCACCCATTTGCGGGTGAAGGTCTCCTCCAATCCTTTCCATTCTTTTCTTTGTTGAGCTAGTCTAGTCCACGTAGCGCCCGCTATCCCCATGATATCATCGCGCCATCGTCTTTTCGGTCTGCCGCGGGGGCGAGTTGCGCTCCGGGGGTAAGTTTAGGTAGATACGTGTCTCTAATGTCTGAGTGTACGGGTAGGCACACGTCTCCTAAGGAATTCACCTATTAGAAAAGGCCTCAGATTTTTGTAAGTCAGCTTTTTATTGCGTAAACGTTTCCAAAGGTCAAAATATTATCACACTTTCATGCACGATCTACTCAACCAGGTAAGTAGAACTCTGGATTTGCACATAAGCCCCTCATTAGCAGAGTAAAATACCTTGGTGAAGGATCAAATGTTATTGGTTTCGCTATAGTTAACAAACTTCGAGATACTATCGTTTTGATGTCATAGAGAATGCAACTATTGGACTAAGTTTTAGAAACGATATCAAAAACTCTATTAGTGCAATTCACTGAAAAATCCTTTGAAAATAATTATCCTACCAGGCACATTGAAGTCAGGGTCAGGTCAGTCATTTAGCTCAGGGCCACATTTTTTAAGTTATCATTCCATAAGTGATAGCTTTCAAGCCCATCACTGTCAATTAGAACACTGACTGGCTTTTTCACTGCGTTTGCCTTCACCGTTTAGAGCTCACATTTTGCCTTACTTTTTTTATTTGAGCAGACCCAGCACTGGGATAGTATAGGTACTGTCCCACTGCTGGGCAAAGGTCTTACTATTTTAATATATTTCATGACGTGGATACTAGATATCATGATCATCATGCTCGAAATTGCTATTCAAAACACTAAATAAGATTGGTTAAAGTCTGCTTTATTAAATAGTAGAGTCCAGAAATGTATTCCTCCAAACCAGATATGCATACAATGCTCACAAGTTTCACAGTGGCGATAGAACTTAACTGTTTTGAATACATTGCCCATTTACATAAGATATGAAAGTCGGTAGGAGAACAATAGTGGTAATGGACAGTGTAGTTCCTTGTTATCGTAGGTCCTTAGCGTGAACGATGGCATTCAATAGCTTTTGAAACGAATGCGCAGTTGAAATGGTCAAAATGTCCTGATTTTGGTTAAAAAGTAGGTAATTAACCGTGTTTTACTCGCTCCTTTGGGAGTCTTTTGTAATTTTCATAATTTCATGTTTTTCTCTTAGTTCAGTTCTATCGATTACTGTTTCGGATTTAGATTAGTGTTTCGGATAACCCACAACATAGGAGATCCCAAATTTTGTTACAAGTATGTGCATGCATTTTTGGTGACATGACCATATTAACTATTTCAAGCTTTGTAAGTCTGGTTTTTTATTCAAACGGTCTGAGCATAGCCTCTCTCGCTCTATTCTCCTTAGATGAAGATTCTACGTTTTGTCATTACCCAAATACCTGTTGGCTGCTTACCATTCCCACTTGGCAAGTTCCTCACGTACAACTTGTATGTAAAAACGTGTAAAAAATTTCCAAGCACCTCTGAAGTAGGTCAATTGGCTTTGCGAGCGAAATTACAGGCTTTTTTATAAATTACCTGGGAATCGATGACGCGGCAATGTGCTTGTTGCGTTTGGTTTATTTCAACCAAGATATTGGCAAAGAAATATAAAAATTTGACGACCTCTGTGGCGCAGTGGGCGAAGGTCCGCCTGCGACGCAGAAGGTTGCGGGTTCGATCCCCGCCGCGGGACAAATGTTTGTATGACCTACAGATATTTGTCTCTGGTCTGGGTGTTTCTATGTATAATATGTATGTATTTACAAACAAAAAGTATATAAGTATTCTATCAGTTTTCTGGTTCCCATAGTACAAGCTTTGCTTAGTTTGGGGCTAGATGATGCTGTGTGAAAATGTCCAGCATTATTTATTGCCCAGCATTATTTACAAAATAGTTTGAATTCTATCTGCAGTATGATGTCCATAATACAAGCTTGCTTAGTTTTGGGTAATGCATGACAATTCACAACTTCATTAACTACCTAACAGTATTCCATGAAGCCGTTCTTGATAGATCGTCGAAGTTAGGCATCGTTCGAAACGGTCTGTAAGTAGATTTATTATTTATTATCTTTTTCTAATATATAAAATTCTCGTGTCACAGTTTTCGTTGCCATACTCCTCCGAAACGGCTTGACCGATTTTGATGAAATTTTTTGTGCTTATCCGGTATCTATGAGAATCGGCCAACATCTATTTTTCATCCCCCTAAATGTTAGGGGTAGTCCACCCCTAAATTTTTTATTTTATTTTTTAGACAAAATTTTTTATTTCTATTTTTTTATGATACAACATACAAAAATACATACAATCCTCAATTTTCACCCTTCTACGATCAACCCATTTATATGGCAAAACAACGTTTGCCGGTTCAGCTAGTTTATTTATATGAACAAAAAAGAAAAGGGCTTTGTCGCTGAGCGACTATACCGCCCAATCAGTAACATCTTGGCTCAGTCTTCTTCTTCTCTCTCACTGTGTGACCGCCAGTGGCATTTACTGAGCGCTTCCGTGCTTCGGAGGGCACGTTATATTGTCGGTCCGGGCTAATTAAGTCGTAAAGCCATGACCGAGGCCTTAGCGCGGCCTAAAAACTCTTACTTACTAAACTTACTTACTTTTAGTATTCCATTACATTTAAGAATACTTATTAATTTTTACCCTTGATGAGCAGTCAATTTTTCATTCTCATGAATAAAAAATTTCAAATCCTCCTTGTTACAAATCCATAGTAATCGATTTATTTGTCGCTTTTCTAGATTATCCTGGAGGTTTGCGTCAAAACTAGGATCGACATTTTAATGGGTTCTCTAAAACACGGAGAGGCAGTTAATACTAATACAATAACTATAACTAAAACAATTCTCCATGTATAACCCTTATCCTGTAAGAACTTCCTACAAACATCAATTCGGTTTGTCTCAAACATTTCCGTTGTATGATTATTTTGCTCAATATTACATCACGTCTCGCACACCAATATAAGTCATATAACAACGTGATAAGGTCGCATGTAAGTTTGTATTCTATACGCTAGGAAATAGAGAATCCGCGAAGTAGAATTAGGTTTGGTTTAAAACGTTTGTAGGATAGTTCGTCGGTTGTCTTTGACAGTTGGCGAATAAGCGTGCAGTTGCTTGTGTTCTGTTTACACGATGTTTGTACATACGTCTATGGGGTCTTTCATTTTAAACTAACTTAATTCAGGAATTGGGGTCAAAAAATATATTAAAAAATATTTATGATTTTTCTTGTTTTGTTATGAAAATCCCGAGAAAATCGATAAAGACTATCCTTTCAATTGATTGTTGCTTCTTGTATAACTTAGTCCATTCGTGATGTAGCTGCGATTGGTGTAACGTCTGTTCTCCTTGAAAATCATTATGCAACAATTCTGAAAAATCAATAAATAATAAATTTTGAAGTGAAAACTTAAATCGGCTTAAGAACTAAATAGATACGCTCAAACGTCTATTTACAACCCAAAAATGAGGCCCTGTCAGTTTGTGTAGTTTAAAATGAAAGACCCTGTATACTATACAGTACCTACGTGTTTGTGTTTGTGCCTACATCTCAACAATAATTAGTTAGACTAAAATTTTACACGACTTCTTCCACGTTTTTCTTTTTGTGCCATCTGAACGAAGATGCCTTAAAGGTGGTCGCAGACTTATCCGTGCCGAACTGTCGATTCAATAGAAGATATACTGAGACGTCAGAAGCCAGCCGCATTTTATGACGTCATCAGTATTTTTGTATATAAAAATGACTGCGGCGCGTACGGCGCGGACAAATGTGCGATCAACTTTTGTCTCCTCTTTAGAAACTTTCCAAAAATGTTTAATCTCCAGAATTTTGATGAAATAGTTGCTAATCCTTTGGCATTTGGCTCGCTATTCTTATTATAAGTACCTACAGACGCAGACAGTTCATTCACCACATTTCCCATACATCACGGGGACAGGCAGCCGGACTGAGCCCGTCTTGCGACGCCCATTAACGTCACCCCGTATAGATTTAGCTCTTGTCGAGTCGCCAGCTCCACTTGACCGCTCAAAGGGACCGTGTGATTAGAGCCTTAGTCATGAAATATAGATAAGTTAGTTTGGAATAGGTTTGAATCAAGATTTACAGTGGGATTGAAAAGCCGTGTTAGTCTTGAAGAATTTTTTGGGTTTCAATCCAAAGGAGGCCATTCAGGCTCCATACAAGACTGGGCCCAAAAGTCAAAAGTGCCGGCCAATGAAAATAAAGGCCTCACCGAGTAATAACCAAATCCGAGTATTTTTCAGTATGGCAACAAGTCTCTAAGACCAATACTTCAAAAGATTTCATTTTGACACATAACATTTTTTTACTTCCTAAAAACATATTTGAAATAGTAGACAAAGAAAGTTAGCAAAATTACTTAGCAGTTGACATAAACATAATTATTTGAATATAGATTTTTCAAATGTTGTAGCCATACTCTAGTCTTGATATTGTAAACTTGAAATTGGGGAAAACATTACAGCTTTTCACTGTGTGAGGTTAACACTTATCTATAGTCTATACATGGAGAACCGATACATTAAATGCAAATACAACATCAGTTTGAGGAACAGCCTCCAGCGTCTCCGGGCTACCATCACTGAAGGCCCTACTTTAAGCCGGTGACCCACTAGTGTACTGTAATCAGTGCCCATACTGAGTCAGTCGGTTTTGTGGCTAGGAAACGAGCAACAAAACTATTACTTTATTTAAATTAGCAACTTAGTCTTGTTTTTTTTTTAATGATGAATGGGTCGGCTCTTGACCTCGAAACTTACATAGGCAAGAGTTAGGTCTACGATGGAGCGAGATTACCCAGAAGGTGCCTATTAACTCTCTTCTTAAAAACAACAGGGTCGTAGCTCAGCGGAAATACAGAAGCTGGAAGCTGATTCCAAATTTTTGCAGTGCGCATAATAAATGAACTTTCGAAGCGCCTTGGCCAACCTAGTTATTTTGAGTAATGAACGGCCGGAGTCTGATTTTACGACCTTCGGGTCGAAAGTCAAAGGACTACCTCACTCAAAGCTTGAAGCGATTGTGGTCGTGCTTGCTTAGTCGGTCTGCAAGTGGATGGACCGCCAGTGGCATTTTCATCTGAGCGCTTCCGTGCTTCGGAGGGCACGTTCAATTGTCGGTCCCGGCTGTTTATGACGGAGGCCATAGGGCGGCCTAATAACTCCGTCACCAGAGTTGGCCACTGACTCATACGATCTTACTTTACTTCACTCAGCCATACATCACAGCCAAGAACTCAAGCTATACATTAAATATTACATTACATGAAATATCAAAACCATTATAGAATTCATTCTTCAAGAAACTTTGTGCGTGCTTTTCGTGGCCTCGTCCTCCCCGGGTATGTGTTACCAGCCTTATTACATGCAATTTGTTACCGCCGAGGTGATCGTGTATTCAATACTCTGATAGATAGGCTCCTTTGTGTATAAACGCCCTTTGTTTGCGAAGATGGCGATTACAAAATTGCCAATAATTTTCAGAAAATAGTGGATGGAAAATCGAAATTACATGCTTTGGTAGAAAGATCACAAGTTCGATGCTAGGTATATGGAAAGCGTTCTTCTCTTACATAAAACGGTATCTGTATTTTCTAACATTCGGTTGATTTATCTTTCATACAAAAAAGTATTGTTAGACTAGTAAAAATCATAGACTTAAACGCTATTTACACGATACCATTTCTGGCCTACCATTCTTGCCTCTTACTACAGAATATTAGCTCCTGCTCGGCTGTTGCGTTTGAGAAAGCAAGAGGCAATGGTAGCAAGAATGATATGGCAGAATGGTATCGTGTAAATGGCGTTTTACACTTACATTTTAATGGCTCCATAGCCTAGATAGCTACTGACAGCAAGTTTGCTACGAAGCGGGGAAACTTTGCACCATCTCAATTAATTGTCTTGCAATTTTGTACCCAGTTGTATTATAGACAAGTGGTCCGCCACGACATCGCCTTCTTAATAATCTACATACTAGTTGCGCCTTGCGGAGTTACCCGCGGTCCATAATAATAATCCAGATAACTTCAGTTTTTTTTTTTTTTTTTTTATGGAAGAGGGGGCAAACGAGCATGTGGCACACCTGATGGTAAGTGATTACCACCGCCCACAGACAACTGCAGCATCAAGAAGCACTGCAGATGCGTTGCCGGCCTTTGAGGTAGGAATAGCTCTTTTCTTGAAGGTGCCTAAGTCGTATCGGTCTGGAAATACCGCTGGCGACAGCTGATTCCATAAGTCTGTTGTGCGAGGCAGGAATTGGCGTATTTAGGATAAAATAAAACAGGTTCACGACTGTATCCCCAAGGTGCGGTAGACATTCTCTCAGATCTTTTTATGTTACTTATTCCAGATCCTTTGAAAATGTCTAAGGGGGGTAGTCAGAAGCATGTCCAAACACATATTTGATATATGCCCACATCTTGCAGAAGTTAGTATTCCATACGTGACAGGTTGCAAGCCCATCGCCGTCTAATAGGATAAAATGTAACCTTTAATCCAGGGTATGGTTAGTACCATAGCCTGGATTAGAGGTTACATTTTATCATGGCTAGTGCCATGAGCAACAAAATATATATTTCCACCTATAATAATGTTTGTTTCCTTCACTGCTTACTACTCGTGTTAGTGCGTTTAAAAAAACAAACCACTGATGAATGAATTCTATCTCGCGACCTTCGGATTGAAAGTCCTGAAAATCCCACTAGACCAGGCCCAGGCGCGTACACAGCCTGAAATTTTAGGGGGGGGGGGTCACTAATCTATCTTCTTTACTTTATTTAAACGTTTTTTTGTTATTTTGTAAATTTTTAGAAGATTTTTCGATTTTGGGGGGTCATGTCCCCTGTGACCCCCAGCCGTCCCTGGGACCGCGCCTGAGACCAGCAGAATTCTTCAAAAAGTGTTTAACGAATAATACGAGTAGAGTATACTCGTACCAAGAGTAGGATACCATTACAATTGACTGTGCGTGACACATCCGTGGGCTGCGGTGTCCCCTGCGTTTGACGTTTAGGGAGAATGCGTGGTACATGCTAAACCACATTTTACCAATACCTGCCACAGGAAATTCCACTTAAATTCAACAGTGTGAGGTTTATTATTGAATGTACAGATGAAATGATAAATGTGGCTGATTAGGAAAATATTTAGATACGTGAATGTATCGTGTACTTTATTCAAATCAATTTTCTAAATACGAATTGTAAGCCAATTTGCTCTTTTGAACCTCCTATAGATCTATGTGAGTGTCTACCGTGCCCTGTAGGTAGGTACAATACAATCTAGTGTACGCCTATGCATGCAACCTCTCAAGTCTACATTCAAAATATCTATATTTGACCACTCACTGATCCACAGTTCTTGGAAAAATGACTATAATATCTTATTTTTTTTTGTGTCTTAGCTGTCTGTGGCTGAAAGTGTTAATCTTCAAGAATATACTCGAACATCTGGGTTTGTTCTCTAACTGCGTTGAACAGACGTTGGAACAGAATTACTTCGCCTGCACTCGGAGATGGGACCTCATTGTAGGTACTTAGATAGAGCCTCGGGCAAATATGCAACTATGTCCGGTGGCTGCTGGGTTTCCATTGCACAACACGATTTTGTGAAAAATCTACATTGATAAATTTCACTATGTCGACGGAAAAGTTGATAACTTATGGTGGTCTTCAGATTCAGATTCTCATTATTAGTTGGCCACTAACACATTATGATTTTAAGTTTTAATGTAATTTTTTTTATCAACCTATGCGGTCTCATTGCTGATTGCTTGGCAAAGGTTTTCTTCAATTCCTTCCAACCACCTCTCATTTGATAGGTTCCATCACTCACATTAAGGAGTCAAGATTGTCTCTCCAACGCTTTCTTCGCTGACCACGGCGATTCGCCCTTCGAAAGGCTGCCAGCTTTGACTCATTGCTCATCCGGCTCTTCATCATTATTATCCGCAGCCAATAATACCCGCTGGGTGTCTCAGGCTCACAACCAATTATTCCAAAGTGAAATATTATTTCTGTTGCATTCGCTATTTTGTAGCTATTTATTTATTACTAGGTAACTATCCTAGCATTTTCATAATAAGCTAACTAAAATAATATGCAAACTCTTTTGAAAATCTCGTGTGACAATGAAAACACTCCCCAGCCAACAATCACAATGTTGTCTTAGGCAAATCGTCCCGAACAGCGACAACGGTGTTTCTATGCTTGCGCACACAGCCTTTGTCATCTGTGTACCCATTTGTGTACCTCATCTGTGTACTGTGTACCTTCAGACATTATCGAGCCGAATTGAATTTCGTTGTTTGTTCGTTTGCTATGCTAGTAATTACAAATACCTGGCCTACGTTAGTTTTTAAATGTAGCTAGGGACTTACTTTATGTTAGTAGTTTGGAGTGTTTCTACTTTCTAAGACATTTGAAGACTTCTTTTATAATTTTTTGGTTAGGTATGTACATTTTTTATAAGTACGAATTACATCCTCGTTAACACAGTTCGATTCTTGTGACGGGTCAATACAATGTTTGTATGTTTTGTGTCCGGGGGTAGGACACAAAAGTACTCGATATTTCTGATACCGGACACAGGCAATCCTAGTGGTATCAAGGACTATGACCACTGCGCCACAGAGGTCGTCATATTCATTGTATGTTTTTTTTGTTATTATTTATTTACTATGAAACATGCATCCGAGCTTGTACGAGTTGAACTTACAACCCATGGTTTTGAAAAAATCTTAATAAAGAAAACGCCTAAGCCCCTAAACGTATTTTTTTTCTACTCATATACCTATATAGGGTCTTTCATTTTAAACTAACTCAATTCAGGAATTGGGTTCAACAAATAAATTTAAAAATATTCATGTGATTGTTTTTTTGTTTTGTTATGAAAATCCTGAGAATCGATTATAAAGACTATCCTTTCAATTGATTGTTACTTCTTGTATAACTTAGTTCATTCGTGATGTAGTTACGCTACGATTGGTGGAACTGTTCTCCTTGACAATCATTATGCAACATGTCAGTGAAAACTTAAATCGGCTTAGGAATTAAATTGATACGGTCAAAGGTCTATTAGTTTAAAATGAAAGACCCTATTTAGGTAAAAAAGTTATAGTTACCATAAATTCTGTATTTTTAATACGTAATGAATCATACAGCACGATAGAACAAAGTTTTATTAAAGAGGGTGATTTGGACACCGATATGTAGAGTATTAGCATAACGAAGTGGTCGACCATGCGTGGACGCTTATCTAGGGTTGGTAGAGATAGCAAACAAACTGTTTTAATTCTTCTTCATAACGTGTCACCAGTTCTGTCGAGCCAGTGTGGTGAAAGGATTCTTAGTGCCTAGAAGAAGCTTTCTTTCGTGCACTTGACACATGTCTTCGAACTTTTTAGGTTCTACGACATGCCGGTTTTAATAAAAAAACATTTACGTTTTACTCACAAAAAAAATATATTTATTTTACTACGTAGAATGAAAGAGTCTTGTTTGAGAGATGATTCCGATTTTCTTGTCATGTCCTCTCGAACAAATGTGGTGAAAAGATTTTTTTTATTAACATTAAATTTTTTAATACAATATAGAATTTTGTTAGATTATTATCTTTTTCGATATTCTCAGATATCGCTTTTATTAGGTAAAGTTGAAAAACTTTTTCCATGCTACATTTTATCCTGGAATCCCGAGCATTTAAAACATATCACGAGAATAGAACTTGCAACATTCTACAGATCTTCAGCCTCTGCACTAGGTCAAAATGTAAACAGCCCACTTAGTCCCTAACTAGGATTCCGTGCGTCTAGATTCTCAAATTATTACTTGATTTTAAGCGAATAAATTTTTGCCAACGTTACACGTAGGTCGTGTGATTTAATTCGGTAAAATGTTGGAGACGAGGAGGTTTTGTCCTATTTAGGCACAGTTTTTGGTGATATTTAATTTGAAATGATACTTTTATTCAAAGCTTTGGGAAGGTTTTTCGTTTTATAATTATCTTTATTTGAAATGAGTCTTCATCCTGCATACCTGTAGGTTTTGATATTTTAAGTTGAATCATTTCAGAGCCGCAGAAGGTTGCGGGTTCGATCCCCGCCGCGGAATAAATGTTTGTATGATATATCTACCAGTATATAGAATAGAATAGAAGAATAGAAAAACATTTATTTTGTGTTTCATAAAGCATAAAATACAATTAGGAACTATACTAACACTTAATACTATACACCAAAATGGACACCACTCAGCGTGTGCTGCAGCAACTTAGAGGTGCTGCAGCGCTGGTATTCTGTGGTACCGGTGAGCTCATATGCAGCAGCAGTTATATGTCTCAGGTCTGGGTGTTTTTTTATGTATAATAATATGAATGTATATAACAGAACAAATAAAACGTAATTAAGTAGTATAATCATTAATCAGTCATGTAGTATAGGTATATATCTGCTTATCAAGATCTGCTTACTTTCAGGCTAGATGATGATTGTGTGAAAAGTCAAACAATATTTATTAGAATGAAGTTCCTTTTCGGACGGTATCGAAGATGGAGGCTAGAAAAAAACCGGTCGAATATACCGTCACGACACATACATAGGTCAAAACGTCACAGTGCGAAGTACGCAGTCGCAACACAGTCAATAGATCGTTACCCTGTTATTAGTAAGATTTAAATATTTGACAATAATTTATTTGACAAATGCCAAATTTCAAAGTTGAAACTTCGTGCTAACCGTTCCACGGAGGTTCCACGACACTCACATACTTTTTTATTTTAAAGAGTGACTGGAAAACCAAAAGAGTTAAAATTTCAAAAATAATATTTCCTACTTCACTCACGTTATAGGTAAGTATTGTGTGAGTGTGTTGAAGTGATTTAGCCACCAACATACTGTCTCGTAAATCTTTACGTAACATTTTCTAATGGCCAACCCTAAAATACTCAGTTGGGATAGACCCGCGCTATCTTCGATCAGCACGGTTGAACGCGTGCGCGTGCGCAGCTTAACTACTACACAATCTGTGCCTTCTGTGCCTTGTGTTGGGAGAAGTGTACAACATTTATCATTTCGATCTATTTGTTTATTTAATTGTTATTCAGATTAGGTTTCATTCGGACCCTAATTGTTTTTAAGAAAATTGAACGCGTGACGTGGCTCCCCCTTTTTAATTGAAATAACTAAAGTTTAATGTTTGCCTAATGGGTCAAAGTTGATTCTAATTGAATTAAATATAATAAAAAGCGTAGTGCTTTTTTATTGTAAAAATACTTAATCATTATCACGAAGCGTTTCATCCCGCATTTGGGCAAAAATTTCCCCTTGATCTATCCATTTATCGTGGTCTTGTGCCATTTTTACATATTTTTTTATCAGTGGTTATATTTGATTTTCTATCTGATGACCACTAAAATGGTGGTCGCAGACTTATCCGCGCCGAACTGTCAATTCAATAGAAGAAATGCTGAGACGTCAGAAGTGAGCATCATTTTCTGACGTCATCAGCATTTTTTGTACTTATAGAAAAATGACTGCGGCGCAAAAGGCGCGGCCAAATGTGCGATTGTTTATTTGTTTATTTTTTACTATATTTTCTTTAAGTACCATAAAGGTCTTAATTAACTTTTTATTATTCAGTAAAGTTATACAGGGTGTAAAAAGACTGCTACCGATAACTGAGGGATTGCAATCAGACCATGATTCTGAACATATTTATCGAAAAAAAACGAAAAAATTTTTTTGACTTAGCTACGTCATTTTATTTTATTTTCTAGTTTTTTGCTACTAGTACAACATAATAAGCCCATACCTACCTAATCATTTCATTTATAAAAGAAAAAAACAATTAAAACTCAAAATCCAGCAATCTACAGATAAAAACGCGCCCAGTACATACGCTCGAACAGCTGTGCGAGGTCGGTTTTCTCCGGATATAATGATTTTTTTGGAAAATCCTTTTAGATTTGGCTGTATTTCGGGATGCTGTACCTACCCCTTTCGGCTTCGGTAGACGTCTTTTTACACCCTGTATACTTGCAAGAATAAAGTAAGTTATTCTAAACCCTATCAGAATTCAACAAAACATTCGCTTCAAAAGCAAACTAGATTTAACAAACGAGTAAGCGGATAGTTGAACTCAAATATTTTATATAGTAAAAGCCAGCGGTCTGTGTGTTTGTACAACGAGATTGGATGCAATTCGTCTCAAATAACCTAGTATCTTGCAATTTATTTGGGGTTTTCGGCAGAGAATCCTACACATTTTAAAATTTAAGTTTGCTGCGTGTCGCCTCTTGACATATTTAAATTTAATGTAATAATCTAGTTTAGGATTAATACTCCTCCTCAAGAGAGGCGCAAGATAAAGGAGACTGGCATAAGAGAAGGGAGGCCTATCTATACCCAGCAGTGGGTGTTACCAAGCTGAGATGATGATGATGATGACTCCTCCTCACCCAGCAAAAACTGAGACGCTCTATTCCTGCCCTTTGAGATCTCGACTTCGACATCATCAATTCAATTTATGTATGTAATTTGTAATTGTTAATATATTTTTTTATCAGCCATTCACTCTCGCTGGGCAAAAAGGCTGCCCCCAAACTAATAAATAATAAATAATGCTGGGACATTTCACACTTATCTAGCCCCAAACTAGGCAAAGCTTGTATTATTGGAACCAGATTACTGACATACTACTTATATACTTTTTTGTTTGTAAATACATACATTATACATAGAAACACCCAAACCCGAGATAAATATATGCAGATCATACAAACATTTATCCCGCGGGGGGGATCGAACCCGCAACCTTCTGCGTCTCAAGCGGGCTTTCACTCTGCGCCACAGAGGTCGTCAAACTCAGTCTTCCATCGGTGTCTATCACTCCAATTTTCCCTAAATGCATGTCGTCAACCAACATGACCGAATATATCAAAAGTAAAAAAAACACCTGTAAGCTTTCTCACTTTTAATTGGTGGAATTGCCAGCTCCAGTAGTAGCATTAAGATTAGGATTGGTAGTAACTGTAGCATTTTGGGTGTCAGGTGCTGTAGTAGCATTAACTGGATTGTCACTAACTGTACTAACAGTATCATTTGCATTAGTAGTATCATTAGCAGATGCTATAGTAACATTTACATCAGCAGCTGTTGTAGGCATCGTGTCTATTAAAGATGTTGTTTCTATTGCATCAACCGTTACCACATCAGTTTCATTGGAAGCATTTTCATCAGAGATTGGGTTAATTATCTTCAATGGAAGGTGGTAGTTTTCTGGTGCAGCTCGTTCTGCATAGATGCAGGTGTTTATGCATTCATATTCATCTTTGAACATGTTTTGGTTTGGGTAGCATCCTCGCCAGACGCCGACCTCACACCTAGACCCTGGTTTGTAGTAGTACAGCACGTGAACCGGTGGCCGGCCGCAGTCATTCCAGTTAAAGTTCTCGAAGCAGATTGATGGTGGAACTAGAATAAAAAATCTACTGAGAAGACATTTTCTATGATCTTTACAAGCTAAAGATCTGATGAATATTCATCAGATATATATATGGGGTTGTTAGGTGGATGGAGTCAATAGAGGTAGACCTAAGAAAAGATGGATGTATTGTGTGAAAGAAGAAGGGTAAAAAAGAGGGAATACTTAGATGATGAGTGATAGGAATGAGTGGAAAAACCCTGCAAATTTTTAAGGCATTCAAGATCATAGTTTTTACTATTTAAATTCGAGAAAGTAATGATGATGCATGTGTTCAATGATGAACACATAATCATCTTACGTTTTATTCTTAAGTACACTCACCCTGATCCCTGGACCTACAAACTCAAAGTAGATAAGACACGCTATCAAATGGCAATGCCCTGGATCAGTTGAGCTATCTATGGATCGTTTTCAATGATCATTCGGATGCCTCAACTGATTAAATTTCAGTAAATTAATTGAATGCATCTATAAAATGCATCTATTTATAAGCAAACTAGACAAAAGCTCTAAGATTCTACAGAAGTATGTATACTGTCCTAAGATTCTTTCAAAGCTATTGTCTAGCCTTTTCGTGTTAAGATGCTAAACGTACCAGCTATTCCATAACCAAATAGGGATAAAAAAGTTACAAAATAAACTATAGCCATGGTGAATCGAAAATGATTAAAATGAACACAATCGATTATAGCACTTTATACGTTTTGAGATAAGTGTATATTCTCCATGCTTGAGAAATAATGCAAATTGTTTTTTAATCCATTCTATGGTTTATGAGAACCTATAAAACACCATTTAATATGAGAGAGTGCCAAACAAAATACCTTCATTTTCCTCCAAGCGTCAGACCAACACATTGGCATACATAGCACCTTGCGAAAGTCATTTGGTATTTTGTCAAAACGAAATTTTCATTTCCTAAACAGACCATTCCTATCAAGTAACTTAGTTACTGGCTCCATCTCCTCAAAAAGAAATGAAATATTCTAATTCAACGGAGATTCAATGCGATTAAAAATCAATTATTGCAAGTAGAGATGGGATAACGCTAGGTTCTACTCCGAAAACCCCTTGTCTTGATTTAGTTTCTCAGAATTGACATGATTGACTTGTTATTGTCATAGTGTTAGGACTTTTTAAAGTAAACTTACTCTTCATTAGAATGAAGAGTAAGTTTACTTTGAAAAGTCCTACTAAGTACGAAGTAACTAAGTTACTTGAAAGGAATGGTCTGTTTAGGAATTGATAATTTCGTTTTAACAAAATACCAAATGACTTTTGCAAGGTGTTATAATAGATAATAATAAAATGTTCAAATAAAAGTGGGTTAAGGCTATCCTTAACCCACTTTTATGTGAACCTTTTATTATTATCTATTTAAGTCAATAAATTCATATGATTATTTCATCTGTAAACGGTTTAGAAGAATATATTATTTGATCCGAAACTATAGCTATAGACGCTAAACATAGACAAAGTTATAGAGATAATTTTTAGATTCTTAATTCAGAATTCAAATGACGTCCACAACTACATTGCACGCTACACTGTTGTTACTGTTTACAAGTTTTCGGAGTTCGAATTCGGTGTTCAACTGCCATCAACACAACTGCAGTGCGAACCCCACGATGAAAACGATTATCCACTCCGCCGTAAGAATAATGGGAGCGGAACGGGGTTCATTCGCTCCCTTATGCAGGAAAGACTTCTCTATTAATTGATTCTATTTCTCTACTAGCATCAGCATGTGGGATATTTTGTCTGCTTTTCTATATTTACCTACTGTGTTTTCGTATTTAATTTCGATATAGATGTATTTTTAAAAGTCATAGAACAAAAATTGTTGTTTATGATGATAGTAGTATTACTACACAGGGTTATTTTGTAAAACACCGGTAACCTCTCATGACTGTATAGTCATGAGAGGTTACCGGTGTTTTACAAAATAACCCTGTATACGAAAACATAATAGAATATAACCTCCTCCTTTTTTTTGAAGTCGGTTAAAAATAGAATATTGCTTTATTGCACACCATGAAAAAAAACAATAAAAAACAGACTTAGTTTAAACAATGTGTAGCAATGGGCTAAAAACGATCTCTTCCAGGTAACCTTTGGATGGACAGGATAATAATTAACAGATGAGGACGGAGGCATACATAAAAGCAAATAAATAATTTTAAATGAATGAGTACCTAAACTATACATATAATTCGATTAAATTATATTAAAGCTAAAATATCTAATAAACCTACATTATTATATAATAATATAAACAATATAATAAAATACTGACATATACTTACATAAATACAAAAAAGAATAAATTACAGTGATAAGTAATGACGGCTGATATCAATGATAATAATAGTACTTAAGTACGACAAATGATTATTGTTTGTCGTTTCAAAAAGTAGGCCTAAAACCAGATAAATCTTTTTTTTTTTACTTACTTTGACAATCTTCACTGCATCCCATGGTTTCTCTTGGCTTTAAAAAAAATGCATCCGAAACATAATCATTCATCTATGCCATATTTTAATGTTGGGTTCTTCGGTCAAAAGTTGTATTTTTGATCGAAGGTTAAGCTGCAATTTTATTGAAGCCATCAATAAGTTAAGCGACGTCACTTGAGCAATGTCATAAAGTTATTTTTAATTAAACTCCGGTTTAAATGCCACTTTGGGCAATAAACAGGTGTAAGCGAGATTAACCTTTAGGATCTCGTTACTCAATCTTTGACACTTTCTTTGATTAAGTATACACTTAACATGATTAACTATGTTTTTAACCTGTTATTGATAATGGGCATATACTTTCCGGATAGTCTCGCTCCATCGTAGACCTCATTCTTACACCTGTGTAAGTTTCGAGGTCAAGAGCCGACCCATTCTTCATAAAAAAATATATATAAGCTTACCAGTAAGTGCAAGTTATGGACAAGAAAAAAGTGTGATATTAGGTAGGATTTTCAAACGTACAAAGTTATTTGAAGATTATAATGGGATACCTAAATCGCTGCCTCCGGGGAATAAACGGATAACTGCCATTATCTTAGTTTTAGTGTTATGCCATATTTGGGATCTCTGGGTGCTAATACATCTGCTCAATTTTTTTCGTAACATTCGTACAATTATTCACGGAGATACAAAATATTACAATACTTTTCGATGTTTCTAGACATGCTTAAACTTACAAGAATAAAGTTGTAATATAATATTATCAAAATGTACCCACACCTTTTAATATGACAAAGAGTCATACAATTATATTCGCGTAAGAAATATTCGTCTTTACAATGGTAAACGCATGTTATCATTTTATTCTCGTGAAAACATGTCCATACGTTTCGTATAATACCGCTGTTAGAGTCTGTGCGAAAGGGAACCGTCATAAGATTTGATTGTTAAAGCGGTGTATAATAACCGTATTTGTTAGGTTGACAACATTTAAGTGCGACTAACGCAATTTTGAACATTCTAGGACGTCAACTTGCAAAAAAATCAATGGTATGGATCAATGGTTATAAGATTTTGTTAGGTACCTAGTTCTATTTTAAATTAAACCAATCATGGTAGTCAACAACTAACATACAATTAATGGACTACCGTGGGCTGATTAATATGAGCCCAAACTCGGGTAGTTTACTGCTACTCACTGAGGAGTTCCATTGAACAGCTCCTGATTTAATCATCAGATCAGCTCATCGTCACCATATTTTTAAAACATCAGAGTTAAAACTCGAACGATGTCTTAAGTTCCAACTCAATAGGACTATTTTCTGAGTAGTTCTGTTGCACAACTCCTCACTCCATCAATATGGTGACAGCGAAATTATCATAAGCTCACTGTCACCATACTTTTAAATTGTAGACTAGATTGTGAAACCCTATGTCCAGTCTACTTCGATTTTAAGTAATTTCCTTGATGTGTTCTCCAGAACGACGATAATATTGACTAAGACGTTAAAGAGGATGAATACGTGATGAATAAAGTTGCCAAAGGTCTCAGGGATATCGATTGCATATCGATGCAAACCAAGGAAAAGATGGATATTAGGAAATGCAGAAGATGGATGAAAGGAAAGTGCATGTTACCGCGATGCAAATGAGTTGGATGTATGTATGCTTGTGTATCCCACCCATGGTTAGATAAGAAAAACTTTTACATCTTTAATAAATGATTTATAAAGCGCCATGAGGAAACTTACCTATGCCTACGCTCAAGAGGACGCTGTAATGCCCGGGACATTGTTTGAGATGGCTTGAGGCTTGCCTAGCACGTATAGACAACTTCTTCTTATATTTACGTAGTTTAGAGCTGATTAAGCTACAGAATTCTTCACCATGTTTTCCGTCATCGTTAAGAGCTCATGTTAACGGGTAAGTAAGATAAGGAATGAGTACCTATATACGGGGAGGGAAGTTTGAAAGTGGCACCTATTTCCAAATAAATTGGCATGGTAAGGACAAGTTATGAGGTGGAATATGAGTGTGGCTGGAGGTATGCTAGTATAAAAAGGCTAGAGAAGAAGTGGTTGCAATGTGTGAGAGATTATATGAATGTAAAAGGAGTGGATGCACAGCTGTTGACGAATTATAAGAGTGAGTGAAGGAATAACATTATGGCATGGACCAGAGCGTGAACTACCCCCTGTGTCGACCCCTCTTATCATGAGATAAGGGCAGGGGAATGTTGATGATGAAATATGCTAATTGCTAATATTTTTATGTGATTTTATGTCTGATTTTTATCGTTATTATAAAAAAATCTAAGAAAATCTAGAAGTTTTTAATGCTTGACATAGCTGAAGGCTTGAAAAGCCTTATGAAATAGTTATGGTTATTTCTTACTCATCATAATTTTATTTCAAGCCTGTTCTAATACTTTAGAACAGTTTTGAAGAGGTTTGCTAGTTAAAAAGTACTCAAAACATCTTGAAAATAATAAAATAATAGGTGATTACTTCTACCTAACTTTATTTAAAAGCGCTTAACATAAACGAAGTGACACAATATTTACGAGATTAGAATTATAATCACCTATTATCATATACACTTCGACCCTAAAAAAACGTTGAATAAAATGGTAAGACCGTGCTACACGTGGTACAATATTAGGTTTACGCTAGAAAATACGGTGAATAAAATGATAACCGACATTAGGCAACATGGACGATGATTAATTTTGACTAACAAGAAGATAACTTCTTGTTTTCAAAATATCTCTTCTTACGCATAAATTACGCGTGTGTCAGCATAACATTCAGATTTCATAAAAAATCAGCTATGCTTAAAGCTATCAACCATCCGTCTACGTCCAGTATTAGTGAAGTTATTAACGAAAACATGTTTTTTGCTTCTCCTGAAAAGTTGTGTTTTTGCAGTTATCCTTTTATTCCCCGGAGGCAGCGAAATGTGCCTTTGACAATCACATTCAAAGCAAACTCCAGTCATATCACTTTTTCTACAAGAAAGATTCCATAGTACCTATTGTTAAAATTGTCCGTTACGAGTTTCAAAACCATTTTAAAAAATACTAAAAATGTTCGCTTTTAAACCAATTTTCACCACCAAATCGGAAACCAAAATGATTTCTCAAATATATAGGAAATTACGTACACAGAACAGTCGGAACATAGAAAATAGATAAAAATAAATAAATTAGATAGTAGTTTTTTTATGTTTTAACTGGCAATACAGTTAAATAATTTTTATATTTAAAATGGCAACACATAAAAATGTAGTTGGTTTTTAGTGCAGTGTCTTTTTTCTCTTCCTGTTTCTCGATTCATAAATGGCGAATGTGTCTCTGATTACAAAATTCAATTAAAATAAAAATAAAACTTTATTCTATTCTAAAAATAAAACTTTATTCTATTCTATTCTATTCTATTCTAAAATCAGTTTAAACGTTTCCCATGCATTTTATTTTGTACACGCAGACTTATTAATTTCAGAAATAATTTTGGTTTCATATATTTTTCTATCGGGATGCATGATAGATGATCGTGACGCAGTGGGTGCCTGACGGCTGATGGCGTGACGGTCTCTATGCATTCCGGGCTGACTGGTGGGACGAAGCTGGCGACCGCAAGTCTTGGAAAATAATGGGGGAGACCTTTGCCCAGCAGTGGGACCACATAGATTAGGAAAAAAAAGTTTTTCTAGTGCTGTATTGAAACGGTACGACCACGATAATAACCTCCATGTAACTTCCCACAATTTGACTTCACTATTCCTTTGTAGAGAATCTTTGACACTCCTTAAAAATATCACTAGCACCAACTAAGCTTCGATTGTTAGCACATACTGCAATCTCAACTTTCAACCTTTGGAATAAGAGTATATTTTGCATGGCAGGTAGACGAGAAAACTATTGAGAACAGTAACTCGAGAATGGGTTAAAGTATAAAGACAAAGACGGGGGTTTATAGAGATTTGACTGTTAAACGATTTGTAGGTGAATTTGTAAGGTACTTCGGTAATCTGGTTTATTTTATCAGGTCACCTTGGAAAAACGCAATGGAGAAGATCTCTCTTTTTTACATACAATAGAGAAAAATTACTTGGTGAATCAGTCTGCCAAAAAATGGTTGAGTTTCAAAGTATTGTAATACTAGCTTATGCGCGCGGTTTCGCCTGCGCGCCCCTTTTAAATAGCCTATAAGCTATTCTGACACTTATTCCAAGTTTCAGCCAAATCAGTTCAGTAGTTTAAGCATGATTGAAACACAAATATACTCACAAACTTTCAGATTTATTATATTACTAGTGGACCCGGGCGCGACTTCGTCTGCGCATTGTTTCGTAATACAAACTTTAGAGATAGAACTTGTTCCAATGCAACCCATGAAAACCCTGAATTCATTTTTGGATTTGCTGTCTTTGATAAATAGAAATATGTACCCATCTAAGGAGTAGTTTTGAAAAAATAATAAATTCGTGTAACGCTATTTAAAAAAACTTATTTAGGCATCACAACCCCACAAATTGTCTTTTAATTTAAGTAATAAAAATTGTTCAAAGCCGACGAAATGACATCGCCATTTTGAAATGTCAAAAGTTATCGGTTGTCATGGCAACCTTAGAGCAGTGCTCTTTGTGTCAAACAGAGTATTGCTAAAGTTTTTATGTAATATTCCCGTTGTCCTTTTACATATTTTTTGGTTTTCAGGAACGTTTTTCGGGATAAAAAGTAGGCTATATGCTATTCTGGAGTTATATCTTTCACCTTACCTTTCATTGTAAACTGTTTCGTCGTTTGAGCCTGATCCTTACACAAACATACAAGCATCCAAACATCTAAACAAACTCACAAACTTTCAGCTCTACTATATGAGTGGGATGGGAAGTGGGATGGGATAGTAGGATAGGATGCGATGAGTTTGCAAATATTTCGTAATAAAATGCTTACTTCTGCAAAATGTGGGATGTGCCAAATGTTTTAGAATGCGTCTCTGATTACTCCCTTCAGGAGCCTTACCATGAGCTTTCAACTCAATTGGTACAATGACCGTTTATTACACGTTGATTTGGTTTCCTTTTAGACATGGACATAGACATAGACATAGATATAGACATTTATTTATTTGCCACTCAAGCACACACAAAATACAGTAACAAAATGAAAACAAAAAAAAGAGAATACAAGTAAAAACAAAAAGCCTGTCATGTATGTGTGCTACAGCAGCAAAAGGGCTTCGACTCAGCATAATGCCTCGCAACAGCGAGGTAGCGAGGCGCTGGTATTCTGTCGAAAACCATCAACCAACCTTTTCTGAAAACTGTCACTTTGCGATCCAGATTATTAACCTATGTTGGATAGCGCCCAAACTGAATTGTTTACTAAGAGGTCATGGTATGGCCTGGTGGACAATGGATCTTGAGTAGACTTGATCAGAGTCAATGTCTATGACCTATTTTATGGATATCGTCGAGACCTTGATTCGCTTTTATTTACCTTTTCTGTACTCAAAATAAAAACTTGAGACCTTGAGGCATGTTTGTTTTACGAGGCTTGAAAGAGGTATTTTGAACCAAATCAACTGCACTTTAACATTTAATTTCAACGAGCTTCTTCGAGTACGGAAGCATAAAACTCTGCAGTTGTGGCGTATACTTACCTATATGTTTTATCAAAAGCAGCTGATCAACTAATAAAGCTATGATACTAAGGAGCCTCTTTGAGGCGCACTTATAATCCTTTCACCACACTGGTTCGAAAGAACTAATGACACGACATGAAGAAGAAGAACTTGTCATAAATAGCTGCACATCATCATTACCTTGCCTTTATCCCACGCTAAGTGGGATCGGCACAGCATGTATTCTTCCTCCATTCTCTCCTATCACTCGTTAACTGTTAATCCACTCCTTTTACTTTCACACCCCCACACAATCTATGCAAAAATCGATGTTTTCCTCCTTCCTTGTAAATTATAAAGTTAAAAGATGAAAACTTTTTTCACTTAAAAAAAAATCTGTTAAATAAGATTTTAAGATATATGCAATGATCTGGATTTTAAAGAAGAAATTTCTGTCTGTGCATATATTCTGAACACATTGGTTGTCCAGCTGCTTATGCAACGCCGTTTTCTAGCAAGTTTCAGATGCTTTGTGAAGAATGGAGATATTTTTCATCCTGGTGGTTTCATTCCCATTGTGAGATTTTGCGGAATATATGTTATATTGCGCGTTATATGTTGTATAAGCTTATACATCATATAACGCGCAAATAAAACACACGTGGTCCACAGCTAGCTAGTTGTGTCGATTTTTTTGTAATTTCTGTTATCCAGTTTGGTTTTTAATTTTTTTTTTTGCGCGAGTTATTAAGATCTCTGCTTAAACAGCTGCGCAGTCTATTCAGCTTGAAACCAATGTAGTTTCCCTTTTAAATTGTGAATAGAATGTGCCAAGAAAGTTTGGCTGGAATATTTCAAGATTAATACGGATTTAAGTTCGGAAGGTAATAGTGAAACTGGCAAGCGGCCCAATTGATGGTATGTCGTAAGTTTTGTTCACAATAACCAGAAAAATTGGCTTTCTATTGCCTAGTTTTCGTGTTGATCTTGTTTAAATAGTGAACTATATTTTAATACGAACGTAAGTGAAATAGGTAGCTTTTTTGTGATAAAGAAAACCTGAGTATGTTGTTATAATAAACAGTATTTTTTTCAATTCCTTCAATTCTTCCGAATCTAGAAAGCTGCAAGTAGTCCTAAATAGGCTGTATTATTCATCTTGTTGTAGGTATCACTAGTTCTGTCGAACAAGTGTGGTGAAAAAAAATCAATATTGGTGAGAAAAGCCGCGATTAGGCCGTAGTAACAACGTAGCGCGTAGTAACAACACATTAATAGAAAAAAAAATTTGGTACAATTAGAAACAGAACTTCCAAAACATGCAACTGATGTCATGCAGGTTCAAGAACGACCAATGCCTTTTGTTCAATTTGCCAGACTTAAAATGAAATTTGAAAAAGGCTCTACGCAAGAATGTTTGCGCGTGACTAGAATGTATTTAGAAGTTCATAGGGCATTGACTTCTCACAAAATGCTCCTGAGAAAACACTTGAAACTGTTTTAGAAAAGATAGCAGCTTGTACATAAATGAAAAAATACCTCGGGATGAAAAACACGATGAGGCGCAAATCAATGTGGATACTAGCATATGTAAAGAAACATATAGGTAGTATAAAATGTGAATAGATTTTTAATTTATTTTTTTAGCTAGCTTAGAACTCTCTCGGGATTATTCAATTTTTTGAAGATAAAAAGTAACCATCTCCATCCCTGGGATACAACCATTATCCATGCATTTCAGGCTAATCTCAGCAGTGGAAAAAGCTATTCCTTTTTATGTAAGTATTTTTGTTATAACAAACATACATAGACATAGTTACTTTCACATAATATTAAGTAATAAGTCTTGATATTATGGATGGAACGGAATGCACAATACTAGCTGAAGAGAACTCCCACATCAGCATGCCACAAAGCAGCAGTTACTAAATACCAGTGACTTAAGAAGCCTACCCTAATCAAATCCCCAGACAATAGGGTAGCTATAAATTAAGTACGGAATTAGCCACGACCGCGACGGATCCGGGCCGTGACCGAGACAAACCAGGGGGCCTATTTATTCAATAGTGTCCTTGGTGGTGTTGCGATGGAATGACGGCTAGGCAAGTGTTTTGTTTCTGATGCTGCTGATTCATAATTGTGTAACCAAGAGACATGTGAATTTTTCAAATCAACATACGTACACGTCATCTCACTCCTTCTTTCAAAATCTGTAGGGTAACAAAGAACAGAATACAACATACACACTTTTTTTTGCTAAGATGTATCATAGCAAAACGTGTGTATGTTGAATCTGACGTTATTGTAATACCTAATGTCATCTCCATAGAGAGGTGATAAAAATGTCCTCAAAGATAAATTGTTCACTCGGAAGAGCATCGGATACGGTCCGTTCACTGCGGAACTAGAATCGGTATCATCCCTATTAATGCACAAACAAGACTCAGTTAGCATCTACAGACTCGTAAATAATAGTGACGCGGGTCTAAGCTTAACGTTTTGAATTGGCGTAGATTAGTCATTGGAGGCAGGATGCGGTTTTGATGGCTTAAGAAATCTTTGTCTAAGATACAAAACTTTAACTGAAACCGTAGTGTATTTTCAGATACAATATGAGAAGTAACTAGTGTGGGGACAAGTTTGTGTTAGGAACTGTTAACATAGTTGTAGTTGTGTATAATTCAAAAGCACCCACCTAAGTAGGTGCTTGACTGTTCGTATTTTTTGTTCATTCATTTTTTTTCTAGTTTGTTTTTACTTATGCACCTACCTACTTATTACTTGTCTTTGTTTTTGTGTCTGTGTTAAAATGTCTTGTATCAAATAAATTTTAAGTATCTATCTATCTATCATAGATCACATTTGGACGAAATTTTGTAAACTCTCTTTGTTTTATGCTAGAATTCCGTAGGTGATTATTTTAGAACGCCTTCTAAAATAATCACCTACTCGTATAATAAAGCCCTAAGTTACACGATATGTCGTATTGACTCAACATATTAGATTTAGCGTGAAGAAAAACAAGGAAAAGCCACCAGGTGAGCCCCTGAGGGTCTCTATAACCTCAGGCGAAGTCCTCGGCTGTCAGTTATCGCGGGAATATCATAAGTAAGTTTGTGTAGTGGCACAGTGCGGCAAAACTTCGTGGTCTACTGTACGGAAAAGAAGTGTCAAGATGTATAGATCTATTCTTGCTTCGTCGGCTTATAATTCAAACTTATTATTGGAACGAAGTTCCTTTTCGGACGGTATCGAAGAAAAAAATGTCTGATTCTGGGAAAACATTTTTGTTCCATTTTACCGTCACGACACATACACAAGTCAAATCGTCACAGTGCGAAGTGCGCAGCCGCGACACCGTCCATAGATTGTTACATTGTTAGTACGGAAGAGCGTTTCTAGGATAAGTACCTAATTGAATATTAATTTATTGTATTCCCATTTATTCCCAGTATAGAAAAGTACTCTTTGCTTCGTTCCAACTGAGTGTTCCACGAAACTCACGTACTTTTTTTATAAACATGAAAGTAATTCTGTCTGTTTGTTACTTTTCACATCTGCCCCGCTGAAGAGTGTTTGATAAGATATTTTTTATATTGCATCCCCGGAAAGGACATTAGTTAGGCTACTTATTCAAAATACATCGAATGAAATACGAAGGAAGTCGCAAGCGAGAATCGTTTTCATTAACCATTTTGAATTTTAAAAGTGGAGATTATTTTTAGATGTTTTTGAACAGGATCCTCCGAATTGTGCCGTACTCTCAGTAAATCTACTTTCGCGATTTTTCTTGCGAGGACAGAGGGTCGGTGACAGGGGAGCTGTGAGGCCAGGCCATAACATTGAGTAATGCTTAGCCACACTATCCAGCTAGTTGTTTATTTCGAAGCTCGCTATATTGTTTCAAAGAAAAGAAAAATCATAATTTATTTGCATGATGGGTCGACGACATTATAAAAACAGCAGGTCGTACATGGGTCAGACTGGCGCAGGATAGGGAAGGTTGGCACAAGCGAAGAGAGGCCTATGCCCAGCAGTGGGATGAAAAAGGCTGCGGATGATGATGATGATGATAATTTAAATATACAGTTATACGCAACTAAAAATAATATGAATTAAGTAAGAATTTAGTTTATAGTACTTACCACTACTTTTAAAACTAGCGCAAAATCTTTTGTACTCACTTAATATTTTAGGCATTATTTGAAAATGAGAACAATAATTATTTTTATTTTTGCGCTTTTCAAACTAATATTTAGGTTGGTACTTATGTTGGTACTTGTGTACAAAAGTTCTCGAGTGGAGGCCACACACCGGAAACCGCAGTAGAGGACGGCCCCCACTAGATGGAAAGACGATCTGGTAAAGGTTGCTGGGAGGCGTTGGGTGCAGGCTGCACAAGATCGATCGCTGTGGAAATCGATGGGAGAGGCCTATATTCAGCAGTGGACACTAGATGGCTGACATTATGATAATGATGATGACTTATGAAAATTAAAAAATATGCAACCTTTGACAATTCCGCTTCATCACGCATCCCAAAGTCTAATGTTTGGACAGCAAAGTAACATTTACTAAGCAATAAGCAACCATCCGTCTCTACCCTCGTCAGAACAGATGTTGCCCACTTTATGAAACAATGCGATGTATGGATTTTAATCTGATGGTATCAGGTGAATGTTTTGACTGGTGAAGATAGGTTTAGTGTTAAAATTTACGTGTGAATTGACCTAAGTTTGGGTCTTTAGCCTGTGTTGGGGCAAGACCCTAACAGTTAAAAAGGCTGTAGTAAACTTGCTAAGGGATAGCTAAGGGTGAGTCCGAGGACAATAAAATAACCGAACACGGCGAGTGATGGAGGTACACTTATTCATTGCTATACATATGCTATATGTATATATATATGTATGTTTGACGACCTCTGTAGCGCAGTTGGCGGAGGCCCGCCTGCGACGCAAAAGGTTGCGGGTTCGATCCCCGCGGCGGGATCAATGTTTGTATGATCTACAAATATTTATCTCGGGTCTGGGTGTTTCTATGTATAATATGTATATATTTACAAACAAAAAAGTATATAAGTAGTATATCAGTCATCTAGTACCCATATCACAAGCTTTGCTTACTTTGGGGCTAGATGATGCTGTGTGTAAAGTCCAGCATTATTTATTATTTATTATTTTATTTATTTATGTATATTTGCTAAAAGTCAATAAAGTAATTTCTACAAATAAGGTTTTTGCATGTGTGTGCGTTAGCTCGTACAGCCTATAATATTGATGGTATTGTTTACATTGATGTATTACGAGTACACTGCATAAATGGTAGAAGATCTAAGTTGTTTTTGATAAATTGCAGAACTTGCTAAAGTAGAGACGATACCTATATTTTTAAAAAGTCAACCTAGGATTTGAATGCTTCCGAAAATATCATTCATCATCAGGAAATAGGCAAAGCCGCAGGGAAGTGCTAGTTAACTTATAATTTTAGATGAAAGGTTGCAAGTCAATTGCTGCATCTCAATCTGCTCACTAGTACAATAAATAGTTCAGTACATACAAGTCAAGTATGAATAGAAGCTATAAGCATACCCAGCAGCAAATCAGATTGTGCATCGAACGAGCATCGTGTTGTTGGATTAATGACGGCTTGTTGGAGCCTGCGGCCTTTGTTGGGCACAATGGTCGGGACGTGGCCCAAGACAGGGGAGTAAGCCAGTTATTGAACTCCCTCTAGACTCCTTTCCCGTCTTGATCTCTAGGTCAATACCTAGAGATCAAGACGGGAAAGGAGTCTTTTCAGAGTAACTACTGCCAATTTCAAAGTGATCCCAGCGGTCCTACTGAATAAATGCTTTTTGACTTTTGACTTTGACTTTTGACAACAGGATTCTTGTGAGTGCTAAGATGACGGCTGATAGAGGAATACATGTTGTGCGGTGCCGACCCCACATAAAGTGAGGCAAGAACAAGGAGATTATGATAACTCTTATGGGTGCGGTTTTATTATTTTAGCTATTTAGCCTCTTTACAGAATTTATTTTTGGTGATAGCTTTGATGGTGATCAAAAAAATAAATATACTGATATTTCAAAATGTTTTATGCTACACGTTACATACCTTTTTGGCAAACCAAATCCAGACATTCCATGTCAATATTTTATTTATTTACCTACTTTACTTTAATTACAAGGTAGAACCGATTACATGAATTAAAGAGAACAGAGAAAAAAATATAAACAAAATCATAACATTGCTTAAATAAATAAGAATTAAAAAAAACACACACAATTTAAAATAATTGATCGACGCAGGCTAAAATTTAATGTATTGGGCCAAACGTTTGTATAGCTCGTGGACTGTCATCCTCCACAAACGATCGTATTCTATTCTTGATGAAATATTTAACAAATATCATATATATGTCATACTATCTATGAAATATCAAACGTTGTAAAGCTGGGTATCCATTCGAGGCAGCCTCGGGCCGAGCAGTTGCCTCACCCCGAAGCTGCGCAAGTGGAGACAGACGCTGCCTCAATTATAAGTCATGTAGGACCCATAACACAAGCTCTGCCTACTTTGGGGCTAAATGATGCTGTGTGAAAAGTCCAGCGTTATTATATATATTTATTAATGTTAGGCACACCGCGACCTGAGACATTTATTTATAACATTTATTAATGTTAGGTCGCCGCGGGCTAAGCCGTAAGTTGTGGATCAAGATGAGGTGACAGGCTTCACTTCGGATCCGCCTGCCTTAGAGCGTATCCACTAAACTTCACTAGAGCCTATAAATGTGCCTCAGTTTGCCTCAAGTCGAGGTTACTAGGTCCGAGGCTGCCTCTTGTGGATGGGTATCCACTATTCAGTATGTCAAAAATATCAAAGCTTAAGCTAGGTAGCTTAAGCTTTGATATTTTTGACATACTTGGAAATATCTTTCTACTTGTGATAAAAAATTAGCGAGTTATCGCTCAGATTTGCCATTACTCATTCCACACTTTCAGTCACGTCCGACTCAATAAGCGCATTTAGATTATGCGTCGCTATACAATGAAACCCTCGCTCCATCTGACATTAATCTATCTAATCCTTTAATGTCTGAATCAATTTACTTAGTCTAGACAAAGGCTGGCTGTTTCAATAACTAATTAATTGTTGTATCAATCATCGTGTTTATAACATTATTTTACTGCTCGTAAAAAAATTATTTACCTACAATTCAAAACAGAACTTATGTTTTTTTTTTATTATGTTTTATTTATATGGATTTCCACACTTCGCTTAGCAAAAAGGAATTATATTTTACATCTCTTTTTATGTGTACATGACACTACTCTTCTATCCGACTAATATTATAAATGCGAATGTTTGTGTATGGATTTATGGATGTATGGATGATTGTGTAGTTCTTTTTTTCTTTTTCGCAAAAAAAAAAAACTACACCAGTGACATTTGTTTCTAACATAAGATAGTGTAATAATTCCGCCCTAAGTACTGCAACAATCCATTCATTCAATGTCCCACCTTCTGACAGTTATCAACAATCAGTATGTGCCTTATTCAAATTAGCAGCCAAAAATAAAATTGAATTAGCCCATAAATGCAGATTCATAATGCGATTGAAATAATCGTCCCCAATTTTACGAACTACCCTCTTTTTGTTACGACAGACTTTTATTGTCGTAGCTTAGAAGCTGTTTGGTAATCTGTGGTTCCGTATTCAAATTTACAATACCTCTACGGGAGGTGGCATTTATTTTATTGAAATACATTAGGGGCTGCCTATAAAAATGCCTGACGTATTATTCAAATTGCTACTTTGTTTTGATAAAGTGAGGTCGTGTCACGTTGCGTCAAAATCGTAAAATAATATTAAAGTCATACTTCTCATAATAAGTACTCATAACTTCATAAATCATTACCTTTTTCGCAACATATTACAACTCGCTACTTGATCCTGACATACCTAATTATCCAACTCATTACATTCTTCTTACAAGCTCGTCAAGTATTTTTTACGTTTTATAAATTCGTAGATGTAGCTGGCTAGTTCTTTATTAGCAATCTACCTAGTCTATAAAATTTCTAGAAACCACGAAGTTTGATGTTTCCTGAATGCCTTAAAGCACTTTACAACTAACGATGTTACCGTTACACGATACCATTTTGGCAAACCATTCTTGCATCTTGCTTTCTCATCTCAACGGAGCAAGAGATAATATTCTGTGGCAAGAGGCAAGAACGTGCCAGAATGGTATCGTGTAAATGGCGTTTAAATTTCCGTATCGTTGCGTTGTTTTCTTGATGTCTGTTTGTATTCATGCCATTATTTATGGGTAAACTTGTTACTTTGTAAGTTTAGCTATTGAATGTTATAATCCAATTTCCCTATGGGGTAGACAGAGACCACGGATCTCCACTTGCTACGATCCTGACACACAGCTTTTGCCTCATTCACTCTCACATTCTTCATACCTACACGCTCGCCGGTTTAGGGTACTTTTTTCACTACTTTGAGCTAGAATTTTATGTAAAATAAGTTCATGTTAGTATGATATTGTCACAATAAGACAATAAGATTTAAAAGAAAGCTTCCAGTGGGGCTATGATGAGCAACGTGAAATTGTCACGGCGTGAGATAAGATAATTTATCATGCCGGCATTTTTATCATTTTGCGCTAATATGAGCGCCATGACAGAGACTATGTCACACTATCTCACAATTCGACATAACGATATGAAATAACGGGCTGCGCATGACGACAGACACAGTTATGACGATTTTTAACGAGAAAACGAGACGAGAGACTTCAGTCACGGTGGTCATCATAGGCTTACAGGTGTCTAAGAAGGTTTTATGTTCGAACCTATGTATATTGAAAGAACGTCACCTCAACACAAATCGGTGAAGATCGTGGGTTTAATTCCCGCATGGGATCAAATATTGTGATGCATTTTCATATCTTTAACAAGAATGCGTACCATACCTTAGATAATCTCTCGCGATTATGTCACATTCTTACTTTTAAACCGAGTTTTAGTTATAAACATCGTAGAGCAATTCAGCCTCATTAAGGCACACGTGTCACATGTCTGCTGTAATCAAGACGCCTACGGGAAGCTATTCCGCAGACTAGAACGGAGAATAGAACGTTATAATTAGATTCGTAGAGTCAGAGCTAATGCATTTCAATATTATCAAACTAGGTTTCTTGTCAAAAAAAATAACAAATACAGTAAGTTACATTTTAATACTAGTATTTGAATATTAGTGGGTTGTTCTCGCACTGGTCTACGAGCTCATGGCCCCAATTTTTGTTCCGTTGCCTGTGGTGTCTTTTTGTCAGAACAAAACAAGAAACAGGATTATGACTGTGAGCTCCGTAGGCATTCACAAATCAAGTCTGCTCCTTTTTCCATTCCTTGACCTTGAGTGGCAGAAAATCTACCTTTTATCCAATTTTGATAACCGAAGCACCCTATCTCTCATTATTAATTTAAAAAAATGTAAAGCTAGTAAGTAGGTATTTTAGAAATGAATTGTCTATTGGCTTTATTACAAAAAAGTTAAACCTTAGTTGAACAGTTGACACATGTCAAAACAAAATTGTAACAACGTTCTGTGTACGAGTATCTATAGATCGTTTTTCTAGAGACAGTTCTTTTGTCAGTGCTTCGCTAAACTCGGTTCATATTTTTTGTAATAAGACGGATTATGTTTAACAAAACTAAGTACAAGAACATACCACTCTAAGCATCAGTTATGCTGTGCACAGAATTTGATTAGCCGGCGACAGTAACTGCTAGTTAATCTGTGAGTTAATTACCTAATCTCAGGAATAACTGACAGAATGATCAAACTATCCCAGGTTATGTGATCATAATTTGACGTGAAGGCTATGACGGATTTATTTAAAGCTGTCTAATATAAATTTGTTTACCCTGGGGCTTGTTTATTTTAAAGTTTAAATAGAAACGGCTATGTACTAGTAAAACGTAAAACGTAAACAGGTTCACGACTGTATCCCCAAGGTGCGGTAGACATTCTCTCAGATCTTTTTGTTACTTATTCCAGATCCTTTGAAGATGCCTAAGGGGGGTAGTCTGAGGCATTTCCAAACACATATTTTAATACTTGCCCACATTTTGCAGAAGTTAGTATTCCATACGTGACAGGTTGCAAGCCCATCGCCACCTATAAGAACACTAACTGGTTAACTCACGATGTTTGCCTTCACCGTTAAGAGCACGTGTTAAAGCGCATATAAATTTTACGAAACGCAAAATCCATTGATGCACGGCCGGGATTCGAACCCACAACCTTCGGATTGTAAGTCGAGGTACAACCCCATTCGGCCAACACGGCTCTCTATGTACGAGTAGAAGTAAGTATATTTTTAGCCGACGTAGGCTTGCAACCTGTCACGTAATGGAATATTGATTTCAGAAAAAATATGGACATTGTATCAAATATGTAATCGGACATACCTCTGACTACCCCCATAGCTGATCATTTTCAAAGGATCTGGAATACATAAAAAAGAGAATACCTGCTACCGAGTCGTAATACTGCGGTCTTAAGGCGGCCTAAAACCTCTGTCTATAGAATAGGCCACCAACTCACACGAACTTATATTTTATAAACCTTAAAATGACTCATCTCTATAAAACGAATTGCTTACTTAACTTTGAAAGCTTTAAAAAAGGAAATTTCTGAGCAAATTACTCATTCAGAATTTAAGAGCAAGGAGATTTATTGGCATGTCTATTTTAATGTGTTCTTGTGAACCTCGCATTAGGAATATTTTTGCGATGACTATATGGGAACGATTGACCACAGTTTTTTTCCGTGTTGGCAAATGTTGCCTCTCAACACTGTACTACTGAAGATTAGTCTAGACAAGTGGAAGCATAGAAATATCGGAAAACGGGTTTTTCTAATCCTAAGGTGGTGGGATCGAAGGCTGTGCACCAATAAGTTTTTCCATCCGAAGATGCGTGTGCAACCATGCCATCATTCCCAAATGGTTTCCCAATTTGACGTTTCTTGCACTGTGATTGGTTGCTGTCGGTCGATTCCGAACCGAATGCATTCCGCTGTATTATGAATCAAGGGCCTGAACTCACCATGTTTCGATTGGAAGAACTACTAAATTTCTAAAAAGAAGAAGCTAAGATGTGAAAATATTTTTAAAGTACTCAAAGGAAGATAAACACATGTCACTTTGAAGCATAAATATTGTATGTTACTTATTCCCACGGTATAATCATGTAATTGTTGTCTTATATTGGAAAATAACATGCTTCGACAATAAACCTGATACAATTGAAGGTTTGTCAAGTAGAAACACCCCGAGCTAGTCATTTAAATGCCACATTTAAGTAGGCAAATCCTTTTGTAATATCAAGTAGATATTTTTAGGAACTTTTTATAAGACATTTTTAACCCTGGCTTTTCATTCTGGGCCATCGTGTAATTTTCTTTTGGGAAAATATTGCGCAGCAACAAAGAAGTTTTTGATAATACTATTTTTAATAATCTATTATATATGTATGTGTGTGTAGTAAAATGTCTCTGTCTGTCTGTCTGTTTATTACCTTTTCACGCCTAAACCACTGAACAGATTATACTGAAATATGAAATGGATAAAGATTATGTCCCAGGGACGGACATAGGCTACTTTTTTTTTCAAAAATAATCATGGAGGGCGTGGGTGGAAAGTTTGTATGGGGAGTTGGAAGTTCCATTAAAAGGAAACTAGATGGCGTTGCTAACCTGGCTGAGGCCAACATGGCGCTATTATTGCATTTTTCAAAGTTTTAGGAGATTCTTGCAGTTTTCAGTTCTATTTAGAGGTTTTCAAGTATGTTATTTTGCAGACTAAGTCGCGGGTACCAGGGTTTCTAATAGTTTCAGATAGACAAAGAGAAACCATAATGGTTCTTTGACACCACGGAACCCTGAAAAATTGAAGCTATACAAGCAATAATTTTGTCCAAGACATATTTCTTTTACTTGTTTTTAGAAACAGGCTTAGTAGTCTTAGACTGGAACGTTCTATGTGATTAAGCTGTCCGGCGCCGGCGATTCAATTTGTTTGAGTTATTCATACGTTCTGTAAGACATTTCCATTTAAATATTAAACATGTGACAATGTACTAAGATACAGGGCAAAGACATTACAGACCTATGTCTATCTCACGCCGTTATAAATGTATGTGTAGCCCCTTTGCTGAACAAGCTTGTGTTTTTGCAATAAAGATAGCTCATATCATGGAAAAACCACTTAAGCATTAGACTTTTTATATTTTAGTACTTAAGTTAAAAAAATGTACTCACTAAAACTCACTAACCTCATTAAAGATTTAAATATGCATCCCAAAAGTTGAACTCGTTACTTGAACATTTGACAAACCTTTAGTAGATCACAAAAAAAAACACATAAAGCACTACTATTTCTTTCACATCATCGTGATCCACTAATAGTTCACTGAAAACCACTTAAATATTCAAACCATCGCAACAAAAATAAATCAATGCTCCATTTTCATAACCCACTATCGTAATAATTGAAATGCCGCGATAAACGAAATTCATAAAATTATTCAGGCGACCGCTTTCGCTTTAGTTATTCTGTGGTTGACCGCAAAGTTTTGTTTTATTATATCCTGGGATCAGTTTTGTTGCCATTTTATTGACAGGTACTTTTTAACTGCCTAAAAAATGCCTTTTCATATAGATAAGACCGATCATGCTGAGTAGTTTCGGTGTTGGGCAAGCCCCTTCAGGTTCTTCAGGCTGTAAAACATTTTGAGTGTAGGCATAGAATGCTGACACACTGTTTTAATTGGCTAGTAACAGTGTTATGGGTGAGCAATTATCACTGATACTAAATCAATCAATTGCAACAGCAAGAAAATTGAACTAAACGGTAAAAAAGCTTTGTCTTTTTATTTTTTAAATGGTCTATGGAAATAATTCATACGCTATGATTTCTTCGAATCCCACAGCGTCCCATAACAAGTGAAACCGAATTAATCGCGCCGTTAAAATGGCAAAAAAGCAAAGTTTCTCTCTTTTAGATTCCGGTAATTGTCATTTAATTACCCACCGGAGTGAGGGGGACAAAAAATAAAGCTGAGGGCCTTAATGGGCACCAATTTTCCGGTCTGTGGTCCCAAAACCGTTTTAGCCTAAAACATTGTTTTAGTGGCTATTTATAACAGTAAAAACCAAGATTTTATTCTGACATGAGACATCGCCCTTTCTATTGGTAGAAAAGAAAAAAAACAATTCAATGCCTTGGTTGTGCCAAGCTGTCAAGGGAATTGAAATACAGACACGGACTCTTCAGAAGTATCACGATTCTGTATTGACACTTCATTTCTCTGGCCACAAAAAAAAATAAGAGTCCTCTACGAAATACTGCAAGTAAATTTTTATGTTAATATTTCTTTGACCAAAAACGTCAAAGCCTTAAGCTTTTCCACAAACCCTGATGTTTTCAGAGAGAAAAAAAACAATTAACAGGATAACAGAATTTCAAACAATTCCGGAATAAACTGAAAATGTGGAACAGATGTTCCGGGCAGCGATTGTGGTGCTTCCATATTTTATTAAGCTTATTTTGTTTTTTCAATGGAAACAGGACTCGAGGCAAGATGGATCTTTTAGTCCTGTCAATATAAATTAATTAGTTTTCATTAGAACTTTACCATTCTTACACTGATCTAATCGCGTTTTCAAAAATCTTTCAGGGCGTCTAGTTGAAATGATGCTTGATCTGAAATTTTGATGAAAATAGGGTAATTTTGAATTTTAAATTCGAAACTACTTGGTGAATTTTGCTGCTTGATAGGCCATTAGAAAGCCTTGTTGGCCCAGCGGCCAAAGATTGGCCTTTGGTAATGGTCTGGGGTAATAGTGATGAACGTCCGTTATTTGACTATCCCCTCATCTTCAAAGCACTTTTTTGCATCCAGGGGAAAAGAGGTTAGTTTTACTTTCTGTTTAGACAAATATGACGACCTACTCATGCAAAAAATCAAGTCATTTATTTCAAACATACTTTGACTTAATAAACAACTTTGAAAATGTGTAATCTTTTAGGTTCCAAGTTCATGTTTTTAGCCTAATTAATAATTTTAAAAGCTCTTTATCTACTTTTGACCCTACAAAAACAACTTGTACAGTCGAGTACAAAAAGCTCAGACTCAGGTGCTGTTTGAAACACCAACGCGACACAATGTACAATAATGTACAGACGCTTACAAAAAGAAAACTTAACCCTCGAATACTGAAACGCGTCAACTATTGACAGCAGCCTGCACACGCACAATCTATCGCGAGTGATACAGCCAATCACGCGCGAAAGAACGCGTAGCTTCAAGCTTTAAAAAAATTATCACTCGCGATTGTGCGTACAGGCTTTCCCGCACGATTGTGTTTTGACAAGAACTAACGAGTAATCGCGTGCGAAAGAACGCGTAGCATCAAAATTATCACTCGCGATTGCGTGTACGGGCTTTCCCGCGCGCAATCCTGTACGCTCAAGCACTCGGATTACGCGTGTGAAAGCCGCTAAGAGTTATATCTCTATTTAAAAGTTGATAAGGTATCTAGGAATAAGCGAACACAAACAAAACTTAGAAGAGCACTGCTGTTGTGGCACACAATAAACTTTTTTATGTTTTTATCATTATCTTGTTTAAGATAACTGAAACACTGAGAATATACATGTAAAGCAAAATATTTTCGAAGGATATTGAGTAGGTATGTATACTTTCTTCAGATCGTATGATTGATGTACCTATACTCTGAAAAAAGTCTACCGCACATTTAAATAATATTATTTGGAGTTTGTTTTTATCGTTTAGACTTTAGACTGGTTTTGATTGAAAAATTATTTCTATCGCTTTTCTGGTGCATTGTACACGTAAGCCTGTGTGCTTTCAAGTGTCGCTCGCAGCATCTGCTAATGAGTAGCTAACTACACTACGTAAAGTATACGCTACGTAAAAGTACTACGTAAAAGTATACAGTACCTTTAGCAACAGTTTTGAAAACGCAGTTAATATTGTAAGTACAACCAGTTAGTTTACATAATTTATCTGTAGTTTACTTTATTGTGTCTTAAATTTTTTATTTTTGCTATTCTCAAAATGACCCCACAGTAAGCAAAACAACAGATAAGATTTAAATAAATAACATTCAACACTGCAGTCGTGTGACACAGTCCGCCTGCTTACTATCACAAATGTTATATAAATAACATTTGATATGATTTTGAGTTATATCGCTGTTAAAAAAAGGATTATTTTGACATAACTCAAATGTCTCGTTTCTCTATTCTACCGTTATTAGTAGGTACTGCGAGTATAGCACCCACAGAACAGCAGATAATTTCAGCGAGAATGGAACTCGCACCTTTTGAGTCTCAACCGAGCAATCACCCGCCAAGCCGTCGAAGTGAAGAACTCACTAGCAAGTTTCTGACTGACTTGTGCTAAGGACGCTACGTGCGCTGTAAAGTACGGCTTGCAAAGTGTTGTGTTTAGAGAAGTCTAGTGTGAGTCTGGAGTATATACGAGTATACTGTACACGGAACGTGGTAGTATGGTTTTGGAGCTCTCATGCAAACAAGAATAGTTATAAATCTTGCCATATACAGGGTGTAAAAAGACTATTACCGAAAACTGAGGGGTTGCAATCAGACCATGATTCTAAACATAGCGAAAAAAAAACCCAAAAAATTGTTTTACTTAGCTGCGTGTTTTATATTATTTTCAGTTATTTACTACTAGTACAACATAATAAGATCATACCTTCCTAATAATTTCATTTATAAACCAGTTAAAACTCAAATTCCAGCAATCTACGTAAAACAACTTGCCCAGTACATACGCAAACAGTAATCTTCAAACGCTGTTTTCTCCGGATATAAAGATTTTTGCAAAAAATCCTTTTGGATTTGGTTGTGTGCTGGGATGCTGTACCTACCCCTTTCGGCTTCGGTATACGTCTTTTTACACCCTGTATAAAGTAATTTTATTTAAATTAAATACGATTACATGCACTCAGTTATATTTTTCTTTTAAGAGCTATTAGTTTTAAACAACCGCTAGTGTAGTAAAATCTAACATAAACCTACGTCAAATGAGTACCTACAAAATCATGTCAATAACCGGAATAATCACAGGTTTCATTGTCTTGTTAGACCCGCTAGGTGTCACAATTTTTTTAAATTCTCTAGGACTTTTTAATATTTTTCTCAAGGAATATTTTAAAATTAAAACATCTCCATTACTCTGCTTAGAGTTCCAAAGAATTGGCAGTGCCTGCCAATGGACCGCGGTTTGGCACATCACAAACACGTTCTTGTAGTAAAAGTAACTTATTACATGCACACATTTAAAATTTTTTTTTGAACCTACATTATCCCACTGCTGGGCAATGGTCTCCCCCACATCTTTCCAATCATCTCTGTCTCGTAATCATTTCCCACCAGCCTTTCTCAAATGCATCGAGATCGTCACGCCAACGTTTCTTCGGCCTGCCCCGGCTGCGTCGCCCATCTGCAGGCACCCATTATATGACGACCCCAGCCCCCTTAGCATGGCGATTGTCTAGGTACCGGAGAATAGATAAAAGTGACATTAATGACATTAGAGTGTAGATAAAAGTAACTTTTATCCACATTCTTCCCGTTTTATCCACACTCTAATGTCATTACTGTCATTTATATCTATTCTCCGATACCTAGACAAACGCCATGCTAAGGGGGCTGCGCATCTATCTTCGTTCATACGGCTGACGTATGAAAATTTAATATTTACTTACATAAAATTACTTACGATGAGTGATGAAACACTAAAAAGCTAGTACTTATATCAGTCACATAGTGAAATACTAACTTCTGTGTGATTATTATGTGACAGCATCTGTCTACCCCCTGCAATGCAACCGTAAATGCAAAGTGCGTTTAGCACAAAACTTCGCGCCGTTTAGATTGTTATCAATTGAATGTGTAAAGGTAAAAGACTTGGCAAAGTTCGTGTAGAGTCGATTCAAGTATAGCATGTTATGAACAAACTGCAATGAGTTTTGATGAAGACACCTGCTTGCAGGAATAGCAAATAAAATGAAAGTTTGCTGTGACTTTAAATGTACAGATTGTACAGTTTAAAAACTGTCATTGGCTTTCAGCTCTGTTATTTTATTTTAATTTATGAAAAGCACGAATTTTCCAAGCTTTTTAACCCTATTACTAAGAAATCGCTGCCTGTCTGTCCGTCCGTTTTTCTCCAGGCTATATAATAGATAGACAGTTGAAATTTTCACAGATGATGTATTTCTGTTGCCTATATAACAACAAAATAAAAAACAGAATATAATAAATATTTAAAGGGGCTCCAAAACAAATGTGTTTTTTTTGCCAATTTTATAGATCAAGGTACGGAACCCTTCGTGCGCGAGCCCAACTCGCACCTCGCTGGTTTTATTAACTTAAATTTGTCTTTATAGAGTACTTAGCCATTTTCTGGCACTCACGCGATATGTTAGCTCAAACTATAGATATTCACTTTTGCAGGCGACTGTACATCAATACGAGTATCTTGGCATCTTCCAGCACTTCAGAGCGACTGGGCATCAAATCCGCTTACCCAGGCATCTCTCGTCCACCGCGATGCCCAGTCATTAACACTAAATTCCTGAAAAGATACTGTGACCATGGAGCAGAGCGACCGAGACTTTTTGTTTTTGTAAATATTCTAAAACATCATAGTTTGAATGCAATTACTTTATAAATCGAATATAGATTATGACTTTATCCTCGCACAGAGATTTTTTTAGATTTATATGCAGATTTGATACTAAAGAGGCACATCCAATTAAATTGAAGTTTACAACCAGTTGTCAAGACAATTTGCACTCATTTGATATGGGAATCAGTTAATCTATATAACAATCCTCTTATTTTCCCCAAACAAAAATCCATTAACACTCGTCGTCCTTTCAATCAAGAGTTGAGGCACTACATGGCCAATACGGTGTTTAAAAACTCCAATAATGTCCATCAAATCCGTGTACCGTGGTCACCCCACCTGTCCTTCCTCAGTCTCAGCAGAGCCTTTGAGTCGACCGCACGAATGCACAGAATACCTACCTTTCCTTAAAATGCTCTCATTCCACTACCATAAGCACTAGTTTACATTGGATTGAAACTACAAACCTTGAACCTAAAAGGGTTTGAATATTTTATTATGCCGTTCGTATGTGTGGCCAGTATTTGCTGGCATTTTTTTTTTGTTAGTAGGTAGGATAAATGTTAAAAGACCTTTTAAATACTGGCCATACATACAAACATTCAAAAGCAGACCACAGAATTCTAGTTAATACGTGTAGGTATTTGACATATTTTGTCTCCATCACTCTTACAATCTACATAATTAAGTACAATAGCGTACTTATAACTAAAAATAAACGTATCAAACTGCAAGTGATACGGCAACTTATAAATTATAATGTAAGAAACTGATGCTGGCAGCACATCTTTAAGTAATAAACTTTGAGTGGAGCGGATTTTTCAAATAGCTGTGTTTTAGTCCCAAGTTTGAGTTAACCGTTTTTCAAGTAGTTTTACAGTTTAAAGTGTAGTTAAGTAAACTGTTGTTTGCTGGCGCTAGTTACTGGCGCATTATACTGTTATTTCTATATCATAAATAATTAAATTATTAAAATGTAATTTGTATAAGATATTGTGATGTCATAAAAATGTAGCACTTAGAAATAATTTCTAAACTATCATACTAACAACACTATTAATACACACAAATATTATATACAAAATATGATTAAAATTCTTGCAAATAAGTACCTTGCAGTTTTCAAATTAGACTTTAGAGGGAATTTAGTTTGTAAATAATTTCGTTATAAAATATCAATCAAAATATACTTAATCACTTTATAAGTATTGACAATTGAATAATACACTGCATCACAGTTATGGTAATAGTAATAGCTATTGTTAAAACCGCTTAAGTTTATTGGTCCCATAAGTATCCTATTGTCTATGAAAAGGTTTCCATTCTAAGGCAATTCAATAAACTTGTTGACAGATAAATAACTAAGTGTTTTTATATTCACGTGTATACACGTGAATACTCGTATAAAAATGCTGGATTTTTTACTACCTTATCTCAGGCACTTTTTTGAAAAAATCAATTATTTAATCATCTTCATCTGTTCTCCCTTCCACTCCTCTATCAGCCATCATTCTTCCCTTTCTTACGTCACAGTCACGATGCACCGTCTTCAATAAATACCTTAATCTACTTTTACTACGTCTGTACAGAATAAAATTTTGCAGCAAACTCCATTTTCATTTAATACCTTGCTTCCAGGTTAATAATATCAATAACTCCAGTAAGCTTATAAAAGAGCCCGTAAAATAGGTAACAAAACACCTATAAAAGTTCTTTATGAAAAACTTACAGAATTAAAACCGTGCCGCGCCACCGTTCGTGGGGTATCGTAAATAGGGCTGGCAACACCGTCTGGGCAAAATAAGAATAAAGTTTTTTTTTTTTAAGATTATGCCTGCGGGCAGCACCTTTAGAAGCTAGAGCAAAACGATACAGAATGGAATAATTACGTTTTTATACTAATAAAACATTTTTGAAAAAAAAAAATTGAACCGACTTCACAGAACACAAACAGAAGAACCTTCTACACACTAAAAAGAGAAAAATAAGAATATAATTTGAAGTCGGTGCCAACTATTCATTTACATCTAAGAAATTCAAAAGAACTTGGGTGCAAAATTGTATCCTGGTACGCTATCGCTCGATTTCTTTTTTTGATAGGTACCTAATCGTATTCACTTGGCACCGACTTCAAATTATATTCTTATTTTTCTCTTTTTAGTGTGTAGAAGGTTCTTCTGTTTGTGTTCTGTGAAGTCGGTTCAATTTTTTTTTTTCAAAAATGTTTTATTTTTCACTTTTTAGTGTAAGTAAATACTGTGTAAGTGTGTACTGTGTAATACTGTGTAAATAAAAGTGTATGTGTAAATAATATAGTAAACTACGAGTACATTAAGACTTTGCTTATCGTAGCTTAAGTAGGAAAGGATAAGAGAAGTCATGGGCAGACCTACTAAAGGACACACCGGAGTTCAGCAAGGGGGAAAACTATCAATCCATAAGGAAAAGAAAATATTTTGGACTACCTCGGGTGTAATACCCTTTCAAACTATTTAATGTTTGACTCAGATTGTGAGTCAGGGTGTGTTGTGTAGTGAGAATGAGGTTTTTTGAATGTTACGGGAAAACTGTCAATCCCTCAGGAAAAAAAAATATATGGCGCCACCTTGAGAGTGTGTCCTTTACACTTTCTAACAAAAAAAATTTTGGAAATCGGTCCACAATTTTCTTAAAGTTCAGTGATTGTTTTAGTTTTACGGGAAAACTATTAATCCCTCAGGAAAAAAAAAATATATGGCGCCACCTTGAGAGTATACCTCTTTCTAACAAAAAAAAAATTTTGGAAATCGGGCCACAATTTTCTTAAAGTTCAGTGATTGTTTTAGTTTTACGGGAAAACTATTAATCCCTCAGGAATAAAATTTATATGGGACCACTATAAGAGTATACCCTTTCAAACAAAAAAAAAATTTTGGAAATCGGTCCACAACTGACGGAAATATCGGTGAACATACATAAAAAAAAAACATACATACAGCCGAACATATAACCTCCTCCTTTTTTTGAAGTCGGTTAAAAAGAAAACCGACTTCAATGTTTGACTCGAAACGCGGTGTGACTCAGGGCGTCAAGCTGTCGATTCTATTTCTGACATGGCTAGGAGGTGTTTAGAGTTTTACGGGGAAACTATCAATCCCTCAGGAATAAAATTTATATGTTTGGTCCCATATAAATTCCTCTGGAGTATACCCTTTCAAACATAAAAAGAATTTTGCAAATCGGTCAACAAATGGCGGAACAATCGCGTAACAAGATACAAACATACAGACGAATTGAGAACCTCCTCCTTTTTTGAAGTCGGTTGATAAAGAAAGAGATACTCACACCCAGAAATGGGTAAAGTCAGGATAGATAATGATTAAGAGTTGTGATGGCCAAGAGAGCCTATAAGTTTGTAGGCTTGAATCTCAGCCGTGTTAGGTATATCATCCTACTAACTCTCCCGTATAGATGAATAAACTAAGCTACGCGATGTGAGCCGTGGCTAGTCAAACTTCATTACCTACCTAATAATAATTTGAAAGTACTGTAAGTGACCTGATTCCTTGATGTCTTTTTAAATTGTTTATTAACTAATAAGATAATTATGCAATAAGACGCGTGACGCAGCAACTGCTGCGCCACAACGGGTATGGCGCCACTGAAAACCAGCGCTCCAGCACTCTCGAGCTGTTCGAGCAAATGCTGAGGGGTAGCCGTATTTTCACCCACATAAAATTGTGTAGATTTAAGTACCTATTTTGTAACTGTGTATATGTGGAGAAAATAAAACTTTATTCTATTCTATTCTATTCTATTAGAATATTGAAAAGAGTTTTAAGTGTACCTAGGCTCAACATAAAAAAATATAACTTAGAACAGCCCGTAAAAAGTTCCTAGTTGTGACAACATTTTAGGAAAACACTCGTTCGGCCATCATCCGGCCTCTCATTTTCATATGCAACCCTCAACTCGTAAATAACTAAGCGTAAAGTTTCACGGCGCGAAGTTTTTGCGAATAAATGGAAACGACATAAACCCTTTCCTAGACAAAGGGCCCACGGGGAACTTGTTAATTTATCGCGGGGAAAGTGGGGAAAAAACTTGGACAATGCCATACACAGTTGATGTTAAATATTCATTGCGGAAAGATTGCAGATTTGTTGACCATTGTTGACGGGGGAAGTTGGGTCATCAATTTTAAGATGCTCTTAGGCATAGTAGACACGCTTTAAACGGAGATACAATCCTAGCTCTACTTAGGTATATTGACCAGTCTTTCCTGTATATAAACTTAGGCCTTTACATCTATATTAGATGATTTATACAGCGTCAGGAGGCAATCCATGCCTACACTTAACGGGACGCTGTAGTCCCTGGGACATTGTTTGAGATGGAATAGGCTTGCCCAGCACCTAAACCATCCTCTCAGCTTAATGAGCCTGGCCCACAGACGACGTCGATACGTGTGGAGCTGACTAAGCTGCGGGTTTCCTCACGATGTTTTCCTTCACCGTTAAGAGCTCGTGTTATAGCGCATATAAATATTACGAAACGAAAAATCCATTGATGCACGGCCGGTATTCGAACCCACGACTTTCGGATTGAAAGTCGAGGCACAACCCCATTTGACAAACACGGCTCTTTTCCTGTATATAAGGGTGAATAAATCTGAGAGGACGGTTCAGGTGCTGAGCAAGCCTATTCAATATTAATAATATCCCAGGCACAAGGTACTTACAGCATTTCGTCGAGTATGCTAAACCATGAACTATAAGAAACAAATAGAGAGTCAAGGTCTACCAAGCCAGAGAAGTATGTAGTATTCAATTTAACTTCATTTAAATTACGCGTGATCCGAGAGCTGGCACATTTTTGGCTCAAAGGATCAGCATTGCCATCCAGCGTGGTAATGCCGCTAGTGTTTTGGGCACGCTTCCGACTGACAGTGACCTGGATCAGTTGAGATATCTATGGATCGTTTCTAAAGATCCTTAGATAACTTGACTAATCCTGTTGTATTTTGTAAATATATGTAAATATGTAGTAGCTTAGTTTATGTAAATATAATTCCGTTTTTATACTAAAAAGAAAACCGACTTCAATGTTTGACTCGAAACGCGGTGTGACTCAGGGCGACAAGCTGTCGATTCGATTTCTATTTGTGACATGGCTAGGAGGGAAGGTGTTTAGAGTTTTACGGGGAAACTATCAATTCCTCAGGAATAAAATTTATATGGGACCACCTCTGGAGTATACCCTTTCAAACATTAAAAGAATTTTGCAAATCGGTCAAAAAATGGCGGAAAAATCGCGTAACAAGATACAAAAAAAAAAAAAAAACATACAGACGAATTGAGAACCTCCTCCTTTTTTCAAGTCGGTTGAAAAATTACCCCATTAAGTATTTAAATTAAATTTAGAATCTATGTTTAATAGGAATTTCCGACCAAGTATTTTTAAAACGGTTCTTCCATACAGCATTCCCGACCATAAACCCTTATTATCCAAAACACCGTTATCTCTTTCAATTTCACAAACGCGACAACCGCATCAATTAGATCAAAACACGCTCATTTTGGAACGATAATTTGAATTTACTTTTAGAGTTCCGTGAAATAAATAAAAAAATAACTTGAAAGGACCTTGAGCCTGATTTGAGAGATGGTTAGGCTTATCTTACTCTTGGGATGTTATGGTCCTGTTTCGTTTTTATTTACAACTAGGTAATAAATAATGCTCAATGTTGGTCAAACTTCTTCTTCTTATTTAAGGATTTACTCCTTGTCGGCACAACTGATGAATCCCTCTCCATGTATCTCTTTCCAGGGCTGCTTCCTTGACCTCTTTATTATGACAGCTACCTTCTCCTTTACTTGGCTCATGTAGCTTATCCTCAGTCTTCCTCTTCCTCTTCTTCCTTCCACTTTCCCTTCTATAATTTTTGTTGGTCAAACAAAACATCTAAATGATGTACACAATTTCTCTAGAATAATTTCTGTAGCAAAGAACTTAACACAAGTCATACAGAAATACAAAATAAAAAAATAACTGTAAATATAATATCATAAAATAATATCTTAAATATAATACTTATGCTAAAATTAAATAAGGAGCACAGTATATAGCCTGTGACCACACACTAGAACAATTATTTTTCGCAATAGTTCAAAATAACTTCGAAATGTAAACGTACGGAATTCTCAAGAAACTTCCTCTCTCACACTTAGCCATATATTAATCCCCGTGTGCCTGCTTACAAAAAAATGGGTCATTTTTTGTGGCGCCCATTCCAGGTAAATGTGAAATAACGCGCTAATTTGGCTTACATTGGTTTCGGGTCTTTCATATCACCGACGCTTTTGTTTCGATTGATAACCAACATGTGGGTTTTGAATATTGATCATTGATTGGTCGCTACCTGGTTTGGATGGGTAGGGTAGGTATAGAAATCCCCTCCCTCCGATGGATTCCAATATTGTCGCGATGGGTAGGCTCAGTAACCGTGGATGAAGGCCACGGTGAAGCTAAAAGGAATTCCAGGCGGGGACGCCCTGGATGCGTTCGAGGAGGGTGGGGTCGCTGAAGAAGAGCGTGTCGGTGTGTCGTTGCCGCTCGCCTTATCTTCAGTGGCGTAGCTACCGAAGGGCTAGGCGGTGCAGTGCACCGGGGCCCTCAAGCTCAAGGGGCCCTCGGACTCTGAGTCCCGAGAGTCCGGAAGGTTTTGTTGGAAAAATGCGAGAGGAGCACCGCGTGCGTTCCGTAGGAGATCCCGGCGCCCCTCGTTATGCATAGAGGCTGGCCATCAGGTAGTTTTAAGATGGTTGTCGAATGTTCGACAACCCCACACACCCCGATTACGTTCCCTCGACGTAATTGGATGTCTGTGAGCAAATTTTCTATCTGTAAAAAAAAAGGTTTATAAATTATCTTCAACAATCCCCTGCATCGGGGATTTGTGGATAACCAAATGAGTAAGTAATAATTTGAGTCAAATATTTTTTTCTCTTAAAATTGTTATAATAGTCTGCTATGATGCCAAAAGCTGGAGGCGGCTTGAAAACTTACTCGAGTTAGCCACTACCTCATAGAAACAAAGCCTACACAGGAACTAGGACCCCTAGGGTGCGTTACTCATTCTCACAGATCAAGTCTTTGAAAATCTAATTTGTTGGCTTATAGGCCTACCTATTGATGCACCGTCAAATACCAACCTCACAACCGTCATATCGTTAAATCTACTACCACGACCTGTAAAGTTAAATGAACAAAAAACAAACCCAACTTAATTAGCCATTGTGCGCACACACCTCTTATCAAACAGAAAATATTGGCCGTTGATAATACGAACACGAATGTATGAACTTACCTACATCAGCACCGCACCTTCTTTGTCAAACACACGTGTTCTTGGAGCTATAAAAATGGCGTTTACAAAAATATTGTATCAACTTTCGTACACGGTGTAGTAGTCTGTGCGAAGTTTCTAAGGTGTGGGACAAATACAAGAGGCTTGGCGTGGGCATGGCGTGGGCGCGGCGTGGAAAGCGCGGAAGTTGCGGCGCCACTTCATTCAAAATGTATAGCGCCATGTTCCCGCCACGCTTCTTACATTTGTCCCGCGCCCAAGACTTGTGTTCATTACTTATCACTTTAGGTAAAATAATAATAAAAGTTATGGACATTACCTATAAACGTCTGATTCTGAATGGTTCATGCGACCATCATCTTTTTGCCCTTGTCCCAATCCAAAATGAAATAAATCTGTCCAAACAAGAATGCTGGTTTGATCTGCGCTACGGAAAAAACTTCGCTTTGATGATTTATAAAATGTTATCTCTCATTTTGGAGCCACAGCGTAAAAATGTGTCGCAGGCATATGTAAAGCCTTTCTGCAAGATTACTTTCTGCTGCCGTGATACTGTGGATAAAGGGCAAGCTACAAATAATTACATATCCAGCATTTTTTATCTTCCCCTATTATTTCCTACTGTGTAAAGGTTCTATTTTCCTCTTCTTGCGCTCCCAGGTCAAAGCATGCCCAAAAATAAAAATATAACAACATAAGTAGTTACAATACTTTTCATCAGAAACATTCTAATAGTCTCATAGTCTTGATTTCTCACGTAGACTCTGCATCGTAGATATCAACGTAGTACGTACCTACTGTGGTCAAGGTAAAGTCAAGAAGCATTTTTTCAATGGGATTAAGATAAGGCCGCCCATTGTACATTTGTAACTCGTTTTTCTTTTGTTTTTGTTTGTTTTAATTTTATTAATGGTGCAATAAATAATTTTCATTCATTCATTCATTTCTTTATTTTGGGGCACATGTTACTGTGTAAATATCTTCCTATATTTATTTCATTTCAAAACTTGAGGTTAGTTTAAAAGTCTTATATATTAGGCTTGGTCAATGGTTTTTGCTGTGCTATTATTATTTTTTCATTACTGAAGCACTCAATGGTGTATAGCATGACCCTAAGCTGTTATGCTGCTGTGTGTTTTGTTGATGAAAAATTGAATGTTGCCATAATGGGGGACTTGTTTATGCCATTGCAGAGAAAGGGAGAATTGCCAGAGTTGTAAGCACTTTACCAACAATATACTTGTATCGTTAGATAACTAGGTAAACAGATAAAGCGATGTTGACGTAGTATTAACCTGATCGCACATTTGGCCACGCCGTACGCGCCGCAGTCATTTTTCTCTACAAAAAATGCTGATGATGTCAGAAAATGCGGCTGCCTTCTGACGTCTCAGCATTTCTTCTATTGAATTGACAGTTCGGCGCGGATAGGTCTGCGACCATCCTTAGACGCCGTTTACACGATACCATCCGGCATACCATTCTTGCCTCTTGTTTTGTCAAACTCAACGGAGTAAGAGCTAATATTCTGTGGCTAGACAGATTTGTAGCAGATTCTGCTACAAAACTGCTTATATGTTTCATAATATGATTCACCCAAAGTTGATTTTATTCACTTGAATAAAATTATTCTGATTCTGATCCTGTATCATGGATATCAGAATCTACTATGATACTTAGTTAAACATCTAGTCTCGAAATAAATATTTGTAGCCACACAAATTAGCGAAAAAGCTATCACAAAAGTAATTTCACCACAAGTCGTAATAGTTTGTAACCACAAAAGTATATTAAATGATCATTTCAAAGAAAACGGTAACTTAACTCTATGTCACTGGGGTTTTACCGACCCGAATGGCAACAAGCTTAATGACGGGTATGAAATGCCCAGCGACGTATAAAACATTTAACTAATCTAAGGTCAGTCATATTGTCTTTGAGACAAATAAAGAGAAAATGTTGGACATCGTGTTGTACTGTAATTTTCTTGATTGTACGTGACTTTGCGATGTCTTTTATAGTAGCGTAGAAACGGAAACATCTTACGAGTGTGTGTGAGGCTCGGTAGACTTACACTTCTATCATCAACATCTTACAAACATCATATCTTTATGATAGAGTAAATTTATATTTGAGTTTAGGAAAAAGGATATTTTCTACGATCGCTAGACTTCTAAGTCTGCTAAGATAGAATCATAGACTTGTTATACCTACTGTTTCACTACGAAAAAAGCCTCTTCGGTTGCAGCCTGAAATGGGGGGAGGGGGGGGTCACTAATCTTATATACTTTAGATTTTTCTTTTAAGATTTTTCAATTTGGGGGGGGGTCTAGTGCCCTGTGACCCCCTTACTTAGGACCGCGCCTGCTTCAAGGCACACTAAAAATCCTATCACCACACTTTAAAAGAACTAGTGACACGACAAGAAGAATAAATAATTGAAAATTTATATATAGCACTCAGTAGGTATCTTAAATAACTATAAAACTGATGCTTAGATATCCAACGCGGAGAAAATAAAACTTTATTCTATTCTATTCTATTCATGCTAATACATGAATTCCATACTTGGCTGCAAGCAAGACAATTCTCAACCTTGACAATGACGTCACCTTGATATTGAATCTCGTTTGTCCTTCCCTAATAACGATAGGCATTCTGCTATTTTATGTGCCTGTTATTTGCACTCAAGGAATATAAGCTCTTATGTCGATTGGGTGATCACGTATTCTTCCAATTTTATATCGTGATAGGATCTTAAAAATTCCACGACCATGGTTTTCAATTAGAGTTATGAGATGATTATCCTTAATAATTATTATTTACCTGGATTCGTAGTACAGGTAGGCCAAAGAAAAGATAGATGAATTGTGTGAAGGATGACATGTAAAAGCAGAGACTGTTGAAACAACGGCTGATATAGGAGAATGGACTCGATAGTCTGAGCCATCGTCGTGAGGTATCGTGTTTGTCGGTCTTCTACAGATTGTACTACGGTGAGTGTGCCCAGTAGCTACACGACCTTATTCCGCCTTCACCGTTCTTTTACAGGGAGGTTTGATTATCATCCTGATATTCCACTTATTAGAACTAAGCGCTTTGAAAGTTCTTTTATTATGCGCACGTGACGCTTCCAGCGTCTGTATTTCCGAGCTACGACCCTATTGTTTTTAAGAAGAGAGTTAATAGGCACCTTCTGGGTAAGCTCGCTCCATCGTAGACCTCACTCTTGCCTGTGTAAGTTTCGAGGTCAAGAGCCGATCCATTCATCATTAAAAAAATGGAAGAAAAACATAATATGTTGTGCCGACCCCACATAATGTAGGACAGAGTCAAAAAGATGATGACGATTTACTTAAGTTAAAAAAACATGTCCCTTTTTACCTTACTTGCCCCTATATGCCCATTTTGCTTTTAACAATATGCGATCTGATTAGGAACGCTTTTGATAGAGAGTAAGTAAAACAATCTTTGTAGAAACTAATTCAATCAGTTCAATGCCTTATTATTTCCATAAACAACAACTTCTGTAACTGGGACAAACACATTCAGAAACAAAGGCATGTAAAGCACACAATCGTACATGTGAAGAATCGCTACATAATTCCAGAACACCATAGCATAGTAGAAATGCAAACAGTAGGAATAATCTGTCATTTTCTGTAGGACTGACATCCAGAAATCTGCAAGTCACATGGGCAAGACTGGCTAGAGGTGAATGACAAAAGCGAAGAGAGGCCAATGCTCAGCAGTGGTATGAGAAAGGCAGATAATGATGGTACCTATAGAATTGTAACCACTCTATAGAGTTACAGTTCAAGTGGTGTATTTCTTTTTCAATCCATATTTTGATGTTGCAACGCTGGGAGTAGCAACATCAGTAGTAAGGTGTAGAATCAAATAGTTGTTCTTACAACTATTTATTAACCTACTCTTGTAGGTGAACGCAGCGGTCCTACCTAATAAAAGTTTTGACTTTAGACCATATATATCTACACAATATTCACTTATTAAGGTCATTAATTAATTCAGTCCATCTGTTATTTTTTTAAATTATTATTACTTAATAAACTAGATGAGACGACGACATTATAAAAACAGCAGGTCGTATATGGGTCAGACTGGCGCAGGATAGGGAAGGTTGGCACAAGCGAAGAGAGGCCTATGCCCAGCAGTGGGATGAAAAAGGCTGCGGATGATGATGATGAATAAACTCCAGGTGAAAAACATTATTATCAAGATGACCCACTGCGGTAACACTATGCCACTCTATAGAGTAACACCGCTGGGAGCGGGTGCATCATCAAACCAGTACGTGCCTCCACATCCGGGTTTCTTCCAATGACTTACACTGCGTTAGTACACTATTTCTGCTGTCGAACGAGAAATAAGAGCTAACTTTGATTTCGTGGGCGATTTTAGAGAAACTTCGACTGTACGATTTAACCTGCACTTGTTTAAATTGTTCCTAGAGGTGTTTTGTAGATTCGAAGTCAGTCACATTTTATCGTACCATTTGTGACTTCGTCCGCATTGAATACTGTTATCTCGGAACATTTATTATGATTTTTTCGCGTTGTTGATCCCCGATGACGACGACGCAGTGAGTTTTTTTATGGGACTGTTTTGTGGTCTAGTGCTTATCGTTGGCTCTGAATCAATTGAACCATCCAGTCGTTGCCATATATCTATGGATAGCTCAAAAGACCCTCTTAATTAGAACATTAAAATTTTAAAATTAACTTCGCATCTACTTGTAATATTGCAAGTTTAAGCAACTTTTATAAGTTAGCAAACTTAGGTTATTTTGGTCGTGTTTTATCTAATATAATTCAGGGAGAGTGCTCAAGTGAATTTAAATTAAAGTGTGAAGCATGTTGCTGGCTCCAAAGTTTCACAAATTAAAACTTGTAGTAAGCAAGCTGAATGCACAAACCCTTTGCGTCATTAAGAAGAAAAATATCTCAAAATTCTCTAATTATTTCGAGGGTAACTTTATTCGAGAGGCTTGTATACAGTATACAGAAAAAAGAAACAGGATCGCAACTGCAAGCCACGATAGACAGCTTAGGATCAAGTTTCTCAAAATCCTTTACGTCAGACAAGTCCAAAAACACCATTCAGAATATGGTCCAAATTTTGCAACGTGAAAGGTTGCAAGCCGATTATCGACTATTAGAATACTCACTGGTTCTCTCAGACACGGCCAACGCCAAGTTTCAACTTCGGCTTAAACATTTGTTCGTAAGCAAGATATTTAATTTTACTTAGTAATCAGAAACAAAGCGCCCAAACATTAAGATCTATTTTATTGCTACCATAACTTCAAATAAGCTTCGGCTAATTTTCATTTTGAAAGTTTATATTAATGTTATTTGATTTCAGAACAAATTAAGACTTTATACCAATTAAGAGTATCAGATTAAACTTTTAATTAATCTGAAACATTATCAGTAGGTAAACGATCTTACTACAAAAACATTAAGCATCTGTTGAAACACCATGTTTTTTTTTATTTATTTAAATTAGTGTCTAACTATTATTATTAAACCCTAATAATATTACAATCTGGCCAAGTAGGCCAATGAGCAATTGTCTCTGACATAGTTTTATAAAGAAAAATATAGCTAAGAATGTGTCCAATGGCACTTTTCTTAAGTCTCTAAAGACACTTTGTTCATGTGTTCTTTAAATACTCGTACACTAATCACTTTATTATTTTACACTACACTAACTCAAACGGTTTGATTCGTTTGAGTCTTCTCACTAAGTCCGTGTTGTCGAGGAGCTGGATAGCCTCAACGTTCACATGGTGATGATGCCTGTTTTCGTGAGCTTCTGCATATTTTTTAATAATTTTATCTACAAAGTCTATGTTGAAACACCATGTGACAATGTCCAAAATAATGTTACCACAAGTATTTAGAGATTGTTTCTATAGAGATAGTTGTTTGTCAGTGCTTAGCTAAACACGTTTTAGACCAGTGTTTACTTAGACTTTTTTTTGTAGTAAGATAGTTTGTGTTTGGGACATTACATTTTTCAAAGCGCAAAACCCATTGATGGCTGGGATTCAAACCTTCGGATTGCAAGTCAACGTACCTCCCCACCCCGGCTCTCTCTCAATTTATTTATGTACTTATAATTACTAACTCATTTATAAGCAATGCAAGCTCTTTCAAAGTCAATTATGTTTTCTTCCTTGTTTTTCCGTGTAAACACAGACAGTACCTACCTACATGAGTATAATATTGATCTATTGATACATTCTCTATGTTTCTCTTCAAATTTGTCGTATTTGGAATAGTCACGTTCCTATTGTTTCGGATAACTAATTTACTAGTTGGGACACCTGTGCCGTGTGTCAGCTAATAGGTACAGTTCACGGCGGCTTTTATGTCTCTTGGCATTTCATGATATGGTCATGGCCTTCCTTCCTCTTTGTATTCCTTCCATTTTTCCTTCTATAACTGTCATTTCATATATAAGATCAACATCATGATCATCAGCCTATGGCAGTCCACTGCTGGACATAGGCCTCCCCTAGTGGGCGCCATTGCGCTCTGTCCTCAGCTCGACGCATCCAGCTTCTGCCGGCAGCCTTTCGCAGATCGTCACTCCACCTGGCCGGAGGGCGTCTTACACTACGTTTGCTGAGTCGCGGTCTCCACTCAAGAACTCGTTTACCCCAACGGTTATCGGTTCTTCGGCAGATATGGCCAGCCCACTGCCTATATAAGATATATAAGATGTCCAATCATCATTCTTCATCGGTTTTAAACATAGCAATAGCATTAAAACTATTTATCTTATAATTTACACTCTTCACTCTAAGCAAGGTCATGGTATTTGCCGAAAGCTGTAGGTAATTCAAGGGTAACAAGAATAAACGAATTATTTTCAGCTATTCCTTCAGGCTTAGTTGACCCAGATTTATGAGGGTACAGGTAACAACAAAAACTGGCTAGATAGTTGAATTATTATAGCTACTACGAGTATAACTCAACTTTTCGTAAAGAGCACAAATCGGAGTAAACATCAATTCACATTTAGAGGAAAGAACGCATTAAAAAATTAACGATGCATAAAAAACAAGAACCAAGAATATACCTACCATATTATGATTTAATTAAACCTAATTTATTATAAATAATTATGCAATTCAACGATGATGACAATATTCATTGTAATCTTGATTATGTACTTGATGACTCTGGCCTCTGGCAGTTAATATTTTGACCTTACATAAAAATAAAAAACAGGTTATGAAATCTAATGTTTTTGTTTACTTAATCAGACATTCATTACTTTCGTTAATAAAACTCATAACACTTTCGCAGCTCACTGTACGTTAATCTAGTTCTGTTTACTGATAGACTGAATAAAAGTAAGTATTAATATGTTCATATCAGAAAAATATTTCAAATCACAAGATTTTTAGTAGCAACTATTTTTATACAACACTAAATATGTATATAAAAAAATTCAAACGATTACGAACTCTCTTCTCGTACAAGACCGTGAATACTATTACATTTTGACACTGATTTGTAAAAGACATGTAAAAAAGCTACTATATCACCTACATCGAAAGATCGATCAAATTTTCTTCATATTTTTCTACATGATATTCCAAACACACCCTATCAATTTTGCAACATATAAATCTCCAGCCATTGTGCAATTTATTGGCGAAGTAAACAGTTGCAATATTAAATTCTGAAATATATGAGTTTCAATCAACGTCTCACGTACAGCATCACGAGACTGAACTTTAAAAATTTGAAATATTACGCTGCTCTGAGAATCTGGGTGGCGCAAGTTGGGAGATCAAATGTTCTAATTCTTAGGTTTGATGTTTCCCCTACTTTTTTTCTATTGTTTGTTTTTCGTCATAGTTAATATTTTCTTTTTATTTCGTGCTTTTTTTGTGTGTTTGTGCCAAATAAATGTTTATTCTATTCTATTCAAACCATCAGAAAAAAATTTAGGTTAGGTAGTGCATACTATACTAGTTCACATAACACCATTAGGATTTATATGTGCTTTTAATCTAAATCTTTATACGAGTAGTACGTAGGTATATTTTACAAATTTTGTCCAATCTTTTTCAAATTATTTTCAATAAGTTTCATCGCAAAATTGAAATGATCTCTGGCCATCGATCATTATATTTAATGCAAATTAAATTTTGCTAGATCGATGTAAAATATCGATTCTATCAATAATTTTTCACACTTAGGTATTTCATTGCGAAATTAAGTCTTTTCAATTTTCGATTCCGACGGGATTTGAACCCGCGACGATCAGACGATCCTCTTTAAGCCGGAGTGCCCTAACCGCTTGGCCACGGAACCACTAGACGTCAGGGTCTAAATTTTTCGATCTACATTTACAAATTTATCTCGTTCCGCTCATTCCATGTCCCACAAAGCCGAAGCGGGAATCTCATATCGGCGTGAAGCATCGATAGGCCCGGATCATCCCAGTTTTTACGAGCGTCCGAGAGCTGGGAAACCCGAAAATATTCCCGAATAATAACGGGAAATACGACCTATACGACGAATTAAACCCTCCGATAAGATAGTGTGGTTTTTCACATCGGTTTTAGGAATTGAAACCTGGCTTTTATGTTTACGGTTTTGTCTGAATTGTACTGAATGCTTCGTTTTGAGTTTCTACTGAAATGTCTTCTTGCTTATTTAGATGTTCTTCTAGCTAGTGATGGGCCTAATAAACGTGGTGTAAAGTTATTCCTCAGTGTAAACTGTCAAAATGTATGGTTATTCCTATTTTATTCTGAGAAATAACTTTACACCTATTAGTAAGGCGCTAAGATTATGGATGTGGATAGACAAAAGAGTAGAAGTTTGCTGAAGAAGACATGAATGAATTATTATTATTGTGTGAAAAATTACCTGAGTTAGATAGATAGATGGATAAACACTTTATTGTACACAAAAAAAAGATATAACAGGAACACAAAATAACAAGTAGGTACAATGGGCGGTCTTATCGCTAAAAGCGATCTCTTACAGACAACCTTTGGATGAACTAGAAAAAACGGCGGTGTACTAAAAGCTTACAAGTTAGAAGAGATGAGTTCTAAGAAGATGACGTATGATAGAGTGACATGGAAGAGGAATACAATATCATGTTGTGCCGACCCCTCGTATAGTGTGATAAGAGCAGATAGGTGGTGATACCTAATAAGGGTGGTCGCAGACCTATCTGCGCCGAACTGTCAATTCAATAGAAGAAATGGTGAGACGTCAGAAGCCAACAGCATTTTTTGACGTCATCAGCATTTTTTGTATAGAAAAATGACTGTGGCTCGTACGGCGTGGCCAAATGTGCGATCAGGTTAATAGGCACTAAGGTGAATTAACAAAATGAGGAGAATCCGCTGCTTTATCACTCCCATCCGTATTGATGTGGATGATAAACAAAGAACTTGAAACAAATATTGGTACGTTTTGCCGGTTGAGAAAAAAAAGTAGCTGCTTTTTTTTCTCTAAAGCCATGAATATGTTTGGTATTAAAACTGTTTCATAAAGCCATTACGTTACGAGCATAAAGCTAAGCAAATACGATTATTGCAAACATTGTAATGGTGTAATTAATTCTGTTTCGCAATTAGGATAATGACAATTAATATCAGTGTCTGTTTCTGCGTCAAATGCATAGATATTTTAAGGTGCATTTACACGACACGGTATAAGCACGTACGATTTAGCATCGCATGCCAATTTTCCCGTGTAAATGCTCACCGCACGCTAAATGTCTTAAAAAGTGCGACGGTCATCGGGTCTAAGTTACTTAGTTACCTAGTCGCACGGTGAGCGCGCCGGCGGCTAAGTCTGCGGCGAGTAGGGTTACCATACGGAAAATTTAAAATGCGGACAAAGACCAGAGAAAAAAATCAATTTCAATGGAAAAGTCGCGTGTGTTGTTGGTACCACGTAAGTGAAGCCACGTGCGTTCCGCAAGCTCACATACCTAAATGTACGTATAGGTACACGTTGATATTTTTATCTTAATAATAATAATCGTCCTGTTGTGGGTGAATTTGATTATTTTTCTACTTAAAAAAAGCATCTTAAACATATTTTGTATCTTATTATCTTAGAAAAATCCTGATAATTCTAAAATAAAACGACATGTCTGGAGAAATTTTAACGTATGGTCACTGTAAAGTAGGTGGAACCTGGCCACAGATTACAGAGAGTACCAGTCATAGTTACCTAGTCATGCGTTTTAGCGTACGGTATAACGAGACTATACGATATAATGTTGTATGAACCTTTTTAAAATTTCGGCGTGCAAATCAAGTACACTCTGGTGTAGTGGTCTTGTCCGCCGGTTCTCAATATGAGATGTGCCGGTTCGATACCATTAGAAAATTATTTTAATTTTGCTTTTTTTTTTTTGCTTTACTATTTTGTATTTTTTTTATGTTGATTGCGAAAAAAGAAAATAAAATTTAAATTCAAGGTCCAAAAAGAGGTACTTACACTACTTGCCTAGAATAATTTTCCTTTTTTTTTTCTTCACTAGTTTGTAATTTTTTATGTGAATGACGAAAAAAGCAAATAAAATCAAATTTCAAGGTCTAAAAAGAGGTACTTACACTACTTGCCTAGATGGTAATTTTATCAATTTTAACCTGACTATCATAGGACAACGTACCTACATACCTACCATTCCATGATACCTACGTACATACCTGCATGGTATGGTTCCTATGACACCTACCTATCTAATGGTAGGTTTACCTAATGATGCTCATACCTAACAGAAAAAAGTGAAGCAAAAACTAAAAGAAACTGGTTCACGACTTCCAAGGCACGGTAGACATTTTTTTCAGATCGTCACACAAGATCCTTTCAACACTTTAAAGTTGTCAAAGGGGTAGGTAAATCAGATAGGCTTCAAAAATTAATAAAAAGTAGGTAGGTACTTGGGTAAGTAAGTTCGTATGAGTACTACATAGGTAGGTAGGTACCTACTCGTACCTCCGTGGCTAAGTATGTAACTAAATAAGTAGGTAGCATCTACCTATTTGGTTACATTTTTTTTTTTTTTTTTTTTTTTTAAGACATTTTCACACAGCATCATGTAGCCCCAAACTAAGCAAAGCTTGCGTACTATGGGAACCAGATAACTGATATACTACTTATATACTTTTTGTTTGTAAATACATACATATTATACATAGAAACACCCAGACCCGAGACAAATATCTGTAGGTCATACAAACATTTGTCCCGCGGCGGGGATCGAACCCGCAACCTTCTGCGTCGCAGGCATACACATAACATATATATTACACATAATATTGTACTTACACACGTATAGGCACAGATCATATTATGCTGTGCCTACCTACAACACCCTGCAGTTAAAACTGAGGAGTTGGCCACACTGCCTGTGGCTGTGTATCTAACTATAGAAGTCTAGAGAAACGACAGAGAGTTGCTTCATTAATGTGTTTCTAAATAGGCAGGTACTTATCTACTGGGAAATTTTGCGAAATTGTGAATAAGTAGGTACCTACCTACTAGCTACTAGTATACTTACCTTACCTATAAATGTATATCCTACCTACCTAGAAGCCGTGTTGGTCGAATGGAGTTGTGCCTCGACTTTCAATCCGAAGGTCGTGGGTTCGAATCCCGGCCGTGCATCACTGGATTTTTCGTTTCGAAAAATTTATATGCGTTTATACCTGAGTACCTAGGTACCTACCAACAGGAATACTCTACGTAGGTACCTATTTTGGTACCATACTACCGATGTTGGTAGGTACCTAAATAAATACTTACACGTACCTAAGTAGGTAGATAGACGAGAATATGTACTTAGGTATGCTACCCGGGTAGGTAGGTACCTGCATACTTCTAAGTAGAGTTGAGAACCGTGTTAGCCTAGTGAGATGTACCTACGTACCCTCATCAACCTACCTCCGAAGGCTGCGAGTTCGAATCCCAGACGCGCAGATATGTAAATTTATACCTAGGTAGGTACAAACTTTCCTAACTGTGAAGATTTTATTCTATAAAAATTTGTAGGTAACTTCACGAATGTCAAGATCCGTTGGAAGAACTGTACCTGTCTCAGCTTCCTTAGCATCATAGTAGCGAATTGTCTAGGTACCTACCGGAGAATAGATAAAAATGACAGTAATAATGACACTGTGAATGACACACACCACAGAACTATAGTTCTGTGACACTCACTAATGCGTAGTTCGGACTAGTCTTGTATTTTAGTCGAGTAGCGAGTAACTTATTACCAAAACGTGTCCGAACAAAAAAGTAATTATCTAAGTACTACCTACCTACCTACCACATTGTTGGGATGGTAGGTACCTACCTAGTAGGTAGGTAGTTATGTGATACAGCTTTATGATAGTACCTAGGTAGGACCGACCTACCTGAGTACCTACCAACAGGACTAAACCTTTTAAAATACTCTACGTAGGTACCTATTTTGGTACCATACTACCAATGTAGGTAGGTACCTAAATAAATACTTACACGTACCTAAGTAGGTAGATAGATGAGAATATGTACCTAGGTATGCTACCCGGGTAGGTAGGTACCTATGTACATACTTCTAAGTAGTGTTGAGAACCGTGTTACCCTAGTGAGATGTACCTACGTACCCTCATCAACCTACATCCGAAGGCTGCGAGTTCGAATCCCAGACGCGCAGATATGTAAATTTATACCTAAGTAGGTACAAACTTACCTATCTGTGTGAAGATTTTATTCTATAAAAAATTGTAGGTAGATAGATAGGTACATAATATTATGATACGTAGGTAGGTACCTACTACATTAGGTACCTACTGTTCGCCCAACGAGTCTAAGCATTCGTGAAGTTAGCCGTTTGTCTGCGCAGCAACCGCTTTTTCATACAAAATTGTGTTCTACGCAGACAAACGCTAACTTCACGAATGCCTAGATCCGTTGGGCGAACTGTACTAGAGCACTATGTCAGACAACCTTTTCTACTTGAGACACGCTCATATTTTGAGTTAATTTTGGGTTAAAATGGGTTTAGCGCAGCTGCTTCAGAGAGCTGCAGAACGATTGTGCGTATTTTACTTACTTGTTTATTTGTATTTTATTATATTATATCTACCATCCCAATTCCATTATAATAAGATCACACATTTTAATATAGAGTCCGTCAGTGACTTAATTAAAGCGTATTAAGTACCTTACCTACCTAATAATTAGGTACCTATTACAGATTTGTTTTATTTTGATACTTCGATCAAGTTTCGATAGGTAAATCATGTAGGTAGGTACTTTATTTGTAAAACAGAAGAATTATATCAGGAGTTGCTAAATACAATGTAGGTAGCAGGATCTACCTACTACGAACGGCCTAAGCAAACACACGGGGCGCGCGCACAAGGGCGGGCGGCGCGTCCGCCACGCTTGCCTTCTTGGCACTAGTCGGATTGGTCGGAACTCTGAACACACTGAAAGGTAGGTAGGTACTAAATTTTCAACACGTTATTTGTTTTAAGGTTAGGTTATATGAGGTACCTACCTAGGTAGGTAGGTACTCTAGGTAAATACAATACGTTCAACGGATCTAGGCATTCGTAAAGTTAGTCTGCGCAGTGACCGCTTTTTTACAGTGAGATCTATTGAATTCTATGCTTTTGCGCATCGAAACGACTACACGGATGTGTATGTGAATGGTACTCTATCCTGATTACAAAAGTCAAAAGTGCCATGTAATGTGCATCGAGCGGCGAGTGGTCGCCGAGTCTGCGCGTGTTCAGATCCACCGAGCGAGCGAGCAAGACAGTGCGGAGAAGTGGATAGGTAGGTAGGTACATAAGTACCTACCTACCTATCCAGTGAGATAATGAGGTACTTACCTATAATAGTTTATACTATTATAGTAGGTAGGTACCTACTTATTAACAATTTCACAAAATGTCCCAGTAGGTAAGTACCTACCTATTTAGAAACACATTGATGAAGCAACTCTCTGTCGTTTCTCTAGACTTCTAGAGCTAGATACAAAGCCACAGCCAGTGTAGCCAACTCCTCAGTTTTAACTGTAGGGTGCTGTAAAGTAGGTAGATCCACAGCAAAACCTATTATATCAAACGATCTGAAAAAAATGTCTACCGTGCCCTGGACTGGAAGTCGTGAACCACTTTCTTTTAGTTTTTGCTTCACTTTTTTCTGTTACGTATGAGTATCATTAGGTAAACCTACCATTAGATAGGTAGGTGTCATAGGATCCATACCATGTAGGTATGTACATACGTAGGTATGTAGGTACGTTGTCCTATGATAGTCAGCTTAAAATTGATAAAATTACCATCTAAGCAAGAAAGTAGTGTAAGTAGTTAAATACCTCTTTTTGGACCTTGAAATTTGATTTTATTTTCTTTTTTCGCCATTAACATAAAAAAATTACAAACTAGTAAAGCAAAAAAAAAAAAAGGAAAATGATTCTAGGCATGTAGTGCAAGTACCTTTTTTTGTACCTTGAATTTAAATTTTATTTTCTTTTTTCGCAATCAACATAAAAAAAATACAAAATAGTAAAGCAAAAAAAAAAAGCAAAATTAAAATAATTTTCTAATGGTATCGAACCGGCACATCTCATATTGAGAACCGGCGGAGAAGACCACTACACCAGAGTGTACTTGATTTGCACGCCGAAATTTTAAAAAGGTTCATACAACATTATATCGTATAGTCTCGTTATACCGTACGCTAAAACGCATGACTAGGTAACTATGACTGGTACTCTCTGTAATCTGTGGCCAGGTTCCGCCTACTTTACAGTGACCATACGTTAAAATTTCTCCAGACATGTCGTTTTATTTTAGAATTATCAGGATTTTTCTAAGATAATAAGATACAAAATATGTTTAAGATTCTTTTTTTAAGTAGAAAAATAATCAAATTCACCTACAACAGGACGATTATTATTATTAAGATAAAAATATCAACGTGTACCTATACGTACATTTAGGTATGTGAGCTTGCGGAACGCACGTGGCTTCACTTACGTGTTACCAACATAGACCTTGTCATAGGAGAAATTCTGAGCCCACGCATACGCCCACGCCCACGCCCACGCCCACGCCCACGAAAACGCCCACGCACTCGCGACTTTTCCATTGAAATATATTTTTTTCTCTGGTCTTTGTCCGCGTTTAAAATTTTCCGTATGGTAACCCTACTCGCCGCAGTGTTAGCCACCCGGCGCGCTCACCGTGCGACTAAGTAACCTAGTCATACGGTATACCGTGTCGTGTAAATGCGCTAACTCTAACTGGAGACCGTACGCTGAATGGACTTAGCTTAGCAAAACGTGCGTCATACCGTATCGTCTAAATGCACCTTTATTGTTTAATATTGAATTGTTAATTACCTGTGATAATATTTCAGAAATATAATTATTGATACGTGTCATACTACTTACATGCTTGCCTATTCAAATTCATTTACAGTTTTAACATGTTTTATTAAAATTATGTGTAGCTATATTTAGGAATAAGAATAATAAAGTTTTATTTTCTGAACATCATATACAATACTTACAATATGTACTTAAATACACATAAATGTATGTGGGTGAAAATACGGCTACCCCTCAGCATTTGCTCCAACATCTCGAGAGTGTTGGAGCGCTGGTTTTCAGTGACACCATATTTATTTGTGTTTCATAAATTGAAATTTGGAATGGGTATTAAATAGTTGTCTATCTATTGGACCAGTAAAAAAACTTCACATCTAAATTAGATGATTTATACAGCGTCAGGTGGCAACCTATGCCTACACTTAACGGGACGCTGTAGTGCCTGAGACATTGTTTGAGATGGAATAGGCTTGCCCAGCACGTAAACCATCCTCTCAGCTTGATCAGCCTGTAACCTGTAACACTCAAAGTAAATGCCTCTTCTCTATCATGATACTCCGGGCGAGTTTCGTGCCAGTTAGATTATAGTGACGAATACATAGACAAAACTACAAAAAGTTGGTGCTATGCAAGTGACATCGCTGGCGGAAGCTAGTCATTGTAGTCATGCAATCTCTTTAAACAAACAATGCAAAATCAAGTAACTATATAACTAACAAATTCAACTAAAACAAATGCAGAACAATCTCAATTTGCAATGAAAATCCTTGAGATCTTATCTTCATTAGTAATACAATCAAGCAGCGGGAGGAATCTTCGATTTGAATGAAGAAGTTGAGAGCGCAGTTGTGCTTACCCCTGCTACACTGCTGGTGCAATTAATCGTACATTAATAAGTGGTGTTATGTAATTACAATAAAGTATTTTCTATTTTATTATTATTTTCGGGTGATGATTCCAATATTTCGAATGAAATTTTGGGCATTGGTATTCGGTATAAGTAATAAGTTTTTAGTAAATAAGTTCATGAACTCAATCCAAATCTAGGACCAAAAAATTTGTCTTTGAGGTCAAACACAACTCATTGCAATCGGTCGTGGGTTTGTAGGACCAAAACATTCATAATTTCCCTGTCATTATCCCACTTTTATGTGGGGTCGGCACAGGAGGTTCTTCTTTTCCACTCACTCCTTTCTTACCCATATCATCCTTCACACAGTCCATACATTTTTTTTTCTTCTGCTACATCCCTCCACATTCAAACCTAACATTCTTCTCGTCACAATAATTATGACCATACAATAAATTCATAGAAGATATAGAAATCCCAGTTTTGGTTATCAGTTGCCAACCGTATGGGAACGGCATAATCTGAACCAGGATAGATTTGTTAGAGTTTAATGGATGCACGACCCCTGTCTCCGGCGAAGTTAAAAATTCAATATGAAATTAGTGTCCGATTGTTCCCATCTTGAAGCGGAATAGGATTTCTCATTCGCTTTTGCATTGCTATGAAGTGCACAATTTATCTGGTAACCGGATTTGAATAGAAAATACATCTAAAATTTATAAGCTGAGGTTACAATAATAGTGTCTTGGCCAGACATGAAATTGCGGATTAAAGAAATAAATTGTTTACAAACCTTACCCTCTCTAAGATATTAGTAAAAAAGCATGTTCAAGTGAACTAGTTACAAGTTTCAATTGACTCAAATTGACGTGACAAAGTAATACATATTTGAAGAAAGATTTGAAGTGAAGTCAAAGTGAAAAGATGAAGAAGGAATGAAAAGAAGAAGAAACCAAGAATTGAAGTGAAACCATGAAGAATATGAAGACCTATGATGAAGACTAAGCTAAGATTGATTGGGCGATATAGTCGCTCAGCGACAAAGCCCTTTTCTTTTTCTTGTAAATAATAAAAAAAAAAAAAAGTCTAGTGAAGGAGTTTTTATTCCACCTAATAAAGGTTATACGACATGACAGCTTTATCAAGAACATCATAGAAGGAAAAGTGGAAGGAAGAGGAAGAAGAGGAAGGCCTAGAATAAATTTCATGAGTCAGATAAAAGAGAAGATCGCTGTTATGCCGCATAAAGAAGTAAAGGAGACCGCATTGGAAAGGGAGAGGTGGAGGAAGTTGCATCATTGCACCGCCAAGAGCTGAGCTCTTAAATTTTATGATGAATAAAGGTCTCACGTGTTTTATTATAAAACTAGCTACTGCGCGCAGCTTCGCCCGCGTGGTACCAACAATTTGAATAGCCTAATCCAAGTCACTATCTACGCCTATTCCAAGTTTCATCCAAATCGGTTCACTGGTTTAGGCGTGATTGAAACACAAACATCTAAACAAACTCACAAACTTTCAGCTTTATTATATTAGTGGGATTGAAAATTTAAAGATGGTATCCCTAACGTAGGTACGGTTTAAAAATAGTCTAATTCGCAGTCATTCAACTTTATTATAATGTCACCATCTAAAAGTAGCTTGAGCAGAGTAGAGCTAGTAAAATATAAACGTTTTATTCCTACATTTCATTCCCATATTCTTTAAACCCCAATATAGTCTTATGCTTTCCGAGGAAAAACTTAAATTGCCTGTTAGTAGCTTTCTATCTTAGCGAGCTGAAGCTGCGTCGTCTGATCAGCTTCGAATGCACTTCCGAAACTTTGTATTGTTGATTCAATAGTTATTTAAAACTAGCTGCCACCAGTGGCGTCTCTTGCCTTTAGCAAGGTCACTAAATTAGATGAACTCCAATTGTTATTTTATGAATGTAGATCTGAAATACATCGCTATTTTGTGACTACCAGAAAATTTTTTAAGGACAGTTGCAGCAGATGCAAAAAATGATAATGCATGGTCAGAATTTTTTTATTTACCTATCACAAAGTTATCGAGGATTGTAGTCAACCAAAACCGAAAAAAAATTTAAGAAAACTGTACCAAAAAATACTACAGACAACAATCGCGTACGGTACGAACTCTCATTCAAAATGTGTTCTCGTATCATCCCCAGTCATTATAACAGCAGCTATCATAAATCCATGTCTGACTCGTCTCGTCTTCTTATAAGGTTATAATTTTTTCTTTTTTTTTAGTTTTAACTAATGTGATAAGTAACAGATACCGAGACCACAGTTAATTTTTTTTTTGGTATCAGATACCAAAAAAGTGGTGTATAGTATAATCACCCACCCGGCCCAGTATCAGCTGGGGCCCGGGGTAATAATCAGGAAGTTATTTCTGAATTCATATGTAAAGAAAGTGGGGACACAAAACCTCAAACAGATATATGAGGCGAGCGAAGGTGTATGGGGTAGCAGGAAGCAATTTGGACTGGGAAATTCAGATATCAGAAAATATATTAATTTTAAAAGTACCTAGCCGGTGAGCTTGTAGGAAGAATTAAAAAAAAATCTTAGAATTATATACATTTTTATTTTAACTTAAACACCAGTTCAAAAGCTGCAGAAATAACCAACTCCAATAGGTACCAACACAAACAACTCTACTTTAAAATTCCCTATAATAATCGTGAATTATTATAGTCTGAAATTAATGAAAATCACTTCAGAAAAGCGTAATAATTTCCTCTTTAATTAAAATCCATTATGAGAAACACTGATTATGCAATGATACGAATAATGAAATATGTAATCACTTTGGATTGTGGTCGCGACATATTTAAATCAATTTCACTATATTCCGGAACGATTGTCCAAATAGGTGTGTACCATTTGCTGCCAATTGCAAACCGCAGTAATTATAATGTTGCTTTTGTCGCTTTGAATAGGAATTTACTCGTAATGAAACATGATCACCACTGCATTGAAATTTCGTGATAGTATTTTTATCAATTTATCACGCGTACAACGTTCTTTGAAATGAGCCCGAAAATTTCCGAAATGAAAAATCAATATTACCTACCTATGCATTGAAAGTGGATAATCTCGGAACAAAAGTCTATCCTACACGCCAACACGGCTTATTTTGTTTTCACTTGCACTTTTACGCCGTTTACACGATGCCATTCTGGCATACCATTCTTGCCTCTTGCCACAGAATATTAGTTCTTACTCCGTTGAGTTGGAGAAAGCAAAAGGCCAGAATAGTATACCAGAATGGCATCGTGTAAACAGCGTCTTTTTCTGGTCGTTACCGAAATGAGATGTCCATGTGAAATTTTGACATAAAGAAACGAATCTGAAATGGCAGCGCTTATCATACTCTCTCTCTTTTGCATATTAGTGACTGTACTAGTGTGCAAGCGAGAGAACATAATAAGTTGCGACGTTTCTATAATGAACCGGGTTATTCGAAATTGACATTTAGTTCGAAAACTGCCAGGAAATAAGAGTTCATGTTAACCCCATGAATGAAAATACTGTCGGTACTAAACTTGAAGAATATTTTTGATATTCCTTGTTAATTCATAAAACGTGACTAAAATAATGGTCATCGTTCTTGATAAAACATCAATGTCACGTTGATTATCATTATAACTTCAACAAGTATTAACTTGTTGAACCCTACTCGATTTAGTACTCCTAACCTGATCACACATTTGGCCGCGCCGTACGCGCCGCAGTCATTTTTCTATACAAAAATGCTGATGTCGTCAGAAAATGCGACTGGCTTCTGACGTCTCAGCATTTTTTCTATTGAATTGACAGTTCGGCGCGGATAAGTTTGCGACCACCATAACACTCTCGTAACTTGTTATAATGTCACGTTATTCTATCCAAATTAGACTACGCTAATAAAGGATGCCATAGAAATTATTCAGTGGCCGGCCAGTCTCCGGGGATAGCCCACAATCCAGAAATTAGTTAGCAGAAACTGTGGCGTAACCACTTTAAGCACCAAAATTTCCCAGAGGCATTCCTCGCAAGTAGGTCAAATGCTCTTATACCATGAATGCCATCGCACAATGTATCAAGTGAGGAGGCTTAACTTGTCAAAGTTGAATTCAGCCAAACACCTACAGACTTACCAAGTTTAATGTAACTTAAATCTTGAAATCTCAGCCGTAATACAAGGTAATTAGAATCAGCAAAAGCCAAGATGTAAATTGGTATCTCGTCTGGCCAAATCTCCTGTGCTCTCGAGGTGTCAATTGCTTGACACAGATGCCTGTATGGTATTTTACGATGAGGATATCCACTCGATTATCGGCCATAAGTCTATGGAGGTAAGAGCGACAGTGGATGCGAAATTTTGGGTGTGTGGTCAAGTTAGCAAATAGTAAACAGTCATTTGCATGGTGGTGATTAATTTGGAGTGTGCTTGTCGGTGTTACAAAATTAGTTTAATATGTTTGTTTTCTCACGGTTCGGGAATTTTGATACAAATGTGTAATATTTAAGCCTGTTGATATACAGGGTGTAAAAAGACTGCTACCGAAAACTGAGGGGTTTCAATCAGACCATGATTCTGAACATATTTAGCGGAAAAAAACGCAAAAAAAATTTGACTTAGCTACGTCATCTTATTCTAATTTCTAGTTATTTACTACTAGTACAACATAATACGATCATACCTACCTAATTATTTCATTTGTAAAAGAAAAAAACAATTAAAACTCAAAATCCAGCAATCTACCTACAGATAAAAACGCGCCCAGTAAATGCGCTCGACCAGCTGTGCGAGGTTGGTTTTCTCCGGATATAATGTTTTTTTTGTGTGTTGGGATGCTGTACCTACCCCTTTCGGCTTCGGTAGACGTCTTTTACACCCTGTATATTATACCTTTCTAAACATTCGAACTTCTATACTTTTTTTTAAATAAATTCCTATTGACTTCCTAAACTCATAGCTTTAGAAATTTTACTACACAATTTTCAGACTAAAACCATTTCGGGAAAAATAGCCTAAATCAATAACAAACGATTGTTCCTCTACAATACCCGGTCTTCCCATAAAAGAAACAATCTTCTCACCTCACCAGCCCTGTAAGAACTCGGAGACACAATTTCCATCGCTCCATTCAAGTAACGCCGTCAATAAGTTTTTATTCAAACGGCATTGAATTGCTCGGAAAACGATCGGCAAAAAGTATGTAGGCTCTGAATAAAAACAACACTGGGACAAGGAACGTCCATTTCGACCTGAATTGTTTATCCTATTGCAGTCGGATCGGGATGTTGATTTGCAGAACTAAAACTATGAAAAATAACTCCAAGGAGAGCTTAGAGTTTCATGGTAAACGTAGGCGAGGCAAGAACGTAACAATTAATTGGTATTGGCTTAGTTAGCATGCCTTTTTCTTTTACTCACTACTTTTAGTATGGCAATCCGCTTTAACTCGACGAGCTCTGGTAGCGCAGAGGGCGAAAAGGTTGCGGGTTAGATCCCCGCGGCGGAACCAATATTTGTATAATCTACAAATATTTGTCTCGGGTCTGGGTGTTTCTATGTATAATTATGTATGTATTTACAAACAAAAAGTATATAAGTAGTATATCTGTCATCTACTAGGTACCCATAACACAAGCTCTGCTTACTTTGGGGCTAGATGATTCTGTGTGGAAAGCTTAGCATTATTTATTTATTATTTATTACTTAGCAACGAAAAAAAGAGGATTGACATTCTGAGAGAGTACAAGGATGGAGTGGTATAGGCAAGGTTTGAGGATAGATGAGTATGAATGAGGATAGATACTCGTATGTAGGAGTAGACCTACTAAGTGGAAGACTGTACGATTGTGGATTAGTGTGTGAAAGGAGTGAATTCTGAAATGACGAGTGATAGAGAAAATAGAAGAGAGAACCCCAATTATGAGCATTGAACCTATTAAGTGATATAAGGGCAGAAATAAGTTGATGATATACGTATTTACACAGTAACGTGTCATGAAATAGGACCCAGTCTGGTACTAGAAAAGTCTAGGTAAAATCACCCCCTAAGGTCAGTCGAGTTCATTGCGTAATGTAGACTACTACGACCCCTGTTTTACGACCTAGCTGCCTAAGCACCTCCTAACTGCAGACGTGGTTGACCTGAGGTAGCATAAGTGCCCTAATAATAGAAGGTAGGAAGGCAGTTCGGCCTTTTTAACCATTTAAAAGAATAGGAAGAGGTCAACAACTTGAATGACAAAAAATTCTTAGCAAAAATAAATTAAATATTTGTATTGTTCTATCGAAGTGTATCAATGAAGTTGGTTTAGTTTAGTTTTTAAAACGTGATTGTTATTTACCAGATATTTACATCTTATCTTTAACGAAGATCGATCGGCTCATAGACCAGTTTCAAACCCACTGGCCTTATTATAAAAAAGTTAAACCTTAGTTGAACACGATGTTGACACAACAAAACTGTTACCACAAAAAGCGTTCGATGTACGAGTATTTAAAGATCGTTTTTCTAGAGACAGTTTTTTAGTCAATGCTTCGCTAAACTTGGTTCATATTTTTTTCGTAATAAGACGGACAACCTCCGCATTGATTTAGGTAAATCACTTCCAATCGTAGATCGTGAAAGTATGAGAAACAGACGTTCAAAATCCGTGATTGTAGACAAAATGTAGATCAATCCAAGTACTTTCCCCTGCGAATCGTTCATGCAATCTCACGACAGAACTATAATGCGCAGTGAAATCTGGAGCCATCAAGGCTGCGGGCTTTAAATGCCATTTACACGATACCATTTTGGCATACCATTCTTGTCTCTTGTTTTCTCAAACTCAACGAAGCAAGAGATAATATTCTATGGCAAGAGGCAAAGAATAGTATGCCAGAAAAAACTTAGGCTTTTACATCTTTATTAGATGATTTATACAGCGTCAGGAGGCAATCCATGCCTACATTTAACGGGACGCTGTAGTGCCTGGGACATTGTTTGAGATGGAATAGGCTTGCCCAGCACCTAAACCATCCTCTCAGCTTAATCAGCGTGGCCCACAGGAAAGACGACGTCAATACGTGTGGAGCTGACTAAGCTGCGGGTTTCCTCACGATGTTTTGTATGTATGTAGTATGCCAGAATGGTATCATGTAAATGGTGTTTTATTCACATCTTTATAACTGGCATAACTAGCCCTTTTTGATACGTTTATACTAACTAAGAGCCCTGTTGGTCGAATGGGGTTGTACCTAGACTTTCAATCCAAAGATCGTGGGTTCGATTTTTCGTTTCGTAAAATTGATAATTATGCACTTTAACGCGACGCACACCTACTGCATTAGCATGTAGGTAGGTGTTCTTCTTGTCGCGTCAGTTTTTTCCTACCAGTGGTAAAATGATTATAAGTGCACCTCAAAGAGGCTCCATGTATCAAGAGAAGAGAAGCATGGTATCTATTATCGACGGATACAACTTTAAACGAAGACTCAGTTAACCAGGAAATAGTTGCACAAATTGTCTAGTTTTCGGTATATAATCCCGATGTGATATCGTGCTAGACAGGGCGATATTGGCGACACGATCGCCGCGGGCTCAGACCGGCTGAGATGTGACGCGTTTGTCCATTGATGATCATAATAATCTGCATATCCTACGAAAGACATAAAATTGATAAAAAAACGCTTGCTAAAACTAAAAAAGGCCAACCTTGTATACCCTATCGACACTACCGACAACATTACGGAACCTCTGTGACTTTTCTCAAACGGTATCAAATCAAATCAATCATTTATTTGCAGAGTACAGTAAGTATAAGTACATAATAATGACATAATATATATAATAATGAGCTTTTGGATTGCTCAACTCTACAATCTTTGGTAGCAGTGCAGCGTGAACATAATATTCCACACACAAAGATAAGAAAATACGACAGTGACATTTCCATTTTGCAAAATAAATTGTTTGTTTGATCTACTTACGTATGATTATTGATCATGTAATTACGTAGTAGCCCAAATAAAATAAACTATTCTAACTAATAGCCTTTTTTTTAATCAACGATCTAATTCACGCAGTTACAATACAATACAATACATATTTTTCGAATAAAAGTATACATAAAACAGGTTTACAGTTAAAAAAAGTAGAAGATACAATAAGGTATGTTTTACATTTACCAGCGAAAGCCAAACAAAGCGTGAGCTTGTATCTTGGCCTTCTGGAGTGCATTACAAGGGACGATCGTACTTGGATAGTACCAAGAACTTTAAGCTAGAGGGAATGTATGACCTGCTATATTAAGTAAGTTATACGAGTAGGTAACAAAAGTACCTAATGACAAGAATAAAATAAAATAAAGTTGATATTGATTGACCACTATATAAAAGTAGTGTGTATGCATGCAGGGGTGAGTTTATAAATGCGTGTGTGTTTGTGTTAGTGTGTGTGTGTGTGTGTGATATAGATATTTACGCATTTCCGTGTTTAGGTATAACCTTTTTAAGTTACCTATATAGGATTAAATTTTCGTATCAAAAACACTTCGCTGTGAAATAAATTCCGTACCTTTTCCGGTCTCAACATCATTAATCAGCATCCAGAAATGTATTTGTCCCACTGACCATTCGTCATCCGTTATTTCTCCTGAGACAATGGACACAGGCGCGGTCTATACAGACTAGCGTCACATTGCATGCCGGCGGCGGAACCCGCTTCTCGCGACGTCCCAAAGGCCCTGCACGCCTGCCCTATGCAAATATGCGGACCCCTAAAATTGATCATAATCCTTTTCCCTGTAGAATATATTTCATCTTTGAAGGTTATAAAGTAGGAGTAAAAATATGTAATGGTGAAAGTACGTGCACAGTTTTAAGAGCGGCGGGATGGGCGATTGAGATCGGTAGCCGTTTTATGAGAGTTTGATGGGCATAGTTACCAGGGGTTACGAGAAAGCATTCTGGCGTGATACTAAAGTTATGCATTTTTGTGAAAAATAATTAATTTATATAGATACAAGGGTACTTTACCGTAGGTAAAAAATAACAATTTAACTTCACCATTTCAAGCAAAATAAACGTTAAATTGAAGCAATAAAATACATTGAAAAATGTCTTATCAAAAGCAGGTTCGAATCCCGTCAGAAACAAAAAATTTGATAAGACTTTTCATTTCTCAATGAAATACCTAACTGTGTTAACACTATAAATAATAAAAACCATGTTCTCTAAATAACTCCTCACAAAAATATCGCTCACTTTAAAACTCTTACTACCAAACTTAAACTAACCAACAATTTATTTCCAAAGTGCTTGGAGCTTACAGCTTTTAAAATTCCCCAACCGTCTTAAGATCTGAAGCTGCACTGTAAGTAGGTACTCTTTTATTTCAGTCGGATTAAAGACTTACGAAAACTACTGAGTGAAGTGTGTATTGACAACGCACTGCCTGTTAGAGCTCATGCACACGAGCGGCACAATGTCAACGGCAGACGCAATTGCAGCCGTCGACACGTCGACTGCAGTCGACGGCAGGTGGTGACGGCTACAGTTGTGAGTTGTGCTGCAGTTGTGGCGTCGAAGGCTGCCGTTGACTGCAGTCGATGAGTCAACGGCTGCCGTCGACTGTAGTCGAGGTTGTCGTTGACAGCCGTCAACAGGTGGCGACGGCTGCAGTTGTGCTAGTGCTGTTCATCTGTAAGAGCTCTTACTAAACTGGTAATGTTATTGATAAATTCAACTAATGGTAATTCGCTTTCGGTGCAGCTTCTTTCATTGTTTGCGCGTTCACAAAATGCTATCACAGCTAAGTGTTTTTGTTTTTATTTTAGAGGGCACGTTCAATTGTTGATCCTTGTTATAAAATTGTTAGCTATGACGGAGGTTCGGTTAACACATTGCTCACTGGCTTATACAAACTAACTAGCAATAATTATTGTCATCGAGCCATTTTGAGGGGATTCCCTACTGGCAGTTTTTCCTCAACAAGCAGCGAAAAAATAACATGCGGTTTCTAAAATGACCCTCATTATAAAGTTAATTTATCATTTCTTCATGCCTTAGACCTTTAGGGGTGGTGCCAAATTCAGGTAGTATTTTTTGTAACTTACGAACAATAAGTACTATCAGTAACAGGTAAAAAGGTTCACAATGTACATTGTTCAATTTTTACAACATGTAGCGATTTTATTTTTGATACTTAGGTACCTAGCTACTGATTGTGATTTTTATACTTAAAGTATTTTGTTATACTTACTACTATATACATTAGCAAGAGGATTTTTTGTTATCAATCTAGTTACATACTACTTATTCTACTTATTATATTTGTAACGGCTCAAATAAGCACCAAAAATAACTAGGCTTTAAATAAAAATGCTAATTATTCAACTCTAAAGCTTTTAATTATTATTGAATTTAATTTTCAGTTGAGACCAATTTCACCGCCATACAAAACCCAAACCGTATTGTACACTAGCAAATCAGTTCTACCTGTCTTTGTTGTACAATAGCCTTCTATCTCTAAACATAGGTAAGATCTTATTCCACCGGGATAGGGTTCAGCCTTGCTCAACTGCCTCGAGTTGTTTGTAAGGAAACTAAACAAAGGTGCTATCGTCTTCCTGTTCACACCCTAAAGGTATTGCACAATGGCACACACGTGCGCCGGTTGTAAACTAATTTATCAGTATCTTTGACAAGTTTCCGATAGCGTTAATTTCTAGGAGATATGAGGGTAGGACGGACTATTAGCAAATTTCAAAGCTTGTTTAGATTTGGTACGAAATTTGAAGGGCTATTAATGCGAGAGGGCCATTGATCTTGCTTCGTCACTGGGCTGTTACTTGTCATTCATTTCAATGTCCTTACTTTGGAGGAGAAGGTTTGGGTCATTGTTTAAAGCTGGAAGCAAAATCAGGGAAAGAGTTTATTCAGAAATAAAAGTTCATATTAATCACTTTAATTTTTAATTAATTTTTGCGATTACACCAGGGGCCGTATTCCCGTTCTTTTTTCGTTCGTTTGATGAATATTCGAATGTTTCTTACTGCGATTTCTGACTTCAAGGGCCAATTTTTCGGTTTGAGATATTTGGTCCTATGTTAAGACCGTATTTTAGCGTTGATCTTATCGACCGAATACTATCTATCTCATAGTAAGAGGCATCCGAATATCAAACGAACGAAAAAACTAACGCGAATAACCCCCCTGATCTAAAACTAGATGTAGTTTTTTATACCGCGGCATTTGTACTTTGACGAGTCTTAACACCTAGAATGTGACATAATACCAAGCCATGATAACACCACGACTAGTAACTTAGCAACCATCATGAAGAGCATTGAAACTAGCAACGAATTAATTCATAATTCGGCACAACTCCGATACCGGGTTTTAATGAGCACAGCCGCAGCAAGTTTGCGTACATTCGTTAGCGATGCTTTGTCCAATCTGCGATGGGAATACTGGTGTATTGGCTTCTGGCCATAATCTATGATCTTTTGTGTGATGTTACTCGTAAGGACAGTAGATTTTGTGCTGATGATAAGTAAGACATGACAGCGGCTTCAAAATTCTCTGATTTGGTCAGTAACTCATATGGACCTTGTCATCTGGATGCTATATCAACTAGACTAGAAGATACAGATAGAACATAAGGTTTTCATCTTCTTCTTTTTATCGTGTCACCAGTTCTGTCGAACCAGTGTGGTGAAAGGATTTTATGTTTATTATATACGCTGGAAAAAAAGGCAACCTAGACGTGTGCCTGAAACATTATTTGCAATATAAAAATAATCATAACAGTCCTTCTAAATCCACTAAAATATTATTGCTTAAAGTTGGCAAGCCTTTAAACATGCCACAAAAAGTGTATAGATCATTTATCATTTCTGGAAACCTTCGAAACGGTACGATAAACAACTCTTTTGAAATGGCCCGTATCTCCTGTTCCGATTACGTAATATTTGTAGACCAGGAGCTTTCTGACCAGCTTCTTTTAATTGTTAAAATACTAACTGTACTCCTCTGTCCTTGACACTCTTTCCCTCGAGAATACTCTACTTTTCCTGGATCAAAAATAGCTTGTATGCTTTTAGACATGTGTTAAGAATAGTAGGATATAGAAAAGTAGTGGAATATAATCCACCGTGTTAGTATATATCATAGTGGATTAGAGTGGAATATAAAACATGAGTGGAAAATAATCCACTGTGGTTGTGGATTAGAGTGGAATAAAAAACATGAGCGGAAAATAATCTACTATGGTTGTGGATTAGAGTGGAATAAAAAACATGAGTGGAAAATAATCCACTGTGGTTGTGGATTAGAGTGGAAGAAAAAGTGGAAACTAATCCCTTAATGGATTTGATTAGTGGATCAGAGTGGAATAGGGCTTTTAGACTATCATTTACTACTTATCCAGTATGCTCAAGTCACGAAAGAGCGCACCAAAGGGCAGATCAACGACACCTTAACATACAGAGCTTAGAATAAACAAGCCTGTCCAGAATAAACAAGTCGCCGTGACCGAAAGCGGCTAGGACGTCATCATCATCATCTAGTATGCTAGTAACATTTCACGCGTGATAATAATATCATGCGTGAAATGTTACTAGCTCTGAAGCTATTATGGATGAACTTGAAAAATAATAAGGGAAGACGAATTGGGGTCGGCTAATGGTCTTTCGCGTTCGCGGCCATTTTAGCTGTTTATATTTTCAAGGGAATGGCTGCCAGCAGCATATTTTACGCCATATTTTGTGGTCATAACTAAAAGCTATCTTTTAGTATGAATTATGGAATAAGCTGTTACGCTACAAAATTTTTATAATACCTCGCTCATCAGCGCTTGGAAACGCTCGCTAAAACAACTGGATCTTATGGAGAGTATTTACAGAAATGAGTGAAAGTTTTTTTTTTTATTAATAAGTTCTGCATAACAATAGTAAATCTAATAGTGTTTTTTCTGACTTCGTGCGATTTCAAGTTTTAAGAGAATAGCGTTTCTATGATACCTAATTCATAATTCATTTACTATATGTATTTACATTTGCCCCTTTATTCCCAGTATAGAAAAGTACTCTTTGCTTCGTTCCAACCGAGTGTTCCACGACACTCACGTACTTATTCAATAGTAGTAGATCATACTACGATTGAATAAGAACTACCTTTTTCTGATTTCCAGTATGAAAAGTCAAGTTTTGCTTAACAAAGTAAAAATAAGCCCTAATGGAAAAATAAAATTTAGAACCCAATCTTTGGCTGATTCGTTTGAACCATAATCTGTAAAATAAAAATTGTTATTTTTTTGGAACGAAAATCCTTTTAGGACGGTATCGAAGAAAACAATAGGCTGAGGCTGGAAAAAAAATGTTGTTCCATTTTACCGTCACGACACATACGTAGGTCAAATCGTCACAGTGCGTAGTGCGCAGCCGCAAACAGTCCATAGATTGTTACATTGTTAGCACGGAAGAGCGGTTCTAAGTAAAAAAAAAATGTACCTAAATCAAACCAAATACATTCGTAAAAAAAGTTGTGCGAAAAGTGGGCTTAGTATATCAGTTCTGTGCGCAAAATGATGTGCAGAGTGCGCAAAGTAGAGCGCAAAATTGTGCGCGAAGTGATGCGCGTGTGATGGTGCACAAAGTGCGCAAAGTAGCGCGCAATGACCGTAGTGGTGCGTAAAATGCGCAAAGTTGTGCGCAAAAAGCTCAAAGTTGTGTGCAAAGTTCTGCACGAAATAAAATAGATGCACAAGGGGCGCAAAGTTGTGCAAAAGGTGCGCAAAGTTGTGCAAAAGGGGCAAAAAATGTCAAAAATTAAAAAATGACAAGACAAAAAAGTCAAATGTCAATGTCAAATGAGAATCTTCGTTCCGCCCGAGTGTTCCACGACACTTACGTACTTTTCTTTTAATTTAGCTCTACCTAGATCGTGCTACAAATTCCTAACATACTCTCAACAGTTAACCCCTAAATTCAAATTTATAGGGTTCATTAATTTATTTACGTTACCGGGCGGCGTAGCACACCCGTGCGAGTGCGTACATCCACTACGCGCACGCGGCCGTCTTCCGCTGTGTGAGTGGCACTCACTACTCCGTGCCGCCAACATCCACGGTCTAAATTTGGTTCTACTATCAGAACATAGTCTCCATCTCGCAACGCTCTCTGGTCCCTACACCATTTTTGCCTAGGAATCAAAGTAGGTAGGTATTCCTTTATCCAACGCGACCAAAACATGTCAGCTAACCGTTGCGCTATGCGCCATTTTTTTCTTAAACATAAATCATCGTTATCGTACCTACCGAATATGGGGCTATTGGATGATGTGCCTAGCAAAAAATGATTAGGTGTTAGGGCTTCAGGATAATTAGGATCAACTGAAACGTGAGTGATAGGGCGACTATTTACAAGTGCTTCTACTTCAGCAAATAAAGTAGAAAGTGTCTCAGTGTGTGGAGCGCGTTCCTTCAGTACGGCTTTTAAGGCCGTTTTCACCGTGCGAATCATTCGTTCCCAGGCGCCTCCTTTCTCGGGAGCTCCGGGGGGTATGAACCTCCACTCGATACCGCGTACAGTACCGTCATCACGGAGTTTATTCTCATCGAGTTCTAATAGACTGCGTTTTAATTCACTATCGGCTCCGCGTAGATTTGTTCCGTTATCTGAATAGATAACGCTAGGCGTACCGCGGCGAGCGATCATGCGCCTGAGTGCCATAATAGTTGAGTCTGTACTCAGACTTTCACTTATTTCTAAATGAATGGCACGTACCGTCAGGCACGTAAAGAGCACTCCGTACCTTTTGGATCTACTTCGGCCAATGGTTACTTCCATCGGGCCAAAGAAATCCACCCCCGTAAAGGTGAAAGGTCGACGGTTGTGCTGTAGCCGGGCAGCGGGCAGGTCGGCCATGCGCTGCGGCTGCGGCGCGGCGCGGCGGTGCCGGCAGAACGGGCAGCGCGCGGCAACTGCGCGCACGGTCGGCCGCAGCTTCAGAATCCAGTAACGCTGTCGTAATTCATTTACGACAAGCTCATTAGCGCCATGCATGGCTTTTCTGTGGTAGTACTCGACGAGTAGACGAGTAATCTGGTGAGAACCATCGAGTAGTGCGGGTCTCGTAGAAGAGTGGGAGACGCCACTGACTTTATCTATTCTACCTGCTACTCGTAAAACATTGGCATCGTCTAGATAGGGGGCCAATGTTAACAAACGACTGTTTGATAATAAAGGCTTGTCCTGTTTTATAAGAGCAATGTCTTGCGCGAACGAGTCTTGCTGAGATTTCTTGAGTAGGTACAGCTCAGCTTCGTTCATGAGATCGACATTTAAACTCGCTATTTTTTGTTGACAGCGTCTAACGAATAAAATAACACGAGCGGTCACCCGTACGAGTCGTAACCAAGATGAGTAGTTATTCTCATTAGGTAAGGAACACTCGACGTCTTGAGTCGTCACTGTATTCAAGTTCCTTTCCTCGCAGACTACATCCGGGGACGACTTTTTTGAAAGTTTACAATCCTTAGGCCACGTTTCCTCAGGCTGCCATAAGAATTGGGGACCTCGAAACCACACACTATCGTATACCAGTGGTGGCGCTTCGTCTTTTGTAGCTAAGTCGGCTACATTCAATTTTGTAGGGACGTACCGCCATTCCGATATATCCGTCAGTTCGTCAATTTCACCTAACCGGTGAGCTACGTACGGCTTGTAACTTCTAGGATCACTTCGAATCCACTGCAGGACTGTTTGTGAATCAGTCCAGAAGTAACGCTTGTCAGTCTTCAAGTCCTTATGTTCTCGCTGGACCGAGTCCGCGAGCCGTGACGCTGTGAGTGCGCCCTGCAGTTCTAGTCGGGGAACTGACACGGGACGTAGCGGAGTAACTCTGCTTTTACTAGCGGCAAAACAAACTAAAACCTTTCCGTCAGATCGAGTAAAACGCCAATATAAAACTGCGGCATACGCTTTAATAGAAGCGTCGCAAAATATATGAAGCTGTTTATTTACTATAGTCTCGTCACTACAACCCATACCTATTAAAGTGTGATAACACTCAGACCAACTAGAAGCGTTGTTGTACCACCTAGGTATACGTAATGATTTTAAAAGTTTTAATTCATCAAGCCACTGTACCCATTTCGTGTGCTCACTAGAATGGATGCGGCATTTCCAATCAACTTTTGTTCTATGAACGTCTTGAAAAATTATTTTACTTTTAATAACAAATGGCGATAAAAAACCGTGTATATCGTAAATAGACATAATAATGCTAAGCATCTGAGCTTTCGTTGGTGGCGTAGAACCATTTAAAATATCAGTAGGTATCCTATCAAGCGAAATCTGAAACCCAAAAGAATCGTCCGCAGGATGCCATATCAAACCTAAAGTGCGCTCAGTTACGTTCGTAGCTCCATGTTTAAACTGCACGGCAGTTTGTGCGAGCATAGGCGTAGGTATAGATTCTATAACCGGTTTGCTATTACTCGACCAACCTCTTATCTCGAAGCCGCCTTTCGCATGAATTGAAGTTATCTCTTTTACTAATTTTATAGCAGTATTTTCACAGCTGGTTGAGTACAAACAATCATCCATGTAATGATTATTTATAATGACATTTACTGCCTCGGGGCTTAAATCTTCGTATTTAAGGGCATTTTTATTCTTTATGTACTGGGCAATAAAAGGAGAACATGTCGCACCGAAAATTAAACTTTGCATGGCACAAACTTTGATCGGGCTATCCGAAGATTCTTGCCATAAGAATCTAAGTACATGTTGGTCGGCAGGTCTTATTAGAATCCTAAGAAACATATCACGAATATCCCCTATTATAACTATTTTATTCTCACGAAACCTAAGCATAATTCCATACAGAGAATTATATAAGTCCGGCCCTGTCAATAAATAATCATTTAGGCACAAACCATCTACTTTAGCAGCGGCGTCAAAAACCAACCGTAATTTACCAGGTTTGTTAGGATTCTGAACTCCAAAATGCGGTAAATACCAAACATGATCAGTTGAGAGATTGTTATCAGTAAGTTCTCGAGCATAACCATTATCAAACAATTTATGAATCTCTTTTGTATACCTCTCCGCGTAGTCAGCGTTCTTATGGAATTTGCGTAACAATAATTGCTGACGCGAGTAGGCATTATTGTACGAATCGGGCATAATAAAATTATCAGTTCGAAACGGTAAACCGACTTCCCATTGGTCACCTACCTGACGTGCTGTTTTATCTAAGATTTCGACAGCTCGAATATGATCCGTATTCTCACGTGATACGGGTGATATTCCTATCAAATCAAAGTTGAATGATTTTTTAATTAGGTCATTAAGTTCTCCAATTTGAGACATATCATTATCGCGAGAGAGAGCGAGATGTAAGACATTTTGTTCACTTACCAGGGCCTTGGAGGAGTGAGTGCGACTACGGTGGAACCCATGAATGGTCCATCCCAATCGACAGCGTGATGCATACAGCGAGTCCCTGTCTCCGTGTATTACCTCGAGCGGAGCTATTAGGAAATAATTATCCTCACCAATTAATAACCGCGGCTTTACACTAGCATCCGTGCATATCATATGCTTTATCTGCGACAAGTGTGAGCTATTAACACCTTTTAAATTAGCTAAATTTTGCGAACACAATTTTAACTGAGAACATTTACGTAACTTACAGTCATAGCTTACGTTATCGTGTCCCGTTATTTCTACTTTAACACTAGGAACTTCCGATTGATACACTGATAAACCGAACGCATCAGTAAACTTTATAGGCCGCGCACTAACACACTCTAAGCCTAAGGAGTCTGCAAGTTCTGAGTCTATCACTGATATCTCTGCACCGTCGTCCAGGAGCGCGTAGGTATCCACTACACCTTTCGGGCCTCGAACCCGGACCGCGATCACCTTCAGCAGCGCGAATTCCTCCGGCGCAACGCTAGCGTCATCACCATCTCGAGCGAAGTGCATCATAGACGCATCGGGCGCCTCTAGAGGCGTTGCAGGGTTCAAGGTCGCTGTATCAGCTGTTGGTGACGTCATCTCGGGTTTAGACCAGTGTAGCAAGCGGTGATGTGCCATGCCACAGTTATCGACGTCACACTTAGGCGCGGGGCATGTATCTTTATTGTGCCGAGTAAGTAAACAACAATAACACAGTCCACGCGTTTTGACGAATCTCCATTTATCTCTTCGCATTGCACGTTTGAATACGCGACATTCTGGCAGAGTATGATTGCCTTTCTGGCAAAAACGGCATGTATTAGTATCAGGTACGGCAGCGCCGGCGGTGACGGAAGATGTATGTACGGTACGATGACGGTACTTGTCTTCAGTGTGCTTTACAGGAGCATCCGTGGGCTTCTTGTCACGCGGCGTAGTACACCCGACGACAGATAGCATTTCAGCCTCAATTTTCAAAAATGTAGCTAGTAGTTCCAGTCTCGATCTGCCTTCTCGTAGTCGGTTGTAGGCAAACTCTGTCCATCTACCAATCAGGGTGCTCGGCAATTTAGATATAATAGCTGCAGCAAGCTCTGGACTTCGTAGGTAATCGGTCTGGTCTAGTGCGCGTATTGTTGCCACGCAATTATTGACTTTTATAGACAAGTTTATCAAGTCGTGTTGATAATACGTAGGTAACGATGGTAGCTTTTTCAATTGCATCGTTATGTTGCTAATAATAATATCAGCTCGGCCAAACCTGAGTTCAAGTGCTTCTATGACTGCTGACGGTGGAGTGTTGCCGATCAGCAAGTCAGTCACAGCTTCTTTGGCCTCACCTCGTAGAGATTTACGAAGTCTCCACAGGTTTTCACTGTCACTGAATTTACATACACGTGAAGAATCATCATAAGCATTTTTAAAATGTAGCCACTCAATACTGTCACCACTGAAAATAGGTAGTTCACGTGGCGTGGCAAGGCGGCTCAGAAGTTTATCTTCGTGCTTTAATGATGATGATTGAGTCATCAGGTCCTTCAACGTATGAGCTAGTTGTTGGATACTGTTGTCATGCTGGACTGGTGATGCACAGTTTCTGTCCAGCCACTTCTCCACGTTCTCGTGCACGTTCTTCTCGCTGGGAATGGACGAACAATTATAGGCGCCAATTAATTCTTCGGGAGGGACATCAGTGCCGACGTGATGAGATTTCTCGCTTTCACAGTCGACTTTGGCAAGATCAGCTTCTAACTTCTTGTCAATTAACTCCATCTGAATCCTGGCTTTTGCTTCCGCCGCTTCCAATTCAAGTTGCTTACGACGTGCAACTGATGACGAAGTGGATTTCTTGGTACGCATAGTGGTTTTTGAAGCACACGTAGATTGTGGCGCAGTACGCGGCGACGCCATTTTTCCGGGCACTGGCGTAGATACGTATCCTTCTCGCGACGATGTAGGACAATCGGTGTCGCGAAAAGATGGTGGAAAGATTACGTTCTTGAATTCTTTCTTCATAGGTGCACATTCCAACTTGTTGGCTTCCACAAGTTCCTGTCGTTGACGGCGAGTCAGGACTTTTGAGGGCGTGTCCGACATGACGCACGTATAGTTCGCCGATTCTCGATCCGGCTCGAAGGACCAATGTAGGTGATCGAATCAAACACGCTTTAGTTTCAACGGCAGAAGAAAGTTGGGGGTGCGAACAGAATGCAAGATATGCGCTTCAAAATATTTTTAAATGCGAAAAAGTTACGGAGCCGCGTCGTGATTGGTGCCACATTAATATCCGTTAAGTGATACGAAGGCCTGACCATTGAAATAAATTTTCGCAAAGGAACTAAGAACAGAATGAAATTGTGAGTTTCTTTTTTGAAGAATAAAACTGCGTCTCGTTGGTCTTTTAAATTGTGAAATACGGGCTGTTGGCTGTCGAGCGGATGAGTTCGAACTGGGCTTGCCATTATTTCTCTGTTACAATGAGATATAGTTCGTGTTCTAGGAATGCAAAAAAGCGCTCGTGGTCATGCTTGCTTAGTCGTTCTTGATAGAACGTCGCAGTTAAGCAACGTTTGAAACGGTCTGTAAGGATGGGTGACCGCCAGTGGCATTTTCATCTGAGCGCTTCCGTGCTTCGGAGGGCACGTTAAATTGTCGGTCAACGGCTATTTAAGTCGTTAAGCCATGACGGAGGCCTTAAGGCGGCTTAAAAGCTCCGTCACCAGAGTTAGCCACTGACTCATACATTTTTTTATGGCCTAGACTGGATTTTTGGAAACTCATAACATCTTCTAAAAAAGGAGTTTGCGTACCTATAAATAATTAACAAACAGTACAACACCACACTAGGATTACCATTGTGTCGTTTCGTATCAGTAACTCTATTACTCCCTAATAAAATATAACAAAGACCCGAAACAAATATTTGCAGATAACGCAAAAATTATTCTTACCAGCAGAGCACTGAACTCGCACCTCGCCTCAACTAGATAATTTATTGGTTCTCTGATGGTTAATTTTAATTCGTTAATTTGATTCGTGAGTTCATTTTGATTGCTATATAGAATATGTTTACCAAGCCTTCAATACCCTTTAACGTTCTTAATAATATACAAGGAATTTAATACCTTCATGAAACGGTTTTGAATTTTGCGAGTTTGATTTATAGCGATATAAGCTTCGAAGCTTACTCATTCATCACAAGCTCCGTGTGTCACATGCATAATAGCGGTTTTCTCATCTCGATATTCATCTGCCGTTCCTTTTATATCGGCGTTCTGTTTCGATTTTACGAGTTCCGTCCAAGAGAGTTCTTCACTCTATTGATTTCTGTAAAATGAGCTCTTTATCTATTGTTTTAGATTCAAAATTGATTATATATCAGCTTTTCAAAAACTTTATAGTGTGATACTACAACTCTAGTGTTGACATTACAATTAAGTCAAATAAAACTAAACTCTATAACCCTAGTTTTAAGCTTCAGAATTGTTCGTTTGCGTGACCAAGTATCGGCTTTTAAAACTTCGTGTCTCAGGTATGGTCGCAAGAGTGAAACTTCTCTTGGTAAGTACTATTGTTTCTCTGTACTTGAGCGTCAATGAGTGACGATAAACCATTTACTTCTGCTTTACGATTTCGAGTCTTATCCCTTGATATTACGGTTCAACAGTCTTCGATAATAAGTTTTGTTTAGATACAATACGTCTTGTTTTGGCATTAAACCGCGAGTTGAGCCAAAGGGACGTTGAATGGTACAGGCCCTTTGGTTTTTATTTCCGGTGCACGTGAATTTCAATGGCGCATTGGACTTTTAATCGGTTTTGTTTTGGATTTTATCGTTTACTGATTTGAACAATACAGTCTGGGTTATAAGAGATCTTGTATCTGTGAACAATTTTGTTTGATAACCTATTTTCAAACTTCAAACTAATTTATATTTTGTGCACTTGGCACAAACAAGTTCAAATTGAAAGTTGAAATGAATCTTGGAAAAATATTATCCACAGCAGAAATCAAAAAGATGGCGCAGAAGAAAATAATAGCTACATTTTTACTATGTAAATTCTAAACCCACTTTTGTATTAGTTTAATCCACAAAGACTAGACTCTGCAAGCGCAAGACGTTGGACGCATAACTTCATTTGGATGGAATTGAAAAAGTAAAAACAATAAAAACTTCATAGTCCGGAGCAAAAAGTAATCGAACTAGACTAAAAAAGACTGGTGAGGTGAAAGTACTTATAACAAAACGTTCACTTTGATTAAAATACTTTAGCAATACCTAAGCTAGGACAATTCTTTGTTTCTGAATTCTCCAATTACTATAGAACTGATCTTCATTTTCTGATCTGGTAAAAAAATACTTGCTTTATCCAAGTGCAATTTAAAAATATAAATGTACAAAGCAATGCTCTAACCAACTTAGCTAATGCGCTCGACTCTAGTAGTTGAAATAGGTACATACTTGATAAACTTTATTGTGTACTAGCTGCGCTCCCGCGGTGTGACCCGCGATCCCTCGGGATTTTTTCGGGATAAAAGGTAGCCTATGTCCTTCCCTGGGATACAACCTTTAACTATGCCAAATTTCAGCTTAATCTGTTTAGCGGTTTGGGCGTGAAAGCGTAACAAACAGACAGACAGACAGACAGAGTTACTTTCACATTTATAATATTAGTATGGATAAATCAAAGCCAACCTATAAGATCGCTCCAATAAAAAATTTGCCATCAGAGTAGAAAACATATATTTCCACAAAGTGCGCTATCCTCATGCAATTTACAAAACCAAACGATAGCGCGATCTATAAAAGAGCCAATTTTAAGGGCTACATCTAGTTATGTTTTTACTGAACTGAACTAAAGTTGACCATACATTTTTACCTTTTCTTTTATTATATACTACTTATGTACATTGTACATATACATTAGACAATTGTCAATCGCTCGCCTACTAGGTATCTCTCAAATGTGTATGGTCAGAAGTTTCCAGTAATTCAGAGCACATAAATATTTAAAAATAAATACTGTTGTACCAAAATGAATTAACGCATTTCGGTCGTGATTACTCATAGTTGTAGTATTTCTCTTACTTCATTTATCAATGATCTCGAGCTTCGGTCCATCAATCCCGTTACTTTAATATCTCAAATCAGCGATTAAACAGTGAATGAACAAGGTGTCGAAAATCTCAAGTTCAATAGATAACTTGTCCCACTTACCGTCTGATTCATTTGCTTGACCACTGAACTTCAAATCATTTTCAATGCTATGTTCTAAGCCAGAGGGTTTTAATTCATATGTTGCATCTTCCATTCGATTAACCAACTTCTTGATTCGCTTCAAAAGATTCTGATACCTATACATGAACATAAAGAGATGGTTATTGCCTGATTCGCGGTCCAAAAAGCTTAGTGTTGTATCAATATTATCGATCTTTATCAGAGCCCGTATAAAATTCGACATGCATTATTTATGCTCCAGGGGAGGTCGTTTATTGAAATCATACGGAACAAATATTGAAGGTACGGCGCGCTTTCGCCGATCTCGGATATAGATTGGGACATTCCTCGAGGAAGGAATAATATTACCTATCGTAGTTTCATTCTGACGTCACTGAATTCCATTCCAGAAATACTCGAGCGTGATTGAGACTCAGGAAGGTCTGTGTCAGGTTTATATGAAATCAAGTTTTTCTTAAAACTTACTCCGGCTTATTACAAAAAATATGAACCGAGAGAGAAGCACTAACTAAAAAACTGTCTCTATAAAAACTATGCTTTTTTGTGGTAAATTTTTGTTTTGACATCTGTCAACATGGTGTTCAACTAAGGTTTAACTTTTTTGTAATAAGGACAACTGGGTTTGTCGATCTAATACCAATATCCTGTACTTCTTATACTTTGTTCAACACCAAACGTTGAAGCTGAATTTCTGTTAAACGGTGGAAAATAACACAAGTAAGCGACGTAGTCAGCTCTTCACGTATTAGCCATTTCTAGAGATAAGGTCAATTGAACTGAAAAGATGGTTTGAAAACTAAGTATGTCTAATATCCGTTTCAACAATGACCCGGGCATTATACAGCGTCCCTTCTAAGTGTGAATCTAGTAATGATGTAGAGGCAGTAATTTTATAAGCACTCAGACTTTCTCATCTAGTACCTACATTCAGTAAAGTAGGATTTTATGATGACTAGTTTACAACAATACATAGGTGGGTGGGTACTTATCAAAACAAGCTAATGCCAAGTTATGATCAATCTTAAATTAATAGAATATGGTTCATTTTACAACAAAGTGATACTGAGACAGAAGCTACTAATACCCCCTTAGATAGTACATTTGTTCGGGGCCATTGCGACAGTACATTACCGCTTGTTCCTGTTTATTGAACCTCGCAGGGTTTATTAGCGCTTAGCCTTGGGCGCGTATAAATTTGTAGGAAAGTGGCTGGATACAGGTGGCAGACAATACTGTAAATTATTATACATCTGGGGATGATCATTCGATGCTTCTTGGGTGCGATACAATCTCTTCAATGTTGTCATTTATTAAATGCCACTACTGTTCTGGCATACCGTTCCTGCCTCTTGCTTTCTCAAACTCTTACACAGGAACTTCAGACGCACAGCTGGTTGATATTCCACTTATTAGAACTAAGCGCTTCGAAATTTCTTTTATTATGCGCACTGCAAAAATTTGGAATCAGCTTCCAGCGTCTGTATTTCCGCTGAGCTACGACCCTATTGTTTTTAAGAAGAGAGTTAATAGGCACCTTCTGGGTAAGCTCGCTCCATCGTAGACCTCACTCTTGCCTGTGTAAGTCTGACCCATTCATCATAAAAAAAAACTCATTGGAGCAGGAGCTAATATTCTGAGCAAGAGGCAAATATAAATAAATAAATAAATAAATAATGCTGGACATTTTCACACAGCATCATCTAGCCCCAAACTAAGCAAAGCTTGTACTATGGGAACCAGATAACTGATAGAATACTTATATAATTTTTGTTTGTAAATACATACATATTATACATAGAAACAAAAAATATGGTATGCCAGATTGATTAGTATCGTGTAAATGGTGTTTTACTTTTAATATACTCGTAATTTCAACAGTATCCTAAGCATATCCAGACGGAGCTTCTGAATAAAATATACCTACACCATGATATTCAGATTCATTTCTAGATATCGGACCGGTAAAACCAGAACCGCAACTCGTTCGCATATCCAGTGGATATTTGAGATGGTTGACGACTGTACAGTACAAGTAGGTAATCCTACTATCCTGGTATTATAGATGAGAATGTTTTTGTATTGTAAACAACATATTTACAGTACAACTCGGGCGGTTTATTCCCGAATACATTCGATCGACTTCAAGGTTTATTATATCCTAGTATAGTATTTTTTTAGATAATTTTACCACCTTGAAGTCCTTGATGTATACGGAAATAGAGAGAACTACAAAATCAACCGAAGCGCTTTATTATGTCAGTTGGACTGTACATCAGTGCGTTTGTGATCATAGTATATGAGATTTATACCCACTTTGATGATCCTCCCTTATCTGAATTGTTTTCTCACTAGAGCATTACAGAAAATTAGGTCCCCAAACCGTGTTTGTTTCTCAATATCTTGGCGGTTGCGAAGAAGTTAACGTTCTATTATCCAACAAATTTTCAATCAATTTATACAACCTGATTCATCTCAAAAGAGCTAACACCCTACATTTACGCAAAAACCCTTTTAAGTAAGCTTTTTCTTACTAAAAATACAAAAATTTGCTCTTACATTACAATAACTCTCGACCACTGAAATAATATCTACCACTGAAATAATAGCCAACAAAACACGGGGTTACAATAACAATCTTCAAGCTTCACCATTTTTCTCCATCATTTTCCCAAAGCAAATGTGTTGTATTTGTAAATATAATATGACGGGGCCACACAATAGGGCCCAATAAATCACTTACCAGATATAAAGTTCACGAAGCAACTACCTTCTAGAGTAGAAAAAATAAACTAAACAAAAAATAAGGTAGCTATTAAAATAAAAGTAAAAGGTAAATAATAATTAATAAAATAATGCTGGACATTTACACATACAATTAAAATACTATTTGTGGGGTTGTGTGTGATGCCTAAATAAGTTTTTTATAAATAGCGAAACACGTATTTATTATTTTTTTTTAACTACCCAACTTATGGATGGGTACTTATTTATATTTATCAAAGACAGCAAATCCAAAAATTAATTCAGTGTTTTCATGGGTTGGATTGGAACAAGGTAGTTCTTTCTCTAAAGTTTGTATGACGAAACAATGCACAGACGAAGTCGCGCCCAGGTCTACTAGTTCAATATGATGTTAAGGAACATAACTTCTTTAGGAATACAATCCATAGTTTATATTTTCATAATAATAATTTTAAGTACAATAATTTATGAGTTTTCTTAAATTACTTGTGGCTTTCTCTTTGTTGCGTTTGGATGATTTATATAGGACCGAGAAACTATTTTTACCTACACTGAAGAGTATGCTGTACTAACTGTGTACCCTGGGAAATTATTGAGATGTTTCTCTGGCTCCTCTTTAATAGATCTACTTCATCAAATATACATCCAAATGTGTGTAATATTGCTTCGATATTCCACAGCAATGTTTCGTCCAGATGTTACTACGTCATAGGAAACCAGTGACCCAAAGACGTCCGGTAATTCGTATGAAATTCAAAACGTGTACCTATTGTGTATCGAATAGAGAATGCTCATTGAGCTTCAAATCACTATAGGATCATTAATTTATTAAATTCACATCTTTCGAAGATACTTTTACCTATCGTAATAGTCAATAGTCAAAGAAAATATTTAGAAAATTTTAACTCTATCGGCTTTTTTCTAAAAATGTATGTAGGCTAATTTCTAATGACCTAAAGTGTATAAAAGAAAATGTTTTAGAGTTTAATTATGAAACTAGAGCTCAATGGTTTTTGCAATAACACTAAAAAGTTAGTTGAGCATAAAAAGTGCTCAACTACACAGTAATAGCCAATATTGAACGCAATTGAACGTCGACAAAAGCAAAACAAACGAACTCTGAATTTGATTCAATCAATAATCTAAATGAAATCTTAGTTGATTTGATTGTACACTTTTCTCCGCTTTCATAAATTGTTTTATTTACTTACATTGTTTGATCTCTTAACGAAATATTTAATCTGTATTTAAATTGAGATTTAATAATTGCCATGCCGAACGCTATTGAAATGTTAAAGTTTTTTTCAGGTGGCAATTTTCAAAGTACCCTGAAAATTAAACATTATTATGGAAATATTGCTTGACTTCTCACGTTTTTATTATTTTTAAGTTAATAGATTGTACTTATAGTAAGAACTAGTGGACCCGGGCGCTAATTCGTCTGCGCATTGTTTCGTCATACAAACTTTAGAGATAGAACTGCCTTGTTCCAATCCAACCCATGAAAACACTGAATTTATTTTTGGGTTTGCTGTCTTTGAAATTGTTTAAAGCATAGTAGAACATAAAACATTTTTGAAAAAAAAATTGAACCGACTTCACAGAACACAAACAGAAGAACCTTCTACACACTAAAAAGAGAAAAATAAGAATATAATTTGAAGTCGGTGCCAACTATTCATTTACATCTAAGAAATTCAAAAGAACTTGGGTGCAAAATTGTATCCTGGTACGCTAACGCTCGATTTCTTTTTTTGATAGGTACCTAATCGTATTCACTTGGCACCGACTTCAAATTATATTCTTATTTTTCTCTTTTTAGAATTATATTCTTATTTTTCTCTTTTTAGGGTTCTTCTGTTTGTGTTCTGTGAAGTCGGTTCAATTTTTTTTTTCAAAAATGTTTTATTTTTCACTTTTTAGAGTAAGTAAATAAATACTGTGTAAATAAAAGTGTATGTGTAAATAATATAGTAAGCTACGAGTACATTAAGACTTTGCTTATCGCTTAAGTAGGAAAGGATAAGAGAAGTCATGGGCAGACCTACTAAAGGACACACCGGAGTTCAGCAAGGGGGAAAACTATCAATGCATAAGGAAAAGAAAATATTTTGGACTACCTCGGGTGTAATACCCTTTCAAACTATTTAATGTTTGACTCAGATTGTGAGTCAGGGTGTGTTGTGTAGTGAGAATGAGGTTTTTTGAATGTTACGGGAAAACTGTCAATCCCTCAGGAAAAAAAATATATGGCGCCACCTTGAGAGTGTGTCCTTTACACTTTCTAACAAAAAAAATTTTGGAAATCGATCCACAATTTTCTTAAAGTTCAGTGATTGTTTTAGTTTTACGGGAAAACTATTAATCCCTCAGGAATAAAATTTATATGGGACCACTATAAGAGTATACCCTTTCAAACAAAAAAAAAATTTTGAAACATACATACAGCCGAACATATAACCTCCTCCTTTTTTTGAAGTCGGTTAAAAATGAATTTTGAAAAGTCAAAAGTTATTGGTTGTCATGGCAACATTAGAGCCGTGTTCTTTGTGTCAAACAGATTACCTACTGCTAAATTTGTATGCAATATTCCCGTTGTCTTTTTACATATTTTTTGGTTTTCAGGAACGTTTTTCGGGAAAATTAGCGTATATGCTATTATGGAGTAATACCTTTCATCTTACCAAATTTCATTGTAAACTTTTTCGTCGTTTGAGCCTGATCCTTACACAAACATACAAACATAAAAACATCTAAACAAACTCACAAACTTTCAGCTTTATTATATGAGTGGGATAGGATTCTTGTTTCATATTCGTGATGCCTGTGGCTAGAGCAAAAGAAGCCTCTACCTACTTATCACATGAGTGAAGGCAAAAGCATATGATGATGATAATTATGTCTGACGTGTGAAGGACTTTTTTTACTTTTTTATTTTTATTTTTTTACTCGTCAATAAGTAGATTTATGATGAATAAGTTACTGAAAAATCTTTATGCCAGAGACTCACTTATGTCATAAACCGCTAATTTAAGTCTTAACACTGAGGTGCCTAACTTGAAAAAAAAATGTTTTGCGCAAATACATAAAAAAACGTAATGTATTAAAATAATGTAGGTATTCTTTTGACTCGTTTACATTTGAAATTTTAGACCGAGTTGTTTATTGTGAAAATGCAACTCCGCATTGATGCATACAACGATGTATCTGCAAACCATTCCGCAGTGTGACAAATAGCCACTATAAGTTCCATCGGTTCGTGCATAATAAAGTTGGGATTCACAACACATCGGAAATTCCTTCCGCACGACTTTTTTTCCCTCATAAACAAACAAATATAAATGTTTTATTTTATCATCATCATTAAAGTTTAACATACCATGTTCATTAATAATGTGGGTACAGCCATTATGTATATTAAATGCTTCTGACTACCCATTTTGAATTTCGTTTTTTTTTTGGATAACAGAGAAAGTCAATAGTTGGATCCTATCTATCGTATCGTTCATCATCATCATCATCATCATCATCAGTCTATGGCAGTCTGGACATAGACCTCCCCTAGTGCGCGCCATTGCGCCCTGTCCTCAGCTCGACGCATCCAGTTTCTGCCGACAGCCTTTCGCAGATCGTCACTCCACCTTGCCGGAGACCGTCCTACACTACGTTGGCCGAGTCGCGGTCTCCACTCAAGAGCTCATTTACCCCAACGGTTATCGGTTCTTCGGCAGATATGGCCAGCCCACTGCCACTTCAGCTTGCTGATTCTCTGAGCTATGGCGACAACTTTGGTTCTATGTCGGATAGTCTCGTTGCGGATCGTATCGTTATTTAAGCAATATCATTTATTAGGCTATCACAAATAAAACTTTATTCCACGTTATATCTCCGACACAAGATCATTGCTCCGACATCTTCCTGTCACTGTCCACAATCAACCAAATAAGATGTACATCGTATTGGGTTGTTTGCTTATTGTGGACAGTAATATAATATAAATAAATTATCATCATCATCAAATTTAAGAGCTCAGCTCTTGGCGGTGCAATGATGCAACTTCCTCCACCTCTCCCTTTCCAATGCGGTCTCCTTTACTTCTTTATACGACATGACAGCGATCTTCTTCATGAAATTTATTCTAGGCCTTCCTTTTCCTTGTCTTCTAAATAAACTATATTCTCTCTATATTCTGTTCTATATTTTCACTTTTGTAAAGAAATAAATAAGAATATCTTCATGAGAATAAAAAAATATATAAAAATGTCTGCTATGCCATTGCATTAGCACGAGATGTCACCCATCGACAGATGGTCCACCAACGCTTCGTTAGCGATCTCTTGGGAACCACTTGCTTGGGGTTGGTATGGTTTATTAACTATGCATGTTGGAACCATTTTAAATTCTAAATAGTTATTTCAATTTATTGACATACCTTTTTTAGTCTAATGTTGTTTACCATTCATTTTTTTCGTTTTTATTAAACCTGTGTTCGTGTTTTCATAAAATATATCTTAGGTGCCTACGTTAATAAAATATCTGCTACGAGAAAAAACTTTTGCAAGAAATTTTGACGATGTCTGAACTTTGTAAAAACATTTTTTTGTTTGTAAACCAAATATTCCATAATGTTTTATCTTCAAATTCATAACATCTGCCTTTCATAACAATGCTTCAATTTCGTCCACATAACGATCATCTTTTCAATATCAAGAGCGCACATCAAAGCAAACCATGCAGGTAGGCTCTTAAATTGTTGAGGTGATCCCGACCACAGAAGAATTAATAGTATTGTTACATTTAATATTTATTTTCGAACCAGCGTTGCTGTTAGAAAAAAAATCACAGTAGACCCACTTGAGTAATCAACAAATTTCGGCAGATTAATTTTACAGAAAAATCTAATTACATTGATAACCGTGAGTAAAATAAACATCGATAACAACAAAGACAATATAAAAACAAAAGTTTATTTCACCTTTCTTATTGCAAATAGAGGTAGTGGTGAAAGTGTATTTAATTATACTTATTTCGGCGAGAATCTGTGGGAGACAGACGCCAGCCAAAATCCTCGAATGCCCGAGAATCCTGTAGGAAGGATAGGATGCGCCCTATGCGTTCGCTCTATGCTCGGCTGCCATTCGTTACCGATCACCCCTACTCTACCGGCCCGTCGTCACCGTCAGTCGCTCGCCTGCTCGCGTCGCGTGCGGACGTATATTCCTCTGAAGATTGCCCCGCACGTAGTCTTCGACGAATAAATCATTCTCAGCCACAAACTGTGACTCTTGTGAATCTACGTCTTTTTCAATAAAAGTATATCGCAAATATATTCTGTGGTTCAGTGACTGTAAAATCCTGCTTATTGTTTTCCACTAGCAAGTGCAAAATGTGATGTTATGTGTGCTCAACGACCGTACCGTCCTGTGTAACGTTGCCTCAAAGTGAACTCGATGGATGTAATGTGCTTTTAAAATTGGAAACAAAATCTTTTCATCCTTCGAGCAGAATTTACAGGTTAGTGTGAATAATATTCTGACGCATAATGTTCTTGAGATAAGGTTGGTTTGTAGAAGGAATGACTAATAAACTCAAGGTGAACTGCTATTTACCTAATTCGAACTAAGATATTAATTCAGTCTAACTATAAACGTTCAGTAAGCACTCGTTAATAATGAACCAAATAGGATTACACGAAGCGTAATACTTACTCGGTATCAAAGTCAAGTGTAAACCGATTCAATTATGAATCAACTGACGTCATTGGTAAAGCGAGTGAATTGATTACCTACTGCTCTAGATACTGATAACGAAGAGACGGGAGAAACACCGAAGAAGCGAGCACAATAATTTATTATCATGCTCTATTTTCCACTGAAGGTCGATTGCATCGCAAATGCTTCCTTGGAATGACCAATAAACAGTTGGAATACAAAATAAATAACGATGAACATTAAGTATTTCCTTCACTTGATTATTTTGGCGATGATCCAAATATTTGTGGGCGTCCAGCATCCTTTCCAGTAACATCAAAGTTTGGAGCGAATTTGATACTATCTGCCGATATTTATCACTATCTATCAAGATTTCTATCTCAAAACTAAGCCAATTTGCTAACCAAGTGGATCTGACCAAACAAATTTCGATCCAATTTATTAGAAAAAGAATCTGACAAAGTAAGTAGAATGTTATTAACGGCAATGTCTTATTAATCAACTTAAACAACACTATTAGAATACAAAATAACGTTATGAAAACGACTTATTTCTTCGGCTCCAACTTCGAGACGAGAAATAAACTTTGTAAGAACGCTCCTCTTGATTTGATGTTCTCATTTTTCTTTTCCGTTTTTGTGAACGATACCTTTCATTATGTTTATTGGTTCTTAGTGTTTCGTATTTTATCTCTCAAAACTGTTTGTTATATTGCGACCAAAATATTGAGAGTTATATTTAGGTCTATTGATGCTTAGGTATAAGAGCCGTGTTGGTCGAATGGGGTTGTGCCTCGACTTTCAATTTGAAGGTCGTAGGTCGAATCCTGGCTCTGCATCAATGGATTTTTCGTTTCGTAAAATGTAATGCGCTATAACACGAGCTCTTAACGGTGAAGGAAAACATCGTGAGGAAACCCGAAGCTTAGTCAGCTCCTAGACGTCGTCTATCCTGTGCGCGGCTGATTAAGCTGAGAGGATGGTTTAGGTGTTGGGCAAGCCTATTACATCTCAAACAATGTCCCAGGCACTACAGCGTCCCGTTTAGTGTGGACATGGATTTCCTCCTGACGCTGTATAAATCATCTAATATAGATGTAAAGGCCTTAGTTAGTGATGCTTATGACTTTTTTGATGTCGATAAATCCTTTGTGTTCTTGTTATTTTATCAGACTCGGTTCTTTATCGGTAAACAAAGGTACATGGAGACCTGAGACCGGGCTTTTGTTTATCTTTGTTTCTTAGAACTCTATGTCAATACGTTCGTGACCAACTCTCGGATACATTAACTGAAACGCGATATTGTAAACAAGCAACTGAGTCTACAGTTCCCTTGTGCAAACTTTTATCCATTCTATCGTTTAAAAGTTTGCAAATATTTGAAAGTCGTTCATGTAGTGTTTTGTACTTACTTATTTTTTTTTTCTAAAATGTTAATCTATAGAGTTTTGTCAAAAATATTTTTTAATTACTTTGATCATAATTAGGTAACCGTGTCGTGTAATATTAAGATGCCAACTTAGCGTATTCATTAATCACTTGTCAAATGTATCATACGAAGTATTTTATTGCCAAAACTTCCTTATATCTAAACGATCTAAATACAAATGCTTTCAGTAATGTTACAATTTGAGCACTCAAAATTCCAACAACAACAAACTTAACATTTTCCAATAGCAAGAAATTACACAAACCCGTAAAAGGTTCCGCCATTGCGAAAGGAGGTAGTCAAAAAGTGTTCTTATTGGGTAAAATGTACGGAGTTTTATTTACTTGGTTTTCCTATCTTTGTTTGGTCCTACTCAATACTGAGAGCTTTGGAATTGAGTAAAGTCAAATAAACATTTTTTGAAAGATAATATTATTTTGCTTACGCCTACCTGTTTCGTTTGTTGATTCTAAATAGCCCATCTTGTTTCTATGAAGCCATATTTTTGATATTTTCATAAAATGACTTGTTAAAATTGTCAAATCACAGCTAAAATATGATTTTATTTATTTATAACCATGACCGTTTTTTGAACAAGTATATTAAAGTAGTACACACATACACACACTCACCATACACACCTTCACTTCCCCTTTTCTTTTGCACAGTCATACGCTCGCAAACCTGGTTGATATTATTATTATTGTTTAAATTTTTATGTTGTTATAATAAATTTTATATACTTATTTTTTGTCTCCGGTAGTTACCTATATATATTTTTAATATCTCTGTATCTTTTATCATACCTACAAAGTCTTCATTAATAGGTTAGGTATTGCCACAATGCTGTTTATTGTACCTAGTTGTGTAAACCTGCTTCTGACTACTTCTTATGGTTCGACAAACACCGTAGTTCGAACACGGGGCTTGACTGAAAACCAGCACTACGCACAATGTGCGTAGACTAGCGCTGAGTTTAGTCCCATTGCCGACCATTTTCATTTACTAGTTATTTTATTAACTTTGTATTAATACCTATGTGTGCTCTTTCTTGGCAATAAATGTATTTGTATTTGTATTTGTATGCCCACATTTTGCAATAGTTAGGCTCACGATATTTTATCAACAATGTAATCAAAATTAGGATTGACTTTTCCCTAATCTTCTTATCGTGTCACCTCTTGAACCAGTGTAGTGAAAGGATTTTAAGTGCGCCTCTTAGAGGCTCCTTTCGTGCCCTTGACACAATGTTTTCAAACGTTTTAGGTTCTAGGACTTGGACGTTTTCCTTCACCGTTTGAGAGAAGGTACTGGCATAGTGCACATAAATTTTCAGCAGAAAAACTCATTTGACATTCACATTGAACCCACCTTACGATAGAAAGGTAGGGCCACTACCATTAGAACACCAGTGCTCTTTACTACAATTTTCCCTAATAAGAATAAAGTGATAAGCAAGTAGAAAGCTATAACTCTCGCAAACCAAATTCCTTGGAGCTGCATTCGGTGACCCAAATGCAATTAGATATCTTTAGCTGAGGCACATACTCGAATGCTACTGTTGCATCCACTTGAATTATTCGCTGTGTTCGTTTATCTTCATAAACCTCCACAACTTAGCGAACTTTGAAATGATTATTATTAATATTTGTTACTGAAAATAAATCGTTCAAATATATACGAGTTACATTTCATCAAACTGACGACATCTGTGGCGCAGTGGGTGTAAGCCCGCTTGGCACACAGTAGGTTGCGGGTTCGATCCCCGCCGCGGGACAAATGTTTGTATGACCTACAGATATTTGTCTCGGGTCTGGGTGTTTCTATGTATAATAATGTATTGTATTTACAAACAAAAAGTATATAATATAAGTAGTTTATCAGTCATATAGTACCCATAACACAAGCGTTGCTTACTTTGGGGCTAGATGATGCTGTATGAAAAATCCAGCATAAAAAAAAACTATTGCGATGAATAGGTCTACTTAAAAGATTTTAAGGTTTACGTTAACCTTAAAGCAACCTGGAATTATCGCAACTTTGAATAACTGCTATTCCAGGCTACTAAGTACCTACATCTATTTCACTTTTTTGATACAAAAGATTAAGCTAAGTTTATAAAAAGCCGAATAGAGAACAAATTAAATAATACATAACATAAGTTAGCATCAGAACCCTGTGGCCAACCACGTAGAGACCTGGATGTTATCCTAATGTTTAGTGACTCGTAGGTGACGCCTGGTGTGCTTCTTTTTATTTGTGACGGTCTAGTTGCAGAGATATTCACTAAAAGGTATATTAAGTACTACCCATCCTAATGACTTAAAAAGGCGAGACTTCGCTATTAAAGTTCAAAAACCAATTCTCGTTTCAAATAAAAGTATAAGTAAGTTATAAGCAAGTTGCGATGCAACGAGATTACATTTAATATTTAATTCCACAGAAGCACTGTTAAAAAGCAAAATAGCTTTTAATCTCGGATCTTTTAAGACGTCAGCGAAATACCCTGGAGAGTGTTGTGGTGAATTTTGTTTATGGTGGCAACCTCTTTAGTAACTGGCTTGGGATTAAGGATTAACAATACCCTCAGTTATAATAATGGCGTGATTTTTTATAATATTTTCCTTGAAAACGATCTTGTTTTTCTCACGATGAACTTGAATTTCAAATGAGATTTACGTTAATGTAGTTTTTTAATATTAAAGGCCGTTTCGCCTTTACAGAACTGTTTTTTGCATCAAAAAGGATTTTATCATAACATACAAAGTATTATCTTCTTGAAATAAAAGCGTCATCGCTCTGTGATTTTGGTTACTTTATTTTTCAATACGACGTATTGGGTCTCTACTCTACTTAAAAACAAACACATAAAATTCGCAATTTAAATAAGTAGGTATTGTCATTTAGTTAGTAACTCACGTTCTTTAGGCACGTGTCGCGGCGTGGAGAACTATCCATAGAATGTCTTGTGGTTCAGGGAAAGATTGAGGGTACAAGGCCACGAGAAAGATCTCCAATGAGATGGACGGACCAAGTCAAGGAAGCGCTGGACAGACCCTTAAATGTGCACCAGAAAAACCACCATCAGAGACGAATGGCGCAGAATTGTGATGCGAGCCACACAACTGCCGACCTGACGACCACGACCACTCACGACACTCACACACGACGATGAGAAAAAGGAGTCATGTAGTGAAGTAGTCATCATCATCATCATCATCATATCAGCCATCTAGTGTCCACTGCTAAATATAGGACTACCCCATCGATTTACACAGCGATCGATCTTGTGCAGCCTGCACCCAACGGCTCTCAGCAACCTTTACCAGATCGTCTTTCCATCTAGTGAAGTAGTAGTGCTAGTTTAATTTAACATTTCAGTTTTAGACAAACATTTCATACCCCTGTTCGCTTAATTGTGTCGTCATGTTTTCGTAATAATAATGCCTCCTTTTAGCTGCCTCAGGCATTGTATTAAATTTCCCTGAATATGCAAAACTGAAATTATTATTTATGTTTGTTTACACTTTACAGTAGCTACTCGTATAAGTCACCATTTTCCGGTGCTAATTGGTAAAGTTTAATTCGAAGCTACATAGCATGGATAAGTTGAGTTCAGAGCAAGGTTAGTATTACTAGGCTATCTGAGTTTTATGCAGGTATAGAAATTTTATAAATAGTTCAACTTTTGCACTCTTAAAGATTTTAAAAAGTGAGATACTTTTTTATTCCTTCGGGGTGCCGATATTTCAATAACATTGTATTTCAGCACGTACTTATAACTTCATGTTTAATCATTAATTTGCTTAGTTCATTCTCAATATTGTCAGACAAGCTCTTAGCGATGGCTTAGTTTAGAATGGAATAGAATAGAATAAAGTTATATTTTCTTCACATCATATAGAACAGTTTAGGATACTTTTGACCTTCCCTTCATCAGACTACTGAAAAAAAAAACTGACTAATCGTGAAAGAAGCCTGATTTTATGATAGTATTTGATATTTAGAAAAAAAGAAATCAACTCATTGTCCTAAATTTAAAATGCAATGTTTAGAAGAGTTCAATGTCCAAAATATAATTTTGCTTACATTGTATACGTAAGCCTTGAAGTGTTAAAGCCAACGGCTTATAGTTTTACTGCGTTTTCAAATTAAGTACCTACCTAATGTTTGAATAGCGTAACTTTTACAACAGTTTTTATGTTGCCTTTTTAATATTAATATTATTTTAATGTGTTTTTTAAGTGTTGCTAGAATAACAGTAAGTTGAACCATATTTTGTTGCACAGTAAACATTTTAAGTGTCTTTAAATATTATTTATTTCTTAAAGTGTGGGATGCTAGAAATTTTTGTTTAAGAAAGAGAATAATATTATCTTATTAGAGAATTTTCAATATAATATTATTATATTCTTCAAAGCTATGAACTCTACCTAAATATAAAACACCGATAAACGATAAATTAATACTTTGTAAACAAACTCTACTACCTACTAATAAATTTAAAATACTCGGAGTGTGTCGTTTCAATCTTGATCTCGCATTCAAAAATGCTAATAATAATAACATTATTCAGACTTGACACCAAAACATCAATAACATCGAACAGAGAATACTTATTATAATATGTAGTAAAAGGTGAAATCTGTCCTAAAAATCCACTAAGTAATTATAGTTTTTGAAACTATCATGGTTTTGAATATAATGGCGCATGCAACTGTGCCGAAATATCGGGAAACAACAAAACTCAAAAATCTGTAAGTATGTTTTTTTTTGTATCTTGTTACATTGTATTCCTGAGGGATTGATAGTTTCCCCGTAAAACTCTAAACACCTTCCCTCCTAGCCATGTCACAAATAGAAATCGAATCGACAGCTTGACGCCCTGAGTCACACCGCGTTTCGAATCAAACATTGAAGTCGGTTTTCTTTTTAGTATTAAAACGTAATTATTACTTTGGTAGTAGTACTTTGCATAATAATAAAAACCAGATTTTATTTCTGTGACTTTTGCAAACATGAAAATTTTTTCCATGTTTCCAAAAATAAATGTGTGTGTGTGATGGCACACAGCGCATCCACATTTGTTAATGTATCCTCCCTAGACTCAAAGGTTGCTGCTAGAAAACTCTTTTAGAGTTAAGCTCTCCTTTGTACATGTACTTTTAAATATTGTTTTTGGAACCATTATCTTGTGTACAATAAAGAATTACAGAATTACAGAATCATTTTTTCTTTTTAAAAGAATTCAGGTAAAAAATCTTTTCACAAAATCTTTTGTAATAAGTTCTTAGAAATTGAAAATAATTGTAATCCTACAGTTTTTTTACCAATTTGCAGAATTGCATTGCCGTTGTACTGCAGAAAACGCTAGAAAAGCTGATTCATAACATTTTTCTTGACAAAAATTATCTTTGTGTAGACAAGTGACTACTTTTAATTTAATACCAAGAATAATATTAAATACCAATTTTTTAAGATAAAATATTTTGTGCCACAACAAAAAAATAAAATACATAGAATGTAGTAACAAAAAGCATAATTTATAGGCAAGTAGTTTTTTTTATAATATAATGTTCGGTGTTTAAACCATTTTAAATGGCCAGTTAACCAACTTGGACGGCCGAGGTCAGCACGATCGCGGTTATGCTAATTTCCTATTGGCCGGTATATGTTTAACTTGTCCACCAATATTGATTGCCAAGACTATAGTAAAGTTATTTGATGGGATTGCTATAACGATTGTAGACAAAATTTATTATGTTCGTTTAAAATTTTTACGTGTTTTTGAATTGTAATTGGATATTTATTACTGTTTTGAGATAATTTTAAACCTTAAAATAATACATGTAAGTAGTTAGTTTGAGTATTTGTAATAATAAAATAAACGTGGTATAAAGTTATTCCTGAGTGTAAACTGTCAAAATGTATGGTTTTTCTAAGTTTATTCAGAGAAATAAAACACCACGTTTATTAGTAAGGTCCGTGTTTAAATAAGGACATTTTAATAACTAACTCAGTTAATTAATTTGTAAATACCACTCAGTTAAGTAATTAATTTGTAAATACTAGTCTAAATTTATATTTTATGAGTACCATTGACTCGAAATGAATGAATGAACGAATAAATTAGTGAGAACTGATTTTGTCATAAATATCGTTGTATTCTTCACTCTGTGTTATAAAGAGTGGTCTATATTTACAAGTAGTTCTCTTCATGTATTTTAAAAGCTGATGAGCTTGAACTCAATGTTTAATTATTTACTAAATTGCCTCAATTCCGGCGTAACAACTCAAATTTATAGCTCAATTAAGGCCTTAAAAATTAAACAAGTCATCCACTGACTAATAAACCCATATACATTTTAAGCTTTGAGTAAAACTTTCTTCATGTGGGTATGATAACAAAATAAGCCATAAATGTATAAAAACACTTATCTTCCCGCATTTTCGTGTTTTATTTACGCTATTAAGTTATTGTTAATGGATTTTTACTTAAAAGAGCTTTTTACGGTTTGTTTTATCGATTCCAAGCCAACCCGTAAGCTGGCAGGTGCTGTGACTAAAAACATGCTACTTTAAAAAGTGTAAAAAAAGTTACAGGCGCGGGACATATGATCATGACTTTTAAATATTTTTGTTGCGTTGCCCACGCTTTTTTAGAACGCTACATTAACACGTGCTACCAACATAGAGTAAACAAAGCGAGGCAACGATAACAGAGCAAACAGCCATGTGTCACGCTCGACTTTTTTATTAGTAGAAAAAAGGCGTGTTCCCGAATAAATTAATCTACCGAAACTAAACACGTAACGTAATTGGAACATTACAATACACGGTGAAAATATTACTTTTACCGGTTCGTTTAATATAAACCAGCGTCTATTCTGTGGCGTAATGGCCGCCGCGACAGCTGTCATATCTGTCAGTTCTAAATTTAAAATCAACATTTCGTTTAAAGGAATAACTTTATGAATTCTGTGGCAGATCGCTGGCTTGTTGGTTGAGCGTTTTAAAACGTTCAACTGGATCTAATTAGCTACTGTTTTGAGCTGTCATCAGTGACACTCTTGTCACTTTGCTAAATTATGGCTGTAGGTATCAGACACAAAAATAACAAATGCTTTGCCTGAATACTCGTACAACATTGTCCAGAATATTCCCCTTAAAATATTATACTTCGATAATCACGATACTGCAAACACAGCTGCATTACTCCATCTTGCTTCTGTTTACGTTGACAGAAAGAGATGCAAACTAGTTTTCATGTGAGGTGCAATTCACACAGTCATGTTATGTCATTTTAGAATACGATACTGTGGTGTGAGTGAATAATTAGTAGGTACTGATGGTGATGGCCTCCAAACGTGTTACGTTTTGTTTAAACACTAAGGCTCAATCCACATGAAATTGAAAGCGACGCGACGATCATTTTTAATAACAAGACATTAAGAATAATGCTCTATGTCTATGGTATAGAAACGCTCGCGCCGCGGCGCCGGCTCGCGACTGTCATATGCCAGCGCTGACGCGCGTCAGCTTACGACTATATTATGTGCATTGAGCCTTATGAGACGCTTATGTCTCAAAATAGATAGAAACTCTTAGAAACCACATAAGTAGCCATAGGGTACATAAAAGACACAAAGTACAGCAGAGATAATAAAAAAGTATACTACACTACCCAGTGGTATAATAGGTAACCTTGAATGTAACGTAAGTTTGTACAATTGCCAAATAATAAACAATCGCAGATGCGACCGAACGGTACCTTATACCTACTAATCGACTTCTAAGAATGCAAATACTCCGAACACGTTCCCACAACTTATCAATTTGCCACACGTGACGCAAATATAGAGAAAATGGCTCTCATCGAAGGGTGTACTTTGTCTGATGTGTGACCTTGTGTAAAAATCTGGAAAAGAAATGGAATGTAGAATTGTGGAGCCACGATTCAGAGTTTTCGTTTATAAGTCGTGCGAAGAGAAAGGAGTTTATTTAGATTTAGTGTAGATAAAGCAATACAAAAGAGTTCTGTTCAATTTAAATTGAACTTCTCATTGCTTGATCAAATTCTGTTTTCATTATAATTAATTCTTCAGGCACTTTGAGTCATCTGCACTATCATGATGATTTTTTATGTTTCTCAGATCCATTATGGCATTCATTAGTTGTGTAAGCACTCGACTTCATAGATCATAGACAATGACTCAGTAGCACTACAGATGTTCTCTTCGTGTAAGCTAAGGGAATCACCAATGTAAAATTAAAGTCCATTTAAAATCTTTGCTCAACGATGTTATAGAGTTAAAATATAATAATTATTTAGTTTACCTCATGGCTATTTGAAAAACAAAATTGTATATTTATTATATACAATTTCGCAAATCTTCATAAGCGTAGGCCAAATTGCTTTCTTAAAATATGGGTGGATCAACTTTTTAGTGTAAAATCTTGTCCCCGACGTAAAAAAAATCGTAAAAGGTGCTGAGTTAGATTAATTGTCGGTTTTAACATTAATTAATAAAATCAGATCCTTTACCATTACGCTTGTTCATCAATATTTTAAAAATATTTAGTCAATTATATTTAAAATTATCGTGACCCAGTGGACGAAAATTGGTTTTCATACAAATTTCACTTGTCCCCAGCGCAAATCACGCACATATGTAACGCTGCTGTGTAAAATTTTTCCTTGACTTGTCTTTATATTTTCTATCTACATTGTTCCTTGATGTACCAGCATTCTAAAATACTGATTTGCGAAACAAAATATTGCATTTTTCAATGAAAAAACACGGTTTGAAATGTTGTCCCCGACTTTTACCCAATTCGCGTTGTCAACTGGGTAACGACAAAAAAGTATTACAAAGTGTAAGTAATATAGACAGTTATTGGCTAGGCTAATAGAAAACTCATCTGCATGTCGTTAAATAAAGATTGCTGACCCTTGGCCATTATGTGGACTCTGCCATTACGTCTGTAGTTCGCAGCGGGACTGGGTGTCATTGTTTTTTATCCGCTGACTCACGACGAAATTTCTTACAAGTAAACTGCTTCTCAAAGTAATTTTGTTAAATATTATGTTTTGACATTTGATTCTGAAATGCTTTGCATCCACTTATTTTTTTACTTTCATTAAATTCGTTGAAGAAAAAGAGTTAAAAACCTTACTTTGTATCCTGAGTCACCGTTCCACTGGCTCACAAAAACTGTGACCCAAGAGACAATTTTTAGTGACCCAAGAGACATTCTGCATAAAAGTTATCATAATTTATACAATAAACAATTTGGTGAGTTATAAACGGATTAAATACATAAAGATTCATTGCACATTTTTAGTTTCTAATAGAAAACACTCAGATTTAAGTTTAAAATAGCTTTAAGTATGAATTAAGAATACAAGTCAGTTGTGAGGTCGATACAATACACCACACTTCATTCGATTCTGCTTTTACACATTCCATTTATCTTTTCTTTGATTTATTTTTACCCACACTCAATGTCGGCGACGGAGAAGAGTCAAGAGGTCAACTGGCTCGAATATGCATGGCCTTCGTAGATTACGAAAAAAAAACCTTTGAAAGCAAGAAATCTCTCTGCATCGCTGTAAGATCCATTTTAACTATATGGATTTACTGCGGATGATGTATACCACCATAAATGTGCGGTAAAGAGGAAAACCTTATCACCCAAGCTTTTTACGGGTGTCCTAGAAGACGTCGTAAAAACTCTTGAATTAGACAGCTCGGGAATAAAAGTCTGCCTGTAGGTGTATTCCTGTAGCACCTTAGGTTTGTAGACGATTTGTAGACGACCTCAACCTCATCCCTTTCTGGTGGAACAAAAAAAAGATGCTTCGAAAGCTTCGGGCCTACTTTTAGAGATGCGTGATCCTGATCACTCATCTTTAAGTAGTTTACTTTTTACCTCAAAAGTAGGCCTGAAGATGATGAAGATGGTTCCAAACATTGCATTGGAAACAAGCTCTGCCAATGTGTTCTACCAACTGCCATCATGGTGCTAACTACCATCATGGTGCATTGATGCTCACGAAGGAGACTGTGCTCTCTTGAGAGTAGCACTGAGAGCTATAAAGCGAGCAATGCTCGGTATCACTTATAAGATTGTCCCCAATACCGAAATTCCCGAATGAACAAGCTAAAATTGTAAGATGCACAAGCGGTTATTGGGGCTCAAATAATATTGGTTGGGCAGGACTAGCCAGGCGGCTGTAGCAAAGTAGTAATTCAGTCCACTAACTATGAAATTATGGTGCCGAGACATGGGCGCTCACGAAGGAGACTGCGCAAGATCAGAGTCGCACCCCTGTGCGATTCTGATCTTGTGCCGTCTCCTTCGCATGGAATAAGCAATGCTCGGTATTACACTAGAGATTTATTATTAGATCTACCCAGTCCTCGATGCCGAAACACACACACAAGTGGTTAGTGGGGCTCAAATGGAGTTGGTTGGGCAGGACAAGTGGTCAGGTGCGGTGATGACAGGATCAAAGTTGTAAATGAGTGGTGTCCCAGAGGTGGTAAATAGAGTGATGGTCGTCATCACAGAAAAAAAGGATCGACGGCATCGTAAAGTCTGTAGAATATAATACAAGGGCAAGATTACCATACCACAGGACAAAGACGAATGACAAAAGTGAAGAAAGGCCTGTACCCCCCGGCATAGCTGGCCAGACTGACCACAGCTGGCCCAGCCTTTCTCATCCCACGGAATAAAATTTTGATGATATTTTGATGAATCTACAGGTAGTAAAATTATTTTTTTTTGGCCATATGTTGAAAGATATCTTCAGTCGGTAAGTTAGTGAAAAAACTACGCTCAAGGCGAGCCGCGGTCCAATGCGCTAGAGCCTAGAAAATAGATTTCATCTACAAAAAGCTTTTTAGGTCTTCTATTAAGCGAGATTTATGTTATTAGAGATATAGGACTGGTTTGCTACGCAGATGACTGTTTAAATAAACGAAAACCCTCATTTTCATAGAATGTTATCATTAATTTTAGAGAAATAATTAATAATTGTTAGGTTAGGGTTTATTTTCTATGATAACTTTAAAAAGTAAACTGGTTGTCACATTTAGGAGATATTTTTGTACCTTGTATAGTTTTGTATAATGTAATTTGCCTATGGCATAGTACCATATATGTCTCTGGAGTCACCATTATGTCTCTGGGCTCACGTAGTTGTCCCCAAAAATTTGGACACTGATAGCAGGATTATTAAAAAAGTAAAGGTTATTATACAAAATGTTGTATGACAAATGTTTGAAGAATAACCTACAATAGTCATGTAAAAAGTGCATCTTTCTGGCGTTTCTAGAAACAGAATTACAAGAAAAGTAAATAAAATTTCTTTCATTTAGTGACCCCAGAGACACAATGAGGTATATTTTCAAAAAATTGAGACACTTTATTTAAATTTTGATTATGCCAGATTGATTTAATTGAATAATAGTTCACATTGAAACAGATTTACTTATTAAAATATAGTTTTTTATGAACTTTTTACCATAATACGTCATTGTGAGTTAGGTGACATTTTTGGGAGCCACTTTTGGAATAAAGGTATAAAAATCCATGAAAACGACAAAATTTTTTGGTGCTCGTAGTAGATTTATAAACTACAGAAATTTATTTAACAATATTAGGTGAAATTATAGCAATATTTCAACATTTATTTTTTTACACAAAAAGTTGATTCATGACAGAAAAAAGTTGATCCGCCCATATACAAAAAAAAATAATTTATCAAAATGAAAATCATAATTATAAAAAAACATAGTTATAAGTTAAAATTGTGTACGATTACCTACCAAGCTGTACTTTTTTTATTGAAACATCAAGTATCGATATGAATCAACCAACGATTACCCAGCTTAAAGTAATACAAACCTCAATAATAACCGGTTTTTCAAATAAACCATAGACATTGCTTTTGATTGCGACCATAGAGTATAAAAACTTTATTTGAACTGGTTTGTTTCCGGTTGGGCGTCAAACTATTAGTTTGGTGATTAAAAGTAATGTTTCTTTTTAATTTACCATGCTACGCGTATGCCTTCGATTGATGTATCTACGCCCATTACTCGTTTAATTACAGTAATGGGTTCTCATACTTTGGTTGCAACAACAAAATTTATACTTACCGAAGTATAGGTTAGTCCACAAATTGACCTCAATAAATATATAAATATATAATGCTGGACTTTTCACACAGCATCATCTAGCCCCAAAGTAAGCAGTGCTTGTGTTATGGGTACTAGAATGACTGATAAACTACTTATATACTTTTTGTTCGTAAATACATACATATTATACATAGAATCACCCAGACCTGAGACAAATACAAGACAATACATTAGACGCAAGCAGATTTATGGAAAAAACACAGAAAAAAAATTTTTTTTTGGATGCCTTTTTCAATCAAAATATTAATAAAAATTACGTGAGTGTCGTGGAACACTCGGTTGGAACGAATTTTAAACTTTGACATTTGGGATTAGTAAAATAAATTATTGTCATACTAATCCTAGAAACGCTCTTCCATACGTAGGTAACAATCTATAGGCTGTTTTGCGACTGCGCACTTCGCACTATGACGATTTGACATAAACATGTGTCGTGACGCTAAAATCGATCACTTTTTTTCGTCTACCCCCATCCGATAACATCCGAAAAGGAACTTCGTTCAAAAATAATACCCAACCGTCAATACTAAATCCTGACTCCATCCATACCCTATCAAATTCACTCACATCTATTCACGTACGAGTATTTGCAATAGGCATTTGCTAAGAATTTCAGCATGATGAGTTTAATTCAATTGTTGAGTTTATTTCAACTCATTGCCGGGTACCGTATTTCCCGAAAAGTACAATATAGGGGTCTTTAAATCAAGAGTAAATAGGTTCCTTCTAGGAAAGCATGCTCCATCTTAGACCTCACTACTGCTTAACATCAGGCAGAGGGAGGTCAAATGCTGACCTATTTAATTAAAAAAAAAAAAAAAATTCTTTAGTTAGCTTACATAAGTAGGTATTCTTTGGAAGATTTTCAATATAATTTAGTCAACTGGTCCTATGTTGGTATTTCCTTAGTAACATTTACCTAACCTTTAGCACATTGCAACGAAGCACGAGTATAATGTCAAAGTTACGTAACCATGTTGAAGTTTATAATGTGTCGAGACTGTTAAACTTGTAGCGAATGTTTCATAATTAGTGTGAGTTATTATTGACTCGAGTATTGCAATAATTAGTATATGTCGTTACTAGCAATATTATTTAATCGATTTACCTTTATTTAGGTTAGACATGTGGGTTACCTAGTTACCTACTAGTGTTCATACTTCATAACTTTTTCTGTTATCTTTTGCAGTTTTTACTTTCGCACTTCACAGTCAATACGCAGCCTAAATAATAAGATTTCTATTGATCATTATATAGTATTTGCAGTTAAGTTGGATTTATAGTGATCTATTTCAATACTATTTGAATAATACTTTTTACATTGAATTGTTTTACTATCTACCACAACTTGTACAGTCGCGGAATGAAAAGGTTGAAAATCTTAAGATCTGTTATTGCTTGCTCAGTAGGTATTAGTTTGATAACCATTTGATAACTATTTGCTTTATCGACCAAATAAGACATTCTGTCATAATGAATGTCTAAGTGACTTTAAACTTTGTTGTCAAACAGTTAAACAGGGCGTCTGGTCGAAGCGACGCGTGATCCGAGAGCTGGCACATTTTTGGCTCAAAGGATCAGCATTGCCATCCAGCGTGGTAATGCCGCCAGTGTTTTGGGCACGCTTCCGACTGACAGTGACCTGGATCAGTTGAGCTATCTATAGATCGTTTCTAACGATCCTTAGATAGCTTGACTAATCCTGTTGTATTTTGTAAATATATGTAAATATGTAGTAGCTTAGTTTCTGTAAATTAATAAATATTAACTTAAGTAAAACATAATTTTCAGTACAGCACTCTCGTCTAGTACGCAGTTTAAAAAAGTAGCATGTGCTTGCAAAGCGTAAACGAATTTATTTGATTGGTCAACCTTTTCATTCCGCGACTGTACACTAACTATTCCCATATTAGTGATTATTTTTAACCGACTTCAAAAAAAGGAGGAGGTTCAAACCGACTTCAAATTATATTCTTATTTTTCTCTTTTTAGTGTGTAGAAGGTTCTTCTGTTTGTGTTCTGTGAAGTCGGTTCAATTTTTTTTTTTTCAAAAATATTTTTTATTATTACTTTATCAGTCCTTGCTGCCCGAGTTTTTCAAATCGATATATGAATCACTTTCAGTTTGTCATTAAATAATAATTATTATCTCTTTACAGGTAAATCTACAGCTACATTTTAGATATCGATAATTTATTCTGGTTCGTATCTAATTACTTTTATATTCGTGCTTATCTATTTCGTATTAGTATTGTAATGAGCATCATTTTTAGTTTGACTTTCCACACATTCAAACTTCTTCTATTCTTAACCAGTGATTATAAACCATTGGTTAATGAAAAACACCTGTCAAAAACGAAAGCTTCGATAATCCACCGGTTATTTCGTTAATGGACTTCAACTTAATTGAATCAGTTGAACTCAGTATGACCTGTGAGTTATTTTTAATTAAGATAACAGCTGAGAATAAAATAAATTTAAGATAATATGGTGAATACTCATTAAAATGCAATGCAAGCCACGTTTGGGATAAGAAGCACGATGCTGATAACGAACAGCCAAATCGCATTACGAAGACCTCAAATGGAATTTTGTTGATGAACTATTTAAAAATAAAAATAATATAATTGTAAAAAAACATTCTTAGATTTGTTTTCTTTAATGTGAGTTGTACAAGATTAACACATGGGAATTCATTACGGTAGCATAAGCAAGGTTTTATAAACCAACGATGTCAAACATCAGAAAAAAAAACCGGATGAATCTAAATATGATTGATATCAAATTGTACTACTTACCTAAGTCTTAAATAACTATTAATTGCACAATTCTCATTAGTTATATGTTTTATTGCACCTAAGAGTTTATTCTGATAATTCCAAATTTTTTACAAGTAAATAAATATATTGGTTTTTTTTATTAAAAAAATTAAACAGCGTTGTACAAACGATCTGAAGAACAAAGCTGTCACACGGAACCCGCCCACAGTTCAATAGGAGATCCGTAACGCAATTACCCGACTTGACTGAGTAATGACAGGTAAGCTCTGATGATGCTGAGAGTGATCTAGCAAGTACCATACAAAATCATAGAGTAGTCAGGATACAGATTGAACAATGCCAATGGCACATTTGGTTATTTTTTATAATGTATGTATTTCTCCTCTACTAAGTACTTATTTTCTAGATATTTTTGAAAGATATACGGCTTTACTTATAAATGTGGTACGTATAAATTTGTTGGTTATTCTTAGGTTAGACCTTGAGTAAGAGCCGATAGAATAGGTGTCTAAAGATTTGAGTAATGTTTTAGTTTTTGGGATCTAAAAAATCTAAATTCCTTTTACATTGATGAAATAAAAACACACATTTATCATTACTTTACTAAGCTGGCTCATTACACTCCAGACTTTGTATAGTTTGTTACAGACGGGATTATGTACGACCTCCAACTTTCAAGCATAATGTTTTAATATAAACTGTTGTTCTGTAAATGCAAATTTAACAAGTGGTACGCTTAAACGAAAAGCTCCTTCAAGATAATAAATTTTCTCTTGTCATTTGCGACCCTTTTTAAACCGTCTTTGATATTAATAATCAAAATAAGCTTATTTCAAAACTCTTTTATTGTCAAGTTTGACCGGAGCCTTTATTAAATCAGCTTAAATTAAAACTTTGCTAGACAAATTGCTTTGTAAAATGTAAATTTATGTAAACTCATTGAAATCACTGAGAGGACAACCAATTTCGAGCGTAAAATCAAAATATCAATCCTTATTATAAAGCTGAGAAGCTTTGATGAAACTTGTCGTTTTCATTTTATTTTATCAATAGGGCAGTTAGCTACTATTTCAATTAATATCTTTCACATTTCCTTAAACTTATATATTTTTGATTAATAAAACATATAATTATATTAATTAAACCATCAACTTTTCATCAATTTTTCGAGGAACACTCGGTTGGAACGAAGCAAAGAGTACTTTTCAACCGACTTCAAAAAAGGAGGTTCTAAATTCGTCTGTATGTTGTTTTTTTTTCTATACTGGGAATATAATAAATTAATTGTCAATTAAGTATCCTAGAAAAGCTCTTCCGTACTAACAATGTAACAGTCTATGAACTGAGTCGCGGCTGCGCATTTCGCACTGTGACGATTTCACATATGTATACATGTGTCGTGACGGTAAAATGGAACAACATTTTATTCCAGCCGCAGTCTTTTTTTTCTTCGATGCCGTCCGAAAAGGAACTTCGTTCCAAAAACAACGCGAATTGTGAATGAATAAAGCGCTCGTGGTAACTTGGTGGTGTAACTTGCTTAGTCTTTCTTGATAGATCGCCGAAGTTAAGCAACTGTTTCAACGATCAGTAAGGTCGCTAGTGGCATTATCAACTAAGCGCTTCCGTGCTTCGGAGGGCACTTAAAATTGTCGGTCCCGGATATTTAAGTCGATAAGCCAAGACAGAGGCTAGGCGGCCTAAACCTCCGTTACCAGAGATGGCCACTTACTAATACGAACTTAATTTCTTTTGTGAATTCATGTAATAATGGTACAATAAAATTCTATAAAAAATACAGGGTGTAAAAAGACGTCTACCGAAGCCGAAAGGGGTAGGTACAGCATCCCAACACACAACCAAATCCAAAGGGATTTTCCGAAAAAATCATTATATCCGGAGAAAACAGCGTTTGAAGATTACTGTTTGCGTAGGTACTGGGCGCGTTTTTTTACGTAGATAGCTGAATTTTGAGTATTAACTGATTTTTTTCTTTTAAAAATGAAATAATTAGGTAAGTATGGTCTTATTATGTTATACTAGTAGTCAATAACTGAAAATAACATAAAATGACTAAGCTAAGTCAAAAAAATTTTTTGCGTTGTTTTTTCGCTAAATGAGTTTAGAATCATGGTCTGATTGCGACCCCTCAGTTTTCGGTAGTTGTCTTTTTACACCCTGTATATGACGTCATTGACAAGAGATTCTATCGTTTGATGGTTCCGTGTAGGTGGAAATTGGCCCTAATATCCTCTGCAACATTATTCCTCACTCCTACGATGTTTTTACGACTGATGCAGTTTCACGTTGACGAATCACAAGTAGCTAATTTATAATAAAATGATATGAATGTAAAAAGAGTGGATGCACAATTGACGAGTGATAGAAGTGAGTGGAAGAAGAAGACATGTTGTGCCGACCCCACTTAGCCTGGGATAAGGTCAGGGAGATGATGATGATACGAAGAGTAGTTATAGAGCTTTATTGTGTATTGAATTTAAAACCTAAACTACCTATCCGTTATTATCAAAATACCTTGGTATTTTATTTAATAAACAAATTGATAATAATTGGGTGTTTACTGAATACCTACGAATTTTCGATTAAATTATCGATCGATTAATTTCACGCGCGACTTTGCCGAAAATAAGCTCACTCAAATCTTGCGTGCCAATCATCGTTTGACACCGTATTAGTAGATACTCAATTATTCTGAAAGTAAATCTACTCGCACATTATCCGAAAATACTAAGTGCTTTGGTGAACCAGCTCTTAACTTTGACCACCGTTTTAAAACTTAGTAAAACGTTTTGAAAATGTAATGCTGTAATGCTCTTCAAAGATAGGTTTCAATTCATTATGAATATAAATAAATTTTGCATGTTTTTAGAAGCATGTGTGTTTTCATGTAATATCTAATGTTTTCATTATAATTGTTCAAGGTAGAACTTGTAATATTTTGTTTGAGAATTAATACATTCTTACTTAAAGACATCGACATATCCATCTACATGACCCGTAGAAACTGAAGCTTGAGCTTCGGCCTAATAGTTTATCCAATTAACCGTCATTTATATTTTATTACGAAAACAATTGGCCTAGGTAGTTCTGTTCTTAAGGTGCATTTAGACGATACGGTATGACGCACGTTTTGCTAAGCTAAGTCCATTCAGCGTACGGTCTCCAGTTAGAGTTAGCGCATTTACACGACACGGTATACCGTATGACTAGGTTACTTAGTCGCACGGTGAGCGCGCCGGGTGGCTAACACTGCGGCGAGTAGGGTTACCATACGGAAAATTTTAAACGCGGACAAAGACCAGAGAAAAAAATCTATTTCAATGGAAAAGTCGCGAGTGCGTGGGCGTTTTCGTGGGCGTGGGCGTGGGCGTGGGCGTGGGCGTACGCGTGGGCGTACGCGTGGGCTCAGAATTTCTCCTATGACAAGGTCTATGTTGGTAACACGTAAGTGAAGCCACGTGCGTTCCGCAAGCTCACATACCTAAATGTACGTATAGGTACACGTTGATATTTTTATCTTAATAATAATAATCGTCCTGTTGTAGGTGAATTTGATTATTTTTCTACTTAAAAAAAGAATCTTAAACATATTTTGTATCTTATTATCTTAGAAAAATCCTGATAATTCTAAAATAAAACGACATGTCTGTAGAAATTTTAACGTATGGTCACTGTAAAGTAGGCGGAACCTGGCCACAGATTACAGAGAGTACCAGTCATAGTTACCTAGTCATGCGTTTTAGCGTACGGTATAACGAGACTATACGATATAATGTTGTATGAACCTTTTTAAAATTTCGGCGTGCAAATCAAGTACACTTTGGTGTAGTGGTCTTGTCCGCCGGTTCTCAATATGAGATGTGCCGGTTCGATACCATTAGAAAATTATTTTAATTTTGCTTTTTTTTTTTTTTTCTTTACTATTTTGTATTTTTTTATGTTGATTGCGAAAAAAGAAAATAAAATTTAAATTCAAGGTACAAAAAAAGGTACTTGCACTACATGCCTAGAATCATTTTCCTTTTTTTTTTTTTGCTTTACTAGTTTGTAATTTTTTTATGTTAATGGCGAAAAAAGAAAATAAAATCAAATTTCAAGGTCCAAAAAGAGGTATTTAACTACTTACACTACTTTCTTGTTTAGATGGTAATTTTATCAATTTTAAGCTGACTATCATAGGACAACGTACCTACATACCTACGTATGTACATACCTACATGGTATGGATCCTATGACACCTACCTATCTAATGGTAGGTTTACCTAATGATACTCATACGTAACAGAAAAAAGTGAAGCAAAAACTAAAAGAAAGTGGTTCACGACTTCCAGTCCAGGGCACGGTAGACATTTTTTTCAGATCGTTTGATATAATAGGTTTTGCTGTGGATCTACCTACTTTACAGCACCCTACAGTTAAAACTGAGGAGTTGGCTACACTGGCTGTGGCTTTGTATCTAGCTCTAGAAGTCTAGAGAAACGACAGAGAGTTGCTTCATCAATGTGTTTCTAAATAGGTAGGTACTTACCTACTGGGACATTTTGTGAAATTGTTAATAAGTAGGTACCTACCTACTATAATAGTATAAACTATTATAGGTAAGTACCTCATTATCTCACTGGATAGGTAGGTAGGTACTTATGTACCTACCTACCTATCCGCTTCTCCGCACTGTCTTGCTCGCTCGCTCGGTGGATCTGAACACGCGCAGACGTGCACTCGGCGACCACTCGCCGCTCGATGCACATTACATGGCACTTTTGACTTTTGTGATCAGGATAGAGTACCATTCACATACACATCCGTGTAGTCGTTTCGATGCGCAAAAGCATAGAATTCAATAGATCTCACTGTAAAAAAGCGGTCACTGCGCAGACTAACTTTACGAATGCCTAGATCCGTTGAACGTATTGTATTTACCTAGAGTACCTACCTACCTAGGTAGGTACCTCATATAACCTAACCTTAAAACAAATAACGTGTTGAAAATTTAGTACCTACCTACCTTTCAGTGTGTTCAGAGTTCCGACCAATCCGACTAGTGCCAAGAAGGCAAGCGTGGCGGACGCGCCGCCCGCCCTTGTGCGCGCGCCCCGTGTGTTTGCTTAGGCCGTTCGTAGTAGGTAGATCCTGCTACCTACATAATTATATGTATTTAGCAACTCCTGATATAATTCTTCTGTTTTACAAATAAAGTACCTACCTACATGATTTACCTATCGAAACTTGATCGAAGTATCAAAATAAAACAAATCTGTAATAGGTACCTAATTATTAGGTAGGTAAGGTACTTAATACGCTTTAATTAAGTCACTGACGGACTCTATATTAAAATGTGTGATCTTATTATAATGGAATTGGGATGGTAGGTATAATATAATAAAATACAAATAAACAAGTAAGTAAAATACGCACAATCGTTCTGCAGCTCTCTGAAGCAGCTGCGCAAAACCCATTTTAACCCAAAATTAACTCAAAATATGAGCGTGTCTCAAGTAGAGAAGGTTGTCTGACATAGTGCTCTAGTACAGTTCGCCCAACGGATCTAGGCATTCGTGAAGTTAGCCGTTTGTCTGCGTAGAACACAATTTTGTATGAAAAAGCGGTTGCTGCGCAGACAAACGGCTAACTTCACGAATGCTTAGACTCGTTGGGCGAACAGTAGGTACCTAATGTAGTAGGTACCTACCTACGTATCATAATATTATGTACCTATCTATCTACCTACAATTTTTTATAGAATAAAATCTTCACACAGATAGGTAAGTTTGTACCTACTTAGGTATAAATTTACATATCTGCGCGTCTGGGATTCGAACTCGCAGCCTTCGGATATAGGTTGATGAGGGTACGTAGGTACATCTCACTAGGGTAACACGGTTCTCAACACTACTTAGAAGTATGTACATAGGTACCTACCTACCCGGGTAGCATACCTAGTACATATTCTCATCTATCTACCTACTTAGGTACGTGTAAGTATTTATTTAGGTACCTACCTAATGTGGTAGGTAGGTAGGTAGTACTTAGATAATTACTTTTTTGTTCGGACACGTTTTGGTAATAAGTTACTCGCTACTCGACTAAAATACAAGACTAGTCCGAACTACGCATTAGTGAGTGTCACAGAACTATAGTTCTGTGGTGTGTGTCATTCACAGTGTCATTATTACTGTCATTTTTATCTATTCTCCGGTAGGTACCTAGACAATTCGCTACTATGATGCTAAGGAAGCTGAGACAGGTACAGTTCTTCCAACGGATCTTGACATTCGTGAAGTTACCTACAAATTTTTATAGAATAAAATCTTCACAGTTAGGAAAGTTTGTACCTACCTAGGTATAAATTTACATATCTGCGCGTCTGGGATTCGAACTCGCAGCCTTCGGAGGTAGGTTGATGAGGTACATCTCACTAGGCTAACACGGTTCTCAACTCTACTTAGAAGTATGCAGGTACCTACCTACCCGGGTAGCATACCTAAGTACATATTCTCGTCTATCTACCTACTTAGGTACGTGTAAGTATTTATTTAGGTACCTACCAACATTGGTAGTATGGTACCAAAATAGGTACCTACGTAGAGTATTCCTGTTGGTAGGTACCTAGGTACTCAGGTATAAACGCATATAAATTTTTCGAAACGAAAAATCCAGTGATGCACGGCCGGGATTCGAACCCACGACCTTCGGATTGAAAGTCGAGGCACAACCCCATTCGACCAACACGGCTTCTAGGTAGGTAGGTTATACATTTATAGGTAAGGTAAGTATACTAGTAGCTAGTAGGTAGGTACCTACTTATTCACAACTAGCTGACCCGCGCAACTTCGTCTGCGCATTATTAGGATTCAAGTGCAGGAGTGTTACCTAAAATTTATTTATTTACACTGTGTTTGAAGTGAATCAGACCAAGGAATCAAATTTTCCATACTAACTTTAACACCCTGTAAAACATCCATATGGGTTGATTTTTTTAAATTAAATAAGCCTATATTCAAGTACTTAAAGCATCTACGTTCCAAATTACATCACAATCGGTTAAGTCATCACGGAGCAACAAAACAAACATTCACTAACACGGACTTTCTTTTCGAATCTTACGACTTTGAAACTGCCTTGCACCACCCATAGAAGTTGTTTTGAAAAAATAAAAAACTATTTATATTCTCTTTGATAAAGATACGGTCTTTATTTAATAAACTTTAATTAATAATCTTCGATTAATTAATAATTTTAGTGGGATAGGATTATTTAAGGAATAAGATCAGAGAAATAAGTATAAGCTAAAGCACAGGCTAAAGTAAACTTGACAAAACGCAACGATAGCGCGATCTAGAAAACGGTCAAAATTAGCAGCGCCATCTAGTTGCGTTAATAATTTTAATATTAATAATTGAAACTTCGGATGTATTGCTGAGTAGATTTATAAATGATTACCTACATGCTCATCATTAATTTTAAAATCATTAAGTAGGTAGGTACTTCAAATTTAAATTTCCAAAACGCTAAATGATCTGCATTCTTGACCTCACAACGCTACCTGGTTGTGAAAATGAAAAATATAGATGGCGTTGCTAACCAACGCCAAGGAAAAATATTTTATTTTCTAGCTGGTTTGTACCCGCTACTTTGTCAGTAAAATAACATAAGTAGGTAGGGTACTTTAAAACCTATAAAAATTATCGAAAAGTCTAAGCAAAAATCTCCAATAGCTTTCAAAACTCAAAATGATCGTATCTCGACCTCCGCTATAGTACAAACGCCACCTAGGAGAAAAAAGTAAAAAGCAGTTTTGACCTCGGGTGATACAGATAGCGTTCTAACCAAAGCCAAGGAAAAAGTATTTTAATATTAAAAAAATCTTTATTTCGGATATATTGATGAGTGGAAATATACATGTTACATGTTTATCATTAATTTAAAAATCATTTACCATGCAAAATGAGAAAAAAACAAAAAAATCTGCAATGCAAGAACATAGAAAAAAGAGGCGGTCACCCATCATCTTTATGACCTCGCCCAGGGTCGCTGAACTTTTTTCCCCATACAAACTTGCAACCCTTATTTTCACGCCCCCTTATAAATATTTAAAGAAAAAAGTAGCCTATGTCCGTCCCTGGGGTATAATCTTTATCCATGCAAAATTTCAGCTCAATCTGTTCAGCGGTTTGGGCGTGAAAGCGTAACAAACAGACAGACAGACAGACAGACAGACAGACAGAGTTACTTTCAGATTTATAATATTAGTATGGATGGATTGATATATTACCACTCCCCTCTCCCATTCCATAGTTCCCAGACACTTTTTAAACTATCATGGTTTTCAACATTTTTAACACAGTTAACGGGATATTTACCATGATTTAATGTTGCATACGCCATGATCAATAGTATCTATGGTATTAATCATGGTTAATATCCCGTTACCTGTGTTAAAAATCCCAGACACCTTGTCCTACCGTACTAACTGATGTTTATTCTGTGGTCGCGATGTATCTTACATTTTTAAACTCATGATAACTTTTGAATAAACTGTCCGATTTCAATCATTCAAAAAGTAATCGACGGGTACTGAAACAGAAATTTATTTGGATAAGAATAAATACCAAAATAAGAATAACGTGGTCTGCTTTTGGTCGGCATTTTTATTCACTTTTTAAATTATAAAAGTTGTTATTCTGACACAACCACAATAGTTGGACATATGCTATCGCTGACTTTTTTGTAGATATTGATACGTTCTTTAATATTGTAGAAAATTTTTTTGTTCTATCATCAATAGTTTTCGCAGCGCACGCGATATGAAGAATTTTATGTTCAAAATTTTTACACCTTTGGTTACATTATTGCAATTTTCATAAGGATCTCTAATTTTTTTGAAAATAATTTATAGCCTATGTTCATCACAGATAATGTAGGATTCTAATGGTGAAAGAATTTTTCAAATCGGTCCAGTAGTTTCGGAGCCTATTCAATTCAAACAAACAAACAAACAAACAAACAAACAAACAAACAAATGTTTCCTCTTTATAATATTAGTGTAGATTTCGCAAAATTTCCCAGTAGATAAGTACCTGCCTATTTAGAAACACATTAATGAAGCAACTCTCTGTCGTTTCTCTAGACTTCTATAGTTAGATACACAGCCACAGGCAGTGTGGCCAACTCCTCAGTTTTAACTGTAGGGTGCTGTAGGTAGATCCACAGCAAAACCTATTCCCTATTACAGCATAATATGATCTGTGCCTATACGTGTGTAAGTACAATATTATGTGTAATATATATGTTATGTCTATGCCTGCGTCGCAGAAGGTTGCGGGTTCGATCCCCGCCGCGGGACAAATGTTTGTATGACCTACAGATATTTGTCTCGGGTCTGGGTGTTTCTATGTATAATATGTATGTATTTACAAACAAAAAGTATATAAGTAGTATATCAGTTATCTGGTTCCCATAGTACGCAAGCTTTGCTTAGTTTGGGGCTAGATGATGCTGTGTGAAAATGTCTTAAAAAAAAAAAAAAAAAAAAAAATGTAACCAAATAGGTAGATGCTACCTACTTATTTAGTTACATACTTAGCCACGGAGGTACGAGTAGGTACCTACCTACCTATGTAGTACTCATACGAACTTACTTACCCAAGTACCTACCTACTTTTTATTAATTTTGGAAGCCTATCTGATTTACCTACCCCTTTGACAACTTTAAAGTGTTGAAAGGATCTTGAGTGACGATCTGAAAAAAATGTCTACCGTGCCTTGGAAGTCGTGAACCAGTTTCTTTTAGTTTTTGCTTCACTTTTTTCTGTTAGGTATGAGCATCATTAGGTAAACCTACCATTAGATAGGTAGGTGTCATAGGAACCATACCATGTAGGTATGTACGTAGGTATCATGGAATGGTAGGTATGTAGGTACGTTGTCCTATGATAGTCAGGTTAAAATTGATAAAATTACCATCTAGGCAAGTAGTGTAAGTACCTCTTTTTAGACCTTGAAATTTGATTTTATTTGCTTTTTTCGTCATTAACATAAAAAATTACAAACTAGTGAAGAAAAAAAAAAGGAAAATTATTCTAGGCAAGTAGTGTAAGTACCTCTTTTTGGACCTTGAAATTTGATTTTATTTTCTTATTTCGTCATTAACATAAAATAATTACAAACTAGTAAGGAAAAATAAAACAAAATTATTCTAGGCAAGTAGTGTAGGTACCTTTTTTTGGACCTTGAATTTAAATTTTATTTTCTTTTTTCGCAATCAACATAAAAAAAATACAAAATAGTAAAGCAAAAAAAAAAGCAAAATTAAAATAATTTTCTAATGGTATCGAACCGGCACATCTCATATTGAGAACCGGCGGACAAGACCACTACACCAAAGTGTACTTGATTTGCACGCCGAAATTTTAAAAAGGTTCATACAACATTATATCGTATAGTCTCGTTATACCGTACGCTAAAACGCATGACTAGGTAACTATGACTGGTACTCTCTGTAATCTGTGGCCAGGTTCCGCCTACTTTACAGTGACCATACGTTAAAATTTCTCCAGACATGTCGTTTTATTTTAGAATTATCAGGGTTTTTCTAAGATAATAAGATACAAAATATGTTTAAGATGCTTTTTTTAAGTAGAAAAATAATCAAATTCACCCACAACAGGACGATTATTATTATTAAGATAAAAATATCAACGTGTACCTATACGTACATTTAGGTATGTGAGCTTGCGGAACGCACGTGGCTTCACTTACGTGGTACCAACAACACACGCGACTTTTCCATTGAAATTGATTTTTTTCTCTGGTCTTTGTCCGCATTTTAAATTTTCCGTATGGTAACCCTACTCGCCGCAGACTTAGCCGCCGGCGCGCTCACCGTGCGACTAGGTAACTAAGTAACTTAGACCCGATGACCGTCGCACTTTTTAAGACATTTAGCGTGCGGTGAGCATTTACACGGGAAAATTGGCATGCGATGCTAAATCGTACGTGCTTATACCGTGTCGTGTAAATGCACCTTAAGCTAAGTCCATTCAGCGTACGGTCTCCAGTTAGAGTAAGCGCATTTACACGACACGGTATACCGTATGACTAGGTTACTTAGTCGCACGGTGAGCGCGCCGGGTGGCTAACACTGCGGCGAGTAGGGTTACCATACGGAAAATTTTAAACGCGGACAAAGACCAGAGAAAAAAATCTATTTCAATGGAAAAGTCGCGAGTGCGTGGGCGTTTTCGTGGGCGTGGGCGTGGGCGTGGGCGTGGGCGTACGCGTGGGCTCAGAATTTCTCCTATGACAAGGTCTATGTTGGTAACACGTAAGTGAAGCCACGTGCGTTCCGCAAGCTCACATACCTAAATGTACGTATAGGTACACGTTGATATTTTTATCTTAATAATAATATTCGTCCTGTTGTAGGTGAATTTGATTATTTTTCTACTTAAAAAAAGAATCTTAAACATATTTTGTATCTTATTATCTTAGAAAAATCCTGATAATTCTAAAATAAAACGACATGTCTGGAGAAATTTTAACGTATGGTCACTGTAAAGTAGGCGGAACCTGGCCACAGATTACAGAGAGTACCAGTCATAGTTACCTAGTCATGCGTTTTAGCGTACGGTATAACGAGACTATACGATATAATGTTGTATGAACCTTTTTAAAATTTCGGCGTGCAAATCAAGTACACTTTGGTGTAGTGGTCTTGTCCGCCGGTTCTCAATATGAGATGTGCCGGTTCGATACCATTAGAAAATTATTTTAATTTTCCTTTTTTTTTTTTGCTTTACTATTTTGTATTTTTTTTATGTTGATTGCGAAAAAAGAAAATAAAATTTAAATTCAAGGTACAAAAAAAGGTACTTACACTACATGCCTAGAATCATTTTCCTTTTTTTTTTTGCTTTACTAGTTTGTAATTTTTTTATGTTAATGGCGAAATAAGAAAATAAAATCAAATTTCAAGGTCCAAAAAGAGGTATTTAACTACTTACACTACTTTCTTGCTTAGATGGTAATTTTATCAATTTTAAGCTGACTATCATAGGACAACGTACCTACATACCTACGTATGTACATACCTACATGGTATGGATCCTATGACACCTACCTATCTAATGGTAGGTTTACCTAATGATACTCATACGTAACAGAAAAAAGTGAAGCAAAAACTAAAAGAAAGTGGTTCACGACTTCCAGTCCAGGGCACGGTAGACATTTTTTTCAGATCGTTTGATATAATAGGTTTTGCTGTGGATCTACCTACTTTACAGCACCCTACAGTTAAAACTGAGGAGTTGGCTACACTGGCTGTGGCTTTGTATCTAGCTCTAGAAGTCTAGAGAAACGACAGAGAGTTGCTTCATCAATGTGTTTCTAAATAGGTAGGTACTTACCTACTGGGACATTTTGTGAAATTGTTAATAAGTAGGTACCTACCTACTATAATAGTATAAACTATTATAGGTAAGTACCTCATTATCTCACTGGATAGGTAGGTAGGTACTTATGTACCTACCTACCTATCCGTTTCTCCGCACTGTCTTGCTCGCTCGCTCGGTGGATCTGAACACGCGCAGACGTGCACTCGGCGACCACTCGCCGCTCGATGCACATTACACTGGATAGGTAGGTAGGTACATAAGTACCTACCTACCTATCCAGTAAGATAATGGCTGTACGTACCTACATTACCTACTACCTACGTATGTATGTCGCAGGCAACTTATTTGTATAGGTAGTTGCGTGGTTGTATGTATAGGTAGCTAAGTCCATTCAGCGTACGGTCTCCAGTACCTACCTACGTATCATAATATTATGTACCTATCTATCTACCTACAATTTTTTATAGAATAAAATCTTCACACAGATAGGTAAGTTTGTACCTACTTAGGTATAAATTTACATATCTGCGCGTCTGGGATTCGAACTCGCAGCCTTCGGATGTAGGTTGATGAGGGTACGTAGGTACATCTCACTAGGGTAACACGGTTCTCAACACTACTTAGAAGTATGTACATAGGTACCTACCTACCCGGGTAGCATACCTAGGTACATATTCTCATCTATCTACCTACTTAGGTACGTGTAAGTATTTATTTAGGTACCTACCTACATTGGTAGTATGGTACCAAAATAGGTACCTACGTAGAGTATTTTAATAGGTTTAGTCCTGTTGGTAGGTACTCAGGTAGGTCGGTCCTACCTAGGTACTATCATAAAGCTGTATCACATAACTACCTACCTACTAGGTAGGTACCTACCATCCCAACAATGTGGTAGGTAGGTAGGTAGTACTTAGATAATTACTTTTTTGTTCGGACACGTTTTGGTAATAAGTTACTCGCTACTCGACTAAAATACAAGACTAGTCCGAACTACGCATTAGTGTGTGTCACAGAACTATAGTTCTGTGGTGTGTGTCATTCACAGTGTCATTATTACTGTCATTTTTATCTATTCTCCGGTAGGTACCTAGACAATTCGCTACTATGATGCTAAGGAAGCTGAGACAGGTACAGTTCTTCCAACGGATCTTGACATTCGTGAAGTTACCTACAAATTTTTATAGAATAAAATCTTCACAGTTAGGAAAGTTTGTACCTACGTAGGTATAAATTTACATATCTGCGCGTCTGGGATTCGAACTCGCAGCCTTCGGAGGTAGGTTGATGAGGTACATCTCACTAGGCTAACACGGTTCTCAACTCTACTTAGAAGTATGCAGGTACCTACCTACCCGGGTAGCATACCTAAGTACATATTCTCGTCTATCTACCTACTTAGGTACGTGTAAGTATTTATTTAGGTACCTACCAACATTGGTAGTATGGTACCAAAATAGGTACCTACGTAGAGTATTCCTGTTGGTAGGTACCTAGGTACTCAGGTATAAACGCATATAAATTTTTCGAAACGAAAAATCCAGTGATGCACGGCCGGGATTCGAACCCACGACCTTCGGATTGAAAGTCGAGGCACAACCCCATTCGACCAACACGGCTTCTAGGTAGGTAGGTTATACATTTATAGGTAAGGTAAGTATACTAGTAGCTAGTAGGTAGGTACCTACTTATTCACAATTTCGCAAAATTTCCCAGTAGATAAGTACCTGCCTATTTAGAAACACATTAATGAAGCAACTCTCTGTCGTTTCTCTAGACTTCTATAGTTAGATACACAGCCACAGGCAGTGTGGCCAACTCCTCAGTTTTAACTGTAGGGTGCTGTAGGTAGATCCACAGCAAAACCTATTCCCTATAACAGCATAATATGATCTGTGCCTATACGTGTGTAAGTACAATATTATGTGTAATATATAATTATGTTATGTGTCTGCCTGCGACGCAGAAGGTTGCGGGTTCGATCCCCGCCGCGGGACAAATGTTTGTATGACCTACAGATATTTGTCTCGGGTCTGGGTGTTTCTATGTATAATATGTATGTATTTACAAACAAAAAGTATATAAGTAGTATATCAGTTATCTGGTTCCCATAGTACGCAAGCTTTGCTTAGTTTGGGGCTAGATGATGCTGTGTGAAAATGTCTTAAAAAAAAAAAAAAAAAAAAATGTAACCAAATAGGTAGATGCTACCTACTTATTTAGTTACATACTTAGCCACGGAGGTACGAGTAGGTACCTACCTACCTATGTAGTACTCATACGAACTTACTTACCCAAGTACCTACCTACTTTTTATTAATTTTGGAAGCCTATCTGATTTACCTACCCCTTTGACAACTTTAAAGTGTTGAAAGGATCTTGAGTGACGATCTGAAAAAAATGTCTACCGTGCCTTGGAAGTCGTGAACCAGTTTCTTTTAGTTTTTGCTTCACTTTTTTCTGTTAGGTATGAGCATCATTAGGTAAACCTACCATTAGATAGGTAGGTGTCATAGGAACCATACCATGTAGGTATGTACGTAGGTATCATGGAATGGTAGGTATGTAGGTACGTTGTCCTATGATAGTCAGGTTAAAATTGATAAAATTACCATCTAGGCAAGTAGTGTAAGTACCTCTTTTTAGACCTTGAAATTTGATTTTATTTGCTTTTTTCGTCATTAACATAAAAAATTACAAACTAGTGAAGAAAAAAAAAGGAAAATTATTCTAGGCAAGTAGTGTAAGTACCTCTTTTTGGACCTTGAAATTTGATTTTATTTTCTTTTTTCGTCATTAACATAAAAAAATTACAAACTAGTGAAGAAAAAATAAAACAAAATTATTCTAGGCAAGTAGTGTAGGTACCTCTTTTTGGACCTTGAATTTAAATTTTATTTTCTTTTTTCGCAATCAACATAAAAAAAATACAAAATAGTAAAGCAAAAAAAAAAGCAAAATTAAAATAATTTTCTAATGGTATCGAACCGGCACATCTCATATTGAGAACCGGCGGACAAGACCACTACACCAAAGTGTACTTGATTTGCACGCCGAAATTTTAAAAAGGTTCATACAACATTATATCGTATAGTCTCGTTATACCGTACGCTAAAACGCATGACTAGGTAACTATGACTGGTACTCTCTGTAATCTGTGGCCAGGTTCCGCCTACTTTACAGTGACCATACGTTAAAATTTCTCCAGACATGTCGTTTTATTTTAGAATTATCAGGATTTTTCTAAGATAATAAGATACAAAATATGTTTAAGATTCTTTTTTTAAGTAGAAAAATAATCAAATTCACCTACAACAGGACGAATATTATTATTAAGATAAAAATATCAACGTGTACCTATACGTACATTTAGGTATGTGAGCTTGCGGAACGCACGTGGCTTCACTTACGTGGTACCAACAACACACGCGACTTTTCCATTGAAATTGATTTTTTTCTCTGGTCTTTGTCCGCATTTTAAATTTTCCGTATGGTAACCCTACTCGCCGCAGACTTAGCCGCCGGCGCGCTCACCGTGCGACTAGGTAACTAAGTAACTTAGACCCGATGACCGTCGCACTTTTTAAGACATTTAGCGTGCGGTGAGCATTTACACGGGAAAATTGGCATGCGATGCTAAATCGTACGTGCTTATACCGTGTCGTGTAAATGCACCTTTACTCTTTGACGGAATGACGAGCACAGTGCCCAGTAATTTGTTGGCCCAGAATGGATGTAGTTATTAACCGTAGTGCGAGCCACAATGCCGCAGCAGGAGCTTCACGATTGAATATTTAATTGAATGTAGGGCATTTATGGTGGGGTCAACGGACTGACCAAGAATCGGAGAGCTGGCCAATTGGCCGCAGATAAGATATGGAGCTATGAACATTGGAATGGGTTAAGTAAAGGTACAACGTGACATTTCTTGCAGATAATCAGACTATGAATCCCAACTTCAAAGGACAAAATTGCCGCTTTGATTCCTTTATAATGTCGGCACAATCAAATTTAGAACAATAATTTGATTCAGAGCATTTAAGGTAATTCACCAGTTGGCAAGCTTTTAAACTTTCAAAAATCGAGCGTTTTCATAAATATAACTATCCTATTAAAAAAATAATTGATATAAGAATACAGCCACAGTTCGGTTCGGTAAATAAATTGCTAGAATGACTCTTTAAAGTACCAACCACGTAATTTCGTGATCTAATCTTTTTAAAGGTCGGCTATTGTTCTATTGTTATATTATTATTTTGGGTTCGAATCCCGGCCGTGCATCGATGGATTTTTGGTTTCGTAAAAATTTATATGCGCTATAACACGAGCTCTTAACGGTGAAGGTAAACATCGTGAGGAAACTCGCAGCTTCGTCAGCTCCACATATATTGACGTCGTCTTTCCTGTGGGCCAGGCTGATTAAGCTGAGAGGATGGTTTAGGTGCTGGGCAAGCCTATTCCATCTATTTCCCAGGCACTACAGCGTCCCGTTAAGTGTAGGCATGGATTGTGCCTCCTGACGCTGTATAAATAATCTAATATAGATGTAAAGGCCTCAGTTTTTTTATTGTTATATTTTATTGTCTGTGATAAATAAAATTTCATCGACCTAATATGAATCTTTCGGGCACGATAAATAAATTGTACGTACCCTATGTCTGGCGTATTGTAAATTAAATTATAAAAAATGTCTTTATCCATATCACCCTCTGCAACAGTATCCGCCAACTTTTCATAACCGAAGCAGAAACTTGTAACATTCGTAAAAATACAATAAAAGCTGAGTTTTAATACCCGTCAACGAAAAGCTACCGAGATCCAGCCGACCGCAGAGTGACAACCCTCGCAATTTTTACACTCAAGCTTGTGACACACACATTATCTCTCAACGCAAAATGAGCTTTAACACGTTATCGTTTGGTTCAATTTGCTTTTTTTTACCTTCGGCATTTGTCTAGTTTTATACAATGGAATATGAACTATACACACAGATTTTAAGTCTCATTATTGCTTGATGCGTTCTGCTGATTCATGGGTGTCATCCGAGTGTGGTTTGTAAGGCCGGCACCCTTCCCGAAATGTTATAATAACAATTTTAGGTAACGAGATAAGTAAAAATACGAGGTTGTTAAAGCGTGAAAAGTAGTAATGGGGAGCAAAGTCAACAGTTGCGGAATAATATTATTCACCCTGCATGTTATTTACACCTATGCACTACCAAACTGAATTCCAAACATGGAATAAAAATATATTTATTACACCAAACACATTCGAAAAGGATAAGCTATATCCATATCTAACAGAGACTACAGCTTTGTAAGAAGCAGAGAAAAAAATCAAATTAATAAGTTTGAAGTAATAACATTTTGGAAAGAACTATGAGGAGCAACAAAGAAAAATGCCTGTAATCTTCAATAAATAGTAGACTCATTCAAGTGTTACAAAGATTTTTATTACAAACCGTGTATAAAGTGAGTACCAGCTGGGAGTACAAGGGCACGAGGTGAGGCGAGGTTTATTCAACAATTTGACGACAAAGCCCAATTACGGCGGCCGATCAAACGGGGCCAGTGAAAAATTGGGACTTCAGTGAAGTGCCATGGCCCGGAAAATTGTCCACATGATCGGTCTAAAACAAGCCGGTCTCGTTTTCATATGTTTTTTTTATTATTTTCACGCTAGGAATATAGGAAATATATTGCCAATCATTTTGAAACCTGATTTTATGAAACGCGTTATTGGTTTTTTGCGAAGGCGAGACGTTTATAAAATCTAGAGCTTCCACTTTTCACTTAATCCTATCCGATTCTTGCTAGTTACAATCGTTGTTGCTACCTTGCCTCAAATTAACTTAAATTTCTGGGCAAAATTTTGAATAGATAGTTTATTATAGAAAATTTGGATTAAATAGTTTATACCTACCCGTATATTACAGTTTATTTTTAATTCTTTAGTATTTATCCAAAAATACGGATATTATAAAGACTGAAAGCTATTTATTGCGGGCATAACAATAGCTGAATTATTGGTACTAAAAGCACCCGCTCGTTGCAATAAATCTTCAATAAACACATACAAAAATCTGTATAATTGGTTCAGTACCCTTATGGCACTATCGATCGATTACTCACTCGATCGACAGATGGCCTCCAATCATTAGTAACAAGATCCAATGCTATACACAGTTATTGGATTTTATATTAGAACTACGTTTCTTCACAGCGATTGGAAAACGAAGAATTCATTGAATTTCGAAATTGAAAGTAAATATCTCTGTTTTAATATAAAATTATATGGATTCAAAACATTAAAAAGTTTTCTTACAATGAAAGCAAATATATAAGGAAATCAAATTGAATTTCAAATATAGACATTCTAAATTCAACATAGGATAAACATGAACTACTTATTCTGTTTATTTTCACCTGAATTCAATTAACTGTTCGTGAGTTAAAATAACAAATTCCGTGATGTTTTATGCCTCGAGGTAAATGCAACATTATAGATTTTTTAACACACTTCCTTCCAACTCGTACTTCCGCAAATTTTAATTAAAATTTTATCGACCAAGCAATTAATATACTCATATATGCAAAGAATGCGATGAAAGCAAATGATTTTCATAAAATATATAATTGTAATTTAGTTAAAAATTAACTGTATAATCTTCCTTCATGTTCCATAAGATTTTCTATGTTGTCGGTATGAGGAAGAAACTACCGATACGTGTAAAGATGGTAAAACAAAATTCAGATCATCATCATCATGTCAGCCATCTAGTGTCCACTGCTGAACATAGGCCTCTCCCATCGATTTCCACAGCGATCGATCTTGTGCAGCCTGCACCCAACGGCTCCCAGCAGCCTCTACCAGATCGTCTTTCCATCTAAAATTCAGATAACTTACCATTATTTGAAGATTGAAGTACACTGCCATCAGGTGTGCCACATGCTCGTTTGCCCCCTCTTCCATAAAAAAAAAAAAAAAAAAACAAACAAAATCTTACACCACGGTCATAAGAGATCTTCAAATAAACAATTTATCCCACAATAAACATTTTGCGTAAGTACTTAATTAAATAATTTTCGGAGTTTTGATGTGGTGATTGAAATTCTTATCATCCCGCGGAGCAAAGAAGGGAATGAAACAAATTAAATCGTATTCTTAAGAAAAGTAACAATTTCAATTTTCCCCAAATGCAAAAGCCATGTTTAAGTAGGTCAGCTTTGCAATGTGCTATTTGTGTTATAAGGTAATCACGAATTTTAAATTTTCTTATTAGCGTTCAGGAAATAAGAGAAAATGAAAACAACAAGGAAAAATATTAAATTCCTAAAAAAATACTACTTCAACAGTATTCAAACAAATTGCGTTCGAATTCAAACATTTCCTTTTGGGTTAGCAACTACCCCAATATCAAGTCCATAAAAGAGCAGTTATTTTTAGATGTAACCAGTTATAGATGCGTCGTAAATTCACGTGTAGCAATAACGGACGGCAGGACGCTCGTCGTGTTTCGATAGATTGGACCGATGACGGGTTAGGTGGCTTGCACTAGGCAGCGTTCTGTCACACTTTGTTTCATTAGATTTGTCATATCATCTTTTTACATCCTATGCTGCTTATTACATAAACGTAAAACCTTAGTTAAACCCCATGTTGACACATGTCAAAACGAAACTGTTACCACAAAAAAAGCGTTCTATATACGAGTATTTAAAGATCGTTTTTCTAGGGACAGTTTTTTAGTCAGTCTTAGTCTAAACTCTTTTCATATTCTTGTAATAAGACGGTATATCACTAATTCACTATCCCTCATTCTGTTGTCGAAGATTTCTGAATCGTCATGCCAATGTTTAGATTCAAGATTGTTACTGTACAATTTTCTTTTCGTATTATGTTTAAATGATGTCATTTGTCTTTATATTAATGATAAATTTGCGTGGCCTGATGTCGCTCTGCACCTCGACAGCTGATGTGTGCACAATGCCTTTGCTATCTTGCTTAGCTTCTTGAATTTTACTAACTTTACTTTTAATTTTACAACTAAGTTAGTTAAGAAATTAGCCTAAGTTTAGATCTAAGATGGATCACCTAAAAAAAGCTAGGCCCCAAACCGTGTTTGTTGCCCTGATTCTTCACGGTATTGGTCGCGAAGGAACAGGAGTAGAATCACCTAGTTTTAAGACGTTCCAAAGTGATCCCAGCGGTCCTACTGAATAAATGCTTTTTGACTTTGACTTTGACTTTGGATGTTATCCACCACAACAATTTAAACACATGTCATACGTTATCATATTGCATAATGTAGAGCTAAAGCGTTGACCTCACATGCCAGTACTATAGTACTGGCATGTGAGTACTATAGTACTGGCATGTGAGGTCAACGCTCATTCGACCTGGTGAAAGACAAGCAGTAACAGACTCAGTTACCCATCGCACTACGATCATTCAATTCTGCCGGCGGTTGAGATTTGTGGTGTGATAAACTAAGCCTCAATGTACACAATAGAGCGGATTTGAAACCTAGACTGTGTACCAATCAAAGGATTTGCAAGTCAGAATCACCTTAAAATGCCTTAGATCATCACTTTAGCCTTATAATACATAAGTTGATCTCAATAAATGTGCCCAATTCTGTAAGAACTTTTATGAGCCTGAAAGTATCATGTTTTGGACTTTTGGGATAAGTCTTCTCAGTAAGAATAAGCGTGCTAGATTATCAAATCACGCTATTTATCCACATTCGACTTTTAATTGATATAACTAGTACATAAGCATAGGAATAATAATTGTCGGGTTTCCTTACACCATTTCTAACATCATAATATTTTCCAGTGTATAATTTTTTTTGTAAAAAAGCTTTCAAACAAATCTGTAAATACAAGTCGTCTAAAACGAAACCTTTCATATTTGATAACGCTACGAACTTGCGAAATCGCAAACGCACCATAAAGGGAATAAACAGGTTAGTTCTGAAAAGATTTATTCCCAGTTCGGGGAGTGTATACTTCCTGTATGCAGGCTTCGTGTATTCTTCACAGTGTATTTACGATCGCTAGGTAACCTATCCTTATTTTAACCTGCTCGTTCTCTACCATCAACAAAATAAATATGAATAATACCAACAAAACAAACAAACAGGAACACGAATGTATGACCCCGAGACGTGTTAGAAATTCTTTCAGATTTTTTGTGTATACCATTGAATCATTGATCCATTGAAAATGTCTACCAACAAACTTAAAAAAGCATAGTCTTTGCTAAGCATAGTTCGACATTCTCTCATATTTTGTGTAGGTATATCAGATCCATTGAAAATGTCTACCAACAAACTTAATATATCAGATCAATTAACTTGAAGCTACTCGATTCTATCTTCTTAATACTACACTGCTCTGAACAGTTCAAATAGAAATACGTTCTGATTCTTTTGTGCAATCATATAAGCTGTTTCCGTTTACGCTGCGTCATACCACGTATGCACGAGACACAAAGCATGTAAGGCATTATCGTCATTTCTCGTACAATGCATCTTTAGAGCTACATTTTATATTCCGAATATGTTTGTGTCTTACAACTTTTACAACTTTTACTCATCACTTAGGACGACAGAGTTCTAATGGGCATCACTGTGTCTTCTATGAATCAGATTAATATTCCAAAAATGAAATACCATCGTAAGAATGTAAAATTTTACGTGAAGCAGAATAAATCTTTGAGGCCATTTTCAGCTCAACAGTTCTATTGTCCAAACTAAAACCCCGAGGATGATAATTTCATTGGATGTTTTATACTTACATGAAATTGGGAATAATAATGATGAATAATCTGTGGAATGCATCCTAATCGAAAAAATAAATATCTGAAGTTTTAAGAGAATCTGAATTTACCAAAGCTTGTATTAACGAACAGTTTTTTGTGAAAAAATAAAATTCACATGTAAACTCGGCATGTCCCACAAAGTCAGCTGTCAAAGAGTTGTCAATGTCACGCCAAATAAAACCCGCCCAAGCCGCTTGTTTCAGCAGCTGCTGTCACCGAGGTGTTGCCAATATTTTGAGGGATGATATCTTTTATTTTTAACATATATTTATGACATTTTATTCATTTTTTATATTACATATTTTTAATCAAAGCTTTTGTTAAATTGACAGTGAAATCATAGGTAAGAAAGTATACGTAAATAATTAAAAGGTGAGTACTATGAATACCTACCATACTCTTGCAATAAATGATGTGAAAATAGCACTTGCGGGTAATGCTCAAACTTGATTTGAATTAATTAAAACTATATTTCAAATCCTATTCAAATTAATTCAGACTGCTTTTCAATAAACAAGCTTTGAGTTTGAGTTTAGTACTTTTTATTTGAATTTCGTTCAAAAGTTTCTGTACATATTTAGTTTTTCATCATAAATGAGTTGTTGCCGTCATAGGTTTGCATCGTATAAAACTGTAAGGTATTTGCAAAGTTAAACAATAAAAATAAAAGTACCGAGAGACAAAGGGAATGTAAAGACTAGCATACAGAAGGATAAGGAGAAGCCTAGGTATCCAGCAATGATCGACGACCTCTGTGGTGCAGTGGGCGAAAGCCCGGCTGCGACGCAGAAGGTTGCGGGTTCAATCCCCGCCGCGGGACAAGTGTTTGTATGATCTACAAGTATTTGTCTCGGGTCTGGGTGTTTCTATGTATAACATGTATGTATTTACGAACAAAAAGTATATAAGTAGTATATCAGTCATCTAGTACCCATAACACAAGCTCTGCTTACTTTGGGGCTAGATGATGCTGTGTGAAAAGTCCAGCATTATTTATTTATTTATTAATGAGTCTGCTTTGCTTAATAATAATGATAATGAAAATCATTTTCAACCGACTTCAAAAAAGGAGGTTCTCAATTCGTCTGTATGTTTTTTTTAATAATAATAATAATAATGCTGGACTTTTCACACAGCATCATCTAGCCCCAAAGTAAGCAGAGCTTGTGTTATGGGTACTAGATGATTGATATACTACTTATATACTTTTTGTTTGTAAATACATACATATTATTATACATAGAAACACCCAGACCCGAGACAAATATCTGTAGGTCATACAAACATTTGTCCCGCGGCGGATTTTTGTATCTTGTTACGCGATTTTTCCGCTATTTGTTGACCGATTTGCAAAATTCTTTTTATGTTTGAAAGGGGTGGTCCCATATAAATTTTATTCCTGAGGGATTGACAGTTTCCCCGTAAAACTCTAAACACCTTCCCTCCTAGCCATGTCACAAATAGAAATCGAAACGACAGCTTGACGCCCTGAGTCACACCGCGTTTGAGTCTAACATTGAAGTCGGTTTTCTTTTTAGTATTAAAACGTAATTATAATAATTCAATCCTATCAATATATATATATATTTATTTACAGAAACTAAGCTACTACATATTTACATATATTTCAGTGGATCAACTTTTTTCTGTCATGAATCAACTTTTTGTGTAAAAAAATAAATGTTAAAATATTGCTATAATTCCACCTAATATTGTTAAATAAATTTATGCAGTTTACAAATCTACTACGAGCACCAAAAAATTTTGTCGTTTTCATGGATTTTTATGCCTTTTTTCCACAAGTGGCTCCCAAAAATGACACCTGACTCACAATGACGTATTAAGGTAAAAAGTTCATAAAAAACAATATTTTAAAAAGTAAATCTGTTTCAATGTAAAGTATTATTCAATTAAATCAATCTGGCATAATCAAAATGTAAATAAAGTGTCTAAATTTTTTGAAAATATACCTCATTGTGTCTCTGGGGTCACTTAATGAAAGAAATTTTATTTACTTTTCTTGTAATTCTGTTTCTAGAAATGCCAGAAAGATGCACTTTTTACATGACTATTGTTGGTTATTCTTCAAACTTTTGTCATACAACATTTTGTATAATAACCTTTACTTTTTTAATAATCCTGCTATCTATGTCCAAATTTTTGGGGACAACTACGTGAGCCCGGAGACATACTGGTGACTCCAGAGACATAAATGGTACTATGACATAGGCAAATTACAGTATAAAAAACCATACAAGGTACAAAAATATCTTTTAAATGTGACAACCAGTTTACCTTTTAATGTTATCATAGAAAATAAACCCTAATCTAACAAATATGACATTTTTCTCTAATATGTAAGATAACATTTTATGAAAATGGGGGTTTTAGTTTACTTAAACAGTCACCTGCGTAGTAAACCAGTCCTCTTTCGCATTTTTTCACAAAATAAAATAAATCTCGCTTAAAAGAAAGGCCAATAAAGCTTTTTGTAGATGAAATGTAATTTCTAGCGCATCGGATAGCGGCTCGCCTTGAGCGTAGTTTTTTCACTAACTTATCGACTGAAGATATCTTTCAGAAGAAATGGCCAAATAAAATAATTTGACTACCTGTAGATTCATCAAAATAATCAGTCTTTCATCCCGTGGGATGAGAAAGTCTGGGCTGTCTGGCCAGCCATGCCTGGGGGTACAGGCCTTTCTTCACTTCTGTCATTCTTCTCTGTCCTGTGGTATGGTAATCTTGCCCTTGTATTATATTCTACAGACTTTACCATGCCGTCGATCCTTTCTTTCTGTGATGACGACCACTCTATTTACCACCTCTGGGTGGTACTCATTTACAACTTTGATCCTGTCATCACCGCACTTGGCCACTTGTCCTGTCCAACCAACTCTATTTGAGCCTCAATAACAACTTGTGTGTGTGTTTCGGTATCGATGACTGGGTAGATCTATAAGAGTAATACCGAGCATTGCTTATTCCATAGCTCCCTGTGCGACTCTGATCTTGTGCAGTCTCCTTCATGAGCGCCTATGTCTCGGCACCATAATTTCATAGTTAGTGAACTCAATTACTACTTTGCTATGCTGTCATCACCGCGCCTGGCTAGTCCTGCCCAACCAATACCATTTGAGCCCCAATAACCGCTTGTGCATCTTGAAATTCAGTCTTGTTCATTCGTAAATTTCGGTATTGGGGACAATCTTATAAGTGTGATACCAAGCATTGCTCGCTCTAGCTCTCAATGCGACTCTGATCTTGAGCACAGTCTCCTTCGTGAGCGTCAATGATGATACCTAGTTGGCACCATGATGGCAGTTGGCAGAACACATTGGCATTGGAAATATCCAATGGCAATGTTTGGAGATATACTACAGGCAGACTTTTATTCCCGAGCTGTCTAATTCAAGAGTTTTTACGACGTCTCCTGGGACAGCCGTAAAAAGCTTGGGTGATAAGGTCAAGATACTAATAGTTTTCCTCTTTACATGGTGATTTGGAGAATTTTGCTATGTAGCCACTCTTCTATGGTGGTATACATCATCCGCAGTATATCCAATAATATCCATATAGTTAAAATCGATCTGACAGCGATGTAGAGAGATTGCTCTATGCTTTCCAAGGTTTTTTCGTAATCTACGAAGGCCATTCATATTCAAGCCAGTTGACTTCTTGACTCTACTCCGTCGCCGACATTGAGTGTGGGTAAAAATAGACCAAAGAAAATATAGGGAATGCGTAAAAGCAGAATCGAATGAAGTATGGTGTATCGTATCGACCTCACAAATGACTTGTATTCTTAATTCATACTTAAAGCTATTTTAAACTTAAATCAGAGTGTTTTCTATTCGAAACTAAAAATGTGCAATGAATCTTTATGTATTAAGCCTGTTTATCACTTACCAGATTGTTTATTGTATAAATTATGGTAATTTTTATGCAGAATGTCTCTTGGGACACTAAAAATTGTCTCTTGGGTCACAGTTTTTGTGAGCCAGTAGAACGGTGACTCAGGATACAAACTACGGTTTTTGACTCTTTTTCTTCAACGAATTTGATGAGAGTAAAAAAACACGTGGATGCAAAGCATTTCAGAATCAAATGTCAAAACATAATAACCAAATTACTTTAAAAAGTAGTTTACTTGTAGGAAATTTTATCGTGAGTCAGCGGATGAAAAACAATGACACCCAGTCCCGCTGCGAACTACAGACGTAATGGCAGAGTCCACATAATGGCCAGGGGTCAGCAATCTTTATTTTACGACATGCAGATGAGTTTTCTATTAGCCTAGCCAATAACCGTCTATATTACTTACACTTTGTTGTACTTTTTTGTCGTTACCCAGTTGACAACGCGATTTGGGTAAATGTCGGGGACAACATTTCAAACTGTGTTTTTTCATTGAAAAGTGCAATATTTTGTTTCGCAAATCAGTATTTTAGAATGCTGGTACATCAAGGAACAATGTAGATTAAAAATATAAGGACAAGTCAAGGAAAAATTTTACACAGCAGCGTTGCATATGTGCGTGATTTGCGCTGGGGACAAGTGAAATTTGTATGAAAACCAATTTTCGTCCACTGGGTCACGATAAATTTAAATATAATTAAATAATTTTTTTTAAAATATTGATGAACAAGCGTAATGGTAAAGGATCTGATTTTATTAATTCATATTACAACCGACAATTAATCTAACTCAGCACCTTTTACGATTTTTTTTACGTTGGGGACAAGATTTTACACTAAAAAGTTGATCCGCCCATTTACAAAATACAACAGGATTAGTCAAGCTATCTAAGGATCGTTAGAAACGATCTATAGATAGCTCAACTGATCCAGGTCACTGTCAGTCGGAAGCGTGCCCAAAACACTGGCGGCATTACCAAATTAAAAAAAAAAAAAAAAAAAAAAAATCCTATCATAAAGACCAACATTTTTGAATTCAAATGACTTAGATATTGAACGCACTGTTCGTAAAACGGGCTAGGTACATTTCCTACGCACTACAACTATAAATGGATCAAATATTTACCTTCCCTGAGTCACTAGTTTCGCAACAGTGTGTGTACTTTATATTTTTATCGCGTTATCGGAGTATCGGCAGGTTATCGGTCGACGACGTTTTCTGTGTCAATGATAAATACATACGCGGGCAAAACTATTATTATGCTTGAAGCGTGGCGTCGAAATGAAGTCTTATTAAAATTAGTATTAAGTACTTTGACTTGAAGGTTTTTATACGCTAAATATTTCCTTTTGGAATAAACACCTTTCAAATTGCTTCTTAGATATCTTTAAAGGATATTGAACTATTTATTGATCGGAAAATTATATTATCAAATATTTTCTTCGAATCACAAAATTGGCACACCGTAACTAACATAGGCAGTATACATTTGAGTAGGTAGATTTGGTATGACCGTATTTTTCCGAGAGACCGTATTATAAAGCTGATAACAGAACGTAACTGTAGGCAGAAACGAGATGGATACACAATAATTCATAGTCTTTTTTTTTATATCGGTAGCTTAAAAACCGACTATGAGCTTATCAAGAATTTTGAATGCGTTACTGATTCTGTGGCCGAGCGGTTCAAGGAACTCCGACTTGAGGAGGGATCGTCTGATCGTCGTGGGTTCGAATCCCGTTGGAATCGAAAACTTTGATGACTATTTTCTCAATACATAGTAGTTGTACAAAACTGAGTCATAAGGTAAATATTCTATATCCTTGGAAGTACTAGTAGTAGTATCGTGAGTACGTTGTACGTAACAAATATTAGATTTGTAGGGTCGCCTGGCCCTTTTGGGAACCTTATAAATAACTCATGTGTGTTCGTCTGTAACGTAAGCCTTACCTTGTATCTTATTTTTACGCAAGGTAGATTTACTACGACATTTTACAGGTTAAAGTATCCATTATTCATGTGTCATTTTAGCTAAATGCAAGTGGCCATGTGGTATTTCGTGTTTGTCCCTGACAACTCTAGAGTTCATAGCCATGTGCAAAACATATCTCCTAATTGAAAAGATATATACATATCTTTTCACCGCTGGGAAGTATATCTATCTTTTAGTTTCGTAGTTCATTCTTTCGGTAGGTATGTACATTTTTTTCTTTAACTTTTGTAATTTCTACAACAATAAACACATTTCATAAATGTAATGGACAGTTCGATGTTAACATCGATTTTTTCTATATCCCCTCTATCTATCTATCCCTAATTCATTCGACTCGCTCGCTGAACTACGGAACTAGATTGATAAGAATGCTTCTATCGTTCTCGCTCAGACTGAACTACGGAACTAGAGATTGATTGGATGCATTCGACTCGCTCGCTGAACGAGAACTACTGAACTATAAGATTGATAAGATTGGAATATAATATCATATATCACCTATCTTGTCTCTTGTCTGCTTCTTTCTATCATTCTCGCTCTGAACTACGGATAAGAAGACGGATAAGAAGATATGATTCGATTGAAATTGAACTAGAGATAGATGAACTATACGCAAAAGAAGTAGTCCAGTTGAACTAATTACTCCGGATACACACATCGCTAGAGTTCTATAAACAAGCTGAGGTATGGTGATGATGCATAAAAGGGTTGAAATATCAGCACAATGGCTTTGATAAGGGAGATAGTGAAAATCTGCTGACTGTAACCCACAATAAGTCAGGTCAGGAGATGATGACAATAGTGATTGTGAATCTGTATCTTTCTACCATTTTTTTTTTTTTTTTTTTTTTTAACCTACATTATCCCACTGCTGGGCAAAGGTCTCCCCCATATCCTTCCAATTATCTCTGTCTCGGCCCATTTCCCACCAGCCTTTCTCAAATGCATCTTTCTACCATAATCGGGGTAAACTAAGCTACTCAACAGGTTTAAACTGATACCAATAGCGGGATCGGACTGGGTAGTAAAAAAAACCTAAGCCAAACTCACAAAAAAGTATTGATACGAATAAAAAATCAATAATCTGTCATCATATGCACCCGACCAATCTTCTTTTCACTGATGTTCCTCTCCATCCAAAGGTTGCCTGGAGGAGATTGCTTTTTACATTTTTATCTGTTTTTTTCTTTTGTTTTTGTTTGTTTTAATTTTATTAATAGTGTGCAATACATAATTTTCATTCATTCATTCATTTGATACGGTAGGGGCTCTAGCTTCATTTAAACTCGGCTCAAGTTATAGAAATTGAGTCAGAAATATAACCAAATAATTGTTGTTACCGTGGCAGAAATAGAATAGAATAGAAAATGACTTTACTGTACACAAAAGAAAAAAATAACATGAAATACACAAAAACAAGTAGGTAAGTAAGTAAATGTCACTTGATATTGCGACAGAAGCTGTGCTAAGGGTGGGCCGACCTGTGTGGTATTATGAAGTGTAAGTAATTGGTGCAAGTCAAGTAATACGTTAACATTCAATCGCAAAGTGAAAGGGTAAATATTTAATAATTTTTTGAAACTATAAACGGAACGTGGTTTCAATATTGACATTTGGCATTTGTCAAATTAATTATTTAAATCCTAGAAACGCTCTTCCGTACTAACAATGTAACAATCTATTGTTTCGCGACTGCGCACTTCGTGACGATTTGACATATGCTAGGGCCGTGACGCAAAAATCTAACACTTATTTCGTCTGGCCCCCATCCGATACCGTCCGAAAAGGAAAAAAAGAAAAACAGATATTTACTTAGCAAGCTTACGCCATCAATAACCTTGCAAATCTATCCATCCAAATGTAATAAGCCTTTATATCTATATTCGATGATTTATACAGCGTCAGGAGGCAATCCATGCCTACACTTAACGGGAAGCTGTAGTGCCTGGGACATTGTTTGAGATGGAATAGGCTTGCCCAGCACCTAAACCTTCTCAGCTTAATCAGCCGCCCACAGGAAAGACAAAGTCAATACGTGTGGAGCTGACTAAGCTACAGGTTTCCTCACGATGTTTACCTTCACCGTTAAGAGCTCGTATTACAGCGCATATAAATTTTACGAAACGAAACATCCATTGATGCACGGCCAGGATTTGAACCCACGACCTTCGGATTGAAAGTCACAATATAGGTACACCTACCTTTACTTCAAAAACTCGGTGTTTGTAACATAGTCGATTGAAAGACGAGGCACAACCCCATTCGACCAACACGGCTCCAAATGTTGTCTATGTAGATGTAAAACAAGCTAAATTACTACTACAACTACCACTACTACTAGACTAAATTACAAATCTCTAAACTCAATCTCACGTATTAGAACTTCTAAAGCTTTTAGTCTCAACTTTCAAATTAATCAAATTTACAGCTACTTTATTAGCCCAATGAATCTATTAATTAATACTAAAACTAGAATACTAAGCTCATTGGTCGCTAAAGCTCTTATTCCCATTACCATAAAACCGAATATGCTATAACACTTACACTTTTAACGCCCTTATCATATTCATGCAGTAATTTGAACTAATTAGAGCGAGAGTGTACGGTGTAAGTCTTTTTATTTTATATATAATTAGATATTATGGTAATTTGGGGTTTGAGTTTGTTGAAGATATAATTATGATGAATTTGCGGTCAACGATCTACGAGGCTTTATTCTAATGTATATTTTATTTGAACGGCCATGGACGTGTTGGTCGAATGGGGTTGTGTCTCGACTCTCAATCTGAAGGTCGTGGGTTCGAATCCTGGCCGTGCATCAATGGATTTTTCGTTTCACACCTTTGCGCTATAACACGAGCTTTTAACGGTGAAGGAAAACATCGTGAGGAAACCCGCAGCTTCGTCAGCTCCACACGTATCGACGTCGTCTTTCCTCAGGAAAGACGACGTCGATACGTGTGGAGCTTCCACAGAAAAGTTTTCTGTGGGCCAAGCTGATTAAGCTGAGAGGATGGTTTAGGTGCTGGGCAAGCCTATTCCATCTCAAGCTCACATTTTTCTGAATGTTATTCTTAAGCCGGGTCTCTTGCGACACTGTTAGTGCTTTCTAACACCTAACATCAAACATCGAACAAAATATGGGCGTGGCCTAACTTTTTTGTATGCAAAATGTTATCCGAGGCGGACGGAAAACACGTTTTGTTAGAATGTTTTGTTATATTTGGTGCCAGGAGACACGGTTTATGTAGTTCTTTGCTTTAACTTATAATATTGTAGCCTTATTCGTTTTATTTTACGTAAATTAATTTTTTTATTCATTTATTTATGGCCATTTATAAAGCCCATCACCAGAATAGGCCATAGGCCATAAGCCAGATTGAATTATTGATTTGTCATAAACTCTATTTTGTTCATTCTCTTTTAAACTCTAAATTCTATACTTTGTATATTACTTTCTTCCACCCATGAATAACACCCTTTCTTGTATCACAAAAGACCATTATTACAATGTTCTACTTATGACGTTTTTCCTGTCCTTGCTCCAATTTTTTCTCACGTCCACAAGCGCCACTGGCGTGCCTACACCATTTCCAAAAGTGTTTAATGCAAAATGAACTTTACATCTTTGTCTTTAGATGCTATCTTACCTAAAGTTTTACCACTAACTTGTGTCGGTTCCGTTAAACATTTTTGGACTTTCTTTCAACTGTTTTAAAGTTCAATTTACCTCCGTAAATGTTTCTGTTTGATATTGCTTTAGTTCGTCGATGTATCCTGTATTAAACGTAAGTAAAAATACCCAGTGTATCTTGAACCACAATTCTATGAAGCCTCTTTATTACACCAGATCAAGAATATTGCTGGTAAGCTGGTCTTATGTGCACACAATAGTTTTTATCTGATACAACATTAGATAAAAGTGCTTCTATTATCACTGTATCTAGGACTAAAAAGTCTTTATTTTGAATTTGTTTTATTTTCATCATTTCATCGAATCATAATGAAGCCTTTAGGTGGCTTGAAACTTCTGTAATTCTGTAATTCTTTATTGTACACAAGAAAATGGTTACACAACAATAATTAGAAAGTACATGTACAAAGGCGAGCTTAACCCTAAAAGAGTTTTCTACCAGCAAACCTTCTGAAACTTCTGAAACATCCATCACTAGCTCAAAACTCAAACAAAGATATTGATAAGAGTCTAAACTATTAAAGTGATCTAATATAGAGTCTCCACTAGCCAACCCTAACTTGGGCATCTATCATTATTAAGTATCCTATTCGTTTCATTATTTCTTTTAAATAATAAACAAAATATTATTAAACAGGTAAAATTACTAAAAATTTGAATCACAGAAACATCAAAAGAACCCAACTCAATTACCTTTATGAAAACAAATTTTATTTTAAAATTATTCTTAGGAAAATAAAATAAAATAAAAACAGCTAGCTGTGTATTTTATTGTCTATTACCAACATCCAAATTGTAACTTTCATAATTATATTGAAACTTTATCTATTCTTAAGTTTCAAGCCCAATCGATGCGTTCATCGAACTGTCAAATAAACTATCTGGTTATTACTGATAATGTCACATTTACTGGGAGAATTACCTGAGAGAATATAAAATAAAATGTTATAAACGGCTTTGGGTTCAGTAAGGTGAGACCCGATGCATTAATGCAATGAATTTCTCCAATTAGTGAGGTTTCTATCAAATTAATAGTTCTCACGGAGATTACAAAGAGTAGGACAAAGATACTATCGCTGTCTCCTTCGTGTTCAATAATTCGTTGCGTGTTTTTGACTGTTTTTTTCCTAGTGTTAAAAAAATTACTATGCAAGATAAAGATTATGTATGACAGTACTCGATGAACTTATGAGCCGTGTTGGTCGAATGGGGTTGAGCCTCGACTTTCAATCCGAAGGTCGGTTCGAATCTCGGCTGTGCATCAATGGATTTTTATTTTCGTAAAATTTATATGCGCTATAACACGAGCTCTTAACGATGAAGGAAAACATCGTGAGGAAACCCGCAGCTTATTCAGCTTCACACGTATTGACGTCGTCTTTCCTGTGGGCCAGGCTGATTAAGCTGAGAGAATGGTTTAGGTGCTGAGCAAGCCTATTTCATCTCAAACAATGTCCCAGGCACTACAGCGTCTCGTTGATTGTAGGCAAAGGTTGCCTCCTGACGCTGTATAAATCATCTATTAAAATTTCAAAGCCGAAGTTTACTCGATGAAGGAAAACATCATGAGGAAACCAGTATGTCAAAAAGAAGAAGAATGAGTTTTATATTTTCTTACGTTGCTAGGAGGTTTTAAATGTTTCCAGTTTCACTTCCGAAGGTAGTTTATTACCAACTTAAACTGAAACTTATCTCCGCCATAAATGTTTAAAATACAGAGACAGTACAAGAGTTTAAATATGAAAATGTACCGCCCAAGTAAGAGCAATAATTCGCAATAACGACTTGGCATTGTCCCGATGGTCGCACCATCGGTACTAAACGTCTGAAAGACGTAATAGTTCTGTGCTGAAGTTTTACTCAGAACTACATAAGTATAGTATAGTTGTTTTATTTTACGAAGGCGGGTCGGTCTTAATAGTGTGTAGATTTTTTCTGTGTGTAAGCGATACTGAGCGTTCATTAGTCTATGGAGCGTTACTGAGCATACGCACATAGAAACAATGTGCATGTGCATCTCCTTTTTTAGTTAAAAAATATATACTTAATTATTTATCATCATCATCATCATCATCATCATGTCAGCCATCTAGTGTCCATTGCTGAACAAAGGCCTCCCCCATCGATTTCCACAGCGATCGATCTTGTGCAGCCTGCACCCAACAACAAGTATTTATAATGCCTAATTAGGCATTTATATTATTTACCCACCTATGAATACAGGCCTTTATTATAATGATATCTTTTCAACTGTCTTGCAACCTGTCACGTAGTGCAAGATGTGAGCATTTGTATCCAATATGTATTTGGGCATGCCTCTGACTACCCCTCTTAGACATCTTAAAAGGATCTGGAATATTTATAAGTGAGAAAATGTCTACCACACCTTGGAGATACAGTCGTGAACCTGTTTACGTTTTATATCTTTCAAAATATATAAATAAATAACGCTGGACTTTTCACACAGCATCATCTAGCCCCAATGTAAGCAGAGCTTGTGTTATGGGTACTAGATGACTGATAAACTACTTATATACTTTTTTAAATGAGATAGGAAAATAATAATATAAGTATTATTATTTTCCTATCTCACGCACGTTTAGAAAATGTATACTTATACATATTTATTTTTATACTGCAATATCACTTTTATCTAACGAAATATTATCTTTTATCTCCTATATTATTGCTTTTCAGCTTTTATGACAGGTCATGCAGCGTTTTGGAGGCCATTACGAATATTACTGTTCCTATAAATGTTTATGTTATGAATGAAAAAAAATAACCTGAGTCTGCATCGTATCTGACACAATTATTATGAATATTTGACATTATTTATCATAAAGACGACATTCCTCGTTAGGCGTTATAGCGAAGATATTACGTATGAAATGATAACTTTTGCAACGCGTGCGTGTTTGTGTGTAGGTAGGTACAGTTCGCCCAATGGATTTAGGCATTCGTGAAGTTAGCCGTTTGCCTGCGCAGTGAACGCTTTTTCATACAAAATTGTGTTCTGCGCAGACAAACGGCTAACTTCGCGAATGCCTAGATCCCTTGGGCGAACTGTACGTCCCTTTTGACTATACCTTTATGGAATGCTTACTTCGCAAAATACGTGCTTGTGCAAATGTGTTTGTGTGTAGGTAGGTACGTCTCTTTTAACTAGGTACCTACTTTTAGACATTTTGAGCAGATTTTATACCAAAAGATTTGAAATAGGAATTAGATCCTATTTTGTTTAAGATAAGGGCGAGATTTCTCGCGGTATTTTACTAGACAGTACAAAATCTAAGGCTCAGAACCCTGCCTCTATATTTTCTGTAGACATTGGATACACAAGTGAATATGTTTTACAGTGTGTTGCCAAGTCTGTTTGGCATTGGAGATCCGATTGAGACAATGTTTTGCACTTAGGGAAACAATTGTCTTAACTATAAACTTCAATTCTTAGTTAATGTCGTTCCAACCAGATACTATGTGGATGAACTTCCTCAAAGCGCATCATAGCAGCCGGCTTGGATATTCATGAAGAAACAAGGACTTTACTTACATTAAATAATTGTATTCAAGACAATATAGGTAAAAAAAACTTAGGCCTTTACATCTATATTAAATGATTTATACAGCGTCAGGAGGCAATCCATGCCTACACTTAACGGGACGCTGTAGTGCCTGGAACATTGTTTGAGATGGAATAGCTTGCCCAGCACCTAAACCATCCTCTCAGCTTAATCAGCCGCCCACAGGAAAGACGTCAATACGTGTGGAGCTGACTAAGCTGCGGGTTTCATCACGATGTTTTCCTTCACCGTTAAGAGCTCGTATTATAGCGCATATAAATTTTACGAAACGATAAATCCATTGATGCGCGACCGGGATTTGAACCCACGACCTTCGGATTGAAAGTCACAATACAGGTACACCTACCTTTACCTCAAAAACTCGATGTTTGTAACATAGACGTTTGCAACAACAGTCAAATTTGAACTCTACCGCATAGATAATAAGTATGGTAGTAAAAAATAATAATTCCCTGTTATTCTAAACACCAGATGCACACTTTATGATGATTGTACGTAAAGAACAATAGGCACTCACAGTGTCCGTAACCTAATGACTGGAAGTGGCATTCAATTATGGTAATAAAATTCAATGTTGAATATCGGTCCTTGACGGCACTTTTCATTCTTGTCTAAACAATGGAACAAGAGTCTATGCTAGTAAATTTTAAATCTAATTAGTAATTTTGATCACTGCTTGAATGATAAATAATCATGCTTTAGGGATTTGAACACTTCATGGACGTATTAATGTCTTCAGTTTGGGTAATAATGCTCCTTGGATATTTAAACTGGAATGGGGCTTTCCTAACACCTAATTATATGCTTGCTACCTCGTACAAATCACATTAATTTGTTTACTGTATACCATCACCGGGGCCATGAATCTATTTTTTTATTTTATTTAATTGCTTAGTACAAAATGAGAAAATTGTCAGCTTCGTAAAAAATACTTTCAAAATTGTATACTTAATCTCGTTTGTCGCAGGGTTATTGTATTGTTGTGTAATGCGGTATTCATTGAGCTATCCCCTCGAGGCGCGAACTAGAAACACAATGCGAGCAATAACAATGAAAATAAATCCACCAAATCTTTGCCATCTCCATACTGACAATCGCGTGTTTGTATGTGCGTCACGCGCGTTCTCGCTAACGACTATATCAACCGAAAGTGGCAGGTTTATCACGTAAATGAGACCACTGGGGCTGCCGCTTCTATTAATTATTAATTCCGTGTGATTCTGCGGCGCCAATTGTTGCCAATTGCTGTACGTGCAGTTGGATGCGGGTGTGAGAAAAATATTGTGTTTTTTTGAAAAAAAAACTGACATCAATGTTAGTAAGTAGGTACCTAAATCATACATAACTGACATTTATTTTTATATTTTTTTCTGGAGAAAACCAATTTTTATTTCAGTCAATTCAAATGCTTAGACTAAAAGAACCTATAGGTACTAATTCATTTTCTTTTCATCTTTTGTATGCTCTATTCCACTCTGATCCACTAATCAAATCCATTAAGGGATTAGTTTCTACTATTTCTTCCACTTTAATCCATCAATGGTTTTGTTTCCACTTTGAGTTCCACTCTGATCCAGGTGAAATCTTGAAAATGTATTTCATTGAGAAAAATGAAAAGTCTTATTAAAATTTTCGATTCCTACGGGATTCGTCTGAAAATGTATTTTGAAAAAAAAAAAGCTTATGCAATTATACACCCAAAGTCATTGCTATAAAGCACAATGTCCTATAGATTTTATTTGCAAAGACACACCCTGTCGTAACCCGAGTCTGCCTGTCTCCAAGCATCAGAAATCTGCGGCGACTGTAATATAACACAGCGTCATTGATAAACGCACAGATGGTTTAAAAAAGTGGGCGTTTGTACGTACCTAGCTTAGTTTACAAATAAATAGTAAAATTACCTTAAACTGGCTTGTATAATAATAAGTATTACAAGAGTAACTGAGGCGAAATATTGTTTCAGAATCGAAAAAACTTGAAATATGGTACCATGATCTCTGCCTTCACCTAGGGTAATAACTAATAAGACATGAATTTTTGTCTCATCTCCATGTTTTGTTTCAATTTCTGAAAATAAAAATCAATGATCCACAGGTTTTGAACTCTCAGATCGAGAGTCAAAGTTCTAGGCCACTCGTCAAACATGTTTCACCTGAGTAGCGTAAATTGTATTAGCAAAAATTATTCATCTGAGCGTAGGTAATTTCCATTAGTAAACATGACCCACCCTTAGACCGCTTCTACGCAACTAGTGCCTAACGCTATGTTGATATTTAGTCACGGCCACGTAATTTGTTTATGACTGGTCTAACTTGGTTACCACAATGTGTAACTAAGATATTATACACAGTTGCACACTCAGGTGTCTGTTTGACCTGTTGGATCGTCTCTACAATTTTGGCAAACAAGTCATCATCAGTTTTGCTGCTTATTTTAATTTTTCGTAAGAATCCTTGAATCGAGGTTAAACATCCAGATACTTCAATAATTACAAAGGCACGACTTCAATTGGGAAAACTCTTTGGATTTTTGTAGATACTTCATCATCATCTTCCTGCCCTTTTGCCAGATAAGTAATGTGGGGTCGGCACAACATGTGTTTTTCTTCCATTCTCCTCTATCAGCCGTCATCTCAACACTCACTACTTTCTTACTCATGTCATTCTTCACACTTCTAAATATATATAGGTACTTACTTTATTCTGTAAATAGTTATTAACAATAATTATTTTTAAATATTAAATGATTAAATAAGTTATACTTTATTCTGTAGTGTGGGTTCAGGACAATGTATGTTCCATCGAGTGTAAATCAACATGCAACAACTGTTTGCTCCATAAAATATATTCAAAATCAAATCAAAAGTCAAAAATCTTTTATTCAATTCAGCCCCTCCTTGAATGACCTTCTATCTTTTAATCTTTGTCGCGTCAGCATCGGCGCCTGCATGTCGTCTCGAAACGTCATATAGGTCCTCGTTTACTCAACGGATTTCACTCATAATACTTAACTTTATACTGCGTGCGATGACTTGAGTAGACATTAATGGGTCAACGCATTTGAGTGTTTCAGATGTGTGCAATATGTTTATGGGAATAATTTTGAGTATCACTTGTAGATAGAAAGATATGCAGAAAATACTTTATTGGACACCACATGGAAATTACAAAAAGACAAGCAAAGATACAGTAGAATATTTAAAGCGAAGTACAATGGGCGGTCTTATTGCTGTGTGCGATTTCTTTCAGACAACCTTAGGATGAACTGGATTAGAGGAAGGCAAACTTGTACCTACTTACCTATATCTAAAAGCTGTTGGAGAACTTTTATATATATTTTAGACGAAAGTATGTCAAGACTTAGCAAATGAAAATCGTATAAAGTCTTTCCGCAAATATTTTTCGGATATAAAACTTTCCTCTGTATGCGAACTGATTGAACCTACGACCTTCAGATTGTAAGTCAGTCGCCCCACTCGGCCAAAACTCGTCTTTAAAACTTTTTTATTTAGACAAAGTGGTACATGTTTTGTTTAACCATGTCTATCAATAAGGCGATTGCCACAACAAAGTTGTTACCCTCGATCAATAAAGATTTGCCTCAACAAAACAAATCTCACGAAAATAAAGAAACTTTACCCGTAGCGAGTGAATAAGGCCAGTTCCACACTTCAAAAGTTCCGCTACCTTCAATGGGTCTGGGTTAAATGGACTATTTTTAGTAAAGCCTACTTTTGTTAACGTTGGGAGATTTTAAGGTGGAAACGTTTCAGAAATATTAATTGAATGTAGGACTGTCACTATTATTTCACCATTTTTACATGACATGAAGCATTCTGATGCGAAATGAAAAACCTATTGTTTAATGACTGAAACTCAATTCCATTTACATTGAAATCCACCTACTTAGCTATTAGAATGTAAACAGATAAAAAATTAGATTAGTCTTATGAAGTACTTAAAAGACTAACCTGAATTCTTTTTTTTTTCAATCTAATTCTTATAAGTTAATCTTATGTGTTACAAACTTTTTACAATTCATAAACTATGTGACGAAAGTACATACTAGGCATGTAGGTACCTCCAAAAGATGACTGACTGACAATTAGATATTATTGTACTTTTAAATATTAATTACATTAGTAAATAGTTATTTTGTTATTTTCAACCGACTTCAAAAAAGGAGGAGGTTCTCAATTCGTCTGTATGTTTTTTTTTTTTGTATCTTGTTACGTGATTGTTCCGCCATTTGTTGACCGATTTGCAAAATTATTTTTATGTTTGAAAGGGTATACTCCAGAGGTGGTCCCATATAAATTTTATTCCTGAGGGATTGATAGTTTCCCCGTAAAACTCTAAACACCTTCCCTCCTTGACGCCCTGAGTCACACCGCGTTTCGAGTCAAACATTGAAGTCGGTTTTCTTTTTAGTATTAAAAGGTAATTAATTACTTGTGTAGGTAATAGTAAACTATTACAATCTACCGTCCGAAACCCTATGGCCCTTATTAATAAACGTGGTGTAAACTTACGCCGGGTGTAACTTAGGAGTAACCATACCATTTTTGGAGTTAAAACCTGGCGTAACTTTACACCACGTTTATTAATAAGGGCCTATGACACTAGTCTTATCTAAATAGTACAAGGTTAATTTTATTTTGAAAACTCATGTGACATAAATGTCTGCAGCACTGCCTGAGGCTCTGCTCGTATTTTCCATTCAAAACTCACTTATTTGTATCTCAAATAATGTCTAAGTGATGTTGTTTACTTTCAGGTAAGAAACTCCTTGGAAATGAAAACAGAGTGATGAATGAGTAAGTAAAGATGTTAATAAACCAGAAGAGTAACAAGTTATATTACATAAAATTCATGTTTCCTGTTTGTTTTCAGATTTTTAGTTGTTACAGCTCCTTGCTTACAATTTAAAATACCTATCTAAAATTAGACACTGCTAAAATTTTGTGGAATTGGCAGATTCTTAAAATAGTTTTCTTCATTTTTAAGCTTGGAAACGAATTCCAGAATCGAAAATCCATTTATGCTGGAATCAACTTCCAAAATCTTAAAATCTAGTCAAGTCCAAATCCTACTCAGCTAACTTATGTTTAAAAGTATCTAAATATTAATCTCCAGAGCTATAAAAGTATATTGTATTAAGTGGTTGGACGTACTTAAGTAAGTTCCCAAGAAAATGTTTCTCCAACTTTGAACTTAATGGAGTGGTCCAACCGAATTACGGCACGCAATCCGTTCAGTTCGGATAGAGCGTCATTAGCCACGAGCCGAACGTAGTGAAGCTAAAGACCGTAGGATTAGTTCAAGCCATAAACCATGACGAACCATGGATTGTGTAAAAAACTTAAACTTACTAAATATCTGGGTATGAAAGGACTGGGTAGGAAATGGAGATGACGTGTGATAGGGAAGAATCGAATAAGAGATCCATTGAGCCGATTCCGGCAAGCGCTAGTCCTACACGGCTCATTGGTCTGATATTCAATATAACCGATAGTCAGAAATGGTAGTAGTATTAACTTTATACCATATCCAGTGTTGAAAAGTTTAGCCACTGTATTTACTGTGACATGTAACCTCACTCAATGCAAGTCCCGCATCAGTCACCATCCATCACGCGAAGGAAATTACTCTGAAGATTAATAATAACGCTATTAAAGTAGACGTTGACGCCTTAGGCGTGCAGTTTGAGTATGAGCCTTATCACGCTGGGATTTGATCCAATTTCGTATAAAGCAATGATGTTTTGAATCGACATTTCTGGCCTTACACATCTTACGATGAAAATTGGCCAAAGTAAACTCAGCTGTCTATTCATGAAACGTAAGTTCCAATTCCACTTGCACAAATTTAAATATTATTAAATATTATAAAATTGACAGCTCACACGCCCATAGCTTCGGCTGGAATCGATTGCGATCGGATAACTTCGGTTAAGAAGTCCGAAATATCGAATACAGTCTTCAATCAAAAAATGCAAATTTAAAAAAAAACTTAAGTATTTACTTCAAGTTTCATTATTAAAACGGTTTCATCTACTGCCTGAGGTGTGATTGAAATATAAGTAATAATAATCCGAACAAAATCACAAACTTTCAAAGTATCTTTGTCAGGCTCTGTTTTCTGTTTCTTAATAAAGGTTCATTAGTCGAAATTAAAAAGCTCTAGCTCACATTTTAACATTTTTACCCCCTAATAGCTAACTGAAAAAAAACCCGCTAATTACCAGATTTGCTTATAACTTTAAATCTCGCTTATACAGATACGCAGTGAAAACCTCAACTTTCACAATTCAACTTTGGCATTACGTAAACATTGAAAGAAAATAAACCATACTGCAATAGGAATAGAGTTGAATACAGTAGGTTTGCGTGGGACCCTTGTTTTGACAACTCATTATCGGTATGTTCCAAATTGGCCAGTTCGTTGGCAGAGTTGGGAATCGGCCGAATTCAATGCCAAGCCGAATGTTTATATTTGCCGAATACATTTTCGCGTTTGCGTAGCTGATTGCGTTCCGTGAGGTCACTGCTTGCATTTTAATATGGATAAATTGCCTTCGTTGATTTAGAATTTATTGAATCATGGAGATATTTATTGGAGAATTGTAATTTTCACTGGCAGTTGATTTAACAAATTGTTCGATGAATTTACTGATGTCTAACGGCGAAATAATTAAACTCGTAGATATGATAATAAAAAAGTACGTGAGTGTCGTGGAACACTCGGTTGGAACGAAGCAAAGAGTACTTTTCTATACTGGGAGTATAATAAATTAATTGTCAATTAGGTATCCTAGAAACGCTCTTCCGTATTAACAATGTAACAATCTATGGACTGGGTCGCGGCTGCGCATTTCGCACTGTGACGATTTGACGTATACAGTGTCATGACGGTAAATGGAACAATTTTTTTTTCCAGCCTCAGTTTTTTTTTTCTTTGATACCGTCCGAAAAGGAACTTCGTTCCAAAATCAATCAATTGTAAGACAATAAACTTTTCGTTTGATTGTCAAGTAGATAGTTGATTGCAGAAAGAGCTATTATAATGGTAGGTACTAGTATAAATCGAGGCAAGCGCCCAGAGAGTCAAAATATGCATCATCTACGAGTATAAGACCTTCAGTTGGAGCTTTTTTGCGTTTTACAGTATGTATGTATCTAGTTTTTTAGTTATTTGAATTGAGTAATAATTTATTTTTATTCATCTATTAGTGGCGGGTTAGAGAGGAGGCCTACGCCCAGCAGTGGGTATTAATAGGTTATTGATGATGATGATGATGATTCATCTATTCAATAAAAATAATGCATTTTCTCTCCTCATAATTGCAATGTATTTTATTCAATTTTTATCAATTTTTTAAATAGATGAAAAGGCCAATGATGATGAGGATTGTTATTCCAGGCGCTGACCTTGATTGGTTCGATTGGTTTTGCCACTACGGAAGTAAGCATAAAGCAAAAATAATAAAATCTATTGTGACTAGGCCCACTTAATTTCGTCAAACAAGCAACCTCACTGTTTTGACGTGTGTTAACGTGACGTGAATACAAAACGTGCGCGCGCACTGAATAACTGATTGTATTACAGCCGCACCTGTTGTAGACAGCGGTTTAGCTACGAGACGCATTAGCCAAAACGCTTATCCAAATTATGATTGGTATTTCATAACTTGAATCGTTTCTGATGACTAATATTAAAGATACTACGTTGACGATGGCTGTACACAGAGCTCAGTTAGCAGTCTAGTCTGCGGCAGGCCGTGGGTTTGAACCCATCCAGTACAACCATTCGTGTGATGAAAATGGATATATATTTTTTGAGTATCAATATACTCAAAAAACCTATTTCATATTTGATATAAAACATGGAGCAGAATCGCTAGAAATAGAGATAAATGGAAATGGAAAGAACTGGAGGAGACTTTTACCGCTGAAGGCCTTTACACACGAAACCTAAGATAAGTTAGATTTAAGTACTTTTTTTAAATCAATTTGTATTCGTAAGCTTCTTGTTTAATTGTGAGTGAGGAAAATAAAAGTTTTTTTATTTTTATTTTATTTTTATTCACAAATAAAATGTAATTAGTAACTCCATATTCAAAGACATTTAGGTACGGTGACTTTACAGTCGTATTTTTGCGAACATAATCTATGATAAATAAGTCAATAAAATTGTGTTTTAATAAAACTAGAAGGTATCTTGTTGCATAACAGTCCTAGGTTGAAGTTATTTACTGAGATATCTGTTATTTTTCCCTGTTAAACGAGTACTTTACAAGAGATACGTGAGCAGTGATTCAATTGTTACCTACGCTTTTACCTTGTGTTTTCTTTGTAATGATAACATTATCATTTCGTACCTTCATTCAAATACAAACTCTTCTAAAATATTCAGGTTGAGATACAGAATATTTTCTTACAGTTTTATGATGTTTTACCCATTTTAACAAAAATATTAGAAAGCCACGGGTATTTTTCCCGGGCTGAATCTCATTACATAAATTCAGAATCGTAATACGCCTAGAGACCTGTCCGACTTCGTAGAAATAAATTAAGATTACCAAAGAATATTCTTCGAATTTTAGCGAATGCAAATAAGCTTAAAAATAAAGATAATGTTTTTACGGTTCAACTACGGTGCGCTGGGGACGTATTCCCCCATTCCTTTTTGACAACTCTATTTAAAAAAAGTCTCTAGGAAAATAGCTTTTTAAACGTACATTATAAAAACATTTTCAGTTAATTATTTTTCCAAGAATTTCCTTTCAGTGCGAGCTGTTAAAAGTAGGCATTTAAGGCCGGCCTTACACTTGTAAGTTATACTCACGTAAGTTGCTTACATGATTAAAACTTACAAGTGTAAAGGCGGCTTACGTTTGCAAATGTATTGCAAGTTTATTACGTAAGTTACTTACGTGAGTAAAATTTACGTAAAACTTACAAGTGTAAGGCCGGCCTAAGAACTAGGAATAAAAACCTGTTTCTGAGTAATTTCAATTCAATTTGACTTATTTATAATAACATATTACTGTGTTTATACTAAAAGCAAATAATGTATTAGATAACGATGCTTCTTCTTACATGAATAGTAACACATTGAGCACAATCGAGCCGTGTTGGTCGAATGGGGTTGTGCCTCGACTTTCAATCTGAAGGTCGTGGGTTCGAATCCCGGCCGTGCATCAATGGATTTTTCGTTTCGTAAAATTTATATGCGCTTTAGCACGAGCTCTTAACGGTGAAGGAAAACATCGTGAGGAAACCCGCAGCTTAGTCAGCTCCTCACGTATCGTCGTCGTCTTTCCTGTGGGCCAGGCTGATTAAGCTGACAGGATGGTTTAGGTGCTGGGCAAGCCTATTCCATCTCAAAAAATGTCCCGGGCACTACAGCGTCCCGTAAGTGTAGGCATAGGTTGCCTCCTGACGCTGTATAAATCTTGTAATTCAGATGTGAAGGTCTAAGTATAGACCACAATCTTATTAAATGACATCAGGAGCTGTTCAATGAAACTCTTTATTGAATAACATTAAAATATCCGTATTCGAATCTAGAGCCACACAGTAGCATGTTTTCAAAACATAAAAGTCGATACCCATTATATGTAAATCTTTCAACAAATGGGCGGTAAACAGTGGATGTTGATGTTGTGTGTTGACAGCAATAATTGCAACACGCTTATTCAATTTGACGTTTCGCAATCAGCGAACACAAACGAGCAAACACGCCGATCAAACAACGGAATCGATTATCAAGTCGACTCGAATGTCCGATTCAGGTGATGTGATGAATGTACTGTTTTAATTTATTATAGGTACTTATAAAATATTGTTAAGTCAGCAGATTATACTTAGTTTTTAAAAGTGTAAATATATTAAGTTTATTTTCATGTTCTCCAATTATTAAAATGTAACCTATTGTTAACTTGGCTCGTCGGACGCCCGCAATACAGGCTAGCCCTAGTGCGGGGTCCACTGAATATCATTTTGTAACCTGTATCCTTCTTTTGGAAAAGAAACTATTTGATTTGATTTGAAATTATTATTATAATATGAAAATATACAACAAGGATGTTTAGCCAAAGTGACTGTGATTCCACTCATATAATAAAGAGATAGATGTTTGGATATTTTGATGTTTGGATGTTTGTATGTTTGTGTAAGGATCAGGCTAAAACGACGAAACAGTTTACAATGAAATTTGGTAAGGTGAAAGGTATAACTCCAGAATAGCATATAGGCTACTTTTTATCCCGAAAAACGTCCAAGAAAATAAAAAAATATGTAAAAGGACAAGGGGAATATTGCATAAAAACTTTAGCAGTAGGTACTCTGTTTGACACAAAGAGCATTGCTCTGCTGAGGTTGCCATGACAACCAATAACTTTTGACTTTTTCAAAATGGCGATGTAATTTCGTTCCACTATGCTTTGAACAATTTTAATGACAGCAAATCCAAAAATGAACCCCAAAGTGTTTTCATGGGTTGGATTGGAACAAGTCGTTTGGGCCTGATCATTACACAAACAAACTCACAAACCTTTAGCTTCATTATATGAGTGGGATTCTTGGTGATACAGCCGTGAACTTGTTTATATGTAACAAGAAACTTTAAGCTTCAGTTTCTTTTCCTTTCCCCTGTGACCAGTAAAATAGTTTCGGTGAATTCCCGTGAGCATCATAACTCCAACTAACATAGAGTTTATGACACTGTGGAATATTTTTAAGTGCCTGACCCTGGTACTTTTAAGTTACATAAACTCACCGTAACTTTGAAGCGCTCGTGGTCGTGCTTGCTTAGTCGTTCTTGATGGATTGTCGAAGTTAAGCAACGTTCGAAACGGTCCGCCGGTGACCGCTAATGGCATTTTCATCTGAGCGCTTCCGTGCTTTAGAGGGTACGTTAAAATGTCGGTTCCGGCTATTTAAGTCGTTAAGCCATGACGGAGGCCTTAAGGCGGCCTGAAAACTCCGTCACCAGAGGCCACTGACTCATACGAACTTACTTACTTTTTTACAGTAACTTTATGTTTGTATTAAAAATTACAGTTGGTTTACCGTACATTTTGAGGATTGAAAATCTTTGATCGTCTTTATTTTTTTGTCATCTGTACAAAGACTTCCTTTTTCCATACTTTGAGCACTCTCAAAATTCTTCTCAGTTTCTCTACTAAGATTTATAAACTTTGATAATCAGTTAAAATAAACATGCAAACATTTGCATTCTGTAAAATATTATTTTATTTATGGAAGTTGTGAAAATTTTGTTACAATTAAACAAATCAAGGCAAATATTTGGCTAAATAACGATGCAGTCCCTGCTACAAATATAAACGCCCTAAGATTGAAACAAAAGGATGGGGAAGGGGGGGTTAAAATTGATGATGTAGATTAAAGGTCTCCAGACAAAGCTTGATCTTTGAAGCTTTAAAAGCAGAGAAATTGACGCTATTTAGTTATTTTGCATCTTAATTGTTTGGGTTAATGCCATTCTGGCTGTCACGTCTCGTTACCCTTGTCTTTGCGACGAGATTAAAGGGATAAGCTTTGTTGGTTTTAGTGGTCTCTGAAATGAATTTAATCTATAAAATTATTTCGGAAACCATTCTCCGCTATTTTAGATTCACGATGATAATATTATTTGGACCATCTAAGATTTAATATTAGCAGCTGAAGATTTTAGGATAAATAAATAAATAATACTGGTCATTTTTCAGACAGCATCATCTAGCCCCAAATGTATTATGGGATCCAGATAACTGAATATACTACTTATATACTTTTTTGTTTGTAAATACATACATATTATACATAGAAACACCCAGACCCGAGACAAATATCTGTAGGTCATACAAACATTTGTCTCGCAGGATCGAACCCGCAACCAGGATATGTTTGGTGTTTGAAACAAAATTATTAATTAAAATGTATACATACCTGATTAATACTTCTGATGCGAAAGTGAGTTTGCTTGTTCACTTTGGACATAGAAAAAGACAGGGTATCTTTCACCCTGAAAATAGTAGTGTTCTCGAAAATTTTTACGCGAACAACAGCCACAGGCCAAATAGTGCCAAATGTTTACGTCAGACTTTAAAGTCATGATATGAATAAAATACACCTGTAAGAAAATAGTCTTTACATTCATCTCAATGCTCTATCTATAGATTCATTTGTACACCATTTATACCCTAAAGAGCCCTAAACGTCTCCATTGTACAAATACAAATCGTCGATGCAGATTACAGGCCCTGGGGGAGGCTCGGAAGGCATTGTGTTGTCTTATTGCTGGCAAGTGACGGATGCTGGTAAATGTGCCCTCAGCATCAGTTCCTATTGTCAGAAGTTTACGGAGAACACATACTTGAAAACCATCTGTAGTGAGTTTAGACTCCTGTAATAGTGGTAAAAAGGTTGTATGCTACCGTCAAATTTAATAAATTTTATCAATAGATAGGATATCTATCAATAGGGTACAAAGGTGTAGGAGGTAATCTCCAAACTCATACGTTTAAATGTACTCACATTGTATAACATTATTTATCATCATATTACTATTACCTATTATTTTTAATAAGAGAGTTAATAGGCACCTTCTGGGTAAGCTCGCTCCATCGTAGACCTCACTCTTGCCTGTGTAAGTTTGAGGTCAAGAGCTGACCCATTCATCATAAAAAAAAATATTTTTTTTCTCAAAAGGTATTAAAAATTTTACTTTGCCAAAAAAGAAGCATCTATAGCTAAGCTCAGGCGCAGCCTTGTCACTCATTCACTCAATGGTCGCCTGCCTGATGCGCGTGATTGGTGGATCGCGCGTGTGCAACTGCATCCCGCGCCATATACTCGTAGCTAGAACACAAGACGGTGACACCGCTGTGCCTGGTGCATAAATTATATTAGAGAACTCTAGTGTCTAGATAAACCTAATTTAGGATTTAAGACACTAGACTACTAACCAGAAAAGATGTGATAATCTATTTATCTATCTATCTATGTGTAAAGCTGCAGTGTTCCTAAATGTCATAAGCTCTTTGTGGAACACTTTTAATCTTTTAATCTTTTTACTACACTAGTTTGAAAAAACTAGATACACGACAAGAAGAATAAGCTATGTGCTTGTCACAAAGCTAAATAAAGTATGTACTCTTTACCGATCCGAAAGTTTGTGTGGACTCGATGTCGCTAGAAAGTAATGCTTAGGCAACTAGAACTGGCCTCCAAGGAATTCGATTATTGAGTTTTCTTTCACTGTTCATCGCTTGTGCTTTTACTCCGTCAATCATCGTTCAAATCGGAAAATAAAGAAGATGGAATTGCATTTCATTGATGTTTTGCTTCAGAAGTTCAATTGTTTTCTTTCGATTATTGCCTTATTTTGTCACTTGCGGCTTTACCATGTAGAATCGCAATGCTGATTTGTTGAGTCATATGTGCCTCGGTCCAAAACTGTAAGTATGTCTTGGCGGCAGTCAAAGGCTCGTTCAAATATCCACTGTGTAGAAAAATATGATATGTATCTTGAAAGCTTGGTAGCTAACGCATAGTGAATGTGACATATATGGGTTTTAAATGGATTTCATAGAGTTTGTAGTGTAAAACCTAGTTCACGAAAAGAAATTTTGAGGCACTGTTGAAAATCAGGTTCTCCTTGAAATTTTTATGTACATCCATACTATCCATATCCATACTTCCATACTAATATTATAAATCTGAAAGTAACTCTGTCTGTCTGTCTGTCTGTCTGTCTGTCTGTTTGTTACGCTTTCACGCCCAAACCGCTGAACAGATTGAGCTGAAATTTGGCACGGATAAAGATTATATCCCAGGGACGGACATAGGCTACTTTTTTCTTTAAATATTTATAAGGGGGCGTGAAAATAAGGGTTGCAAGTTTGTATGGGGAAAAAAGTTCAGCGACTCTGGGCGAGGTCATAAAGATGATGGGTGACCGCCACATTTTGCTATGTTCTTGCATTGCAGATTTTTTTGTTTTTTTCTCATTTTGCATGGTAAATGATTTTTAAATGAATGATAAATATGTAACATGTATATTTCCACTCATCAATACATCCGAAATTAAGATTTTTTTGATATTAAAATACTTTTTCCTTGGCTTTGGTTAGAACGCCATCTGTAACACCCGAGGTCAAAACTGCTTTTTACTTTTTTGTCCTAGGTGGCGTTTCTATTATAGCGGAGGTCGAGATTCGATCGTTTTGAGTTTTGAAAGCTATTGGAGATTTTTGCTTAGACTTTTCTCAAGTTTACTTTAGCCTGTGCTTTAGCTTACACTTATTTCTCTGATCTTATTCCTAAAATAATCCTATCCCACTAAAATTATAAATTGATCGAAGATTAATTATTAAAGTTTATTAAATAAAGACCGTATTTTTATCAAAGAGAATATTAATAGTTTTTTATTTTTTCAAAACAACTTCTATGGGTGGCGCAAGGCAATTTCAAAGTCGTAAGATTCGAAAATAAAGTCTGTGTTAGTGAATGTTTGTTTTGTTGCTCCGTGACGACTTAACCGATTGTGATGAAATTTGGCACGTAGATGCTTTAAGTACTTGAATATAGGCTTATCTAATAAAAAAAAACAACCCATATATATGTTTTACAGGGTGTTAAAGTTAGTATGGAAAATTTGATTCCTTGGTCTGATTCACTTCAAACACAGTGTAAATAAACTTTAGGTAACACTCCTGCACTTGAATCCTAATAATGCGCAGACGAAGTTGCGCGGGTCAGCTAGTACTATTATAATTGTTTAAAAATTTTGTGAAGATGAACATTGATACACAGTGAACAATCGTCTAAGTGGTGAACTTAGTGTAAACTGTTTCGACAAACAATGACTCAAAGGGAATAACGGAACGTCTAATGGAATGCTCATCTCGGGAGATGGAGTGCTGTTTAAAGTTAGGGACAATAGCAAGATTGTTCTTATTACATTCGGAATGAGAAAGGACGAAACATGATTCAATTTGAAACGATTTTTTAAATAAACTATTATTTTCCTCACTCAACACAAGTTTATGGAAGAATATAATTACAATGAATATAATAAGATTTATTAGCTTTATTTGTATCAAAAAATAATTATAAGTAGTCAAATGTCAAAATAGTATATTATCCTAATCCAACATTAGGATTCCTTGTGTCGTTGTTTTCAGAAACTAGAAGTACCAAAGTAGAATGGAACTTTGCTGATTATGTAAACATTTGACCGATCGCGAGAATCAAACTTACACCTCGTGTCATCCGCGCAATCCAACGCCAGGTCGTCAATCTCAACTTGTCAACAAACATCTTAAATATGCATGGTTTGAACAAATTGAAAGACCTTTGATCATACGTTTTATTTGAATTATTATACATAATTTAATTCATCTAGATTTTCTCTTCTATCATGGTTGCTTTAGAATCCACTTTTGATTTTTTACATGATGACTTTGAAAGGAAATCCAATCTTATATTCTAATGGCCAATTATTTTCATCTTCAATTCAGACTGAGTCCTTTGAAATGGGACTGCTAATATGTCTCTTGGAATCTAGGTTATGCTAAGAAATAAAAAAAATTACATGACACTATTATTGCTGATATCTGGAACAGTTCTTCATAGCTAGATTATGTTTTAAATTGAAATACATTAACGCGAATATATTTATTTCTTCCATGAAATAAACCTTTGAAAAAGTAAATAATAAATAAATAAATAATGCTGGACATGTCACACAGCATCATCTAGCCCCAAACTAAGCAAAGCTTGTACCATGGGAACCTGATAACTGATACTTTTTGAAAGAAGATCTGAGAGATATGTCTACCGCACCTTGGGGATACAGCCGTGAACCTGTTTAAGTTTTTTTTATAAACCTTTGATGTTGATGTTAATACAAGTCGGTATCATCATAATAATATGATAGACAGCTGGTTATTGCTAGAAGGATTGTTTGAAACCCATCTAAGCCCGAATCTGTTGAAAATGAAAGGGACTAAGACTAAGCTTGTCTACTAATCCTCTAATAGGAAATCACTCTATAGATTCTCAGCCATTGTACTTTGTTCAATTTTGAACGAATCAGTGCTTTAAGGGTATTTTCATCAAACAATGACGTCCTTTGTAAACATAAGGATGTAAATCCTCTCTTATTAATATCTGTCTTCTGATATGAGCAATTTTTTTGAGCATTTTCTGACGCACGCTAATCAGGTTATATACTCTAATTTGGCACATGTTCGAGCCCGACAAACCATGACCGAAGTTGCGACCGATGACCGGACAATTTTTTTGATTCAGAATACTTTTTTAGATCGAATTCATAGTGATCTTATTTATTTATTTAATTTAAAAACCAAAAGCTTTGCCGTAGGTAGCATTATAATATAATGGATACTATCCCGAATAAAGTATAGCTAGTAGTAAAAACGCTATAACACGTGCTCTAAACAGTGAAGGAAAATATCGTGAGGAAACCAGTTAGTGTTCTCATAGGCGGCGATGGGCTTGCAACCTGCCACGTATGGAATTAGACATAGACATTAGACATCTTCAAAGGATCTGGAATAAGTAACAAAAAAGATCTTAGAGAATGTCTGTCTACCGCACCTTGGGGATACAGTCGTGAACCTGTGAAGAAACGCCCGAAATTCAATTGAAATATCGCTTCAGGGTAGACGCCCTGAACTTCATTGAATCACATAATTCCATTGTTGTGAAACGGATGTCTCTCATGATCTGAACGTGTTAATGGCCGCAGATAGGATAATAAACAGTTATAATTCGTTTAATTGGATGACAGATCTGGTTTTTGCTTTGTCATTTTAATTCACTGTTGTAACGTTATTGTTGGTTTTATGCTGCAGATTTAGTGACTTTGCTGTAAGTATATTAAGCACAACGGATCTTTAGCTCTCTGAAGTTAGGTGACGGTTGCGCAGGTTTGGTAGAGTAAGCAAGATAGCACGATTTTAGGCGTCATCAAAAATGGGTTCTGCGCAGCTACTTCAGAGAGCTAAAGAACGATTGTGCATATTGCGATTGTTTTGGGTTATCTATTCATCATCATCATCAGCTTATAGTAATCCACTGCTGGACATAGGCCTCCCCTAGTGCGCACAATTACGTCCTGCCCTCAGCTATTGATTTATCATGAAAGCAAACTTTAACTTTTCTACAGTAAGCTGAAATAACTAACGTAAAGGTATCGGTTAAAATCGTGCAAAAATCTGAAAGGAAACATTTCTCCTATCACAAGAATCGAACTTGATCCATCCATATACGTTTTTAAATAAATAAGTAAATTAAAAACAAACACTTTATTGTACACAAAAGAAACACATTACAGGAAATGCACGAAAAGAAGTAAGTAGGTACAATGGGCGGCCTTATCGCTAAAAGCGATCTCTTCCAGACAACCTTTGGATGGACTGGAAAAGTAACACAGAAAAACGCCGGTGTAACAAGGTAAAAATACAGAAATAACCTAAAAGCATCAATAATTAATTACATCTGATAGCATTTAATCAATTCACATTTCTAATTCAATAAATATTGAGAGAGCTTGCCTTACGTGTATGAACCTATTTGGTAGGTTTCAAACACATCTGTTACAGAATTTGAGTTATGATTATGACGCATACTGATTGTGCCACATATATCTCTAATTGCGAGCTACTCGATATGTCAATGTCAGCGTAGTTCCTACGTGATCATTCGACACCATCCACTCGTTCTCTTAAACCATATCTGCAACAAATGTTAGCTGTGTTTAAAAAAAATCTTGTAAACATAAATATGACTTCAATCATTCAAATCTTATACAAGTCATCATCAACATACAAGAAAACATATTTGAACTGATTACTCAAGAATCGGAGCAGAAAATTTGCTTTATAAAATAGACACAAAAAATATATTTCAATGTTAGCCAGTGACTCAAAATAGGGCATACTAAACTCAAAACTTTTATGACACTATCAACCCTAGTAGACATGACGGAACAAAAAACTCATCAAACTATTAATAAATTGATCCCACTCGTTCAAGTCACTACACATGGGCCGCAAATGGGTGATATGGCTTTTTCAAATGTGTCAGCCACAGAATATTATAAGAAATATATTATGAAGCTTAAATTCTACATCAGCTGTCCGGTAAAAATCTCATAGTCATTATGGCGGTTGAAAGCTTACACAAGTCTTCTTGTCCGTAGATATTAGGGAGATATTTGTCACGCTTGGAAAGAGATTTGTAAAAAAGTGGTGTGAATTATCCGGCCATTAGGTATCGTTACGGCCGGATGTGCCGAGTGACAGGTGGCTTGTGAGTCTATTGTGTACTTAGCTCAATCATTCATTTTGATACAGTTGTTCTTTTCCACGAAGTGTGTTTAGCTGTGTTTGTTCTTGTTGACAGTACTTAAGTCAGTTCTCTGAACATTTGAACAATCCTCCTAATTTTTGCACATGTTTGTTAATGCACAACATCAAAATTAAGTTATAGGTATATAGAAAAATACGTTTTAATATCGCACGTAACTTGTAAAAAGACGAAATTAATCATGTTTTAAAAATAATGATAAAAAATAATAATAGAGAGTTAATAGGCACCTTCTGGGTAGGCTCGCTCCATCATAGACCTAATTCTTACCTGTGTAAGTTTCGAACCCAACTATCATTAAAAAAAAAACAATGAAACAAAAAATACTTAAGTATCAATTACTGCATCAATCTTCTACGCTCTATTATTAAATTGCTGATTTTGCACAGTTGCTTTCAATAATAATTTCATCTTACGCTGTATTATAAGCTTCATACAAATCTACATTGACCATAAGTTCAACGACCTCAAATTAGAGGATGGAGTGTTGAGGTAATCGAGTTTCATCATTTTGTCCAAAGGAAACACTAATGTGCTGTGAGCGTGACTTTTGAAAGGCATTGCCGGCCACTTTGTAGAGAAGTGTGAAATGACAAACAGTTAAACAATGTGACAACTTTATACAGTTGAACTTGATCAAAGAGCGGTTGTATCCACTTCAATAAAACTCCCGGTATCAATGGGAGAGCTGTTAATTTCATTCAACACACATTATAAAGCTCTTTCTTGAGTTATTGTATTGGCATGTTCTTTGATCGCCTTCCACAATGACTGGAACATCAATGAAAGCATTGTCTTCAACTTTTATTACGAAATTTCCTTTTCCTGTCTTTCCAAAATTTTATAATATCCGCTTCAGGGAACTAAATATTATATTTTGGAAATTATCTTCATGCTTCAGGAAAGCTTCCATAGAGCATTTCTTTATAATGAATTTTACATGTTTGAGAATATATTATACAGGTTAACATACTTTTTAAACTAATTTTATCACGTCATAAAATAATAAATCTTACTACGTAATCTCCAACTTTAAAATGGCTTCATTCAAGTTTCTTGTATCACGCTGATTCCGTGCGACATTATGACCAAAATAAATTTCAAATATTTAAAATTCAAAATTACCTTGCTTTCACAAAGATTTGCTTCAATATATCACAGCGCTGGGCTTAATAACAGTCGCTTAGCGCCCATGGAAGTAGTGTTGTGCATGGGTAAACGGAAACAAGTTTTGCGTTACGATACGGAAAAGACTCGAAAACTTTTTTCTCAAAGATTACTTCCAAAAAAAAACAGCGCAGAAAATGTATGATGTTTAGAGAGTGTAATTTCATCTATAAATGCAACAATGAATGCACATTTTTTACACAATATCTACAATGAAAGACATCAAACACTATTCCTCCAAACCTTGAACATGAAGATGTAGATATCATAAGTTCTTAAAATGAAACCTTTGAATTATTTGATATTTTCCGTACAATAGAGTACACGCAACACTAGTGAAAAGCTATACAGTAATCTGTGTCCATGGTCCGTGTAAACACATTTACGAGGTAATTCCCTACAAAAGCATTGTTTAATACCATTATAATGCCGACAATTTGAGCGCAGGCGATGTCGCACTAGCCGGTCTCCAAGCAGCGTTTTGTTAGAAGAATTTTCACTGAGAAAGCTAGTAAAGATTTCCTACGGAGATAATAGGCATGTGAAAATTTTCATTACTAAAATTTTCTCAGGAACCTTTTCATGCAGCGTTTGTCGTGTGTTTTATTGAATTATGTCCTTATTTTACTATCATGGTTTACCTATTATAAGTTGGTTAAAAAACTATTGCATTGAAAGAGATCTTAGAGAATGTCTTCTATGCCTTTCTTTCGAACCAGTGTGGTGAAATGCTTATGCGTCCTTCTATGTCCTGGAAGTAGCATTTTGTCTGTCTCTTTCTTTTTTTTTTAGATGAGCTTGCTTCTTCGTTGTCGATTCTTAATAATGAAGTATATCGATCTGCTATGAATCTGTTTTGAAATGAAAAAGTGTAGGTATGCTAACCAATATGTAAATAAAATAAATAAATAAATAATGCTGGACATTTCACACAGCGTCATCTAGCCCCAAACTAAACAAAGCTTGTACTATGGGAATCCGGTAACTGATTTACTACTTATATACTTTTTGATTGTAAATACATACACATTATAAACATCCAGACCCGAAATAAATATTTGCAGATCATACAAACATTTCTCCCGCGGCGGGGTTCGAACTCGCAACCTTCTGCGTCGCAGGCGGGTCTTCGCCCACTGCGCTACAGAGGTCGTCGTAGGTTGTAGGCACGTAACTTAAACTTTTTCGATACATGTCCACTATAAAATGCACCAATGAATTGTCCCGTTGCTGCCATTTTTGGTAACGATTCAAATAAAATGAATCGAAGTATTATGTGAGAGCAGTTTCAATAGTTTACTTTGTCAATTTTATAATAGCAATATCAATTGAAAGCTGGCCCGCATTGATAATAATCTATTTTATGGAGTAACTTGTGTGGTCTTTGTCGTTGATGTATTTTCCCGCAGCTTCATACACTATTGTCAGACTGCCTATACCAGTCTTTAAAAGAAATAAGCTTTCAAATAGAATTTACTATGAGGCAAAGTAAAACGTTTTAACTCAGTAACTTGTGCAATATTTATGCTATATGTATGTTTTAACTAAAATATTATGCAAATGGTCGTCCAGACAAATAAATGTTTCTTTAAATGAGATAAATTTTTGTACTAAAACTTATATTATTTTTTCTAACTAAACAATATTCATAATTTGAATTTACCTTGAAGTTGATACATTATAATATCTTTGTATCTATTCCACATTTATTTAGATTTAACTTTAACTAAATATAGGCAACAGGTCGTCAAAGTAATTATAATTACACTTGAATTGGTTTAGTTTAAGAGAAAAATCATAGTAATAAAGTTTATAATTTTTTCTTTGATAAATTTAAAAATAAAAAGAACATACTAAAACAAATATTAATTGAAAATACATACGCAATAAAATAGAACACCTTCACCGAAATGCAAAGCAGGCTCGATAACCCTTCAAAGCGCTCGGACAAAAATCGTAGTCAAAACGAATTCGTGTAAATCTTTAAAGGTTTTTAATTACACTAAGTGAGGCCCCGACATCAATCTGTTTAATGCCTGAAACTCGATAGGTAGGTACTACCTACTAAATGCCGGGGTCGAATTTGCAAACGTTGATAAATGTGCATTTTATATATTAACTGGGGTCAGATTATCTCTTCATCATATAATATAAGTACCTATTTATCAATAATAATGTAATTTTTAAAACTACAAAGTTGAATTTTTACCTGTTTCAACATAAATTTAAAGTCATATACCTTCTCAGATCTAAAAATGTAAACTCTATAGATATAGAATACAAAAACAAACCCAAAAGTTAAGTATTTCTGTCTATACTCGTAATGTTTGTATCCTTACTCCTGCCCTGTCCAGCCTCACGGCGACGCCACCACCTGACACAAAACGAAGTATTCCTTCAGTGCACTATGCTGGCTGTGCTGAGTTCGGCTGCGGAATTCCAAGTTAAAAGCATCGATAAAACAGAAATCAACCGCAATTTCGGTTTGCGAATCGGATATCGTTGTGAATTGCCAATGAAATCAGTGGTGCCAACTTCGAGACAAGTAATTCGGACAGTGCAATTCGGTGGAGATAGTTCGATCTAAGAGATTAAATCGGAAATTGAATGGAAACAAAAGTTATACCACAACTTGGAGGTGTTCCAAGGAGACTCAAACTTTTTTGGCTGCTAACTTGTTTTGAAGTTTCAACTGCTCATTAATAAGTCTGGAGAGTAAACTAACAGATTGAAATGTATGAAATTTTGCTCATACAATCAAACAAGCAATACTTAATTAAAGTTCATCTATTGAAACCCATATAAAATGACTCCTAAACAGAACGGTCAATGCGCCCTCACGTTTGAAGACACTACCCGATAAAATTCAAAAGAGTCCCTTTTCTTTTTCCTTCTAAAATTAACAAGGCTTTTTAACTTTGCCGGATGAATTATAAATTGGATTAAGCCCCCGGCAGATCGTGACGCCGCAAAGAATATGAATGATGACTTTGATACGGATACGAATAAACTGACCAGTTTAGAAGGAGCTCTGGATGTAAGAAAAGTCATGGATAGTCAAAATAGTTTTGCTGGTCGATTCGTAGCTCACAATCATTTAATTGAAGCAATCTCACTGTTCCGGTTGTAATTGTAAGTATGTTATACCAGTAACTATGTACAGGGTGTTCTGTAAACATATAGAGCAACAAACTTAGATTTTTTAACAATAATAAAACATCCCAAGCAGAACATCTGAGTAATCAGTCAACCTATGCGAGTGATAAACCAATCAGTTTCTAACAAGGTAACGTAGTTCATTCATTCATTCATTCAAGGTAACAGATATACGTTTCTAGAACACAGTTTGAACAAGTTGGCACACACAGTTTGGGAAGACATTCATTGAAAACATTTTGGTACATCGATGAAAATGCCTGTTCACCCTTTGCAACTAAGCACATAATTTTCCCCCATACTTTTTATTGCCCGCAATTTTTCTCCATAACAAGATGCTAAGATATATGGCGCAATTTCCTGGGATTAATTAAAAATTCCCGCGCTGCAATAGATGTTAATGGCTCTAAGCCAAGTGAAATTAGTTTTGAATATTATACGAACATTCGTCTCCAACGTGCAGGCGAGCGTTTTAGAATTTCGAAATTCAATGAATAATTATGTAGACAGGTATAAGTTTCAAAAATATCAGCACACTAAAACATCACAGTTTGTTTAGACAGATTGGAAACCAATACTGTGCCAATACTTTATGATTAGAAGATAGAGTCGCTTCCACCTGTATTCTGTACTTCCACTACAACACCAGTGCGTACTTAATTTTCTGCAATTTGAGTGTGTTCATAAAATCTTTCCAAGAAATGTTGCATCTCTTCAACTTCGCTATGTATGTCTTTCGTAAAAGAGAGTAACTAGTCGTCGCTATTATCATTACTAAACCATTTCCAGGAATGGCATCAGCAGTACATTTCCTGGAAACGTTTACAAGAAGTTTGGTCACTGGGAGTCATAATCCTTTACATTCCATACCAGGCTAGCTAACCAGAGCCCAGTGTTGCCAGTGACAGTTTTATTTGAGAAAAACCATTTTTGACAGGAACACTAACTACATTATTGCCGCACTGTTTGGAGCTGTTCCAAAGGCCACCAATTTCTACTCTTCCGGTTATTGTACACTTTTCAACGCTTTAAGTCTATGGTCGTGCTAGTGTTTTATGCGTGTTTTATACTGAATCTGTCTGGCATACTGTTACTGTTGCATTTGCGAGTGTATACACTCATTTCAAAAAATTAAAATAGCATAATCCAGTCATCCAGTTAAGTAATTTGATGGAATTTTACGTATAAATATAAATGTGTAAGCTTTACGTATTTATTTGATTACGTATTTAGATTTTTTTACAATTATTGAGTTCAACTAGGTTATCAACAACAAAATAAAATTGATGTTACCAGTTCCAGAAATCAGAAATTTTAAGATCCTTTAATGACAATGTCAAGTTGCTGTGTGTAAATGTAAGCAAACACTTTAAATTACCCATTAAAATTTGGAAACAAATACTTAGTAGCTGTGAATTTCCACAGCATCCAATCACAAACACTAAGCCAAAACAGTCTTAAAATTCCAGTCTTGCCTGAGAATCAAACCCAGGAAATCCGGTCTCTTGAACCGTTGCATGCTAACGGGACGCATTCAATAGAGCTAAATAATGCATACTTTGATTGTAGATAATGCTGAGATCCCATTTATCCATTCATTGTCCCTGCAAGCTTCGGCTTTCTCATATTCTTATACGTTGAAGTAAATGTTGTGGGAATTACTGTGCCTTCATGGAATCTATCCGCGATACGGGAGAATTGATATACGGAAATTTAAACCGAAATAAATCGATAAAATCGTTATTAGTTCCAGAAATGTTCTTTTATTCCATTAGAAAATCTTTATCTAATCAGCCCGGATCCACTGCTGCGCATAATACTATAAACCAACTCTCTACAACATCACTCTGTCTACTCCTATACATCTCTAGAAATGAAAAATAGTTTCAACATTTATTCCAGGTGAACATAGTCTATTACTTTATTCCCATGCAAAGTCGGGACGGGAAGAAGGCGTGATGCTAGTTGTCTATGTGTCATTTCACACAAACAAGGTACCTTACATATAGCTGTGTTCGGAAGGGGCCTGATATCACCGACTGTCGGCTGGTCCTAATTCGTCCCATTAAACCGCCCGTATCGCAGATTACGTACATCCTGAGGACTCTTCATCAGGCTTTATGAATTATTCTGGTACTTACGGTTATAACAAAGGATGCCATGATGAGAAATTATGAGTTAAGTGGTTAGTTTGTGACTAATTTTCTCTTGCGAATCATTTTTTTCATTGCGGGACAAATGTTTGTATGACCTACAGATATTTGTCTCGGGTGTTTCTATCTATAATATTTATGTATTTCCAAACAAAAAGTATATAAGTAGTATATCAGTCATCTAGTACCTACCTAATCATAACACAAGCTCTGCTTACATTGGGGCTAGATGATGCTGTGTGAAAAGTCCAGTATTATTTATTTATTTATTTATATACATAAATACATACAGTCGTGAATCTGTTTACGTTTATTTATTTTTCCAAGGACGTAAGAATGTACAAAATTATCCAGCTTTTGTACTAGAACACAGTTTTTTAATTTCCTCAACAACAATTTTGATCGATTATTATAAAATTATTCAAAATGTCGTGGCATTTATTGATGAAAGTTTATTTGACTCTTCATTTTATTGGTCGCGTAAAAAGAGGAGAAGAATCGCCTATTTCAAATACGATTTAAATAAGAATGCTTTTTGACTTAGTCTTTGAGTGAATTGCTTACGACTTTTCATGACGAATGGGCCTTCTGAATCTTTCTTTTACGACAATGCCCTGCCTCGAGACTTTCCATTCTTACTTCCCCACACATTTTATCTCACCAATAAAGCAGACAAATCATCCAATCTACCAGGGGTGCATAACAAAACAGAAGCTAAACATTGGCTTAGTTAATCAGGGCTCAAACCCGCGGTCTATTTGTCCGGCCGGCCGCGACATTAGTCCTGTGTCCGGGACTCGCCGGACACGCTCCGGGTTATCCCGGATTTCGCTAAGTTCGCTCGATTAGGTATTTAGGAGATTTAAATGTAATTGAAAGGGAATTGTTTGATGTTGTTTAAAGTTCCTGTTTTAAAAGGGTTGGATAAACTTTTCAATGTTTCAGCTGTTGGTTCGAGTAGTTGTTTAATCGTTTTTAAGTGTTGCCATTTACATTTTAAACAATCAATTAAATAGCTTGAAATATTTTATAGTAGGTATTTGAGTTAAAATAAACGCGGCTTGAGACTCTATCTAAGAAAAATAGTCAAATTAATTAAATAGTCAAGAAATAAATAATCGTTGTTTATCCTCACTTCATATCAAAAAGTAAACATAAACCTTTTTACGTGACAGAATGTATAGCAGCCAGATGAATTATATTTTTTTTTTGCCTCAAACTGCGAGAGTAAATCAATTTACATTCTCTGTCTCCAAAGTTCGGTGCATTAGTACCCACCAAAACTAACATCAAATTCCTTTTATTTATCCAAAAAGATTCATAATAAGCTTCCGTGCTCATCAACAAATCAACGAAAACATCTCCTGACAAGAACACGCTCAAACTTGAGATTGAAACACATAACATTTGATTTCATTACTGAAAATCATCGCCATCGCTTCACTGGGACACTTAACCGTAAAAATCTGTGTAACATATTTCGTGGAGTAAGGATGGAGTAATAATAAGGACGGATAAAATAAACCGAAATAATTTTGAGAGTTTCATAAACCGTATTCATAATTTAGGAAGATTTTCACTAGTTTGTTGAAAGTGTATAGGTATAAAAAATGCTAACAATATTATATTCGAATACAAAGTTTTTCATTTTTGTTTTGGGGTATTTATCAACGCTAGCTAGGTATCCACCTCGTGGACCGTATACCAAACGTCGAGATTCGACGCCGCACTAAGGTCGAGGATGTATACGGATAGCGAGGCTTAAGTGGAGATGGGCGGGGCACTTCTAGACGGGACGACAACCGATGGACCAAGGCGGTTACCGAGTGGTAGCCAAGAGATATGCGGCGGCCTCGGGATACATCACCTGCCCGATGGTCAGACGACATTGTGGGGGCGGTTGGAAGACAGTGGATCCGGCTGGCGCAGGACCGCCAGTAGTGGCGTGAAAGAGAAGAGGACTATACCCAACAGTGGGTGCTACCGGCTGGATAGATAGATAGATAGATTTATCAACGCGTAGAGTATGTAACTTCTGCAATTTTAGCCGGAACGGCAGAAGGCATCCTTATCAGAAAGTATTCTTTCGTACCATCGTTACAATTTAATTTAATCACCTCAGACCGACCGCAGAGCTCCCGCGAGGATTTTTCTAATTTTCTCTTGTAAAAGGTACGGATTTAGTTGTGGCTCATTTGTTTGAGGTAGTTTTCATTTGTGGCTAGTTTCTGCTGGGAATAAAAATTGTCCGTTGTTAAATAAAGACCAAGATACAAAAACTTTAAAGGAAAATATGCTGGTTGATTATAGTCCGTGCAAAATAAAAAAAATAAAGGTGCAAATTCAATCTTTGTTTAAAATTAGGTCAAAACTCACAAAAACATAAGAACTTCAATAGATACCTACGTGTAGTTCTATTCAGGTGAAAACTATTCAGTGAAAACAAAAGACTGTGCATAAAATATAAGCTCGTTGTCTTTTCGTTTTCGAACGTGACACTGAAAATTAAGAAGCTATTTCTAATTTATGCCGTACGAACCTGTCGACAGCAGCTTGGCATCATTTCGCCACTGGTTTCAGAGATCCGTAGATATCTTTGGAAAACAGTAGTAAGTATCTATGTCCATAAATCCGAGTATTATCTTTTCATGTCAGCAACTGCAAGCATTAATGCTGCCACCAACCCACGAAGTCTTATACTCAGTTCTTTATTCCTATGCTAAAAAGCAACTATGCATTCACAATGCGTTCAAAAATCTGTGCAGGGAACGTGGTTGAATCATTGTGTTACTTTGTCGCTCTTTATAGATCTTCAAAGTTATATGACGTTCTGCTTGGCAGGCAAATGGCTGGATTACTGCTGCAATTCTATGAGTGCTTCTGTGCCGTTAGATGACTACACAAATCTGATAGATTTGGTTATCATAACGTAGATATTTGAGCTTATTAAACTTGAGTTTGCTCACCCCAACTTAAATGAATGTTGATCTTACGAGGACGACCTCTGTGACGCAGTGGGCGAAGGTCCGCCTGCGACGCATAAGGTTGCGGGTTCGATCCCCGCCGCGGGACAAATGTTTGTATGACCTACAGATATTTGTCCCGGGTCTGGGTGTTTCTATGTATAATATGTATGTATTTACAAACAAAAAGTATATGTGGTTTATCAGTCATTCTAGTACCCATAACACAAACCCTGCTTACTTTGGGGCTAGATGATGCTGTGTGAAAAAGTCCAGCGTTATTTATTATTATTTTATTACGTTTTATTACGTAGGTATACCTTTATTTCACGAGACCCTTAACTATGACAGCCCAACTTTGTCCGATTGGCTTTGCACTAGAGATGGATTATTAAGATTTAAATTTATGTAAAAGAAAGCTTAGCCCCAAACCGGCCGGCCCTATGATTACGAATCTTGCGACAGGCGTATCGTGCAGTCACCGCTGTGAAACTCGTGCTAAACGGACGTAGCTTCGCGTAAGAAACCAATCCACACTCTTGTCGAAATTGTATTTTTAACTGATACTCTACAGTATGGATTGATTCCTTTACGCATATCTACGTCCGTTTAGCACAAGTTTAAAAGCGGTGACTGCGAGATTTCGCCTGTCGCGAGATTCGTAATCAGGGAGCGGGTTTATTGCACGGTTGTCGCGATGAACAGGAGGAGTAGAATCATCTAGCTCTTAAGACTTTGTTTCCAGTGGGTATATCGGTGTGTAGGGAACTCTAAAACAAGACTGCCACTTGACTTTTTACTCCACGGCAGACAGACATGCACGCGTCCTCGCATAATGCTCACCATCGCACTATTTACATGTTTTGCGCCCTCCAGTCTTAACTAAAAACTGTAATATTCTGTGTGTAAAGAGCCGTGTTGGAATGGGGTTGTGCCTCGACTTTCAATCCGAAGGTCATGGGTGCAAATCCCGGTTGTGCATCAATGGATTTTTAGCTTCGTATTTATATGCGCTTTAACACGAGCTCTTAACGGTGATTAAGCTGACAGGATGGTTTAGGTGCTGGTCAAGCCTATTTCATCTCAAAAACTCATCGAATTTATTTCCTCATAATCTGTGTCCTCATCACATCGTCACTCTTTTTTATTCAGCTTCTAGGAATGGAACTTGGAATTGACCAGTACAAGCCCTAATGTGAAAGACTAGCTTTTGTCTTCGGATTTCAGTCCAAAGTTTTTATACTGAACTCTGAAACAAGACTCCCACTTGACCGCGCTTTTTATTCCCCTTCAGGTGCACGCGACCTCGCATAATGCCCTGTCTCCGCTTGCATCACATTTGCATGCTTTGTAATGACTAATACTACGCTGACGTGATTACCGTATGCGCAAACATTTGCTGTTTTATGGGGAGTTCGTTAGTCGCGACACTTTGTTACCTGTTTCAGTGTCTTTGTACCTATTTATTGGTGCAGTCGCCTGAAATGTATACCTTTCAGTAAGTTAAACCCATGAAAAGTGTACATAGCAGCATTACCAACGTTGACGACCTCTGTGGCGCAGTGGGTCAAAAGCCCCCTTAGGACGCAGAAGCTTGCGGGTTTGATCCCCGCCGCGAGATAAATGTTTGTATGATCTGCAGATATTTATCTCGGGTCTGGGTATTTCTATGTATAATATGTATGTATTTACAAACAAAAATTATATAAGTAGTACCTATCAGTTATCTGGTTCCCATAGTACAAGCTTTGCTTAGTTTTTTAACTAGTTCAGGGGTTGGTGAATACCTAAAGTGCGGAACTTCGTAGTCTGTTGTCTTACATTTACCTAGCTTTAGTATTACTTAGTATAAGTATAAGGTTGTCTGGAAGAAATCGCCTTGAGCGATAAGACCGCCGATTGTAGGACAATACTGTCGAAACTTAGCATGTAACTACTTCATGTAACACTGTGTCCTCAATAAAGTTCTTATTTATTTATTTATTTATTTTATTTATTTAGTTTGGGGCTAGATGATGCTGTGTGAAATGTCCAGCATTATTTATTTATTTATTAGCTTTTGTGATATTATTTTTTATTGTATAAAGTAGATAAACCTATACTTCTTAGCTTTGAAGTTACTCAATTTGTTGAAACGACTGAACGGATCTGGATGTAATTTGGAATAGATGTAGATCGTAGCTTGGAATAGCATAAAGTGATTTAAAATAGTAGCACAACGAAAACGTACGCAAACGAAGCTGTACGCGGATAAACAGGAGAAAATAGGGTCGTCAAAAACGTCTGATTCTGAAATTAAATCTGCTATTTCTATACTTTCTGAAGCTCCAAGATATGCTCAACAAGTTTTTTATCCAGCATCAACATGATCGTTTACATCCACTTAAAAATATTCAATTGCAAGACTGCATAATTATTACCCTCGTTCGAGAAAAATATGTTTATTAATGAACCTGCCATACTGGTTCCTGCAATTTTACTATGGTGAACTTTGAGTTTATTTACTGCTAGACATTACCTACATATCGCTGCCTCCGGGGAATAAAAGGATAACTGCAAAAACACAACTTTTCAGGAGAAGCAAAAAACATGTTTTCGTTAATAACTTCACTAATACTGGACGTAGACGGATGGTTGATAGCTTTAAGCATAGCTGATTTTTTATGAAATCTGAATGTTATGCTGATACACGCGTAATTTATGCGTAAGAAGAGATATTTTGAAAACAAGAAGTTATCTTCTTGTTAGTCAAAATAAATCATCGTCCATGTTGCCTAATGTCGGTTATCATTTTATTCACCGTATTTTCTAGCGTAAACCTAATATTGTACCACGTGTACCACGGTCCTACCATTTTATTCAACGTTTTTTTAGGGTCGAAGTGTATATGATAATAGGTGATTATAATTCTAATCTCGTAAATATTGTGTCACTTCGTTTATGTTAAGCGCTTTTAAATAAAGTTAGGTAGAAGTAATCACCTATTGTTTTATTATTTTCAAGATGTTTTTGAGTACTTTTTAACTAGCAAACCTCTTCAAAACTGTTCTAAAGTATTAGAACAAGGTTACCTTGCCTTGAAATAAAATTATGATGAGTAAGAAATAACCATAACTATTTCATAAGTCTTTTCAAGCCTTCAGCTATGTCAAGCATTAAAAACTTCTAGATTTTCTTTGATTTTTTTATAATAACGATAAAAATCAGACATAAAATCACATAAAAATATTAGCAATTAGCATATTTCATCATCAACATTCCCCTGCCCTTATCTCATGATAAGATGGGTCGACACAGGGGGTAGTTCACGCTCTGGTCCATGCCATAATGTTATTCGTCCACTCACTCTTATAATTCGTCAACAGCTGTGCATCCACTCCTTTTACATTCATATCATCTCTCACACATTGCAACCACTTCTTCTCTAGCCTTTTTATACTAGCATACCTCCAGCCACACTCATATTCCACCTCATAACTTGTCCTTACCATGCCAATTTATTTGAAAATAGGTGCCACTTTCAAACTTCCCTCCCCGTATATAGGTACTCATTCCTTATCTTACTTACCCGTTAACATGAGCTCTTAACGATGACGGAAAACATGGTGAAGAATTCTGTAGCTTAATCAGCTCTAAACTACGTAAATATAAGAAGAAGTTGTCTATACGTGCTAGGCAAGCCTCAAGCCATCTCAAACAATGTCCCGGGCATTACAGCGTCCTATTGAGCGTAGGCATAGGTAAGTTTCCTCATGGCGCTTTATAAATCATTTATTAAAGATGTAAAAGTTTTTCTTATCTAACCATGGGTGGGATACACAAGCATACATACATCCAACTCATTTGCATCGCGGTAACATGCACTTTCCTTTCATCCATCTTCTGCATTTCCTAATATCCATCTTTTCCTTGGTTTGCATATCGTCCCTGAGACCTGTGGCAACTTTATTCATCACGTATTCATCCTCTTTAACGTCTTAGTCAATATTATCGTCGTTCTGGAGAACACATCAAGGAAATTACTTAAAATCGAAGTAGACTGGACATAGGGTTTCACAATCTAGTCTACAATTTAAAAGTATGGTGACAGTGAGCTTCTGATAATTTCGCTGTCACCATATTGATGGAGTGAGGAGTTGTTCAACAGAACTACTCAGAAAATAGTCCTATTGAGTTGGAACTTAAGACATCGTTCGAGTTTCAACTCTAATGTTTTAAAAATATGGTGACGATGAGCTGATCTGATGATTAAATCAGGAGCTGTTCAATGGAACTCCTCAGTGAGCAGCAGTAAACTACCCGAGTTTGGGCTCATATTAATCAGCCCACGGTAGTCCATTAATTGTATGTTAGTTGTTGACTACCATGATTGGTTTAATTTAAAATAGAACTAGGTACCTAACAAAATCTTATAACCATTGATCCATACCATTAATTTTTTGCAAGTTGACGTCCTAGAATGTTCAAAATTGCGTTAGTCGCACTTAAATGTTGTCAACCTAACAAATACGGTTATTATACACCGCTTTAACAATCAAATCTTATGACGGTTCCCTTTCGCACAGACTCTAACAGCGGTATTATACGAAACGTATGGACATGTTTTCACGAGAATAAAATGATAACCTGCGTTTACCATTGTATAGACGAATATTTCTTACGTGAATATAATTGTATGACTCTTTGTCATATTAAAAGGTGTGGGTACATTTTGATAATATTATATTACAACTTTATTCTTGTAAGTTTAGGCATGTCTAGAAACATCGAAAAGTATTGTAATATTTTGTATCTCCGTGAATAATTGTACGAATGTTACGAAAAAAATTGAGCAGATGTATTAGCACCCAGAGATCCCAAATATGGCATAACACTAAAACTAAGATAATGGCAGTTATCCGTTTATTCCCCGGAGGCAGCGATATGTACGTACTACCAACTATACAGGGTGTAAAAAGACGTCTACCGAAGTTGAAAGGGATAGGTACAGCATCCACACACACAACCAAATCCAAAAGGATTTTCCGAAAAAAACATTATATCCGGAGAAAACAGCGTTTGAATATTACTGTTTGCGTATGTACTGGGCGCGTTTTTATACGTAAATTGCTGGATTTTGAGTTTTAATAGTTTTTTCTTTTGTAAATGAAATTATAAGGTAGGTATGGTCTTATTATGTTGTACTAGTAGTAAATAACCGGAAATAAAATTAAAAAAAATGACGTAGCTAAACATTTTTTTGCGTTTTTTTTCCGCTCATGGTCTGATTGCAACCCCTCAGTTTTCGGTAGTAGTCTTTTTACACCCTGTATTAATCGTATTAGTTAAGTATAGATTACCTACAAACTAGGACATCGTTATGACATTCAAGTCAAAATATAATATAAAAAACCTGAGTAACTCATTATTAATGAGTCATTACACAGGTTTTTCATAACTATTATTATTTTATCTTCAACTTTAATAAATAGAGAAGGAAATCAGCTTTTTTATTTTCTAAATACAGCTTGTTTGCTTTTTCACGGCTTCCTCAATCATAAGTATTATTCATTTAGTAAAGGTGATATAATTCTCAGGGCATATCAAAAACATCGTCTAAAATGAAAATGATATCATAGCATACATAGATTACATCATTTCTGTGCAAGCTTATAGTCTTGTTAATGTCACCATCCGATTTGTTTGATAAAACATTGCACCAAACAAGTAATTGTCTCTGCTTGTCGTCGAGCCTCACTTACTTAAATTTAGATTCCATTTTAAATATCCATTTTTTTTTACAATTTTAAAACACATCCTCAAAATAGCATCAATGCAGGATTTGAACTCACGACGCGGATCCGTTGTGTTGCTCTATTTATTACAAAAGTGAGGGTTTCAGCAAGTCAATTCAGCTTCAGCAAATGATCACGACTTTCATGGTACGTGACCGAATAGTCTACTTTCCCACGCTCCGAAAACAAACATGACAAATTCCGAAAGAAAACTTTAAAAGGCTTTATTTTTCTCGCACAAAGGAGCCTAACAAAAACTATCGCACTTTAGTTGGACAACATACTCGACGGAGTATTTTTCTTCCTTTATACTCGTAACTTGATTAATTGGAATCTTTTGTTCGCGAAGAATGAGTAGGTAGAAAGAATGTTAGTTGAGAACCTGTTTGCAATACCTATAGACAGATCACAGTTCAACTTGCTACAGATTGGTCACTGCTGCGCTTGCAGTATTTACTTAGAGAGTTTATGTGCGAGTATAGCACGCCTAAATACCTACATATAGTACTTTCCTTCATCATCATCTTCCTGCCCTTATCCCACATTATGAGGGGTCAGCACAAGAGTGTTCTTCTTCCATTCTTTCTAACAGCCGTCATCTCAACACTACTTTCCTTGTTTTGTTTAAAAAAAACATCGTCATATTTAGCTAGCTACCTCAATTGTGACGATATTATTTTTGACACAGCTAATATTATCTTTGTCCACTGTAATATGCATTTTGTGACATGAACTTGCTGTTTCAAATTTATCTGCGTCGGAGCCAACGTGTTTGTTTACTTATTCTTGATGATGTCATGACTAGTTAGTGTTTCTAGCTTTGCCTCGCCTACATCTTATTGCCATGTTTACTTCTAAGTTGCATCATAAATGCTATACAAGGTACGTAACTCTCTGTGTCAGTAAATTGTCTTCTTACATTGTAAAATGATCTTTATTGTTCTGTATTTAGAATTCACCTTTATAAAAATTTCAACTTTATAAACTGTTTACCACAGAACTATATCTAAACTGCTTACTGTGCTAGTCATATCGCATTCTGACATTCAATTCAGAATTACCTAAATATCTACATTGTATCTATCTGTCTAATCTTCCACAGATTACATTTTATGTAGCCACAAGTCTATCTTGCAGACTAAACCGGATGATAGCAATCTAATTCCGGAAATTGGTAGGCCTTTATGCTCTTTCCTTCTAGATAAAGTCTAGTTGTTTCAAAGGGATTTGTACTGCACGAATTAATGTTCTTGTAAAAAAAACTTGCACAGTGTTACGTCATCAGACTAAAACTTATGGTGAAGGTTTTAATTACTACCTACTTCTAGGCGTTTAAAAGACAAAGAAGTATATTCATATATGAATTGCATATAAATGTATTGTAATTAAACAGTTATTGATTTCCATTTCCATTTGATACTATTAGACACTCCATGACCTACTTCCGTAAAGGAAATATGACAAACGTTCTTGTAAATTAAAAACAACAACAGACCTAAAACGCTCCCCTGAGGTACTCTAATATAGCGAACGCTCTATTGTTACAGATACAACGGGAATGACAGCGCCCCGGAGCAGAAAACTATCCTGGTACGTATAGTAGGAATACAATTTTAGTATTCTAAAAAGTCAAATGGTTTTACACTGGCAAATATTCGCAGTTTCCTTGCATCACTAAATGTCAATATAAAACTAAAATTGGAAATATATAATTGCAAAATGTTTCACCAAAGTCGACTTATATGTATCTCATGTAGGTATTCCAGCTTCACATCACACTAATAGTATTAGAAATATTATGAATATATATAGGGGTTCATAGATAGATAGATAATTTATTTGGAAAAACACACACACAGACGAACCTACATTATAACAACGGAAGAAAAACAAACAATAGGTATTACCTATGACTAATACAGGTTCAGGCAGATGTTTTACATTTGCATAGAAAGAAGGTATTAAAATCACCAGATTATAACAAATCCAATGAAAATCTTAGTTTATGCCAACATATTGAAATTGGATTCGTCCATAGCGTGTAAATTATTGAAACCGGTCCCGACGGCTTCAATATCTAATGAGTCTAAGCTAGAGAAACATTGAATAATAGTTAAAGACGGTAGCTTACCTACGTAACATGCCACAGAGAGTTTCAAACAACGTTAACATACGTATTTGACTTCCCATGCAGCTCGGCGATGTTCTCTGTAATTGTCAGGCAGCGTTTTCTATGTAAATACCACGGGCTCCTCCGATGCACATAAAACGATAGTCGCGACATTTCTCGTTATCTCATGCGGCGGCAAACGGTTCGGAAAATCGAGCGGGCCGAACTCTGTGCCTCCATTACCGATATTGGAGAGTCGCAGAACTCAGATACCAATCACCACCTAGTTGATGTTCCAGTGACTTTGTGGTCATAGTGCATGTAGTGACTAAAAGTGATAATAGACGATGATGGTGAAATAACATATACGAGTATAACAATAACAAAGAAAAAAGCATTGATATTTTTACGCGTATATTAGGTATAACGCACAACAGTTTCTAAACAAGGCAAACTCAATTACAATTATTATTGAATACCAACATGAGAAGCAATTATCAAAAATGATGCATTTAGAAAAGGCGAATAGTATACACTAGGAAAATTGTTGTTAAAGGTTGGGTTAGCTACATCTATTGTCATAAATATTGTAGCAGACAGGATAGGTAGTGCTCCAAACACAATTCTAACAAAAAGTATACTGGTCGCGGTCGAAACTTCACTCGTAATCAGGGTAACAAATAACCCGAAAGCGGTATCCTAGATCCCTGATTACATCGACATAAATAAAGACCATCTATCACGGAGCGACGTCCACCTACTGCATATTTTATCCCCAAAGATACGAACAATAAAATCACACATGGATTTCCTGTATCCTATGTCAGCCCCCTCTTAACGTATTTAGGGATCCATATCAGGCCTTTGTATCAGGGTCCTTCATTGTATCTACGGATGCTTTCTTTCTAACACAATTCGCTGTGCATCGAAATCGGTTTCCGGATGACGACAGATGAATCGTTGGGGGACTGTTTTTGATATATCGTCCAGAAATTATTGTGTAAAGGGGCATTGACTCGAAGGGTATTGGAGACAAAGAGATTTGCGAAAAAGGTTTTGACATTCTTTTTGGACATATTTATAACGCCCGAGGGGAGGCTTTCTTTTCAGTTAATACCCACCTATCTAATATTAAATAAGTATGTCCAATATTTTTGCAAGCTGAATACCGTTTTATATTGAATATAAATTCCTGAAAAATATTGATTTTCAAATCATACTAATCTATTGGCCAAACCAATAAGTAGGACAAGGGACATGTTATTGTCCCAGCTTCCTGAATCTGGGAGCCCAATCACAAGCTCCTTTGTCTTGTCAATTGATGACATATACGAGGTATCGTGTCTTTGACACGCGGCTTATTGTTATCCATAAAATATGAACCGCTCATAACATATTGCGGTGTAGTATTTGGGTCAATAGTAAATTGGATGAATCGGATGAATACCTTAGTAGATGCAATTCTGTTACCTACATTATTGTTGATTTATGAAAAGCACCTAGGTACAAGCTTAATGAACAAATAAATAGAACAACTTGAATGTGAACTCATCTTTTAAAATATTTTTTTTTAAATAATGCTGGACATTTTTCACACAGCATCATCTAGCCCCAAACTAAGCAAAGCTTGTACTATGGGAACCAGATAACTGATATACTACTTATATACTTTTTGTTTGTAAATACTCGTACATACATATTATACATAGAAACACCCAGACCCGAGATAAATATTTGCAGATCATACAAACATTTATCCCGCGGCGGGGATAGAACCCGCAACCTGCTGCGTCCCAAGCGAGCTTTCACCCACTGCGCCACAGAGGTCGTCAACTCGCCAAGAGGTCGTAATCTTTGTAATGATTATGGAGATAAGAAATTTGATGATGTGATGATGAGATGAGCTGAATTCACTCAATCATTTCCACCTGAAACATTTCTATGAGCTTGCTTTGTAGAAAATTTACCTACTTTTATCTCAGTAATACTTTTTGCTTTTACTGAGAACATGTTAATTATCAAGCTATTGAAACTACTTAAACCGATACAAAGGATTAAATAAACTAAAAACGGAGAAGCCAAATCACTAACAGAGGTTAAATAAAGACTTTCTTTCATCAATAACTAACTCGTTCACTGAGACACACCAATTCTTTTGTAAACATAACCCAGCTCAATCAACGCAAGATAAAAAGCGAAATAAATTGTACACGACAGCTTAATTGGCGAACGGTATTCGTACGTGTAAAATTTTTAAATGCCAGAATACTTGATACCTCGGATTTCGTACGAGAACTTTTGCCAATGACGTTTCACGTTACTGAGCAACAAAAACCTGAACGATTTTTACATGCAGTGCAATTTATTACGAAATTCATGCGATTGTTGTTCGATATTTACTATGTAAGTCTCTTTGGAAAAAATAAAATGAGTCATCAAAAACGGGATACCTACAATATCACACTACTGTCAAATTGTATCCCTGGCAAAAAATGTCTCTAAAGCTTTACATAGTAATAATAAAATTGTTGTACTCGTTATCAAGTTACATTTACATTTAAATTTTTGTTCCATTCAAATTGTGTTTTAATCTCACTGGGCTATCTTTGAATATTTTGCTCGGTTTTAGCTTGTTTAAATGATAAGGCGCGATAAGGCTCCACTCTTCAGTCATCATGTCTAAATCTAGAATGGTTGTTCGTTCACTAAACCGGCCTGTAACATCCGGCTATTTTGACAATCAAATAAGTGGGAAAAAAGTTTTTTTTGCTAATCCGGCCTTTCGTAAATTAGATCTTTCTAAAATGTCTTGTGTCTCAATTGCAGCCTGAAAGTCTTCTGCAGATTCCTTGTTGTCTTCTATATTTTAGAACTCAACCCTTCCTTTTTATCTCGTTGCAATTCCTAATAGGTGCTCACTTATTTTCTTTAGGTTATAAACCATCTCAGTAGTTTGTGCGGGACAGGATCAAAAATAATATTTACAAGCTATTTTTATCCGGCTTTTTCAGTGATAGCAGAAAGCTCTCCGCCTATGCGTCTCGCGTGTTTGTAATCTGCTTCACAATCACCTACCGTGCTATCACGCAAACCATTCATGTGCCTATATATTTTATTAATTTTGTTCCAGCTCTATTTATTTTAGCCTTTTCTGCAAAGTTACGAGGCAAGATTGAGCTTCCGTGTGTCGGGGAATAATGTCAAGTGGAAACAGGAAAGAGGTCGTTCACCTCAACTCGAGCCTAACCGAAACGCCCTTATGCGTTTTCAGCGATTTTCGATTTTATCTAAGTTATGGGAACGCAGAGTTTACGACTTTTGCAGATTACAAGATTTGTACAAAATCTGAAGAGTCTTCGGGGTGAATAAGTTAAAAGCATATTTAAGTATAAGCTCCTTTACTGCTGTATTCTTTATTCTGGAAGTTTGGGCTTAAAAAAATAAGATCACATCTGTATCCTCCAAAGGCGCCGGTAGACGTTATTCGGTTTAAGCCAATCCATGAAGCCTAAGTTAAAAGTCATCATATTAAATAGTCATTATGATCACAGAACTGAACAACAGCCTGACTTCACACACTGCCGAAAGCCTTTCGGTTTAGGCAACAGCTAAAAAACAACTAGCTTTATGTATTTATTTTTCGCCCGCAACGCATTGCTTTCAGTCACAGACTGGCAAGAGTTACCCCTTATTTCAACACTAACAAACTTGTAACTTACCCCTTCAGAATGAGCCAATATTTTCCGAACAACAAACAGAGACGTTTCACTTTATCGTTCCATTCACCATTATAGTTTTAGATATTCCCACGTCCCAAAGTTCAGCCGAGTGGATGCCTTCGTGCTTACTCCGCGTTTTGCTCTGTTCTATTGCATTGTCACGTCATGATACCTGCTTCATAACTACTGGAACTCGAATGTGAAACGACACAGTAACAGCCAAGACCAGATGCGGTAGACATTTTGATTAATATTTGCAAGCATCAATCTTCAAAGTATTCCTGTTTAATTTGCTTTTCAAAACTTTGTAAAATAGGACTCAAAAAGGCCTTTACAAAATATCCACGACGACTACATCGATATTAATGCAGGATAGGATGATAGAGTCAGAGAATAAAGGGTAGAACTCATTCAATTTAAAAAATGATATACAGCAGTTTCCTGGTCCTAAAACCTTGAATTGGCGATGTAATATAACTTTATTACTATCCAAGTTTACGTCCAACATGCGATATGGCCGTAAAATTGTTTCAACAAACAATTGCAGTTGCAGCGAGGATTTGGGATACAGCCAACTTTACAACGTGATGAAAACATCAAAAATGATACGACTATAGTATTTTATGTTTGAAGTTATGCCTTTGTACGTGAAATAAGAAATGATGCTCTAGTTTTACGACCTAATCATTGATAAAGCGTGGCAATGCAGCCAGACTAAATCAGTCAAACTAAATAATTTTTCGGAGATAAAACGACAAGTGATCAATATTTTCGCACCGAAACAAACACAATAATCTCATAATATCTCCTTCATGCCATCTGCGTTGTTGTGTAAAAAATAGATTGAAAACGGTCCGATAGTTTTAGCGCTAAAAAGTATGGTATCGAGAATAAAAAGTAGAAGATTATGGCTTAGTCAGCTCACGTGCCACGAACTTTTTTAGCCTTTCGTATCCCTCGAAAGTTACTTGAAAAGTATCAGCCCTATTGCTGCTCGGGAACTATCCTTAGACAAATAACAACCCATAGATTTTAGGCGTCTTTTTGACTTCATCATTTTCAGCGCGTTGACTTCACTCACTTGTTATAGGGGCTTTTTTCTCTCGACACGGTAAAAAATTTATCAACCTCAATAATGATACCTATTAATTGTACATCCAATGCCATCCACAATCAAGACGAAGCTTATAATGAGTTGATTATCATCACATAGAAAAACGTAACCCTACTTCTGACATAGTCAGGTAAAAATAGCTACTGCGACCAATACAAATAGTTGAAGCCAAGAAACAAAGTTTGTTGTCTCCATTCACAACACCCATGAGTATTGTATGCTTTCTGAAATTGCAGAAATTTTTCTGATTCCTAAAGAAACTGATGCTACAAATCTCTTGGTACTTTATCACATGACACTAATATTGTAACGCGATAGTCAGTATGTGATAAGTTTTTTACTCCTTTACGCAAAGCTTTAGTTACAAACCGGTTTCATACACATTTTTTCAAGAGTGTGAGTAATTCTTAGGGAATAGCGAATGTAGCTCATATTTACTTTTAAATGCGAGTAACACCGCGGGGCATTATTAATACATGATAATAAACTTATCCACAGAATATCATCATCGAATAAACAACTTGGTTCATATTAATACAACTAATTACAAACTCGGCTGAATTTCAGATGCCTAATAAATACAAGAACAAACAATCCCGTGATAATTCCCGCTCAATCAACTTGCAAATTACATGGCTTATTTCAGATAGACTAAAATAATGCTCGTAAAGCTAGGTTTCAATTTTATGACGAGATTAGCTACAAAGGCAATGAATTGAACGGTTTATAGCTCGATAACCGCAAACCGAAGATACCGCTGAACTAAGTATAATCCGACAGAAACCTCAAATTAAAGTCAGACGATTATCATGAAGCTACGAATTTCTTGAAACAAGTACCTAAGCTAAGCTAACCTAAGCTAGAAGGATACGCGTTGGAGATAATCTTGCAAGATAATCTCATGTCTAATAATTTATTTCATAGGCTCATTTATACTCATAGTTAATATGACATTTTTACTTACTTACCAATGAATAAAAGTGCGCTGGACTAAAAAAGTTATTTTTAACGATTTGATTTTATTTAGACTTGGAATATTTACGTGTAGATGAATAAATAAAGATATAAAACCAGCTTACTGGAAAACTTTCTTTACTGAAACACGCTCATTAGCACAGACGACGAGTAATAAGAGAGGCGACCTTAAGATTAATTATATGCAAGCTGACGTGTGTCCTCCTTGGCGGACTAATGAAGAATGTCTCGTCTTAGTCCAGCACCGGCTTTTATACCCCATAGTGATTGATGACGTGGCTGCGACGTCGCAGATAGTACGGTTGATGAGGGTGCAGTATTTAATCTTATTTGGTTGCGCTGTTGTATACCAAATCTCGAATAAACTGTATAGGATCTAGTGAACATTCTAAGTGCTTCCAGCTTGATTTATCACGGAAAATGTATTACTATTTTCTAGGAAATTGAGCTCTAATTTAATAGCAATAGGATCTATAAACGAACCAATAATTTATCAGGTTTCAGCAAACACAATCTAGAATGAAACAAGCGATAAAACAACATTACCGAACAACAAACCAGACAAAATCGAATTACGAAAACGTACGAAACGGCTCATTAGTGACCGCAGGAATACATCAAATTAATTTCCGCCTAGTGGGCCTACTCGCAATTTCGTGCAAATATATCGAACGTTTCAAAATGTAGCGATTTCTTGGCATAGCTGTGCGAAAATTAATATGGGATCAATACTTTTAACTATCATAGTTGTTAGCATAGTAGCTTTCTTAAACTTTCGGGATCACAATTCATCTTTAGAGATATATTTTGTAACAGGATTTTATCGCGTATTACGAACACAGTTCGCCCGCGACCACGGTTGTTGCAATACAGCCGAAACGTCGGGAAATAATAAAGGTAATACGCGATAAAATCCTGTTACAAAATATATCTCTAAAGCATAGTAGCTATTATTATTGAAACCATATCTAATTACGTAAGCAAAGCCTGTTGGGGATAGTCAGTGGATTGTAAATAAAATAGCGGACTGTAAAATAGGTAGCTGGTATTTTGGACGTAAGAACGCGCGCCTAGTTTGATCCGTGGTTTTGAATGGAGTGTTGCGATGTGGTCGGTGGGGCGCGTCGCGTCGTCTCGTCCCCCGGACCCCACTGCCGCGGTCTCCTGGGCTAGTGATGCGCTGTTTGTCTCCGACAAGCCACAGGAATGAGTTTCAATTAAGGAGGAAAACTTGCTAATTTTTGAGCGAAATTTCGATTTTTAAATATTCCTTTCAGTTATTTCTAGTCTAGGCCGACTGTTAACACCAATTAACCATATTAGAGGTTTGTAAGAACTAGTTAATAAAGATGATAATATCCTTCAACAAAAATCACGCACGCCTTTTTACCCGACAAGTCACAGGGTTATTGATTAAGTGTTGTTGACATTTTAATTAACCCGGGCAAAAGTCGACAATGCCTCTTTGTTGTCGCTGAATGGCGTAGAGGCACGACAGCCTGTATAAATTGTTTAGTACGCATGTATCGCTTTTTTGAAAATGAGTTTAGAAACTGTACTAAGTATTTTCATTTATTTACTTGTTATAGCCTAACTAGCATAGCAGCAATTTCAGAAATAGTCCTAACCCTAATGATATTAATACAGGGTGTAAAAAGACGTCTACCGAATATCCCAAGGGATAGGTACAGCATCCCAACACACAACCAAATCCAAAAGGATTTTCCGAAAAAAACCATTATATTATTATCCGGAGAAAACCGACCTCCCACAGCTGGTCGAGCGTATGTACTGGGCGCGTTTACGTTACACGTTATACGTAGATTGCTGGATTTTAAGTTTTTTTTTTTATAAATGAAATTATTAGGTCGGTATGGTATTATTATGTTGTACTAGTAATAAATAACTAGAAAATAAAATAAAATGGCGTCTCAGCTTGAATTGACAGTTAGGCGCGGATAAAGGTGGTCGCAGACTTATGCGCCGAACTGTCAATTCAATAAAAGAAATGCTGGGACGTCATCAGCATTTTTTGTATAGAGAAATGACTGCGGCTAAATGTGCGATCAGGTATAGTCTGCGACCACCAAAAGTCTCAAATGGCAAACGATTTTCTTTATTAATAGTGCTTATCGCGATATTGTTTAGGTCAGGTCAACGGTCACTAGGTCAGATTCGACGTGAATGGGGCTATGAGATCCATTGTTACATTGTTTGTTTTTCAGGAACTTAGGTACAGCGGTATTTATTTTGTTTCCTTTTAGATTTAGACCCGAACAAAATTTAATTCTACAACCTACCTACATAGCACAGATTCCATTCCACAATGTAACTAGAAAGTAAGTTTGAACCTTTTTAATTGTATTGACGACCTCTGTGGCGCAGTGGGCGAAGGTCCGCCTGCGACGCAGAAGGTTGCGGGTTCGATCCCCGCCGCGGGACAAATGTTTGTATGACCTACAGATATTTGTCTCGGGTCTGGGTGTTTCTATGTATAATATGTATGTATTTACAAACAAAAAGTATTTAAGTATTCTATCAGTTATCTGGTTCCCATAGTACAAGCTTTGCTTAGTTTGGGGCTAGATGATGCTGTGTGAAAAATGTCCAGCATTATTTATTTATTTGTCTAGTTTAATTGACATGCCACGGAAGTACCTAGCCACCCACGACACAGGGTATCCTAGTGTGGGGGCTAGTGAACATACATACATAATTTAATTGAGTAGTACCTAATCATTATATATGTTTTGAAACCAATATATTTTTGTTTTATTTGTTTGAACTGACAGGTTTTACATTATGTACAGTACGAACGAAAGTAGATTATAATATTTCTGATATCCGTTACGATAAGACTAAAATTATGACGATTAAGTATTTGAAGAATAAGTATCAGTCCATAATAATATGTATATTAGGATGGATTATTTTTGATCGATCTGGATGCATAAATTAAATAATAATACATTTGTTACTTTTACTTGTTCTTCAATCACATCTAAAATATGAAAGAACTCTGATACTAATAAAATTCTTAACAGACATAATCTAGATGAAAACGAGAAAGTATTTTTCTTTTGATAATTTCTACAATCCACATTGTGGTCCAAGTTCAATTAAATTGTAATCTTATTTAAACTTTTTCGGGAAAAATATGATATTCGAAAATGATACAACATAAAAACTCACGGAAAAGTTTTAATAACGAATAAACAATGCAATGTTCGCAAAACAAAGAAAGTTATGCTTTCTGGAAATAGGGATGCTGAGTGATGAATTGAATTGGACGGATTATATCTACCGTACTTTATTTGGGATTAAAATTAAACTGATATAAAATAATTAAGTTAAAATCCATACTAATATTATAAGGCTGAAAATTAGAGGATTATTGCATTTTTATTTTAAAAGTTTCAGAAGAGAATCGTCTGAACTGCAGTCTTCAGTTCTATTTTTATTAAGTTATTTTGCTGACGAAGTCGCGGGTACCAGCTAGTGAAAATATAATAAGGCACTTGTTTACACAAAAACGTATAAATAAAAATATATCATAATCAGAATTTATAAAATAATATATAAACGCAACAGGTAAACTAAATAGGATCACGACTGAACCTTCAAGGCAAAGTATACATTCTAGAGATTAATGTGATGAGATGACATGATCTAAGAACTGACACTCATCACAATATCATCAGCTAGATAGTTGGCACACGCCCATATTTTCACAAAAAATATTTGGGGTAAACCTAGATCAGCAGTGGGAAAACATAGATTCAATAAAAAGCTGAATTATTCAAATAGCCGGACTAGCCAGCCCAGCCTTATCCACGAAAAATGCGGGATGTATTATTAAAAGCCTCCGCGCTACGTAATGTCGTTAGTGCTGCACCACGCAGACGATTCTGACTAAGTTACATTTTTACGGACAAAATATCACTTGGATACTATGACCTACATTGGACCCTCTACAAAACTTCATTAACATCAAACCTCTGACTTTGAAAATATTACGAAAATAAACAACCTTAAAATTTAAATTTAAATTTAAAATAGCAGTCGTTTATTTAGCATGCCATGATTGAGCACTTGCACTATTTCATAGCCATTTGCGCATTGAAATGGCTATTCTCGAAAATGTCTTTATCGGCCGTAGGTTATAATTTGAGCGAGTCAAAGAGTTTAAATTAAAAAATAAAATGGGAGCTTTCGTCATAATTGCGGGGACTTATATCAATTTGTAATTTTCTAATAATTAATTACTCTCGATTTATCAGTGAAATTGGGTGCTTGAGCTTTTGACAACTGAATTGTTTATTGAGAGGTCATGACATTTTAATGAGTTTTATTATGTTACCTCATAATCCATTCTTATACACCCATCCTAAAGGACTTTGAACCTTACTTCCCTGAAATTAAAATGAAATTTGCAATATTAACGCCACAACCTTTTTGACTGTTCCGCAGATGAGCAAATAGTTACTACCACCACACCGCTAATTCTTATTCGATTTGTCACACTAACCAGCTTTAAATTGAATTGCATCATTCCCCGTTTCTGCATTTACGTCTCTAAGTCTGTGAGATAGAGATTAAATTCCATCAAGCGATGGTTCAAATCTCGTCTGCGATGTACTTGATGCGAGGATTGAGTCACAGACGGCAAAAAGTGGTCGCGTCTGAATGACGTCATATTAGATTGATAACTGGAATTACTGGTAAGTACATAAGTATGTATTTATAGATAATCCCGTAGAGAACAAAGGAAATGTCTGGTGCATTAATAACTAGATTTTTTATTGGAATTTGAAAATAGCCGTCTGGCCGGATCAATTTTAGAAATTCACTCTGAATTCAGATTACGGAAATTAGATAGGTAAAAAAATGCAATGAAAAACCAAATGGAAGCTATGATGAGTATGTTCCCTTACAGAATCGTAAACATAAATACAAAATAAAGTATGTGAGTGTCGTGGAACCTCCGTGGAACAGTCGGTGAGAACGAAGTTTCAACTTTAGAATTTGGCATTTGTCAAATAAATTATTGTCAAATAGTAAAATCCTCGTAGCTAACAGTGTAACAATCTATAGACTGTTTTGCGTCTGCGTACTTCGCACTGTGACATTTTTACCTATGCATGTGTCGTGACAGTTTTTTTCCTAGCCTCCATCCTCGATACCGTCCGAAAAGGAACTTCGTTCCAACAATAACAGAGTTACACGGATTTAGAAGATAAAATATGCCTCTGACAGTGTATAATACAACACTTAGGCCTATAAACAAAACTAAACGAGACAAAGTCACATAATTCAGGATGAATTGTGAGCATTTATCACGCGAGCAAGTCGCAATCGAGATAAATGATTCGATTATGATTCGATAGCAATCGGCGCAACACTAATCCGATGATGTCATTGGCAGGTAGGCGGGAATTCAAATTCGGAATTTGAGATGGGATTTCAAATGGATTTTGTTGTTTCCTTTATTGAAATTCAAGGTTTGTTTTACTTTCAATGTCAATATTAGTATCCATACGACTAAGTTATTTTAATTATTTTAGATCTATTGAAGACCATTTTCAATATATTAGTTTTTTTAGTTTTTTTGTTGCTGGTAAGAATCATACAGATGGAGATTGTTCAAACTATAATATGTAACTGGAATTGTTTGTAAGTAGGTAGTACATTTTTTCAAATATCAGAATTGGCAGCTTGTAGCTAGGCATGAGCCTAGAACTTCCTCCATAGATACACATAGGTAAACAAAATTCGTAATACTTATTTTCTGAAACTAAAAATCGAGGACTGGAACTTGGAACTACCTTCAGAAAAACCATTTTGAACAACAGGATTCTTTGACTTAAGTACTTGAGGACTCAGGCAAGCACGTCTCCTTAGTTTCAATGCTATTGTATTCTTTATACCGCGCTAACATAACCCATTGATTTTGATAAATGAGAATGTTTATCTCAGGTCCTTAGGTAAGATAAATGTTGGATACAAAGAATATACAAAAAAAATATTACTTATTTTCCGTAGCGGTAATCACATTTACTTTTGTTCGTTTGGGCTCTTTCATTCGCTTAATCGCGTTATTTCGGGACTATGTTGGAACAATCTTCTATAATCCCAAGCCAAAAGAGATAGCGGTAGCGATTTCGCTATAATTCAAAGGACATTGGACGGTAATTTAGGATACAGGAGCTGAGAAGCTATTTTTACGAAAGGGACTGGCAGAGGACTAATAATTATTAAGAAACCATTAAACTTAGGCCTTTACATCCATATTAGATGATTTATATAGCGTCAGGAGGCAATCCATGTCTACACTTAACGGGACGCTGTAGTGCCTGAGACATTGTTTGAGATGGAATAGGCTTGCCCAGCACCTAAACCATCCTCTCAGTTTAATCAGCCGCCCACCGGAAAGACGACGTCGATACGTGTGGAGCTGACTAAGCTGTTTCCTCACGATGTTTTCCTTCACCGTTAAGAGTTCGTGTTATAGCGCATAGTTAAGTCAAGTCAAAAAGCATTTATTCAGTAGGACCGCTGGGATCACTTTGAAACGTCTTAAAACTAGGAACATATAAAACATTAAAGAAACCATTAACATTTTTAGCAATAGCATTTTCTCAACCTACAAGCCGACAATTGGCAAGAAACTGCATTGAACAGGAAAAGGTGGCGAGTTCTCGTAAGTCCAAGTAAGTATTTCCTTATTATTTTTACAAACTTTTGGAATTTATGGAGTATAATATTATTATATTAAAAAAAAGATGAAAAAAATGAAAAAGAAAAAAAAAGAAAAGATGGATGGATTGTGTGAAAGAAGTTATGGGTAAGAAAGGAGTGGATACGGAGATGACGAGTGATAGGGGAGAGTGGAAGAAGAGAACATGTTGTGCCGACCCCGCATAAGCGGGATAAGGGCAGGAAAATGATGAATATTATTATATTTACGTTATTTTATAAATTAATTTAGGTAATGACATTTTTTTTCATGTAACCATTATGGACAATTCGTCACACGATTGTGTAACACACAACACAATTGTGTCGCGTTCCGCTTTCACCTTATTCCACAAATTGAGTCCATACAGCATAAAAGGAAGGAAGTAAGCAAAAGACGCTGGGCGGATAGTTTTTGGGAACCGCTGTAGGTAATTTTCTATTTATTTACAACCCTGTTCGAAGAAAAACTTTTAGCTCATCACTTTACGTAACTCTTTTAAGTTATTTATTTTATAAAGCCAACATAAATATTTTGCTGTATTTTAACATAATTAATTTTATTAGATCGCAAATTAAAATGCATGATTAGATGCACAATTACAAATTATCTGGCAGGAATAGGCTATGTGGCTACAGAAAGGTTAAAAATTAAGAACTCTTATTTACATATTTACGGCTCTAAAGAAGTGCTTTGAAAAAGATTCAAATTAATTTATCTGGTTTACTGTAAGATAAATAATGATATCATCAGACCACCAGCCCATGGTCTGATGATATTGTTGCGGTAGCGGGAAGGCAATGGATTCGACTGGCGCAGGATCGGAAAAAATGTCGTGAAAATGAGGAGGCCTATACTCAGCAGTGGGTAGATGTGGGCTGATTAGATAGATAGATAGAGATACTTTATAAGATAGACGAAAGAACTTAATAGAGTAGAGAAACTTTGTCGTTCTTCGAATAAAGCCCAAATATATAGCTCTCATACAGAATGATTCGGGAGTTGGAATTAGAGGTAATTGTCGACTTCCGCGCCCGTAGGGGGATGAAATGACGCACACGTCAAATAAGGTTAAATGTTTGGTTGGGTAACGCTTTGTTTCTTTACTTCCTTGTTTTATTTATAAAACAAAAAAAATACCTGTTATATTTTTCTTGGAAATATCCTTAATACGAGTATGCAAAAAAACACTGCTTTTTCCAGTACGGTATAATTATTTGGACTTTTTATGCTATGATTCCTTAAAAAGTAAGTTTAAAACTTTGTTTAGTTTGGGTTTAGATGGTGTTGTGACAGCGGTTCTGTTTTCACTCTTTTAGTACCGACCAAGACGACAAACTTCCGTATAAATATAAAATCCATCATAAAATTCTTAAACCAGCAATGCAGAACCTATTCAACTGTAAAGCAAGGCGTTCGGAGTTCAACACAAACAATTCCTTGCAAAAATTCCCTGTACTGATTCCCTTGCCAACCGAGGGCTTGACAAATTGTCTGCCAGCTGTCTGGATGCCCCTAGTGGATATAGCAGAGAATAATAATATTACGTATACTTAGAATGGACACTCCCCCCGCACCAATCGAGACACCCTGCCCCTCGAGTTCTCGATTGGATTGCGAACCAAGATCAGCTATAGGTAGATTCATAAAAAGATAGGGGCTCGTGTACCGAAAGATACTGTAGTGTTTGTGTATCCCCACGTTCACACTAAAAACAATTTCCTAGGCAAGTACCTTGGAACTTTGGAACACCATATTATTACTAATTGTTAACATGTTTTCTGGAAAATTTGTACTCCCTTTTCCCACAAAATTTTACCTTAGTCGGCACTTCTGTAAGGACTTGCTTAAGGCGGAGTAAAAATGTATCATCATCATCTCCTTGACCTTATCCCACGCTAAGTGGGGTCGGCACAACATGTCTTCTTCTTCCACTCAATCCTATCACTCGTCAATTGTGCATCCACTCCTTTTACATTCATATCCTCTCTCACACAATCCAACCACTTCTTCTTCGGCCTTCCTCTTCTTGCATACCCAGCCACACTCATATTCATAACTCTTTGGGTAACATGGTTTTCATCCCTCCTCATAACGTGTCCATACCAAGATAGCCTAGCACTCCTCACCTTTTCAGAAATAGGTGCCACTTTCTAACGAGTAAAAATGTATGTGAACATGTAAAATACAATTATTTTATAGCTTGGTGGGACTGGGCAGTAAAGTGCCGAGGCACTTGTATAGAGTTTTTGAGTGTCCAAGTTGGCAATATCAAACACAGAGAAGTTTATATTTAATCTCGCACTTGTAAAAAGAACAATCTAGCGAAATGGTCCCTCGGCTATTGTGACTAGATTTAATTTGTGACGAGAAATTAAAAGATGTTTGGGAGAAATTGAATTCTTTGTGTACGTAAATTACTTATTATGAAAGAAGTTTACTGCGAAGGCAAAGTTATTATTTTTTGTAATTGAATGTCTACCTTTTTAGTTTTAAAAAATGGTCACAGTACCTATTATCCTAGCTTCATTATTTAATCTTGAATATTAGAATTTAAATAGGTATTATCATGAACAAAGTCAATAAGTTTTCCCTTATTCGCTAAGCAAAATAGAATAAATACTAATCTTGACAAAGGACTATTTGCAATTGGTTAGGGTATACCGAATTCAGGCTTTGAATATTTTTTGTTAAGATAATCGATCACGTGGACTAGATTTATTGAATGTTTTTTTATCGTCCACATTTTTTTTCCGTCTTGTATTCAAATCAGAAAAGTCACTAAGAAATGAAAGTGGGTCCAAAAAACCGCACACAAATGCATCCCAAAAGTCACACCCATGCAGGACTTGAACCCGCGACCTTTAGAGATCCGTGCTGTCATCAAATCCTGCATGGGTGTGATTATTGGGATGCATTTTAAAATCTTTAAACAATCAAAATTATTAATATAATGTAGTAGCTAAGAATATTTTACTCGATGGGGCTAAATTTATCCCATGACATGTCATTTTTTAAATATAAAAATATACTTTAAATGAATAATATTCGTTATTTTCATACGAGTTTGCCTAAGTGTTGGTTATTTTCGTAAGTTATTCCACTAGTTTATTGTGACTATTTTACCAAGAATGAAAACATAAAAAGCTTTTATGAATAATTCTTTGGGTCGCTGAAACGAATGGCTTAACTTGAATAGTTATTAAGAATCTTAACACCTAGAGAACATTTTTTGCTGCAAACGGGCTAGAATTTCAATGGTTTTTGATCCAAAAATTATCTTATGAGAACGCCTAGTTTATTCCTTTTAATAAGAATAGATTTGGATAATTTTTGGCATAGAATCACTATGATAAAGATAGATTATAATAAAATAGAAATTGTAATAGAAAAAGTACCTGAGTGTCGTGGAACACTCGTTTGGAACGAAGCAAAGAGTACTTTTCTATACTGGGAATTTCAACTTAATATAATCAATTTATGAAATTGTCAATGAAGTATCCTAGAAACGCTCTTCCGTACTAACAATGTAAAAATCTATGGACTGTGTCGCTGCTGCGCATTTCGCACTGTGACGATTTGACATATACATGTGTTGTGACGTAAAAATATACTTAACACTTTTTTTCATCCAGCCCCATCCGATACCGTCCAAAAAGGAATTTCGCTCGTAGCTTCTAATTCCGGAAAAGTAAAGTAAAGTAAGATGTCAGCCTGTTTACTTATTTAACCAAAGTAATTTATAACTCTTCACAAGTTAACGGGTTAAACAACAAAGTTCGTTTCCACACTGAAATTATGACAACGGTAATGTTTTTCAATTAACTTTTACACGGAAGCATTTTAATTTACCCGCGCGAGTGCAAAAAACGTTTTGATATCGCGACGAAAAACACGACAAGCTTAGATTCATAAAACAAAATAACAGGGACGGCTGGTCGCGATAAATTCATTATCCTATACGTTGTGTAGACTGGGAGCTTTTTGTCAATTTCGTCACAATATTGTACTCGTAGGTGCCAAACCGGGAGAGAGAATGACCCCGGTATATAAACTAGCTTTCGGTCTCATCGTCATATCGATTGCGGCCCATTTCAGAATCATAGTAGGCAATCCAAACTAGCCTACAGGTTGGCTATAAACCTAAAACTTAGTCCCTTCACTAGATTATTTTATACTGTGGTAGGCGGTAACCTATGCCTACACTCAATGGGACTGTAGAACCCTGGGGGGTTATTCGCGTTCGTTTTTTCGTTCGTTCCATGAATATTCGGACGGTTCTTATTACGAGCTACATTGTATTCGGTCTATAAGATCAACATTAAAACGCGGTCCTAACCTAGGACCAAATATTACAAACCGAAAAATTGGTCCTTGAAGTCAGAAATCGTAGTAAGAAACATCCGAAACGTCATCAAACGAACGAAAATAATGATAATAATAATAACGTTTATTTGTCTCGCACAATGGTTCACATAAAATGTAGTTAGTACAATATAAAATTGTTTGAACTGTTTGTGCGAGACTGGTGCCTGAGATAGGTTTATGAAAACCTGCAATACAGATCACCAAGTAGAAAATAAGAACTGAAATACGGCCCCTGGGTCTTTGTTTGAGATAATACGAAATGCAACAAAAACAATGATTGCTGAATAACACCGCTGTCTTCTAAACTATTCCCCTGGTGGAGAAAAAATATAATTCCGAGACAAGCAGCTGCCGTTAATCTCAGAATAATGGCGCGAAAATCGCTTAAGAAAAACCCGATTGGATGGAATTGATTGACGCCCGCCTATGTCGACGCAATTAAAAGTTAGTCTCGAAGAGAATAAATAGGAGTACTATCTTCCACCACTGAATAATAGGACCAGCTTAACCTGTGCAGAATGTAGGTAAGAATTTTGTTTAAAAAAATCAAATTCTTCGTTTATTTTGACTTCATAATAGAAAGACTTGAGGATTTATGCAGCATCGGATTTTCCGTCTTAGTGGCAAAAATGGGTCGATGTAAAAAGAAAAGAGGAACCCTAAAATTAATGCGATAAAGCTCATATTTGCACTTTACCGATCAGTAGTGACACAGGAATGTCTCAACTCAAAACTAGAAGCTGGAACTCCAAATGCATAAACTTATACTAATTAGAGGAATTCTTTCGGAGTTGCTCCAAGATTTGGAAGTTTTCAAGTTTCGAACTCGAAGTGTCGCTGGTTTTAATTGAGAATCTAGAGGAATTCGCTTTGTCAGGAATTTACAAAGGGGCTGATGGGGAAGTTGGTAACGTTTGTTTTACTCTGAATTCAGGCTATGTGCTTGTGTAAATAATGAGTTATCGATGTCTTGAAGCTTGCACGTTCTAGTTTGAAGTGAAACGTGGTTCTGTGTGATTTCAAAATGAGCTGATGATTTGCTTTGAGTGCTTTCAAAAGTGCTTTGCATTTAGAGCATTATTTTAGTTAGTATCTGGCAATAGTAAAATAAAGTACTTTTATTATTTATTATTATTATTTTAGCCTGTATTGTCCCACTGCAGGGCAAAAGCCTCCCTCCCCAGGTTTTCTTATCCATGACTGCAGTGGGCCAATCTGGAAGATGCACATCTAACTCGTCCCGCCATCTCCGTGGTGGTTGCGTGGAAGTCTTGCGTTAGGCACCCATTCAGTCGTGGTCAAATAAAGTACTAGCCAACTTAAAAAAATACCTACCTTCTGACTCTTCGTCACAAAAGTTGCCTTTTCCAGTTCTAGTTTGTTTAAACCATCACCTCTTTTAAGCTACCTCTAAATATACTCATTCCCCATCCATCTTAACATTCGCATATCCACAAAGCACTTTCTATCATCCGTCTCTATGATATAAGATAGATAAGTGAAGACTTTCAATTCAAATTCAATGGTATTTTGTCCGTAGTCAAACCTGAGTGCAAAGTGTACGTAAGTAATTGACGTGCGTGTTTGTCCGACGACAGTCAACACGATTGTGTGAAAACTTCTACAAGGCTTGACCCTTTGCAACCTCTACTAGCTATTTACAGACATAGTCCTGTATCACTGTTCGCTATTTATCATACTTAGTTTTCAAATTTTGAAACAAAACGTAAGATTTGAAATTGTTGGACTAACTTTCGAATTTATTAATACTACTAGGATAGTGTTCTGAAGCTCAAATTGAGTTCAAATTGATTCACAGTTCACACCGACTGGCAGTGATCCGAATCAATTATAAGTACTAATTAATTAATTATTATAAGAGCCGACCCATTCAACATAAAAAAAAAAAAAAAAAAAAAAAAAAAAGTACTATCTTAAGATAGCTTACTTACAATATTAAATAATAGTTCAAGTAGTTTTTTGTGTATTCTTTAACTCCAATACAAAATGAGGAATTTTTGATGAATGAGGGGGTTTATACTCAAAAGTTTTCTTGGCTATTGTAAAAAACACATTCAGAGATGAACTCAAAAAAAAACGATATAAATGTAAAAAAAGGACGTGAGTGTCGGAACACTCGCTTGGAACGAAGTTTGTACTTTGACATTTGAAGTAAAAACTTCAAATGTCAAAGTACAAACTTCGTAAGTACTTGATTTATAATTAATTTTTACTAATCCTTGAAACGCTCTTCCGTACTAACAATGTAACAATCTATGGACTGTTTTGCGACTGCGCTCTTCGCACTGTAACGCTTTGACCTATGTACCTATGTGTCGTGACGGTAAAATCAAACACTTTTTTCTTCTAGCCTCCATCCTCGATACTGTCCGAAAAGGAACTTCGTTCAAAAAACACAAAGTATGTAATATCAAGTGAAACTTCAATACTAACTGCTGTGTAATCTAAGTCAGCGTCAAGTGCCTATAAATTGAAAGCTACACACGCCTTCGTACGGAAACACAAGCAGAAGTTACCAACGCACGAAAGACGCTCGCTAATTAACAAGAATTCACTGTATTCAAACGGAAACTTCTGGCCAAACTTAATGAGAGCCGAATTTGTTTTCCAACTGCGGGATCTTCATTAGCTTCAGTTTTGATGAAAACGACGACCGTCATACAGACGTACTCATATTTCATAACCATTAATCTGTTCTTGTTATGTCACTAGTTCTTTTGAACCGTGTAGTGAAGTGTTTTAAGTGCGCCTCAAAGCTGTGAAGCGCACGAAAGTAGGGTCTCCTTTCGTGCGCTTCACACACGTTTTGGAACTTTCAGGGTTCTACGATTTGCTCCACTACAATCGTTCCTAACTTGTAACTCTTCTAAGCAGTAAACTCTACTATTGGACTATAGACATATATGAGCGAACCTAACACTTTTAAAAAGTAAAAAAATCTTTTTCTTTGTTCCTACGGAAACGCGTATTCACAATTCACACAATTTCTATTGTAATAAATGCCTAAATAACTGCCGCTATGACTCGGTGTTGGTTTTAAGTAGAAACTTATTACGTATGTTTGAACATCATTGGTAGGATTAGAAAACCGCGTAGTGACGTCAATTGCTACTAATTACCAGACTTACTTCGACATCGAAAATTAAACTGGGAAGATCAATACTCGCATGGATCCTGTTCTAGTAAACGTCTTGGCTTTTCAGTCTGATTCGTATGTTTACTGGCAAATTTATAGTACAACTTTAGGTTAGGAATTTCAAAATAATGTATGTCAAATGTTGCAAATTCGAATACCTATACTAATTTCTGAACTCATAGGTGTAGGTACTTGTAGGTACTTGTATAAGTATAACCAACATGCAATAAAAAATTTGTGAGAAATTCTCTTTAAAAATTAGATGTCAAATTTTCAAAATTAGAATCTGCTTATTTCAGAACGCGTGGTGCAAAATTCAACCAATTATATAGCCGGGTCTACGAATTTGGACCAATTAGACGCAACGAGCTATGTCGCATTCGGGAGCAGTTTTGCTGGCAATATAATTTATTAGGAGGCTCAAAGTTAAAGGCTTTAACCCTTAAAGACTGGGGCAAATTTGATTAGGGACATTTTAAACGGGACTCGCTCGCCAAGTTTTAAATGAAATAGTCTCCTTGTGGACCGGGCCTATGATGAACCTGTGTGAACCTGGAACCCGACTTGAAGAAATCGAATTTTTTTTTTATGCATTCGTTTGTACTATGTATGTACTTGTTTGTACCAACTTTTTTTTCGTTTGTACCTCAATGGGTTCGGACATATCGAAGATTTTAAAATACTCAGAACCCGACTTGAAGGAATCAAAAATTTTTTTAATGCATTCGTTTGTACTCAGTATGTACTTGTTTGTACCACCAAGCGTTTCGTTTGTACCTCAAGGGGTTCGAACATAGCAAGTTTTCAAAAATTTCGAATGAGGTAAATCAGACAGTTTTCGAGATAATCAAAATTTGCGAGCGGGTTATGATCAACCATCGTTTGTACCCGTTTGTACCACCAAGCGTTTCGTTTGTACCTCAAGGGGTTCGAACATAGCAAGTTTTCAAAAAATTCGATTGACGTAAATCGGCCAGTTTTTGAGACAATCAAAATCTGCGAGCGGGTTATGATTAACCATCGTTTGTACCCGTTTGTACCACCAAGCATTTCGTTAGTACCTCAAGGGGTTCGAACATAGCAAGTTTTCAAAAAATTCGATTGACGTAAATCGCCCAGTTTTTGAGATAATCAAAATCTGCGAGCGGGTTATGATTAACCATCGTTTGTACCCGTTTGTACCACCAAGCATTTCGTTTGTACCTCAAGGGGTTCGAACATAGCAAGTTTTCAAAAATTTCGATTGACGTAAATCGGACAGTTTTCGAGATAATCAAAATCTGCGAGGGGGTTATGATTAACCATCGTATGTACCCGTTTGTACCACCAAGTGTTTCGTTTGTACCTCAAGGGGTTCGAACATAGCAAGTTTTCAAAAATTTCGAATGAGGTAAATCGGACAGTTTTTGAGATAATCAAAATCTGCGAGCGGGTTATGATTAACCATCGTTTGTACCCGTTTGTACCACCAAGCATTTCGTTTGTACCTCAAGGGGTTCGAACATAGCAAGTTTTCAAAAATTTCGATTGACGTAAATCGGCCAGTTTTTGAGATAATCAAAATCTGCGAGCGGGTTATGATTAACCATCGTTTGTACCCGTTTGTACCACCAAGCATTTCGTTTGTACCTCAAGGGGTTCGAACATAGCAAGTTTTCAAAAATTTCGATTGACGTAAATCGGCCAGTTTTTGAGATAATCAAAATCTGCGAGCGGGTTATGATTAACCATCGTTTTTACCCGTTTGTACCACCAAGCATTTCGTTTGTACCTCAAGGGGTTCGAACATAGCAAGTTTTCAAAAATTTCGAATGAGGTAAATCGGACAGTTTTTGAGATAATCAAAATCTGCGAGCGGGTTATGATTAACCATCGTTTGTACCCGTTTGTACCACCAAGCGTTTCGTTTGTACCTCAAGGGGTTCGAACATAGCAAGTTTTCAAAAAATTCGATTGACGTAAATCGGCCAGTTTTCGAGATAATCAAAATCTGCGTGGGGGTTATGATTAACCATCGCTTGTACCCGTTTGTACCACCAAGCATTTCGTTTGTACCTCAAGGGGTTCGAACATAGCAAGTTTTCAAAAAATTCGATTGACGTAAATCGGACAGTTTTCGAGATAATCAAAATCTGCGAGGGGTTTATGATTAACCATCGTATGTACCCGTTTGTACCACCAAGTGTTTCGTTTGTACCTCAAGGGGTTCGAACATAGCAAGTTTTCAAAAATTTCGAATGAGGTAAATCGGACAGTTTTTGAGATAATCAAAATCTGCGTGGGGGTTATGATTAACCATCGTTTGTACCCGTTTGTAACACCAAGCGTTTCGTTTGTACCTCAAGGGGTTCGAACATAGCAAGTTTTCAAAAATTTAGAATGAGGTAAATCGGACAGTTTTTGAGATAATCAAAATCTGCGAGCGGGTTATGATTAACCATCGTTTGTACCCGTTTGTACCACCAAGCATTTCGTTTGTACCTCAAGGGGTTCGAACATAGCAAGTTTTCAAAAATTTCGATTGACGTAAATCGGCCAGTTTTTGAGATAATCAAAATCTGCGAGCGGGTTATGATTAACCATCGTTTGTACCCGTTTGTACCACCAAGCATTTCGTTTGTACCTCAAGGGGTTCGAACATAGCAAGTTTTCAAAAATTTCGAATGAGGTAAATCGGACAGTTTTTGAGATAATCAAAATCTGCGAGCGGGTTATGATTAACCATCGTTTGTACCCGTTTGTACCACCAAGCATTTCGTTTGTACCTTTAACGAAACGAACATAGCAAGTTTTCAAAAATTTCAATTGACGTAAATCGGCCAGTTTCCGAGATAATCAAAATCTGCGAGCGGGTTATGATTAACCATCGTTTGTACCCGTTTGTACCACCAAGTGTTTCGTTTGTACCTCAAACGAAACGAACATAGCAAGTTTTCAAAAATTTTGAATGAGGTAAATCGGACAGTTTTCGAGATAATCAAAATCTGCGAGCGGGTTATGATTAATCATCGTTTGTACCCGTTTGTACCACTAAGCGTTTCGTTTGTACCTCAAACGAAACGAACATAGCAGGTTTTCAAAAATTTCGATTGACGTAAATCGGCCAGTTTTTGAGATAATCAAAATCTGCGAGCGGGTTATGATTAACCATCGTTTGTACCCGTTTGTACCACCAAGCATGTCGTTTGTACCTCAAGGGGTTCGAACATAGCAAGTTTTCAAAAATTTCGATTGAGGTAAATCGGACAGTTTTCGAGATAATCAAAATCTGCGAGCGGGTTATGATTAACCATCGTTTGTACCCGTTTGTACCACCAAGCATTTCGTTTGTACCTCAAGGGGTTCGAACAAAGCAAGTTTTCAAAAATTTCGATTAACATAAATCGGCCAGTTTTTGAGATAATCAAAATCTGCGAGCGGTTTATGATTAACCATCGTTTGTACCCGTTTGTACCACCAAGTGTTTCGTTTGTACCTTAAACGAAACGAACATAGCAAGTTTTCAAAAATTTCGATTGACGTAAATCGGCCAGTTTTTGAGATAATCAAAATCTGCGAGCGGGTTATGATTAACCATCGTTTGTACCCGTTTGTACCACTAAGCGTTTCGTTTGTACCTCAAACGAAACGAACATAGCAGGTTTTCAAAAATTTCGATTGACGTAAATCGGCCAGTTTTTGAGATAATCAAAATCTGCGAGCGGGTTATGATTAACCATCGTTTGTACCCGTTTATACCACCAAGCATGTCGTTTGTACCTCAAGGGGTTCGAACATAGCAAGTTTTCAAAAATTTCGATTGAGGTAAATCGGACAGTTTTCGAGATAATCAAAATCTGCGAGCGGGTTATGATTAACCATCGTTTGTACCCGTTTGTACCACCAAGCATTTCGTTTGTACCTCAAGGGGTTCGAACAAAGCAAGTTTTCAAAAATTTCGATTAACATAAATCGGCCAGTTTTTGAGATAATCAAAATCTGCGAGCGGTTTATGATTAACCATCGTTTGTACCCGTTTGTACCACCAAGCATTTCGTTTGTACCTTTAACGAAACGAACATAGCAAGTTTTCAAAAATTTCGATTGACGTAAATCGGCCAGTTTTTGAGATAATCAAAATCTGCGAGCGGGTTATGATTAACCATCGTTTGTACCCGTTTGTACCACCAAGCATGTCATTTGTACCTCAAGGGGTTCGAACATAGCAAGTTTTCAAAAATTTCGATTGAGGTAAATCGGACAGTTTTCGAGATAATCAAAATCTGCGAGCGGGTTATGATTAACCATCGTTTGTACCCGTTTGTACCACCAAGCATTTCGTTTGTACCTCAAGGGGTTCGAACAAAGCAAGTTTTCAAAAATTTCGATTAACATAAATCGGCCAGTTTTTGAGATAATCAAAATCTGCGAGCGGTTTATGATTAACCATCGTTTGTACCCGTTTGTACCACCAAGTGTTTCGTTTGTACCTTAAACGAAACGAACATAGCAAGTTTTCAAAAATTTCGATTGACGTAAATCGGCCAGTTTTTGAGATAATCAAAATCTGCGAGCGGGTTATGATTAACCATCGTTTGTACCCGTTTGTACCACTAAGCGTTTCGTTTGTACCTCAAACGAAACGAACATAGCAGGTTTTCAAAAATTTCGATTGACGTAAATCGGCCAGTTTTTGAGATAATCAAAATCTGCGAGCGGGTTATGATTAACCATCGTTTGTACCCGTTTGTACCACCAAGCATGTCGTTTGTACCTCAAGGGGTTCGAACATAGCAAGTTTTCAAAAATTTCGATTGAGGTAAATCGGACAGTTTTCGAGATAATCAAAATCTGCGAGCGGGTTATGATTAACCATCGTTTGTACCCGTTTGTACCACCAAGCATTTCGTTTGTACCTCAAGGGGTTCGAACAAAGCAAGTTTTCAAAAATTTCGATTAACATAAATCGGCCAGTTTTTGAGATAATCAAAATCTGCGAGCGGTTTATGATTAACCATCGTTTGTACCCGTTTGTACCACCAAGTGTTTCGTTTGTACCTTAAACGAAACGAACATAGCAAGTTTTCAAAAATTTCGATTGACGTAAATCGGCCAGTTTTTGAGATAATCAAAATCTGCGAGCGGGTTATGATTAACCATCGTTTGTACCCGTTTGTACCACTAAGCGTTTCGTTTGTACCTCAAACGAAACGAACATAGCAGGTTTTCAAAAATTTCGATTGACGTAAATCGGCCAGTTTTTGAGATAATCAAAATCTGCGAGCGGGTTATGATTAACCATCGTTTGTACCCGTTTATACCACCAAGCATGTCGTTTGTACCTCAAGGGGTTCGAACATAGCAAGTTTTCAAAAATTTCGATTGAGGTAAATCGGACAGTTTTCGAGATAATCAAAATCTGCGAGCGGGTTATGATTAACCATCGTTTGTACCCGTTTGTACCACCAAGCATTTCGTTTGTACCTCAAGGGGTTCGAACATAGCAAGTTTTCAAAAATTTCGATTAACATAAATCGGCCAGTTTTTGAGATAATCAAAATCTGCGAGCGGTTTATGATTAACCATCGTTTGTACCCGTTTGTACCACCAAGCATTTCGTTTGTACCTCAAGGGGTTCGAACATAGCAAGTTTTCAAAAATTTCGATTGACGTAAATCGGCCAGTTTTTGAGATAATCAAAATCTGCGAGCGGGTTATGATTAACCATCGTTTGTACCCGTTTGTACCACCAAGCATTTCGTTTGTACCTCAAACGAAACGAACATAGCAAGTTTTCAAAAATTTCGATTGACGTAAATCGGACAGTTTTCGAGATAATCAAAATCTGCGAGGGGGTTATGATTAACCATCGTATGTACCCGTTTGTACCACCAAGTGTTTCGTTTGTACCTCAAGGGGTTCGAACATAGCAAGTTTTCAAAAATTTCGAATGAGGTAAATCGGCCAGTTTTCGAGATAATCAAAATCTGCGAGCGGGTTATGATTAACCATCGTTTATACCCGTTTGTACCACCAAGTGTTTCGTTTGTACCTCAAGGGGTTCGAACATAGCAAGTTTTCAAAAATTTCGAATAAGGTAAATCGGCCAGTTTTCGAGATAATCAAAATCTGCGAGCGGGCATAACAATTTCTCCCAAGACAAATTTCACTAAGCTCTGTGCAATCTACGAGGGGATATTATCTCCTCATGCAATCCTACTCTCAGCGTAACCCAGAACTAACGACGTGGACGTGGTAGGAACGTTTAGTTTTTTTTTTGTTTTTTTTTAATTGTTTTTAAATCAATGAAATAATAAAAGATTTTTTTTTTCTATTAGCGTGTTATAATTTTTTTTTGTTTTATTTCTGTTTTTAATCAATTAAGTAATAAATTTTTTTTTAATCAATGAAGTAATTTTTTTTTTTCTCTTAGCGTTTTTAAATTTTTTAAGTTTTTATTTGTTTTTTTGTTTCCATTTTTTTTGTTTTTATTTGTTTTATAATAATATTTTTTTCGTTTCCATTTTTATTGTTTTATTGTTATTAATCAATGAAGTAATAAATTTTTTTTAATCAATGAAGTAATAATTATTTTTTTCTCTTAGAGTTTTAAATTTTTTAAGTTTTTATTTGTTTTTTGTTTCCATTTTTTTTGTTTTTATTTGTTTTATAATATTTTTTTTTTCGTTTCCATTTTTATTGGTTTTTTCTGTTTTAAATCAATCAAATAAAAAAAGTTTGTTTTGTTTCGCATTTTTTCATTTTTTTTTTGTTTCAACTTTTTTTTGTTTTTATTTGTTTTATAATATTTTTTTTTCGTTTCCATTTTTATTGTTTTTTTTTCTGTTTTAAATCAATCAAATAAAAAAAGTTTGTTTTTTTTCGCATTTTTTAATTTTTGTTTCTATTTTCAATTTTATTTTACTATTCATATTTGTGTCGAATGATTAAGGAATTGAGATCTCTATGAAATCGCGCGCCCTTTACGTCTGCTTGACGTACATTAGCAGCGACAGCTTCCTCTTTTGTAAAAGTGCTCTAGATGTGGCGAGGATCGGATTTTTATCAATACATAGGTCGTTGTGTACTTCCCATCGACCGATTATTCGACGGATGTATGCCAAATAGTGCCCAACACATATCGGATCTGATGCACCGATGTACTCAATTACAGAAACTAGTTTGTAGTCCGTTTCCTGCACTCGGAGTTGCGAAGGAATTTGGGAAATCGTCAATACTCCAGGCCAATTCTCGAACCCCATATTTGCAGCTAGTCTCAACAACTGCAAGCACTCGATGTCTACGAACAAGTGCGGGCCCCCTGAAACTTCCGATGTCACCTTCTGGCTCCCGCACCGCATGCATTTTTTTACGCGTGAATCCATCATTTTTTTATTTATGGACCTTTCTAAAACCTGCATACCCTCTTCATAAAAAGGCTTGATGTCCACTTCTAGGACTGGACGATTTTCGATTGCGTGGTGATTGCAGTCAGGACACCGCTGCGTGGTTTGGTACGATGGCTCGTCGCCCAAATACATCAATCTGACCAAGTTACTGACATTTGATTGACAGTCTATTCTTCCGTAATTTTTCTCGGGAAACTTATCGCATAGTAACATTGATCGTTTTTTATATGTAATCGCCGTTGCCCCGCAGGTTGAAAAAGTTTTTACGAAATCGTAAAACAGGTTTTTGGACTGATCAATATAATTTTGGTAACTGGACCAATCTCGATACGCCGTTAGCACCGATTGCGCCAGTGAGTCGAAAGCGCACGTGTTATAAAAAGTGACGTCTTTCCTTCCTACATGGACTGGCGCCAGCAATTGTCCATTTTTGAGCAACGGTAAATGGGCATTCTGTTTTGGTCTCTCAAGAACGCTTTCTATGTCCGGGCATGGAGTTAGATACTTGCCGCGTTTCGACGGTTTTTTGTCGGCTCCACTTGGATTTAAGGGCTTCAACGATTTTACAGGGTAACCCCGTGCATTGGTTTTAGACAAATTCTTGCCACCCCAGTTTTCTTCTTCGTGTAAGAACGGGTACGTCTCCTTACAGCTTTCGTTCGACGTCTCAGCCTCTTGCACTGATGCCGCCTCGTGCCCGCCCAGTTTTGAACTTCCAGCGCCCTTAGAGAGCTTTAAGCTATCGCCGAGCTTCGCGCTCTCATCGACTTCCGAACTCTCATTAAGCTTCGAACTCTCATCGGGCTTCGATGTTTCGCTGAGTTCCAAGCTCTCGTCGAGCTTCAAGCTGCCTTCGATAACCGACGTTTTGTTGTACTTTGAGCTCTCGTTGAGCGTTGAGCTTTCGTCGAGCTTTAAGCACACGTCAGGCTTCGACGGTCCGTCAAGTTCAGAGACCTCATCGAATCTCGACATTTGCTCGAATGTTTCGGTAGAGGACGCATAATCAGCATTTAGTAATTTCTCGGCGCCAGAAATCGAACGCATATGCTTTATCAAAAACTTGTCCACTCGGAGGTTGCGGTCACCTTTGAGTGTCAGTGCTTTCAGCTCACGGAAATATTCCTCGCTTCGTGCTGAAGTTGCAGTGGACCCATCAGCTGCCAGTATAGATGTCCAGAGAGTAAAGTGCTTGCATATTCTCAGAAGACCACGGGCGAAGCCCGGACACCAATACGGATTTGGTCGATCGCCCATTTTCGTGCTGCTGTTGCAAGTACTTTCGAGGGTGTCCAGAAAATCACTCAAACTCCCGGTTACATCAAAATCGGCAGCTTCGGGGTCCAGTTCAACTTTCGAATCATCTTCGAAGTCACCGCAACCTTCAGGATCAATTTCAGATTTTATAATTCCGTCGATCTCTCCTATAAAATATGCTTCTTCGTTTATCGCTCTGATTTTTCTGATCAATCGGGCTTGGGCGTCAAAGCATCCGTCACTCGAATTTATGTCTTCGGTCTCCGAATAAGCTACAGTCAGGGTATCACGTACCAATCTTTCAAACCCCTGGAACGTAGTGCATTTGGCAATAAGTCCGGTGCATCTGAGAAAGAACTCTTTTACCCGCGTTTGCGTATTGCTGAAGCACTTCCAGCGAGTTACAAGCTTGATAAGATGCGCAATGTCGATTCTTAAGCGACATCGGGGCCTCCAAACAGTGTTGCTTCCTTTGACAAAGGCGAAACATCTGTTGGCGTATGTGTCGAGATCAATTATTTCGAAAGCTAAACTGAGAGCATTTAAAAGTGCAAGGGAATAATCGCTTACAACCTCTGCAGGTACTGGCACACCCGATCGCAACCATTCTCTTAACCAGTAAGTCAAGATGTTCGCGTCATGCTTTTCCGAAACCATCTGAACAACCGGCAGGACTTTCTTACCGAACGGAACCACACCCTGGTAAAGATAAACCGTGGAACTCGACCCATCTGGTTTTGGAATTTTACGAATCACTGAACCCGTCGCGTCTATACTGAGGCTACCAATTGTTCTCGGGTTTCTGCAGTGCTTCTTATACAGAAAAGATTGTTCTTCACTCCAGTACATAGCAAAAAATTTATCAGATCCAATCTCTCGAACGGTTCCTACGAATTCAGGTCGATATTTTAATTCACGCACCGATTCGATGAGATCGACACCTTTACGAAGCCCTAACTCTCGATCAGCTTCAGTTTGCTTTGCCTTGCGTAAAACATCTTCGCTGTACAAATGCGCGGGAACTTTGTCGCCAAACTCCATGAGTTCATTAGCTTTCTCTCTGCGCCAAGCATAAGTCGACTGGGCAGTTACTTCTTTAGCGACGTTTTTCCTCTTTTCTCCTCGCAGTTGGCGCTTCTTTTTGTGAACAATATCCCTCGTGTCACACGTCGAAATTTGTAGAGTGAGACCTTCATCTTCGGCTGGTGTCTCTAGGGCCAATAAATTGATTCGAACACCACACTCAGTACAAGAACCCTTTATCGTCAAGTAAGGTTCTCCAACGTTCTCGTTGACTTTCGCGTTTTTGAATGAGTAGCAGCATGGCAATTTATGTTCACGCCACAGTTGCTCCTGAAGAACATCGGTCCAGCCCACTCGCAGTACTCTGTAATCTCGACCTTTGTAGCAAACGACACGAGGCCGGATACTATTCCAGTCGTCACATGTTAAGGTAATTGTTGTCCGAAGTGGTGGCAACACGTCGCGGGATGTGTTCAGTGACCAGTTTGAGTCACAACTGCGATCCATTCCGAGCTTTGACTCATCAGGATTGTGCTTAATACTATGCTCGCTTCGAAGCATATCCTGAATTTTGTGGTCGTTCCGGGAGATGTATAAGTAAATGTGCTTTATCGACATTTCGTTACGCATTTTTTTTGCCGCGTCATTCCAAACATTTTGTGATATAGATTTTAGCTTTCCGGTATCATCAAAAAACTCCAAATCTCGCACTGCATCAAAAATCAGTTTCACCGGAAACTTCGGCGCTCGCGGCATTTTCGACTATTTTTTCTTCACGGAGTCAACTTAACTTTAAGAGTGGTTGGGCGTTATGAATTATTCGAGCGTTACATAGGTGCTTTTCACTTCAGATCAATTTTATTGCAACCGCATAGTCAATAAGAAGAGAGAAGATTACATTATTACTAAAAATTTAAACTCTTGCAAAACTCATATAAACGAAAATTACGATTAAAATTGTATGAGGTTATACCTTATGAACTAGAAGATTACACGTTGGAGATCAAATCCGTTTGCTATTATTATTTCCGTGAATAGCTAACGTATGAATTGGTGGCGTGGCGATACCATCGGCAAAGTACCGTAGAATCCGAAATAGAACCAAATTATGAAGAGGGGAATTTGTAAGTTTACCGGCGGGTGACCTAACGGAAGAAGTAAAATTTGAACTTATTTGGATATTATTTTGCGAATAGATAGACTCGCTGATCGATATACTTAAAGACGACTACGTGTTGTTTATCTGGATAAACTTGATTGGTAGGCGAAAGAAAGTAGGTACTAGAGAAGTAAAATTTGAACTTATTTGGATATTATTTTGCGAATAGATAGACTCGCTGATCGATATACTTAAAGACGACTACGAGTTGTTTATCTGGATAAACTTGATTGGTAGGCGAAAGAAAGTAGGTACTAGGTAGTGTAACAACCCCCCACCCTAAGCTAGAATTGGAATAGATCTGAAGCTAAAGAAAACTACCTGACAGTGGAAACTCTAAGTATTCGTCTAGAAATAATTGTTCCTAATAGTGTGAAAGTCATGGGAGTGAAATAAAATATAATTTACGTCAATAAATACATTTAATACTGATTCTTAGAACTAGAGTGACATCAACCTATAATTAATTTCTGAACAATACCTAAGTATGAGTATTGAACAGGACACAAATTAAATACCCGAATTGTGAATTTAAAAATACAAATGAAATTATTAATATTAAACTAAAATAACTAAACTAGATTTGGTGCACGGCGAGCTGAAAGGGAAACAAATTGTTTGCATTAGTATATTATCAGAATAATGTTATCCATTCATGTAACACATATATTAATTTAATCATAAAAGTAGAAACTTAATTGAGTAATCTAAAGGAAGTTTAAGAATTGAAAACAAGTCGTATTAAAGTTAAGAAATTTAAATATTCAGTCAATAAAGGTCTAACGAGATACAAAAAGAATAAAATATTTATATTTTTTCATGCAATGGCCCCTACTCAACACAGCCGTCTAGTACCTCGTAACCCTAGATTCGTGTGCCTAGGAATATCTTGTCGCACGACTTAGAGATGGGGAATACTCCTAGTCCAAAATACAGAAGCCTTGCAAGCGCAGACATGCCTTATCTAACTTATTCTACGCCAGCAATCCGCGGACCTATCATGTTAATAAGCGTAGGCTACACATGTAGAAGGAATCTGACACAAGCCACTCCCACCTATAACGTATATAGAATGGTTTTTGTGAGTGGCTCACACGATAACGTATACCATGGAGACCAACTACATGGAACCAAGGGTGCGCGAGCAGGAACCTAGCGCGCGGCTATGTGCTAGCGCACATAACCCATCCGTTTGGAGTGCTCTTCTGACACAGACTTCCCCCACTAGTCCAGTTACGGTGTTGGGTTTTTGTGGAAGTCCAACGATAACGTATACCGCGAAAAACAACTCTACCTAGATCATTCCATGAGATAACGTATATCTCAAACTTCCTGACCTAGTCAAACAGATCAGGGGAAATGAAAACGTAGTGCATAAAGTATGTCTGAAAGACACACTCTACATTCCACGTTCCATTGGGTTAGTATCTAAATTGTTTCTAGAATGAACTCGTTCTCAGCTTCCTAAATTCACCTAGAAAGCAAGCGTAAGCAAAATAAAGTTTTATGAGTAATCTACTAACACACAAGATAATACAGCGCTCCTTATACCTTTTACTATAAAATGCACAATAGGGCATGCAGCTGTCTATTCTACTCGTCGATTCGCTGCAGCTATACTGTGGATTATTACGGAAAATAGCATGCGTAATCTTAATTTCTTAAGTATATTATGATTATCGATTTCAGCGAACCTATAAGGAATATAATTATCATACACTATAAATAAGGCTACTTAGCTGGAACAAAACAGGAATCGAATTTATGTTAATAATCTTGCACCCTCCGCTGTAGAATAATACGTAAATAACATGCGTAAATTAATTTATAATTAAATATGTTCTCGATTACAGCGACCCTAGAAAGAATCAAAATACCATACTCTATAATTCAAATCAATAAGCCGGAACAAAACCTGTGGAATCTGTATAAATAATTCTGCATCAAAAGAATTGCAGACTCCTATTTATTATCTTATCCTAAAAATACATTACCGAATTTGTTCACCGAATCTAGTTATTAATTCAAATCTAGAAATATACTTAGACTGATTTAATTGTAAATAACACTGACTCTACTACTTTCAACTACACTGAAGCTAATTTCCCCATTCTCTGACAATCTGTCTGAACTATCCTTGACTCCTGGACCTCTGTCGCCTATCCCTCTAACTGCCTTCCCCCCGATCGTCTGTCCCGAATCTCCTGTGTCCCGTGATTTTGTGGTTCTCATCCCTTCCCTAAGCAAAGGTGTGGCTAGTAACCATTCCTCACACGTTTCACCAATAGCTTCATAATATTCGAGCTCATAAAAAATAAAGGGCGTAGCCTAATTAGCTAAGACCTTAACTCAAACTTCCCACAGTTACAGACACATAAAAAACAACCTCTTAATTCCAAGAAACTTAAAACTATCGTCGCCAACGCACTTGAACGTGAAATTTAGAATCGTTATTTATTGGCTTGTGAACATCGCAAAACCAAGATATCCTAATACTTGAAACTAAGAGTTCTCTCTCAAGTAGGGCTAATAAACATTCCTAATTAATGTGAGCGATGAAAACTATTTCTTACAGTAATAATGTTTTGTATTAAAATCGAGATCGTTACAGTAGACTCTGTATGCTCACAATCACGAAATTTCCATAACAAATTTCCAACTTGCTTCTGTTTCCATATCCCTATAGTATCTTGACTTAGTTAAGGTTAGGGTTTTTTTATTTGATTCGCCTTTTTAAATATTTTTATATCAATTTATTAATGTTTCCGCAAAAAAAAAACATACATAGGTACAGCCGAACATATAACCTCCTCCTTTTTTTGAAGTCAGTAAAAAAATCGTACTCCTGGCACTTAGAGACATGAAATTTAGATAATAATATGATATGATATAAAATAATGATAGTTCAACGGTTTTAATAAAAGTTTGCATTTAAAAAAAATCAAAACTACGCCTAGAAGGGGGTGTAGGGGGTGTTAATGTTTGTATGTAAAACTTGCTATGTTCGAACTCCTTGAGGTACAAACGAAACACTCGGTGGTACAAACGGGTACAAACGATGGTTAATCATAACCCGCTCGCAGATTTTGATTATCTCGGAAACTGTCCGATTTACCTCATTCGAAATTTTTGAAAACTTGCTATGTTCGAACCCCTTGAGGTACAAACGAAACACTTGGTGGTACAAACGGGTACAAACGATGGTTAATCATAACCCGCTCGCAGATTTTGATTATCTCGAAAACTGGCCGATTTACCTCATTCGAAATTTTTGAAAACTTGCTATGTTCGAACCCCTTGAGGTACAAACGAAACACTTGGTGGTACAATCGGGTACAAACGATGGTTAATCATAACCCGCTCGCAGATTTTGATTATCTCAGAAACTGTCCGATTTACCTCATTCGAAATTTTTGAAAACTTGCTATGTTCGAACCCCTTGAGGTACAAACGAAACACTTGGTGGTACAAACGGGTACATACGATGGTTAATCATAACCCCCTCGCAGATTTTGATTATCTCGAAAACTGTCCGATTTACGTCAATCGAAATTTTTGAAAACTTGCTATGTTCGAACCCCTTGAGGTACAAACGAAATGCTTGGTGGTACAAACGGGTACAAACGATGTTTAATCATAACCCGCTCGCAGATTTTGATTATCTCGAAAACTGGCCGATTTACGTCAATCGAATTATTTGAAAACTTGCTATGTTCGAACCCCTTGAGGTACAAACGAAATGCTTGGTGGTACAAACGGGTACAAGCGATGGTTAATCATAACCCCCACGCAGATTTTGATTATCTCGAAAACTTGCCGATTTACGTCAATCGAATTTTTTGAAAACTTGCTATGTTCGAACCCCTTGAGGTACAAACGAAATGCTTGGTGGTACAAACGGGTACAAACGATGGTTAATCATAACCCGCTCGCAGATTTTGATTATCTCGAAAACTGGCCGATTTACGTCAATCGAATTTTTTGAAAACTTGCTATGTTCGAACCCCTTGAGGTACAAACGAAATGCTTGGTGGTACAAACGGGTACAAGCGATGGTTAATCATAACCCCCACGCAGATTTTGATTATCTCGAAAACTGGCCGATTTACGTCAATCGAATTTTTTGAAAACTTGCTATGTTCGAACCCCTTGAGGTACAAACGAAACGCTTGGTGGTACAAACGGGTACAAACGATGGTTAATCATAACCCGCTCGCAGATTTTGATTATCTCAAAAACTGTCCGATTTACCTCATTCGAAATTTTTGAAAACTTGCTATGTTCGAACCCCTTGAGGTACAAACGAAATGCTTGGTGGTACAAACGGGTACAAACGATGGTTAATCATAACCCGCTCGCAGATTTTGATTATCTCAAAAACTGGCCGATTTACGTCAATCGAAATTTTTGAAAACTTGCTATGTTCGAACCCCTTGAGGTACAAACGAAATGCTTGGTGGTACAAACGGGTACAAACGATGGTTAATCATAACCCGCTCGCAGATTTTGATTATCTCGAAAACTGTCCGATTTACCTCAATCGAAATTTTTGAAAACTTGCTATGTTCGAACCCCTTGAGGTACAAACGAAACACTTGGTGGTACAAACGGGTACATACGATGGTTAATCATAACCCCCTCGCAGATTTTGATTATCTCGAAAACTGTCCGATTTACGTCAATCGAAATTTTTGAAAACTTGCTATGTTCGAACCCCTTGAGGTACAAACGAAATGCTTGGTGGTACAAACGGGTACAAACGATGGTTAATCATAACCCGCTCGCAGATTTTGATTATCTCAAAAACTGGCCGATTTACGTCAATCGAAATTTTTGAAAACTTGCTATGTTCGAACCCCTTGAGGTACAAACGAAATGCTTGGTGGTACAAACGGGTACAAACGATGGTTAATCATAACCCGCTCGCAGATTTTGATTATCTCAAAAACTGTCCGATTTACCTCATTCGAAAGTTTTGAAAACTTGCTATGTTCGAACCCCTTGAGGTACAAACGAAACACTTGGTGGTACAAACGGGTACATACGATGGTTAATCATAACCCCCTCGCAGATTTTGATTATCTCGAAAACTGTCCGATTTACGTCAATCGAAATTTTTGAAAACTTGCTATGTTCGAACCCCTTGAGGTACAAACGAAATGCTTGGTGGTACAAACGGGTACAAACGATGGTTAATCATAACCCGCTCGCAGATTTTGATTATCTCAAAAACTGTCCGATTTACCTCATTCGAAATTTTTGAAAACTTGCTATGTTCGAACCCCTTGAGGTACAAACGAAACACTTGGTGGTACAAACGGGTACATACGATGGTTAATCATAACCCCCTCGCAGATTTTGATTATCTCGAAAACTGTCCGATTTACGTCAATCGAAATTTTTGAAAACTTGCTATGTTCGAACCCCTTGAGGTACAAACGAAATGCTTGGTGGTACAAACGGGTACAAACGATGGTTAATCATAACCCGCTCGCAGATTTTGATTATCTCGAAAACTGGCCGATTTACGTCAATCGAATTTTTTGAAAACTTGCTATGTTCGAACCCCTTGAGGTACAAACGAAATGCTTGGTGGTACAAACGGGTACAAGCGATGGTTAATCATAACCCCCACGCAGATTTTGATTATCTCGAAAACTGTCCGATTTACCTCATTCGAAATTTTTGAAAACTTGCTATGTTCGAACCCCTTGAGGTACAAACGAAACACTTGGTGGTACAAACGGGTACAAACGATGGTTAATCATAACCCGCTCGCAGATTTTGATTATCTCGAAAACTGGCCGATTTACCTCATTCGAAATTTTTGAAAACTTGCTATGTTCGAACCCCTTGAGGTACAAACGAAACACTTGGTGGTACAATCGGGTACAAACGATGGTTAATCATAACCCGCTCGCAGATTTTGATTATCTCAGAAACTGTCCGATTTACCTCATTCGAAATTTTTGAAAACTTGCTATGTTCGAACCCCTTGAGGTACAAACGAAACACTTGGTGGTACAAACGGGTACATACGATGGTTAATCATAACCCCCTCGCAGATTTTGATTATCTCGAAAACTGTCCGATTTACGTCAATCGAAATTTTTGAAAACTTGCTATGTTCGAACCCCTTGAGGTACAAACGAAATGCTTGGTGGTACAAACGGGTACAAACGATGGTTAATCATAACCCGCTCGCAGATTTTGATTATCTCGAAAACTGGCCGATTTACGTCAATCGAATTATTTGAAAACTTGCTATGTTCGAACCCCTTGAGGTACAAACGAAATGCTTGGTGGTACAAACGGGTACAAGCGATGGTTAATCATAACCCCCACGCAGATTTTGATTATCTCGAAAACTTGCCGATTTACGTCAATCGAATTTTTTGAAAACTTGCTATGTTCGAACCCCTTGAGGTACAAACGAAATGCTTGGTGGTACAAACGGGTACAAACGATGGTTAATCATAACCCGCTCGCAGATTTTGATTATCTCGAAAACTGGCCGATTTACGTCAATCGAATTTTTTGAAAACTTGCTATGTTCGAACCCCTTGAGGTACAAACGAAATGCTTGGTGGTACAAACGGGTACAAGCGATGGTTAATCATAACCCCCACGCAGATTTTGATTATCTCGAAAACTGGCCGATTTACGTCAATCGAATTTTTTGAAAACTTGCTATGTTCGAACCCCTTGAGGTACAAACGAAACGCTTGGTGGTACAAACGGGTACAAACGATGGTTAATCATAACCCGCTCGCAGATTTTGATTATCTCAAAAACTGTCCGATTTACCTCATTCGAAATTTTTGAAAACTTGCTATGTTCGAACCCCTTGAGGTACAAACGAAATGCTTGGTGGTACAAACGGGTACAAACGATGGTTAATCATAACCCGCTCGCAGATTTTGATTATCTCAAAAACTGGCCGATTTACGTCAATCGAAATTTTTGAAAACTTGCTATGTTCGAACCCCTTGAGGTACAAACGAAATGCTTGGTGGTACAAACGGGTACAAACGATGGTTAATCATAACCCGCTCGCAGATTTTGATTATCTCGAAAACTGTCCGATTTACCTCAATCGAAATTTTTGAAAACTTGCTATGTTCGAACCCCTTGAGGTACAAACGAAACACTTGGTGGTACAAACGGGTACATACGATGGTTAATCATAACCCCCTCGCAGATTTTGATTATCTCGAAAACTGTCCGATTTACGTCAATCGAAATTTTTGAAAACTTGCTATGTTCGAACCCCTTGAGGTACAAACGAAATGCTTGGTGGTACAAACGGGTACAAACGATGGTTAATCATAACCCGCTCGCAGATTTTGATTATCTCAAAAACTGGCCGATTTACGTCAATCGAAATTTTTGAAAACTTGCTATGTTCGAACCCCTTGAGGTACAAACGAAATGCTTGGTGGTACAAACGGGTACAAACGATGGTTAATCATAACCCGCTCGCAGATTTTGATTATCTCAAAAACTGTCCGATTTACCTCATTCGAAAGTTTTGAAAACTTGCTATGTTCGAACCCCTTGAGGTACAAACGAAACACTTGGTGGTACAAACGGGTACATACGATGGTTAATCATAACCCCCTCGCAGATTTTGATTATCTCGAAAACTGTCCGATTTACGTCAATCGAAATTTTTGAAAACTTGCTATGTTCGAACCCCTTGAGGTACAAACGAAATGCTTGGTGGTACAAACGGGTACAAACGATGGTTAATCATAACCCGCTCGCAGATTTTGATTATCTCAAAAACTGTCCGATTTACCTCATTCGAAATTTTTGAAAACTTGCTATGTTCGAACCCCTTGAGGTACAAACGAAACACTTGGTGGTACAAACGGGTACATACGATGGTTAATCATAACCCCCTCGCAGATTTTGATTATCTCGAAAACTGTCCGATTTACGTCAATCGAAATTTTTGAAAACTTGCTATGTTCGAACCCCTTGAGGTACAAACGAAATGCTTGGTGGTACAAACGGGTACAAACGATGGTTAATCATAACCCGCTCGCAGATTTTGATTATCTCGAAAACTGGCCGATTTACGTCAATCGAATTTTTTGAAAACTTGCTATGTTCGAACCCCTTGAGGTACAAACGAAATGCTTGGTGGTACAAACGGGTACAAGCGATGGTTAATCATAACCCCCACGCAGATTTTGATTATCTCGAAAACTGGCCGATTTACGTCAATCGAATTTTTTGAAAACTTGCTATGTTCGAACCCCTTGAGGTACAAACGAAACGCTTGGTGGTACAAACGGGTACAAACGATGGTTAATCATAACCCGCTCGCAGATTTTGATTATCTCGAAAACTGTCCGATTTACGTCAATCGAAATTTTTGAAAACTTGCTATGTTCGAACCCCTTGAGGTACAAACGAAATGCTTGGTGGTACAAACGGGTACAAACGATGGTTAATCATAACCCGCTCGCAGATTTTGATTATCTCAAAAACTGGGCGATTTACGTCAATCGAATTTTTTGAAAACTTGCTATGTTCGAACCCCTTGAGGTACAAACGAAATGCTTGGTGGTACAAACGGGTACAAACGATGGTTAATCATAACCCGCTCGCAGATTTTGATTATCTCAAAAACTGGCCGATTTACGTCAATCGAATTTTTTGAAAACTTGCTATGTTCGAACCCCTTGAGGTACAAACGAAACGCTTGGTGGTACAAACGGGTACAAACGATGGTTGATCATAACCCGCTCGCAAATTTTGATTATCTCGAAAACTGTCTGATTTACCTCATTCGAAATTTTTGAAAACTTGCTATGTTCGAACCCCTTGAGGTACAAACGAAACGCTTGGTGGTACAAACAAGTACATACTGAGTACAAACGAATGCATTAAAAAAATTTTTGATTCCTTCAAGTCGGGTTCTGAGTATTTTAAAATCTTCGATATGTCCGAACCCATTGAGGTACAAACGAAAAAAAAGTTGGTACAAACAAGTACATACATAGTACAAACGAATGCATAAAAAAAAAATTCGATTTCTTCAAGTCGGGTTCCAGGTTCACACAGGTCTATGATGAGCACCGTGACTGGTCTCTCGTCTCGTTTTCTCGTTAAAAATCGTCAAACTGTGTCTGTCGTCATGCGCAGCCCGTTATTTCATATCGTTATATCAAATTGTGAGATAGTGTGACATAGTATCTGTCATGGCGCTCATATTAGCGCAAAATGATAAAAATGCCGGCATGACAAATTTTTTTATCTCACGCCGTGACAATTTCACGTTGCTCATCATAGGACACTGAAGGGCGTGATAAATAGGCTGCGGTTGCGGGACAAGTGCGGGGCAACTGCGGTTTATATGCAGAACACAGATAAAAACAATGAAAACCAGTACTGAACACTAAACACTATTAATACAAAGTTCTATTCCGACTGGTTCAATATATCATTATAGTTAATGACCCAATCCAAGTAGGAATATGATCTGCAAGAACTCTAATCTTTCTACCTGAAAGATGCAAAATTTTATGCAGAAAAATAATTACAAGGTGCAAAACGCAACTTCAGCGCGATCTAGTTTCTTGCTTGTTGCCATTAGTAACTATAAATGATTACATTTGGAAGTTTGTAAGTTCCGTCCACGATATTTCAAAATAAGGGGCCAGTTCCATTGGTTTTCATTGGTTCTGATATCGGATATTGTAACAAATGAGCTGTGCACGCGGCTGAGGATTATCGAATCATTTATTTCCATTTCATTGTGATATTAACGTCCGGACTCACGCGACGATGCTCAAATGATGGATTTCTAAATGCACAAACAGATTTCATACAAACACACTAAATTATGTTAATGTGTGAGTGCTTGTGTAGTTGTGTCAAAATTGACAGCAAGAAAAACGCATTAGCTCTCCACCTGGGCCAAAAGGGCACCATCGTGAGGAAGTCGTATCCTTCATTTCTATCTGACTACCCCAAGACATTGTTTATCTAATGCAAAGCGAAAACGTCTTTCTTTTTTTCCTTTTCAACCGACTTCAAAAAAGGAGGAGGTTCTCTCTCTCATTCGTCTGTATGTTTTTTTTTTTTTTTTTGTATCTTGTTACGCGATTGTTCCGCCATTTGTTGACCGATTTGCAAAATTCTTTTTATGTTTGAAAGGGTATACTCCAGAGGTGGTCCCATATAAATTTTATTCCTGAGGGATTGATAGTTTCCCCGTAAAACTCTAAACACCTTCCCTCCTAGCCATGTCACAAATAGAAATCGAATCGACAGCTTGACGCCCTGAGTCACACCGCGTTTCGAGTTTCGAAGAGAACATTGAAGTCGGTTTTCTTTTTAGTATAAAAACGTAATTATTTATACATCAAGTCTATAATCCTTGACATCTCAAAAATGGCCTTAAAACGAACCATTCTATTCCCTGCAGCATTCTCCAATTAAATTTACCGACGTCAATTCGCCGATTATTTTCTTAAATCGTCTAGGGACAGGTCAGGTTGGCGAAAAAGCTTAAGAAACGACTTACCTAAATGCCGGCCAATTAAAGGCTTTTCAATTGATTCTCAGAAAAATGGGGTCTTTGTTTTTGATACGGATAATTATCTACTTCGAATCAGACTTTCAATGCGTTTCAAAAACGTGACTGAAATCAGTAACTAGTTAATGTTTCTATTAAAGTATTTTTCTCATATTTATTATATCATTCTTACCTGTCACCATCACCATGTGAATGTCGAGGCTATCCAGCTCCTCGACAACACGGACTTAGTGAGAAGACTCAAACGAATCAAACCGTTTGAGTTAGTGTAGTGTAAAATAATAAAGTGATAAGTGTATTTAAAGAACAAATGAACAAAGTGTCATCCCCTTAACTAGAGACAGTAAGCAAAGTGCCATTGGACACATTCTTAGTTATATTTTTCTTTATAAAACTATGTCAGAGACAAATGTCTCATTGGCCTACTTGGCCAGATTGTAATATTATTAGGGTTTAATAATAATAGTAAGACACTAATTTCAAAAAAAATAAAAAAATCTTACCTGTGTAAGTTTCGAGGTCAAGAGCCAACCCATTCATCATATAAAAAAAAAGTATTTTTCATGTAACAATAAGCTGTATAGTGGTCGCCGAATCGAGTGAATCGAATCGAGGGACATCAATGGCTGGGTGGTAGAATACATAACAGTTACTTCAGCGCCGTTTGATGTTATGGTTCGTAGACGCGACGAAAAAGTTGTGTTTTTCTTATGTCTGAAAAAGTTGAAAAACTAGCACAAGTTTGTTACATTTTGAACTTTGGGCGATACGATACCATCATCAAATACACTACTCAAAAAAGTCTAGGGAACAAGGGTATTTTAGTGTATGTTTTTATTTTAACTTATTTTTGTCGTAGATGTTATACATCAATAGAAGCCTAATTTATTCTTGATTTCAATTATGTAATTAAATAAAAAGCGTGCAAGTAAAAAAATAAGATTTAATAAGAAAAACAAAAATAGTGCCTAAACCAAAAAATAAAAATTCTGTAAATAACAAAAACAACTGACGCGCAAGTGAAAATTAAATAAAAAAAACATTATTTGAAGCTGTTTAATAATCTGTCGGACCTCCCAAGGCATTAGCCACGGCCCTACATCGGCGTGGAATGTTATCAATGTTGCCTGTGAAATTGCACTCCATACTCTGGATAGATGCGAAAAGAGTTCTTCTCCTGTGTTCAAATTTTGTGGAAGATCACTAAGAGCTTTTCTCCCGAGCAAATCCCATGCATGCTCAATCGGATTGAGATCTGCAGACTGAGCAGGCCACTCTAATAACGTGATATTGTGCGTACAGAACACATTCACCACCTGGCTTGCGGGGTGTGCGCGTGCATTGTCCTGCATGAATATGAAATCCTGGCCGAACTGCTGATGGTGAGGGATCACCATGGGGTGCACTACCTGCTCGAGGTATTTTTCTGGATTTAAATTGCCTCGTATCCAAACGAGATCAGTTCTTCTACCCAGGCGAATTCTCGCCCACACCATGATCGTTCCGCCTTGGTGAGGATGAACTTCCTGAGGATTTCGGAGTCGACTTTGGCGACCAGGGACTCGACAAATACGCACTCTCCTAGAATCAGGATGAAATCCGAAGCGAGACTCATCGGAAAACAGAACACGTGCCCACTGATTGTCGGTCCATTGCAAATGTGCGTTAGCCCACAATTAACGAAGCCCTCGATTTCCACGTCTTAACGCTGGAACTTTTAATGGTCTACGAGCGTGAAGATTGACTTCATGTCATCATTTCCTGGCAGTTTGGTCACTGATAACAACTTGGTGCTAGGACTGAAGGCTTCCTAGCAACTGGCGAGCTGTAATCTGGGGCTGCTTTCTTGCAGCATTTTGCAGAAATCGATCTTGCCTCTGGGTAGTCACCCTGTATCTTCTTCGGGGACGTGCGGCAACATCTTCTGTTGCTCTGTAGCGTGCCCATAATCGGCAAATTACGCTTGGCTGTGTGTTAACACCGTCCGCAATATCGCGTTGACTGCGTCCAGTTTCCAACATTCCCACAGCCCTAAGCATCTCTTCCCGCGTTAAATGACGACGTGACATAACACTTCGAGTGTCCAAAATCTCGAAAAAGTTGGCAGTATTGCTTAATTACAAGAAAAAAAATCGATACTTGACAAAAATTGGTCAACAATCTAAGCAAGCAAACTCTCTTACTCTGCGACCAAGTTAGGTTTTCCCTCCATAGTTTGAAAAGCTTTTGCTATTTTTTATTTTTTTTTTAATTTTGAACAAATTAATTTATTCCTTATTCAGCCTTCATTTATAAATTTTAGTGACCAATACATTTTTTTGCGTATTTTCATAAATCAATTGGAGTAGTTTGCTTGTTCCCTAGACTCTTTTGAGTAGTGTACTTGAAGATTAAACTAGCTTTAGATGAAATATTGTTTTAGATTATTGGCGATAGGAATAGTCACGACTAAAATAAGTCAGCGAGTAGTAGCTAAGGAATTTGTCTTTCGTCTGATTTAAAATTACTTATTGAAAAGTAATGACAATTATTGAATAACATCTCTACTTTATTCTATCCTATTTTATTACCCAGACTTCGTGCTATATCATATATATCAAATACATACTTCACTTAGTTGAATGAATGAATGAATGAATGAATGAAAATTCTTTATTGCACACCATTAATAAAATTAAAACAGACAAAAACAAAAGAAAAACCAGATAAAAATGTACAATGGGCGTCCTTATCGCTAAGAAGTGATCTCTTCCAGGCAACCTGATTGAGGTATAAATTCATCGTCAAATCAAGAGTAAATAGGTTCCTTCTAGGAAAGCATGCTCCATCTTAGACCTCACTACTGCTTAACACCAGGCAGAGGGAGGTCAAATGCTGACCTAAAAAATAAAAATAAAATAACAAAAATTGGACCAATTTATGTGGCTTTCGTGCAAAAGTATGTTGCGTACGAAAACTCATGCTGTAAGATTCGCACGAAAGTGAGTTTTTCGGATCGGTAACGACGCGAGGCGCTCGTATCGCTTATTGCTTCTGAAATTGGCATTCGTATAAATGTTTGCAATCGTATACATACAATTTATGTGTTTACTGTATCAACAGTCACTTTCATAAGTACCTGAGCAACCGTGTTGTTCAAAACCCTTAGGCATTTCACACAGATCCGCATCAGAGTTGTTTTAGGTTTAATTATTTATCAACAGATACCTGCCTAATCTAGGCCAACACAACATGTTTTCCCTCCATTTTCTCGTTTTATTATCACTTAAATTTCCTCAAATATTTTCCTATTCAAGATTTAATTTTTTTACAAATATTCATTTATTTAAAAATGATATCAAATGATGTAGGTACTATTTTTTTATTCCTTGTTCTCTTCTCTCTTCATAGTTATAATAAAATTGAGTCAACAGAAGAGCAAATTAGTCAATGTTTGAAAAACACATTTTTTGCAAATATTATCACAAGTAAGCATTCAATTCGTTTGGTGTTGGTACCGAGTCACAAAACAGCGCATTAGGAAGGTACTTGAAATAAAATCAGTATAGCAACTTCTGACTCGTGACTGTTGACTTCTTAGTTGTTCGGCTACTTGTAAACAGTATACGTGGTAGGTATTCGCGCGATCAATACAAGCTGTTACTTCAATGTATGAAGTTACAACAACGTAGAGATTGCCTAATTGTTTGTAAGAACGAGATCGTAAACTTTTAGTACTTTTTCAACGAAAGTTGACGAATACAACAATGTTGAAAGTTACCTAGTACGAGTATCACAGTCAGTAGTTAAACGATTGTATATTTTAACATTACAGGCAGAATGGGCTTGCCTGTCACTTGCAATAAGAGGAAATGATTGTATGTATGATTGAACGTGCCTATGACTACTCCTTCAAAGTTATCAAATGATATTTAATGTGCAAAGATCTAAGTAGATGTCCAGTATTACTGTTTCTACGAAATATATCTCGAACTAAGTATACCTATGATAACTAAATTTAGTGAGTCGATACATCTCTATATATAAAATTGAATCCCTATATCCCTTGGTCATGCCATCATGCGTAAACGGCTGGACCGATTTCACTATTATTTTTTTGTTGTATTTGTTATTGTCAAGAGAAGGTTCTTATGACAGAAAAAAAATAAAAATTGCATGGAAAAAATGAATCCCTATATCCCTTGGTCACGTCATTACGCGTGAATGGCTGTCGCGCGGGTCAGCTAGTTTAAAATAAAAGAGATTTAATTCTAGATTTGAAATTGACTAGTAGATTACATTTCCCTGTCAGATTAGTAATTAGAACCAGGATCGGCTTCAGTGTGAGCGATAAATCATTAAAATTCAGCGGCGATTGATAAATCAATTAATCATTTGGGAATGCCTGTGTAGTCCCATGATAGGGTCTGGACCCAGGTACATGGAAACGGCTGCAATACTTCAACACATCATGTCAGCCATCTAGTGTGTGTGCCACTGCTGAACATAGGCCTCCCCCATCGATTTCCACAGTGATCGATATTGTGCAGGCTGCACCCAACGGCTCCCAGCAACCTTTACCAGATCGTCTTTCCAACTTGTGGGGGGGCGTCCTCTACTGCGGTTTCCGGTGCGTGGCCTCCACTCGAGAACTTTTCTGCCCCAATGGCCGTCAGTTCTACTAGCAACACATTTGAATATAATCGTTTATAATGGTGCATCCACACTGCAGTTATATTTTGTTGTGCGACGTTTCCGAGTGCTACTGAGCAACATTCAACAATAACAAGCAGCCACAGAAGTTATAAATTATTGTTGCCGTGATGCACAATGTTGCTCGAAAGTAACTGCTTATTACGGGTCAATGTGTGTTGCTGAAATAATTGAATAAATTTGAATAAAACAACTTGAAACACAGCTTAAATGATTGAAAATGTCACTTTATTGACAGCATTGCCAGCCATGCCAGTCTTACATATTGCCTCGTTAATATTATTAGTTTACCAGCCGTTCAACTTTCCCTGTGCCTCAAACGACCCTAAAGGGTTGATTTATGAGAAAATAATGTTCTCCTGGGAAATTTAAAGTGTTAACTTGACTAAAACTTGAAGTGTGTTCTATGAATTTGATATTAATTCGCTTCCCAAGTTGTACTAACCTATATAGGATAAGGTGTAAGCTTGTTAAGGAGGCATTTTGCAGGCAAATTTAGTTACTATGTGACATGAAATAGGGTTGTAAGTCGATTGTTCTTTATTTGGGGGAAATAATTCCTTTGGTACCCACGGTATTTTTTGTTATCTCATTAGTTACAAAGCCTTGAATGTTTCAAGGCCTATGGCTATGTTCGATTTGTACTGAATAAAATAATTAAAAACTTAAAATTAAAATAATTGGTAAAAATTTAAATTTTACAAAAAATAATAAGTACGTGAGTGTCGTTGAACCACGGTTGGAACGAAGTTTCAACTTTGCATTTGGCATTTGTCAAAAAAATTTTTGTTAAATATTAATATCCTAGAAACGCTCTTCTGTACTATGCAATAATCTATGGACTGTTTTGCGTCTGCGCACTTCGCACTGTGACGTTTTGACCTATGTATGTGTCGTGACGGTAAAATGGAACGCTTTTTTTTCTAGCCTCCATCCTCGATACCGTCCGAAAAGGAACTTCGTTCCAATAATATTGTTCATTAGAAGTAGCATCCATACTTCCATACTAATACTATGTATACTATATACTATACTATACTATATACTGTAATACTATATATACTATCCATACTATCCACTAATATTATAAATGTGAAAGTAACTCTGTCTGTCTGTCTGTTTGTTACGCTTTCACGCCCAAACCGCAGAACAGATTAAGCTGAAATTTGGCATAGTTAAAGGTTGTATCCCAGGGAAGGACGTAGGCTACCTTTTATCCCGAAAAAATGAAAAAAATCCCGAGGGACCGCGGGTCACACCGCGGCAGTATTTTATAATCTAAGAAGCATGAATTAGTCGACATACAAGTCCATTGACAGTTTGAGGATACCTACAGTTTCCATATAAAACGTCTATCAACTCTCGTCGCCGAACGTACGTTAACGTGGTTCATAATTCAACAACAATTCCGGAGCAAAAACCGTGCATCTCGGATGGCAAAAACACAGACAGTTAACCTAATTCAGACGGGTCAGCTAAGGCGTCCAATAGTTTGGACACACGTCCGCTTCCACGAGAATTGTTAATTTCGTTGCTCTTTTCGTTGCACGAGGTACTGTTTGTTTGTTTTCGATACTTTTATTTAATCAAATTGGGTATAAATAATAATAATAAATAATGCTGGACATTTCACACAGCATCATCTATCCCCAAACTAAGCAAAGCTTGTACTCGTACTATGGGAACCAGATCACTAATATACTACTTATACTCGTATATACTATTTGTTTGTAAAATACATACATATTATACATAGAAACACCCAGACAGACCCGAGACAAATATCTGTAGGTCATACAAACATTTGTCCCGCGGCGGGGATCGAACCCGCAACCTTCTGCGTCGCAGGCGGACCTTCGCCCACTGCGCCACAAAGGTCGCCAACAAGATGCCTAGATAGTATTTGTCAATCCGAATGCGAATTAAAGTTATTTTTGGAATGAAGTTCCTTTTCGGACGGTACCAGATAGGGGCTAGACGTAAAAAGTATTCGATTTTTGCGTCAAGACACATACATAGGTCAAAACGTCACAGTGCGAAGAGCACAGTCGCAAAACAGTCCATAGATTGTTATTATTATTATTATTGATTTTATAATTTATTTGACAAATGCCAAATGTCAAAGTTGAAACTTCGTTCCAAGAATAGAATAGAATAGAATTCATTTATTTGCGTTTTTGCGTTTTTCTTTTATATTAATTTTTTTTTTCATTTATTTTATTTCCAACCGAGTGTTCCACGATACTTACGTACTTTTTTTTTGTTTTAATGTCAAAATATGTCTGGTTATAAATCAAAAACAAAAATGTCGGCATAGCGCTTTAGCAAATTGTAGGATTGTAATTCAATTTTAAAATCGCGTCTCGTTCTTATCGAAATTTAAAGCAGCGAAATCTATTATTTATTAAACCATTGCCAGCATTGTTTGCAGGTGTCAAATCAAATTTATTTATGACGGATTTGTAGGCCGCAACACCTGCGTAGGGTGACCACCCTAATCCTTATTAGCGAGATATTCCTTTATTCAAATAGGATTTCATTCGTTCTATAATTTATTACGGCGTCTAGACAGAAAAAGCTTTTATTAATACAAGCTTGAATATTGTATCAACAAAGCTCATTGCGTTTGTAATTTAAATGGTATTTGCTATTTCGGTATTTGTCTATTAAAATGTGTATTCTCAGTCTGTGCATCTTTGAAAATTACTTGGGACTGAGAAAGCTATCTTTCAGATTGAACATTTTCAGCTGAATGGTTTTACCCTGTGAAGAAAGTGATAAAATTTAAAATGATTTTTAACACAATATCTTTTCCCTATAACTTTCCTAAATAAAATCTATAATCTATATAATTTAGATTGTTAAGCTTGTAATAAACAATGAATTGACTGGCCACAATCAGAACCGTTATACGTATTATTGCTGCAAAAAAAAAACTATAAACCACGTTGATTGGCTACTATCAGTGTAGGACAGCCATGGTCACCCTAGCAGTGGCGGTCGCTGACAACACTGTAAATCCGCTTACGAAAGACGCGATAATAATAATAAGCATGTTATTATTTATCAGTGAGGTGTAGCCGGGCTTTAGCTCTTAAGAATGTTGTTTTGGGATGTAAGCGATAATTCCAAAGCCATTTTGCTGTTTGTTATCTTAAACGCCATTTGCACGATACCATTCTGGCATACCATTCTTGCCTCTTGCTATCTCAAACTCAACGTAGCGAGAGCTAATATTCTGTGGCAAGAGGCTAGAAAGATATGCCAAAATGGTAAAACAGGTTCACGACTGTATCCCCAAGGTGCGGTAGACATTCTCTCAGATCTTACTTATTCCAGATCCTTTGAAGATTGTCTAAGGGGGTAGTCAGAGGCATGTCCAAACACATATTTGATACATGCCCACATTTTGCAGAAGTTAGTATTCCATACGTGACAGGTTGCCATCGCCCATCGCCGCCTATAAGAACACTAACTGGTTTTCTCACGATGTTTTCCTTCACCGTTTATAGCACGTGTTAAAGTTAAGATGGTATCATGTAAATGGCGTCTTATAATGTAATTTTTCTAGTGATCCGGTAACTACGGACTACTAACGGTAATTTGTTCGACTATTGCTACTAAAATTCTACAAAGATTCTAGTCAACGATGATGATTCTTTTCCCAAAAATATAATCATCTAAAGCTTGAAGTATCAAATCTCCAAAGACAGGGACTAACCATCAAAGCTAATGAGGAAGGATACAAGGAAATCCCGAAAAATCCTTGACACACGCTTCATCCGGCGCTTGTCAACACAGATTACATTCAAATCGTGTTGGTGTGTTTTCGTCGCTTTTAATCGTACGGAGACACTCGGTGATAATCTTAAGTAAAGTTTACAAATATTTGTTTCTATGTATAATACGTATGTATTTACAAACAAAAAAGTATATAAGTATCAGTCATCTAGTACCCATAACACAAGCTCTGCTTACTTTGGGGCTAGATGATGCTGTGTGAAAAGTCCAGCATTATTTATTATTTATTTATTTTATAAGGAAAATTTTGGAAGTATTAAAACATTCGCTACAAAAACGTGATATTTGTATGTAGGTAATTCTATGGTTGTGGTTCAATTCATGTAATTTTTACTAGAAATTTTATAATGTTAGAATTTCCGATTGAACACAAGGGTTAATTTTCCCTTTGTATTTGTTGCCCGCTTTTGATGATTCAAATCAATATTAATATGGAACACTGGACATCGTAGACCAATATAAAATGACCCCTATGCAGAATTCTCATATAAATTCGTTATTTCCGATCGTGCACAAACTTTTATTCCAGCTAAGGTTTGTTTCAAGCGTGTTTTTAAATAAAATTCGAAATAGATACAATCTCCGATCTCTGAGATGCTGAATCGTGGAATCGCAATACCTGTGCCCGCAACGTGATTCGATCTCTATTCTCTTGTACGAAGGTGCATTTTTATTTGTGAAAATCGACATCCAAACAATGTAAATGGAGAATTTTTAAAAGGCTTGTCATTGTTTGAAATATAAAGTTTTGACGTTGTGTTACATTATATTACATTGAAATAAGTAAATGTCCGCTTTGCATACGTTATATCCTATGAATCTGGTTGAATCTTCAAGGTGTTTATATACATGGTTTAAATAGACTGCTACCGAAAACTGAGGGGTTGCAATCAGACCATGATTCTAAACATATTTAGCGAAAAAAAAGAAAAAAAAAGTGACTTAGCTACGTCATTTTATGTTATTTTCGGTTATTTACTACTAGGACAACATAATAAGACCATACCTACCTGATAATTTACTTAATAAAAGGAAAAAAACAATTAATACTTAAATTCCAGCAATCTACGTAAAACAACGCGCCCAGTACATACGCAAACAGTAATCTTCTAACGCTGTTTTCTCCGGATGTAATGATTTTTTCGGAAAATCCTTTTGGATTTAGTTGTATGTTGGGATGCTGTACCCTTTCGGCGACGATAGACGTCTTTTTACACCCTGTTTATACACGTTATCATGATCTCACAATAATTTGTTCCTGAAAAATATAGGTAGTACTACACAGACAGTATGAAACAATAGTACTAAGGTAAGTTAAAAACAACATAAAGTCATTTTGTTGTAAGTACCTATTCTTCAAATTAAGGGTTGAGATCTCGTCGAGTTCCTATAGTTTCGACACTTAAAACACCAAACAAAAACTTCGGTAGCTTACTGCTTACTCCGCCTATTTGTAAGTGAAATTCTCAAAAGAAAGTTACCCTACTTGCGATACTCTTTAGTAAGTAACTTTTCTATAATAATACACCTTTTGAACGTAAGGCTGTAGTTTGCATACTATATGATTACCATTGAACCGGGTAACAACTGAGTAGCAGTCACTGACGGCTGAACTGCTAATAAAAGGTTGCTTTCCGCACTCCGAATCGTAGGGAATACTCCGAAATCAATAGAGATGAATTTTCGATCACTCCGAAATTGGTAGAGATGCCTGAAAATGATGCCAAAATTAATAGAAGTATTATCTGTTGTGTGTAGGCTCACAAAAAAAAACAGCACTTTGACTGTCCGATAATTCATTACTTCATTAGCCAGTGGAAGAAGTCGGAGATAGAGTATAGAGAGATAGAGTCCAGAGGATAAAACGGAGGTATTCAATTGTAAAGTTACTTAAACGAAAATGATTTTAACTATGATTTAATAAAATGCGTTGATTATTAAAACAGCATAATAAACTCGATTAAATACATTGCATTGATTAAAGGGTTGACATCTTGAAACTCTACAAATATTGGAATTTAATTTAATTTTATTGGATTAAAGTTAGTTCGATTTTCGGAGTAGCGTAATCACATCCCTATGAACGCAACACTTCTTCTGCTCTAGCTGGCTTCAGCCTGCGACTGGCTACAATTAACGCTGCTTCAGAGGTGCCGGAACCGACAGGTCGACTAACGGCACCAATGACTGTTCCTACAATTACCTCCTATTCAGGGAGTCTTTGGAAAGGCAAGTTCGTTAGCCTATCTTTGCGTGCTGATATTTACATCGTGATAACATACTAACATTATAAATGTAAGAGTTCTTGTTATCACAAGAACTACACTATCGTGTTTCTTTATACTTTTGGTTACGCAAAGTAAAAAATAGCTCATAATTCTCATAGCCTTGAAAGTCTACAAAGTCCGTACCTACTTCAGATAAATGTTATAAACCATTTTTTCGTTCTCTTATATTCACGACTTACTCGTATTTCAAATGCAAGTAGGGTTAGTTAGGGACACAGTCAAACATTTTGATTCATAATTCATAATGCAATAGTTTAAGTACACCGATCTTTGTATATAAATTCCTTTCCATTCATCGACTTTTAAAGCTATGTTTAACAAGTTACATAATTAAAATAACTCTTTCATCGAATTAACTCGTCATACATGGTTACAGTCTACTGAGGGCCGCTTCATCAAGTAATTATAATCTCAACGAAATACAGATAAAGCAGAGAATCATTATTCGTTCGTTAGTATTCCAACCGTGATAGGTTGGCTATCGCCGCCTGTCATAATACTAACTGGTTTCCAAATTGAAAAATCTATGAATGCACGGCAGTTATTTGAACTTGCAACCTTCGGATCGAAAGTCGAATACATTCACTAGGCCAATACAACTAGTCAAGGGCTAAAAATAGGGAATGCTCATTTTACCTCCACTCTGTCAAATTCCCTTGGTGCTAACAGAGACAGAGCATGCTCAAGAAAAAGGAATGCTCTTGCACCAGTTCCAGTTCTATGTTCATTTGGTTTAAATCCATCTATAAAAGAATACTGCTAATAATGCTCTAAGCTACAAAACAAGTCATGTAACTTGTCAGTACGCACGAATGGCATTCAATTTGAACACATATTTGTACAAAAAGAACCGCCTGTATAATTTAGTGGGCCAGGTGCGCATGCGACGGCGCGTCGGTGAAACTCGTTTAACCTGTTCAGATTTAAGTTTTTAGCTTACGCAAATGGATATTTCTTAAAGTAGCCTGATGCAAACTTAGTTCAAATATTTTGGTTAAATAAAAATGTTTGGTTAACTGATTTATTTTATATAGGGTCTTCTGAATAAACTAACTTTATTCAGGAATTGGGTTCAACAAATGCATTAAAAAATATTTATGTAATTATTTTTTTTGTTTTGTTATGAAAATCCCCAGAAAATCGATTCTTTCAATTGCTTGTTGCTTTTTGTATAACTTAGTCCATTCGTGATGTAGCGGCGCTGCGATTGGAGGAACGTCAGTCTTGAAATCATCTCATGAAAATCATTATGCAACATATCTAAAAAAAAACATAAATGAAAAATTAAGTGAAAACTTAAATCGGCTTAGGAATTAAATTGATACGCTCAAACGTCTATTTACAACCCAAAAATGAGGCCTTGTCAGTTGGTGTAGTTTAAAATGAAAGACCCTATTACGCACTGATGAGTAAAATCAGAGCCATTGCAACAAGTAGCTAACACGATGGGAAGAAGTGTTATTAAATACTTTAAGAAGTTTTTCAATCTATCTGCGGTTTTATTTAGAAAATAGATGGTAATTGTATAATTTTAGTATGGAAGTTTTTTTTTGTATAGAAATTTTGAATGTCTAATCACACATAACATCACAGGTAATTAGAAACTGGCTTTTAGAATCGAAAATACCAACACAATTGTTCCTACAATTTTCCATAATAAAACATAATGAAACAGAAATAGACGCATGACTAAGTAAGCGTTTGAGCTAAACACGGACTCAATGCGTTGCTATTTCAGACTAGGTGCTTCCTACTTGAATGAATAATGCGAACACAAAGCTGGGTAGGTAGAAGTTCAACACGAAAATCCAAATCGCAAACTAGTCTTCTATTTATTTACGAAATCAAACAACTACATAATTTACTTCGATAAAATCTTTATTTACAAATTTTCACAAAATCCATCTTTGAGAACGATATTTAGATAGCGCAACTGCACTGACAGTTGGAAACATGCAAAACACTGAGCAATGAATGGAAATGCCATTGAGCCAATATACGCCAACTCTTGTATCACGCGTCATGTCCTCCTTCACACCATCCATCTATCTTTTCTTTGAACCTTTACTAGATCCATAAGTATACCAAGCAATCAATTTTCTTCGCTTTGTCTAAAGTAGGTAAGAGCATTTGCTCGATACAATTTTGGCTCGTTTGGCTTAGCCGATGCCATTTAGCTGCCGAGCGAGCGTTGCACTTATAAAGACTGTTACCAAGCGATGGCCGTTTACACGTAAAAAGTTGAAGTGCGATAAGACCTATCGTACCTAAGACACTTACGGTATTGGTTGAAATACTTCTATGTAAATTCTCTTTCAGTTTTAACCCGTCAAAAGCAACTCAATTACAAGTGAACTGTCAGGATGTTGCAATTTGTCGTGATAGCGTCGCGTCAGAGTGACAAGCAGGCAATTATCGGCAGCTGTCGAACGCACCCTACCTATTGCTGATATTGGTTCATGTCGGCAGGTTCAGGAACATCGTATTAAACAGGAGTTATCTTTGATTTATTCTAATACAAGTCTCTCAGTTTTTACCTCACTTTTGTCAGCACAACAGGTTTTTCTCTTCTTGCTCTCATCCGTCATCTCAAATTCACTCCTTTCTTACCTATAAATCATCTTTCATACTGTCTATACACCTTTTTTTTGTATGCCTCATCTGCTACATCCTAGAGGGATGAGCATTTTAACAATTAATAATATTTGATTAATATTATTATACAACTCACCATACCTGAAAAACTGGATGAAAATGAAAATTCCAAATTTACACAATATGAACATGTTTTTTGACATTTTAATTGAAACAATACAAGTTCACACAAAAATAATAATGGAACGATTCAATAAAACCCGATTTTTATTTCATTTACGAGTATAAAATTAACGAAGCCGACGGAAGCTGTTAATATTTCACAGTTACCTGCTAACGAAATGAACTAGACCATTTCTATTTCCATAAAATACAGTTATAATTTCAAATTGTAATGAATTCGTCGATTCATTAAATAACTATAAAGTCACAACACTTGGAATTCTAATTTAGTTGCTCAACATGCTTCATTGAGGTTATAATAAGTTATTAATATTCTGTGTAAGGCGGCTTTAGTCCAATGCTATACATAATAATAAAATTAACTATTTTTTGTTCTTGTTGATGCATTGTTTTTTTAGTCGATCAAGTCAGAGATTCAACCGGAGCTAAATTGCTACACGAAATGCACGACGTAGGTTACAAAAATCAATGGACGTGCAAGTTGTTTAACTGGGAATCATCAGCTGTCGATTGAGCCGCAACAAAGCAACACGCAACTCCCTAATTACTGGCATCTTTGTACCTTTCGAAACACAATGTCCCAATGTTCTGCAGACCGAACACTTTGAGGTTATGCCACAGAATATAAAGTACTTAGTTCATAACGTAAGCCTCAGTCTGATACAAAAACTGAATTATGGATATGATGAAACATGCAGATAAAACTTATTGTTAACAATTTTGAATAATAAATTCACACGTGATTAATAAAACATTTTTGACTGAAATGCCAAAAACAACAAGCTACCCTGATTAATTTTTATAAAAATGTTCAAAGAAGTAAACGTACGTACAGGGTACAGCGGCCACGAAAATAGTATTTTCGGTGTAGCGCTATTATCTACGTGTACAGATAAACGGAAGTTTACGTTGCTTCAGCTCAATTCTGCAGGACTAGAGGTAATAAATTTGAAAAGGTTCATTAACAGAACAGAGGCATTTGCAGTGACAAGTCTTGGGGTAAGGACCTCGCGTGCGAAACAAAAGTTCAGACAAGTATGCGGTAACCCTCGGCAGGGTTAATGGTGTATAGCTGTCCCTAAGGTATTGTTTAGGTGCGTGAAAGCACACCATATCATGAGCGTGTTTCAACAAATTCTAAAAGAAAATGCACACAACTAAATCACAAAAATCTGATAGAAAATACGCACACAGCTTCGAAAAGCATAGTTTATGTGGTTTAAACTCGTACCTACAAGATGCTATGTATATAAAATGTTGCGAATCCATAATAATTGTGCTAAAGTTTCCACTAATTATGCAATTTAAATTCTAAAACACTTTAATACCAACATACATTTAATTTTGGAACACTTGTCTGAGCCACACTTCAATTAAAGTCTTTCAAAATTTTGGCATGTTACACTGTACATTATTTACACTAACCTAAAGTTCAATATCGCATGATTGGTGAACATAATTTTTACAGTGACTTAATAATTTGAGCCGCGGTAGGGTCGTTAACGCAGCGAGCTCATTAGAGGCCAAAATAAAAGGATGCAATAAAAAGGGATGAGTCAACACTTTTATTCAGAAAGATCATTCATCATGAAGCTACAAATTGGCGAAGCGTTTTACGGTTTGTGCGTGTTTTGCTCCCGGCGCTTACTGCATGCATAAAATGAAATAATGAGCTTATTTAAAAAATAGGATGAGTAAGACCGTAGAGTCTATGTGTGTCTGTGTGTTGCGTAGAGTCTATGTGTGTGTTAGACAGACCACCAGCCAGATGGTATCAACCAGACAGATCATCAGAATCTGACAATATTGTTAATGAGGCTGGCGAGAAATGGAAAATGTTTTTAAATCTCATCTCACCATCGCAAAGAGCACTAAGATAGATAGATAGAAAATAAGTACTTTATTGTACACCACATGGACATTACAAAAACAAACAAAGTTACAGGAGAATATTACCATCGTCTTTCCCAAAATATGTTTTGTTACTTACAAGTTCATACTCAACCATTTTTTTCTTGTTTACAGATATCAACTTAGCATGGGAGAAACGGACATGTGATGTAAGTAAATTTAAAACTGAATATTGAATTCAATAAGAAAGTCAAAACCTTATGTCAAATTGTATGGTTACTCCTAAGCTACACCCGGTGAACTTTACACCACGTTTACTAATAAGGGCCTATGTGTTTCGTTGGTAGAAATCTATTATTTCTGAATGTATGCAAGTGTTGTAGCCCCCGCAAACTTGGAACACCTGTTTGTAGTTGAGACAGCCAGGCAACTTATTTATCTATATATATTTTAATTTATTTATCACAGATAAAAGATTAGTTTTTGCAATCAGCAGATAAAAACTCTGTAGGCGGAGCTCTTTCATATTTGTGATGTTTATTTCATTGACCATTTTCACAACACTTGACATTTTAAATTTTTTTATAATGTCGACTTAAAGTTCTGTGGGATTTCAGTATTTTCGTTGACATGTAGGATACAGAAAACAGAACGAAGAGTTGTGAACGTATGTGAACCAGTTTCAAGAAGAGGAAAACATGAACCTAATTTATTATTTTTATTATTAAATATAAATATTTAAAAAACAAAGTTCACCGACTGCAGATAAATTGCACAAATTAAACTAATAAAAAAAATTAAAAAAGAACTTGGTAGGTAAACGAAATATTATGATTTTTTTACCACTTATATTTTATTTTACTATTCGCAACAACTGTAACTGCAAAGTATAAAACTGTATATTGATTCAAATTCTTTCGAAGAGCACTCGAAGTAATGTTATTTCAATGTATTCCGTTCCCAGCGTTGTATTGGATAAGATTACTATTCATACAGTTGAAGTATTAAGTGACTTCTCCAAGAAATATTTAAAAATATAGTCAGAGTTACAAAACTTCCTACCTGTTGAAATTATATGACATTTTGCGCAACTGAATTTATCGGTTTGAAATTTTTAAAGTTGATCGTAGCAATTTATTTCAATTTATAGTTAGTGCTTTTAATCAAATATTCTGCTCTATAAACTTGGAAAAGAACAATGAAAAATGCTCAATAAAATTGATATTGGGTAACTTTCTACATTAAACGGAGATAAAGTGAGATTCACTTTGAATCACGATTTAGATTAAGGCTACTCTCCGATTTTTTTTATGAAAAACATGCTTTTTTTCATGTGTTTAATATCAGCATAATATCTAATAAGCAGTAATAATCTATAGATTATTACTTTGTACATACAAACTTATTTATATTTTAAAACTCAGATGAAACTTTATAATTAAGTAACTTAAACTTTTATGAAACTTTATTTTTATTTTGACTGTAATACTTTAAGTACCTACTTCGACCTAAGTTGCGCCAGGGCAATTTTTTTTTTATTCAGGTGTAACAATGTTGAGTACTTATCTAGCCTAGAAACCAAAAAGAGAAAAACTACTTTACAGATTATCGTTCCCATTATACAAATTGTAGGCTAATCGTGACCAGACATTTGTTTCTCATAATGCACCCAGCGTTCGTTTACGCACGAAGTATAATGCATACAAGTGAAAAGGTCACAACATTATTAGCATATGCATCGAACAAAAGCGTGCGTGAACGCAGCGCAATGCATTCGTTGCGGGCACGCGTTGCCAATCAGCTGAAGAAATAGGGATGTCAAATCACATAATAACTATTATTATAAACGTGATACGTACCTAATATGTTAGCGTTTACTTTATGACTAGCTCAAATAGAATAGAATAGAATAAACATTTATTTGGCACAAACACACACAAGAAAGCACTATTTAAATAAACTATGATAAAAAACCAACAATAGAATAGAATATAAGTAGGTAGGAAATACATAAAGTCAAGGGTACAAGACAATTACCTATATGCTATTTGCCCATACCCTGTGTGTGGTTTGCCCAAAAAGGTCGAGTCTCAGCGTTGTGCTACCTATACAGGTAGCGCTGGTTTTCAGACTAAACCCAGTGTGTGTGACTGCACGAGCTAAGGAAAAAATACATAAGAAAAACACAAATCAAATCAAATCAAATATATTTTTATTTGGAACAAAAACACTTGCGAGTATAAATACAATAGGGAAACGTTGACTACTGAAAAAGTTAGGAAACTGAGTAGACTCCAGAAAAGAGAGGGATCAAGTTCCTAGCTGTGCCCCCTTTGGAAATACCTACTTAACTTTTTTAGCACACACATTAGCTAAAAAGTAGCTAATGTGTTAGACAATATTATTTTGCCCGTAACCGTATAAAACATTGCATTGTTTAATTTTGTAAAAATGCATTTTGGTGAGTTTTGGTAGTAGTTTGTGACATGTGAATAAAAGTCAGCGGCATTTATTTATGTTAAATCTGGCTGGAATATAAATTAGTTTATAATAAGAGCTCAAAAATGTGATTGTTTCGTTCCCCACGATAGTATTCACGTCACGTTGTAAATTCTTTAAACATATTTATTTTTTAAACGACGAAAAAAAAAAGTCGGAGGTTATCAAGTCGCGTCGACGCGTATATTTTTTTGTTTTTATTTACTAAATTTTATTCAAAAACACTCTGAGTATTTATCCAATACTCAAAGCAAACACTCCTTCATTCTGGTGATAGTAAAACTACTTTGTAAAGCATACGCTAAAGTAAACTAAGAAGACTACGTGCCAGCCCTAGGGACGTATGCGAAACCCGTCGTGGACTCGGTCGGGGAATGCAAGATGACCGATTACCTATGTTTTTATGTGACCTGCACTTGCATTACTGCATTTACTCTGCAGACACCTCGGTGTTTCCTTTCGATTGTTAATGGGAATTGCGCTCATATAGAATACCACATATTATGTGGTATTCTTGTCGTATCATTAGTGTCACCACACTTTTGAAAGGATTTAAGTGTATGTCGAAGAAGTAGGTGGTACCTATTACTAGAAAATGTACCTATGTGTTGGGTCTTTGGTATTGTGCCTATAAAACATTGCACTATACGTTTTTCTTCTTGTCTTCATCAATTTGTACTAAATCTTTATTGACAGTAAGTAAATAGATTCCAAATCGACAAACATAAGGAAAACTGGCGTTAAAAACAATCAAACTAGTGCTAAATGCTCCGAAAACACTGCATCTATCCGAAAAACCATTTAACTATTTGAGAGATACAGTTTATTGAAGAGCCGTAAGAACTTTTTGATTGGATATTCAAAACATGCTGTAGTTTCCCCGAAAACATGAGCAGTTCATATTCAGAATAACTCGATGTATTTCAGCGGAATTTCATAGCTAAATCTGACACAGCCCGTTGTCCATTCAAATCAAAACATTGTCACGTGCATTAAGAGGAATGAGGGGTGAATTCATCAACGTATTTATGCTAATAACCACTACCTAAATATGCATATTATAAATATGAAAGAAACTCTGTCTGTCTGTCTGTTTGTTACGCTTTCACGCCCAAACCGCTGAACAGATTAAGCTGAAAGTTGGCACTTTTTAAAGGTTGTATCCCAGGGAAGGACATAGGCTACTTTTTATCCCGAAAAAAAGAAAAATCCCGAGGGACCGCGGGTCACACCGCGGGAGCGCAGCTAGTTTCCTTATAAAACTTGAAAACCTCTCACAGTATTTAATCGAAAATATAGAATCACACACTGACTGGTTTGAAAGAACTAAAACAAGAAGAATATTAACACTGACTTGTAGTGCTGAGAAATGAGAGGTTTTTCTGAAGAAGTTTGTATTTCAGTACGTTTGTATGAAAGTCCCAGTATCCCCTTTCCTCTCGAAGCCGGTGATACAAACAATACAAACATACTACAGAGTACATTGAAAACGACGCATACATACGCAATGCACTGCATTTGATATACACCTGTGTGGAGCCCGTTTATTTATGCCTTCAGTCGAGACTGGTCCATTTTAAAAGCGGATAGCAATTTATGGCATCTATGACCCACTTTTTAAACTCACACGATTTAAACTCATTGTTGTTTTTAACGAGACGAGATCTAAAACCATTACGCGATCTCGTCCCGTTAAAAACAACAATGAATCTATGACCCATTTTATCAGTATACCGATCTGTAAACATAGTTAAAGTATCTTCAAAGAAAATAGGTTCTTTTATATTCTTAATTTAGATATTTTTTTCAGATTTCAGGTGAGAGTTCTAGATAGTTTGACGTAACATACCTAAGGTTTAATTAGTGCTTTTAACTAAAGTCTCAATCACAAAAAATGCTTACAATATGTTTGTTTTAAACCTCGATGGTTAACCTAGAGGGGCTTATTACAAGAAAATGAGCTGAGTTTAGACCAAGTCTAACTAAAAAACAGTCCCTAGAAAAACGATATTTAAATACTCGTCCATAGAACGCTTTTTTTGGTAACAGTTTTTTTTTGACATGTGTCAATATGGGGTTCAACCAAGGTTTAACGTTTTTATAATAAGCAGCATAATGTTTGCTAAGAAAGAGTGACACACTCGTATTTCTTTTTACGAGGAACGTGATACCAGGACGACGCTGGGGTAACAAGCGCACGAATTTGTAAATTTATGAAAAATACCCGATATTTCTCGAATAAAGAAGGAAGTGTTCGTATTTATCTCGAAATGCAAAACAGTAATGCAAATCACCATCGTACATCACTAGCTCATGACTTACCACACACATAAAAGCACCTACAGCATAGCTTAGCATAACATAAACTCTTAGAAGTGCAATGCTGGCGTCCGCAAATTCTATTTGAATATCCCAGTGTGGACGTGGCTTTATCCAGGTGTTAATATTTCATGAACTGGGAATTTTAATTTTAAAATATTGTGGTGTCTTTGTTCTTTTCGGGTTTATGAGAGCTTTATGGCTATCACGGAGAAATAACAATATATAAAAATAAAAAAAAAATAAAAAAATAATGCTGGACATTTTCACACAGCATCATCTAGCCCCAAACTAAGCAAAGCTTGTACTATGGGAACCAGATAACTGATATACTACTTATATACTTTTTGTTTGTAAATACATACATATTATACATAGAAACACCCAGACCCGAGACAAATATCTGTAGGTCATACAAACATTTGTCCCGCGGCGGGGATCGAACCCGCAACCTTCTGCGTCGCAGGCGGACCTTCGCCCACTGCGAAAGAAAAGAAATAATGAAAGAACTTAAAAGAACTTAACTTAACTTCGAAAGAACCATAATGGTTATTTTAAGCTAGTATTGAAGTCAAGTGCTTTTCTATTATTATGTTTTGTTCCACAGACTCCACGCAAAAAGCTTATTGTGAAAGTAAATTGAAATAAAAATTGAATATCTATAAATATTCATTTGGAACTAAAATCAAATTAACAAAAATTGATCACTTTAAACTAAAATCAGCTGCATCTATTTACAACACTATTTCCAAACTGATTAAATTAATCTATCAACTCCGATGAAAAACGCCTAAAAACCAGAATCATTCCGACTTCCAATTTATCCAAAAACATCGACCGTTAAATCGACATGTCTATTTTTAATTTATTGCACAGCACTATTCGGACAAACACTTAGGTATCACTTTTCAAAGAAAAAAAACACTTTCCGGCATCAAGATAAAATTCAAAATGGTTTGAAAAAATTATTTATAACGCGATACAACGTTAATATCTTGTTAAATGAAATCAAACCCTATGAGCAAAACCATTAGGCCTCAATATCGCTTGCAGCTAAAATTTTAGTGCTGTGGCAAATGAGCTTCTGTGCTTTTATTCTGTGCTAAAACGTAGAACTAATAGTTTTCGATAATTGCAATTTGAATTGAGTTTCCCACGGCGCGGGAACTGATCCAGAAATATATCGATGGCTTGATTAATCGAATCAATATTCAGGTGCTCTGCATACGCACAGCGATGAAAATATCGATTTAATTAAACAAATAGTAATACTGATTCAGAGTATCTACTTTTAGGAAAGAGTTTTAAGAGCGTGCGTATTTTCGAATGATATGATAATGTTTTTTTTATTTTTTATATAAACTAATATATTTTATCTGGGATTTTACTAACTGTATTTATAGGCTAACGATCAAGGTTATCAGATCAGACATTAAAGATCCATTTCAGATAAATTCTGAGACACATCCAATACCTACTCCAAATTGTACGCCATAGCTTTAAAACCATGCTTGAAAAAGTTTTTTTTTTATTTCCACGAAACTCCCTTATCCACATCCCAGCACGACATCGACATTACATTTATCGACAAAACAATATAGCATCCCTAGGAATCCAATAAAGTGATAACACAAATTGTGCATGGCCTCCATTAATCTCAAATGGCTCGTATAAGAATTTAGTGCTGCGATAGGCGGCCCAAGTATCGATACAAACAGCCTATAGCATTGTGTGTTGATCGAGTGGAATAGGTCGTCAATAGGTCAATGGGTCGCGGTTTCAAATCCTGACAGTGTAAAAACAAAGCAGGATCTTGACTGTATACAAGGCATAGTAGACTTTATCTCAAATAAATGGGCAAGTCCAAATATTTTGAACTTGGCATTGTCTAACTTTACTATTACTAAGTGACAAACAGCAAGCCCATAGCTGTAAGTCAACATGGCTATATTGACTTACAGCAGAGCGGCTGCTCTCATCAGCAAAATGAGGCTGCCTCATTTTGATTGACGATATATTAGCTATAATCGAATTAAGAATACGGAAGAAATAGAATTGAAATTCATTGTTCGTCAATAGTGTGGGAGTTAACGACCTTCTGCCCAATAAAGCTGCACAATGACATAAAAGAAGAACTTATTTCGTATAGATCCCACTAGCACAACACTATTCCAACTCTATAGCACTGCAAAATAACCCTTGAATCTAGCTCGTTAGAGCGCAAATTCCATTACTAAATTTTAAGCTTCAAGTAAAGAAGTTGGTGAGCGAACGTGAGCAATATTGAATTCAATTTCAAAGTAATAAAGCTTATTTTAGATTGAGAGCTGATTGGTAGAGATGATGGCTGCACAATGGTATTTCTTGATTGCGTTATGCAAGAATGAAGACCTATAGCTTTGCGAATTTTGCTATGAATATTAACCAGGAGTTGTTGATAACTGTTCGCGTATACTGTGACAAACGTATAATATAAACCATTCGCATAATACGACACTAAATTTTTTTCGCATCAAAATAATAACCTGTCTGAATATTTTTGGAACAAAGTTCCTTTTCGGACGGTATCGAGGATGGGCGCTAGAAGAAAAACAGCGTTCGATTTTACCGTCACGACACATACATATAGGTCAAAACGTCACAGTGCGAAGTGCGCAGTCGCAAAGCAGTCCATAGATTGTGACATTGTTAGTACGGAAGTGCGTTTCTAAGATTTTTATATTTGACAATAATTTATTTGACAAACGCCAAATGTCAAAGTTGAAACTCCGTTTCAACCGAGTGTTCCACGACACGCACGTAATTTTTCTTGCTATTTTCTTATCGCTTCTAGGAACTTGTAAAAGTACGTAGCTCGGAAAAATTAAAAATTGAAAATATTACTTGAATCAAAATTTATACTAAGCTAATAAAATATGGCGGGATTATGAAATCTTAAATACCTACCCGATCCCAATCCCTTCAATACCATCCCGAACATTTAAAGTTGAGCAACATTGCGCAAAGTTAGGCAACACTCATTAATGAACCTTTATGGGGATTATGAAAAAGCCGATTTCAGACAACGTGGTTTAAAATAAATAAGATAAGTATTAATATACCAGTATGACCATCAGTTGAGCTATGTATAGATCGTTTCTAATGATCCTTAGATAGCTAGCGATTAGTCAATCCTGTTGTATTTTGTAAAAATATATGTAAATATGTAGTAGCTTAGTTTCTGTAAATAAAAATTATTATCCAGTAAGATGGATTTGCATCTTCTTCTCGTCTCACTAGTTCTTTTGAAATAGTAAAAAAGAGTGTTCCTCTGAACTTCAACAGTCCTTTATTTCGACACGTCGATAACTTCGAAAAGATATAGTTCGACAAGCGTTTGTTTCGACGGAACATTACTTCGACAACACAATCTTCGAAAGATCACTATAAATAATTTACTTTAATTAGGGTGATACTTAGGTACTCCCCGCCGCGGGAATCGAATACACTCTTCTGTCTCAGAGCGTTCGTCCGCCACACCACTAAATTCTATTCCGTTTCCTTGTAAATCTAGTATCCTGCAATGGAGTAACTTCAAAGCATTCTAAATTTAGTTTTCATACAGTTCTCCAATAGTTTTGAAAGTAAGACCCGCATTTACAAGCATTTTCCGATTCAAGTATATGTGAACGAAAAGCGACCCACTTTAGAATCGATTGAGGATTCGATAACTCGCAGTTTAATCGAAGTACATAAAATTACCGATTACCGGACAGATCCGGGTCAGGAGATAGGGCTGGCAATAGTATTTTAAGAAGTATTGAAAATTGGACAAGGAAAAGATTAGTTTCATGATTTGTTTTCATGCCTAAGTACATTTTAATCTTATATGACCAATATTCAAAATTGCGATGCATATCTCGAGCTGTTGGAGCAAATGCTGAGGGGTAGCCGTATTTTCACCCACATAAAATTGTTTAGATTTAAGTACATATTGTAACTGTTGTATATGATGTGGAGAAAATAAAACTTTATTCTATTCTATTCTATATTATATTTCGAATCGTATGATTGAATATTTGGCTGCGTTTTAATCACTCTTACGCTTGTGTTACCTACCACTTAAAATGAAACTTTAAAATAGTAGGATTTTGATGAAATTTCCTTTTTTAATGTTATGTATCTAATACTCTAAGTCACAAGCAAAAGCTAGTAGAACGTAAAAGTAACTTTGGTTATTATTTTCAGCTTTTCCAAAGCTTCGGATATTTTTCCGGTGTCAACCCTAGACAGAAAGTACTCTTCGACGACGTTCAATGGTTCAAGCAAAGTTCGGGTAACAATGCGGTTTGCGTATATTAACTTTGTTATACTTACGCTTACTTAGAGATGGGAAAATATCGATATTTCATACCATAACCCACATTCAATGAAAATATCGACATTTTCCCACAAAGATTTTATTTTCCATGAATTCGTATTCCAACAAAAATATTTCACGTAAAATTTGTTGCCAAGACTCTATTTATTCAACTGTAAAAAGTTATGAGATATCTACTAATAGAGCCAAACCCCTAGCTGAGCTACAGGTTGTGCTATAGATGTCTAATTGCCTCTTCCGCACACAACATTCAAACCTAAAATTATCCCGTCACATTAAATTCCTATTTCCTCAAGGCATACGATGATGATGATGATGTCTATTGCTTTATAACTTTATTTCACAATACTGAACGGGACTCTATTTCATAACAGTTTGTGTATGATAGATTTTATCATGGCACGTAGAAAACATCATCTTGTTATGCACAAACAGTAAAAAAACAGAGACCATAGACAGTTCAAGAGTTTGAAAAATCTTTATTGTACACATCTTAAAATAAATTATGAAAAATAAACCTTAGAAATAATTAGTTTGGTTTCGAAAGAGACAGTGACGTCGCAATTGAAATGCGAGAAAATTTCTAAAAATACGCAAGTTTTTTGTTATGTTTTGATCGGATAATAATAATTGGTTTGTCACTTTGTCACCAAAGGTAAATATGCGAAAACAGTAGCATTATTATCTAACTCAAATGGGACATGGACATTTGCTTAATTTTGAAACCCATTCTGGACTTCAATTGTCATTTTCCTATTATGTGATTGGTTGAGCTCTATTGGGATGACAACTGGGAATGAATTTCAAGTTAGGCAATAAGGCTGCAGGGGGGTTACTATGAACTCCTATTGCCTGGCAGTTTTCGAACTAAATGTCAATTTCGAATAACCCGGTTCACTAAAGAAACTTCGCAACTTATCATGTTCTCTCGCTTGCACACTAGTACAGTCACAATGTGTAAGCGAGAGAGCATGATAAACGCCGCAATTTCAGATTTGTTTCTTTATGTCAGAATTGACAAGCAGTTCAAAAACTGCCTGGCTATAAGAGTTCATGCTAAGCCACCAGGTCGTGAAAAATATCATGGTTCTTTTACTTTAAGATCACTTGTATCTTCAAGTCACGGTTGATAAATTACAAATTCATGTGCATTGAAAATATTATAAAATATTATTCAGTTTTGTCAGTAAGTTTCTTAGGAAGCTAAAAGCTGAGAAAAACTAGGAACATTAGGTAATAAGAGATTAGGTTTTTTTTAATTTCCAATGGTCGATTTAGCAAGGTTTTAGTTCAGAGATCATTTCTTGACACTAACATACCCATGAAAAGATATGGCAATAGTTTTACGAGTCGTTCGGGTGAGAAATACGCTATGTTTTTTATTAGGTTTTATTTTACCCTTTTTGATCTATTAAATATTAAAAGCTGCTTTGAAGTTTGATTTCATTTGATTGGACCACAAATTAGGTAACGAAAATATATAGGCCCATACTAATAAACGTGGCATAAAGTTATTCCTGAGTGTAAACTGTCAAAATGTATGGTTATTTTTAGTTTATTCCGAGGAATAACTTTACACCACGTTTATTAGTAAGGCCCATAACATTTTTCTCTACATCTGTTTATCATGATTTATGTTTAAAGCATCTTATGATCTTATGATATCTGGGTATGCAAGAAGAGGAAGGCCGAAGAAGAAGAGGTTGGATTGTGTGAGAGATGATATGAATGTAAAAGGATGCACAATTGAAGAAAAAGGCATGTTGTGCCGACCCCACTTAGCGTGGGATAAGGTCAGGGAGATGATGATGATGATGATGATGATCACAGATCAATATCTGTCATAAACTTCTTTAAAGCGGCTGTTAGCCCAATAACCAAGCACTGACTGAACGGGCAGCCGCACGAGGCAAATCCTCGATCGGTCAGGATGACGTGTCTCGCCCTCTCCAAACGCACGCTCTGCCTTGCGGTAAACGTTGCGAGGCAAACGCCCGAGGCACATGCCTGAGGCTGCCGCTCAGTCAGTACGCGGCTAATGAATTAATACTTATTTTAATCTAATAAACGAAAGAAAAATCATCGTGCACCTTGCCCTAAAGATACTTCACGTCTGTTAGCCATTGAATAAACTGCAAAGCGCAATTGCGCTAAAATCAAACCGTTCTTTGCATGAAATCAAACATTTATAACTTGGCATTGTTCCATCTTGGAATATTCCATATTGCAGGTATATAGGTACCATTGCTATTGCGCTCATATACGAGTCGACTTGACTCACCTTCCCGCTACCACGTTTTATTTCAAAGCATTTCGCTAAATTACAACAAAAGCGAAATGTTTTGAAATAAAATATCTGTTCAATTAACCAAAAAATTTACAGTCAGCCTAAAATTTGACTGTTTTAGAAAAAACTAACGAAATTAAAGATCTTTAGATGAATGGGGAAGCTAGTGTGGTCGTTGGGAATTTGTGTTAGCTACCCCACTAGTGGGGAGGTTAGTAGGGTCGTTAGGAATACATCACTCAACTGAGTCATTTCATCATCTTCCTGCCCTTGTCCCACATTATGTGGGGTCGGCACAACATTGTGTTCTTCTTCTATTCTCCTCTATCAGCCGTCATCTCAACACTCACTCCTTTCTTACTCATGCCATCCTTCACACAATCGATGTTTTATTTGGTCTACCTTTCAAGTTGTACCAAAAAGCTTAAAGTGCCGCCCAGAAAGAAAAAAGATTATATCCTGTTAAAGCACGTTACTACTAACATTTTTTTACTATTACACCTAACCGTAAAACCAAAGGGTTATACATTTTTAAATTTTTGGTGCAGAAATGTATGATCGCAGAATGATTTCCTTTATCAAAATTCATACCAATCAGTCATTTTTATGTTGGAATATTATGTACTTAGTAATAGCTTAGTTTCTAAAATACTGATTACTTTGGTCGAATGGGGTTGTGCCTTGACTTTCAATCTGAAGGTCGTGGGTTCGAATCCTGGCCTTGCATCAATGGATTTTTCGTTTCGTGAAATTTACGAGTATATGCGCTATGAAACGAGCTCTTTACGGTGAAGGAAAACATCGTGAGGAAACCCGCAGCTTAGTCAGCTCTACACGTATTGACTTCTTTCCTATGGGCCAGGTTGATTAAGGTGAGAGGATGGTTTAGGTGCTGGGCAAGCCTATTCCATCTCAAACAATGTCCTAGGCACACAGACACAACGTTTAGTGTAGGCATGGATTGCCTCTTGACGCTGTATAAACCATCTATTATAGATGTAAAGGCCTAAGTTTTATGTAAAGAAACATTAGATTGCATTTAGTAAATAACAAAGTTTCATCAGTCCGTGTTTTTTATAGGTAAAATGAACTCATAATAAAAATAAATCGACCCGATGCTTGTTCGATCGTAATGTTTTATCGGCCAATAGAAACACCGTTCTAGCTACGATACCAGTATTTTAACGCAAATTACCTGAAATATACGTAAAAACATATAGGTTTATTTTCATTTTCATGTGTATTTTTAGCATCTGTGAACTTAAGCAAATAATTGGGCACTTTACCTCAATGATTTATCTATCTATAGTTATATTTTTTCCTGTATTTATTTGTAAATCGACGTGTAAAAGGAAGGAAGGCGAAATTGAGTTATATACATACAGCGGCCGAAGTAACTTCTAACTAACTCGTTCAAGAGGTAGGTACAATAATCTTTCTTCACGAAGTGTACCTAAAACTTCATTTAACGGATCTAGGCATTCCTGAAGTTATCCGTTTGTCTGCGCAGAACACAATTTTGTTTGTTGGGTTCGTCTTTTTTTCTGCGTCATGATGAATTTTGGTATAATTTAAAAAAATTTGGCGCTTGATTCTAAGTTATTAAACTTAGAATCAAGCGCCAAATTTTTTTTATAAGAGGTGTTTGAGCCAATTCAAAAGAAGCCATATTTTAAAAAGCTGTCATTTAAGACTTTATGATTTTTTCTTTTATTCGTTATGCCGTCTTTTGAATAATTTAGACTTGATTTACAATTTACTTACACTGGCGCTTAAAGCATTGCCTTTATCTTATGTATATTAATATGTAATATAAAAATATACAAAATGTCAAACCATGATTCAAGATCTCTAAATACTCTCTTGATAATAAAAAAAGTGTTAAATTATTTGAAAGCTTTCTTTTCGTAATACATTCTTGATGTCGGCTAAAACATATAACTCGCTATTGTTACAACAACGTTATAATAATTTTCTTGCGCATGTTTATTGCGATAGAACAACCGAGGGCATAGATAAGATTTAATATCTTAATAAACAATAACAGAAACGACATGGTACGCAAATATCGGCTTTCACGTCGAGAAAGCTCAATGGAGTAATTTAATGAAGCATTATAGACTTACAACGCTTTTCCTTGCAATCTTGTTATTACAGTTTGCTAGGAGGAAATGTGCCAGATAAAAAATTCTACGGTCATATAGATACTAGATATAGTATTGAAATCGACTAAAAGTTCTTTTTACGTAAAAAGTAAGTAAGTTCGTGTCAGTCAGTGGCCAAATCTGGTGACGGAGTTTTTAGGTTAGGTTTTAGGAACTAGTTATGAAATTGGTAGGTACTAATTTCTATACAAACCCGTTCAACAATAATGTTATCTTGATTACGAAATGACTTGGCTAGGCAAGTTGTTAAACGTAATAACTCCTAGCCATTTGCCTAATATCATTCAGGCCGTTAGTTGAACGACACCGTTTCAACAAATGGCTAGGCGCTTAATTTTACCTGCAACATAGACATACCATCAAACATGTTTATTAGGTACGCTAAAGTATGTTTATAAATGTTTATTATTATAAGTTCGTATGAGTCAGTGGCCAACTTTAGTGACGGAGTTTTTAGGCCGCTTTTATCTGGGATTGACAATTAAACGTGGCACGGAAGCGCTCAGATGAAAATGCCACTGGCAACCCATCCACTTGCAGACCGTTTCAAAAGTTGCTTAACTTCGACGATCTATCAAGAAGTACTAAGCAACGACCACGAGCTCTTCCAAAGTGAAGGAAAGAAGAGTAATCTTTTCTTCTTCCTGCCCTTATCCCACTTAAGTGGGGTCGGCACAACATGTTTCTCTCTTCCATTTCCCTCTATCACCCGTCATATTAGAACTCACTTCTTTCACAAACATATCCGCATTCACACAGTCCATCCATCTTTTCTTAGGCCTACCTCTACCGGTCATCCACATTCATACTCATCACTCGTCGTGTTATATGACTCTCATCCCTCCTCATGACATGCCCACACCACGCCAACCTTCCACTTCTCAATTTGTCAGTCACTGGCGCTACTTTCAAACTTCCCCTGATGTAAGAAAGAAGAGTAATATGAAAGCTAAAAGTGCTTAATTTAATAAACAATTAGCGTACTTAGCAAAATAAGTGCGAAAAGAAAATTAAAACATTACAAGAACATTTGGCTCGGTGCAATTCGTACAAACATGTTTACGACAATGTGTACCAATAAATGCAGCAGTCTGCGATAGCGTTGCGAATATTAAAATAGCAGCAATTTTTGTTTTTTTAAGGGTTCAGTACGTTTTCTTAAGTCGTAAAAAGGAGAAATAACTTTTTACGGGATTTTCACTGAAACGCCCATAAGTTACTCGAAATGCAGTCAACATTTCCCTGTATATTTTTTGGTAATTAATAAAATACATTAAACTCAGCAGATTTTGTGGTATAAAAACATTTAATAGTACCAACAGTCACAAAAGTACATAGTTTTGATCACACTAGGAAACTAAGCTACCATGCATTAACACCCAGATCTGGTACAAATATGCATATCGAACTCGCACTACTTGCATCAGCCTAGCATCCCACGCAACCGTCAAATCAACGTAATACAATATCATTTTTCAACTAATTCGCGTTATTCACCTGGATATCTTCACCCTTCTGATGTTGGTACGCTGTAAGCATTGTTCCTGTTTATTTCACAATCAAGTTTCCACGTAAGTACAGGGAACTTTCAGAGAGCAACAGTTCTAGCAATGGAACCCAGAAAATAATAAATTGGCACAACGCCAGTCGCTGCTTGCCACCACTCCCAGATACAGACTCAATGTATTGCATGCGAACACTCTTTTATAGTTTTTGTCGAGCACTTGTGTAATTTAATACCCGAGCAAGACGGCGAGGCTCTTACAGACAATAAGCTTTATTCGGAAAACAAATCTCTCCTGAAATTGGTCGTATATCTTTAACTATCACGTCCCTGATACAATCAATACCAACTGTAAGAGATAAATCTATAGTTTACCCGCGAACTTGAGCCGAAACGGATTTATTTGAATGGAAATAGGCGGGTGTAAGTGAGCCATTGATTTTACTGCGGTGCCTGTGTTTTGCAGCGGCAGTTACCCGTTAATGGCGCAATTGGATTCGAAACAGTTCAATGGGACCGCAACGAGCGTTGCTTCGGTGATTTTTGTATTACTATTTGGTATCAAATCGATTTCTGAATTTCAGAAATTTAAAACCTTCCGTTCGTCGGATTTTTTAGAAACGTCGCCATTTTTATTAAAACAGATAAGTTAAATCTAGAAAATCTGTTACATTTTCAGTTAAACAACAGACTTGCAACTTTTCACGCAACAAAATGCTTGAAAAAAATTATAAGAAATCGTATATGCACATTGTTATGTCACAATTGCACTGGGTAATAAAAATATGCGCCGACGACAGAATTGGACGGATAATCGCACCGTTGGAGCAATAATCGCATTCTCGGCGGTTTTACGTTCCTTTCTACGAAATATTCTGCAGTGCTGCGTTCCGTTCCTCGTTTGCGGTTATTTTCGTGTATGCTGTCTGTTGCACTCGTTCGGGAGCGTGTAAGCGTACGGAGGAATTTTCAGGCTTTGTTTTTGAAATTGGAACGTGTAAGTGAGCAAGGAGTGCGATTGCTTTAAATATTTCTTTGCACAACATGAGCTCAATGGACTCATTGGTTTTGTAAAGCGCTTTTTGTATAGTCCAGATTCAATAAACTATTTACCTACTACTATTTTTTAAATATCTAAATATAGACAAAATTGTTTTTTTTAAACATCATAATATTAGAGGCTTTTGATCTCGGCAAAACTCAACCTTTCATACTGTTCAGACCGTTCGTAGACCAATTTGAAACAGCAAAGAAACTGTCATCTTACTCTTTCATAATCAGATAAGATAAATTGTCCTTCAATAAGATAATAACAGTATTCAATAAGCGAATTTATTCGCACAACAATAATTTTAAATCAGCACCATCTAAATCTGCAAACGAACCGTGCAAGAGAATCCGTAATCCGCTGAAATCCGTACTTTGCCATTCATCGATATTTTATAGACTAGTTAGAGCACGTGGGCATCACTATCCGAAGGTCGCATTGATTTATAGTGACGTGCCACGTGAATTATCGATACCGGGGACTTGTTTCGCCTTAGAGGAATTTCTTAGAATATTTTAATATTAACGGGGAATTTACATAAAGGTTTCATTTCAAATGAATTTCCGATGAAGTTTAATGGAAATAGCTTCGTTTTGTTTACCTCGATATTTGAGATATTATTTCTAAATACATTAGCTGAATTTTACCAAACATTGCTTAAATTTTATTCTAGAAGAAAAATCTTGTTTTTACTGTTTTCCAAGAGTTATTTTAAAAATGTAGGCAGGCAAATTTCTTAGTATAGAATCATTTTACCGAGCTTTTAAGACTATTTTAATCGTAGAAGAAATCCTACAAATTATATGCTTTTTGACATTTGTTTCTTAACTGTTATTCCCGGAACCTACCCAATATTTTGGCTAAATTAGATGCAAAACTAAAATTTTCACTATTTGTAAACAAAAAGAACTGTAAATGAAAATATTCATGTACTTATATCGCTGACGGTACCAATAACGTGTGTATGCAACTGTACCTTATCATAACACAACAGGTGCAATTACGAGCATAATACAGAATGACGTGATTGATCAAGGATTATACAATTATCCACCTTGTGCACCTAGTCACAAGGATCAAGCTAGCACAAGCTATTAAATAACGGTACTAAACATGGACTTGCTTGCTGGAATTAGATTTGCATTATTGTTCTATGGAGTAATATGAACCAGCGTGGTGTTTCCATGCAAGAAAACTTCCGCGACAAAAGTCTGACAGTCTGTCAGACAAAAGATTTTCAGATCAAAATAAATAAATAATGCTGCACTTTTTCAAATAGCATCATCTAGCCCCAAAGTAAGCAGAACTTGTGTAAAGGGTACTAGATGACTGATATACTCGTACTACTTATGTAGTTTTTTGTTCGTAAATACATACATCTTATACATAAAAACACCCAGACCAGAGACAAATACTTGTAGATCATACAAACATTTGTCCCGCGGCGGGGATCGAACCCGCAACCTTCTGCGTTGCAGCCAGGCTTTCAAAGATGTGTAGAAACAAAACGAATACTGTATCTTGGTCAAAATTATTCTTCGACTAGTAGAGATATAATCTAGTAAGTAGATGAAATAGTTAGGTATACTTAGTATAATTTAGATACCTAATATTCAATCCCTAGGAGTGTTTTGACGCAAATAGAAGCTTTTATACAGATCTCTTAGTTACCGTTGTGAGGTATTAAATAACAGGATCTCAACGGTATCTCCGAGGCATGGTAGACATTTTCTTAGATCAAGTTTATCAAAAGCATTAAATGCCATTTTCAACACACTTGCTCATAAAGTGGCTCTATGGTCACCGCAATTAGGCACATAATGACACCCATAATCAAACTGTGACTTTTTCATTACTATAACTCACTAGTGAGTAATAGAATTTTTTTTTAATTTTATTGGTTGAGTTGCTTTGTTCTTTAAAAAGTTTTTATTCAGAAAAAAGATCGTGTTCAATAGAACAAATAAATTAATGTTACTATTGCTTGCTCATTTCATGCAACTTCTAATTTAAATAGATAATTTTAACTCGTACGTGTTTAATAAATAAAACTTTCACTCAAATATAACTTTTGTTTTCTCTATAATAAAAGAAAACTTTAAATTCCCCATTTTGTCCGTGGCAGAATAGGCCGCAAACCCTATGCGCGGCGCGGAAATATAGTCTGTGGCCGATCGCAATGCGCGCGCATAGGAAAACTGATTAATTTTTCCCGCAATAGCGAAACATTTTTCACAACTCGTTTTCACTGTTGAAAATGAGTTTTTATTGTTATTTTATTCACAAGTGTGTTGAAAAACGTCGTATGATACACGTGTGTATTGATGATTACCGTCCTCTGTTCTATTATGAGCCTCGCCTAACGGCTCGGCTCATAAAAACACCTCGGCGGTAATCACCAATGTTACACACTAGTACCATAATGTACTATTACACTATACCTTTCTAGTATACCATTCTTGTTTCTTCCTTTCTCAAACTCAACGAAACAAGAGCTAATAAAAATGTTATGCCAGAATGGAAACGTGTAAATAGCGTTTCAGGTAGGTAATTGATACTATAAACCAAGCATAAAAGTTAGTAAGTTCGTATGAGTCAGTGGCCAACTCTAGTGACGGAGTTTTTAGGCCGCCTTAAGGCCTCCGTCATGGCTTAATGACTTAAATAGCCGGGTCCGACAATTTTACGTGCCCTCCGGAGCACGGAAGCGCTCAGATGAAATGCCACTGGCGGTCACCCATCCACTTACAGACCGTTTCGAAAGTTGCTTAACTTCGAAATAAAATCTATTTTCAAAGAAAACCCGTATCTCAAAAAATAATCTTTCATAATTTCCACAAAAGAACTCTAAAAACACATTACGCAGAATTCTAACGATTGAATAGATCAATAAAATGGCGGGAGAAAAAATATTATGCAAAAGAAATAAAGTGAACTGAGTGAATATTTCGAACTCCCTTGAAATGTTCAGTTATTTTGATTTAAGTCTGGCACCTGCCGGCGTATTCTAACCACTTGCCACGTGTCAGTTGATGACAGACACGCGATGCACGTAAGTGTTACTAAATCAAGCGTGTGCTGAATTTAAAGTCTTTGCGTTTACTCTTTTGCAGCTTAGTCACCACAAAGGTTTGTTAGGAACTTAGAGTTCATTTTTAGGCCTTCAGGTGACCTAGAAACATCATCAGAGTTAGCCACCTTATTCTTTTAGTAGAGCCGAGATAAAGTGTCTTAATGTTACAGCAAAATTATATGAAACGCATCGTTTTTGAAAATTCTACCTCCATAAAATTGTGTTATCTGCCGACTTCCTAACTTGTAGATTAGACATAAATTTGACGTGATATTGTATGAAACCGTTACTTCGGCTCTGAGCAGCTCGTGTTTCAAGCACGTGTCCCGGCAGAGAGTAATGCCATACCAGATCGTCCCCTGAGGCACCCACCTGCCATGACAATTTTAATAAAATATTTCCGACTCACTCTCAGTATTAAACGACTTCCACCATTTTCAGAACCGAAGTCGGTTGATATCTAAATTCTAGCTTTTACTGGTTTTTAAAGCTCCAATCCAAAGTTCAAAGGATCACATTTTGACTTTACAGAATCAGGTCTATTGTTCAGTTTGTATTAGCTATGACTGGTTTATTATATAACTAGCTACTGTGCGCGGCTTCACCCGCGTGGTAATAACATTTTGAATAGCCTATATGCTATTCCGGTCACTATCTACAACTATTCCAAGTTTCATCCAAATCGGTTCACTGGTTTAGGCGTGATTGAAACACAAACATACAAACAACCAAATATCCAAACATCTAAACAAACTCACAAACTTTCAGCTTTATTATTTTAGTGGGATTACAATTAAGTTCAAAATAAAAGCCCCTATTTGCACAAGGCCAATGTAATAATTTATTATTTAGAAGGAAAAATTGTATATTAAAAAAACCTACCTAGTTTTCAAAGCGTAGGTACTGAAGGCTCAAAAGATCAAAATTATAATTAGGTTTTTACGAATACTGCAAATGAAAGTTACGTTCGTGTGTGTTTGTGTGTGTTAGCTATTTTTTTTATATGGAAAATTGTGGTTGTTTTTTTTGAGCGTCTATTGCCAATACATTACAGCTATCTATCGCGCTTACACCTACTGCTTGACGCTCTGTTCGGTCTTGTAGTCCTCTGAGGTTCAGTGACTAGGAATAAACACAGTCTAGCGGCAACTCTTTTCATAAAACCGTACCCTAATCCCCATTTACTTACACGGAAAGTTTTCACTGTATTTTTACTCTTTTGTAAGCAAAACACAGATACCTCCGAGCTGCTGTTGTTTCCGGAATTTTTAATTTACGCGCCAACCAGGACTTCAATATCCGCCTATAGCCGGTTCAAACCGATTTAATAACAAAACTCCTCAATTTGCGAACAAAAGGACGACAATTGACAGAAAATGTGTCAATTTTAAATGTTCGATATTCCAATGAGTTATAAAAAGTGATATTTTAGCTATTTGTTGTATTCAACTGAAAAATAATTTAATTATTTACGTATCTCTTGTGGGGTGTATATTCATTGATTTGATTTTCTGTGAGCCCATCACAGAAGATAACGAATCATGATCAGGGATAAATGAAATCTGATCACGGAATAAGTGGAAACCGACCCGGCATTTCAATGACTTGCTTACTAACAAAACGAGTTCAACAAAAAAAACCTTAAAAGGCCTTTACATCTTTAATAGATGATTTATACAGCGTCAGGAGGCAACCTATGCCTACACTTAACGGGACGCTGCAGTGCCTGGGACATTGTTTGAGATGGAATAGGCTTGCCCAGCACCTAATCCTCTCAGCTTAATCAGCCGCCCACAGGAAAGACAACGTCAATACGTGTGGAGCTGACTAAGCTGCGGGTTTCCTCACGATTTTTCTTCACCGTTAAGAGCTCGTGTTAAAGCGCATATAAGTTTAAAAAAACAAAAAATCCATTGATGCACGTGGATTCGAACCCACGACCTTCGGATTGAAAGTCCGGGTTCAACCCCATTCGACCAACACGGCTCTTGGAGTCAACAAAACCACAGACTATGAACAACGCTACATTATCCCAAAATCACCTTTAACTTCCATAACGTTAGCACCCTCCGCGGTAATGCGTAAAGATAAGCGCAGTATTTATTGCCATAAAGCTCAAAATGGCGTGAACTATGAAATTTTATGCATCTATCCCGATATCCCGACTGTCTAATGCAGAGGAGGCACGTCAGCCGCGTCCTGAAGTGGTGTTCCAATCTCTATCGGTTTCCGGATTGTTAGATCACAATTAATTATTCCGTATCCGTATTTTTAGGCTTAGGAATGTTACCGTTTGATGCTATTAAATTTAAGTAAGTAATTAGTTTTAGGGGCATAAACAAAAACTTAGTTGCTTAGTTTTACATAAAAATTAAAAACCAATTAGTTATTGTTTTAAGTATACCAAATTATTATTGGACGTACCTTGGAACCTTTACATTGCTAAGATTTAAAAGAATAAAATTAATGTAAATTTTCCGTATCCGTTTATTTGTAGAAATCAATTTACAATTCCCATCACTGGTTCTGTTATAGTCATTGAACCGGGGCGGGCGAAACGTTTCTGACAGCTTATAAGCGAAATAGCATAATGTGGAAATTCGCGTCAAAATTGCATTGCGTTGAACCTTCCGTATCCGTTATTTGCCTATCAGGTGACATCACTATGATCCGATAACTCGAGATTTGGTGACAGGATTTTTTCCTTGCGTGGAGTTATCCTTTAATCCATTTTTGTTAGATCTGTCTTCTAAATATTGGCTTTCTCGTCATCAACCTTTAATATCGGAAAACACGAAGAAAATATACTTAGAAAAAAGATTAATTGTTATTATGACTGGCTCCTACTCGCTTCGCTTGCCTAAAAACTCAGTCACCAGAGTTGCCCACTACACAAAACATTTACGATGAAAAAATTGCATGTTTCCTATAAGGCTACCTTCAGATGTAACGTTAAAGGTGCATTTACACGACGCGATTTCAACCCATACGATATCGTATCGCACGGCAATTTTCCACGTGTAAACGCTCATCGTATGCGATTTGTCATAGATAGCGCGACACTCGTCGGCCACGTTCAATGGGCGGGGCTTAGCAAATCGTTAGAAAAATTGCATCGTGTAAATGCACCTTCTAGCTTCGGTGTTTACCAAGTGCATTGAAATCACCTAAACCATGTCGTTTCCAGCGACTATTTGCGTCCAGTCGACACCGGCCGTGTCGTAATAAACCCCATTGCGATGACAATCGTAAATCAAAACGTTATTCGCATGTTCGCCAACAAAACAGTATGTTTGCTTTCAAGCTGCTTTCAGACGAAGCGATTTAGATAGATCTTTAGTGTTTTTATTTTATTAAGCTTAAATAATGGTCAAAATATAAACTTTACTAGAAACTGCTTTTCTTAATGAACCGCCTGCTTAGCTAACTTTGGTGAAATTTCTTGAATTTTTAGTACTGACTTTCTGTAAATAGCATGTTTAATAAAAATAAACGACTAAGCACTGAAAATAAAAGTCATGTTAAAAAATAAGAAAAGCTATCGAAAATATTATTGACTAGCTGCCCTCCCGGGGTGTGACCCGCGATCCCTCGGGATTTTTTCATTTTCCTATGTCCTTCCCTGGGATACAACCTTTAACTATGCAAAATTTCAGCTTAATCTGTTCAGCGGTTTGGGCGTGAAAGTGTAACAAACAGACAGACAGACAGAGCTACTTTCACATTTATAATATTAAGTAAGTATGGATTATTTTGTATTTTTTTTGCATTTATTAACTTTTCTAAATGGTATTCCAATCCATAATATTTACCGTCTGCCACTGCGTCTAGAGCCACGGTGGCAGATGGGAATGATTATGGGCTAACTAACCACCCCTGCGGGGGCGGATAGCCATAAGTATTACCGTCTGCCACCGTTTGGGGGGCAGTTAGTAAGGGCAGACGGTAATAATTCCGTCATTTCAGATTTTGCAAAAAGAAGAAGTTGTTTTTATGTATGTTCATTTATCTATAACGACTCGTGTGAACCAATTGCACTGAAATCTTGGCGTGTCGTGTACCACGTATTTATAGCCATGTGCTAATCCGCAGTGACATAGCGTCGATTGTCGAAGCACGATTTACTGAAATAGTTTGGTATAAAGATTATTAGACTATTAGCTTGTTCCGAGTGCTTGGTCCATTGTATAGGAAGCATTGTTCGCGCCAATTATAACATAAGTTGGGCCGAACATTGGGGGGAACATTTGGGGTTATTTCAGCTCTGGTTTTGAATTCTGGTCTACGTTCAAAAAACGTCACCAATTGTAGCTCCCAAAAGGTTACCGCACATTTTTTGCCTGCATCATACGCACCGCACGAGCCCCGCTCACAATTCGTTGTATGAAAATTTAAGAAAGCTCGCACATTTCACCCGCACCGCACGCGTATTCCATAAAATACGGTAGGAATCCGAATGCTGATGACGTCATTACATGCGTGCGGCGGGTGCGATGACTACCTTTATCTTTTGAAATCGTTCTTGAATCGTTTTCCTGCACCGTTTAGAGCTCCTATATTATAAGACCGACCTATTAAAGCCTATTCACCGCCAGGATTCAAACCCACGACCTTCCAATCGAAAGTCGAGGCACTACCTACCACTCAGCCAACGTATCGGCTATCATAATATCCACAGCTCAGTACACCAAGGCATTCGGCCCCACGCCCATGCTTTGTCTCCGGGATAACTACATAACTCGAGACTGTCCCAACGTTCAGTTTTCCTGGGATAAATAATTTTAACGGGCTGCGGCATGTCTCTACAAAGGCATTAGGGTGACCATGTTGGAGTTGGCACAGCTACAAGCTCACTGTATTAATACCTCAGGACACGATGGGTACAGCAGTTTTGGTGAGATACTGAAATTGCTGAATGGCATAGCGTTGGATGGTCTTGTCATTCCATTGATTCTTGCGCTTTGTTGTCTGCATAGTGCATACATTGTCTTTCTGCTTGAATTTTGCTTGTTTGGCAATAAAAGCTTGCTTTGCACTTTGCACGAACTAGGATATACTTTATATTTTACTAGTGGACACGGGCGCGACTTCGTCTGCGCATTGTTTCGTCATACAAACTTTAGCGATAGAACTACCTTGTTCCAATCCAACCCATGAAAATACTGAATTCATTTATGGATTTGCTGTCTTTAAAATAGTTCAAAGCATAGTAACGAAATGACATCGCCATTTTGAAAAGTTATTGGTTGTCATGGCAACCTTGCTCTTTGTGTCAAACAGAGTACCTACGGCTAAAGTTTTTATGCAATATTCCCGTTGTCCTTTTACATATTTTTTGGTTTTCAGGATAAAAAGTAGCCTATATGCTATTCTGGAATTTTACCTTTCACCTTACCACTGTTTCGTGGTTTGAGCCTGATGCTTTTACAAACATACAAACATCCAAGTATCCAAACATCCAAACATCTAAACAAACTCACAAACTTTCAGCTTTATTATATTAGTGGGAAGCTTTGTCTTAAATCTTAAATCTTTCTATATATTTTATATTTTTCAACACACTTGTTCATAAAGTGGCTCTATGGTCACCGCAATTAGGCACATAATGACACCCATAATCAAACTGTGACTTTTTCATTACTATAACTCACTAGTGAGTAATAGATTTTTTTTTTAATTTTATTGGTTGAGTTGCTTTGTTCTTAAAAAAGTTTTTATTCAGAAACAAGATCGTGTTCAATAGAACAAATAAATTAATGTTCCTATTGCTTGCTCATTTCATGCAACTTCTTATTTAAATAGATAATTTTAACTCGTACGTGTTTAATAAATAAAACTTTCACTCAAATATAACTTTTGTTTTCTCTGTAATAAAAGAAAACTTTAAATTCCCCATTTTGTACGTGGCAGAATAGGCCGCAAACCCTATGCGTGGCGCGGAAATATAGTCTGTGGCCGATCGCAATGCGCGCGCATAGGAAAACTGATTCATTTTTGCCGCAATAGCGAAACATTTTTCACAACTCGTTTTCACTGTTGAAAATGAGTTTTTATTGTTGTTTTATTCACAAGTGTGTTGAAAAACGTCGTATGATACACGTGTGTATTGATGATTACCGTCCTCGGTTCTATTAAGAGCCTCGCCTAACGGCTCGGCTCTTAAAACAACTCGGCGGTAATCACCAATGTTACACACTAGTACCATAATGTACTATTAAATCTTCCCTTATATTATATTACTGGTAGGTACTTATAATTCTTATAAAAAGAAAGTCAAGAACTAATATAAACTTTCTTAGATTTAAATTGTACCAACGTTTCTTTCATAGCGCTGAGAGATGAAGGTTATTTCCTCAAGGGCCATACACAGCTACAGTAAACACGAGATCATTTTTCATTCTCCGCATTCGAGGTGTGTATTTGTTTTGAGCGACGGTCGGAAAATATAAATCGTAACATCTCAGAAGCTTTAGACTGTACAGTCAAACTTACGTTTATTTATTATGTTGTTTTGTAATGCATCAGGATCTCATTCAGAAATTAAACAGATTGAAATAGTGATAGGCTTGTTCCTTTTCCTTCTTTCCACCTTTTCTAGATGATTATTTTAATCTGTATAAATGTAGTTAATAAAGGTCCTATGCTTTTTTTTATAAAATACTAGCTGTCCGCGGTGTTACCTGCGGTCCCTCGGAAAAACTTCACTTTCCCGGGATAAAATATAGCCTATGTTCATCAGGGATAATGTAGGATACCTACTAATGGTGAATGAATTTTTCAAATCGGTCCTGTAGTTTTGGAGCCTATTCAATACAAACAAACAAATATTTCCTCTTTATAATATTAGTGTAGATACCAAAATCTAAAGTCAAACAGTCGAAACATGAAATTTATCACGATGGATTTCGTTCTAGTATATACTGTGACCGCGTTTAGAGGACGAATTTGGACCGGTCCAAAGTGATTATGCTATTTGAGAAACAAAATTTTAAAGTTGTCATCTGATGCTGACTGTCCATAGTAATTTAGATTTATTCTGTGGCTTTTAATGACGCGTTTGCTTACGGGCTTTTGCTTACGTGTAATGAAACCTCAAGTAAACTTGAGGTACTTGAGAGCTCGTATATTAATGGTTTGTGCTTTGCTTTTTGTACCGTTGTGCTGTGAAAAGATTAATGTTTTATGGGCAATTTCTGTACCGTTATTTAAACGCTGTCTTGAATGGCGTTTCAAAGTTGAACAATGGTTCACTGTTAAATATTTAATGGATTTTGAATGTGTGTATATTTAAGGATATGTTTATTTAGGTTCCATAAAGTCAGGTTAAAACGCATAGGTAATATCTATATTCAGTACAACCGCTTGAGTCATGATGTACATCCCAAGAATTGCACTATTGCAAGGGATTTGAGCCCAAAACTCCACCGATCCGCGACAACACTCCAGCACCAACTGAGCAATAGAATCCACAGATTAAATTACGTAGGTATCCATACTTTACAACTTTCTCGCCGTGTGCATGTTTAATAAAAGTTTGTAATTAATGTTTTGCTTGAAGATAATACAAACATAAAACCTGTCCATTCATTCACGTAATGTGTGCATTACCTGCTCGGCTTCACAGCGCATTAACAAGCTCCCCAGTCCACTGCAGCGTGCGCACTGCGTTTTGTTAACATTCCCGTGTCTGTCAAAGCACAAAGAGCTATTTATCTATTAAAAACGCTATAAAAGCCACGACACGCCGGCAAAAAGTACAAAAAGGTGTCGACACGTCCGCCCCCGAGCAGGACAGTCTCGCCTAAAATATGGCCACCCTATTCGTGGACATCCCGTAATTTATTTATATCAGTACTGTAGACTTTGGGTAAATGGATTTCGTATTTTTATAATGAATTGAAAACATGATACTCGTTACAGTAATGAAACGATTTATGTTCTGAGTGCAAAATGATGTAGCTATGGTGTACAACAAAAGTTTGTTTTTATGAGTGTTGACAGAGTTGTTGAAATATTTGATTTAGCTTTGTCCCCTAATGGAAACTAGTTTACTGAGAGTGTTTTGCTAAATTTCTATCTACTGTCACTGGCATTCTGTGGACTTTATGAGTTTTGAAACTTAAATGAAAACTAAGTACATACAGTGCCACAAACGTATCAGACCGGAAGCTGCTATCGCATTTGGTGTTGGCAGAAAAAATAATTTTACAGAAAAATTCGTTAGTTCCTCCTTTGGCCACTGGTTCAGATAAAGTGGCACTGTACCTAATAAATAATTTTATATAGTTAGCCGAGTCTGGCTTCTGACGTCTCAGCATTACTTCTATTGAATCGACAGTTCGGCTGGATCGTGCGACCACCTTTACTTTGACGATCTATCTTAGATTCGATTCTATCAAAAACAACTAGGCAATCTACGCGCGCTTTAAAAACGCTTTGAAAAACATTTTTCTAAGTCAAGGAAGGCCTTTAGTGGGTAACATCAGTCCAACAAATAAGTAAATAATAATTTTGGCCTGAAATATATCTTTAAATTCACCAGCAAAACATCTAAAGATAAAAGATCACAATCTAAAACTCTCGGGAATCTACAAAAGAATTCGTCAAGCAGGTCCGGAGGCGCTTTGTCAGACCTTGCCTGCACCTGAGACCGGGAAACATGTGTGTAATTTATTAAGTTACCTTCTTGGATTGGAACTCTGTTGTTGGAAATATTGAGCTACCTTTATTTATCGTGACTTGTTACTGAAATAGAGTATCGCAGGTGGAAAGAAATGGATGCTGTTCTAAATTGGCGTTTCTGTTTTGTTTCGGAAATTGCTTTATCATGGTCACTGTAGCGTGTTTTTTCAAGGGTTGATTTGTATGAAATGGTCAATATAGGCAAGTTTTAGACCGGCATATAGACTCTATCATAGTTCCTAGGTTTTGTAGGACTGATAGCTTAAAAATATTTGAAGCGTTGAATATTCGGATGTTTCCTACTACGTTTTCTGACTTAGGTTGATCTTATCGACCAAACACAATTTAGCAGATAGTAGGAAGCATCCGAATATTCATCGAAGTTTCGGGTTCAACGCTTCAAAGTAAATCCCCATTTCTGTTCTGATTTGAACTCTATTCTGTGAGTTTTTTTGTCATTGATAGCGATCATCTATCTGGTTGATGGATATCTGCCTCACATCTCGCAAAATTATCTATAAAAGACATATTTATCCGATTATTTATTATTGGTTCCTGTCCAGCGCTATTTTAGGATTCAATAATCTAATGAGAATTTTGTTTATTTCAGAATCCTGACACTAAGAACACCAGCTCATCCAAAATGCCGGTAAGTTTCCTATTAACTTACACCGAGTTTCACAACAGAATTTACAGTGCAATCCGAACTTTATTGCGTTGGATTAAGTTTCACAATAGCTTCGAATTTATCAGAGAGAAGCAATTTAATTTTGTTCAAGTAAAATTAATCCGTCACTCGCTTGCTATAAGTTTCAATATTGATTACACTATGCTGAGTATGCAGCTATACGAGAAGTATTTGTATTCAGCATTCGTATATTTCTGTGTTTGTTTTGTACTAAAAGAGAGATCCAAAATGTATGAGACAAAACAAAATTAGAGAAACTACTTAGAATCCTTAAAATGATGAATAATCAAAGTCGTTCTTATTTTTAACATTATTTAATTAATAAAATAAAATAAGGCGTTACGAAAACTCCTTTGCACAGCCGTGATATGAACCCACATAGATACGCACCCTGTCTGTAGTTTTTATAGATAGCTACAACATAGCTACAGCTATAGTCAATCCATGACAGATGCCTTTGTTTTACGACCCTCTAGAAAGGTCCGCATTTTCTGCAAGTACCCTAAAGCTAGTCCAATAACACGCCATCTGCCGATCATCCCCAAATATCAGTCGCAAATTACGGGCCAAGCCTTCGTTACGAACTTTCATAAAAACACTTCGATATGACGCACTAAGAAAAGTGGCTAAGGTGTAAGAAAAAAATTGAATCACTACGTAAAGCACGGTAGCAATATACGGGTCTTTCATTTTAAACTAACCTAATTCAGGAATTGGGTTCAACAAATAAATTAAATAATATTTATGTAATTTTTTGTTATGAAAATCCCGAGAAAATCGATAAAATCTATCTTTTAAATTGATTGTTGCTTCTTGTATCCATTCTTTATGTAGCTGCGCTGCGATTGGAGGAACGTCTGTTCTCTTTGACAATCATTATGCAACATTAAAAAAAATCTATAAATAATATTTTTTTAAGTGAAAACTTAAATCGGTGGTCAAACGTCTATTTACAACCCAAAAATGAGGCCTTGTCAGTTTGAGTAGTTTAAAATGAAAGACCCTGTATATTTCTACCGTGCTTTACGTAGTGATTCTTTTTTCCTACACCTTATCCACTTTTCTTAAAAAAGAAAATAGTTGAAAGTAAGTAAGCAATTTATTACAAGTACAAATGCCTCCTTTGCTCCTTCTATACATTCCTATCTTGTGTACATAAACATACATAATTTGAAAATGACACTAACAGAGTAAGTAAACCTAAAAGAGTTTCTTCTTAAACCTTTGAGGAAAAACAATAAAGCAATTTTTCTTATTTTGAATATTATCCGTGCCTCCATACCTCTTCATAATTAAATGTCTAAAACAAAGAGAATAAAAGAAAAAGTCGGGATAATATTTACGTCGGTCCGGTCGGAAGGAGAATGCTGGAGTTTTTGGGTTTTTCCCCGGTTTTGAAACTTTAGCCACCTTTCCTTCCTGACTTTATAACGATTCGGACCGAGGCCCGTGGGCCAAGTAACTGTTGTTTATTCTATGCTGTGTTAAAGTTCGAGGTTGAGGCCTCCTTTTGAATAATACATCCGCCATTAGCTATGATCGCCTGGTACTCAGTACCAGCTCAAATGAAAAAAGGAATGGCGCATTTTCATGACTTACTTCTATTATCTGTGCCTCGACATTCAATCTGAAGGAAGAAAATCAATGGATTTTTCGTTTCGTAAAATTTATATGCAAGCTCTTAACGGTGAAGGAAAACATCGTGAGGAAACCCACAGCTTAGTCAGCTCCACACGTATGGACGTCGTCTTTCCTGTGGGCCAGGCTGACTAAGTTGAGAGGATGGTTAGGTGCTGGGCAAGCCTATTAAATCTCAAACAATGTTCCAGGCACTCCCATGTTCAGCATCCCGTTAAGTGTAGTGTAGGTATGGATTGCCTCCTGCCTGACGCTGTATAAATCAAAGTTTACGCTACAAAATTTATAATTCCGAATACCCTTAGAGCTATGCTGATGGATTGATGGCCTTCAAGTAGCCCTCCGTCATCAAAGCTGTACCATAGGCAAAAACTAGTTTTCAAATTAGTATGAAAATGAAATCTACAAATACTTACTTACATACTATATGTGTGTATTATTTACCATTTTGGCATGAAATAGGCACTACAAACATACAAAGTTTTATTTATTATTAATAGGGTAAATGTCTATAATGAACGCGGTGAAATGGTTTGAACATTTTCTTTTGTGGTTTTATTTCCGAGCGATTGTGAATTTTAAAGCCGAGTATGAAAGCTTTGTGTTTTCTTCAGTGATAACAGTGTTTGCTGAAAAAGAAATCCTAGTTGTATTAACGTACCTCACAACATGAGGAATGCACTTTTCTATTCTTCAAATAAAAAGTCTTATTATTTTAGAAGTGAAATATGCATCCAAATATTGTATCACACGAGAGTAAGGCCCCTGTTCAAAGCTGCCCCTGCGGAGAACAGGCGTCTGAACAATGACCGCCAGCATTAGTCCAACAATAGGAACTGAACCAACAAGGAAGCGGACGCGTGTTTGCGAGACTCTTACCTACCTGCAGAATAAACAGGGTACTTAGGTGGAAATTAAAGATTTCAGCAAGATTGAGAATATTAAATGAAAGTAAGACCTCTGTGGTGCAGTGGGCGAAGGTTCGCCTGCGACGCAGAAGGTTGCGGTTCGATCCCCGCCGTGGGACAAATATTTGTATGACTTACAGATATTTGTCTCGGGTCTGAGTATTTCTATGTATAATATGTATGTATTTACAAACAAAAAGTATATAAGTAGTATATCAGTTATATGGTTTCCATAATACAAGCTTTGCTCAGTTTGGGGCTAGATGATGATGTATGAAAATGTCCAGCATTATTTATTATTTATTTATAATAAAACTAGAAGTCAAAATTAAAAAGCATTTATTCACTTAAAAGTTTAAAAACTAGGTGATTCTACTCCGGTTCCTTCGCGACCAATACCGTAAAGAACCAGAACAAAACACGGTTTGAGGCCTAGCCTTTTTTACTCGTTGATTTTAAAAACAGTCAAGAGAGGAGTCAGTGATACAGTAAAGTATCTATATTTGGCAGACGAAACAGCATTATTTTTTGCGGACGAATTCGCGGGAAACAACTAGTTATATCATAGACACGTCCCACCAATTATATTAGGTCCATTTACGTTTTCCCCGCGCTATTCCTTGATGAATTAGATCTGCTTTTGTTAAGGAACTAATAGAACATGTTGTTCGCGAGTTAGAAACATTTCTTCGCGCGGAAATACTTGGAAACCTTGCTGAATGGTTAAAATCTTTTCTGGCACAGATTGAGTTACTTCTAGCGAGAGTTTATTTATTATTGTACGGTTTTTAGTTTTGTGGTAAAATATTATGTTATTATTCTGTATTATTATAATAAGAATAATAAGAATACATTTATTTGACACACACAACACAATACAATGCAAATAGAACATCAAACATTTATAAAACACGAGTGGGTACAAAGAAACATAATAAAACAATAAACTAAAATAAAAAATAAAAACAAACTATCCATCATAAAAAAAAACTATTTTTGTGGTGCCAAAAAGGTCCAGTCTCAGCTTTAGTGCTGCTCCCAGGTGAGAGAGACAGCGCTGATTTTCAGACTACATAATATGTATACTATGTACTACATCTTCTCTATATAAAAATGAATCCCTATATCCCTTGGTCACGCTATCACACGTGAACGGCTGGACCGATTTCACTATTTTTTTTTGTTGTGCTTGTTATTGTCAGAAGAAGGTTCTTATGACAGAAAAAAGTAAAAAATTGCGCGGGAAAAAAGGAATCCCTGTATCCCTTGGTCACGCCATCACGCGTAAACGGCTGTCGCGCGGGTCAGCTTATGTATACAGATCGCATTTTTCAACCGATTCAATCAACATTGGCACAAAAATTCCTTATATTACAAAAAAATACTAGCCCACGGTTTTGCCCACTTGAAAGTACGAGTAGGTACACTGTATACTGTATATACTGTGCAAAATCTTGGTCAGGGCGTCATCTATTTGTAGTTTTCATCTCATTTGTCGGAATGCAGTACATACTATACACTACACACCATGCACTACATAGCGAGTTCATGTTCAGGCTCGCACTTGGCTGATTATCGGGTGTGCCCACAACCTTTTTTGAGGGATGGATCCGCGCCTGCCAAATAATGCTTATTTTTTAGCATTTTTGTAAATAAGTATCTAAATATATTCCTAATCGACAAATCCAGTCGATATTGATCGTCCGAACTTTCTCTCGACTCGTCCTTAAGTTATTCAAAATATCAAACAGAAATATGAACTTGAAATAAAATTAAATTATTTCTACAAAGGCCGACCCTCGACTTCATTACAAGTTCCGCCGTCTCATTATTCCAGATAAGTATAATTACTACCCGCCCATAAATTACTCAGACAAATTGCTACTGATAGTATTATCTTAGTATTTTTAACCCCAAGTTCATACATCGAACTGATAATTACCCCTTCAGCTAAATTCGATATCAGTTGAGCTATCTACAGATCATCTGTATTAATGACCTAACAAATAATTCGACACCATGAAAAGTATTTTAAATTAGGCATTCATATTAACCTATCTTCTATTCTATTTCTATTTCTATAGGAACCAAGTTTAGGAGTAATTTATGTTTCTTGCTGAGTCAACAGATATGAAAAATACCTTCGAAACTTTTTATGAATTGATTACTTCAAATCTTTAATTTGGCTTGAAATCTTAGGTGCCTTCTCTTAATAAGAAAATGAGATAAAATCCATACTAATATTATAAATGTGAAAGTAACTCTGTCTGTCTGTCTGTCTGTCTGTTTGTTTCGCTTTCACGCCCAAACTGCAGAACAGATTAAGCTGAAATTTGGCATAGTTAAAGGTTGTATCCCTAAGGAATAGGCTAATCTCCTAAGGACATAGGCTACTTTTTATCCCGAAAAAATGAAAAAAATCCCGAGGGACCGCGGGTCACACCGCGGGAGCGCAGCTAGTTCTACATAATTCCCAAAATCTTGTACATAAGCTTACTTTCATGCCTTTATGCAATTTAAAAGTCAATAGAGATCGCTCTAGATTAAACAACTTCAAACTAAAATAAACTCATGACTTAGTAAGTTTTGAAATATTAAGTGCTTTAGATTTTAAATACTTACTCAGTAAAACTGGCTTAGCACAATCATGAACAAAAGTGATTAATTAACCAATCAGTGAAAAACTTTTAAAGCATCGCATTGTATTGGGAAATAGCAATTTATTTCATACACACACGCATCTCTTTACATCATGACTGGATGATTTATACACTCAGAACTCAATGAGTAAGTTTAAAAAAAAAAGCGGAAAAGAAGAATGACCCTCTACCTACTTAAAAAAGGCGCTGTAAGAGGACATACAGAATAGGCCTCAACCAGCAACTAAACCATCTTCTCAACTTCATCATTATAGTAATCCATCTTGTAGCCGACAGGTACAGTACGCACAACCAATCTTTAGCTCTCTGAAGTAGCTGCGCAGAACCAATTTTTGATGACACCTAAAAGACGAAGACAGCTTTGTATAGCTGGCTCGCTCACTCGTTTAGTTTGTTGCATCGTTCTATCTCGCCTACTCGCGTAAACTGTGCAATCGTTCAGTGCACCTAACTTCAGGGAGCTAAAGATCGGTTGTGAGTACTGTACGCCTTACGTAAAACTGTATTCAAACCCTCATTAAAAAACAGTAGCCAATTTCAACCAAAGCTGTCAAACTTTGACCGAATTTTGCATTAAAACGTCAGACTTAACTGTAAGGAGCTCTCCCTTCGAAAACCACCCCTGTGAAGTGCCCCTTTGTGGCACAATAGTCGTAACTAACGTCAGATCGTGTTCAAATGAGTGGTAAAATTTAGGGGACCCATCTGGGCTTTACCTCCACGTTTTATACACCTCCTGGTACTTTCTGTTTTCCTGGTACACATTTGCAGTTGAAGAACAATGATTTTGCAAATATTTGCTAATAAATTGTTTAAATGGCCATGTTTGTCTGCAGAAGTTAAATGTTCCAGAAATATCTTTGGTATCTGTTTACTTCATAAAAGGTAAAACGTTTTGCCAGAAATACAATTATATAAAAGTCAGTTGTACTACGAGTAGTATAAGCTTTTTTGTCCATTTTGTAAAAACATCACTGTATTTTGAATATGGAAACCGGACATTTTATACACGTTCTATTTTTGAGTTCTAGCTAAACAAACATTTTTTCGGTCAATAAATGTTTTGCTGACATATAAAATTGTTGAAGCATCACAACAAACTAAAAAAACATTCCATATAACCAAAAATGAGGTTTGCCATCTATGTTTCCATAGATCTGTCGTTTGGCTCGTTGGAATCTCTAAAACAATGCATACTCAATGAGTCAATCTTTTCACTATTATTAAACTCCGAAGAAGATACACGGCGATACACCATCCATTTATTTGGATGGGGAGAAATCCTTAGGGGTTGACCACCCTATCGGCATTCGGTCGGGGGCATTTCAGTCAGAGGCTAGTGCAGGAAAGCCCTTATTTGAACTCCCGTATTGGCTTAGATTCTTTGCTTTGAAAGAAAAGCGAGGGGACCGAGTAGCCTAACCCGATAAATTAAATTTCGCTTCTCTGCGATTCGCTTCGCTTATTTCTAGTTATTTATAAAATTTTAAACCAAACTGGGGACCTCTTTGTTCCCGCTTTATTTTCGACCTTCTCAATTCAAAAAAATACATTCTCTTTTCTATTTGACGTAATTTTAAAAAAGGAATTCAAATTATTCATTTATAAACTGACAGTTTGTACTTAAAATAATCCGTAACCATTTTTTTTAGTTAGTCTATACTGTCCCACTGCTGGGCACTCCACCGTCACCTTCCACACCTCGCGGTCTTCCGCGATTTTCCCCCAATTGAATTGATTGGGGGAAAAACCATACTAGACGTATTTTAAAAGAAAATCAAGTTTTATTCTTATGTTTTACATACGACATAAACCATAGCAAATTATAATTATATCACAAGTTTAGATAGTGAGGTCTTTGATCGTGGTGTTATTGTAACCACACGTGCTTCGCTGGATAACACACGTGCCAGCCCTATCGTGTAAACATCGGTTACACGAATAATAGAGAAACAAGTTTTATCACATTAGAATGGTTTTATTTTCCATTTTTCAATTTACAATGATCTTTGCTCGACAACATTTTTAAAAACAATTGCATAACTGACTCACCACTTGTCACTGTCAAAATATTACTTATCTATGACCTGACCTGGACCAAGGAGTATTTACCTAGGTATCACCAAAAAGTTTTACTAAATAGGTACAAAAACGCTAACATTCGGCCATTCTGACTAACTTTGGCTGACCTCAGACAAACCAAGTTGTATGCTAACAATGCAATATTTGTCCTCAACTAAGCATAAGTACTAAAGTAGAACTGAAATGTAATTCTATTCTAATAACTAGAAGTCATTGGCAGCACGCTTTCTTCGAAGTTCTTGTCAGCTCCGCTCTCATTCCCTTGCTGCAGACTTATGGACTCATCTCGTAAGCCTTCAGAAGCTCGCTCGCTCTGGAACTTTGTAGCGTCGTCTATTGGCAGCAGGCTCGCTTCGACAGTCCGCTCTTAAACAAAGACATAAAAAAACAAAGCAGCATACTGCATAACATAAGCAGTACCGTTTGACATAAATCTCTGGTAGAAAGTATGTTGTCATATGGTTTAAGCAGTTATGGGCGCTCGTACAAAACTTATCTAGACCAGATCTTCAATATTCAGCACAGACTTCTTAATTTAATAGTTCCTACTAAGATAAAAAATAAATTCTCGGATGATCGCATGGGATTATTCAAGTACTGTGGGATTATACCTATTCATAAAAAAAGTTAAATTTAATCTGCTTGCAGAGCAATATTTTCGTACTGAAATACAAATTCGAAAACAGCAACGAGTAGTTACTAGAAGCATTACCTACACATGGAAAATTACAGTTACCTAAGTTTCAAAATGAATATGGCAAAGAACATCACAATACCTAATTCCTCATCTTATTAATAATTTCTATTAGATTTAAAAAAATAAAATCACACCAAAAAACATTAATATAATACTTAAACAAAATTTCCGAAATCAAGATTAATTTTTAACAACTCATAGAACTGGAATAAAATGGAGCATCCAATACATAGTCTTTCTAGTAAGCATACACACACAAGCGTAGTAAAATATGCAAGCTCTTTTGGATGTGTTCGTGCAACCATTATCATTCTATGCGTCTGCTCATAATTACGATTTTTACTAATTTTTACCTACCCTAATTATTATTCGATGTCTCAAACTTTATACCTACTAAACATGTTATTATCAACGAGAACGTAGTGTTTAGACAAACCTAATATAGGCTTAGAAACACTACTAAATAATGAATGTTAAATTTTTCTGAGAAATAAAGATATCTATCTAAGTATCTATCTATCCACTTACGTTTTCATTATTATTATCATTTTTAATTCTACCAATCTCACCGAGTTCATAAATCCAACTTCTCCTGGCTCTATCTTGTGGACTCATCTCACTTGCCATCAGCAGCCACTGGCTGCGAGAAGGTCCCATCACAAGTGTTGACAGCTCACTCGCCTCAACGTTCACTGCAGTCCGTAGCTTATTCTTCTCAACATCTTTCAGCAGCTCATTCACTTCGACAGTCTGACCTTAAACAAGAAATAACCAAACAAAGCAGCATCTACTCACGTTTGTACAGGGTTCTGTAGTTCTCATGTCTCTTCTCATTAGAAGTGTTGGTAGCCTCGCCCCAACAGCTACTGTACTTCTCATCCCTCTTTATTCGCTTTAGTTCTCATATCTCTCTTTGTTCGCTTTAGTTCTCATATCTCTCTTAGTTTACTTTAGTTCTCATATCTCTTTGTTCACTCTAGTTCTCATATCTCTCTTTGTTAACTCCGTGGTCGCGCGAGTACCGTTGACAGCGCTCGCTTCAACATCTACTAAGGCAGAGTACTCATTCTATCACACGCCTCGGCCGTCCTCTAACCCCGAGGTCATGCTAGGTGTGCCATTGACCGCACTCTCACTTCAACATCCACTACCAAATAGTACTCTATGCCTTACACGCCACGGCAGCTCTGGGGTCTCTTGGCGTCGTCTATCGGCAGCATTCTCACTCCGACAGGCCGACCTAAAACAAGAAAAAAAACAAAGCAGTATCCATTCACATTTTCATCATTATACTTTTTTTTTCTCTTTCTCTAACCAATCTCACCTAGTGCGTGAATTCAACTTCTACTGGCATACTGTAGGCCTCCTTTAGGCCTCCTGCTACATCGCCACGCTGCGTTGCCGGCCGCGCCGCCAAAACGCCAATGCAATGGTGTCCGGTCCACCAACGAACACCGAAGCTCAGTAACTCTCGCCTTATTTCGATGTTTGGGGCGTTGTTTTTCGTAAATCCCTCTTCTGAAATAATAGAGAAACAAGTTTTATCACATTAGAATGGTTTTATTTTCCATTTTTCAATTTACAATGATCTTTGCTCGACAACATTTTTAAAAACAATTGCATAACTGACTCACCACTTGTCACTGTCAAAATATTACTTATCTATGACCTGACCTGGACCAAGGAGTATTTACCTAGGTATCACCAAAAAGTTTTACTAAATAGGTACAAAAACGCTAACACGATTAACAAGCTCTGTGTTGTATCTATCGTAATACCATTCACTAAATTAAGTATAAACTTTTCGAATACAATTTCCTTTTACGTAAAGAGTTTGATTTGTTACCGAAATAGCCCGTGCATTGATCTATGAAGTCAGCTGTTGGTTTTATTTTAAAATTATTGTTACGCTTCAAATTTAAATTAAAAAAAAACTTAGGCCTTTACATCTACATTAGATGATTTTTACAGCGTCAGGAGGCAATCCATGCCTACACTTAACGGGACGCTGTATAGTGCCTGGGACATTGTTTGAGATGGAATAGGCTTGCCCAGCACCTAAACCATCCAACCATAACCATCAGCTTAATCAGCCGCCCACAGAAAAGACGAAAAAAATACATTGATGCACGGCCGGGATTCGAAACTAAATTAAATTTAAATTTAAATTAAACGCATTTTATTAATGAATAAAGTTTTTTTGTCAAGTCAAATTGACGCCAAAGGAGGAAAACAAACTGACTGAATGACTATCAAATCATTGCGCGTGAAAAGTAAAATTCACGTTTGAAAATAGAACAAAATTATTTGAAAAAGTTCGGTAGATATTTTTTCTTTATAATGGCGGCGCTGGCACCGGTGATTGCTTTTGAATATTTCATTGAGTAAACGACTAAACGTATTGAGTTCCCTTCGTAACCACAGTAAATATTTGATGGAGTGGAACTTAGAAATCATTAGTATTATTGAAAGCACAAAATTTGTTTTGAAATAGATGGTTTTTAGTGGTATTGATGCATGCTCGCTCACACACGTGTTAGCGTTTTTGTATCTATTTAGTGAAACTTTTTGGTGATACCTAGGTAAATACTCCTTGGTGTGCAGTACAGGTCAGGTCATAGATAAATAATGTTTTGACAGTGACAAGTGGTGAGTTATGCAATTGTTTTAAAAAATATTGTCAAGCAAAGATAATTGAAAATTGGAAAATGGAAAATAAAACCATTGTAATGTGATTAAACTTGTTTCTCTATTACATGTAAGATCTTCCCATCATCAAACCGTTATCATTGTTTTACTTTTTTACAATGCTACACAATTTTATTCCTCGATTGATTGAGTAAAACGGATCCCATGGTAGGTACCAGTTGCCAATAAAAATTGTACATTCATCAGCACTTATTTTTCTATTAGGTACACATTTGAGAACGAAAAGTACTATTCGGAAAGATTGCGTTCAAAATTTGAAATACAAAATTCGAACACATTATAAATTGCGCCTAGATTTTTTTTAAATCTCCGCATCGGATACCGCATAGTGCACAGCATTCAGCCCATTCAGCGAAGCTTGCAATCGCCAGATTAAACTGTCAATTCTGGCCTTGTATTTCCTTTTTTTCAAGGAACCCTTCGTTACTAAACGGGCCGTAATTTAGGGTTCCAGCTGCCACGCGTGTAATGTTGATTGTATTGCGAGTGAGCTCCGCTTGTAATCGAATACCCTTTTTATGTGGATTAGGCGAATACGAATAGTGAACGACTCGAATCACATTTAGATGTTTCGAGCATCGATTTTTATTGAATAACGCAGCTGATGACAAAAATCCTAATGGAACAAACATTTAAAAAATAATTACTTATATTTGATATATTGGTGAAGGAAAACATCGTGAGGAAACCAGTTAGTGTTCTTATAAGCGGCGATGGGCTTGCAACCTGTCACGTATGGACGTAGACATCTTCAAAGGATCTGGAATAAGTAACATAAAAGATCTGAGAGAATGTCTACCGCACCTTGGGGATACAGTCGTGAACCTGTTTACGTTTACGTATATTTGATATAACAAGATAAATATGTATTTACAAAGTTAGCGTGTAAACAGTATAAAGTAAGATAACTTTGTAATAGCGTACATTAATTCGCTGGTATTCAAAAGGCCAGGCAATACCAAGTCATAAATTGACCTTACCTCGTTTTATTTTTGTTTAGACAATCGAAAGTAGCAATTACGCGACCTGCCGGCACTTTCATTACATTAATCCTGAGCATAAATTGCCGACGGAAATAAATTAAGTCGCCTTAAACCGACCACTTAGCGCGGGAATTAACCAACGTTTAATTGAAACTAGACGAGTGTAAAAAAACTCAACTCGCCCGGACTGCAGCTGATAAGTAAATCCTCTTCTAAACAAAGGATTAAACTTTCAACTTCGAACAGTGCTAAAATATTCAACGGTTTTTTAAAGCTCCGATTACAAGTTCTGACGTAATCTCCGGTTTAAGAAATCTTTCGGTCTTCAAAAAGTTTGAATTCTGTTTCGTTAAGGTTCAGGTTGATGAATGAATGAACGAAAATTCTTTATTCCACACCATTCATAAAATTAAAACAAACAAAAACAAAATTAAAACCAGATAAAAATGTACAATGGTTGATAGAATATAGTATATTTTTTATAAATCTTAGTCAAAACATTAGAGTACAATGATTGGTGGAAAATTATTTTTGCCCAACAGGCACATCAGAGAAACCAAAACATAATTTGTATACATTGAAAATCAATGTGTACAATGTTCGCTCATTTTTTAATTAAATTTATTTTGTTCACGCAACCTATTTTCAATCAAAACGTGAGTAATAGAAGCAAAATATTTGCAAATGTTTCCCTCAGCATACAAACTTACAATAGTCACGTGTGTATTGTGTCCGTTTTGCGTGATAATGGCATCGATTTCACAGGCCTCGTGGGGTCGAATGGACCCTAAACTAATATCTATCCGATCGATACGATACCCCCTTACAAAGTTACTGCGTTCGGAACTATTGTGCTGGCAAATGACGGCAGCTCCTGCTTTCACACGATCGTCAATAGAAGCAGATAATTATTATTATTGCAGTCATGCAGTTCATTGACACTATTGTGCGTGTTAAATTATTATTATTGATTCTATTGAATGGAAGATATATAAAAAACCAATGAATAATTATTATACATAACGGAATTGAAGTTGCAGATTGAGAAATTAAAAGCCTTATTAAAATTTTCGATTCCGACGGGACTCGAACCTGCAACGGTTATAGCACCGGTAATATAACCGGTATACCAAGTGTGGTTTAACACTATAAAAAAAACATACGTTAAAACTAGTAGAAATAGTTCTGAATCTTAAAAAGTATATCTTGGGTTTTCCTTTAACATTTTGTTAGGGATGAGGGGTCAAGCTATATTGGTTAACACTACGGTGTGGTCTTAGGTCACGTGCCAGCGTCTTAGGTCTAGGTGACATTACAGCGTCTTAGATCTAGGTGACATTACAGCGTCTTAGGTCACGTGACAGCGTCTTAGGTCACGTGACAGCGTCTTAGGTCACGTGACTTTCCAAGTTGAATCCAAAGTTTTTTACTCAATTCAAAACTATTTCCTCTATGTCGCTAACGCGCCTAAAGAAGTTTTCACTTCAAAAATATAAATTGAAATCATCATGGTTTGAGAAAGAGATGGCTAATTGACAAAATAATGTATTAATATCCCTTATTAATAAAATAGCTTTTACATACATACAATTGCATAAGTTTATAAAGCACTTATTGACCTTTTCTATGTTGTGGTCGAGACACATTTTGTGTTATGGTATGATCACGTATGACAGTCCACTTAATTTTCAAATATATTATCGAAATAACGAGAATATAATAAACTTTCGCTCATTACTACACAATAACGCTCGATACGATTCAATATCGTCGGTTTAACATAATCCGTCGATATTTTATCACTTACATTTTTAAAATTCGAATTGTAGAGTTTCGATGGACATTTTTAACGAATTGTAGAGATTGGATGATCACAGAGTTGCAAAGAATTCTAAGTACTTATCGCATTCCTGAATAAGAAAAAAAACTGTTGGAGTTTTTCCAAAATTGTAGTCCAACGAGATTGTACCCTCTACGTTTTACGTTGAAGTGTCAAAATACTGGTTATTTCCCTTAATAAAACTGTCCTGTTCAGTAATTCTTTCCTGATTTTTTCAGACTATTTTCCTGAAACATGTAATTTTATTCTGGAGTCGTTTTGCAGATGTGTACCCAATAAGGCCTTCGTTCACTATATCGACTCAAGAATGACTCGAAATAATACAAAATAATAAAGTCTTTGCTCCTATATTCAATTCAATTCAATACATTTGTTTCAGATACCATGACCAATATCACACACACATTTGAAATGAGAAGCTCACAAAAAATAATAATTAGAAAATCACAATAAGTATTTACTAACCTATAAACTGTGTATGTACCATACTACGGTAACCACAAGACATATTGGCGAGACATCCTCTTTTAAAGAGAATAACTCTCCGATTTTTAGGATAGATACTATTAAGCATGTGCCTAAGCAGGAAGTACTTTTTGAAAACACGTACCAACTTATATTTCCATAAATATAAAGTTCACCTTTTTTTAGTTTCGTTCGTTAGTTCGACCTTCAACGCAAATCAGTAGCCAACGCAAAACTTTCACAATGCATTTTTTTTTTATGTTGGCACCGCATACCCATGGTGAGAAAAGGGTCCGTAAAATCCCTGTCGGTCCGATATCGACAGTTCAACTTAATTGTCTCCTATCATTAGCTTATCTAAAACAACTGGGCTTATTTATTTTACGGTAATGGCTACGACTGTATCTTCGGAAGAGTTTGGTTTTTCCGAAATTGGCGTTTTTTACGATTACTACCCTTTTATATTCGGCACGAGTTTTATACTTTACATCGTGCGTAATGGCGGTTGTTTTTTCTTTTTCGTAACGGTGCGACACGGAAAGACATTTTCGGAATTTCCCGCTCAGAATTAGGATACATTAACATTTTAATTAAAACATAAACAGAGGGTTTTATATCTTCATAATCTTGAGGAACCCTGATACATCGTTCTTTTTACGGTAAAATTTCTAATACACTTGACTTGGTTTATGACAGTTTTATGAGACTTCTTGAAATTTCTTTGCCGTCCAATTATAAATTATTGCATGTTGAAAAGGTACTTAATAATATACTACACACCTACTTACGAATATACAATTTTTATTTAAAAATGAAAAACAAAGGTAATTTTTTTGCATAAAAAAATATAACAATGAACAAACTACCATATCCCTCACAATGTTTAAAAATCAATTGTTTATTTATAACGGTTATTCATTTTTAAGAACATTAAAAAAATCTTGACAAATATATATATATATATTTTATTTTCTAACCTATATCATCCCACGGCTGGGCAAAGGTCTTCCCCAATTTCTTCCATCTGCCACGTCCCACCAGTCCTCTTCAAAGACATCCAGGTCGTCACGCCAACTACACAACAAGTATATAAACAAAAAGAAACAACAGAAAAAACAAATACAGGGTGTAAAAAGACAACTACCGAAAACTGAGGGGTTGCAATCAGACCATGATTCTAAACATATTTAGCGACAAAAAAAACTCAAAAAAAAAATTGACTTAGCTACATCTTATTTTATGTTATTTTCTGTTATTGACTACTAGGACAACATAGCAACACCATACCTACATGATAATTTCATTAATAAAAGAAAAAAAACAATTAAAACTCAAAATCCAGCAATCTACGTAAAACAACGCGCCCAGTACATATGCAAACAGTAATCTTCAAAAGCTGTTTTCTCCGGTTATAATGGTTTTTTCGGAAAATCCTTTTGGATTTGGTTGTGTGTTGGGATGCTTTACCTACCCCTTTCGGCTTCGGGAGACGTCTTTTTACACCCTGTATATAAAAATACTTAATTAGGTAATACAAAATATTAAGTGAAATCCTATAGTAAGTGATAATAAAACGTTTTCTATCTTCTATTCACGATTAAACCTACACTATCCTAACTTGAAACAATTTTGTTTTTATATTACCCCAAAAATTGATAGTCCCGAAGATAAGGCAGGGTCCACGTATATCCATTATCCGATTATTAACACGAAACGCGTACGGAACCCCAATATATTATACACACCCCTACTCACGAAGAAATTGTTCTATTAAACAGTAATTGGTAATGAGAACAGTAATTGGATACGCGGATTAATGTTTAAACAATGGTTGAATTAACTATCAAGGTGATCTGATTTGATTTTAGTAGGATTTCAGAGAGTACGAAGATTCCGAACGTTTTATTTGGCAATTTTTTTTTTAATATTTGCTTCTAAAAACATTAACCAAGCAGGATTTGATAACGAGTCTGCAAGTTGATTGAAAAATTGTTTAAATTAAAAAAAACTTAGGCCTTTACATCTACCTATATATTAGATGATTTATACAGCGTCAGGAGGCAACTTATGCCTACAACTTAACGGGACGCTGTAGTGCCTGGGACATTGTTTATGATGGAATAAGCTTGCTCAACACCTAAACCATCCTCTCAGCTTAATCAGCCGCGCACAGGAAAGACAACGTCAATACGTGTGAAGCTGACTAAGCTGCGGGTTTCTTCACGATGTTTTCCTTCACCGTTAAAAGCTCGTGTTATAGCGCATATAAATTTTGCGAAACGAAAAATCCTTGGTGCACGGCCGGAATTTGAACCCACGACCTTTGGATTGTAAGTCGAGGCACAATCCCATTCGACCAACATGGCATGCTTAAGTTACTCACTCAAAAAACACGGTAAAACTGCAATACTCAAATTGCCTATTACAAATTAAAATGAAGAGGTAACAAATTTGGACTTTTGTCATAATATCACATTCAATTTGTGAACAAAAACATTTCAGATGCCTCACTCATTAGCCAAACAAACAACCGTCAAATTGAATTAGATACAAGAGATATCCCATATGTGTGTTTATTCCAACGTAAATGTTTCTTTTGATATGGTTGTCTCATTGTATATTACCTGATTTCAAAAAAAAATACTAAATATTTTCTCATTAAATACATAGTTAGATAAGGAAATAGGAAAAAAACCAGAGCGAGTCAGACTTACACGAAGAGTTTTTTTTGTAGTGGCCATAGGGTGGCCATAGTCATTATGTCACTTTGAAAGTGAAAAAAAGTACGTAAGAGTCGTAGAACGTGTCGGTTGGAACGAAGCAAAGAGTACTTTTCTATACTGGGAATATAATAAATCAAATTGTCAATTAGGTATCCTAGAAACACTCTTCCGAGCTTACAATGTAACAATCTATGGACTGTGTCGCGGCTGCGCATTTCGCACTGTGACGATTTGACATATACATGTGTCGTGACGGTAAATGGAACATTTTTTTTCTAGCCTGTCTTTTTTTTTCTTCGATACCGTCCGAAAAGGAGTAATATGTGATGCACAAACATACAGATGGTAATTTAATTATCAATCGTAAAAAACGACTTACTACTACGGATAATGAATTGATAATGGAACTCTAAAACTGGTACTAAATCAGAATACAGACTTGAACAAAAAAAAAAAAGAAAAATTATGATACAATTCAATTCTTGAATTCTATATTCAAATTCTTTTATCCATTATTTGTACGAAATAAACATGATATTCCAGTTTAAAAAAGAACTGAGCGTTCTCTTTTCGAAACATTGCTAAAAGGGTGTCTTTGTTTGAGAATGGATGAAATTGAAAGGCGGGTATGTCGTAGATGGAGAACTATTGAAACTTTTAAGATAAAGACACACTAAACTCAGTTTAGAAATAAATTCACCAAGTTGTGCGGCGCGGGGAAACTTCTTACTCACTTTATATCAATTGTGTTTAAATGAAAGGGGAAGCTTGTACGTTGTATACTATACCTATAAGTGCTGGTCGTCTGAAATAAATACTTCATTTTGTTTAGAAAAAATATTGTGTGCCTCAGCTTCCTTTTATTTATGTCAACCATCCCAAAGCTACAAAAAAACTTTTGAAAAACTAAAACATTTTGTTAATACATTTATAAATTTCCGGTCACAGAAACCGTAACATGACAGTTCCGAAAACGTCAAACAAAAAGAACAAACAGGATATTTTGTTCAATTCAAAGGTTTAATTACAACTCGAATGGAACTTTTTCGTTTGAGAATAGGGACATTATTCGATCGACTTGGCACGCTCGGCGCGGGGTGGAAAATACCGATAACTGAGGGGTTAAATGGGTTGGTGTTCGGTTACTAATAGTTTTATAGTGAGGTGTTTTACGTGCTGGATTTTTAAACTTGGAACAGATGTATGAGTATGACTTCCTTACACTGCACTAGATAATGTTTGAATGAGTATCGACAAAAAATAGGAACTCGGGTGAATTGTCTTAGATCTAAGTAGGTATCAAGATCCTATTTAGACGTGTCTTAGCTAGGTTTTTCTGCTCGTTTAGTTGTGAACTGTGTTTAATGCCTCAAATATGTGGTATATTTTGTAATTACTGATTTAAATTCGATTCAAATAACTATAATAGGTATTTTTCTCATATTAAATGCCAAAGACGTGTCACACAAAGCTCAAATGAAATGGTCTATCAGAAAAATATAGAATACTGCCCTAGCAGCTAGGTCTCGCTGACTGAATCATAATTTCACCCATGAATTGAATTCAATTTCCGAACCGTCTTCACCCACAATTTGCTTCGATATTCAAATAACCATCAATTCGAAATGCTCACACCATTAACTCAGATTCTAAATTCAAATCGATCTCAAAGCTTCACAGCACTATCAAAAACGTCTCGGCTGCCAGTATCGTCTTACATCAAAAGTCCATTTGGTCCGGTTCTTACCAACCTTCTTGGTTCGATAGTCGATACGTCTTGAGGTTCGGGCGTCTCCACCTTTTGAAATTCAACGATATTTTAATGGCCACTATCGCTCGATTGATTTTCCTCTTTCCTTTTTTTTTCTTTTTCACCAAGTTCCGCTCTTGAGCTTTGACAGAGCCCGATATTGCTTTGGACTGACTTTTTATTTACTATCTGAATAAACAGAGCGGTTGGCATTGATTTTATTTCGCCGAGGATGCTGATTGATGTTTACTTACTACTTTCAATCCCACTCATATAATAAAGCTGAAAGTTTGTGAGTTTGTTAAGATATTTGGATGTTTGTATGTTTGTATATGGATTAGGCCCAAACGACGAAACAGTTTACAATGAAATTTGGTAAGGTGAAAGGAAAAATAGAATAGCATATAGGCTACTTTTTATCCCGAAAAACGTTCCTGAAAACCAAAAATATGTAAAAGGATAACGGTAAGATTGCATAAAAACTTTAGCAGTAGGTACTCTGTTTGTCACAGAGCACTGCTCTAAGGTTGCCATGACAACCAACAAACAACTTTTGACTTTTCAAAATGGCGATGTCATTTCAAAAATGAATTCAGTTGGAACAAAGTTAAATCTTTAAAGTTTGTATGACGAAACAATGCGCAGACGAAGCCCACTAGTTTATAAATAAAACCGTGAAAGATCGCATTCGGATAGTGGTTTAGATTATCAAATGATTTACTGAGTGTCCACTATAGTTTGAGCTATCGATCGAATCGCGCTGTAGGAGTCCTTTGAACATAGAGATATCAATTATGATTGGGCGGTCCATGGCCTAATGGTCTACCAGTATATTAAGCTGTCAATATCAGGCTGTACCTGGCAGTTTTGCTAATTATCCTGGCAGTTTAAACTAATGTAAATGGTTCCATATTTTAATGCAAAATTATAGATGGTATAATTATATCCTAATCTATTTGAAAATAGAACTTCATCACGCGATAGTTTGGATGTTTTTACTGATATATACATTACAATGCGGTATTTTATTTTAATCTTCTTATGCATTTATGCATAGATAAATAATGTTGGACTTTTCACACAGCATCATCTAGCCCCAAAGTAAGCAGAGTTTTGTGTTATGGGTACTAGAATGACTGATAAACTACTTGTATACTTTTTGTTTGTAAATACATACATTAGTTTTAAAAGTGTGTTATTTTTCTACTGTACCTATTTATTTTTTATTAAGTACCCATATTGTTTTTTTTTTTTAATTTGATCTCACTAGGTTAACGCCTTAGATAATAGTTCAATCTGTAATGTTAGCCTAAGTTGTAAATAAATAAATGTCTAAATGTCTAAATTAGATAGAAACACCCAGACCCGAGACCAATATCTGTAGGTCATTCAAACATTTGTCCCGCGGCGGGGATCGCACCCGTAACCTTCTGTGTCGTATAATGTGTACAATATGCTAAATTGATTCATACATAATGCAATACATACAGGGTGTAAAAAGACGTCTACCGAAGCCGAAAGGGGTAGGTACAGCATCCCAACACACAACCAAATCCGAAAGGATTTTCCGAAAAAATCATTATATCCGGAGAAAACAGCGTTTGAAGATTACTGTTTGCGTATGTACTGGGCGCGTTTTTATACGTAGATTGCTGGATTTTGAGTTATAATAGTTTTTTCTTTTATAAATGCAATTATTATGGCTGGTTGGTATGGCCTTATTATGTTGTACTAGTAGTAAATAACTAGAAAATATAATAAAATGACTTAGCTAAGTCAAGAAATTTTTTTGCGTTTTTTTTTCGCTAAATATGTTCAGAATCATGGTCTAATTGAAACCCCTCAGTTTTCGGTAGCAGTCTTTTTACACCCTGTATAATAGTTTATATACTTACCTGTTCAATTTCTCGGAACTCCGCTCGATTACCGTCAAACAAACCCGCTGTGTACACTGATGTATACATCAACCACTTTTTAATTGTGGGAATCCACAGAACAAACACTACGAGATTCCCCAATCGCACTATGCAAACATTTATCAAGATAACATTTACATTATTTACCTACTTATTTACTATGTGTAAATGTTTTTGGGTTGAATAAATAGGTATTGTAAGATGGTTTGCTTTTCAACCGACTTCAAAATAGGAGGAGGTTCTCAATTCGTCTGTATGTTTTTTTTTTTTTGTATCTTGTTACGTTTTCGCCCTGAGTCACACCGCGTTTCGAGTCAAACATTGAAGTCGGTTTTCTTTTTAGTACATATTAAAACGTAATTATGTCATGATAGTGAAAACATCATAATTATTTACAACTGCTTAGCTTATCTTGTAGATATACTTTGTGACGACCTCTGTGGAAGTGTATGTATGAACTACAAATATTTGTTTCGGGTCTGGGTATTTCTATGTATAATATGTATGTATTTACAAACAAAAAGTATATCAGTCATCTAGTACCCATAACACAAGCTCTGCTTACTTTGGGGCTAGATGATGCTGTGTGAAAAGTCCAGCGTTATTTATTTATTTGTGACTTCTGTCGCGCTGTACCCATGACGTAAAAAAACATCTGAAAAGATATTTTCATTTTAGACTCTAGACTTTTGTCTATAGGTTATGGAAGAAATCGCTTTCAGCGAGCTTACAGCCCATTGTACTAATTTTGAACGTGTTTTATTAATGTGGTGCTTTGTTATTATAAATGTGAAAGTAGCTCTGTCTGTCTGTCTGTCTGTTTGTTACGCTTTCACGCCCAAACCGCTGAACAGATTAAGCTGAAATTTGGCATAGTTAAAGGTTGTATCCCGGGGAAGGACATAGGCTACTTTTTATTCCGAAAAAATGACAAAATCCCGAGGGATCGCGGGTCACACCGCGGGAGCGCAGCTAGTTTAATATATAAAGCAGCATTCTAACCGACAATTTTACAACAGGTAACAACCCAACTCTTTAACGGAAACAAAGTTGCCGACCACTTCATCAAACATTGAAGCGGTAACAAAAAGTGGAAACTCCAGCAACAAAACAAAACTCAATAAGCTCGCTCATTGATCATTTCGAATTCGTATTATTTATGTTGTTCGATACCACTAGTGCTTTCTGACCGGTGATTTCGACGTCCGGCAAATTAAATATGTAGGTATAGGTAATAAAAAATATTAAAATTATTTAGTTTTGGTAGGCTTAAATGCACTTCTTTCTTATCTTGACTAGAACATTGAACACTTGATATTAACTTATGATTTTGTCGCGGTTGCAAAACCGCCTAACAATGTTGGGAATTAATTTATAAAAAAGAAACTCAGCTACTACATATTTACATATATTTACAAAATACAACAGGATTAGTCAAGCTATCTAAGGATCGTTAGAAACGATCTATAGATAGCTCAACTGATCCAGGTCACCGTCAGTCGGAAGCGTGCCCAAAACACTGGCGGCATTACCACGCTGGTAATTAATTTAAAAATATTTAAATTATTATGTTATTTAAATGTTTTTCAAAATATGATCGCAAAATTTTGAAAAAGATGTGGACTCAAAAGTGATTATTATGTTCATTTGACTTGAGTTAATTGCCATATCAGAAGCTTTGTCATACATAGATTCCATCAGCTACGATAAATTTGTAATACTCTGTGATTCTAAAAGTTCTTTACAACATATATCTCGATGCACCTCACACGTGCGAGGTACACCAATAGCCTACACAATTTTAAAAAGCATTTTACAATTACAATCAAAACACAGATCTATTGTTTTGCAGTGGATCCCATCACACATTCACCTAGTAGAGAATGAGGTAGTCGACATTTTGGCTGGGCAGGCCATCGACGATGGTGTGCCCATGACAGTCCGACCTCTATTTACTGAATACGTCCGGTGGTTGAGGGTCGAATGCATAGAGTTGTGGCAAGAATATTTCGATGAAAGGTCCATCAACAAGGGTATTTGGTACCGCACTATACAGCCTCAAATTGGGTCAAGGCCGTGGATTGACGAGTCTGATGATAGTAGAAGTACTTTGGTGGCTGCTCTCAGGCTGCGTTCCGGACACATTCCATTCAGCAAGTTTGCTTTCTTAATGGGAAGAGTGGCATCACCCAATTGTGATGTCTGCTCTTCTATTGAGGATGTACAGCATGTGTTGATGGAATGTGTTCGGAATGCTGAGGATAGATTTAATTTGTTTGGTGTACTATATTTTTATAGTTATGACATTGGTCATTTAAATAGCGCTTTAGCGATGCCTTTGTCCGAAGATGCTAAGTTATTTTATATTTTATTTAATAAGTTTGTTAGAAGGTCTTAGTTTTTTTTTTTTTTTGTTTCTCTTTTTGTAACCTAGTTCTAAATATTTACCTACTTATTTTAATTAGTTACTAAGCTAAGATGTTACTGATTGGGCGGTGTAGTCGCTCAGCGACAAAGCCCTTTTTTTGTTCATGTAAATAAAAAAAAAAAAAAAAAAAAAAATGTTCATTTGAAAATTTTAATGTTTTTTTTTTACAAAAAATAGTGTAGGTGGCTAGGAGCCAAGAAATGTGATGGATAAGTCAAGCGGGGAACCGTTGGTCCGGCTTTTCAAATACCGTGAGTCCGTGACAGCACTAGATACGACCAAGTTTCGAGTTTCGCTAACGACTCTCAAAGAGACTCCAAACGGCCAGTTCATTATTTTCGAAAATGGAACGTGATAGGTCCTTTTTCATTTTCGCCTCTCTCTGTCTCGCTTTGTTGATGAATGATCAAAGTTCCGTGTATCGGCATTGTATGTTTTTTTTTTCACGTAACAGCGCGCTTAGGCTTGACGGCTTTTCTATAAAACGTAATGGATCCTGATATTCTACTATTATTTTTTATGTGGACTTCTTTCAATACAGGGGGGCTATTCGCGTTCTTTTTTTCGTTCGTTTTATGAATATTCTGATGCTTCTTACTTCGAGTTACATTGTATTCAGTCGATAAGATCAACGTTAAAACACGTTTCTAACCTAGGAACAAATATTGCAAATCGAAAAATTGGCCCTTGAAGTCAGAAATCGTAGTAAGAAACATCCGAATATTCATCAAACGAACGAAAACAAGAACCCGAATGCGGCCCCGGGTATAAGAACTAAATGAATACCTAGATTGACAAGATTGGCAAGTTGAAGTGGCAGTGGGCGGGGCACATAGCTCGTAGAACTGACGGCCGTTGGGGCAGGTTCTCGAGTGGAGGCCACGCACCGGAAACCGCAGTAGAGGACGGCCCCCACTAGATGGAAAGACGATCTGGTAAAGGTTGCTGGGAGCCGTTGGGTGCAGGCTGCACAAGATCGATCGCTGTGGAAATCGATGGGGGAGGCCTATGTCCAGCAGTGGACACTAGATGGCTGACATGATGATGATGATGATGAATACCTAGATGATTGATAAAGCACATTTTAAACCTGTCTAGAAAAAAACTAAACTTAAAAATACCGACCGACAGTCTGCTCGTCTTCTTCTTATCGTGTCACCAGTTCTTTCGAACCAGTGTGGTGAAAGGATTTTAATTGCGCCTCAAAGAGGCTCCTTTCGTGCACTTGACACATGTTTTCGAACTTTGTAGGTTCTACGACATGCCGGTTTCCTCACGATGTTTTCCTTCGCCGTTTGAGAGTACTGGCATAGTGCACATTAGTTTTTCGGCAGAAAAACTCATTTGTGCACGACCGGGATTGAACCCACAACCTTACGATCGGAAGGCGGGGCCACTACCACTAGACCACCAGTGCTCTGTAAATAAATAAGCTCTGTAAATAATAAACGTCGAGGTATATAAATAATATACCTACGTGATTAAGTCCCGTACCTATAAAAATCCATACTAATATTATAAATCTGAAAGTAACTCTGTCTGTCTGTCTGTCTGTCTGTCTGTCTGTTTGTTACGCTTTCACGCCCAAACGGCTGAACAGATTGAGCTGAAATTTGGTATGGATAAAGATTATACCGCAGGGACGGACATAGGCTACTTTTTTCTTAAAATATTTATAAGGGGTCGTGAAAATAAGGGTTGCAAGTTTGTATGGGGAAAAAAGTTCAGCGACCCTGGGCGAGGTCATAAAGATGATGGGTGACCGCCACTTTTTGCTATGTTCTTACATTGCAGATTTTTTAGTTTTTTTCTCATTTTGCATGGTAAATGATTTTTAAATTAATGATAAACATGTAACATGTATATTTCCACTCATCAATACATCCGAAATTAAGATTTTTTTGATATTAAAATACTTTTTCCTTGGCTTTGGTTAGAACGCCGACTGTAACACCCTAGGTCAAAACTGCTTTTTACTTTTTTCTCCTAGGTGGCGTTTCTACTATAGCGGAGGTCGAGATACGATCATTTTGAGTTTTGAAAGCTATTGGAGATTTTTGCTTAGACTTTTCGATAATTTTTATAGGTTTTCAAGTACCCTACCTACTTTATGTTATTTTACTGAGAAAGTCGCGGGTACCAACGAGCTAGAAAATAAAATATTTTTCCTTGGCGTTGGTTAGCAACGCCATCTATGTTTTTCATTTTCACAACCAGGTAGCGTTGCGAGGTCGAGAATGCAGATCATTTAGCGTTTTGGAAATTAAAATTTGAAGTACCTACCTACTTAATGATTTTAAAATTAATGATGAGCATGTAGGTAATCATTTATAAATCTACTCATCAATACATCCGAAGTTTCAATTTTTAATATTAAAATTATTAACGCAACTAGATGGCGCTGCTAATTCTGACCGTTTTCTAGATCGCGCTATCGTTGCGTTTTGTCAAGTTTACTTTAGCCTGTGTAAAGCACAGCTTACCCTTCCTTATTTCTCTGATCTTATTCCTAAAATAATCCTATCCCACTAAAATTATTAATTGATCGAAGATTATTAATTAAAGTTTATTAAATAAAGACCGTATTTTTATCAAAGAGAATATAAATAGTTTTTTATTTTTTCAAAACAACTTCTATGGGTGGTGCAAGGCAGTTTCAAAGTCGTAAAATTCGAAAAGAAAGTCTGTGTTAGTGAATATTTGTTTTGTTGCTACGTGACGACTTAACCGATTGTGATGAAATTTGGAACGTAGATGCTTTAAGTACTTGAATATAGACTTATCTAAATTAAAAAAAATAACCCATATGGATATTTTACAGGGTGTTAAAGTTAGTATGGAAAAGATTCCTTGGTCTGATTTACTTCAAACACAGTGTAAATAAACTTTAGGTGCAGGAGCACTTGAATCCTAATAATGCGCAGACGAAGTTGCGCGGGTCAGCTAGTTTAATATAAAATTACGTTTTTATACTAAAAAGAAAACCGACTTCAATGTTTGACTCGAAACACGGTGTGACTCAGGGCGTCAAGCTGTCGATTCGATTTCTATTTGTGACATGGCTAGGAGGTAAGGTGTTTAGAGTTTTACAGGGAAACTATCAATCCCTCAGGAATAAAATGTATATGGGACCACCTCTGGAGTATACCCTTTCAAACATGAAAAGAATTTTGCAAATCGGTCAACAAATGGCGGAGCAATCGCGTAACAAGATACAAAAAAAAAAAAAAAACATACAGACGAATTGAGAACCTCCTCCTTTTTTGAAGTCGGTTGAAAAATACTTAGTACCTACTAAAATTAAAAAGAACAAACACCTTGTATAAAATCAATGAAGATAATTATGCAAATACAGAGATAGTGCTTGTTCTAAAATTAAATATTCGAATACAAAATTCCAAATTCGAAATTTCAATTCTAAATTCCAGAGTTGAATTCCAAATTCAAAAATTCCTTTCCTCCCGAAAGTGACAAGTAACGTTTTCTGCCGGGGCTAATTACCTGTTCGTTCCCTTCAAAATTGTCGTTGCATTAATAACAATTAGCGAGCTCTCGTCTTCAATAATTGAATCTGCGTCTTCAGTGTCGAGTTAACGAAAATTAAAATATTAATAGAACACTGTAGCTGTTGGAGAGTTTTTTTTACTTATTTTATGAGTAAACTTCAATGACATTATGGACAAAAAACTAACCCTGCGTCTTACGTGGGCGATTTGGACGCGAACGCGAAGCGCGGAAAAAATAAACAGTCGATTTACTATTGAAGTGTCCTACGTCGCCGGTGCGCAGCGGCGCGGTGCGATTTGAAGCGAACGTGATCATTTTGTTTGACATTTACGCGCGAACTGTTATACTCAATCTGTAGTCTGTAGGGCGATTCACGCGCACGTAGGACAGACGTGCTGCGCCGCGCCGCATCGCTTCGCTTCGCAATCGTGTTCGCGTCAAACCGCCCACGTAAGACGCAGGGTGAAAGATTTGCTGCAATTCGATTTTAAAGAGAAAATAATGTTTGCATTTCTTCGAGACTCAACCCATATGAATCTCGGATAGAAACACACTGTCGACAATTCCCGCTCTGATCTCTCCTGGATTCCCTTATAATTTCTTTTTGATACCGGAATAAGTCCCATTCGGGAACTTAAATTACGTATGGTGTTCGAGGAGCGGTATCGAGATTCGTATCAAGTGGCGAATAAATCTGCGCGCTTCGCTACGTCTGCGGAGCCGCCATATTGGATTACTGGGAAAGTATTCTCTTAAGTTTCATTAAGCGATGGGACAGATAGAGAATGGTATAAATCGGGGTTCGGGCAAAGTTTTGGACGCTTGATTTAGTTGTGGGCATTGAGTTTTTCGAAGCTCGGTGAAAGCTTTTGGAGTGCTTTGACATTTTTCCTGGTTTTAAAATACTGTTTATGTGGCCCGCGGGTAATTTTGAAACGCTTATAAATTATACATTATATAGGATTGCAATAAATATTATTAACTTATTTTTTTCATACGCTTCCGCGTCAGCCATCGTCCTTAGGTAACTTACAGTACGCACAACCAATCTTTAGCTCTCTGAAGTAGCTGCGCAGAACCCATTTTTAATGACGCATATAAGACGTAGACAGCGTTGTATAGCTGCCTCGATCACTCGCAACTTACTCAAATTAACATAAAATAACCTTGTCAAGGAACCGTTCCTATGTGAAAAGGGCTATAGTGCACCTAACTTCAGAGAGACAAAGATCGGTTGTGCGTACTGTACTAGAATGTTTATTCAGTTCGAACTCGTGAACCTATCCGAACAACAACCTTTGATTTCATATTTGAATCTGGAATTCTTCATTTGCATTCGAATTTCAAACGGAAAATCTATATGAAACTCTGTCCGAACAAAGAATAGACTGACTTTTTGCGTCAAACTAAAATTATTCCAACGCTTTAAATATCTCCTGAACCCTAGAAATTTATCCCTGCATAGTTCTGCAAAACCCTAAATAGCATCTTCACAATCCTCACGGCGTCAGTTCGCTCATTAAATACCAACCCTTGGGCCTATCGCGTGACAATCGAGAGCTGCCATTGGCTGGCCGTAAAGCCGCTTTGACACAATCAGAGTATACTCTGACAGAGTGGACTCTGATGCCTACTAGGACGCTACTTGGTTCGTGGCAACCCCAATCCGAGTGCACTCTGATCTTACGCTGATGGCGGCGGCCAATCAGAGCGTCCTAGTAGGCATCAAAGTGAACTATGTCAGAGTATACTCTGATCGTCTTTAACCCTAGCTTCGGCCTTACTATGTAACTCAACAAATAAAAAATAAATTTGTTAACTACGATGGATCGTAATGGATGGGCTTCATCGGTTTGTTTTTAAATGACTTTAGCAATTACGTATTGAAATAGGCAACGATTTATGTAGATAAGCTCGCCATATTTTATCAACGCAACCTTTGAAGTAAAATATTATCGTAAATGTGATTTTCTGTTTTAATGTTTTTATATTAGGAGACTAGCTGACCCGCGCGACTTCATCTGCGCATTCTTCGGTCCAGCCGTTCACGCCGCGCCGTTCACGCGTGATGGCGTGACCAAGGGATATGGGAATTCATTTTTTCGCGCAATTTTTTTATATTTTTTCTGTCATAAGAACCTTCTCCTGACAATAACAAACAACCAAAAAAAGAGAGTGAAATCGGTCCAGCCGTTCACGCGTGATGGCGTGACCAAGGGATATAGGGATTCATTTTTATATATAGAGATGTTCAAAAAGTATTTTATCATTGTTAAGACCGTGTCAAGCAGTTAAAACTTTTCGGCGACAACCATCAATTGTATCATAAACTTTAGTTTTTTAATGAACTGAACATCAATTGGCGAATCTCGTAGTAAAACTTTTAAATTGACTTTTTCGGGCAGTCATTTGCTATCGCGAATTAAAAGAGACGAACTACTCAGTATAACATTCAGAAGTTTGGCATTACTATGAGCCACTTTAGGGGTGTGAGGGGTTAAATGGTCGAACACAGAAAACCTGCACATTCACAGTCAAAAAGATAAATAAGTACTTATACTAAGCACAACGGATCTTTAGCTCTCTGAAGTTAGGTGCACTAGACGATTGCGCAGGTTTGGTAGAGTAAGCGAGATAGCACGAAAAATCGTAGTTCAATTTTTTTTAGAACTACTTCAGAGACCCGAGACAAATATATGTAGGTAATACAAACAATTCCCGCGGCGGGGATCGAACCCGCAACCTTCTGCGTCGCATGCGGAGCTGCGCCCACTGCACCACAGAGGTCGTAGCTACCCAAGAAGCCACCTAAATTCAGTAAGGTTAATCAAGGAAAAAATAGTCCAAGTGAAATAAAAACAAATTCTATTATTAATTATCTATTTATTCTGAATTAAAAATGTTACGACAGTAGTTCCCTGTAACCTAAATTTCAGAATTGCCTGGATAAACTATTTTAAGATATAGCCTCCAAGTCATGCCGTAAAGCTTTCTCGTTTTACAGACCAATCAGGTCCGGATCTGAAGGACCAAATAGAAACTTTAGTGTCTATTGATTTTCTAAGTAAAGTTTGAAGATTCCGATTTTCTGTTATTATAATAGAACTAAATATAATATATTAAAAAAAAATATATAAAGATAAAAAAATATATATATATAAAAAATAGAAATAAATATAATATATTTATTTACAGATACTAAGCTACTACATATTTACATATATTTACAAAATACAACAGGATTAGTCAAGCTATCTAAGGATCGTTAGAAAAGATCTATAGATAGCTCCACTGATCCAGGTCACTGTCAGTCGGAAGCGTGCCCAAAACACTGGCGGCATTACCACGCTGGATGGCAATGCTGACCCTTTGAGCCAAAAATGTGCCAGCTCTCGGATCACGCGTCGCTTCGACCAGACGCCCTGAAAGAATTTTGAAAACCCGAAGGGCTCCAGAATAATAATAGAATAGAAAATATACTAACACATGCTATGCAGATAGTTCATACGTGACAGGATGCAAGCTCACGCCTTTTACGAGTTTATCACTGATTTTCGTACGACGTTTGATTATAAATGACAAAAATAGCACATTGAGATGTTACATTTTAAGCGCTTGAAAGGCTTTGTCATAATCTACCCAATATTCGGTAGGTACGTCCAACCTATAATCCTAACTTCACCAGAGAAGTTTACTAGACAAGTCTGAATAGCTTACAGCGGCTTACTACGCCGAATTATCGTCGAACTTGTAGCGGAGTTCGAATAGGGACGCTTCGTTTATCGATGTTTTCAAAACAAAGATGGCTAACGAGAACACGCGATTATATCCTGTCAAATGGGATTACAAAGTGTAGAAGTCGATTTTAAAATGAAAATATAAAAAAAAATGTTACTACTGTTTTGTTTAAAGGAAGTAAATATTAAATTGCTTTTGACTCCTGATTTTTATAATATAAAATTCGTTTCACTTTATTTCCGCCAACTTTTATCCCCAGATCAGAAAGATATATAATATTGATCTGGGAGTGTACTTAAATATATGTCTGTTTTACTTCGATTGTATGTATAATACTTTTTCATCGGATATTTTACTACGTTATCGATGTTTTCCACATAAAGCACATCCTTATTTCGAAACTGGACTACCTACTGTATCTGATGGTGAAGTTGGGAACGGTTTGAAGTTCGAAAGAGTTCGAAAGAGGTTCTTATTGGTCGGCTCTAATTGGCGACACGGTTTTGTAGATTTCTGCCTGATTGGAGAACTTGAAGAAATATGAAATTGGAATTGACTTGAAGAAAGATTGCGTTTAATCCGATCAGCTTGTTGAAAGTTTGCGATGAACCTAAGCATATTTTCACAGTCGATGCTAATTGGCTGAATCTGTGTTATACCACTAGACGTTGCAGTATTTGGAACAACGGAGTGCCAATGTATATTACTTCATGGTACATAAATGAAATCTGACAATGAATGAAAAAAAATCAGAGGCCATATTGTATAATTTACATAGCAATGGACATGGACTTCATTTTGAATTTTGAAACCCATTCTGTACTTTAATTGTCTTTAAGGCTGCTGGCCAGTCATCTACCAAGTCAAGTCAAAAAGCAATGAGCTTACTCATTGCTTTTTGGCACAAATGGCACAACTTTGAATAGTTGAGCAAGTTGACTCTACTCCTGTTCTTTCGCGACCAACAACGTGAAGAGCCAGGGTACCAAACACGAAAGTACCTACTAGATTCTTCGAAATACATTTAAAGACGAATAAAAAAACTTCATTGAAACATCATAATCTCCATTTATCTGATTGTGTGGCCAAAGCATCAGCATTGATTCCTTAGAAACTTCGATAGTACGAGGTACGAGGTACTATTTCAATAATGTATACCTAACTACTTGTTAGAACCTAATATCATTGAGTTTGTCAATCCAGTTCTATAAATGACTTAGACCCAAACCATTCTTTGTAAAATTACGTTTCTGCTCCCATAAATATGATTGGAAGGTTAAGGTCGTAGAAAATCTGACCTCTGAATTTACAGGACTCACTGTGAATTAGTTTGGGTGTAAATTGATCTTTATGACGCTAACTATTGGATTCAATATGGCGTGCGCGACCCTACGGTAGAAAAATTGGGTCATTGTAGGCGTAATAGCTTGTTCCGGGTCATAGGAGGCATGTCGGCCTTTCGTAGCTCTGATTTTGTATGTAGGTAAGTTCAACTGAAATTATGTCTTATGGAGGTTAACTGAATATAACATCCAAAGGGTCTTTCCTTTAAAAAATCTAAGAAATGCAAGAAATAATGATTGGACTACGAAAAATTGCAAGATAACATTCCTACTTTTTGGTAAAAACAAGACCTTCATTCATACGACTAAAAGATCATTTTGATAATCTTGTGTGTAATATTCGATACTTCTGTGAGTATAGGGAGCCTCACACTGCGACCCTCATAATATCTATAGGGGCGCCGTCAACACAAGGTGCGGGGTCAATAATAGGAGGTCAAATATTTGCGATGCCGGCGCGGGCCCGTCACACCCGAGATGTTTGTTCTCGGTGGATGTGAACATGGTGATGAGGAATACGATTTAATAGCTTTGTAGATAGAACATTTTATATTCACAATCAACATCACATATTTTAATAGTATTCCAAAAACGACACCCCACGATTCAAACCCAAACGAACTTTGTCATCATCATTTCATATTATTTTCATTATTTTTCTTTACTTTTATACATTTTTGCCTGTCTATGAGTACCTACCGAATAAGCCATAATCACAGCATCCATTTTTTACGTCATTTTCACAGTATCCATCCATTTCTTTTGCTATATTTACATTGTTATCAATGAGTATAATACACAATTATTGCTGTTAAGTTGTGGAACTCCATTCCTCAAGTCATCCGGGAAAGCACGTCTGTCACTATTTTTAGGAATAAGTTGAAGGAGCAGTTTCTATCGCTTTAAATATTTATTATTGTTTATGTATCTTTGTATACATGCTATAACTTAGTTAGTATATACATATATTATGTATATTTTTTTATGTTATGCTTTTTATATTTATGTATGTTTATTATATTTTTACGTATGTTTAAATAAAAATATTTTCTGTCATTCTCATTGTACATGTACCCACTATCTATTTTGCACATCTCTCTAGCCTCAAAGGTTTGCTGGAAGAAAACTCTTTGTAGGGTTAAGCTCGCCTTTGTACATGTCCTTTTTTATGTTATTATCCTGTGTGTCTATTTGTACAATAAAGAATAAAGAATTAAGAATTATCACTTATTTAGCAGAAATTTATAATTTACCTATAGTAATTTATTTTATCCGAAATCGCTTCTCTCACATCACCTACGCAGCCCTACATCCTCATAATACATTGTTGGATTACTACGCGGGTCGGGTTACGTTTTTATTTATATATTCTGCGTAAGTCGGAGACTGGGCTGTTTTGTTTATTCCATAAAGATATAGTTTTCGGTATGAACGAGACAAATCCTTGGATAACCTCATGTGTTATTCAGAAGGTGTGAGGACTGCTCATTGATTCACGAATATATTTTTTTGCTTGACAAAATTGTGTCCTTCATTGCATAAATGGAGAGTTTGGGGTCGCATGATATTTTTTCGGATCCAAATCTATGGAATATACTTCTGCATCAGGGAAAACTTATTTTATAGTAACATTACCTCTGTGGCGCAGTGGGCGAAGGCCCACCTGCGACGCAGAAGGTTGCGGGTTCGATCCCCGCCGCGGGACAAATGTCTACAGATATTTGTCTCGGGTCTGGATGTTTCTATGTATAATATGTTATTCAAATATAATATGTTATTCAATGTGTGTCAAAAAGTGAATAAGTAGTATATCAGTCATCTAGTACCCATAACACAAGTTCTGCTTACTTTTCCAGTCCAGCATTAATTATTTTAATGTATTTATTAAAAATGCACTGGTTTTTACCCCACGTATCAATGTCGATGACGAACCAAATACAGACGAGTTAAGACATTTTACTTAATAAAATAATCTTTATTCATTGTCCAATTTCTGATATAAATGCCAGTGTTCATATAAATGAAAATGTAAGATCTCATTTACAGTAGACCAAATCACACCACATCACATCAATCAAACATCGTCCTTGTTACAACCAAAAAAACTAATAAATGTCATAGTAATAATGATAGTAATAATTATTACTATCATCAACCGTTTGGATGACCACATTCATTGAAGTAACTCCGACGACATATTTCCCGAAAATCATATATCTCTACGATAACAATACATCACCCTAACATTCAAATTCCGGTCATCATGCATATGTATGTGGAATTAAATTAATTATGATTAACACCTGTGACTAATGGTGAACCACATCTTATTGGCAATGCTGATGGGTCAATATTGAAGGCAGTTAGCGGTATTGTGGCGATTAGTTTCAATAAGGGGGAGAAGGGGTCGCGGTTCGTTTAAACCGACCGATGGTCTTTAATTGTTTGCAATTGGAAATAGTGAATGAATTTTGTGGATTAAAGTTTTCGGTATGTTGTGTATCGTTCGTATTTTGTTTTATTTCATTGAATAAGAATAATAAAGTTTTATTTTCTCCACATCTTTCATCTATCTCTATCTATCTTTCATCGATGACTGCAAAATAACAAGTTTTGTTTAAAAAAAAAGGTAATCATATTTAAATATGTAATATAACATTTAAAATGTCTTCAAGTCGCGAAAGTTTAAAATGTGTAAAAAGGTAATCGTCGATAAAACATTAAGTTTTATTTCCTACCATGCAAAATAACAACAAAATAAAAAAAATAGTTTCTAAAATATAATCATCGTTTTCTGATTTCTGCATCTCAAAATGATTCATAATTTTACAGTAGACACTTTAAGAACCTCCCGCATACTTCCAGATTCCAGAACGACCTCACCCCTTTTCAGGAAATAAATTCATACAATTTACAGCACGCATACAAGTTACGGCAAGAACCGTTAATAATATAGTGTCGGTGACAGCTCGGTAGGCTCTCCAGAGATCCACTCGCGGGTCTCTAGAGAGCGCCTAGCAAGCAGGTGTCGCTCGTAAATTACGAACTACGGAACCGCGGCGTGAATTTAAAAATACTTTTTATACACCCTGTAGTTATATATTTAAGTAGTGCAGAAAACGAGTAGTTTTTCAATGGTTAGACGCATTTTTAGGAATGCATTACCTGATAGTTATTTCATTTACACAAGTTATACAGAAAGTGACGATCTCTAGTCTCTTAATTTTTTTTTTCTGTCAGGTTAAAAAAATAACAAATGATAAAAAGAATAGGCAACTATTACTATATTACAATATAAACTATTACTATATTACAATATAAACTATAAACTATTACTATATTACAATATTATCCGCGGTCCCTCGGGTTTTTTTTTTTCGGGATAATAAGTAGCCTATGTCCTTCCCTGGGATACAACCTTTAACTATGCCAAATTTCAGCTTAATCTGTTCTGCGGTTTGGGCGTAAAAGCGTAACAAACACAGACAGACAGACAGACAGATAGAGTTACTTTCACATTTATAATATTATATATGGAAATATGGAAATATGGATATGGATTTATAGATATATGGATATATGGATTATTATTGTAACGAAACCTAGGTACTTAAATGTACTTTTTTGGAAATAAAATAAAATAATTAATTCAAACCCAATTTGAACACTTGCGTAAATAGAGACTGATTTATTTATTTAAACGATTTCAAAGTATTTCCAATTGCACAAAGTGCTTCAGTAAAGTACGTGTTACCTGGAATAATTTAACTATTAAGTAAATTAATAATCGTATTACGTATTATAATAACTATAGGTATAATATTATTATGCAGGTACATACTTATATGCTTCGAATAAATGCAACATTTGAGTTTACTTTTACGACGGGCTGTTTATTTAATTTGCATTATTATAATATTTTTGTCATAAAAACCTCACGCGAAAAAATAATAATTCACTATCCTTCTCTTATCTAGATTTCTAAGCGTTTTGTGGACGAAAAGTGTTAAAAAAAATGCATGTGAGTTTCGTGGAACACTCAGTTAAAACGAAGTTTCAACTTTGGGCATTTGTCCAATAAATTATTGTCAAACATTAAAGTCCTAACTAACAGTGTAACAATCTATGGACTGTTTCGCGTCTACGTAGCACTCTATGACGTTTTGACCTATGTATGTGTCGTGGCGGTTTTTTTTTCTAGCCTCTCCATCGATACCGTCCGAAAAAGAACTTTGTTCCAATACATAAATAACAAATTTGCCATCAGACACATAGACAGAGAGGCCATAATTATCACATAAATCCTAAAAACCTAATCGAGCGCCATCTAGTACCATTTTTTTTTTTTTTTAATTTATCGTTAGAAGTAAACGCACTCCACAAAATAAATACTTAGCTGATAAACATTGTTGAGGCAAGCCAAGTGAAAGAGGAAGCGATGGTTGCCATTTCCGGTCAGCGATCCTTTCCACTGAATTATGAAGTATTTCCCATTACAATAGAGGCATAATTTAGAAAGTAGGCTATGTCGATTAAATTGCTTTGAAGATATAACGATTTAAAAGGTTCTAATGGATTAAAAAATATACCTCCGTCTACGTTTAAGTTATGATCTAAGTAAATAAAGCCGACTTCTTAATAAATTAACTTTTCATAAAAGAAAAAATATCTTGCCTTACTTGTAATAGTAAAAACAAGTCTTGAAAATAACTGAAACAGTATGTTAAGCAGGAACACAATTTTATTCGTGGTTTGTTGTGTGTCGCCATCTAGTTTTTTACAAATGAATGAAGTCTCAGATCTTTAAAACAGCCATAAATACAGTCTATAAAAGTCCTATGATCTATACTCGGAATCACAGATGAAAGCGTCCACTCCAGGCGCCCGTAAACTAATGTTATTCGCGTAACGCGCCTTATGGGAGCTCTCGGACCTCTAGACCCATAAATTTTTCATGAGCCGTTCAAGCCACTGTGCTGATTGAAAAAGAAAAAAGAAAAATCGTTCACAATATTGGCTGCTGATTGGGCAAACGTCGATTGAGTTGGCAGGCTTTGTTTTGAAATTGGAATGTTAAGTTAAATGTTAAGCTCTTGCTTAGACAAGATTATGTATCCATACTCCATACTAATATTATAAATGTGAAAGTAACTCTGTCTGTCTGTCTGTTTGTTACGCTTTCACGCCCAAACCGCTGAACAGATTTTTTTGGCATAGTTAAAGGCTGTATCCCAGGGAAGGACATAGAATAAGAATAAGAATAAGAATAAGAATAAGAATAAGAATACATTTATTTGACACACACAACACAATACAATGAAAATAGAACATCAAACATTTATAAAACACGAGTGGGTACAAAGAAACATTAAAAAAACAATAAACTAAAATAAAAACAAACAAATAGGCTACTTTTTATCCCTAAAAAATGAAAAAATCACGTGGGACCGCGGGTCACACCTGATAAAATCATACTATTCCCGTTATATCCACACAAAACCCGCCAACCAAATTATTTGACCTCCCAAATGTTTGGTCATAATGACGGTGTGTTTTACAAACATGCAATGTAACATGCCCCAGTTTATCGGCAAATGCACATAAAGAGAGCGATGACGAATGTGTTATAAAGTACCCTCTTGTATAGAGTGCTTATCTCTTACGTTCCGTTTCACTGTTTACACGGGTTTAAACTATAAATCAAAATAAGAACGCGACGCTTCCATAAATTCACGCGCAGTTGTTCGTGTCTTTGACGTAGAGTTAGAAATTGGGTGAAAAGAAACGTGAAGTTTTGTTATTCTTCTCCAAAAATCAACTCTATAAACGAAGTTGTTTTTATAGAACTGTATGCAAAATATTGCATGATGAAAAAATACCTGCCAATTATGTTCTTAATGTTCTTAACGCATTTTTTACAAAAATAAAAAAAATATTGGTCTCCAAAACTAGATAATCAAAAGAACCAAAAATTTAAAAGTTGCTACATATTCTTAGAAGGCTTCATAGAAATATGAATTTATTTGAAATAATTTCGTAAAACTGAAGGAAAACTGTAATTTTCCGAGAAATACATAACCATTGTTCTTTATAAAATGGCGGCGCTAGACGACGCTCAAGCCCCAGCTAATAACAACCTGTCAAAGTAATTAATACTCTCAAACAAAACGAAGGATTAAATTCAATAGTAACTCGACGAAAATTCCAAGGCTCGGTAATCTTATCCGCTCCAATCCCGTGCCGGCCAGTTTTATAGAAATAAACCTATTAGAGTCGCGCTATGCTGCTTGAAACCGGTTCAAAAAAGGATTTACTCTGTAAAGAGAGATTACTCCTGCTGACAAGTAGCCGCGACTGTCTATTGTTCGAACTTCGCATTAAAGTTCGTTTGCATGGAGCGAGTTACTTGATCGAGTTACTCAAGTATTCTTACATAGTCTACACAATCTACACTTAATTTAATTTCGCGATTACCATTCTTCACGCTACTAACGATGAATCCCTGAAGGTACTACATAAACACATTTGTAGGTAAATTAGTTTATTAGTATGACAAAACTCCAGTTAACATAGTGATCAATTTCACTATTTTAGACGGTCCAATGCTATCACTTCTTATCACACTCGCTCGATGCAAACGCAACACTCGACGGAGATTTAAGTTTTAGTTATCTTGCGTGGCTGACACCTGGATTTATACACTTTGACAGCTGTATTTTTATAAATAATAAAAGTTATTTCGCTTTTTAAATTATAATTTGTATTTTATAAGTTATAAGTCAATTTATTTATTTATTTATTATTTATTTTCACAAAAAAAAGGAAAATACCTGCTATACCCTATAATCGTGATCCTGAATACGCTGAAATGGCTGAACAGATCTGGATGAAACTTGGAATTTGGAATAGATGTAAATCGTAGCCATGAAAATTAAAAACTTATTTAAATTAGGCTATTTATAATGGTGGTTTTGTACCACCATTATACACATTTATAGCAAGCGAAACTGCGGACAAAAGCCTAATATTTACTAAGAGCTAAAAATAAATGTTAATTCCCTGGTCTTCAGTCTTGTAGAAATATAATTTCTGTTGACCTTTTACCTATTGTTCTTCTCTCTAGCCACCTTTTTATTTTTTACATTCAAATTGCCGTACAGTCAGCAACGAAAGTCGATTAACAGTAAGATTTTTTAATACATAATTTATTTTAAGATATTAAAATTATATAAAAATAAAATTATTATATATTATAAAAAAATTAACTTTGAGCAAATAATATGGCCTGAGACTTCATCCATACTATCCATATCTACCCATACTAATATTATAAATTATGTGAAGGAAACTCTGTCTGTCTGTCTGTTTGTTACCTTTTCACGCCCAAACCACTGAACCGATTAGGCTTAAATTGGTATAGATAAAGGTTGTATCCCAGGGAGGGACATAGGCTACTTTTTTCCCGAAAAAATCCCGAGGGACCGCGGGTCACACTTCTAGTCTTCAAATTTGTCAAAATTTTAATCATTTCGGAAATATTTAGATTCGTAAAACATCAAATGTTAATCGACCTTCGTTGCTGACTGTACCTTGGCCGTACCTAATATCAACCTACACGCGGCTTGACTCACTAATTATATTCGCGTAGGTCAATGAAACTCCAAATAATATTCTAATTTTTAGATTAGGTGTTCCATTTTTGATTTCCAAAAGTCTTAAATCTATTTTCGTGTTACACTCTAGACACATTTTAGATTTAAAAGTAAGTTAAAGTAAGTAATTATGTTACACTTTAGACATTTTCAAAGCATCATAACGGTGAAGGAAAACATCGTGAGGAAACCCGCAGCTTATAGTTAACTCCACACGTATTGACGTTGTCTTTCCTGTGGACCAGGCTGATTAAGCTGAGAGGAAGGTTTAGGTGCTGGGTAATCCTATTCCATCTCAAACTATGTCCCAGACACTATTACAGCATATTTATGTTATACTTTACACATTTTCAAAGCATCATAACGGTGAAGGAAAACATCGTAAGGAAACCCGCAGCTTAGTCAGCTCCAAACTTATTGGCGTTGTTTTTCCTGTGGGCCAGGCTGATTAAACTGAGAGGAAGGTTTAGGTGCTGGGTAATCCTATTCCATCTCTATATCGTAGGCACTACAGCGTCCCGTTAAGTGTAGGTATAGATTGCCTCCTGACGGTGTATAAATCATATAATATATTTTTCAAAGCATCTTGTACTCCTTGAAAATAACTCAGATATTGTCTAGCAAGCTGGTGCGATTGTCTATAGTTTATACAAATAGTGAATCTGTTTAATTTACGTTTCATTTCAAAAATCTAGAATTGTCTGCAACTTCATTAGTAAGATGAAGCCTGAAGCAAATCCCTGCGCAGAATAGCCATCAAAGATCTTTACGCTCCTTTGTCGTTCGGAACAAAAAGACGCTGCACAATTCGAAAGAAACTCTTGTCGCTCCAATTGAGTCTAAATGGGATCCACTGAGTCTAGACTCCGTATTCAAACTCCGTGCTCAAGGCTGATACTGACAAATTCAGGAAGCTGATTTACATGTTAATGTGTTATTGACTGATGACTAGAAGATCCCATTGAGTGTAGAGGCTAGGTTCACTTTTTAAACTCATTGTTTTTGAGAAAATGAAGCAAAATTTTCGATTCCGACGACTATAAAAAAATATAAATTATAGGTTTAGCTAAAAGCGACATCCTTTCGTCGTTTGATTCTGAATGTAACTTCGGACAATGAGCATGAGTTCACTGAGTGAAACTAATATATATATATGGATAAAACATGAGCTTATAAAAAAATCCATTGTTACAACACGGATTTTGTGGCCGAATGGTAAGGCACTCCGGCTTTAGGAGGATCGTCTGATCATTGCATGTTCGAGTCGAGAATTGCAAGTTTTGATAAGACTTTTCATTTTCTCAAAAACAATGAGTTTAAAAAGAGGACCTATGCTTTTTTTGATTATGGGACGAGTGCGTATGTATTAAGTTTAAGTTTTATGAACCCGTTGGTTTTATCGAAATGTTTATCAGAGGATCTCGACGCTTGTAACTTCAAGCCAAGGTAGATATTCTCTATCAAATTATTCAAGATCCTATAAAGATATCTAAGGAACGTGTCTATAACGGGTAGTCAAATATTTAGCACACGACCACAAACTTGTCAAATGTAGTCACATTTGAGAATAAGGTAGCAGATTGCTATACAAGTTGTAATCAAATATCTTAGCAAACGGTAGTGTAATTCAAAGCCAACAGTTTAAATAGACAATGAAACGGAATAGTAGGATAACGGAAACATTAAGTTCGTATGAGCTAGGGTATGAGTAATAAATTGATAAATGATTTTGACGTCCTCTGTGGCGCAGTGGGCGAAGGTCCGCCTGCGACGCAGAAGGTTGCGGGTTCGATCCCGAATGTTTGTATAACCTACAGATATTTGTCTCGAGTCTGGGTGTATCTATGTATAATATGTATGTATTTACAAACAAAAAGTATATAAGTAGTATATCAGTTATCTGGTTCCCCATGTACAAGCTTTGCTTAGTTTGGGGCTAGATGATGCTGTGTGAAATGTCCAGCATTATTTATTTATATGTTTAATGAAGATTTTTTTTATTAATGAAGTTTTTTGCGTGTTTGTTAGAGCGTATTTACACTCTTGCCAAGCCTCAGCCAACCTATCGTGCAAGCGAGAGAACATGATAAGCGCTCCGAGTATGGCAGCACGGTTTGACTAGTGTGTAAATTCGGCTTTAGACAGAAAAACCCAAATTTCATTCCATAGATGAGTACATCTATGGAATTTTTTTTAGGTAGTGACACACAAATAAAAATAATACTTACTGATTGCCAAAGTGATAAGAAATGCGCTAAAAAACTTGACTTAAACTCGCTGCTTATTACATAAACGTTAAACCTTAGTTGAACCCCATGTGGACACATGTCAAAACAAAACTGTTACCACAAAAAAGCGTTCTACATACAAGTATTTAAATATAGTTTTTCTAGGGAACAGTTTTTTAGTTAGACTCGGTCTAAATTCGGCACATTTTCTTGTAACAAGTATACCCCATAAGTAAACCTCGCCTATAAGTAAGTTTATTTTTCTTAAAAGTGGCAACACCTAATTAGGAAAACAAGTTTAATCACATTAGAATGGTTTTATTTTCCATTTTCCAATTTACAATGATCTTTGCTCGACAACATTTTTAAAAACAATTGCATAACTCCCCACTTGTCACTGTCACAACATTATTTATCTATGACCTGACCTGCACTGGACACCAAGGAGTATTTACCTAGGTATCACCAAAAAGTTTCACTAAATAGGTACAAAAACGCTAACATAATAATGTAACCGTTTAAGACCAGCGGAATGATTATGGCGGTCGATGTGACCAGAATGACTTGTTAAGTACCAATTACACTGAGATTTGCCATTCGCTAAGAAAAGAACCTATTTAGGAACCTTTCATGCTCTTAGCACTAGTTATGTTATGACTATTGGAACGTAGAGTTAGTTAAGAAAGAAATCTTATCGGAACTAGTATGTGGCTAGTACCTATGTATCACATACTCCGAAGCGAAAAATCGATGTGCGGCCCTTGGGATCTAGAAGCTGGAAAGAACGCGCCCACATAATTATAAGTTATTTTTTTCTTTTGTACTTCAAATCATTAGGTGGGCGGTATAGTCGCTCAGCGACAAAGCCCTTTTATTTTTTGTTCATATAAATTAAAAAAAAAAACCTTTTTGGTACAGGGTTAATACAATTAGTTGCCATTATTAAAATGAAGAAGAAGAAACCAAGATGTGAAGTTACGAATGTTACGATGAAGGATGTTACGGATGTTACTGATTGGGCAGTGTAGTCGCTCAGCGACAAAGCCCTTATCTTTTTTGTTCATGTAAATAAAAAAAAAATTAAGTTGTCTGAAACGCACTTGCGTAAATACCTACAGTACTAAAAACTTGTGCTAATGATACCGGTCGTCACTACATAAAAGGAGAGTTCGAATAATTAATATTAGGGGTCGGGAAGCTACTCGATTATTATCTTCTACAACTTAATTAAGTTAAATGAATTTAAATTTCCTATTCACTGATGAAATGTGTGGTAACTAAATGTTTTATTTTATGCATTCCTCAATAATTATAACTAAGCAATAGTTTGCGCTTAATAATTACGTTTAAAAAACTAAAAAGAAAACCGACTTCGATGGCGCGGCGTGGCTCAGACAGTGGCGTCAAGTGAAGATGATGAGTTTTGAGTGTTACGGGGAAACTATCAATTCCTCAGGAATAAAATTTATATGGAACCACCTCAGGAGTATATTCTTTCAAACTAAAAATAATTTTGAAATTAGGTCTACAAATGGAAGAATAATCGCGTAACAAGATACAAAAAACATACAGACTTGAGAACCTCGTTTTTTGTAGTCGGTTGAAAATGTTTTACGACTGAATAAAAATATATTGTTTTGCATAATTGTCTTTATGGAGAAGATGAAGTGACGAAAACACTACAAAATAAGTGCTCCTTTTCTGCACCATCTGAGTATGTAACATGTTCACGTTTTAAACGATTTTTTTTACTACAAACTACAAAAACAGCAACAAAATTACAAAGCACCTCAGCTGCTCGAAGTTTCCAAAAAATGTTTGCGACAGTTCCACACCAACCAATGTAAAATCTGTGGTTCCGTGGTAGTTTTTAAACAGAAAAACTCTTCAAACTTGTCCATAATGCCTCAAAGATGACAGCGTACAGTCAACAGCGGAATTTAATCACATTTTAAGCTGTCAGTCAAACTTTCTTTTCTAAAGTTTTAGATTGGTCGCAAAACATTTTAGTGGTCATAACTGTAAAACATAGGTAAGTTTTTACGAAATGTCACTAAGTAATAGGTATGGATTTTAAATGACGTAGGTATCTAAAATTTATATTAACGGGTGCATTTTATTGTATTCTTCAGTAGGTAGTTAGTTCATTCAAACCAGTGCAGTGCGTAGAAATAATTTTAGGGCGCCTCCCAGTGGCGTAGCTAGGTAGCCAAGGGCCCTGATGCAAAATAAACCGGGGCCCTAACTGAACGGTTTAGGTTTTATCAAATCAAAATATGCAGGGTGTGGCAAAATGTGAACGTATTTGATTTTATTGTAAAAACTAACGATTTGATTCGTCATTTACTGGGTAAGTATTTCAAAAATCTAATAATGCAGTTGTTTTTATTTTCAAAATAATCATACTAAGAACAAAACCTTCCGGAGTCTTCGGGACTCAGACTCAGGGCCCCTTGAGCTTGGGAGCCCCGGCGCACTGCACCGCCTGCCCTTCGGTAGCTACGCCACTGGCGCCTCCTTTCGTGTAATGGATGCAAGAAAGTGTCTTGTTCAGCAATGTCTTGTAAATCATATTGGTCGAGTGTACATTAGCATTAAGTTAATCAATTCCGCTATGGCCACCAGTTGGTGGGGTGGGTCGGGTTTGTCCAATTGAATAATCAATCAGCAAAATGCAAATGGCTCTGGCAACAGGCGTCAGGACTGTTTTGCAAGAAGCTCGCCTAGAATTGCGGGTTAGGATTTATGAGGGTAGACGGAGAAAAGCGCAGCGCTCGCGCTAAAAGTTGACGGACTTTATTGAGTTCATCGAACCCGTGTTCTTTGTTGCAAGCATGGTAAATGCTTGCAAGAACAGTCACAGGAAAAACGACAGCAGTTCTTTCGAAAGACTCTCCGGCGGTTGATGATTTATTTGGGAAAATGATACCATTTCCTATAGCTACGAAACTTGAACCTCCTCTACTGATAGAACAAGGAAAAAATAGGACCTATTCAGAAGAATTACGTTTGTGTACCTAAAAACTTAGGCCTTTACATCTATATTAGATGATTTATACAGCGTCAGGAGGCAACCAGCTATGCCTACACTCAACGGGACGCTGTAGTGCCTGGGACATTGTTTGAGATGGATGGCTTGCCCAGCACCTTAACCAAGTGTACCTAGCACAGAGCATAAACCTTCCATTCTAAAAAAGAAAACTCAGATTTTTAGGCCAAATTCACCCCTATTTACCCCAATCAGATAAATAAAAATCGACACTTATCCCTTTCAGTTAACTTTTCGGATTGCCCAGAAGCCTAGTATTACTCGTATAGCCGGCTTATCCCCGCAGACCCGCACCGATCCGTGCTGACTCGACTTCGACACCGGAGATTAGGTTTTCGAAGAAACTAAAGCCGATATAGTTCTCACGAAGGGTTGGTCACTGTGTGTGTAGATTTTTTTTTTGTGTGCGTAAGATAATGAGCGCTCATTCGTCCTTGGAGGACACCGGACACTTGGCACAATACAAACGATGTTATATAATGTAGGTATGCATAATATAGGTAGGTAAATAATAACAATTTACGTTATTCCATTTCTAACACATTAATAAAAAACAAAAAGCCTACAAAATCAAAATGACCTCATTGTAACTCCTCAAAAATTGTTTTTTTTTTATTACGTCAGTAATTCTTAGTAGCCGCAGTATTAGAAAATCTTAGGTAGGTAACTGACCGTCCATTTGAGAAAATAGTCTTATATCTGAAGTCTAGAAACTTTAGCAGCGTTTAGGTTTAAAACTTAGAAAAGAATTGAGATCTTTCAGGTATTACGATAGAGCATTTACAGACTTTGGCAGACTACTTGATAGATTGATCAATACTTTGAATTGGGTCGTATTAAAGTCGTATATTTGGCAACTTACTAAATATCTTTTTCATCTCACTAGCTCAAAGAGGGCGATTTTGCCGCGTAAAAACAGTGAGCAAAACTCTACTTTGCTCACACTATGTGGAAAAGTGATTTGAATTTAGGATGCTCCAAGCAATGAGAATCGAATAGCATTAGTAGGCCAAGGTGGTCTGGTTTTTGGACTTTAGCCTGCCACTAGCGGGGGAAAAAAAATTAGCGGGAATTGGTTTTCCTTACATCTTGTATCCCTTTCGCTAGCAAGGTTGTATGTATCACACGAGAGCAAAATATCAATCAATCAATCAATCAAGTATTTATTTCAGGAAACTTAAAATACAGTAGGTTATAATTTTTACTACAGCTAAAGAGTAAAACTACATTGTTGTAATTATTAGCTTAGGTATAGGTATAGCGTAGGTAATTTTACATATTTTTAGTGTACTTTAAACCTGTATCTGTATTATACAATTAAAACGTTGAACCTTGCTCTTACTAAGTTAGAAACTTGTATTAAGACGCAAGGGTCTCTGCTTCAGCTCATATTATACTGTTATAGGTAGTTGTATAAAGTAAATATTTTTTGGCGTTACCAAGTACTTTTGTCCAATAATGCAACGGGCAGCTAAGTTTAAAAGTTACAAAATTAAAGTTTCAAAAGGTTACCAAATGTATCTTAATCTAATGAGTCTGAATGAAATAATTTGTTGTTTGTGCTTTTGAATCCCTCACTACACTCAGGATTCTAACTTAGAATCACTCGCGGGATTCACACTCAGCACTAATAGTAACAAAAACTTATTTTGCTTCCTTGTGGTACAATGTAAAATTTTTTTAATAGATCACCCAAAATAAAGTAACCTACTGTTTTTGCTCTGAATTTTCACGTATTTACTCATACATTTTGAATCTAAGCTTTTTAAAAGATTCGAAGGTTCATAATAAATCTGATTTCACTTTGATTTTGAAGATGAACCTAGCATTAAAATTCTAGCCTAAATATAAATAACCTTTCCAACAAACATTCAAAGACCTGACATCGTATTTAACTTGCTCATCATTAGGGAAAATGAATCGTAACCCGGCGAATTTCCAGCGCTCAGCATTTTCTATCAACATTTGGAAGCTTAAAAACGAGCATGTAATCAACAAATTAACAAATTGAAAGCGTTTCTGAAAAACAGCGCATTCATACTCATCGCTTGACAAGCGGCAACCTTTATATGACGTTCGTAAAAGAAATGTTCCGCTAGATACAGCTAGCTCGTAAATTTTAAGTGATTCCAGTGGTGTTTTAGTAAATGTGTCTAGGTTCTGACTTTAGTATGTACAGCACAGTTAACAGACGTCTTAAAGCCGCACTGGGAGTTGTTAAATGGCTACTCAAATCATTACTACCTACAGATTTTTTAATTTAAATTGTAAGGAACGATTTAAGTAACCATTAAATGTTTTTAACTACAGCGTCCCGTCAAGTGTAGGCAAAGGTTGCCTCCTGACGCTGTATAAATCATCTAATATAGATGTAAAAGGCCTAAGGCAGCTATAAAGCTATATGTCATTATTGTTCGAAAACTCACGTAAAATGATAATAAAATATAAAAAATGTTGGTTCCGTAAACAATACCACCAAAACAACATCTGTAATATACCAGCGGCCGCTTCGCACAAACTCTACTCTAGACGTGGCACTCAGTACCGAGTGAGGAGGAATGTATTAGCAATATCCCTGGTTATTTCATTAACCCTGCTTTTGGTGTCCGGGCTATAAATCAACGTCCGTGTAATTACGGACGGTGACTGATGTTGGGCTCGCATCGCGGCTTGAATACGCTAAGATGGACTATGAGCGAAGCGGACAACACTAAATATATTAGATAGCCCACAGCTGATTTATTTGGTAGAATTACTATTAATTTTGGACAACTTGGGATGTTGGTGTTGGCATGTATGCACAATTTCAAAAAGATTTGCCTGCTACATAGGTACTACGCCAAACAATGATACAAGATTTTTGCAGTGCTTAATATTTTAATCCAAGATAAGCGCTACGCCACTTTTCTGCTACGTTATCTACGCATTTCGTGATCACACTATCACTCGCTATGAACTCCACTACGACCTCCAACATTCTACTAGCGTGGCTACGCTAAGTGGCTACGCCTATATCACAACATGTTCGCTACGCTCTTTCCACCCAACTATCACACATCTAAAGCACGCTCCGCTCAACGCTGCGCTCGCCGCAATATTTCCATTTGCGACCTAGATTTCGTAGATTGCACTCAGGGTTAAGGAAGGCTATCGGACTGTAAGCGTAGAGTGCTCGTTCTCTTTTGTGTACGCTTTCAAATGGGTTAAATGTTTTGTGTAAGTTGCCTTGTAATAGCATTTTTGCAGCTTTACGGCTCCACAGGGAAATGTAAATGAAATTTCCTTTGTTTATATAATGGGAGGAAATGAATACTTGCTTTGGAAAATACCGAAAGTGGAAAGTTCTGATTCTGCAAACAAGTAATGAACCTATCAGAAAAATAATAAGTTATATTTTATAACTGTTTCTCAAATGAATTTATCTCGAATTTATAGCATTAAATAGGCATAAAGTACACCTAAAGATAATCTATAAAAAATGATTTCACGTTTCTAAAAGGGATTAATCTGAAGAGACAAGGTAAAACAATTCATTGAACATAATTTCATCTTTCTCAGTCTATATGTACGAATTACAGTTATATCTCGATCTCGTAGAAATTATTATCTACTATTAAAATACTGGTTTCTAGTAAATATGAAGAAGCTTACTTCTTATATGCCTTCATTCCTTATTGCGGCTTCCGAAGCCTGATTATAGCGATTGAGAGCAGACGCTGAGTGCATTTTTCAATGGCGCGATGTTAAAGTGTTATTTGAACGAGTGCCGCTCCATCATTCATGTGTGCCCAGACGAGGGTAAACGAACAAAATAAATACGAGCTCTAAAGATTGCGACCGCAGGTAGTATCTACAGAAACTCAATATGGACTTGTTTCATTGAGAGCTGATTAACGATTTCTTAAGTAAGCAAACTCACTACATGAAAGGAATTAACTATAAGATATTTTTTAAATGCATAGGGTATCAGAATTACACGTATAAAAAGCTGCAAAAGCTAATCCAGTTCCAAATGTTGCAGCCAATGTTTTGTTCTGAGAAATGCTCAATTTCTTTGAAAACCCCAATTTTGGTAGAAGCTCAAAACGATTAAGGAAATGATACGATACTCTCTGGCAGAACCATCTCACTGATTGAATATACTAAAAAGAAAATAGCTTAATTTCTCTATTCTCATAAATCAAAAATCCAGACTTCTAAAAACATTCTTCAAGATCACGATTGAAGCATAAAAATTCAATTATCCATTACAAAGAAAACTCAGAGTAATAATGAAATCGACTTGAATTCCCTTTCTTGAAACCAGAGAGACCAATTTAGAGAAAACTACAAAAAACGAGAAAGAACGGTCCTGCTATTTAGCGAGCAACAGAAAGGCAATTTTCTATCCTATTTCAGTTGGATTCCCGAATTATCTGCAATCAATCGAACAAAAGAAGCCAAGTTATTTCTCTAACGATTTATCACAGTCATTTGTTAGACAACAGCCTGTATTGTTTACTTGGCAAAATGATATGATTAGTGCTGAGGCGCTTTTCTGTACCTCTTTTCAGTTTATACTCAAGCATGGATTAAGTCGTAAGATTTAAGTCGTACCACGATGGTCGTGCTTGGTCGTTCTTGATATATCGTCGAAGTTAAGCAACGTTCGAAACGGTCTGTAAGTGGATGGGTGACCGCCAATGGCATTTTCATCTGAGCGTTTCCGTGCTTCGGAGGGCATGTTAAATTGTCGGAACCTAGGAACGGAGGCCTAGAAGCGGCCTAATAACTCCGTCACCAGAGTTGGCTACTGAATCATACGAACTTACTTTTTTTAGTTCTCTAACTTGAGACACTACTTACGCTTGGTGGACTAGAGCCTTGATGACTTAAATGACATCATACCTTGCTTTGATAGGCTCTAAAGGGATATTTTGCCTAGTAAATTAATAAACATGTGACTTTCCATAACCAAACTTATCAAAAATGTAATGTAAGTAGGGCGTAAGTGTACTGTAAACGTAAACGTAAACAGGTTCACGATTGTATCCCCAAGGTGCGGTAGACATTATCTCAGATCTTTTTATGTTACTTATTCCAGATCCTATGAAGATGTCTAAGGGGTTAGTCAGAGGCATGTTCAAACACATATTTGATACATGCCCACATCTTGCAGAAGTTAGTATTCCATACGTGACAGGTTGCAAGCCCATCGCCGCCTATAAGAACACTAACTGGTTTCTAAGTGTACTGTATTGACAAGATATGAGCAAATAACAGAAAAAGGACCTTTTATCTCTTCCCACGCCTACCATCCACCCTCAGAGACTCTAAGTATTATTAGGACCCAAAGAATAACTGTAGGTTTTAAGTTTCAAGGCTGGAGTGTAGAGATTTCTTTTAGGTCTATGTTCTACCCTCTCCCGTATCAGTGCTTATTATTATTATTATTATTATTATGTCCCATGTCATATATTAGTCGTATATTGGCCAGGTGTATTGGCCAACGAAACAACTTGGGGCGTCCTTGCTGAGGACTATTATAGTCTACTAATGCCTTAGAATGTTACAGAAGCGACAAGTATGGTTGTTTTAAAAAAACATTAATTTATTGATACCTATAGTTTAAAAATTGTAGAAAGTAGGTACGTTTAAGTATTATATTGCTGGTCTTCAACCAGTACAATTCTGTACTAGCACCATGTTCTTTGAGAAATAAACATTTTTAACCACATAGTCCTCAGCAATGCAAGCCCAAAAAAGAATCTAAACACTGGCTATGTGAAATAATATAACCGCATTTATACGCAGTATTTACAGTATAAATATGGTCCCAAATCCCACCTGTTTATAAATAGCAGCGGTAATTCAAGTTAATTATAAAGCAGTGTAAAATAGATGGCACGTACTAAACAGTGTATTATTGTACCGTGTGCGCATTATTTGTGTTATGATATTGAACCTCATCTCATTAACTTTGTGTGTTATTAAATGGTAATTTGGTGTTTCAATGTTTTAAAAGTGCCCGTTGGTCAGAATATTATTTAGTTGGTTTCCCATGCTGCGCAGTTATTTTGTACATTTGTCTGTATGACTATGCTGTTAAGATTTTATGACGAAACATACATTTTTGTTCATTTACGAGTATGATCATATCACAAACATAGGAAATACTTACTTCTGTATTTTGATCTAATAGGTATCAGTAGTCAGTTATGCACATCCGAAATCTTTAGTTCGTGGCATATTAAATAGCCCTTTTGCATGTAAATCCGACATCCCTACAAATTGAATTGGAACTGCAAATCCTTGCAAATGTAATTACTAAACATATCCTAAACTTTGTAACCACAATGAACCATAGAGTTTAACCATACAGTTCCAAAATTGACCGGTTCAGAAAGGTCAGCTGGGGACAGGGCGAATGTCACAAAGTTATCCCTAAGTAATTAGCCACGAAGGGAACTCGATAGTAGTTCACTTTAATTAAGTACGCGATACCTATATAACCCTCTTATATAACAAATTAGATTTGAACTTCGGGCTTGCCTTAATCCGGGTTTTGTTGAGTTTAGGAACATGTGAACAAACTATGCCGATGACGTTTCTCCACTGATTTTGTGCTTTACAGCTCAAAGTTGACGTTTCTGAAGGGTTTGTTTCGTTTACGACTTCAAAAAAGGGGTTCTCAATTCGTCTGTATGTTTTTTTTTTTTTGTATCTTGTTACGCGATTGTTCCGCCATTTGTTGACCAATTTGCAAAATTCTTTTTATGTTTGAAAGGGTGTACTCCAAAGGTGGTCCCGTATAAATTTTATTCCTGAGGGATTGATAGTTTCCCCGTCGTATCGAATCGACAGCTTGACGCCCTGAGTCACACCGCGTTTCGAGTCAAACATTGAAGTCGGTTTTCTTTTTAGTATTAAAACGTAATTATTCTCAAGTACCTACCTTTCTACAGTAACGGTTAACTCGGTTGTAAAAGTTAACCCAGCTTAAAAACTCAAATAAAATTGAAAGGGGTACGCTTTTGATCACAACCATGGCCTTTGACTCTTGACTATAAAAAAAAACCATTACTACCACTTTGAACCAGCGACAAAGCGAAAAACTCAAATTACCTTAGGTATCTATTTCGGTGTACGAGAGCCTCGGGCTCGATGAGGAACAATCGAAAGCCAGAGAACGTTCTTTTTCCCACTTCTGTGACGTCGAGAGAAATTCCCATCGACCACGACACATTACAAAGGCCACAGTATTTTTTGCTCGAGCAAAACCGGTAACAACTTCGAAACGGACAAATGCACCGATTCTGAAATACGCGCGAATAACTCCTCCTTTGTTGAGAAAAGGCATCGATTGTTCCGATACAAACGGAAATATTGCTCTATGGATGAGTATTTTTTTACTGAAACGTTTTGATGTGTGACTATGTTACGACCGTAGACAAAAGACACAATCAGGTTCTCCCATGGTAGAGACTTTGCATTCAGAAGACTTTGAACGTTTGGTTAGAAGCATATGTCCGTATTATTTAGAAGGTATATATCAGACTTGCTTATTACCACCTCTATCTATCTCTGATTAGGTTTCTCTTTGCAGTTTTTTCCTTCTCCTTGAATCTGGATTGTTTTATGGCAGATATTGATGCAATTTCTACTGTGTTTTACATTTTTCTAGTAGGGACTTATTCAATGTGCAAAAATCAGTGCAAGAGTCTCATCTCCGCGTTTCATTTACAGCTTGGATAAAAAATACATTGAAATGGAAGTTGGTTTTATTTTATTCCATAAATAAACTTTACCTGATTCAAACGATGTTCTACATTCGACGAATTCAAAATTGCAGCCGGAAACTCGGTTACCACAGATTTTTTTAAATTATCGTCGAAACTGAGCGATGCTTTTAAACTAGTTTCGGGACAACCTGGCGAAACCGCAACGTTCAATTTAACGGAACACATCTACTAATGGACAACCCTAAATCGACTCATCTAAGCTGAAACTACTTGGCAAGGAATACGCCAGTAAAGAACACTAACGTGTAGGAAACTCCTGTAATCAATTCAAAGGTTATGCGTGATTTCATAACAATGTCAAACATTAAAATATCTGGAACGTTTTATATTTAAACACCGACCGACGTGTCGGTCACTCTAGCGATCAAAAACAATAAATTATCATTCAATCATATATTATGATATCAAAGCTTCCGTCCGTACTTCGCATTCTAATTCAAAAAACACGTTTTCACGTAAAGCCGCCTAGCAGTCAAAAATTTCGTCACCAGTTGGCTACTAGCTCGAAAATGACCTCTGAAAAGTCACAAAAAGCTCATGTCGACTGTCAAAGACAAGTAATTGCAGAGAGGGCACTCCGACTGCTTTTATTGCCGGTCAAATGGGGGGCTTGCAATTTGGTCAGACCGCGCATGTTTATTAGAGACAAAGAGCCTTGCCCGATTTGCATAACGGTCCGTGTCGTAATTAGAAACCATCTCGGACGTCCCCCCTTTGTCCTGTCTACGTCTGGGGTCGTCAAACGCCTTCTACTTAGCTCTGTATAATCCTGCTGAATTAAAATGTGCATCGTGTCAAGTGGTTTTGTTTTTGGGACCGATGATCGTATGAAAATAATATTATCTGCGAGTTAACATCTAGAGAAATATACAATTTGCTAAAATTTATATTAGGTACATAATTATAAAAAATAACGCGTAAAATATTTTTCTTCTAAACTAAAAAATACCAATAGACAATGGAATGATTATTAATGTCGTCAAAATATCGTCCAATGATACTAGACTACATTGACTTTTCCCTTCCGGAGAATCTTCATCTGCGTCAGTAGGAAGGACTCACAGCACGATCGCACCTCTACACCAATGTTGAAATCTCTACATCAATATGAAAACATTACGAACTCACAATACAAAAACCTAATATCTCATGCCTCCATAGGCATTATAAAGGTCGGATACCTTTATCCATTTTAGCACCAACTAAGTAAGCGAAAGTGCCCAACGCACCCCTGAGCACGCAGAGTGTGGTAATGAAAAACGGTGTAAAGAAATAACGTGTGTAGTCCAGGCGTGTGCAATAAATTGCTTTCTAAGAACAGTGCTCATTGAGGGCTGGGCGTATAACTCATTAACTGGGGGTAGGGTTGGCAAGTGAAACCATTTTTTTTATTATTTTTTTTATTTAACCTATGTCATCCCACTGCTGGGCAAAGGTCTCCCCCAATTTCTTCCATCTGTCACGGTCTTCTGCCACGTCCCACCAGTGCTCTTCAAAGGCATCCAGGTCTCACGCCAACGTTTTCTCGGCCTGCCCCGGCTTCGCCGCCCATCTGCAGGCACCCATGGCGTGACAATCCCTGCCCACCTATCGCTATCCATACGACTCACGTGTCCCGCCCAGCACCATTCAGCACCAGTCAGGGGTGCGAAACCATTTTTATAAGGTAAAAAACATTTTTCTCGAAACATTTTAATTGCATATTGATGGAGACATACATTACAAAAACAGGTGAACTGAAGTTATTCTGAAGGGAATGTAAAATAAGCTTGGTTTAAATGAGAGCTATGATCAAATTATCTATGTTGAAGCAATCCTGGGTGGTTTACCCAGGATTGCTTCAACATAGATAATTTGTTTTTTTCTTATTAGTGAACTTTCCTTTTAAAAATATTAATCTTTGAATAAATTTTTTGTAAAAGCAGACGTCTAAGGTCAGCCCTGCAGCTAACGTTGTGCACCTATGTAGATACATTGTTATGCTAGCATTGTTTTTATCTGTTTATTTTTAAATCTGTTACTTTGTATTGTACCTACTCGTGTTGTCTAAATGTTTGATGTTCTTTTTCATTGTATCGTGTTGTGTGTGTCAAATAAATATATTCTTATTCTTATCTTAACTTAAAAAAAACAGTAACATTATCAACTACTTTTCTTTTACACCGCTTATTTTGGCATTTTCTTGGTCCATTCTTGCCACCCTAATCCTGAAATTTTGAAGGTTGGCAGCCCTACGTTTACGAGCCGCGTTGTATCGCGGATAATGACGCTAAACCGATATCCTTATTTACTGCAAATTGCGTCGGCTTCCACTATTAGACCTCGTTTCTATTGAGGAAAGACGGCGCTAAGTCTTATGTCACTATCTATAGTAATAATTTCGTCAATTAGTATGGTAGACTCGATCGAAACCTTACCTGAATGATAAGGCATAAAAAAACAAAGATTTCGAGTCGACAACATATAACCGCAAAATTCGGATTGTCGAGTATTTTGTTAGATTCTAATGCCGACTATGGACTTCTTTCGCCATTTTTGAAGGAGCTTGTGGCTCTGCTATTTTATTTACTTTTCTCGTGTTTTACTAGGTTTTATTATGTAATTTCGGTGGCATTTTACTAATGAAGCTTTGGATTACGTAACAGGAGATTTGGTAAATGGAATGGGGGAGTATTCAAGTAAATTTCTCATTTGACGAAAGATTTTCGTTGGAGTTTTGAAATAACAAGTCGCCATGTTTTTTCAAAACCAAATTGACGTGACATAATACATATTTGAGAGGTGAAGATACTTGACATTTGCAGAATATACTGTTAATACCATAGATTTAGCATGGTACCTTTTTGGTACATATATATATGGTTAATACAGTTTACAGTTAGTTGCCATTAATAAAAAGATGAAGAGGAAGAAGGAATAAAGAGAAGAAGAAGCCGGGGAGTGAAGTAAAACCAGAAGAAACCAAGAAGTGAAGTGATAGAGAAGTGAAGAAGACTGACCTAAGATGTTACCGATTGGGCGGTATAGTCGCTCAGCGACAAAGCCCTTTTCTTTTATGTTTAGATAATAAATAATATTTCATTAATGCCGACTATCTCTATGGTGCCGACTAAACAAATCGCAGTCGCCATCTTTTTCTTCTTCTTTTTTTTTTTTTTTAACAGTTTAATTCTGCCAATGTCAAGTTTTAAATATTCTTATGTCAAGTCATGACATGAGATCAAACACAATGAACGATGCTATTCGAATCTATGCCTTGCTTTGCCTTTAATATTCCTTGAGAACCGATAACTACAGAAATATCTAAGTACCTACATTTGTGTATTATGAGTCACATTTCACCCGAGCAAAGCCGGGTTCATCTAGGACCAGTATAATGTCCTTCGGTCTTGCTATCATAAAGAAGGTTGGCTTCCATTTTGCAAAAAAATTATCGACCCGTCCCTTTTCCAGGCATGGTATTTGCAAAAAGGGAACACTTGTTTTAAAAAGAAATAGAATGAGCTTATAAACCCGAAACGAAAAGTTCATTGATGCACGACAGTGGCTTGAACTACCGAAAGCGCCTTTAGATTGAAAGTTAGGTATAATAAAGAGTTACGTTTATTTACTTTTAAATTCCTGATTTGTAATAATTTTTTTCTTTGTTAACAGAATACAATAGAAACTTGCCGGCTACCCAGCACTTTCAGAAAATCAAAGGTAAGCATCAACTTTAACCCCCAGCTCGCCAACTTTAAATAATACTACCAGCTATTGAATTTGCTACAAACACGATGTGAACAGTAAAATTTCAGAAAAAGATGTAGCACGCACTGCCTTTATTTATTTTATATAATGATTAAGATAGGATTTACTTACTTCAATATCGCATTTTGATATGTAGGTATATTGCTAATAGAATGTGTAACAGGTTTTGCCCGCGGCATTATTCAGGTCTATTACAAAGGTTTACGAATAAGAGAATGTTTAACATACACAATTTCATATTAGTGTACGTCTCAAAAACAACATCCAATTATATTTTCCAAATTACATAACAAGCAGAAAACTGCGAAAAATGTTTTTAAAAAAAAAACAACTCTCGAAGGCATTGAAGTACAGTTGGTGCGACAAGTCATTTCTCATAATTAGCTACGTGAAAGTAATTTACCTATCCGGGAACGAGAAATCTACGCTTTGCAACATTTTTTTAATCAAATAACTTAGTTTCTTGTAGACTCAAGAAGTGACCTATATTGCGACATTATGCTTTTCTAATTAATTTATTAAATAGTAGTTAATTACTTACATTAAAGTTCAATCAACGTTTTTAATATTGAAAAGTGGCTAGAGTAGTCTGGCATTGCCATTTCGTCACTCTTCAAATTGCTTAATAAATAAGCAATTTGAAATTGTGATGTGTATAGGCAATCAGGGGCAATTTGCTAAACTGCTCCTGTGGCCAATGGAAGCGCGCAATTTTCCTGCTTCCTATTTATCTTTCCTCTGAATCCATTTAGCAGATCATGATAACATAAACGCGAATCCAACTAAATTCAAAGCAAGTTTGTCAATAATTGTGTGTGTACACATGCACTTTGTTTCTTTATGCGTAAGCTCGAGCCAGCCCCGGCCAGGTGGAGTGACGATCTGCGAAAGGCTGCCGACAGAAGCTGGATGCGTCGAGCTGAGGACAGGGCGCAATGGCGCGCACTAGGGGAGGCCTATGTCCAGCAGTGGACTACCATAGGCTGATGGTGATGATGATGATAATGATGAAGCTCGAGAACGCTACATTGACAAATAAGCGCTCAATATCGCTTACGCACACAGAAACAAATCTACACACACAATTAAGACCAACCCGCCTCCGTTAGATAGAACAACTATAATAGACCATGATGACATAACCGCTAAATAAGCTGAATCCAACTAAATTCGAAGCAGGTTACTAATTATGTGTTTGCATCTGCATTTCCTAATTCACGAGCACATACAAACTTCACTCGAGGCGAGGCGCGTTCGGAAACCAAACACAACTGCGATAATTAGCGAGCTGTGAACACAAACCTTAGTCTTGAAGATGCGATGAACGTTACTGACGAGCATAATAAGCTGTAAGACCAAAGTATTTGGTAATCCAAAGATCCTACATCTCACAAGTGAATAATTCCGGAAGCATTTATTCAGTAGGACCGCTGCGATCACTTAGAATAGTCTTAGATCTAATTCTACTCCTGTTCGTTCGCGACCAATACCGTAAAGAATCAGGGCAACAAACACGGTTTGGGGCCTAGCATTCTTTTAGATGATCCATATACGTAGCATATTACGACTATCCGACATCAACTGTCAAGGAGCCAAATTGTGTAATTCTACTGGCAAATGGGCTTTATTTTGACATTTGAAACCCATTCTGGACTTTAACTGTCATTTTCCTAATATGTGATTGGTTGGGCTCTATTTGGATGACAACTGGGAATGGATTTCAAGTTAGACAATAAGGTAAGTGGTCCAGATGGGACGACCTGGTAGAGGAGATCTCTCTCTTTGCAACTAATTGGGGGAAATAACACCTTGACCCCCAAAAAAGCAGGTCCCATACTGTTGCTCTGATTCTTCAGAGTAGTTGAAAATACGAACATGACTATTTTGTGTGTTACAGTAAGGTTGAAATTTGCGTGCACCGTATACCTATTTCAGCGTGTTTGGGACGGTAACTGAACCGAACTTTAATTAACTGGCTTATCTTCTAATCTGTATCCACGCACAGTACGCACTGTGACAACTAATTTCCTCAAAGAAACGATGTCGTCAGAGTAATGATATTATACATTTTAATTGTATGAACTGTGTTTAGAAAACTGCTCACGTATGTTCATAGTAGGTATACGGGATGCGTAGTTGTTACGTCTTTCGATGACTTATTTACACGATGCGATTTTTCGTACGATTTGCCCGCCCATTGAACGTGTCGACGTTTACACGAAATTGCTTCGTGTAAATGCACCTTTATTGTAGGTAAGTAATCATAGTTTTGAAATACTTTTGAAGTTCAGATGAATGATTATTTTAGCGCTCCTTATTGAATCGGATGAAGTTGGATCTTTTTATACATGGAGAGCTCATACCCTGGATAGCATTTATGGCCGTTGTTAACCAGGGAATAAGCTCTTCTATGCCATACGTTACTTCCTATCCTGGTAAAGTTTAGTATTCTCGAGCAAACGCGGGTAACACCACGAAAAACAGCACCTAATTCTAATCAACTCATCCACGAAGCTCATCATAACATAAACAGTAAAACAGACAATCATTTAGAATGATTTAGTCTCAATAGCCCCTGTTCCCAGCAGCCCCGATGGCGTCATGTGGCCCGAAAGGCAGGATTATTCCCGAATTACCACTGGGACTACATCTTTCGCTTATAAGGCACTGCCTCCCTTTTACTCCAGTTTTCTAAAAAACTGTGACGAGTAAAACCGTCAAGAATACAAAATGGTTTGTTGACTCTACTCGTAGCAAAACTACGAGTAGATGTATTGCCGTTTTTCACAAAATTCTCTCATATTCTTTCTTATTACTTATGCCATAATGCCATCCTAAAGAAGTATCAGGCATAACAGTGACCAGAAAGAGGCATGTGCTTAGCATTGGATGAAGTCTGGTGGCAGATGGTTGATGAATATCTGATAATTGGTACCTATATTGCACATACCTGAACAGTTTTGATCATAACTTATAATTATATATATAGGTTATCGAGAGTACAGTTATGGACGTAATATACCAGTTGCAACATTTCAATAACCCAACTCTACTGTGATCAACCAACCCCGGTTTTTATAGCCCCATTAGCTATTCTCGTCACGAGTACCCCCTCCCAGTACTATTATTTTCTCCGTGATATAGGGTGCGATCCAAGCTGTAAAACGATTGTAAAACGCAGAGTGCTTGGTCCACAGGCGTTGTAAACATGGTACCCAGGCGATGTCGGAAATTCGTATTCTTACAAAGTTTTATTTTCTTTAAAATTCTTGGAGAGTATTCAGTACTTTTTATCATGAAATTCTAAAGCCATACTGAAGTTTGCATCTTTTTATATCCGATGTGGCGTGTGTGAATCGCGATTATATCACAAACTTTCAGATATATCCAGTGATATTTTACCTAAGCATATCTAAACTAGGCCTTTACGTCTATATTAGATATTTATACAGCGTCAGGAGGCCACCTATGCCTACACTTAACGGGACGCTGTAGTGCCTGGGACATTGTTTGAGATGGAATAGGCTTGCCCAGCACCTAAACCATCCCCTCAGCTTAATCAGCCTGGCCTACAGGAAAGACGACGTCAATACGTGTGGAGCTGACTAAGCTGCGGGTTTCCTCACGATGTTTTCCTTCACCGTCATGAGCTCGTGTTAAAGCGCACATAAATATTTTGAAACGAAAAATCCAGTGATGCACGTGGTTCAACCCACGACCTTCGGATTGAAAGTCAAGGCACAACCCCATTCGACCAACACGGCTCATACAGATACTCATAACAGTGGAAGGATAATAGGATTCGCGATCACGACAGATACGTTTTGTTCCTTAAAGCGTTCTAGCTTTTTAAGCTTATTTAAGTGATTAAGGCTTTAGAATTAGTGAGCATTCAGAAACATCTCAAGCACATTTGGAACAATACGCAAGCTATTACAAATGATGGATAGCGGAGGCTACTCCGGGTTTATTAATCGCCCACTTGAAACAACGGGCTATGTCTATTCTGTTTGTATTCCATTCCTTGTTCTGGTAGGGTTCTTGAGGCTGTTTAGACAAACCGAGTTACTGGCGTGAGATATCCGGCCAAGTAGCTGTCTCGATAATTAAGAATCGAGTTTTGTTTTCATAATAATCGATTCTCTTCATTCATGTAGGTACTACGCTTTGTCTCTGTACACATACTATTGTGAAAATACCTAATAAATAGATTTTTAGAGTAAGGTACCTCCACATAAATATTATAAAGTTATCCCATACATATTTCAAATTTCAAATTTTTTCAAATATCAATTTTTTTTTTATTTAGGAAACAAAACATGGTACAAACAAAAAATAGGAAACGATAATGTCCGCATTAGTTTAGAAAAACTGTGTCGCGGAAATTATATATCTGCTGCATTAGGCTGAATACGTACCTTGTGTACAAAATGTACAAGTAAAGAGTTTACTTACTTGAAATGTGCCATAACCAGTTCTAGCTTCAAGAGCCGCCCTAGCCTTTACGGCTAGGTAAGGGCACTTATAGCGCCTTGCAGGGCAGTAACTTGCCTCTTGCACTAGCTACCACTCGCCACAAATATGGTTACTAACCTTATCCTAACGCTAATTGGTGGCGGAGATACTATGGATTGGAACTAAGATTAGTTGGAGGAGTTTAAAGTGAGCCTATTTTATACATTAGTTTGACAATTCAACTAAGTTAATCTAGTTTGGAAAGATTGAAATAGATTACTTGAATCATTTTACACGAAAACTGTCGAAAACAAACTTTTTCCTTGTATTTTTCAATAATGGAATACATTTTGCAAAGGCAGTGACGGATCGATAAGCAATACATAAATATATAGCCTCTTTAAAGAAACCCGAAGCGTAGATAATGAATTGAAACCATAAAGCTTCCCTTCCTAAAGTAGTCAGGCTAAAATATAAAGCTCTCTAAACAACACTCCTTCGAGTAAACTTACAAATCACACGCTAAAAAGATTGAGAAAAGCGTGCGAACAGAATGGGAATAAATGGGAGATAGGCCTCGTGCGCACATCGCTCGTTTGCAAGTCGGCTCACGCGTGGTTCGCATTCACTAATCCGACAACGGTAAAAGTAAATTTTGAGCTCGCATCAATAACCATTTTGACAGTTAAGCCGCCATTTTTCATCTGATGCGAAATCCAGAATCGCGCAGTCAGAGGTCGCGCGGGAACAAAAAACCGCCTTGTACCGCGTCGCACAAACATCGAAACTGCATCGAAAATCCCCTTTTAAACCCCTTATATTGCAGCTTTAATTCGAGCGCGGAAAGTTTCCGGCGTAACTAACGCAGCAATGGAAATGCGGCTCGGAATTCCCGCCTCCATTCTAATACTGGAAGTGGGTCGGACAGTAGATCAACTTCCGAGCCATTTATTCACAAATCGAGTTATTGCACCTCGCGAGCGGCGTGCAAAGGTCATTTGTGCAAATTACAAAGTGGCCGCAAGTTTTTTGAAGCAGCGAGATGTACGGGTAGGGAAAACGGAGCTTTCAAGATTAATGCAATGTTTCCGTGAAGGCAGCGAGCGTTTTCTTAATTTCCTCGTTTGGTGCATGCTCTAATTTATGACGTGGCAAAGATAAATTCGTTGGTGTTTATCAGCGCTGCGCTTTAATAAACAGCTCACGGCGCTGCAGTCCTTTATTTACATCAAAACGTCATAATTTATTTAGAAACTCTTGTTCCATTAGGGCGTCTGCTTGTAGAATTTCACAAAGCAAATCCAGTTAAAAGTGTAACGTCCAAACAGCGCTATCCGTTTATTTGGCTGCGTCTGTTGCCGCATATCGCAAATTAAATAACGTGTTTCGACTATGAATAATGGCTGCCTGCGCTCCCTGGGCCCGTGCTACAATTTGAATTTTAAAATAAAAACAATCTCGTTGTTTACGCTCCAGAAACTTTGCGTGCGTTTGTGGAGGAGTACTATTATAATTAACATAATTTGTTTCAAAAACAAAAACTCTTATCTGACAGCCATAGAGTCCACTGGGCAAAGCCACCAAACGGTTTTGTCCATTTCAATTGACCTTTGTTGGCCAGTTTGACCAATGCATGCGAAGTGCTCATAGTATAGTAAGGCTTTTTTTATAGAGTCGCTCTTCATCCATATTCTACACAAGGACTGCCGGTGACTATAATAACTGAGCGCTAGAGCCCTTTAAATTGACCGTAAGTCCAAACTCGGAGGCCTAAAACCTCCATCACCAGCTGGCCACAGCTTGTATGAAACCTTTGCATGGTTTATTCTGTCTTGTTCTGAGCCGAGCATGATACATCGATCGGATGCTTTGCACATTCGAGTATCCACTTTGTGGTAATTTCAACCCACATGGCTCTACGTGTCCCTGCTAGGCCCACTTCAATTTCAGCATTGCGGTTGACCTCAAAATTATTGTTTTCTTTCAGAATTGAACTTGAAGATTGAACAGAATCATCCTAGGCAGAAAATAAGGTCATTATCTAAATCTAAATCTTTTAAAAATGAGTCTTGTTTTTCGGCTTCTACCCGCGTATTAAAAACCAAAATGCCCATTTAATTAAGCCAGGTCCGGTCAGCTGTAATTTATGTAGTCGCCTTAGAATTTGTTTACCTTAAGCTCTGGTCTTGAAAATCTGAATACCTACCTTTAGTAACGGCTGTTATAGGGTATTTCATTGTATACTTACCTAATTCAGGAATTGGGTTCAAAAAATAAATTAAAAAATATTTAAGCAATGTTTTTTTTTTGTTTTGTTATGAAAATCCCGAGAAAATCGATATTGATTGTTGCTTCTTGTATAACTTAGCCCATTCGTTTACTACTAATAATAATAAAACTGTTTGCAATATATTACTTAAGTATAATAATAATATAATACAAGTAAATCAATTTTCTGCTTAAAACGTCACGACGCAACGTCACGGTACGAAAACTTTGCGATTCATTAGGAACCTACACTGGATAGCACCCAAACTAAATTATTCTAATCCTTTACAAAAATTCTTAAGCTTGAGGTAGGCCGTTCGGTCGTGCTTAGCCCTAAAAGCCTAGTTCGGACTAGGCTTGTATTTTAGTCGAGTAGCGAGTAACTTGTCCAAACACCAAAAATTTTGTCAAGTAGGTTAGTGAGTAATTTAGTCGAGTCAATACAGTTGACTTTATTTTTTTGGGCAAGTAGCACCTCCCACCACGCGTCCATACTACTTCACTTCGGTTCACGGACTAAACAAATCCGAATGTATCGATTTTAGTCGAGTACATGGATCGTACTCGCTACTCGACTAAATAGTAGCCTAGTCCATGCGAACGATTTTTGGGCAGCAGCAAGTAGTTTGGCGACTATAAGTATAACTCGCTACTCGACTAAAATACAAGCCTAGTCTAAACTAGGCTTTATTATACACGAGATCGTAACGCACGTGAGTTTCACGCGACGTACTAATTGCTGGCCGTTAGATATGGCTCACGGCATAGGGGGCAACTTGCCTGTGTCACCCTAAATGTGCTCAAGAGTATATTAAAGGTATATTTTTGTTTATTGTAGTTTGAGTGGTAATGTAAGTCTAAAAGTGTTGTCTACAATGTTTGAAACATTTTTTAAATGAGTGTTATGAACAAGGTTGCAATCATAAGTATCTTCGCGTTCGCCATTTACAAATAACATTTACAACTTTTACTCTAACCTCAATTTCAAAATATTAACAGAAAACTAGGGTTTCTACGGTAAAATAAACTTTTATCTTCAGTTTAAATACTTAGTTTTATACATGTTTTATGGCTTTTTCTTATTCATAGTTTTTTCTGTAAAATTCCGTTGAACTATACCTGTATTTATAAAATAACATACAAATTCACAGAATACTCGTGTTTATAATAATTTTCTAAATATCGTAAAAGCAATGCGAAATTAACGAAAACGAATTACGAATTTTAACGAAAACATTTTACTAGGACTAATTAATTAGTCTTTATTTGTGTTAGATATGAAAAATAAAACTAACTCGGTAAAATAAATAACTGGGCTTGAAAGCTGTTTTTATAATCATAAAGTATTTTTCCACCAACCATTGTTTGGGTTGATTTAGACTTACCACTTAATAAAAGCTCGTAGAGGGATAACAATGAGTATAGAAGAAAATAATGGATACCCATTAAAAAAGGTAGTGATTATGCACAAAAAACCAATCGCAATACAAATTGTAATTATGAATAAATAGTTATGTTTTAAATGTTTTTTCTTTAAGTATGAACTTTACCTGAATTAAATCCGTTAAACTTTGTGTAGTGTGTACCTACATGATTCCATGCAGAACCAAGGAGGTTATTCGCGTTCGTGTTTTCATTCGTTCGATGGATATTCGGATGCTTCCTACTACGAGTTATATTGTATTCAGTCGATAAGATGAACGATAAAATATGGTCCTAACCTAGGACCAAATATTCCAAACCGAAAAATTGGCCGTTGAAGTCGGAAATCGTAGTAAGAAACATCCGAATATTCATCAAACGAACGAAAATAAGAACGCGAATACGGCCACATTACTTTATCCAACCGCTACAACATCAGGCTGTTTAGTTAAACCAAAGACAATATAATACACTAGGGTTAAACTTAGGGATATCACCTTAGAACATAAAAACTGGTGCTTCGTTAGTCATACCGACGCCATTTTTATAGTCCACCTTTTATCACACACTTATTTTTACAACTCTGAGCTTCTCTAAGTTCGCGTGACGTTACTTTTTTTTAATATTCTCGAATAAATGGTTTACAAAAAAGTTTACACGCGAAGGGGAGGACCCATCGAAATGTTTTTTTGGGGTTCCCTAATTAAATGATGGAACGGTCGAATTACTTTTTGTTTTCGTTTATTGTGTTGATTGAGTTTTAGATGTGTTTGTTTTATTTAGTGGTAAATATGAGGGCATGTGCCAATATGTATTTTACGGGTACGGGGTTTTTGTAGGTAATTCAAAAATATACTCGTATCGTTTATTATGGTTTATTAATGTTAAAAAAAATACAGGGACACTCCCTGAGAGTGCCGGTAGAAGTGAAAACTTGAACGAGGTTTCGGTAACGGGTCTAAACTTTAAAAAAAATAAACAAAAATTCTACTGGGATTTCCATTAAATTAAATTAAATGAATGAAAAATATTTGATTCCTTTCCAAAAAAATAGGCCACGCAAACGAAAAACACTATTTAATTACTGTTAAATTACCGAAAAATGTGTTTTAAATTAAAAAAAAAAAACATCTGTCCATAACAATTAACCAAATACCATAGATAGAGATCAGTAGATTATAGAACATGGGTCCTTTATTGTAAACAAAAAAGACCCCTTGTTTTTTAAACAAAAAAACTCTCAATTCTTTTTGCATTCCGAATACAATTATTATTATGGTGGCGCGTTGCCCTCATTTTGTAGAAGTTAGCTTAGTATTTTGGTATTTCATAGATAGATTGAAAGCCCATCACTGCCTATTAAAAAACGACTACTTATCTATTTAACCTATTAAAAGCTGATTTCCTCTCTTTTTTCACTCATATTATGGAAATAATTAGAGGAACTGAACAAAATTTTTCATTAAGTAAACAAGATTTGTAATAAAAACATTCTAGATAATGTTATATATAATCTACGTAAAAAATAGGTATGAATCAAGTTAGTAGAAAATAAAAGCGCATTAAACACACATTTAAATAAGTAATGCTTATAATTTATATGCTTATATTTATATATAATACGATCTTTTAACTTATTGAAGTTCAAAGATCGCGTGTTGTGCCTAATTTTCAGAAACAAAAAATCCATTGGAGCACTAGGTTCCGAACCCACGACCTTCAGATCTACATGTACCGAGCACAGTCGTGATCACTGTCTTGCTCTACTCAGTATAATCCCGCCTTTATTATACTTAGTTATAGTTATGTTAGTAATAAAACCCCTTGCTACACCTAGCCCACGAATAACCTAATTCATAATGAGACCAGTAGGACCCGATAAATGTGTCCCCTAGGAGCATAATTCACTAAACAATGGTAGAGTGCTATTTAGGTATCAACACACATTGTGTTGGTACTTTGTCACAGTAACTAGAACAAGTTTATTGCTCTAGTTGTTAGTTTGACAAAGTATTATAAGTAGTGGGATAAAAGTCGTGTTGTGGATTGTTTGTGCCTTTCGAGCTGATTCGACTTTCTATTACGGTCTTCTTCTTATCGTGTCACCGGTTTTTTCGAACCTGTGTGGTGAAAGGATTTTAAGTGCGCCTCAAAGAGGCTCCTTTCGTGCACTTGACACATATTTTCGAACTTTTTAGGTTATACGACATGCCGGTTTCCTCACGATGTTTTCCTTCACCGTTTGAGAGTACTGACATAGTGCACATACTCGTATTGGTGGAAAAACTTATTGGTACACGACTGGGATTGAACCCACGACCTTACGATCGAAAGGCCATTACCACTAAGACCACCAGTGCTCTATTTCGGTAGTGGGCTCAAATCGGTGTAACAATAGATTTTTGTTTTGAGAGGACCTGGCTAGTTTTGAGATATACAAATCTTAAAGGTGAAAAAATATAGTGTGGGAACCAGATATTATAATATGGACACTTTCTTGCAACTCAAGATATAGAATATAATATACCTTATGTTAAATTCTTCAAAATCGGCAAACTAAATATTGACATCAAATATAGCTTAACAATCAATATAATTCTAATTGCATGGTGAACTGATGGCCTATTTAGCATCGGCCAATCAGTGCGTAGCTGTGATTGGCTGCGCTATTGTCACATAGCCCAGTTATGATTGACAACAATAATGTTGAGCGTCAGAGATTCTAAGGCATTGACGTACCAATCCGCTGTATTTTTCGACAGATCCGCGGACCAATCTGCGGATCTGTCAACAGGTCTTGACTCGCGGTGTTCGCGACCAGGCGAAAAAGTTGAGCTCGCGTCTTTTGACAGCAAGCCGCATACGGATGACTAGACCAATCTGTAAATGTGTGTATGGATTTGTTCGCTAACGCTAAGAGGAGAAGTCGTTTTGGGTAGAATCATGCACTATTCTGGAAACGATGATAAAGCCTACTATCCTTCCTAAGTTCCTAAACGCCATGTGTGTTGAATGACGGATTTGTCCATGGATTTGTCGATGTGTCGCACGTGTAGTGAATGGCATGTAAAGCAACGTTCTCAATAGCGTCTCAGATTGAATGAAGCATTGCGTAGCTTGCTTAGATGTATAAGATTATCGTTTCAAATGCATATGACTCGAGTCATCAAAACTGCATTGTGACTGGGTGTTGTGTAATTTGAAATGTTCGTAGTTTATTAGTGCATGTCATGATTCTGTAGAAAGAGCTACCCACGTGTACTATTTTAAGCTTATCATAAATTAATGGATATCTGTCAAATTAAAGCAAACCTCATAAATTCCTGAACATCTAATTAAGTTGTCAGTGCATTCGTTCGAAATACAAACGCGTCTTTCCCATTGGGCGATATGTTTAACGGGTAACAAACGCAAAACAGCCAAATAGGTGTTTTATCGAAGCCATATATCAAACTAATGACCTCTGTCGCCGCGACGCTCCTTATATTGCGACATTCGACGATCGTAACCAATGCCAGATAATAAATGCAACTTTTATAAGGCTCTTTATCGTGGCCGAGACCCGAATTTATGGGTTTGCAGCGGTTTAACCGTTCCCACGGTGATGCTTTATCGCCACGAATGCTTTTTTAATTCGCTCGTAAACTATTTGCTTTAACGATTAATTAAATTTGAATATTTTTAAATTATCTCCGCTTGTTTATACGGCGAGCGCTAGAGTTATGGCGTTCTCGTCCGCTTAAAGATCTACTTACCGCGGACGAATAATAAAACTCGCAGTAATTTGACGTTTGATATGCCGCCGGAACTGCATGCACAGATAAACAGTATTATCAGACTCGCGTTTACTTTCCATTCGCCCGCAACCCGGGGAGCGGCACCAGTCGAAAATTAATCGACTCTCCGTCGATAGTCTAATGCCGGTCGATTCGATTACACTTTGCGCGGCTGAGCCACAACAGAATTCCTGAATAGCATTAAAACAGAGCTGTCTGGGGTTTGGGCTCTAGGCGTTCTGCAGGGAAATGGGCAGTGCATTTGACCGCGAATTTAGCGAAGTTATTCGAGTTGGGAAGCGGTGCTGGCTCGCTTATTGTTCCCGCGCGCCGCCGGCCGCATCGCCGTCGGAACTCCGTTCCGTTCCGTGCCATATAAAGAACCACTTTATTGCTTAGCTCGTGTATGCATTTAATTTATGCACACTAAAACAGAGATAAACTAATTCCAGCACAAAGGCTACAAACATAATCGCTAAAAAGCAAAATTTTGTTTTCAGATTAGAGCGCTTTTAGTGAAATACGGATTCTGCTTTCCGTGCGGAAGTGACGTCCATTTCGCGCGAATCTTGTTGAATTATTTGCACAAAATGGCGGCGATGGTCAGTCGCATTGTGGCGCTTAACGCTCAGGAACACGATGTGTAAAACGTTATGGCGACATAAAAACCGCTAATTGTCCTCATAAAGGCTAAAGCGTGCGCTTTTAAAAAAACACTGCATTATTGCAATTATACGAGTGCTATGAAACTATAAACTTTTAATGCTTTTTTTATTACATTTCGATGAAAAAATGCGGTTCCTGAATGTCTGCTCACGAGTCTTGCGATCATTTTTATTTTATTTTATTTTATTTATTTAGGCAACACCAACAGCATACATAATTCACATTATTATTAACATTTTATGAGTCTTTTTTATAGAATGTATGCCAATTATAGGCATGCACAACATTTGTAGTAAAAATATAGGAACTGATGACTAGCTAGAAGCTAATTTAAAATTAAAATTAAACTTAATTAAAGTCAAAACAAAAAATAAAATTAGTTGAAAAAAAAAAAAAAACATAACTTCGTTTCCATTTGTGAACGTGACATTCGGATTATTTTCCTATATCAAAACTTTATTTTGGTCAACTTTATATTCCTGTGATATTTTTGTTATATAATCAGATGGATTATATAGGAGTTCATGTCATTTCACTGGTTGTTCAGATACCAGTTAGATAATGAACGTGTTTAGTGGATCGCACCAGCTGCATCACTTGTTAATTTCCTCACTTCATTTGATTCTTAGCGACTCAATGAAGATGTTAAAATAATTACTGAGTTGCAATGATGAATCAAAAGAAGCTGAGCAACTCTGGTTTAATTTTATTAAAATAATTATTCAACCTTTTTGATTGTGTTTTTAATATTTTAATTACTTTTCCGACCTAGGTATATTAAAATAAGGTTTAATCAGAATCAGAAATTGGAAAATATTCGTTGAACTGGAATTCCGTTCTGTGGAATTTGCAGATATTTCTTCAAAAAATTACAAAAAATTAAGATTTTACCTCGTTTCAAATCAAGCAACTGCTTTTAATAAGTGAGTGTAATAAGTAAGTGAACAATTCAAGTGCAGCTGTTCACCTACTTCTAAAATTACTAGATTATAGTGATTGAGTAATTTCGATGAAACTAATAGATTACAACTACAATTTGGTTGAGCGTAGGGCGGACCATGCCGACACAACTTGATTAATTGTCGGTCCTCACATCAGACGTACGAGTCACTTGAAACTTACTTTTAAAGTAAACTATTCTTTATTTTAATGCCAATAAGTTTTACAGTAGCTTAGCTACAGCAAAATGTATCTTTGACAAACGCATTCTAACTACAAAAGAACCAATGAGTTTTTCTGTCGAAAAACTTATGTGCAATATGCCAGTACTCTCAAACGGTGAAGGAAAACATCGTGAGGAAACCGACATGTCGTAGAACCTATAAAGTTCGAAAACATGTGTCAAGTGCACGAAAGGAGCCTCTTTGAGGCGCACTTAAAATCCTTTCACCACACTGGTTCGAAAGAACTGGTGACACGATTAGAAGAAGACTACAAAAGAAAGGTTCATTTTTTACGAACGAGACATTCACACTCGCAATATGACTAGAACTAGCTGGTACCCGCGACTTCGTCAGCAAAATAACATAAGTATACTCTAACTATCATAGGTACGCTTAACTTTGTTCCCCATAAAAACTTGCAACCCTTATTTTCTCGCCCCTTTAATGATTATTTACAAAAAAACCTATGTCCGTCCCTAGCGTATTATTTTTAGCCATGCCAAATTTCAGCTGAATCTGTTCAGCGGTTTGGGCGTGAAAAGGTAACAAACAGACAGACATACAGAGTTACTTTCACATTTATAATATTAAGTATGGCTTTCCTTGATCCTAGCAAAAATGATATACTGTACGATTTCCAATCAAACCTTGTAAAACCTCTAAAATATGCATTTGTAGGAATAGAACTTACCCATATTATTTTATCAAGGTATAAAACTATAGGAACTAAACTCTTGATGAACTCGAACACTACCGGCTATCTTCAACAGCGCACCTAACCACAAAACTTCGTAATATCTTACACCACTACCTCTTACTAGTTCGTCAAGTGGAATGTCCGTAGGAAGGTGCTATAGCTACTGTGGTATCAAGCTAATTGAAAAGTCAACATCCCTATACTCAGTAAGATTGATTACCTCGAGCATGCTGGTAATTTATAAACCTTTGCGTTTACCGACACGAGATCAATTTGTTGGCCGCTATGTACACTGTTACCGGTGAGCTTAGAGATTACAAAACATGGGTTTGTCGTTGTAACAAGCAAAGAGTTTAAAAAAAAAACTCAGCTGTGGTTTTGAATTTTTGGAACGAAGTTCTTTTTCGGACAAAATCGAGGATGGAGTCTAGAAAAAAAATGCGTTCGATTTTACCGTCACGTACGAAGTGCGCAGACGCGAAACAGTCCATGCATTGTTAGTAAGGAAGAGCGTTTCTAGGATTTTAATATTTCACAATAATTTATTTGACAAATGCCAAATGTCAAAGCGGCAACTTCGTTCCAACCGAGTGTTCCACGAAGGTTCCACGACACTCAAGTACTTTTTTTTAAATTGTAAGTATCGTAAATATCCTTGAATAAATTCCTTATCCTTGCTTAAACACCAGAGCTTTTCATGACAAATAAAAGACTTGGAAGAGCGTAAGTAGAAATTGATAGTAAGTAAGTAAGTTCGTATGAATCAGAGGCCAACTATATCTATAGTTGGCCTCTGATTCATTGAGTAGGTAGTGAGTAGGTAAGCTTATTATCTAATAAGCTTACCTTCTCACTTTTTCTAAATAATCAAGGAAACATCAAAAATAGCTTCTATAAAGCCTAGAATTTGGTATAACAAGATCAATGATACCTATGGAACAAAGTCCTTATTGACCTAATAAACTGGAATATTGAATAGAAACTGTCGGATCCGCATTTAAAGCTTTAGGCCTTGAGTCCACGGATCAGATCATAGCAATGACGTAGACGGGTTTATAATACAATAACTTTTTTTTTGACCATGGAGAGCCTACCTACATTTGGAAGTATACCTAAGTTTAAACCTAGTTTAAGGAAACAAAGATTTAAAGCTTAATTTCTAACCCAGAGTCGATCTCATATACCTAATACGAATTTCAAAGTTCTGTAATTCTTTATTGTACATTATACTCGTATTGATAATGGTTACAAAAACAATATTTAAAATGTGCATGTACTCGTACAAAGGCAAGCTTAACCTTAAAAGAGTCTAAAGTTATTTTATTATGCGCACTGCAAACATTTGGAATCAGCTTCCTGCGTCTGTATTTCCGCTGAGCTACGACCCTGTTGTTTTTAAGAAGAGAGTTAATAGGCACCTTCTGGGTAGGCTAGCTCCATCGTAGACCTCATTCTTGCTTTACTAATTTCTCTGCTAAATGATCACTGGCATTGTGTCTTTTCAAAGGTGTGTCGTGGATTAACTAAAGCTTTTCAAATGTTTCAAGTTTCAATAAATTATAAGTACTTATTCGGTCAGTTGCTGCTTCTGGTGATGATATTCGCATTGCCTAGAACACCAGCTTTATTCAAAATCATATCGAAGTTGGATTTAACTCTAGTCACGAATGGCCATTCGATGTTTAAGCTTCAAATGTTTATGTAAACTGGCCATTAGCGGATTACAGGGATGTTATGCCTAGGGGTAATGCCTGCAATTTGCAAATGGTAATACGATTATGGAAGGAAGGAATCAGAGCTAATGAAATTATTGCAATTAAATTGCAGGTTGTTTGGCTGTCGTATTTGAACCAGAGACTGGGATTTGTTTGCAACACAGTGCGTGAGATCACAATATTTATAATCTCGCCTCACTGAATTTTGTGTTGGCTTTAAGGACACAAATACTGTTCCTACTCGTATCAACTATTAGAGAAAAGTTCAACCATTTCAAAATCGACTTTTTCTCAGTAAAATTCATATTATTCCATAGTATCAAACCGTCTATAGGATCGTTGTTGTTATCTATGGCAACAAAGGTAATATGTTGTCAGAAATAAGTTAGATTAGATTCATCTATAGTAGCCGAACTGAGACGTATCATACGTCGTTTTTGATGAACAGTTTCTCAGCCAAAAACTTGGCACGCCAGCTCAACTTGTCGTCCGTCATCTAAGTCGCATTAATAACAGTTGGCCGGGTATGGATTCGGTCGCAGTTTGATAGTTGCGGTGTGGTCGCGGCTACGTCGCCTGCAAGCCACCGCGATTCGGTTAAGAAGGCATTATATCCGCTGTTCACACAGATACCTCATCGATGTATGAGTATATGTAGACAGAAAAAAATCCCGACGTACCTATAGAACGCTGTGATCTATAATTATTATTTTTCATTCATGCTCTTGGCATGCTCTTGGCCTTGTATGCCAATTTCTAGGAAAAGCTAGTTTATTTCTATTTCCTTGATCTGAACTTTAATTTGGGTTACCCTTTAGGCGCGAGACAAATACAAGAGGAATGGCGGGGGCGTGGCGCAAGTGTGGCGCCACTTAAAATTCAGATCAAGGAAATTGAAATAGACTAGGTTTTCCTAGAAACAAAAGTTAACTAAAAGAATGTCTACCACGCCTGATTTTTGTCGTTATTTTTACAATCCTTAACTCTTCATCGCTTCATCGGTATCCTGAAATATCAGAAAACAGCATCTGTGTGAACGGTACCTACTTCGTCATAAGTATACCTAGTTGATATAGGATCGGACTTAGCGGCGAGCCTTGGGGCACGCCTGCGTCTGACACTGAATTATTTGTGTTCTGCAGTAAGGATTGTTGAGGGTTGACTTTCGAGCAACGAAACGAACGAATTTATGTGCAATGGCGACCTTTGTGTTTTTTGTATCGGTCGCAATCGTAAAATGTTGAAGATGTGGGTGTGTGGAGATGTTTTGTTTATTATTTGGTCACGCTGTAGCTGCTAGAGAATAGGTATTAGCTGTTTTTGATCATTTTTAAAAGGACATTTATAAAACTTTAACGTCTCTATTTTTAAAAGCAAGTAATTCAACCTAGATACCTCTACTACATAAACTTTTGATGATTTGACGTTATTCGTAAAACTAGTAACAAGTTGACTTTAAAAAAAAGGACGTGATTTTTATCTATGAAAATTGAAAACATCACACATTTAGGGTCTTTCATTTTAAACTAACTTAATTCAAGCATTGGGTTCAACATTGCAACATTGATAAAAAATCAATAAATGATAAATTTTTAAGTGAAAACTTAAATCGGCTTAGGAATTAAATTGGTATCAATTTAATTCCTAAGCCGATCTAAAACTTTGGTTTTGGTCAAACGTCTATTTACAACCCAAAAATGAGGCCTTGTCAGTTTGTGTAGTTTAAAATGAAAACCCTACTTAGTAGTAGATTTTTTGTATTAGTATACAGAGTTGTGATGCTAAAACTTTAAGAAAGGGGGGTTACTATGTACTATATATAAATGTCAATTTCGAATAACCCGGTTCACTAAAGAAACTTCGCAACTTATCATGTTCTCTCGCTTGCACACTAGTACAGTCACAATGTGTAAGCAAGAGAGCATGATAAACGCCGCAATTTCAGATTTGTTTCTTTATGTCAGAATTGACAAGCAGTTCAAAAACTGCCTGGCAATAAGAGTTCATGATAAGCCACCAGGTTACTTTAGAACTGGCCGAACGAAAATTTTGCTCCAATTTGCTCCAAGTGATAACTAGTCTAGATTATACTAGTACCTATAGATTTATGTAGTATCCAAAACTTGCCCAAATCAGACACGTTCGCCGCAGACAGTCATCTAAATGCAAAACAGAGTGAGAGTTTAAGACTAACTTGTCTGATTCAGTCAAAGTTTCGAAGTTGTGGTCTGCAATATCGGTTACATACTACTGAGTTTAAGAAGTAGAGACATTAATTCGCAAAGTAATTAAGTTGTATGCTAAATAATTATATAAAAGCGGACCAAGATGCAGACCTTGTGAGACTCCCAAGATTTTATTAAATTACTTTGAAACGAAGTGGTAATAAAATTAATATGTTTACATACATAGACTATTTTTTATAGTCTTCTTCTTATCGTGTCACCAGTTCTTTCGAACCAGTGTGGCGGAAGGATTTTAAGTAGGTACGCCAGAGAGGCTCCTTTCGTGCACTTGACACATGTCATGTTTTCGAACTTTTTAGGTTATACGACATGCCGGTTTCCTCACGATGTTTTACTTCACCGTTTGAGAGTACTAGCATAGTCCATATAATTTTTTCGGCTGAAAAACTCATTGGTGCACAACCGGGATTGAACAACGGCCACTACCACTAGACCACCAGTGCTCTATTTTTTTATAGTGAGAACCTCATACTTAAAGATCATGAAAGATTTTAAAATTCAGTCCAAAAATCATCCGTCCATTGCCCATTGCCTCAGTTGGCTGAGCGGTGTCACGGATCGTAGAGATCGTGGGTTCATATCCTGAAAATAAGATTCAATTTTTGGGATGGATTTTAAAATCTTTAGAAACCCGTAGACAGCAAAGTGATTGTCTTAAAATATTTAGTGTGTTTCGTACTTACATAAAATAAGAAGCCACTTTTCCATCAATTTGCGTTATATAGGTACTTACCCACTCACTGTCAATTAGGCTTTCACCTGCTTTGATGCCTTAAGTAACCATGAATATAACATCAAAACACCATTATTAACATAACTGTCAGAAGTAGCTGAACGTCTCACGTGAATATTTAATACAACTGTTTATTTTGTTAACTTTAATATTATACATGACATGTAAATACTTAAATTAGCTTTTGAAGATTTGGTATGCTGTTTTGTTCAACGTACAGAATAACTAACCTGATAAAATACTGAAGTACTTACATTTTATTTTATTTTAAAAAATATAATAAATAAATTTATTAAAAGTAAGATTGAAATGAAATATTTTTGAACAGTTTATGTTAAGTTAAGGCGGCAAAAAATCCTGCGAACTAACGAATGTTCTAGCAGAACTTACGAAAAGGCTTAAGCAATTTATCTTCAGATTCAAAAGCTCGAAACTCTGTAAGGATTTTTTTCGTAGCGTGACTATAAGGATATTGATCCATAAGTTGCTTATCTACTTATGACAGCGGTTTTACGGAACAAGACGTTGACACATTCCGTGCTCAGCTCGCTCGCTAATATGTTTCTAACTCGTTATGTCATAATTTAACTTAACAACCTTGGGAAAGAAGCTTTTTAAGATGCTCAGTGATAATGACGTTAACCTAGATAAATGCCGCGGGAACTTCAACTTTATTACGACGGGTTAAATAACATAAATGTTATGTTGTTTGTATGCAAAGTGCATTTGTATAGCTATAAAGCTAGTTTATAAAAAATAGTGGATAGAAGTGATACTAATTTTGGACAAATGCTGGACATGTTTAGTGAGTTATTTCTATCGATTTTACTCTATCTTTTAAGGCTATCTTTGGTATGGACACGTTATGAGTACGGATGAAAACCGTGTTACCCAAAGAGTTATGAATATGAGTGTGGCTGGGTATGCAAGAAGAGGAAGGCCGAAGAAGAAGTGGTTGGATTGTGTGAGAGACGATATGAATGTAAAAGGAGTGGATGCACAGTTGACAAGTGATAGTAGTGAGTGGAAGAAGAAGACATGTTGTGCCAATCCCACCTAGCGTGGGATAAGGTCAAGGAGATGATGATTTCTATACGATTTTAAGATTAATCCCCCATTTTCGCCAACAATTCGGCTGCGTGTATGATAAATGATGTAGGTTAGGTAGGTACTTATTTACTTTATTTAAAATAAAAGCTCTTAGAAGAGCCAGAAAGATCTAGCTTTAACGCGGAAAACATTACTGTGTCTTGATTCAGATTCAGATTCATTTATTTTGCGAGACATAGGTTTAACAAAGATAGTGGTGGTATATCTTGAAGATACAATGATCTTGTCTCGCTTTAAAGCCAGAACATTTTTACACGTAGTATAGTTTTGTGTGCCTATAAGTTTCGCTTCTACAATACCATCATTTCTGTGATAGTTAAGTCGAGTAATCGGATAAAGGTTGTAAATCGCGCCCGGCTGTTTCGCTTGTACAAACAAGTTCACACGACTACTCATTATCATAGCGTTAATCTGAAACATTGTTCTGTTTCTATGCACCAATTTATCGTACCTACTCTTTGTTACAATGTGCGCATTCTGAAAAGGCCTTTGATTTCGAAAATCTCGCTAGAGAGGGGGCGAAAATTAGAATTGTTATAAATGAACACTAAGTACCTACTTTAAAAAAAAGACATCTAACCTTGTATAACTAATTTATTGGGTACTTTATGAAATAGTTTTGACAACATTTTTTTTTTGTTTTGATAACTTTAAGAACTAATAATCTGGAATAACAATTTTGGGTATGTCTAGCTGGGATAACTAAGTACTTACATAGGTACCTGCTCAAATGTATGTTTTAATAGGGTACCGTCAGCGACAACAGTTCTAATATTTGATGATTTTAAAATATTCTGTAGCTTCGGAACCCTTTTAACTATTATTTACTTACTTGTTGAGCTTCGTACATTATTTACCTATAATTTACATATAAATATTTAGGTAAGTACTAACAGTGACACTTTTTAAGTAAAGTAGGTACTTACCCAATGAATAAACAGCTCCTTTTGATTATTTTTAATATGAGTACATATAAGTAGAACTTGTGAGAGATGCGACTGAAAAGAGTGACACATTCCGAAAAAATCGGTATCTATCTATGAAATTACTAGGTAATTTTTTGGTTGACTGTACCAAGGTATAATTGGTAAGGTATAGTAAGTACAGAACTTTCCAAGTCTGGGATTTGAAGTTTGCGTTACATGTTAACTGATAGTTATTAGCCAAGTATATTTACTTTGAAGATTAATGCTCTCAGATAAAGTTCTTGTTTGCTCGTTAGCGTTATAATATTTTCAATTTATTATTCAGGTCAGTCTTGCAGGTTTATGAGACTAAGAAAATATTTGACGACCTCTGTGGCGCAGTGGGTGAAGGTCCGCCTGCGATGCAGAAGGTTGCGGGTTCGATCCCCGCCGCGGGACAAATGTTTGTATGACCTACAGATATTTGTCTCGGGTCTGGGTGTTTCTATGTATAATATGTATGTATTTACAAACAAAAAGTATAGAAGTAGTTTATCAGTCATCTAGTACCCATACCACAAGCTCAAGCTTACTTTGGGGCTAGATGATGCTGTGTGAAATGTCCAGCATTATTTATTTATTTCACGAGCTACCTAGCCACGAAGCATGTGCACAAAATGCGAATTTAAATACTAATTATGCTTTCTACTACACATTACAATACAAAACGGTCTACAGTGAGCTTTTTGTATTTTGTGTCTATTTTTTTTAGTGTGGTATTTTTTTTAATTATCAATTTATATAACAAGGAGGTAACACAACGAGATGATGTCGTGCTGGAAACATTGTTAAAATGGAGCCTCTATTGCAGCCAAACCCTCACAGCTTAATTTTACCACTACGATCACTAATGGTTGAAAAACACTTTAGACAGTAGCTTTGTCTCGTGATTCAATCTGTACTCGGACTGGCATATCCTAATTTATTCAACAAAGCACCCGTCACGCTCCTAGTCAAAGCGTCCCGAGTCCTTTTCGGTTCAAATTAGGTCCAGAACGATGGCCACAGTAAATCTTTCTCGGTATCCTATTAAGATAATAATCAGCAATTCGCAAACATTGGACGTTGCCGCGTCCACAATTCCCTTAAGTGTTGAAATAAAGACATAAGCGGATGCGGGAGAAATATGCGGATCCCAGCGCACGAGGAAATGAACCCGAAAAAGGGCTAATAAAAATATGATAAGAATGTGTATTTGTATCGGTTTTGCATTTTATGGTGTGTCTTAATGACTTATACGATTATTCGTTTGTTCATTGCTAAAATATTCGTTCTGTTTTGCTACGTAGAGTTTAAATTCGCGTAGCGTAAGGTCGGATATTACTGGTACCACGAAACCCAGTTCTTGAGCATTTATTCGATCCGAATCGAACTCTCTTTCTTGCAATTTAGCCGAACCACACAACCACAAGGTCGCGATGAAAATTTGAGAAGATTCCAGTGTTGAAAGTACCTACATCCCACAAGCCACGAGTTGTATGTACCTACATAAAACGTGATAAAACTAAATGTCCACTATTCATGTTTTAAAGGTTGGCGTCGACCGCACCTCCACTCCACGCCCGACCCGGCTACGTCGCATATTTTCATTCGATTCATTACTAAAATGCCATTTACACGATACCAATCAAATATTGTGTTAGGGTTAACGAGTGAAAATCTCCGGTCTATCATATCATACAAAAGTACATTAAGTATGGTATGTAGGTAGATATGATAACAGGTTCGGCTGTATGGCATGCCACTATACCAACGATCTGTAGCATTATTTTCTACCTCCTTAGAATTTTCACATTTTTAATGAAACCAGCATTTCTTCTTCTTCTTATTTAAGGATTTACTCCTTGTCGGCACAACTGATAAATCCCTTTATATGTACTTATCTCTTTCCAGGGCTGCTTCCTTGACCTCTTTATACGACATGCATGACAGCTACCTTCTCCTTCACTTGGCTCATGTAGCTTATCCTCGATCTTCCCCTTCCTCTTCTTCCTTCCACTTTCCCTTCTATAATGTTCTTAATGAAACTGTCATGTCGTATAAGATGGCCGATCATCTTTCCCCTCTGTTAGAGAGAACCAGCTTTTAGTAAACTATTAAATATGAAATATGTTTCCGCATTCGTCTCACATCATCTTCTCTGGGGATGAGAATTTTCCTTAGATTTTTTTGTTCAATTTTTATTTTCATTTTAAAATCTAGTTGTAAATTGTAATAATTAACCATCTTATTTTACGCGGGTGGAAGGGTGGAGCCACCTTTTTTAAGCTACGTGTTGACGCAGCATTTAGCAGCTCTTTATATCGCTGTTAGGTATCACCTTCCAACCCTGGCTGATCAACTGCGTCATACATTAAAACAATACAATCCGCGCCCGCGTCCGCCGTTGCCCAGCTCCCCTTAAATCGCATATTTTCATCGGATTAATTACAATTTTGCTGCGTTCCAGTTTGTAGAGAATTATCCGGTTTGTGATATAACAGGGGTGTCTAAACGTTAGTGTCATAATCACCCGCCTGACCGCAATCCGCTTAGGTAAATACGATTTTCTCTACCATTTCATTATTATTTGTTCAATTTCGCGAAGTGGAATAACTTTCGAGCTTTGGGTAATATGATCTAAATCATACTCTAATACCCAGCCTAAATGTGGATTGTTATAATGTTGTTTATCCAGCCGTTAGGAAGATACGAATTAATAAAAAAAAATATATTACTATATGAACATAGATGATACGCGCAAAACATAACCCTCAGACAGCCCGACTGTCTGAGGTTATGTTTTGCGCGTATACCTAAAGCTGTATAACCCGCAATGTTGTTCTTTCGCGTTTCATAATATTATCATTATAAAGCTCCAAGAATTCCAGCGAGTGAACCCGTCGAAATTAACTAATACAAAAATTTACAGGGCAAATGAAAACGATGCAAGAACTAATTTCCCATTACCTTACATATTCACTGCGACAATTATCGTTATACGCGCTAAGTAGACATTGGGATTATGAAAGTTTAAATGCTGGAAGCTGAAGTGTTTCTGAAGTTATTGATTGAGGAGTTCTGAACTTCATGTGACGAGAAAAATGTAAGGTTTGAAAGTGGATGTAAAGAAAGGGGACTAAAATAAGAATGGACTGCGTGGAAAACGATATGGATAGGAAAGGATTGAATAAGATGAAAGCTTCATACCGCAGAGTGGTAGAGAAAAATTAGCTATGCGGAAAAAACAACGAATAAATATTTTTTGGCGCATTTTAATATTATTGCAACTTAAAATTCAGTTAAAATCCAACGTTTTTACTTCAGAATTTATTATGAGCTAGTTATAAAATCGTGAATGTAAATTTCCAATCAGAGTGAGATAGTTTTCGTAATAAATTCATTGGACAATTATCGTTATCAAGTTGCCGGTCCAGCGCCCATAACTAAGTTACGGTGTAGGTGCTAATGGAGTTATAACACGACTTCTATAGAGCCTGATGGACCTGGTTGGACTATGGGAATATCTTGAATCATCATCCGCAGCCAATAAATACCACTGCTGCGTTTAGGCTCTCCCTTAGGCATAGGTTGCCTCCCTGACACTGTGTAAATCATCTACTTACTACTTACTACAAATTTAAAGATTTTCGGGTAGCACAATCATGATCATTCTTGTCTTGATATGTTTTGATAACGACGAAAACTATCCACTGACTTCCCTCTAGGCATCTCTAAAGAGTCTTTAAAGACGAATGGTTTTTGTTTTTGACCCAGTTTTTTCATACACTATATCAGAATGAGAAAATTGACGATGCAAAGACTGAAAACTTATGCACCAAACTCATTGAATAAACCAAATCTTAATTAATCAGCCGGCAATATTGAAATTAAACCGCTTCTAGTTGCAGCGTTATCTCTCTCGCCACTCCGACACTACATACTAGGGATGTCTCGGAAGAATTCCACTCCGAATCTTCTGAAAGTTACTTAAAATTGAGAGGAATTAAATCTTAGTCCGAAAAATATAAACACTTAGATTAATGAGTAGGTAAGCAACTTACATAAAATTTTATTCCTTTTAGATTTACGAATTCATTAATCATTAGGAGATAAAATGTTTTTTGATGCTTTTTTTTCTGTAGGTACTTATTTAAACATTATCTTTTGTTTTGTTTCAGGTATGTTATACAGTTACACATCCAAAGAATACTCAATTTAAGTCCCCTGCTGTGGTGAGTTACAATAATTCAGGCTTTCACAATTCACACTAGATAGAAAGTATGATAAAATTGTTGCCAGTGCAAAAAGGTACATGTAGAGACCGATTAATTTGCAAGTAGGTAGGTATAAACTTCACGTCGTTTATGCACGCCATACCATCGGATCAGGTAGTCTAACAACAATCAACAGATTTTTGATCGAAAATCTAATTCAAATCAACGAAAATCTAAATGTAATTCTTAATTAGTCATACGACACTAGGTACTTCTATTCGGAGTCAAACATAAAGTAGCTTCAGTCCGACTACAGAAACCTTTCTGTTTCTCTTCTCTCTACTCGACACATCCTTACCAACCCCTCTGCAGCTCCACTAAACTGAACTGTTATTTATTCCTCATATTCTCACGAAGGCGCCGGATTATTGGCCGTTATCGGAACTGGATAAATTACTTTATTACTAGCTCGCGGGAACCCTTTCCGTAAAAGTGGCAGAGCCGCCATTTTGAATTTTCGCTTATAATAAGGAATTTTCTTTTAAATTGATGCCTGTGCCGAGGTGGGTGATGCGGAGTTTGATAAATTCAAATTGAACGGTGGTACATAAATATTGGTTGTTATGTTGCGGAGGTTAGATTGTTTGTAAACTTCTTATGCTAGCTTCAAATTGATGATTTAAAACTACGGATTCTGTGTTTAAAACCTAAGCTTTGATCTGTTTTAACCTAGGGACTTACTTTTTACTTGGAAACCTACACCAATATCAAAGTGTTGGTAAAGTACAGTTCGCCCAACGGATCTAGGCATGCGTGAAGTTAGCCGTTTTTTTTTATGGAAACGAGCCAGTGGCACACCTGATGGTAAGTGATACCACCGCCCACAGACAACTGCAGCATCAAGAAGCACTGCAGATGCGTTGCCGGCCTTTGAGGTAGGAATAGGCTCTTTTCTTGAAAGTGTCTAAGTCGTATCGGTCTGGAAATACCGCTGCTTGCTGTTTGTCTGCGCAGAACACAATTTTGTATGTAAAATCGGTCACTGCGTAGACAAACGGTTACCTTCATGAATGCCTAGATCCGTTGGGCGAACTGTATGTTCCTTCGTTTATAGAAGGTCATCCTATGAAACTACTCATCTGATATAAAAATTCTGTCACTCTTTAGAATGCTCTTTACATTTCCTGAATATACATTGTGTAAGCTAGTCCACAATCAATAAAAATACTATGGCTAATTGGCTATTCTCTTCACTTCGAAATTCAACGTTTTAATTTTAATTTACATAAATGATTTCAAAATGTACGTGTCACTGACGACGGAAGGCGCAATATCTAGTTACCCTAATAAATAAATCTTAATGTGACTCAAACTGTGGGTCACTGAAATGCAAATTTTATAAAAGTGGTACACACAGTCTGTCCTCAATTAATTATTACTGTACTAGAACCCTTTCAGGCCGGAATGACAAAATTAAATGCAGCACTTCAAAATACGAAGTGAAACTGATTTTACGAACCAAAAAAATTGCACCCGTTTTTGTCAGAAACAGCTGACAGAATACTAAGATAATTTCTGCTATTCCAATACAAGCCACAACGGAGGCCTTCAGGCGGTTAAAAACACTGTCATCAGAATTGGCCACGTCTAGCTCATACGAACTTACTTAGGTTTATGTACCTATAAATTTGTCAGCTATCATACTCGTAATACTTGCATTCAACGAGGAAATTGGGGACATACATGCCTCTTACAAATTAAGTTCACATGCGACTATAGGTAATTTTTCAGCGGGAGTCACTATGCCCACCCAACTTCAAGCAACCTACTTTATTGCAACTCTTCTGTGAGCTTTTAACCTAGTTTCCAGTAACTATTTTATAATCTGCGACCTAAACGCAGAAGGGTGATCATTTATCTTTATAAGTGTTTGGGGTAGCATTCGGGGGAAGTAGGCTTAGGGGGTAGGCCTTAATTAGTGGGTTAATCCACCATTCGGCTCCCGGGCCCAAACGTCATCATCGTCATCAAAATTTAAGTGGGATGGGTTCCGTGTAATATTTATGGTTTCATTTGGGATCTAGTTTAAATTGTATCAACACTAACAAGGAAATTGTGTGGCAAATTGTTATGGTAAACTCAGATTAAAATAAAAATAAGTTTAGCTTATGAACAATTAAAAAGGTGTATAGGAATGGTAATGTAACACAAATAAATCGGCCAATTAAGATAAATTAAGTAATACTAGCTGCGCTCCCGCGGTGTGACCCGCGGTCCCTCGGGATTTTTTCATTTGTTCAGGATAAAAAGCCTATGTCCTTCCCTGAGATACAAACTTTAACTATGCCAAATTTCAGCTTAATCTGTTCAGCGGTTTGGGCGTGAAAGAGTAACAAACAAACAGACAGACAGACAGAGTTACTTTCACATTTATAATATTAGTATAGAAGTATGGATTTTATACTTTATCATAACCAACAATATAATTACTTATCATAAAATATGTATAAGTTTATACAGAACATATTTTATTCAAAATGGCGGAAAGAACAGTCTAATTTGAAATGAAGACGGCTCAACAGCCGCGAAGTAAAACCCACCATCAATTCCATAGGTGCCTTCGCCCCTGTCTCCCTAATCCCCGGATTATCCCACTTACCCAGCTTGATCAATTTAAATGGTGGCATCGAAGCCTTATAATAAGCATTGTTTACGTATAATTTGAAGGAATAAACAAACGGGTATAATTCCCGTTCTATGATATGGCACATTTATATATGGGCATAATAATTAAGCTACGCTAAACATACAACTAGTGTTAAATTATGTCACAAAAATAATGTATATGTTTTGAAACCTAATAAATATATTTTGTATTTGTATTTGAAGTCTACCTTTTCTAGAATAGGTATAGAGAAAAGTTGGAAATCTGTTTTGGTTTTCTTAATGTTTATTTTTAGATCTTTTTCGTATATTTTTTGGTATTTGGAGGTATCATACAAGGAATGCAATATTATTGTTATAGGTAGGTACTTATACCTTATCTTCAAAGTTGGACTAAACCCCATAAAGCACTGTTTTACATTTTAGTTGGTTTCAATCTAAATTTTACTAAACGAGGTTATGAAGTTCATAAAATTGGTACTTACCTATTTAGCAAAACACCTACTTAGATAATCAAAGTCGCATAATGTGCCAGCTCATTAACCAGAAGCTGGTGTTGTGTATATTCAGGCATAACACAATGTGGATGTAATGGATCGTCTGCCGAGGATAAGCTGCGAATTTGAATTTGAATCCTGAGGGGACTGAATCAAAATGTCGCCAGAACTTGGAATTCCACCTATTTGTTCAGCGATATTGATATGGCAAACTAGGATTGGATTTCCAGTAAGATTTAGTACCGAAAAATTTTCATTTGTACGTGTGCCATGGAGATTCTGTGAGTGGCTTGCTTCGCTCGCGCGATACTTTGAGTGAGGTCCCCTGCATTTTAAATTACGAAGAACATTTTATGTACTTAATAATTGTATTATAACATGCAATTTTTATTGATAAATTTTACACTTTAATACTTGTTTACTGCAGTTAGTAACTTTGTATCTACAGTCTGATAAAAACCGCTATTCATGGTACCCTGATTTATGCGCGATGTATTTTAGCTTACACCTACAAACGAGCTGTGAGATGTAAATTTAGGGCTGAACTACACTGTGCTAGTTGTTTATTACCCCTAGTTAGTATTAGTTACATTTTTGCAACTGCACAGCAAATAAATTGTGAACAAAAGTCTACGGTTCACTTGAAGTGTTTAAGGTTATAAAAAAATTAAAACGATTGAACCTCAAATTAATGTTTTGACACTGAAATTGTGCTGCCATTTCCAAAATTGCTGTTTTCTTACGCCGTTGTGACGCATTTTTGAGTAACTGAAACTATTATTTTGTTGGTGCAGTCACCGTTTAACAAATTCGCAGTAAAATGTATATGCCAAAGTCGCTTTCGCGGTACGAGAGCCCGTGGTTGCGAACTATACGAGTATGTTTACCTACCTATTATTCTGCGGCACCAGTTTAATGATGAAACTAGATATGCACATTGTGTTGTTGCAATGCGTATTCTGGACAAACCTATGTACATTGTACACCTGACTGCGAGTTGGTTTATGATCTACATTCACATATCCACTAAATTCTGGCCTGAAAATTGTGCAATGGTAATATTGTGCTTCTGAAGCCGTGTATACGAAATTGGTAGTTGCAAACTAACCGTTATTCATTGAAATAGCGCAATTCTGTTATCGTCCCTTTTTATTGAATATTGAAGTATGACATTCTTTTGTAATTATATTAAGTATTTTTTGTTGACATTCATTATTTTGTGTAATTTATATATATATTTTTTTATTTATGATTAAAATTTTGCATGCCAATGTTATTTGGTGAAATATGTGATACATATATTAAGTAAGTGTAAGACCTTTTACCATATTTCGCAATAAATTATTTGATTTGATTTGAACATTAATAATCGGTTGAGTTTATAGACATTAAACAATCAAAAGGATCAAACATAATCAAAGCTCTGGCAGAATGTCTGCTACGCTTGAGATACAGTACTTAGTTTTTTTCTGGTCTGAACGAAGTAACTATGCATACTTTGCGGATAATCTCATAAATCCGAGAGATATTCTCTAAGTATTAATCTAAAGTTGGAATTCACAGAGCAAGTCCCAAGCAGCTTTGCCAAGCCATTCTAATTTTACTGCAGTGCATATACTTATAAATAATACGCAATAACCTACAAAGACCCATAAAAAGATCAGACAAACAAATAGTGTGAACTGTGAAATCCTTATAGCATGTCTGGAAAATATTATGCTCGTTAGCATAATGCTGTTTGTGACTGTTTAATTACAGCTGAAAATGTGCAATATTAAAGTTACAACGAATGCCACTCGCATGTTAGCTACTCCCTAGTCTCCTTGCTAGTTACTCGCCCACTCAGTAGAACCAACTTCGCCCGTTGTTCGAGCAAGAATGACAAAGTTTTAAAAGCGTTCCACAAACAGAAACAAACGTAATTCCGAATGGATTTGAATTTGGAATGTTTTAAAAATTAAGTTGCAAATTGAATTCGGAACAGGCGCTGGGTCATTGTGTTTTAAGAATATTAGCAACAGAAGTTTTTTGCATTTTACCATTTAGCATTGTTAGGTAGGAACGTATCTGTTGCGACTTTTTTATACATTAAAATAAATTTCTGGTTATATGGTGCGTGTATGTTTTTCGTAAAAGCTTTTGAACATTTCAAGCTAGCTCGTTGAAGTTTTTCACTAGATTTTAGTTACTTGTGTGTTTTTATTCAATTAAAACTATGGTTACAGTATATTGTAAATAATAAATAAATAAATAATGCTGGACTTTTCACACACCATCATCTAGCCCCAAAGTAAGCAGAGCTTGTGTTATGGGTACTACATGACTGATATACTACTTATATACTTTTTGTTTGTAAATACATACATATTATACATAGAAACACCCAGATCCGAGACAAATATTTGTAGATCATACAAATATTGGTCTCGCCGCGGGGATCGAACCCGCAACCTTTTGCGTCGCAGGCGGGCTTTCGCCCACTGCGCTACAGAGGTCGTCAAATTGTGTGGTACATAAAATAACCAGGACCAAATGCCGTCAAAATGTCTAACAATTAATTTCTGACAGAAAAAATACGGTGCACTTTTCTTTTGTACCTTAATGATATTAAACTCACTTAAAAATATATTTTGATTAAGTAACTAGTGGGAAGGTACATAGGTACTTACATACTTACCACTTTTTGTTTTCGATTTCGATCCTTGTTTCCAGTTTTCCTTCTTTGGGTTTCGGGACTAAAATTTTCCTAAAATTACGCAAAATATGTAAGTAAGTAAGTACAAAATATGTAAGTAAGTAAGTACCTAATTTTCGTACCGCGAATGGCTGAAAAAGATAATCGTTTCGTTCACAAAACCGATTAATTGTTGCTCTAATTGATAAAGAACTCACACATGATCTGGGGTAATACTTAGGCCTTTACATTTATATTAGATGATTTATACAGCGTCAGGAGGCAACCTATGCCTACACTGAACGGGACGCTGTAGTGCCTGGGACATTGTTTGAGATGGAATAGGCTTGCCCAGCACCTAAACCATCCTCTCATCCTCTGGGGTAATAGTGACATTGTTTTCTACAAACAAAAAATCTATTGTGAAAGTTCCGTACAAAATATCTCTTGTCTCAGAAATTAGTTGGGCTCGCAAACTGCTGCCAACTAGATTCTATCGGGAAAACACGAGCAACTGGCGTGCGAGGTCGAACAGAGCCGAGTCCAGGATTGGGGCGAAATGAGGTCTTATTTGTTTAAAAAAACTTTAACAACATTCGCCCGACCATGGCACATGTACTCGTAACACATGGTATTTTTTAAATAAGACATTTTGTCACATAGACCATTTTTTTTTCATAATAGTAATGGAATAATGGAAGGCAAAACATCCAATGTTTGGTGAAATTTTATCTAAAGCCCTACGAGCTTCGAAGATATTAAAAAATCAAATACATCAAATGTTCATGAACTTCTATCGCTGACCGGACCTAACTTACAACAAACAGCTTCAATCCATTTATAAGAAACTAGCTGGTACCCGCGACTTCGTCAGCAAAATAACATAATTATACTTAATAAAAACAGAACTGAAAACTGCTGTTCAGAAGATTCTCTTCTGATATTTTTAAAAATAAAAATGCAATAATAGCGCCATCTCGACCTCAGCCATAGGACGGCAACGACATCTAGTGGCCTTCAACTGGAACTTCACTTTAAGTCCCCATACAAAATTTCAACCCTTATTTCACGCCCTACATGATTAGTTTTGAAAAAAAAACGCAGCCTATGTCCGTCCCTGGGACATAATCTTTATCTATGTCATATTTCAGCATCATCTGTTCAGTGGTTTAGGCGTGAAAAGGTAACAAACAGACAGACAGACAGACACATTTTACTACATAATAGATGGCGCCACAGGAAAAATTAGATCGCGCTATCGTTGCGTTTTGGGGAACGTAACATATAAACTCGCTAATCCTCTACTTTTCAGCTTTATAATATTAGTATGGAAGTATGGATAAAACTTTTTAGCACTAACAAAATTTGTGTAAAACTTATTGATACCGAGAATAACGTTATTAAAACGAAACATAAAAGATAAAATCGTGAATCTATTTAATTACCATTGCAAATAGGTAGTAGACCTCCATAAATGTACTTCTATCTATACTACTATCTTACGCGATAGGTACTTCTTTGTCTTAGGTATCTTTAAAGTTAATAAGAAGATTCTCAATCCCATGAGCGCAGTTGCCCCTAGTCCCACCAAACCGTAGTACAGCCATCAAATCAAGACAGTTCAGTTTATAGCTAGTTCAAGTACAGACAAGATCTCATTTCATTAACATAAACAGAGCTTTGTTAATCCGGGCCTGAGATCCGGGAACCCCTCTCCTAGAAACCTCAAACTTTAAAAGGAAAGTTTAGAAAAACCTTTTTAGTACAAGACTTTAATTAAACGTAAACTTTATTACTCGGGCGTAAGTATCAACTCGTTTACATACTGCAAATAATATATTTTAGCACGTTTTTTTCTAAATTATTTTATACTTATGTTTCGCAACATCCTTTTTGATTTTTAACAAAAAAGAAAATACTTTTTGATTTCAATATTTTTAGGTAGAATGTCGGCATAGATTGGTAGACGCAGTGCGAATAAAAAGTCAGATTCTAAATTCGAAACATTTTCTCGTAATTACGTTCCGTGCCCGACTTATTGAAGATCACTCGACGTAATTAAAGCTCGCATTGAGTTGTTTACCCACCCGCATGTGTCGGCGGAAACGGAACGCGGGACGACTGACGCGCCTAATTCTTAATTTACACGATCAGTTGCTAGACAGTTTTACCACCATCGTATTTTCTATCCTCTTTTAACAAGTAATCTAAACTAGGAAATGAGAATCTATTTATTGTTTGTATGCGTGCTTCATAAAGTATCTACAGCATTAAACTTGGTATAACATTTCCCAGTAGGTACCTATGAAGGTACCTATAACCTACAAACGTATTCGTTTCCCGTGATAAAAAGCTAGCATGTTTATGTTTTTAATCAAGTGACGTGACTGCGACCACCAAGTGATGCATGAAAACGAAGTAATTGGATAATTTCATAATGCCAGCCCTCCTTATGCTGCATAGTCATGAAATTCAATAGCGTGAGGTGATAACAAAGTGATTAAAAGCAAAAGCGTGTTTCACAAAACTTGTAGGTTTTATTGCTAGCACTTTTAAGTATATCAAAGGTTGCCTGGAAGAGGTCGCTCATTAGCGATAAGGCCGCCCTTTGTACATTGTCATTATTTGTTATATTTAATTATTTTGTTTCATAGTTTAAGGTGTGCAATAAAGAATTCTCATTCATTCATTCATTATTATTTTTTATTTATAATAGGACTAGGTAAAAAATTAAGCTTCTCTTTATAAAAGAGGAAAGATTTGCTTATTTGTTTTAAACAGTGCGAAGACAAATTAAGGAAACAAAAAAATATTTGACATTGACGTTTTGTCAGTTTTTTTTTACGTGTAGTTATAGTGGTCATGGCCAGTGCCTGAACACGATATTCTACCAATCTATTTAATGCACGAAAAACCTTACGTTCCGCCAGGCCATCGATCAGCTCCTTATCCAAGCCCGTCGCCTAACTACCGTTTAACGTACTTATTCCACTTGATAGATCACCCAGCGACACCCGAATCCATTAAACCACGTCTAATTGATCACAGCAGGAATTGAAAACGGCAAAAAGTGGCCGAGACAGTCCTAAATATTTGCCGTGAAACTATTTGGGAAGTCGTCTGACTGAATAACTTCGGATTTGTAAAAGTAGCTGAGTCCGTCATTTTTATAAGTACTCATGCATCTCTTTCCATAGGTAATGATTTTGCTGAACGATTAAGAACGTTATTTTATGAATGAATCTAGACCTGGTATAATGGTTGATAGTGTAATTACCTACCTACGTCTGAACGGAAATCATTATGAGGAACTTATACCTCAGTACCTATAGATATAGGATTAGTTTGACGTCCGACAAATAACGGATTTTAAATCGCAAAATCTTCAGAGACTATTCCCGGACAATATGGCGAGCTTCGAAAAACTTTGTCAGCGAGGCACTCGGAATTATTTTATTAAATCTCTTGTACGACTGTCTTGTTCATAACTACGGGTATAAAACCGCATTTTCGAGTTCTTAGTGAATGTTGGTATTATTTCGCATTAAATTAAATTTTCTTTTAAATAATGCAGTTTTTGTGTTTCAAAATCCGCATTTTATTTTCTTTTTCTCTAGAAATCTTGCGATTCCGCAAAAGGATATCAAAATAAATAACGACTCAATAGAATTCAGCTAAGAATTTGATTATTTAGATAATAGCGGTAAAAATATAGATAGTATACATTAAACCGTTCGATTTCCTTCGTGACCTCGGTAGGGACCCTTGTGCTAAGCGAATGAGCCATTGTGTGGAACCGCACTCCACAGCTAGCAGAAGCCCGCATACCGGGCGGTCATGCATGGATGCATACCAAGAATGTGGCGAAGATATTGTGGCTATGCCTATTATGCAGGATACAGCTTCGTTGGAACGTGAAAAACATGCAAGACACAAATTCTAGATAAGTACAAATAGATAATACAAAAAAAGATTTGTAAAAAGCAACACGAAAATTGCAGACCATAATATGCGGGATTTGAACACGAATATTATCGATGCGTGGTGACGCTAACCAACTGTGCCAATGGGCATACTTACATACTTTTTGCAGTTATTCCTTAAAAAAAAGTTAACATCTATTACACGCTAGAAAAAATTAAAGAGATCTTTTTTCTGGGATGTTGTTAAAGGCAGTTTTCTGCATTAAAATATCGTGTTTATGCGAATATGACTTTCTGGAGCGAAATATTCATTGAGCCGGAATTCGAAAACACGGCGTTTGTCGGTGACGTTTCATTGGTAAATAATTCTGGTATTGTAGTTTCGGTTATTTTCATCGTTGACTACTAAAATAAGAGTAAGTATTTATATTAAAAAAATATGCTGAATCAGACACGAAATTTTAACCCTCAAACAAAAAATATCGGAATTACCTACAAACAGATAATAATAATAATAATAAAATATATTTATTTCCAAACAAAGTCTTTACAAACATGACCTTAATATGTAACTTATACCAAAAAGGTTAAGTAGGTACATTTTTTAGGAAAGATTTGTCACCTTAACATGTAAAGTCTTGACGTGGACTCCTCACTCTAACTAAGTATTATCTACTTGTAATATAGATATGAGGGATAGATGTTATAGACATGTTATCTAAAAGTCAATGTCTTAAAATTAAGGTCTTATTTTGATGCTTTCTAATGTATCAATGGCGTCATGAAATCATGAATAGCTTCAATCAAATCAAATTGTATTATTCAGACCGCTGTAAACGCTGATGACAAATGAAAACAGATGATTGTTTGCTTAGGGCCCCGTCTGGTTCATTAATCACATGAGGAAGAGGAATACTCACCTCCACGCACAATAGATCTATAGATCGAGTTGGTATACAATATGGTCTTGTTACGTCGGCAAATGTTTATTGAACATAGATATTGTTGGTTTGATAAACAAAATAAGTACCTATTGGAAAAAATCGAGAGGTTTGTTTGATATTTTATCGTTGATTTTATCGTTGAAGGAATCTGTTCTCAAATCACGCCTTATTTAAATCTGCACAAGTCCATGTTAATCTACAAATTAAGAACTATGAAGGCTCTTTTGTCCTTATTACAAAAAAGTTAAACCTTAGTTGTACACCATGTAAAAACAAAACTGTTACCACAAAAAAGCGTTCTATGTAAGAGTATTTAAAGATCGTTTTTCTAGACAGTTTTTTAGTCAGTGCTTCGCTAAACTCGGTTCATATTTTTGTAATAAGACGGATTGAGTCTTCACAAAGATTCGCTGCATCAAACATATGAAAAATATAAATACTTAGGTAACTTAACTTTTCAACGGAATGTGTTTTTTCTAATTAAATTCTGAAATGTTTAAGTAATTTTAATTGAAGATTTAAAAGGCCATAGCCACTTCGGCGAATTTTACTCTTTTTGAGTTGCATTTAAGTGCTTAACTTTGAGTACAATTAAACACTCAAAACTAAATAAAAGGATTCCAAGAAAAAAGTAATTTCACAAAGCACCGCTCACAACACGCAAGAAATCTCACTTAATGCGTTTGAAAGTTTGGAGCTCATTACTCTTTTCTTTAAGTTCAGTCTCCAGACAGGTTAACGAGTGTATCACTTAGGCCGAAACTCTTAAAAAGACAAATTCTAGACACTCTTAATAGAATGTCTAGAATTTGTCTTATCTTTAGGAACCTTATTCTATAACTGTGAATTTATTACAACTAACAAATATAATTATTCCCTGATTAACATCGTTACCTACAAATTCTCTCATTTCCCGTTAAAGACATCAATTGGCGCTATCAAGTTAATAGGTAGGTACGTAAGCCAATAGTTTTCTACAAGAGAAATAATTTTCGAAAGAAAAAAAAAATAAAAAATGCTGGACATTTCACACAGCGTCATCTAGCCCCAAACTAAGCAAAGCTTGTACTATGGGAAAAACTATGAATAAAACATTAAAATGTAGATTATAATGTAACGTGTTGAGTTGAGACTGATGATATTAATAAAAGTCAATTGGTTTTCCAAAAAAACAGAAAACATGTCCGAAAAAATCTCATCCATGTCCAACTTGAAATATTTAGGAATAAGTAAGATAAATCTCATTTGCTTACTGAATAAACTTCAATACCTGTCGTCGATCCGAGACATGTTCCATTGTTCCGGAATTATTTACAAGTTAATGCTCACTTAATTTAGGTTACACGATCGAGCGCATCGGGTGGTCCGGCCACCCAACGCATACGCATATCGATAAAGGCACCGCACTAGACCATGGAATAAAATAGTTCAATACACAAATCTCGCATTTTCAGCCTTCTTTGAAACATGCTTAAGCAATTTTGAATCTTAAATTCGAACGACCGCAACTTATTTTTCTTTGTCAGAAATATTCTGAGATTACGAATGATGTTGCATCAAAACATCGCTCGTAATCTCAGAGTGATAAAGATCATTTTGTAGTAAAAGCTAGTGAAGTGACAGAGTTGTCGATACGCGACAGTGCGTTTTATACCTACGACATGTCGATTTTATCGTGAGCTTTAATTATAATAGGTAGCCGCCGCGCCTATCGATAGTAGAAATATGAGATAGGCGACAAGGAAGCTTAATGCCCAACAGATAACCTTACCGATTTATTTGGACGTTTTCTCTACGATAAACTCTGATTGTCGATAACGAACTGTGTAATTTATTGATGTGGAGGCAACTGCCGAGATAAATCTTATAAAGTTGCGCCAGCCAATGTATTACCGAGGAATGTGTCATACTTCGTCTACATTATACGAACTTACTAGCTACAGAAACTATAAATAGATTTCATTCATACTTTGTAATCAGAGGTATCTAAGTATTTTGAACGGTGACGGGGCGTTTCTTTGACTACCTAGTTTTATTATCAATTAATTACGATACCTATCGTACTTTTATAAAAAAGTTGATCGCACAGACTTTTGTATTTTAGCCTATATTGTCCCACGGGCTGTATTTTTTTCCGGCTTTAACTTGTGAATTACACATCGACCGGGGAATGTGTTGAAACATTTTGCAAGTGCGAAAACTCCGCTACTAAAAGCGCAGTTTAGACCATTTTACGAGCGAAACCAAACCCAATTTCGGCGCATAAAATACGGGCTGTTAATTAAAAACAGGAATCGAAACGGATTCCGATCCCGTGGGACCCTCCGCGTAATCTGCTGTAATCAGCTTTTAATTACGCACAAACAAATCCGACGAGTTGCTATTTCGTAGTGCAGAGACAAGAATTAAAGCACCTTGCAAGCCTTCTTCATCTCAACATGTCATACAATGTCCTACGTACTAAGTATATCAATCCGCAGACTTATCCGCGCCGAACTGTCAATTCAATAGAAGAAATGCTGAGACGTTAGAATCCAGCCGAATATTCTGTCGTCATCAGTATTTTTTGTATAGAAAAATGACTGCGGCGCGTACGGCGCGGACAAATGTGCGATCAGCTTTAACCAATAGAGAATGAATAATCTCTACTAAAGATATTTAAATTTTGATCTCAGAAAGAAAATACCTAGTGGTACGATTTTGGGAGTAGCAGTTAACATGATTTTTGCCGTTTTACAAAAAAATATAAGTACCTACTAGCTTCTAAGGTTCTTTGTGTCAAACCTACGCGTATATTGGCTATATTAACATTGTCATTTTCTCTCAGACATTTTCTTTTCGGATTTTTGTTGCTTGGGATGTTATTCTGGTAATTCAAGATCCTTTAAAACTTCTTTTTATGTTCCATACACTCCCGCTTATATCTACAAGTCTAAATCACAATCACAGTATCTGTGTCCCAACACTCACCCAATCGCAACATTGATTCCTTCCCCACGGATTCGACTGAAAGTCCATCGCCATCGATACGGCCAAGAATCCGAAGGCGAAGTATCTTAATTGCGGCTAATAGCAAGAAAAGCCCCCATTAGAGCGGCTCTTTCGAAAGAGTAAACGAATTAACAGAGAGCTAGAGGCCGCTGCGGTCCGGCATTTCACCTATCCGGCACATTTGCAGCCGGAAAACAAGAATAGAATAGAATAACAATAAACAAACAAATGATTGTTATGTTAAAGATGTTGTAGGTAATCAGATATAGATTAACGTGGTTTTAATTTTCTTTTTCATAATACATGGATGATTGTTATAAAAGTACCTAATTAAAAATATTTTATATAATATTATATCAATACAGGATTAAAATCCCGTACTCAAACAAGTAGTGATCATTTATAATTATACACTAGGTTCACTTTATAATTTCCTACCTACTCCATACCATTCAACGATCTATTTGTACCAAAGCTTTCCGGCTACTGCATTCCCATCACAGCTCTACCGAAGAGGCGGTAAATTCGTTTTAAACACGGTTCAGGTGCGAAAAAGTCAGCTTTAAGTAGAATAGATTAAAGTGGTTTCTACTGGAAAATCGTGTGACATTCTACGAGAACAATACCCGTTAACTAAGATAACTTTTTAAAATTAAATGCATGACACCCTGCAAACATTTTTACAGAAAATTACTGAGAACGTTTTAACGTGTTGTCCCCTGGGGTTTTGCGAAAATGTTTGTATGTTTATTTTGTCATTGAACCTCGCGTTGGAAACACTTGACTTTGATTGCGATACTGTGTAAAATATGTTAACGTTTTTGTACCTATTTAGTGAAACTTTTTGGTTATACTTAGGTAAATACTCCTTGGTGTGCAGTGCAGGTCAAGTTATAGACAAATAATGTTTTGACAGTGACAAGTGGCGAGTTGCAATTGTTTTAAAAATATTGTCAAGAAAAGATCATTGTAAATTGGAAAATGGAAAATAAAACCATTCTAATGTGATTAAACTTGTTTCTCTATTAAATATATATATTTTGTTACACACGCAGCTTATAAATTCACTATGATACACCACCATACGTCTTAGGTAACCATGTGTTGCCTGTGGATATGGCTATTTAGCTGATAAGGATGGTCTAAGAACAAGCCTATTCCATCTTCAACTCGATGCATGCAATGTAGGCATAGGTTTCCTGACCTTAATTGTTCAAAACCTTAGCTTTTTTACTCGACTGTCAAAGGAAGGGTTAGGGTATGTATGTATTTAAGTATGTAGGTATGTAATGCGGTAAATTTCTTTGTTCCCTCGTATCTTCCAAACTACTGGAGAGATTTTGATATTTAGGGTATCGTTAGATTTGTCTTAATAACCAGAGTGTCATAGTATAGGTTTTTGGAAAAAAAAAACAAAATGACGGATCTTATGCGCGAAATAGTATCGCCTTAAGAAAAAAAAATTGTCAATCATATCGAGTGGGTATCGTATCAAAACAAAGGAAATTAAAAAGAGATTACAAAAGTCATATATTTAGTTTAAACTTAGTTTTGATTAACAAATTGGCAATGAATGCATGGAAATTCATAGTTGAGGTTTTCCTATTTGTATTCTGAGGTTTAGGTACTCATTGCAAAATCTCAAAAGTTGACTTTCATGCAGTCAGATTTTTTTATTTTTTTATTACCTACTTGTTTCATCTTGAAAGTATTGCCGATATTACCTATAGATGAAAATGAATAACGGGGTACCTATTCATGATGACTATAGTCTTTAGGTATAAGGCGATTTGTATTGGTCTATACCTTAGTGCAAAGTCAGGAACTAAATCTGATTGGACCAAAGTTATACTGCGTTTCGTTCCTACTATGTTCTCGTTAATACGTTTGTTAATTGTCCAAATCATTAGCACACGAACGTTCGACATCTTCAGATCTAACTTCGCTACCTTAACTTAAAGTTATAAGGTTCAAATTCAGATGACAAAGGTGATAAGTAGGAGGTGTTAGTCGTGCGAACTGCGTTTGGTTTCCGCTCTCGTAAGTTCGATGCCACCATTAGAATCGCAGAGAGCAGTTGCATTCAAGACGCTAGATTTAATCTGAGGTGAAATTATAGTTATCGTTATATATCCCGGTACAGCCACTAACAGAAGTTCATTTTATTTATTTATTTTATTTAAATACTTTATTGCACAAAAAAACAAAATATTGCACAATTGGCGAACATAATGCCGAAGGCATTCTCTACCTGCTGACCAACGTGTTGTCGGAGAGGTACAAATTAGATTATCGGAGAGGTAAAAATTCATTCTCGGTATATTTGCAGGATAGGTTCACTAGAGCCGTGTTGGTCGAATAGGTTGTTCCTCGACTTTCAATCCGAAGGTCGTGGGTTCGAATCCCGGCCGTGCATCACTGGATTTTTCGCTTCGAAAAAATTATATGCGTTTTAACACGAGCTCTTAACGGTGAAGGAAAACATTGTCAGGAAACCCGCAGCTTAGTCAGCTCCACACGTATCGACGTCGTCTTTCATGTGGGCCAGGCTGATTAAGCTGAGAGCATGGTTTAGGCGCTAGGCAAGCCTATTCCATCTCGAACAATGTCCCAGGCACTACAGCGTCCCGTTAAGTGTAGGCATGGATTGCCTCCTAATGCTGTATAAATCATCTAATATAGATGTAAAGGCCTAAGTTTATAGGTTCACTAAGGCGCGGTAGACTTCTCCTAGGTGGGGAATTGAAGATCTTTAGAAAATGGTGCTCAAAAAACACAACACTGTTACACATGTTTCTAGATCATGTAATGAGAATAGCACTCTCCTTCTTTTCAACTACCTTGGGCACCCTTGGACGTCAATGTTCTTAAGCTTTGTAGACAACTGTACCTACAGTTTCAATCTCCGGAAGTTGCTTAGGCACTCTGAGCTTGGAAGCTTTGTCATTGCCAACATTGGCTGCATGTTTTTTGCATTGTCTCTCGAGAAATAGATCCTAAATTATTAGATACTTGTAGTTTAAAGTTGAGCTTTGTTTTTAGGATGTTGATGGAAAAATTATTACTGATCTCAGTTTAAACTAAATCTAAGTTTAACTAAGTTTTAGATGTGTATATATATTTTAAGTTTTAATGGAATAGGAACAAACACTTACACAATAACGTTAGCAGTTGTATTAGGTATTTTTTTTATTATTGATATGATTGGCCGCCGCGGGACAAATGTTTGTATGACCTACAGATATTTGTCTTTGTTTCTATGTATAATATGTATGTATTTACAAATAAAAAAGTATATAAAGTAGTCTATCCATCATCTAGTGCCCATAACACAAGCTCTGCTTACTTTAGGGCTAGATGATGCTGTGTGAAAAGTCCAGCGTTATTTTATTTATTATTGTATAGAACTTAAAAGAAGGTTCCAACCCTGGTTGAAATTGTAACCCTTGGTTAATGAAATAAACTATTTTGATTTGATTGATTTTTAACTTCAGTGGTAGGTACTTACGACAAAGAAAACACTAGACTAAGATAGGTATTCGATCTTAGAAGCCTAGAGCTGGGCACGAGTGCGTATAATCAAATACCGGTATTATAGCCCAGTCAAATGCGGTACTATACCGGTTTTGCGATAGGCAAGCAACCAGCATTTGCAGTAATTGAACGCAATCGACAATTAGCCAGTAATATACTGGAGTGTGGATAGAATTTCGAATGCAATTTTGATAATTAACGTTATTGTAGATGAGATATGGCGTGAAATAATACTTTATGGTAGGTATAGGATTCATTAAATGAAAGCGTAAAATATCCTACTAGGTATTTCCACTTAGGTTCAATATGTGAAAACATGTTAATGGTCAATTGTTATAGTTTTAGCTACGTATATCTTTTTTAACGGCTGTTTGTTTTCCTTATTAATAAAAATTAAATAAATAAATAAAATAGTGTACCTAACTATTAACTGCACTAGGTATACCTTAACCAGTTGCTCTAGAGGCGGCACCGAAGGCCTCTGGATCAACTGGACAGATTCGCAGCTGGACAGAAAATGACAGTCCATGATATATTTCAAAAGTGATTAAGGTGGGGGAAAAACAACACAAAACAACAAAGGATATAAATTGGAGTGTAGGCTACAAAATGTAAAGCTGAAGAATAGATCCCGAAAAATGTTTCTGAAAACCAAAAAGTTCCTTTTTAAGTAAAATATCAGAAGCCACGATACACATTGGAGATCTCATCCGTCAGGTACTTATATAAATGACTAAAATATAACCACAGTAAGCAGATAGAATATACGAGTAGAAACTAGCCGTTATGGAGTACCTAAATGATATAAAACCATCGCTGGAGCTGGAATACGACTGAGCTAGGATTATGACTGCGAATAGACATCAATATGATATTTTACTGATATTGCAAACCATTAGACGCGATATAGTCTTGCATCGAGCTGGTTTTTGCTTTGACTGTGCATAATTACTTTGATAGGAAAAGCACTCATTGGAGGCTAATTGGATTCAAGCTTTATTGATTGAAACTGGAAACGTACGCGTATATTCGTAAGTAGTTAAAGATCGATTATTTAGTGGGCAAGAGCATGAAAAGAGCCTTTTTGAGGCGCATAAACCTTTCAACACACTGGTTTGAAAGAACAAGTGACAGAACTAGAAGCACATTATCTAGAAGTGGTGAAAAAACTAGTTGTTCTTGATGTAAGTAGGTAGTTTGTCAATCTATTAACCAAGATTTGTTTGGTAAATTCTTGATAAAGTTATTTTCAGTTCCAGTTTACTCACATTTAATCTTCACTTAGCAGAATTAAATGTGTGAAAACGGCGAGTCACTTGTTTGATGAATTGCTCTTAATGTTGTAGGCGCGAAGTCGACTTGCAAACACTTTTTCGATTTATTACGTTGAGTTCACTTGTTTGTTCGAAATTAAATGAGATTCTACTGAAATTACACAAAAAACTCTGTGGCCTTAGACGCAAAATATTTGTTAGCTTACTGATTTGTTATAGGAATAAATAATAAAGTAAATAAATAATGCTGGACTTTGACACAGCATCATCTAGCCCCAAAGTATGCAGAGCTTGTGTTATGGGTACTAGAATGACTGATAAACTACTTATATTCGTATACTTTTTGTTTGTAAATATATACATATTATACATAGAAACACCCAGACCCGAGAGAAATATCTGTAGGTCATACAAACATTTGTCCCGCGGCGGGGATCGAAGCCACAACCTTCTGCGTCGCAGGCGGACCTTCGCCCAATGTGCCACAGAGGTCGTCAAATCACTGTGCATACCTACCTACTTGCTTAGTGTAGGTGGTACCATGGTAAAAGAAAACAGGAACCATGGTATCAGAAACCAGTGGTATCAATTTCATCTTGCGATGGCATTTATTGATTTGGTTTGATTAATATAAACTAAGCAGAGCTTATTTTTTGTGAATATCGTTCACAATGTTCTATTCTCTAAGAGATCTCTTAGAGAATTTCCATATTTGTGAACCAAACATGGCTAGTTTATAAAATAAGATTCATGTTAGATCTTAAATCAAAAACTCCCGCTTATTTCCTTTATGAGGGGTACGTTTGGACCACAACACAATTTCAGCAGTCCATAACATTTTAACCATATTTCACGCCGCTCCGTGGATCTGTATTCAAAACAAAGGCTAGTCAGCGACCGTAAATTACAACATTATGGGTCCGAAGATATTCTAGACAACCTCTGTATTACCACGAACGATACAGGATGTACCTACTTACTAAGGTATCATGACTAGGTACAGAAAGATAAATTGTAAATAAGTTATTATAAGATCTACATTGTTGTACAGCTGTTTGTTATTCCGTTACTTATAAATAAAATAAAAATATCGGATTTGTCAGATATTGTCATACAGTACATTTTAATATTATTAATTAGTATAATTTTACGTTTTAATACTAAAAAGAAAACCGACTTCAATGTTTGACTCGAAACGCGGTGTGACTCAGGGCGTCAAGCTGTCGATTCGATTTCTATTTGTGACATGGAGGGAAGGTATTTAGAGTTTTACGGGGAAACTATCAATCCCTCAGGAATAAAATTTATATGGGACCACCTCTGGAGTATACCCTTTCAAACATAAAAAAAATTTTGCAAATCGGTCAACAAATGGCGAAACAATCGCGTAACAAGATAAAAAAAAAAAAAAAAAACATACAGACGACTTGAAACCCTCCTCATTTTTTGAAGTCGGTTGAAAAAAGAATGACGACTTCAATATTGTAGGTTAAATACTGCGTAGAACATAACTACTTACAAGGTGAGATGAGAATTAGGTTAATACATTTTACGAGATAAATAAAATCAATCCCGTGGGAATTAAATTTAATAGAACCTACCTACAGACAAAAATAAATAGGTCCAAACAAATCAGTCCCAGTTGAAACGACCCAGCTTTATACAATAAATAGGTTTATACTAGTTCTGATTCTAGACTGAGAAATTCGTCAATTCCCTAACAAATTACCATCATAACTTACCTATTGTGATTCACCGTGGGCTGCGGTCTGTGGGTTTGCTTCGATTTAAGTGATTGAGAATTTGTGGTTCAATTTATTATAGACTAGTTTTTGTCCGCGACTTCGTTCGTATTGAATGCTGTTAGGTATCTCTTTTTTCCTTAAAACTTTCATAACTTATTTCAGCCCCGCCATAATATGTTCTTCCCCAATGCCCAACACACAACTTACTTATATGTATTTTTTGAGTTCTCTAGATAAATAGGTTTTCAGTGGGTAGGTATTAGGTATGTCCCGTGTATCTATAAATGTTGTTAATAATATAATTATATAATTACCATAGTACAAGCTTTGCTTAGTTTGGCCATTTTGGGGCTAGATGACGCTGTGTGAAATGTCCAGCATTATTTATTAATTTTAAACACGATTCAGTCAAGTGTCAAGATTTGTCTCTACCAACATAGCATCGCGTTATCTTCCGAGTACACTCAGCTAGGCCCACCGGTCTAATTAATTCCATAACTGAGTAGATATGCGTTTGCAGTGCACATGAATATTAACCTCAGATAAAATGCTAATTCACCATGCATATTTATCCTGGGACTAAATTACAGGGCAAGTATGAACTGGTTATTCCTGGAAAGGCCTGGCGGCTGAATGTCCTATCAATGCCCTATTCCACTCTGATCCACTAATCAAATCCACTAAGGGATCTGTTTCCACTTTTTCTTCCACTCTAATCCATCAATGGTTTTGTTTCCACTTTGAGTTCCACTCTAATCCATCAATGGTTTTTTTTTCCACTTTGAGTTCCACTCTGATCCATCAATGGTTTAGTTTCCACTTTGAGTTCCACTCTGATCCATCAATGGTTTAGTTTCCACTTTGAGTTGCACTTTAATCCATTAATGTTTTTTTTTTAATGTCGTGTGCTCTGAAGTACCTACTACCAAAATGTCAAAAAGTTTTTCTTGCAAGTACCTACAGCTTAAAAAATATATTACCTAAGTAGGTACTTACATACCTTACCTAGATAGTACCTGTCTCACAGACAAAACGGTATTTTCAGAGTAATTATTTGCATAACCAGGATAAATTACAAACAAACCAGACCTTAACGAATATTAATCAAAACCTCGAAGAAAACCTTCAAAACTTCGTCAATAGCGAAACGCGACTTCTGCAAAATACCTTAAATTTTACCGGTACAATACTGGCATTGTCTTTGCGGTACTACCCTATTAATAACATTAACAATGCGGTACCCGTTAATTGAACTGGGTTCATCTGTTATCTTGAGCCAGTTTTGACTTCTTAAAAATTACGGACGTAATATTGCAGTGGCCGGTGGCTATAGACATAATAAATATAGAGCTATAGGCATGAGCCCAAGCGCACTCTGATTGAGACAGTGCTTTTGTTTTACGAAGAACGAGGGTTCATATTCCGGCCATAGGAACATTACAGAAAAAATCTAGAAATATAATGCGTAAACATTACCTCTTCTCTACTCTACCTAAGCAATAAAAAATAAGGCAAATGTGTTTTAGACGAGCCCATGCATGACTAGTCCCTTACCTACATTTTAAATTGTTCTTGTATTGTATGCCACAGTGTGCATTTTCAATATTGGGCTATGTTACTGCTGTAACTTGCCGGCCACTGTTTATCGGAGACTGTTGCTTAATAAAATTATCTGTGGACTAATTAATTATAATCAAATTGGATACGGATGAGTTTCATAACAAAATCGGGGTATTGAATTCTGTAGGGAACTTAGAGGTGTAGGAAAATGGAGCAAATGTCTGAAATAATAGAGTCGAAAATGTTTTGCAGAGGTTTTGGTAATTTTTGTTGGCATAACGGTGGTTTCGACGAATATTGATGAAATGGTGAAACATGAAAAATAACTATTGTATTTCCTAAATAACTAAAGGGTTGAAGAGCACATAATAATTAAATTGAAGTGTTTAAATTCTGTTCTTAATGCCGGTTTACTTACGGCAATCGTTGCCTTGTTTCAAGGGTTTTTGATTTACTATGCATGGACAGAATTGAAACTGTATTCTGAAATTAAAAGTCCTATTCTGCCAACACAGTTAGAGTCGCCTTCTCTGAGCGATAAATCCGATATTTCTGAATATTCGAACGTTTCCTATTACTACATTGTATTCAATCAATAAGTAAGATCAACCTATGAACGATCGAATCTAGGATCAAGTATTCTAAACCCAAAAATTGGTCGTTCAGACGAAAAATCGCAACATCAGTCGTGTTTTTGTGTGGCTCGAACATTCACATTAACGCAAGGCAACCTAGGTACATGTATTACATAGTGTAGTGAGTCCAGCCCTTCAGTAGTTCACAAACACGGCAACATTCCTGTGTAAAGGTTTAATTAAAACATTGCACGCTGTGACCCACTTTGCGAGTGCACGCGACATTGTCTATATCCAAGAGTTTGTAACGGATTTTATTCAAACTAATAGTCAGTAACATAGTCTTTCACATGAGTGGTAGGCATAGTGCCTCCTGAATATAAATAATCTAAGTAGTATAAAGATGTAGGTACCTACCTAATAATTTCATCATCATCCTTACACATCACATCGCACTGCTGGGTAATCCTCTCTTCGTTTTTGCATTACCTACCTATGTTTCCAGGGGCTAGGCAGTGCTGTGCACCGGGGCCCCCAAGCTCAAGGAGCCCTCGGACTCTGAGTCAGAACTCCAGAGACCGGAAGGTTTTGTTCTTAGGTAACTATAGGTATACACCAGCCCGTTGACAGACGACATAGTCGGCGTGGTTGGACGGCAATGGATGAGGATATCACGGAGCCGAGAGGAGTGGCGGGTTAGAGAGGAGGCCTACGCCCAGCAGTGGGTATTGATAGGTTATTGATGATGATGAACTATAGGTATAATTATTTTGAAAATAAAAACAACTGCATTTTTAGATGCAGTTTTAGACTTTAGAAAAAAGTAACTAAAGCCCAAAAGACAAATCAAATCGTAAGCTTTTACAAAAATTACAAAATAACTTTAAATTTGGTCACACCTGCATAATATTTTGACTTAATAAAACCTAAACCGTTCAGTTAGGGCCCCAGTTTCTTTTGCACCAGGGCCCTTAGCTACCTAGCTACGCCGCTGTAAGTTTCACTTACTTAGTTTCTGTGTGTATAAATGTGTTTCTATGTGTTTCTAATATGACATTCCTGTAAATAAAATACGCGTGTACCTAACCTTCACAAGGAGGTAAATGTTATTATTCGTATTTCCCTGGATTCGCGCCGTGCCCTAATCCCGGGATTGCAAGCGGCAATACATTTCCCAAATTGTCTCCTTGAACTCGCAATTATTTAAAAGGAAACTTTTGTTCTCTACGAATATTGTGACCTGGATGATTGATGTCTGTTTCCATCAACCTATGTGATGTTTTGAAACAATAGGTAACATGATTGTTTTAGTCATCATTTTCCTGCTTGTATTTAAGGAATTATTTCCATTTCCCATATTAAATAGATTCTGGTACTGTTCTGGTTCGGGTCTGATTCTGGTGTGTGGGGACGGCATAAGATTAAAAGTGTTGTTATGTCGTAAAGCTTATCACAGACAGCAAGATTCGCCGTTGGGAGCACGTCAAGGAGGACATCATTATTAAACATTTTCTTCATAGCATTATTGCAATAGGTCATCATAGCTTTTGGCAGAGTGGAAAAGAAAACCTCGTTGTATTGATGATGATAAATTATAAGCTTTTGGCAAAATATAGAAATATAGCATAGCGATTGTCTAAGTACCGGAGTATACATACAATGACAGTAATGACATTATAGTGCGGATAAAAGTAACTTTTATCCACACTCTAATGCCATTACTGACATTTTTATCTATTCTCCGGTACCTAGAAAATCGCTATGCTATGGGGGCTGGTGGGCTAAATACCAGCACCTTAAGTAAGTAGCTAAAGTATTAAAAACAATGTCAATAATATCTCAACGGAACCTGAAGTCCCAGACCGAACTGCCAAGAATGCCAAGATAAGTTGCACGGCACAAATTAATTGTTTACTCAAACTTCCAAACCACATCGCAACAAGATTGCATTGCGGGATGGAAACACCGGCATTCAAGTCATTCGACAAAAGAACCGTATTACCATTGTTATAAAGATTATATTCCAACTTTCACCTCTTGATTTCCCTACGGCCTGTATTTTAAAAATACACCTCAACGTTAAAAAGGTAAAATATCGTACTTATTTTATTTGTGAATTTTGAATTTCCGACTTCCTTGTTAGAGTTTTCCCCTAGCTTTTCTTTATTTTCCAACGCACTGAGATCATTAGTCCCTGTTTTTCAAGACTATTTTTGTTTTTTAGCATATCTACGCACATACCTAGGTATATCCTACCTAAGCCTCTGACTATATATTTTTTTTTAATTTTTTTTTTTTTTTTAGTAAGGATACCCAACACGGGTGTACACCTTACATACAAGAGTTAAAACAAAATGTCTTAGGTCTAGTGTTCCCATAATTATAGGGTATCACAACATGCGTAAAAGAGGGCACAACAACTTATTTCTAGATAGGTTTACTTAAGTAGTAAGAGTATAACAGAGATAAAAATATAGGTAACTTAATATACAATAATTAAAAGGTAGTCAGAGCGTCAGATAGGTGGTCGTATAATGCGAGCCAAATGTTTCTACCTATCTACTTAGGTAAGTATGGTCATACTTGTGGAGTAAGTACCTATGGTCATACTTGTGGAGTACAGTTTATGTCACTACCCTTAGACATCTTCATAGAATGTCTACCGCACCTTGCTATATTATATAGTCGTGTGATCCGAATTATTGTTGTTTTTTTTGTTATTTTAATAGGAGACAATTTGTAGAATCGATGGAATATTTTCCTATAAACTTGATTCGCTTGATTCGTTTCGGCTGTCAATTCTCTTTGAAGAATGGCATCTAATTTTCTAAAGCTAGACTAGGCATAGGAACTTTATGTAATAACATACCTAACCCTACAAAGGTCACCAGGCATCTCCGACCGGTAGCGATGTTAGGTTCTTATTAACGCCCGAATGGGCTGTGGGCCATTAACGCAGCCTGGCGACTATCGGGGATATGAGGCGATTTATCACAATTATAGGGGCAAGGGCGAGCTCGATCGCGTTACTCATACCAACGTAGCCTGTAGGCGAGAAGTTGCTTTCTTCTAACTGAATCTTTGACATTTTTCCTCATGATAAACAACAGGGTATTGTGCCTTAGAACTAAACTACACCTATGTACATAATATGAACCTACAAGCAAATATTATGTTAGTATCCATGCCTTACTATCGACCCTTGCCCTTAGAGTGTGTAGTCAAAAACTATTTTACAATAATAACGATTGGGGCTTTAACATAACATAATAGTTATTTATATTTACCGAATGAGATGCAAGCTTTACATAGCTTGGCTTGACAAGGTTTTTTATTTCTGTATCCAAAGATACAAAGTTCATCTTTATTGCATTTTAACAAATCATACATATTGAAGCTAATAGTTTTTGTCGATCAGCCGGTTTTACGTAGCTCTACGTACCTAACAACTGGGTCTGTTTAAACTACACAAGAACACTACTGGGTCCATACCACAATAACGACAAACTTGTCTGATATACGGTCCAGAAGGTCCATTATACATCCCTATCTGCCATTCTTGTAATCCCAAAAGTTGTAAATTAAAACATGTCTCCAACTCGAACTATATAACAAAACACCCTCCAGCCGACCCTCTCGAGATAAGGACATGAAAAACTTGTAACGAACAGCAACTGTTATCGAAGTTGAGAATCTTCTTTAATCTGTGGCGGGTTATTAACAACGGGTCAATGGGACCGTCAGTCACTCAAGAGGTTAACCTCTCAACAAGAGAAATGTATGTTTATCTGTTTTATTTTTTGATGGAAATAATATGAATATAAATTTTATTTGAATATGGAAAGATGCAGACTGTGCTCAGAAAAATAAGCGTCTAGACTCACCTTCTGAATGCCGAGGGATGATTTAGAGAGGGATCTGGGAGAATACCTATGACTCTGATTATACCTGATGACATGTAAGGTTAAATTACTCTTCAGTACCAACCGTAGAACAATAAAATTGTGGTTTATTATGGAGATACGTTCATGAGACAGGTGAGTTATATTATTTGAGTTTTAGTTCAAAAGTGCTCGAGTCACCGACCGAAGTGACAAAGATCTCATAAAATACTCTCAGAATAAATTTAACTTTTCTCATGAATGTAGCTTTCAACTAAAGAGTCCTTTACACTCAAATAGCGCCTAGTGCTGTCTGTCAACTAGGAATACAATTTAGGATTTGATATATTATGATCCAGCCATTTACCCACGATCTATATGTAGCAGACCCTAACCGAACGTTTAAAGATGATCGATGTCACAGGATGCTTCCTATGTGACTCACCGAACGTTTAAAGATTATTGATGTCACAGGATGCTTCCTATAACCTATGTGACATTAAAAGCTTCGAAGTGCTTTTAAACCGGGCTCGACTGGTTTCCCTGTCATCAGTTTTGGTGGTTCCTTTGTAAAGTTTGGGGCGTAGTCCGGTGAATATGTGTATTCTTGAGGAACATATATATGACTTCTGTAACAGCTGTAATGCCAGCTGTACAATGAAAACGCGTATGATGTAGATCTACGCAGAGTTCGCGTTAAAAGCCTTTTGTTCCTAACGAAAGCTCGCTGTAACTCATGCAGTACCTAACACTTGAGACTACATGGTCCAAGTCAAAGACTCTCTCTTTCAACTAACCTAGGTATACGTTGCTTAGGTATTCGTTTTAGAAACGTTACCTGTGACGTTACCTATGAGTTATGAGCCACACAAAAAAAAAAGATAAGTAGGTACCTAAGTTGTTTTGAAACAATATAAGAAAATGTTTTAATACGATGTTAAGTATCACAGCCAGGACGTATTACGAGTGAAACTTTCATGTTGCGATAGCGTTCACTATTTGTATAAAAGTTCCCATAAAATTTAAATAAGCCGTTCCTACCGCACATTTGTGATACAGCCAGAATTGAATGCTGTAAACATGCAAAACTGTATTTACAAGAATAGCGTGATGTTGAGCACCGCTGCGCTGCTCGCTTGCGCTGCGCTGAAGGCAATTTCACCCTCTCTTATCTCATGGTGGCCTGGTAGCTGCGCGCCCGTGACGCCAAGTTATTTACGTGCGAAGAACCGCCCCTAATCCCCTATTTATTCCCGGAGATATATCTGAAAATTAGGGATCACATATAAGGAGGGCTCCGCGCGGGATGGTTAATTTGCGGCGCCGAGCACGGTGTTCTTCGAAGCTGTAACGTAAGCCGAAGCTACATGCACTGATTCTCTATACTTTTCCACATGATATTTCTAAAGCAAATATTTCCAAGATCCTATTGTTTGCCGTAGGTAGTTTTCTGTTGTTCTGTTACCTACTACGAAGTGTGCGTCGGTCTATTTTGTACCGCTGTCAGCGTCAAAAGGAAATATCGTGTTTTCTCTCTTGTGAAACAGTTTGAAATATTGTTTTATGAGAAGTTTATGAAGAACTTTTTCTGCTTTGAATATTAGGTAAACTGAGAACGGAAATCTTCGACGATTCGAGTTGAGAGAATACTTGAAGAAAATGACTTCTGCGTTCACAAAGACTATAATTATAGCATTTGTGTGTTTATTGTGTCGTTAAAATGAGGCTGAGTGAGTGAATGAAACAATAAAATTAGGTAGGTACTAGGTACCTAATCTAGGTATTTGCGTAGAAAATTGGTATAGGTATACCGACCTATATGAATAGAACCCAAAGGTAGGTAGGTAGGTACAATAACTCGTCGTCAACAATCGCAGTAACAGTAACCGTCACATTGTGCTCTCGAGTGGCGCCATTTGAACCGCTTCCAATGTTCCAAGTTCTGAACATATCCATTTGGCCGTGAATGGCCGTTTTAAAACACTTTCCGTGTGTTCAGGGCTGGGCCAATCTTGGGGAGTCGTGGGGTCGCGCGGAAAGGTGCTAGTGATGTGACATCTCACCGGCAAATGCCCGAATCAGAATAAAATTTTCCGTACTTCGTAGGTACTGGTAGGAACTTAGGAATATTTTTTGACTGTGAGCTTGGCGATTCTACGTGCTTATAAAATAGTTTAACCAATATTTCTGTAAAAGTTCGATGCATACATTTTTATTAGGTAGGTACGTCTATTTTCAAGCACAATGTAGGTATTTGACGACCTCTGTGGCGCAGTGGGCGAATGCCCGCCTGCGACGCAAAAGGTTGCTGATTCGATCCCCGCGGCGGGACCAATGTTTGTATGATCTACAAATATTTGTCTCGGGTCTGGGTGTTTTCTATGTATATATTTACAAACAAAAAGTATATAAGTATTATATCAGTCATGTAGTACCCATAACACAAGCTCTGCTTACTTTGGGGCTAAATGATGCTGTGTGAAAGGTCCAGCATTATTTATTTATTATTGTGGCAGGACCAGATAAAATAACATTATTGAATGAATATCATCTTTCATTGAGTCATTCAATAATGATGAGTTCATATAATTTGTGAATCATGTCAGATGTTTCAAGACCACTAACCGATGCTTTATTCATAAGTCATAACAAATTCTCGGTTGAATGCCGTAATATGTTTCCTGTACAGAAATTGTTTTTGCCCGAATCATCTTGCATTCGTTAATAAGTTCACCTGTAATTTAACCTTTATTTTTCGGGCAAAATTACAGTGATTTTAACTTTTGCAATTTACATGCCAACTGTGTTGTTTAACTACCTACCTAAAATGTTTGTGAGGTTTTTCGGCTAGCGTATTTTTTCGATCCGACCTTCAGCCCATGAGTAAATCGTCTAATTTATTAGTTATCGTCGCATCACTACTCCATCAGGAGGACGTGACAAGAAACCTTCTTCATGCCTTTATCGAAAACCTTTGAGGGAAGGATTTTCAATTCACTCACAGTGTGAATTTTAAGTGCCCTTAAAACGTGTTCACTTTACAATTCCGGAATTAATAATGTGTAGGTAGGTACCTATCTAAACTTGAAATGATAGGCTGCATTCTGCATTATACTTAAGTAGGTAGGTCTAGGTACCTACCTAAGACAAGTCTGAATATTCACTTAAGTAGTTTCAGTCTCTTCTATCGCGATTCTACTTAACTTTGGTTCAAAGTCTACTGTTGATTAAACTGTGGTAAGTCTGGCTCGTTAATTACACGCTTACATTGTCTGTTTGAGTAAATTAGATTAGGCTAAACAGTCTGATTATGTAGGCTGAAAGCGATGTCAAGTCTGTAAGCTACTGACGAGCCTAGAATAAAGATATCTTTAATGGTTGTCTCGGCCATGAAACACTAGCGAATGCGAAATAAGCCATCGCTTAGGTATACTGTAAAACATGTATAGCTTGGTTCGTTCCAAAACCAATCCAGTCATTTCGATTGAAACCGATTATGCCATTCACCGTGCAGCAAAAGAAGCATACAAAGAGATAATCTGTATTTTCATTCACAACGCGGAACACTAATAAAAGTTGAAGGATCCCAATCCTCTTAGGGTTTACCTCACTTAGAGTGCTAGGGACACTCGCGACAAAGACCCTTAAAGGGTAAGTAGTTTCGTACTCAGTAAACACTCCCTATTCGTTGATAGGAATTGCACGTTTGCTTTATCTCTCTTTAGGTATCGTCTTAGTGAAACGGGTGGAACGAACTTATTTAAAGAAGTGAAACCTTTTTCTGAGAAGCTCTTAAGAAATTGACGCATTTATTTACAGAGCTATAGCTCCTTTGATTTTTTATTCAACTTTGAAAATAAAACTGTTGACTTTGAAATAAAATAACGAGTTATACTTATAGGCTCTGTTGTCGATCCCTTGGAATGTTATTCCGGCCTTTGGTAAACGATGAAGTTGTAAGTATAAGCACCCTCAATAGTCTCACCGCAGCGGCGATGGCGCGCTCATTCCCGTCAACCGCAATTAACACAACTATTCCAGCCGTTTTAATATAAACTTTGCAAAAGCAAATAGCTTTAGAAACCACCGACTCTTATCCTGAGGGTATCCAACAAAAGGCTCGTCTGTAAATGTAGAGCGTTTTTAAAACTAGCGTAGTCATTACCGGCCGCTTTGTTTTGCATTCGCAATTCGCAAAATACGTTTCGTTGTTCCCTGAATTCGGCCGCTAGTGACACAGCAAATTACTTTTAAGCGGAAATTTCGCGCGCTCACTGTTGTAATGACCGTTCCAGCCGCAAACAAACCGACGCCAACCCAACTAAAAGTTTTAAGTTTGGAACTTCGCCCCGTCGAGTTGCGTAATGCTAAAACCTGGAAACGGTTTGGAGCGTTGATGGCGGTTGCCGAACGAATAATTTCCGAAGCCCGTCCTGCTAATGACCCATCAATAACCCTTTGTTCGACATAAACTGAAAGACTTGAAAACGGTTGAATACCAAAAATCTAATATCCGAAAACACATGAATCATAAATGAAATACTTGCACACTATTCGGTAAAAAGTAATTGACCGAATTTTCGGTACAAATTCATCTACCCACCTAAATTTTTTATAAGTACCTAAGTATACCCAAAATAATAAATAGAGCATCTAAAATATCTGTTTCAACCATGCCATCTTAAAATGGATATGAACTTACCTTACCTACTTTTACGCAATTTTCAAAGATCGCTTTGGTAGGTAATCTAGTGGAATTAATACCTACATATTATAAACTCTAACTAGACACGCTATGATTATAATTTAAACAGAGTAATTAATCCAAAGTAAACCTAACATACTACCTACCTACCGTTTGAAAAATAAAAAGCCATAAGTAAGACGGCTATTCACCATACAATCACGTTGCATATTTACCGAGTCACCAGCATTAATAGGTTCCCGTTCCACAACAAAGCCCTTAAATCTACATAAATATAGCATGTTATTTTAAAATTACCATCAAATTGCTGCCATGAGAAAGTAACAGGTTAAGCGAATAATGCTTTCCGATCCTTTAACCAACGTTTCCCTGCAATTACTTTGAATTTGTGACTGAGTTTAATGAAATTGTTATAAACATAGTCGGAGGTAACAGCGTAATCGTAGGCCTAGTGAGAATATCGTCATGTGGGGGGTTCTGGGTGGCTTGTTCTAGTTAACTGCTGAGGCTTAAGATACTGTGAAATCGCGATTTTTCTATGATTAGTAATTTGTTTAAATTACAATTTGACAATCAAATAACTAAACAAAACTAATAAGTATTGCTAATGCTACAAAGACGTGCAAAAACAAAATAAACTTTCAAACCACAAATAACTGGACCGACGAAACTAAAAGTTTTACAGCTTGGTACCTACTTAAAACGTTTCATGTTATGACCCACCTTGTTTCATAACAATGTAGGTATATCTTTATGCGGACTTACCTACCACCCAGCTTGTTTTATGGGCCAGTACAATACAAAGTGTACAAAGTACCTAATAGGCCCATTTCTGTTTGACGAGTCGAAGCAAATTGTACGTCCAGTCCAGGAATTTGCAACTCAAATAACCACCGGCAATTTGTCGGATAGAATTGAAATTATTGAGTGCATCTGGTGACCACTGAGTGATTCTGTTAATTTACTCTTTTATTTAGTTTTTATTTTGTTCTTTTCAGATGACACCCGCCCCTGAGCGCTTCAGACGACTCATGTCTTGGCTGACTTACAATACTTCCCTGGTGAGTAGTAGCTTTGTCTTATTATTTTTAATTGATCTAATGCTTAAGAGGGAGGGTGATAAGGACTCCGGAGCCCAGTAGGATAACATAGGTTGAATGATATCAATGCATCATTGAATACATCCAATATAAGTACCTAAGTAGGTAAATGTTTCTCCAATTTGTCCATAGCTAAAACTAAGTAGGTAAGAAGGTTGAGAAGTGAAACAATACTCAATAGTTCAGTCATTAAATTAATAACAGCAAAATCTATTTTATCCTGTAATAATTCTACAAACCGTACATATTCAACGCTTTACCAATTACGAAGGCACGCCAATAAATCTCGATGAAAATATTGATAACGTTACTGACGGGGAGTGCGTTCCGCCCGCGCCACGTCCGCCGCGCCATGAATTACCGCGCAAACAACGTCAGTGTAATTTATACACACACAACGTTTACGTAATTAAATCAGTTTACCGAATTATTTGTCTATTCGAGCGGGCACAAATCGGACGAACAATTAACACGGCTCATTTGGAGATTTCGGCTTCGTGCGCTTGCCACGCGCCGCTCGGATGCGTTCAGTTTCTGCAATCTGCATAATGCGCGCTACTCATTTGCCGACTGTTTGTGAGCGACAAATGAAGCGGGCAGACGGAAATGTTTTAAGCGTCCAGCGTAGCCGGAGCCGTGTCTTGCGGACCGCAAGGGAAGTGCGAGTATCACCGGCGCTGGTCGGGCAGAGGCCGAAACGTGCCGAAAAGCAAATATTCGCGAAACCGCGCGTCTCTAATAGCGCGTGAACCCGGTGATTGTCCGCTTGGGGTAGCGCATGCCATCCGTTTATTTATTTTACGAATGGATGACTCCTTTCCGATGCTTCCGACTATACTGGTGATACTAAAACTTTTTACGCATGAGCGTACCTTTTGTAAGCTTGCAGGTACTTCGGTGTTAGCACCGGAAACCGTACGAAATATCGTGATAGTAAAACTCGTGGTATTATTTCCGTCACGCGATAGGCAATGCTAGATGGAGCATTTTCCGTGACACTTGGTAATATCATTGTCCTAATTTTTGGCGTCATAAATTCTTTGCTGGGTCAAAAGGAGCCGCTTTCATCGTAAAAGTATTTTTATCCAAAACTAATATTACTAAAAGCGTCATTCTCATTCCCGATTATGAAGAGCTTAAAAAGCAACCTTACTTTTCAGGAGGAACAACTTAAGTGGTATTTTAGTCCCTATTCAGCCATAGAAAAGAATCTCTATTTCTAAAATTGCTGAATTTTCGTATGTGGAAAACCACTCATTTATGTAGGTAGGTAGAGATACGAGTGCTTAAACAAACCACCTATAGTATAATCTATTAGGTAAATTATGCTCGTAGACTTCTTTTACCTACCAAAATAACTAAATGATTAGGTTCCGTCTAAATGAAGATAACATCCGATACATACAACTACAACTAACTTATCTCAAACTGGGCGTTGATTTATTTGCAAAATTCAAATTGGCTTGTAAATAGTTAATTTACGTTCCATTATCAGATTTACTAAACAAAGCAATGCGAGCTCAATTATAGAATAATTTATTACTCAATCAAGAGATGATATGATTAGAGAGATGAGTTGAGCTAAACGTGCTCGTGATAATAGATAGGCAAACAAAATAAATAACAATAGCATATAGGTAGAGTAGGAACCTAAAAATACTTTTACATCTATATTAGAAGATTCTATACAACGTCAGGAGGCAACCCATGCTTACACCTAACGGGACGCTGTAGTGCCTGGGACAGTTTTTGAGATGGAATAAGCTTGCCCAGCAACTAAACCATCCTCTCAGCTTAATCATCCTGGCCGACAGGAAAGACGACGTCAATACGTGAGGAGCTGGCTAAGCTGCGGGATTCCTCATGATGTTTTCCTTCACCGTTAAGAGCTCGTGTTGAAGCGAATATAAATTTTTACGAAACGAAAAATTGATGCACGGCCGGGATTCGAACACGACCTTCGGATTGAAAGTCGAGGCAAAACCCCATTCGACCAACACGGCTCTCAGTGTAGGAACCTGGGTAAGTAGCACCTGTTTGGTAGTCATAGGTAATCCAAAATCTAGTAATAAAAAAAATAGAGTAGGTAAGTGCCTACAGTCGAATTTATCGACCACTGGGCGACCACTATAGTAGGGCCAAGATAATAGGTCACTTTTGACAGATGTCAGTTTTATATTCATAGTGAGGTGACCTGCTTAAAAACATCGATTAAATGAATGAATCGAATGAATCGATACAGACTTGAAACATATGTGAATTTTAAAAATGATCATGCGAATCCCTGTCCCATTATTATTTTTTCTTTCATAAATTAAAGGAGCAAAATAAGACAAGTACCTACGTAATTTAACAAAAAAAATGCTTTTATTCACTTGAACTATCGGAACTGCTATCTTCATCACTGCTGTCAGCACTCAGAGATATTATTAATTCATTTTCAATAATATTGTCTATTCTCACATCTCGTTCAAAATCTTGTAAAATTATTTTCTTTGTCTTCTCCACGACTTTTCGCCAGTCTTCTGTAGTGACTTCTGCACATGTAGTTTGTAGCAGAGTCATCATTTTAGCAGTACTGAAGGGTGGTTCGGTATTGTTCCGCGCTGCATGACCCTTTATTTGTGCCCAAATAAGCTCGATGGCGTTATACTGGCAATGGTAGGGAGGCAATCGAATAACTTCGTGTCCATGCTCTAGGGCTAGTTCATCGATTACATAGCGGAGCTTGGACGGCTTAGTTGCTTTTACCAGATTTAACAACTCAACTTTTAATAAAGTTGGACTTGCCTCCACACCATTTCTTACCAGCCACGAGACAATTTCTTGCTTTTTATTTGCTTGAGTTGGTGATTTATCAACTTGTACAGAATGATACGGAGCATTGTCCATTATAATTTTCGATGGGTTTTCTAAGCTGACTAGCAGCTTCTCAAACCACTCTTTAAAAACATCAAAGTTCATTTCCTCATGGTAATCTGTTGTAGTTTTAGAGGCGAATGCGAGGAGGCAGTCTGGAATAAAACCTTGAGAAGCTGATCCCGCGTGACATATAATAAGTCGGGCTCCTTTTCCCGATGGAACTTTTGAGGTGGAGGCCGCTGTATCATCGGTCCATGTCCGCGCAACCGTATGGTTCGCATTCAACCATGTTTCGTCAATAAACACGACATTGTCCCAATCCGTAATTTTATTTACCTCACGTAAGAATGTTATTCTCTTCAAAATAATATCGTAGCGTTCTAGCAGGATTTTCCGCTTGTCGGATTTTTTAAATCTAAAGCCAATCGATTTCAAAACCTTTGCTAGAGACGATTTGCCTCCAAAAAATAAACCTGCGCCTTTTAACGAACTCAATAGCTTTTCCCGTGTAGGATATTCTTTTCTCGAGTAATATCCATAAATGTGGTTGCGAATTGCAGTAGCATCAAAATTATCAACGTCAACAATTTTCTTGTCCCTCTTTCGTTTTTTCGGTGTACGTAAAGTATTATCTTCTGAGCCTGATGGTCCGTATTTCTCTTTCAGAATTTGAGTTACTGTCTTCTTCCCTATTCCCAATGCTTCGGCAACGCGTTCTCTCGGTGGTTTCAATGGTAAAAGAGGCCCATCGTTAACTGATTCACGTCCAAAATAATTGTACAATTTCAGCACTAGTTCGCGAGATTGACTGTTTAGAGTTTTCCCCCGTTTCGACATAGTAAGACTGTAATGTTTTTCTTGTTTAATAATTGTTAAGCAATCGGAGTCCAATTTATAGCCAGGTAAACGTAGTCAGTAAGATCAGTTCAATGAAAAAGCCGGATCAGAAGAAAATAACAGAGAGCACACCAAAAACGCACAGTCACTTCGCACAACAACAAAAGACTGCGTCATCATCATGTTATGGCGACATGACATGCGTCATCGACAGGCACTGGTGTTGCCAGCAACATCCACCTAAATTGCACCCAACATCAATGACCTTTCTATTTAGTTATTTTTTTGTATTTTTATAGTTAGTTAAAAGAATAATAAATATGTATAATTAGGTTTTACTATAATCACAACGTGGTTATAAATTTATGGTGATTTTTCTTCACAAGTAATCATTGCATTCGATTCAACTTACAATCCTATCAGCTTTCGATTTTTAGAGTAACATCCCTAGTGTTTAAAAAGAAAAAGGGTTGACTGACGCAACATTGTAACGACGTTCAGTTCTTTAGATCAGAAATTGTTTATTATGTTTAGAATGGTTTATTAGTGAAAGCAAATCGTAAAATTACTCGTATCGGTCATTATTACAATAAATATGTAAACGTAATTGAAAAAAGTTAAGCAATTGTGCAGTTCTTATTTTATGCCCGCCGTTACAAGGTCACGTTGTTGAATTTTGATGAAATGTCAAAAGTGACCTATTATCTTGGCCCTACTTAATAGGCGAGCCAGCCAGTGGCACTCTTTCGAACTCGCGAACATTTCTGCCGACAAATACTTATTAAACTAACTTGGGTAACAGCCACCAAGAGGCCCTCATTAGCGAAGTCCCATTCAAAATAATCAGGCTGAAGAATCTACACGTGTCGTGCTGATCGTGCCAACTTTCAATTTCTAACAACCGACCCACTTTCCCTAATTTATCATTCCCGGAATCGCATTTTTAATCAGTGGACCCCTTTTTGCTAATTTGAATAAAGGACTGTGTCTGGTCAGTGGTAACTGAAATTCCGATGAACATTTTAAATTTTATCAAATTGCTAAAATTCCATTTCGCCTGTAAAAGTCAAAGTTATTAATCATCTATCAATCGCTCAGCTATAGTAGGTACTTAGATGAAGACTTCACAAATTTAGGCCTTAGCAATAACTTCAACCACGGTTCTATTTCTAGGCAGACTGAAAACTGAGTATTCTGAAAATTATTTAGTTCTTCGTTCCAGGCTGTTGATGACACTTTCAGACAATCGTCCTTTAGCTAAAAATAACGAACCAAAAGGGTGTTACGGACGCAAGAAGGGATCGCTTAATAGACTAGGATAAACTCCGGTTTTGCATCTAAAGTGGCATCTGTTTGGATTCGTATTCGCTTTTGTAAGATGATTTATGTTGAACATTTAGTTTTCAGCTTTTTAAAGCGGAGAAGATCTTCTCTTTCCTAGATTATTTTCACACCTAAGTAAGTATAAGATTACTGTTGCAAACAATGCAACATTTTATGCTTTTTCAATCTTTTAAATGCTGCAAGGATTCGAAATTTCATAATTGGAATAAGAATGTGAAACGAAGAGCAATATCATTTCAGTATTCCCAAAGTTTCAGAGTCTTCCCGTTTTTTCATCAGTTGCTCAGATGGTGTTGGGCATCCGCAATTACGTGATTTGCATGCCTATCTACCCTCCCCGGAACGCCCTACAAATACCTAATTGAAGCCCAGGAAAGTAGACGCTTCCACTGATCGATATACGATGGCCTTGGTCGTATGAAAGATATAATGATCCCGGCTTTAGATGAAAACACAAGTGAGATACAAAGCGTGATAAGCAACTTATCATAAGAATGCAGGTAAAATGCCTGTGCCCATATGAATTAGGTAATGCACTTCAAACCAGTGATGAGTGGTTGCATGATGCAATATATCCCTCATCAACAAAGCGAGAAATAGGTATCTCTATAAAATGCATCTGAGCGCAAACCGCCGACCGAAAAGTCAACACACGTAGAAACGGCCCCAGTTATTGGATTTTAGCGGAAATTTCACCGTATACAGACGAAACATCTCACTGTTAGCGAATCACACTGCATATCGAATTTTGATCCTGATTTGTAGTAGGTATAGCCGTTCTGTCAGTGTAGCCCGAAAATGTCTATTTTCACAAATATTTCAAAGAACCAAGTACGTAGGTACCTACTTCTTGAGTAGAAATAAGCAAGTATATCTTGTTAACTAATAGGTATTAAATAACCCGAAATAAATAGTAGGTATATAAATTGGGACTTGGATGATAATTGGGATAATATTCATAACATAATTTACTTTGCTACAACATGCCTCTTCTATCTAGGTTACTAAATTCAAGCACAATGGTCGTTGTATTCGTGCTCGCAGCCTTAGTAAAAAGTCCAAATCTATGAATTGTCTGTGTTCGGAAGTTGTATGGCAACACTATGCCAGACCCAAGCAAATGGACCGGCAGATATGCGTAAATGGAACGCAAAACTGCGGATGTGGCCGACGCAGCTGAATCCGCCGCGTTAGGTACAAACAAAAGAAAAAATATTACGTGTTTTTGCTCGTGGCGTTCCTATCGTTTTTTGGTCAACCAACTGGCTTTTAGATCTACCAAACCTACGCAACATGAAGCATCAATAGAAATGTTTTGGTTAAGATGGTGTGTATAGATCACAAATAAATCCACCACTGTCAGTCAACCTAAGTATTAACTATTAACGTAGGTAGGTACTGTTACATAACATCCATAATTACTGCATCAACCAGACGAATCCCTAAAATAAGTTAAGTACAAGCTTGTACTTACTGAGAAAAAATCAAGTTCCTAAGCCATAACGGTGAAAAATTAAGCCACAACAGAGTTGATCCCTAGAGTTAACTGTTGATCCTAATATAAATAATGTAAGTTTATGTTATGAAAAACACTATAGGTTCGTTTAGCTTCCCAAAAATAATTTTGCTAAAACAAAAGCCACTGGGACGATTAGATAAAAAGCTATCCCAGTAAGCAGAAATCGTAAAACGAGCGTTAGTAAATAAGGAAGTTCTCGTATTTCTTTGTTTCAGAAGTAAATTGAATTTGCAAAGAAAGCGCCGTCAACAACTCAAAACTCGGTCATGCTATCTTGGACGTCCAATCGAGTTTCGCCCAGCGTCGCTCTCTATAGAATGCTAATAAACCCACTTAGCCGAGAAACTACTGACAGCTTTGTCTTTAAAACTCTCAAATTGTCGCCGTTGCATCTATCAGCAATCTGACTGTAACACGGTTAAACTCGACTGCAATTCTAGCTAGTCGAATCTCGACTCCACTCAGATCTCGCTGCTAATTGTCGGAAAGAGGAAACGTAATAAAAGTGCTAGTCTTTGAAGCAAAGAAGCCACCCTGGAGCGCCTCAGAGGGCGCATTTTAATAAATTAAAACTGCGCAAAATTCCCATTTCAATATCATTTTATTTTTCCTTTTACGTCCGCTTCTTGGAGCGCGCCCGCCTTACATTAGATTCTATTTTACCGGTACAACATCAGGTTTACTTACCTTAAAATACCGTGTATTTTTGATGTCTACTTTCGTGATTTGAAATGATTACGTGCGGACGTACGATACAGTCGAGCGAAACATTTGCGGTCCAGTTAATGTTAAAGCAATGGCAGCGAGCGGCGGAATTCAGATAACGTTTGCCTAACGTTCAGTAGTCTAGTCTAGACCCCCTGAATGGCTAAGCTTTCGACAGTTTCAACGGAATACTAACCTGAAGTCGCTTAGTACCTGTTAAATTTAAGGAGGCACTTGCGGTTTTATGTGATGTCTATCTTGTCCCGAGAAATCGTTTCACTATTAAATAGACCATTAATACCACAAATAAAATAATACTAGTAATATAATAATACTCACATTTTGTTTTGAATTTCAGGTGTTCCTGGTGTCGCTGATGGTCCTGACTTCACAGAGCGGCGCGGCGGCGTTGGCAAACTGTCCCAGCGGCTGCAACTGCAACGACGACACGCTGGTCGTTGTCTGTGAAGAGAGCCGCCTCGATGTTCTTCCCATCGCGCTCAACCCCTCGATCCAACGACTCATAATTCGCAACAACAAAATCAAGACCATCGATAGCTCTATGCAATTCTACGCGGACCTCCAACACCTAGACTTATCCCAGAATCATCTTGTGAACATCCCCACCAAAAGCTTCGCGTACCAGCGCAAGTTGCAAGAGCTGCATCTGAACCATAACAAAATATCTTCAGTCACGAACACCACCTTTCAAGGGCTGAACTCATTGACTGTGTTGAACTTGAAGCGAAACTTCCTCGAGGAGCTCACGAATGGGGTTTTCGCTACTCTGCCCAGATTAGAAGAACTAAACTTGGGACAGAATAGAATCTCCAGAATTGAGGCGAAAGCATTTTCGGGGCTGTCTGCCCTGCGGATATTGTATCTCGATGATAACCAGCTGAGTTCAGTGCCAACTACATCGTTCAGCCTCCTGGGAAGTCTGGCGGAGTTACATGTCGGCCTGAACGCCTTCTCCTTCCTACCCGATGATGCCTTCGCTGGTCTCAACAGACTGGCCGTGCTTGACTTGAATGGAGCTGGACTCTTCAATATTAGCGACTTTGCATTCAGAGGTCTTCCAGGATTGAGAAGCCTGAATCTTTTCGGCAACAGATTGAGTGTAGTGCCAACATTACAACTGTCCGGTTTGACGAGATTGGAGGAGCTCTACATCGGACAGAACGATTTCCTGGCTCTGGAAAGCCACTCCTTCAAAGGCTTGAAAAATCTCAAGTTGCTCGACATTACGGGCGCCACGCAATTAGAAAGAGTGGAGAAGGGGGCCTTCGAAGATAACGTCAACTTGGAATCGGTTTTTCTTGTAAACAATAAGAGACTTTCCATCATAGAAGATAACACATTACTAGGTTTACCGAAACTAAAGCACATTTCACTAAGAGATAATGCCATCATTACTTTAGGGGAATCCGTATTTGTGGGCAAAGAGTTGCGTCAGCTGGATCTGACCGACAATCCGATGTTCTGCGACTGTCAGCTGCTATGGCTGCAGGTGTTGCTGACGGACAAAAGCAACTTCACCCAGGTGCAGTGCGCGAGCCCCGAACACCTGAAGGACAAATATCTGAGGACCCTCAGCGCGGACGATCTGGGCTGCGTGCTGCACGACACCCGACAGCAGACCATCATCTGCATAGTGGTCGTCGCATGCGTCGCGACCATCGCCACGCTGGTCCTCATTCTGTACAGATACCGCAAGAGCATGCAGGAGAAGCTGAAAGACTACAAGTGGAACAAAGGTCGGAAGAACCTCGACTACCACAAACCGATCTCGACCGAGGAGGACTGCATCGTGCGCGGCATCCACCCGTCGCAGTACCCCGGGCCGCCGCACACCCCCGGCCTCAGGCCGATCCCGGTGACGGAGCTGTAGCTAGAGCTGTACGCCTCGCCGAGCGTGTTCTTCATGTCGGGCGGACCGCGCCGCCCGCCGCGCTCGGGGGGCGGAGGGGGAGGCACGCTGCCCGCGAGCGGCTTCACCTACATCGGCGGCGGCCAGCCTGCCACGCTCAACAACGGCGCGCCGGCGCCGCTCAACAACGGGTCGCTGCGCTCGCTGCGGGACAAGCGCGCGCGCGCCGCTCCTCCCCCGGACAACTTCCAGCGGAACGTGGACTCGCGCTACGCTCGCAAGCAGGAGAACGGCTACCTGCGCAGCTCGGAGACGATCATCGGCTTCGGCCGTCCGGAGCGCGAGCGTGGCCGCGCGCACGACTACAGCGAGCCCGAGTACTCGGTCATCCCGGAGACCTACTACCCGCGCGCCTGCTCGCACTCTAACACGTTCAACTGCTGAGCGAACCGGATGGACTATAAAATCGTTTGTGATCTTGAAATTCTAGCAATAATTCTTCATTCCATTAAGTTTTCTATGGACTCGTGACGGGACGTAGTGCTCTAGAGCGGTAGTGACTTTAGATGGGTCCGGTGTCCGGCCTCGGCCGCTGTGGACTTTTATCGATTAAGTAAGAGAGTATCTTATTTGTAAATTATAATTAAGTAGTGATGGATCTATTTTTCGATAGGGTGTGGGCGGAGGTTTGAAAGTGAGACTTTCAGGACGGTACAATGTACAGACTAGTCGAAGGCCCGGCTGCGGCGCGCCCTCGTTATGATTTTTATCATGACACATTGTGATTTGTATTTTTTTCTACCAGTGTGGTGGATTTTGTATTTGTTTGTACAAAACCATTCCATGAACCTTTTTAAATGTCGTAATATTTTATTTATAAATAATGTAAGTGTGCGTTGAATAAGACACCAATATGAAAAATACTAGAATTAACGATGTAAATATATTTATACTATATATATTGAGATATTTATAAATTTAATACGATCTTGTTCTTCAAATTATCATAACGTAATTCGGGATATTGTATGGTTTGCTTCGTCGACTGATATCCTAAAATAAGAGATTTCTTATGTCTGTCACTAAGTAATCACTGTCCATACCTAACACCTTTCATTATTGTGTAGGTATAAAGCACCCACATTCACGATATCTATAAATATGCTCAACTTGACCTATCATTGTCATTTTCATTCTTAGATTAGGTCATTATTTTCTTGATTGATGGAGATGTCTAACCGTGAAAACAGATTGGATGTGTGATCTATCGAAATTCATGAAATTTGAATAAAATACATAAATGCCATACAATGGAGCGGTTACAATACAATTTCATGTTGAATACAGTTTTCCATAATATATTCCTTGAATTAAATCGCAGTATCAGCGATGTTCCATTGTAGACTAGATCGATTAAGACTCGTCTGAAATGGTATAATGCCAGGGCATCTAAAAATACCACTGCAAATCTTTGGAATAGTATCAAGTTTATTTTTTAATGCGCAGATAATGGATTGATAGGTCACACATCCAATAAATGCTCTTAAAATGTGCCTGAGACGTTTCTCTTTATGGACTAAGATTCTATTGTGTATTTATTATTTACTAGGTATCGTCTTAACTTGGCTTATTCCTTCAAGACGAAAATATCTCCAAAAATATAGACGCCTCGATCAATAATGGAAACTTGTCGCAGAACTACAAATCTTTTTGATGTTATGAGGCAGGTATTTTTTATAAGAAGTTTCTTCGTCTTTTTAGATTCAAACATAATTTAGTAACACTGAATATGAGGAGTTGTGTGCCGATGATAGGTACAGTCATACATAAAACATATAATTTGTTTCATTAGGTACAGTCAGCGACAGAAGTTCGTGAATAATTGGAGATTTTAAAGGTTATTTGTAGGAAAATTGCCATTTTTTTCATAAATAGTAATAGTGCAAGGTAAAACATCCAATGTAAGCTGAAGTTTTATCTAAAACCCTACGAACTTCGAAGATATTCAAGATACTGACCCATTGATACAACTTCTGTTTTATTTTAAGATTATACAGTTATCCACAGCATATGGTCTTGTAATGGAATTTAAACCTACCTAATGTTTTCTTAAGCTCCTCAATGTTTTGTGTCCAATTGTAAATATTACGGAGAAACTTAAGACTAAGCGATTTGGCGCAATGCCGATATTATGCCTAAAGACGTATACAAGATGGAATACATATGAAAATTGTGATTAGAAGTTTGCATTGTAATAGAGTCATGGTCATTTCTGTATTTTATTGTAGTTATTACCTACATACAAACTCGATAATATAACATACCTCAAATTGATAGTGAGTTTTATTTGAAACAACCTAAATCCCTAATTCACATCATAAAAGTGAATTTTGTCAGCCCAAGGTAGTTTTAAACCAACTAAGAAATATAGACAATCTTGTATATAGATGTAGGTAACATCAGGCTATCAACTATGTCATCTTCTAGCTAGTTCATTTAACTCATTCAGTGCCGAGCCCGCCCATGGGCGGGACATGTACCAATGTATGGCGGCATGGGGGGGAGATGGTTACTTTCTAGGAAGGTGTTCAATGGGTTAACCAGGCTTTCGGGCACTTGACACGTTTCGAACTTTTTAGAGACCTAGAAAATACTGGTTTCATCAGAATGTTGTCAACATCTTTTCAAAATGACTCCTAAGTAAATCTCTTAAGTTTGACTTGATGTCTGGGATCATAAAATAGACTAGGATAGTTGTTCATCAATTTATTTATGCAACATTAAATTACAAAATAGTTCAGCCTTGCGATGGGAGTAGCCGAGCCGGTTTTTAGATATGAAATTATAAATAAATTAGTACTTGGATGAGGCGCCTTGTATTGGAATATGAGTAAGTAATATCACTTTATGCTGTAATGTAAGCTTACATCTTAGAACTTCTCCTCTTCGAGGCCGTGTTTGAAGAACATCATGATAGGGACCTGGGCTCCATCGATATCTCTGTAACAATAATACTGTAGTGAATAGAATGAAGAAAGGAACATGCTCAACAATATTAATATGTATACTAAGTGTGGTGTCTGTTTAGATTTATTGATTTGAAGTAAGTTTGTTTCAATAACACATTAACAGAGGACAGGTTTGGATGAAACTGGTACCTAATAGATGTAGATTGTGGATAGGTATTGCATTTATGCTATGTGAAATGCGAGGGAAGCCGCAGGCTGTAATTTTTAACACACAAATTCAGGTAGAAATTCAAGGGTATATCATAAGAATTTTTTTCAATATATTCCCTTAGCGAAAAGGAATAAATTTAAACAAGAATCGATTGTAATCTCCCTTTCATGAACAATCACTATTAGAATGAATGTTTTTTCATAAAAGATATTGCTTTAGCATCATTACTGCTCAGGTTGACATTGAATTATCAGCCTAGGGTTATAATCAAATGATGCAGATATGTAACAGAAATAATAGCTTCAACAAAATTGAAGCAGGTGTCAGAGAAGTTTTTAGACCTGAGACTGTCTACAGACATCATTTTAAGAGAGTATTAAATGATTTAAATTTCAGGAATGCCTACTACGCACGGAGTTGTGGTCTTGTTTCATTTTTCTTCATGTGATCTATTATCTAGCATAACCTTTACCTATTAGTCATATCCTACTAATATCCTATCCAACTAATATAATCAATCTGAAAGTTGTTTCAATCACGCCTAAACCAGTGAACCGATTTGGATGAAACTTGAAATAGATGTAGATAGTGACATAGACTAGCATATAGGCTATTCAAAATGTTGGTACCACGCGAGCGATGCCGCGCGCAGGAGCTAGTAATGTATAAAACAGTTACCTGTATTCGCACATGGCGACCATGCCATCACAGTCCATTGACTCCCCAGTGAAGAACTGGAGCTCCTTAAACCTGCCGAGGATGTCCTTCATCACTTTGTTCATGTTGGTCTTGAACACATCTACTTGGTCAGGTGCCTTCTCTTCCAATTTGGCTACTAATCTGAAAAGACAAAGAAATATGTTTAAAATAGGTTTGTAATACTGGCTGTTGTGATTTTCATATGGTCATCAATCTTGATCATACAGGGTTATTTGTAAAACACCGGTACCTTACCTCTCAGGACTGTATTACTAACATCATAAACAACAACTTTTGTTCTATGACTTTTCACAAAACATAATACATTTACCAAAAAACAAACCTTCAAGATTTCATTGTCCTATCTAACACATTTCAACTCTGTGTCACGAACAAAAGTTTTTGTTTATGATGATATTAATACAGTCCTGAGAGGTTACCGGTGTTTTACAAATAACCCTGTATATCACTTTGTAGGGGGTATTTTTTGAATATTAGTACTTCTAGAGCAAGTATTAATATTCAAAAAATACCCCCAGCACATATAATAAGCAATAAGCACATCCAGCTGTCCAGATTTCTCAGATATCTGGGTAGACTATGAAACAGAAAATAATTTATTTCTGTAACAGTTTACAATTTATATGACCAAGGTTGACCTTAGAAGTATGTAAGAATACTTGTATACCACTATGGATGAGTGAGAGTAACTTTCTGATAATTTGTCATCTCCCTTTCATACACAATCATTACAAGAATGAATGTTTTTTCACAAAAGTTATTTGATCTTGCATCAAATCACACAGGTTGATATTGAGTGACCAGCCCATGGTTATAATTTAATGATGCATGTGTTTAGTGGCAGGTAACTTAAATAAATAAGATGAATTCATATCTTAGATTTAACTGACTAGATGTGGGTCTGTGGCAGAGTGTGCTAGCTGCTCAGACATCTGATGCGGCCATCATGCTCTACCGACAGACCCTCAGGCTATTGGAGGAATAGTTTTGTAAATGAGAGACCTATGGGACCGGCATGTACAATAATCGATCAAGGTCCCTAAATTAAAATAGATAAAAAAATATATCTTAGATGTCAGTCATGCTTAAGCCGTGTCTGCAGCTACGTGTTTCCATGTTTTTTAACCCTCCGTTAGTCGCGTGGGGTCTTTGAAAGCCCAGGTTTTGGAAAAATGAAAAATTTAAGCAATTAAAACAATCTCAGCAATTCAATATTTTAGGTACCCTCCTAAGTTGGATTGTATTGGCCGCGTATCGCTGCTAACTTCAGTTCGCGCATAAGCTCAGTGAGATACAGAAGTGTTTTGTGCGGACGGGCTTTGTAAGACCCCACGCGACTAACCGCGTAAGTAAAATTTAATTGTTTTTATTAGTTTAGACTTATTTGTAGCATGTTTTTTTAGTGTTTTTTTTGTTGTTTTAGATTTAATTAACTAGTAAAATGGATGAAGAACAACAACGTCGTATATTAAGCTGGTTAGACGATGAAAGTAACGATGTTTACGGTGGTAGTGATGATGAAGAAGGTGAAGGCGGTATGTAATGTACCCGGATGAAAGGAGTGAACATAACACTGATTCTGAGCAGGAATGAGAAGATGAACCTACAGAACAGCATGAGGTATATTCGGACGAACTGCCGGAGAATTTGGAATCTCTGCACGACCATCGTCAGATTCTAGAATCGTTGGGCAAACAGCATGAAAATTAGTGAAAAGTTCACTGAATTCATCTGGTAAAAGTTTGTGTGTTTTTTTGTTGGTTCTTTCCAAATTTTACGTAATTGTCATCGTTATTTTAGTTTAATCGTATATATATTTATAAAAAGGAGAAGTTCCTACATTTAGTTTGTTAAAAACCTTTTTTTTGTGATTGTGATCTCAAGGAGAGAAATTTAAGTTCCTTTTTTTAGATTGTAAGTTCAAATAAGAAATAAATGAATATGTTTACGTAACTTTTTGTAGTTTTATTGTAATTAAGTTATTCGTCAATGACTTGCTTAGATAATAACGAAAAAATTATTAAAAAGGTGTTTTTTAGGCTGTTTATTTTTGGGGTCTTCAGAAACCCCACGCGACCAACCGTGTAAACTAAAAATGCGCGACTGACCGAGGGTTAACATGACAGCATTGTTTGCTAACCTAATAGGGGCGTGCTATTGGTGGAAAACAATGTTATCATGTTAGAAAACACGGCACTTCAGACCCAGTTTTAGTCATTCTTGGTAGTTTAATATTGAGCCAGGGTCAGCTCACAAAATGTTCTACTAAACACTTCTATTCTTCCAGAATAAAATAGTGCAAATTAAGAATGGCTCCATGCTTTTGTAATTTAACCATGAAGTCTATGTGATGTGATGTTAGAGAAATTTAATTAGTTGACCAAAAATAGTCATACAAAGTTGATAAAATAATAATCTATACTCGTTATCATGGCATTGAGCTTGACTGATAAGGAATGTCACAAAAGTCAACAAACAATTCATTTCAGGAGCACATTATCAACACTCAAAAGTTCTATCACTGCAAACCTTAGTTGCAGCAATTTAGATACAGTATCAATAAAATAAAACTCTTACATGACATGTAGAGTACATACATGATTAATCCGAAGCACGTTATTTATATAGATCTATATTGAGAGCAAGACGTTATGTCGAGCGAGATAATTATCGTGGTGAAAGTTATTGCCGATCGCCAGCTGGACGATCGTCACACAAAAAAATACCACTAATACGATTTATACGGTCTAATAACAGTTCTGAACTCTGCTTTTAAACGTAATTTTATCATCTAAGACACAGATAGACTGCAATGATTCATCGTAAATTCAAGTTCAATGACACACAGGACATTCACACCATGCAGTATGAAGTCTCAAATTCACTTTGCACTAATTATCTGCACTTAATTTGTAGGTTATAAACTCACTTTTTCATGTAATCTTTGAGGTATAATGTGTAGGATTTTTTGTCACCGAAGGCGTAGGTTTCGACTAGCCTGTGGTTCAGGACTATGTCAACACCACTTTCAACTGCAGAGTCTGTTCCTTCATCAGCGTCTTCCGCAGAAGGGTTGAAGCCTTCGATTTGGATGTCTCCTTGTGCCCTCGTCACCAATTTACCAGTCACTTCGTATATAACTTCATCGACCAGCTTCATTCTGTAGGAGTCCGAGAACATCTCGTCACCTGAAAATAACAGATATTTTTTTCCTTAGGACACTCATCTAGACACATTATAGTTGGGTTTTGAGACATGAAAGAGATTCTAAGTTTATAGTTCACTTCTAGCAATCTGGACCAAAACGTCCCGATCCTATGAAATGTCAAAAACACCACATATCAAATTATCACTGAATACACGAAATACTCAAAGGAAATTATTTTACAGTACACAAAAAACGTAATTACCAGTAATAATATCCTTATAAATTCTCATTTTGTTGGATTAAAGGCGATTAAAATTATAAAAACCGAAACTACGGCTACTAGCCCCACGAACTAAACCGGAAAGGGCTGTCAAAATAAAAAAACGCTAGATTTCAGATTTGAAATGTCACCCATAAAAAGTTGCAAGTTCCAAAATACAATTACATGATGCCACTTTAAATTGATCAAGCAAGCAAGCAAGTCGTGTCAATAACATTGTGGCCAATGATCGAAATCGAAAGTTCTGCATAAAATTTATACTTGAAAAGGTACCATGCTAAATCTATGCTTGATACGGGCTTTATATCATGGCAAATCTAGACAAACACACTATGGTGTGCAACAAGCGAGAGAACAGGAGTTGTTTTGTCTAGATTTGCCAAAGTGTAAAGCCCGCCTATGAATAAGATCCAACGAAAGCATGAAACTGACTGAAACCAAAATGCCAAATGAAGTGACAACTCTGTGGTTGGTCAACGTCAATGTCACATTGTTTAATTTTAGCAAGTGTAGGAAACAGATGGCGCTTTGTTTTAGGAAAAGGCCATGGAAGTCGTCTTGTATAATTCTACTGTTTGTAGATTATGTGGAGAAGAAAACGACCATGGAACATTCTTATATTCTAGTGAAGAAAATAATCAAAACATTAGTGACCTAGTGAATGCCTATTTGCCAATCAAGGTATATTTGGAACTTTTAATGTGATTGTATTGACTAGTCAAAATGTCTAAACCAAAATGGCTGCACTTTTTCGGACTACATTTTCATATCCTATTATTTATATAAATAACTGAAAAACACAACAGTTGCTAATAGCATGACATATTATAGGGCTTAAATTTCATTTAATTAAATTACATATGAATAAAATTAAGAAAAAAACCGTGGCGAAAGCGGTTTAGTCGTCTCAATTTTTATTTAGTTTTGACCAAAGATTTTGACAAACAGCTGATTTCATGATTGTTGCTGTTTGTGATTCTGTTATTTTTGTATCATATCTTCTCTTCTAGGTGTCTGATGATGGACAACTGCCGCGTACTATTTGTCCTGGATGTACGATACAGCTTGAAGCTACTGTCGAATTCATAAACTTGATTGTCACTGGTCAGGTATGTTTGGGAAAATGTATCTAATGTATCAGATAGAAAATTATTATTTTGTGTAGACAACGATTACAAAATAATCCAGTTTGATCCTTTTTCAGAAAGAAATAAGGAGTCTCCATCAGAGGGAGAAAGAATACAAAAGAAATTTAGGAAAAGCAGCTGCTACTGGAAATGATACTGTTGTTGTTGAAGGTAATGCCCATTTACTTGTGGTTTTCAATAATTTTTAATTGAATAGTAAGGGATAATAATACCACTGAAGTATGTTTTATCTTCTTCCCACAAATGACCAAAGAATTTATACTTATTCACAGTTGACCCAAATTCAGTAAATGGAGTATACCAAGAAGAACATCCAATCTCCCTCCAAGTGGCCGGACTAGACAAACCCAAGCGTAAGCGAGGCCGGCCACCCAAGAAAGTTAAGTCTCCTGATGAACAAGCCTTAGAAGCTGCAGCTATTGAACAGGAGGTCAAGATTAAGCAGAGGGATGAAGAACCTACTGGCAAGAGGAGGAGGAAAACACCGGAGAGGTTCCGAGAGGTTGTTCAGGTAATATTGAAATGCATAATCCAGCATGGCGATTGTCTAGTTACCGTAGTATAGATAAAAATTACAGTAATGACATTAGAGTGTGGATAGACAGGTAGAATGTGGATAGAAGTAACTTTTATCCAGGGTCAGGGCAGAAGTAACATGAATAAAATTGTCGAGCTTTTATGTAAAATGTGATAAGAGTGAATCTCTTCACGAGGCTCAAGGCTAAAGATGTGTATCAGGATAACAGCAAGTGGAAATCTGTGTTATCTGTCCACCCCTACTGAAAAGAGCCATGATTATTATCTCACATACTAGTTAAGTACATCAAATCTCCTTATTACAATTAATTACAATTATTAATTACCTTATAACAATCAATTTCATATCATTATAGCAATGATTATTACAGGGCAAAGAATTGGACCAGATATTCAAAGAGGAAGGTATGACAGATGGTGAAGATAGTGATAATGATTTGAAACCAGAGAAAGTCAAGTCTCCGAAAGATCAGGTTCCGAAGGTTCCCGAGATTATTGGACATACTGTGTCGGGCGAGCTTGTTGTGGTTGTGAAAGGAAAGGGTAGAGGCAGACCAAAAGGTGAGCATGACTGGTGTTACTATTGTTTACTAATAAATACTAGTAAGTTCGTATGAGTCAGTGGCCAACTCTGGTAATGGAGTTTTTAGATCGCCTTAAAGCCTCCGTCATAACAACTTAAATAGCCGGGACCGACAACTTAACATGCCCTCCGAAACACGAAAGCGCTCATATGAAAATGCCACTGGCGGTCACCCATCCGCTTACTGACCGTTTCAATCGTTTTCGCCATTTTGGATTCGTTTCTTTAATGAACCGGATTTAAAAGAAAAAGTAATGTAGTTCAAAAACTGCCAGATAAAAAGACTTTATAAGAACACCCCTTAATGAAAAAAAATAATTATTTAATATAATTTTATATTTACACTTGTAAGCAGTTGAATACTAGTATTACATGTGTTGTACTTATTTAAAATATATCCCTAATGTTTAGTTAGCCATTTTTAATTTTGTTTTGTCTGGGCAAACGGTTCATGTTTTAATAGAATTAACTTCTAGGCCGTACGAAACAAACCCACGAGACTTGTGCCATATGTGGGAAAGACTTCTCCAACTCTGGCCGCTACATGTCGCATATTGCGCAGCACGGCCCCGTGCTCTATCAGTGTCAACATTGCGCAGAATCCTTCCCTATACGACTGGACTTCAATAATCATCAGCAGGTATTATTTCTCGCTGCAGTTACATTGTGAGACAGAGGATATTGCGTGCTCACTCGCACTTACAGGTCTTTGTATACGGCGCTCTAGTCGAAAATAAATCTATTGCGCTATACACTTCCCTCATCACAGTGGTAGTAAAGTAAATGGTATTAATTATTGATGAAACAGTTCACTTACCTATTAAAACATTTGTATGAAGCCCAATAGCATTTTTCGGAAAAAAGCTTCATCTATATTTCATTCGATTTCAGGAGACTGGCCATGAAGGACTCAATGTTTTACCTGGTAATAAGGAAGATGAAGAAGTTGTAAGTACTCACAATTGTAATCCCTAGTTCACAACAAGCTACAAAACATTGTATTCTACATGTTTACTCGTAACTCTGTCTGCAGGCGAAAGCTAAACTTAACGTGGTTTGCCTGCCTAATGTTCTTGATTTGGTCATTAAGTGGATAGAGGTGGTGGTGGATCATCAACTGAGTGCTTCTGTGGCTTGGCTATGATAAATTGTCGGTCCTGGCTATTAAGACGTTAAGCCATGACTCATACGAACTTACTATATGACTATTTACACGGAAGAATTTCAACCGATACGATATCGCACTGCAATTTTTTATGGGTCATCGGCTACTGACGCCGTTAGTACACCGACGCATTCGCATGCGACAGTAAAGTAAAGTAAAGTAAAGTAAAGTAGAATTTATTGCATGAAATACATGTTATATAGATGTTATTTTTCACAGTATGTTCATTGTATTCTGCCATGTTATGGCGTGCAATATTTAATTTTAATACATGGATTATTAATGCATTATATAAAATAACATGTCACATTTAGGATTATAATTATTACCCATTATATAATTATCTAATTTAACTGTAGGAGATTCTATCCTCAAAAAAATCTTTTACCGATCAGATCGCATCGCAATGCGAAACACCACTCACGAAACGTCTGCGTCGGTGTAACGACAAATTTCGCAATTCCATTCGAAACAGTACCGACAGGGACGCAGCTTTTTAATTAGCTATGTGCTAGAGTGAGACAGAGCGTGTGCCGAACTCTGCCATACTACCTGACAGATTTTTCGATGGTTCGCATCGTGAACGACGGCGTGAAAGTCTTAGTAAGTGCAACGCTCGCTTTTGTCTGACAGGAATCTGAACCCGTGGACACATCAGATCTCGCGCCAACAGAACTGTTCTCGACTCCAGACCTGGTGGAAAAGCTGGACAGCATGGGATCCATGTCACTGCCCGACCTGAACCCACAGCCCGAGGCTATCAACGAATACTTGAAGGATATAGGGTTACAAGAGAATGATGATGAAAAGAAAGGTAACTATTCCTAAAGGTTAAAAAAAAATAAAAATCGTTTATGCGATTATTGCCAGAAGGGAAAAAACATAAGGTATCCTGAATGAAGGGCGATAATCGCCTTGTCATTGAATACATAACCATTAATAAACTCTCTTCGTGTAAATGGAGCTTTTGGCTAAATTTACGCTTGAACTAACTTAACAATTATTTGACATTTGACACCACAAAAAACCAGCGCTCAAGTTGCTGCAGCACACGCTGAGTGTTGGCCAATTTTGTGTGTAATTGTAATAAGTAAATAATTTAAAAAAAAATCGTTTATTTTCTCTCACAAAGGTCCATTACTTACATAGATCTTAAAAACTATGACTTAAATTATAGTTAAACCTACAATTGCGAGAGACCGGAGCCTGAGGTAGGTTCGTAAGAACCTGTATTACAGGTTATTGTATTACAAGTAAACTTAGTTAATTTAATGTAAGCTTTTTGTACCACAAAATAAACGTTTTTCTATTTCTATTCTTCTATTGCTACATAATATATCTTGATTGAATTTATTTGCTTCCCAGAATCAGATAATACAGACCCGAAGGATAGTCCAAGCGATGAAGCGCCGCAGAAACTCAAACTGAAATGCCCTCATTGTGATAAAAAGTACAGCAGCAAACAAGCAAAGTCCATGCACATCAAGGTAAACATTTAAAAAACAGTATAGAAAATACTTTTAACATCGTTACCACAGAACATGTGACATGCCTCTGACTACGCACTTAAACATCTTCAAAGGATCTGTAATACACAAAAGATACTATTTTTTGTTTTGTAAAAAATATCCTCAACAAAGTTTGTCCATTTATTCATCCACTGGCTGTCTGGTAAGCCTAGTTCGGACTAGGCTTGTATTTTAGTCGAGTAACAAGTAAATTAGTACCAAAACGTGTCCGAACACCAAAAATGTAGTCCAGTAGGTTAGTGAGTAATTTAGTCGAGTCAATCCATTTGACTCTATTTTTTTGGACGAGTAGTACCATAGAGTAATAGAGTAGCACCTCCCACCACGCATCCATGCTACTGGTTCACCGACTTTACAAGTCCGAACCTGACGATTTAGTCGAGTATATGGATCGCACTCGCTACTGGACTAAAATATTAGCCTTGTCCGTGCGAACGATTTCTGGGCAGTAGCGAGTAGTTTGGCGACTATATTACTCGCTACTCGACTAAAATACAAGCCTAGTCCGAACTAGGCTGTAGAGATCGCTATTTACCGATAAAACCGATTGTATTGTATATCGTCGGTTATTTTAGTTATAGTATTGTTTTTCTTTTTAGTAGGCATATGGTGTGCGTGCAATAAAGTATTTTCAATCTAGCTATCTAAATAAGAGCAGTAAGAAAAGTGCCATTGGACACATTGTTAGTTATATTTTTCTTTATAAAACTATGTCAGAGATAAATTGCTCATTGGCCAATTGATTGTAATATTATTAGGGTTTAATAATAATAGTTAGACACAAATTTAAATAAAAAAATCAAGCTAAGGCGCTTAATAAACGTGGTGGTGGTTACAACCGGCGTAACTTTCTTCTTCTTATTTAAGGATTTACTCCTTGTCGGCACAACTGATGAATCCCTCTCCATGTATCTCTTTCCAGGGCTGCTTCCTTGACCTCTTTATACGACATGACAGCTACCTTCTCCTTTTCTTGGCTCAGTTAGCTTATCCTCGGTCTTCCTCTTCCTCTTCATCCTTGCATAATTTATTCCCTTCTATAATGTTCTTAATGAAGCTGTCATGTCGTATAAAGATGGCCGATCATCTTTCCCCTTCCCCTTCGTAACTTTACACTACGTTAATAATAAGGCCCTAAATGATATCCCAGGCGGTGCATAAAGGTGAGCGTCCATACATCTGCAGCGAGTGCGGGGTAGCCTTCGCATACCCGCGTGCCTTGTCTCTACACGCGCTCTCACACCGACGACGGAACAACTCTAAAGGATTTGCCTGCGACCTCTGTGGGAAGGTGTGCTTAAAATTATATTACACTAGCGCTCGCCCGAGGCTTTGTTCCATCATTAATAGCTTAATGATGAAGGTGATTTACACGAATGTATTGCGAATTGCACTACAGGTCACTCATCTGATCTAAGTTTCAAGCGAAATTGGTGTAGGCGTGATTGAAAAACGAACTACACAATATTCTCGCATAAACGACCTTGTCTACAAATAATAAAAATAAATAAATAACCATTTATGGCGACACGGAACATATTATGTTCTGTGTTCCCATAGTCGGTTCCCATAGTACAAGCTTTGCTTAGTTTGGGGCTAGATGATGCTGTGTGAAAAATGTCCAGCATTATTTATTTTGCATGCTTAACCTAGTTTAACGTTATACCAGGTTTATTTTGTCAAGATGATTGACTTCAGAGAAGACTATTTTTGTTAATTCATGTTCCCAGGTACTAAACCACCCCTCATCAGTAGCATACCACAAAGAGGCAGAACACGCGAACCAGCAATACGTCTGCAACAAATGCGGGAAGAACTTCAAGCATAAGCAGTTGTTGCAGCGACATCAGCTCGTGCACTCGCAACTTAGGCCTTACCACTGCAAGGTATGGACTTCCCATACAACCATTTTCGGTCGCAAAATTTTAAAAACGTCGCAAATTTGCAATTTGTCGTAACAATTACGTTACTTGTGATTTTGGTTGCAGCGTGTATTAAAGGTGTTGACAATTTGTATCGAAAACATTACAGTAATAGTGTGTGTGCTTTGTGTCGATAATTTTCGTCATTATGTTCTTGACACATTGTGTGAACTTGAGTAAATTGTCAACACATTGACGACACTAGGTAACAGTAATTGTAGTAAAGATAACGACACTAATTGTTGGATTTGTCCAAACAGAAAACCAGTGGTTCTCAAGCTTTAGTGGTGCTCAGGGACTAGTTGTTTGTGCAGATGAATATAAATTACTAACTGCGCTCCCGCGGTATGACCCGCGGTCCCTGGGCATTTTTTCGGGATAATAAATAATAAATAAATAATGCTGGACTTTTCACACAGCATCATCTAGCCCCAAAGTAAGCAGAGCTTGTGTTATGGGTACTAGATGACTGATAAACTAGATAAAAAGTAGATAAAAATAAAATAAAAAGTAGGATAAAAAGTAGCCTATGTCTTTCCCTGGGATACAACCTTTATCCATGCCAATTTTTTTCCTAATCTGTTCAGTGGATTGGGCGTGAAAAGGTAACAAACAGACAGACAAACAGACAAAGTTACTTTCACATTTACAATATTAGTATGGAGTATAGATTAGTATGGATTGTTTTTATAACACACAAAAAAGGTTAAGTAGGTACTAGGTACCTACTCTTAAAATAAAAATGAAAATCCAAGTTTAATTTTTTTGAATTTTATATCACATTAAAAAATGGAGAACTTTTTCGAATGTAGGAATGTCTCCTAATTTTACTCTGCATTTCATTTTCTTCCAGTTTTTCTCTGGAATGCTGTGTTCATTGCATCATAGAGCTTGTATCTCGTTTTTTTCAATGAGCGAGGTCAAAATAGGTAGGTTACATCTACCCACCCTTCTTCCGCAGAAACCTCATTAAATGGCATGTTGAGAACCACTGTGAACATAAAATAAACAAAACTCCATTTTATAAAACAGTCGCCCTGTAACAGTTCTTGACACAATTTTGAAATTTTTCAACATATTAACGTAACTGTGGGTCAAGTTTTATCATCAAGTAAATACATATTTTTTCATTGAAATTTACATAACTATCCAATATAATTAGTTAAAAAGAATACACTTTGCTTATTTTTATAGACAGTATAATATAAATCATTTATGTGGTTCGAAAATATTGTATTTTGACTTTTTTTTTATTGAAAATGATCACAATAACAGAAAACATTTGAACTATTTTATCAAATCCTACAGGCGCATCGGTAAATTTGGTTAAATTACACTAAACTGCACGATGAATTTCAATTCGCAGAGTATTTTAGGTTGACTAACAAGCAAATATTACAGAATAATGTAGGTACTCACATTTTTATGATGGCGGCGAAAAATAAAATTAATGTCACAACACACCTTTCAACTAAAAAAGTACACTTCAAAATTTCTGTTCATAAATCTGGGTAGATTATAAAGAGGAATGAATGAAATGAACTATTGAATGGTAAAGTGAACACAATAAGGTTGCCATGTTTCAACATGGAATCGATACGATGCGACAAAAAATACTGTTACGATTGATCCCCACTTTTCGACATTTTAACGACACATGTTTCGTAATGACGACAGAGATTTACGTAAATTTATAACCAAAAATTATTGTTACGCGAAAATTGTTACGTCATGTTAACGTAACGGCGACAAAAATGGTTGTATGGGTTGCCTCTAACTAGCCCTTTGAATACCTTTTTACAACCTATCAAGGGAATTTAATAGTCCGTGTTGGTCTAATGGGGTTGAACCTCGACTTTCAATCCGAAGGTCGTGGGTTCGAATCCCGGCCGTGCATCAATAGATGTAAATGTTTCGTAAAATTTATATGCGATTTAACACGAGCTCTTAACGGTGAAGGAAAACATCGTGAGGAAACCCGCAGCTTAGTCAGCTCCACACGTATTGACGTTGTCTTTCTGGTGGGCCAGGCTGATTAATCTCAAACAATGTCCCAGGCACTACAGCGTCCCGTTAAGTGTAGGCATAGGTTGCCTGCTGACGCTGTATAAATCATCTATTAAAGATGTAAAGGCTTAAGTTTTTCAATGAATGTATTTCTTTTGTTTCCTTGGAATGCTTTACAATATCTATTTCTAAAATGTGTTTTTACTTTTTGTTCGCTTTTAAACCGAACATGACAAAAGCTTTGAATCCAGAAAGTGACAATCGTGTGTATGAACTCTTAGACATGTTCAAATTAATATTTGGCAAATTCCTAATGTTTTGCGAAAGCTACCATTGCGTACGTGACAGTTTGTCAGCCCATCGCCTCTTAATATAGGTTTCATTCACGAGGTTCACTAAATCATAAAATTCTTTGATGCATCGCCGAGTTTCAAACCCACGGCCTTCAGATTAAATGTCAGGGCACTATCCCACTTAGCCAACACGGCTCGATATAATAATAATAATAATGCTGGACATTTTCACACAGCATCATCTAGCCCCAAACTAAGCAAAGCTTGTACTATGGGAACCAGATAACTAATATACTACTTATATACTTTTTGTTTGTAAATACATACATATTATACATAGAAACACCCAGACCCGAGACAAATATCTGTAGGTCATACAAACATTTGTCCCGCGGCGGGGATCGAACCCGCAACCTTCTGCGTCGCAGGCGGACCTTCGCCCACTGCGCCACAGAGGTCGTCAAATATATTTATATTAATATGTATATTTGTAGCCAATAATAACCTCATTATTCCCAGGTATGCAACGCGAAGTTTAAAACCAAACCAAACATGATAAACCATCAGATGCTACATACGGGCGTTAAGAAGTTCTCCTGCGACGAGTGCAAACAACGGTTCGCTCATAAGACAAGTCTCACTTTACATATGCGGTGGCATCGAGGTAACATACTTAATTTTTTAATATTTACTTTTATATAGGGTCTTTCATTTTAAACTAACTTAATACAGGAATTGGGTTCAACAAATAAATTAAAATATATTTATGTAATTTTTTTTTGTTTTGTTATGAAAATCCCGAGAAAATCGATAAAGACTATCCTTTCAATTGATTGTTGCTTCTTGTATAACTTAGTCCATTCGTGATGTAGCTGCGCTGTGATTGGTGGAACGTCGGTTCTCCTTGAAAATCATTATGCAACATTTCGTAACTTTAAGTGGCGTAACTTTACACCACGTTTATTAATAAAGGCCAATATGAATAGCAGACTAAATTACTATAAATTACGTTACACAAGCGCTCACCCATACAAATGACAAAGTTATGTAAACGGCCTCTTAGTAAGAACTTGATAAGTCATCATCATCTTCCTGCCCTTTTCCCTCACTATGTGGGGTCGGCACAACATGTGTTCTTCTTCCATTCTCCTCTATCAACCGTCATCTCAACACTCACTCCTTTCTTACTCATGTCATCCTTTACACAATCCATCCATCTTTTCTTTGGCCTACCTCTACTCGTAAATCCATCAACATTCATACCAAGTACTCTCCTAGTTACATGACCTGTAGATATAATATATCTTAATAAGTCTCTGAAGATATTTATTACCGTAATTTTCAGGACAAAAACCCTACGCATGCAAGATATGCGACAAAGCGTTCACACAGAAGGGTAATCTATCGGAACATATGCGGATACACACGGGGGAGAAACCGTTTCAATGCGCGCTCTGTCCTCGCAAGTTTACTACGTCGTCGCAACATCGACTGCATTTGAAAAGACATGAGCCTAAGGGGCATAGGTAAGCTTAATAAAGGGGAAAATCCAATTTAAAAATACTTTAGTTGCAACATTTTTGTTTAGAATCGTTTCCCAAGCACGACCATTACGCTGGCTGTACGTAATATAGGTCATAATTATGCTTCCTAGGGGCCCAGGGGTTTGTGTCAATTATTGTATTCCATTATCATCATCCACAGCCTGACTTCACCCACTGATATTTCATTATAATACTAAAATAATAGTACATTATGGTACTAGTGTGTAACATTGGTGATTACCGCCGAGGCGTTTTAAGAGACGAGCCGTTAGGCGAGGCTCTTAACAGAGCCGAGGACGGTAATCATCAATACACACGTGTATCATTCGACGTTTTTCAACACACTTGTGAATAAAATAACAATAAAAACTCATTTTCAACAGTGAAAACGGGTTGTGAAAAATGTTTCGCTATTGCGGGAAAAATTAATCAGTTTTCGTATGCGCGCGCATTGCGATCGGCCACAGACTATATTTCCGCGCCGCTCACAGGGTTTGCGCCTATTCTGCCACGTACAAAATGGGGAATTTAAAGTTTTCTTTTATTACAGAGAAAACAAAAGTTATATTTGAGTGAAAGTTTTATTTATTAAACACATTATCTATTTAAATAAGAAGTTGCATGAAATGAGCAAGCAATAGGAACATTAATTTATTTGTTCTATTGAACACGATCTTTTTTCTGAATAAAAACTTTTTTAAGAACAAAGCAACTCAACCAATAAAATTAAAAAAAAAATCTATTACTCACTAGTGAGTTATAGTAATGAAAAAGTCACAGTTTGATTATGGGTGTCATTATGTGCCTAATTGCAGTGACCATAGAGCCACTTTATGAGCAAGTGTGTTGAATAATATTTTTTAGTAAAGGCGCGGTCGCAGTTTGAAACTTTGGAGGGGTGGGGGGGGGGGTCACCACACTAATAATAAAATATGTCGAGTTATTTAGACTTTATTGCACAATACAAAAGATTTTACGTGTAAGATTTGGGAGGGGGGGAGTTGTGACCACCATCAGACCGCGGCTGAAGGGGGTTACAACCCACTTGTTAATGTGAAGTGTGATAATGAAAAAATAAATACTTTGTCCATACCCCACATACATAATACTTTTTGTTTGCACTTTGAGCCCATACATGAAACATTTACTTAAAGTTCTGACCACAGATTCAACACCATACAGCGAACTCAGTCGCAAGAAGGCACCACCATATTGAGCGATGACGGGAGTCTCATACACTTCACCATCAACTCGAGTGACGTCACCACCACCGATGAAACTGTCGTTACCAACGTTACCAATGAAGGTATGACAAAATATTGAACCATTGTTACGTATTTTCTTATTTTCAAACCTTTAATAGAAACCAATCTCACGAGTCCTGTAAATGTTACCGGTTGATATTTATATGCCTTCGGGCATGGAGTAATAATAAGCTGAGACTGGACCTTTTTGGCTCACTACAGCACACAGACCACTGTTGCACCCACCTATGTAGGTTGTACGTGTTTGTTGTTTACCTATGCACCTACCCTACCTACTTGTTACTTGTCTCTGTTTTTGTGTCTGTGTTATGTTATGTGTGTCAAAGAAATCGTTTATCTATCTATCATATTTGATTTATTATTTTGATACAAAGTAGCCTTTTTTACCCCGGCGTGTTTGAATACATATTTGAACACATGTGTGGCATTAGACTTTGACTACAAACTCTCGTGCCACACTATGTGTTCAAACATTTGTTCAATCACGCGAACGAAGCCGCGCGCAGCTATGTTATGACCATCATTATGTTACTCGCTCATTACTCAATAGCATGCCGTCTTCACCTGTATGTGTAGAGACACTCAGAAATAATAGTTGTTATATAGCATTTAAACGTCGGCCAACCTAGACAGACAGTGCTGGTTGGTGATATAATAGTGATTTGAGTGTGGAAAATAAATACCTACAAGTTTATCAGAATGTTAATAGGTGGGTTTTTTTGTTTTACATATTTTTCAAATAAAAGCATACGAAAATTACGTAAACAATGGCCGAAACAATCGAGTCGCAGCGTCCGCCACACTCGCCATCTCGGAACGTACTGACGTACCGACGTTAATGGAGTTTTGAAGATTGCTTATACTTTTCGATTTTTAAGCTATTGCATAGCTTCTATCGCGGGCCTTGAGCGTGGAGACCGAATCCAGAAATTCCGTAACGAAAATAACCCAACACCCCCCACTCCGACCGGCACAGCGGTGATACTTTTTAGTTATGCCATCTATCGATGAATAGCAGAACTTTTAATGACTTTTTGAAATATCACGCTTGTCACGCTATGCAATGCAATAGCTTTACCGCGGCAGTCTCCGAGTGCCACACGTCTTTTTATTTTTATAGGTTTTCAAGCCTACTTATGTTATTTTGCTGACGAAGTCGCGGGTACCAGCTAGTAAATAGAATATAATAAACGCGTGTCCCCCCAGTCCGCAGTAACATCCACACTTGCGGTTGGTGCGGGCGTGGCTGCGCGTCCCGCTGGGCGCTCGCGAAGCACGCGCGCCGACACACCGGCGAGAGGCCCTTCCACTGTCGCACCTGCGGGAGGAGCTTCGCAGACGCGTCCAATCTGAACAAGCATCGGAAGGTAAGATACATTTCGTCGCTTCATTGCAAGCGCTGGTGGTCCAGTGGGAGTAGCCTCGCCTGCAGATCCGTAGGTCGTTGGTTCTAATCCAGCTTAAAGTATAATGAGTTTTTGTGTCCTAAAATGTATGTGCACTATGCCATGACTCTCATAAGTAGAATTACAGCATGTTGTGTGAAATTGGAAAACATTGTGTCAAATTCAGGATTAAGTGGGCTTTTTCTTCAGGCGCACACTCAAAAGAAGTCGAACGAATCCGAACACGATTAAAGAGCACACTGCGCACGGTTACAAGTCGAATAAACTGATTTTGGATATTATTTCAACGAATACAATGTCAATAGTAGTTAAAATGCCCTGCGCTGCATTTTGGTACGTGCTTTGTTTGCCACAAGTGCATAGCATATTATCAAGGTCGTTCCGTCCATTATTTTTGTTATTATATTTCCAGCAAGTACAGTATCTGGCGAGATTAGATTTTATTAATCATTCGATGGCGAGACGACCTTGACAAATTTATGGTCGATTGGGAGAGCCTTGCACAGGATCGCGACGTCTGGAGGGAATGTGGGGAGGCCTTTGCCCAGCAGTGGGACAGCAGTGGCTCATAATAATAATAAAAACATTATCTAGCTCGTTCCGTCCATTATTTTTGTTATTATATTTCCAGCAAGTACACAAACAGTCTCTGCTAGTCCAGCCTCCATTCCTGCCGCTCCAAAAAAGCCTCCTCCCACTCGCAGAAGCCCCGCTCACTGAAGAGGCCCAGTACGTTGTGGAAACTGAAGATGATGATGAAAGGGTCATATACGTTACTTATGACGTCGACTCGCAATCTCCTGACTATCAGATTATGGAGACTGAGCAGGTTGGTTAACGATGCGTTTCATACAAAGTTAGGAGTCGAAATATAGTCTTGAATTCGTACTGTAATACATACACTAATAGTACAGTTAGCGTCACCAATTGGTAACCCCTTAGTAAGGGCGGTTTGTACTGCAGGGGTTTGTTCTGTTATCTACTTACATCTTCGCGATGAGACAAATATATTGTATTACGTCTCTGACTTCCCCTTGTAGACTTCAACTGAAACAATACCTCGAAGACCTCTGTGGCGCAGTGGGCGAAGGTCCGCCTGCGACGCAGAAGGTTGCGGGTTCGATCCCCGCCGCGGGACAAATGTTTCTATGACTTACAGATATTTGTCTCGGGTCTGGGTGTATCTATGTATAATATGTAGGTATGTATAAGTATATAAGTAGTAATTATCAGTTATCTGGTAGCAATAGTACAAGCTTTGCTTAGTTTGGGGCCAGATGATGGTGTGCGAAATGTCCAGAAAAAATAAACTAATGTCCTAAATGATGGTGATCTATGTTGGAAATATGTGGGGTCATTAGACCTGTCGTGCTGTTTAGATCTGAGTGCTGGACTACGAAAGCGACGGCTTAAAGAAGAGTGCATACGACAGAGATGCGAATGTTGAGATGGATGTGCGATGTGACGCGAATGGATAAGGTGAGGAATGAATATATTAGGGGAAGTCTGAAAGTAGCGCCGGGGACTGAAAAGTTGAAGAGCAATAGGTTAGCGTGGTATGGGCATGTAATGCGGAGGGATGAAGTCACGTAACTAAAAGGGAGATGGAAATAGATGTGAGTCGACCAAAGAAAAGATTGATGGATTGTGTGAAAGAATATGGGTAAGAAAGGAGTGGATACGGAGATGACGAGTGATAGGGGAGAGTGGAAGAAGAGAACATGTTATGCCGACCCCGCATAAGCGGGATAAGGGCGGGCAAATGATGATATGTTGAAAATGTGTACCTTGAAACAAATTGTACTTTAATTTCAGACGGAGGTGGAACTTGAATCTCCAAAATGTGAGCTGTATTCTGGCGAATCGCTACTGCTTCAACCCAAGCTGCAGGAGCCGGAACACATGTCGGTTAGTACTGAAGCTAACAGAAATTGCTCTACAAATTATGATTAGAAAACGTAAAAAAAAACGTAAACAAGTTCACGACTGTATCCCCAAGGTGCGGTAGACATTCTCTCAGATCATTTTATGTTACTTATTCCAGATCCTTTGAAGATGTCTAAGGAGTCATTGGCATATCCAAACACATATTTGATACATGCCCACATCTTGCAGAAGTTAGTATTCCATACGTGACAGGTTGCAAGCCCATCGCCGCCTATAAGAACACTAACTGGTTTCCTCACGATGTTTTCCTTCACCGTTTAGAGCACGTGTTAAAGCGCATATAAATTTTACGAAACGCAAATCCATTGATGCACGGCCGGGATTCGAACCCACAACCTTCGGATTGAAAGTTGAGGTACAACCCTATTCGGCCAACACGGATATTATTAGATTAGATAGATATATGATTAGATTGATGGTAAAGAGAAGTCAAAGCACACACAGTGGTGCTGAGGACCTTTTTCTCATTGAACTGATAAGCCCAAATTGTCCTGACCCAACACTAGGATTGCCTGTGTCATAGTTAGTGTCAGAAACTCTCAGAAAAAAAGTACGTGAGTGTCGTGGAACACTCTGTTGGAACGAAGCAAAGAGTACTTTTCTATATTAGGAATTCCAAATTCAAATTCAAATCAAACTCTCTTCCGTACTAACAATGTAACAATCTATGGACTGTTCGCGGCTGCGCACTTCGCACTGTGATAATTTCGTGACGGTAAATGGAACGAAATTTTTCTTCCAGCCCCAGCCTGTTTTTTTTCGTTACCGTCCGAAAAGAAACTTCGTTCCAAAAATTGCAGATCATTCAAACATTTTTGTCGGTACTCAGAGTCACTAACGTCTACTTCTTATATCCGTTGCTTAATAACGGTTTTATATAGACAAGCTTTACTGAGGAACGATTGAAGTAAACCGTTAGTGTGGCTATAAAAAGTCCCGACTCGAGAACTCGCAACTCATTTCTATTGCTTGTGAATTAAAAAAATACTCCAGTTATCTTGTGTATTCCCGTGTTGGTCGAATGGGGTTGTGCCTCGACTTTCAATCTGAAGGTCGTGGGTTCGAATACCGACCGTGCATCAATGGATTTTTCGTTTCGTAAAATTTATAATTATGCTCTATAACACGAGCTCTTAACGGTGAAGGAAAATATCATGAGGAGGCCCGCAGCTTCGTCAACTCCACACGTATCGACGTCGTCTTTCCTGTGGGCGGCTGATTAAGTTGAGAGGGTGGTTTAGGTGCTGGGCAAGCCTATTCCATCTCAAACAATGTGCCAGGCACTGCAGCATCCGTTAAGTGTAGGAATGGATTGCCTCTTGACGCTGTATAAATCATCTAATATAGATGTAAAGGCCTAAGTTTTTTTTCCCAGGTGACAGACGAGCAAGGCAACCCGCTACATTTCACGATGCAGGATGGCACACGACTCGCCATCACCTCACTGGACGGACAGTCTCTACAGGTAATTAGAAAATGTACACTGGAAACTTTTTGCATATGATTTTTGTCACACCATTTAGTATGTACTGTTTTATTCCTTTTTTATGCCACTATCCTCATTTTGTTTAATTATCTCCTGTCCAAAGGTTGCCTGGGAGAGACCGCTTTTAGCGATAAGGCCGCCCATTGTTATACTCCAGTTTAAAATTAATTAACTGATAATTTGTAAATGTTTGTGTGGGTATGTTCAATAAAGATATATAATAGAATGCTGGCATCACTAGCCAAACTAGGCAACGCTTGTACTATGGGAACCAGTAACTGATATACCTTATATACTTTTTGTTTGTAAATACATACATAGAAACACCCAGACCCGAGATAAATATTTGCAGATCATGCAAATATTTATCCCGCGACGGGGATCGAACCCGCAACCTGCGTCCCAAGCGGGCTTTCACCCACTGCGCCACAGAGGTCGCCATAGATAATATCTAATACTATAACTAGAGTATCATCATCTCCCTGACCTTATCCCACGCTAAGTGGGGTCGGCACAACATGTCTTCTTCTTCCACTCACTCCTATCACTCGTCAATTATTGTGCATCCACTCCTTTTACATTCATATCATCTCTCACACAATCCAACCACTTCTTCTTCACTTTTTCTTCACTTCTTACTATAACTAGAGTATATACAGTTTAAACAATACAATTGTAATTAAGTGGAGTTTAGACTAAACTTAGCTATCAAAATATTGTAAAACAAAGCCTAATTTATAATAATAAAAAGCCTTTGTTTTTATCAAAAGTAAAGATCGTCCTATAAGTAATATTGTAGATTAATTTGTACTTTTTATTACAGGTTATAACACAGGACGGACAGACAATACCAGTGGAGATAAACGGATTCGCTCAAGAGGAAGAGGTATGTAGTTTAATTACTATATTCCACAACGTTTTTGAAGATTTTAATTGATGTGCCCTCATCAATAGATATTTATTGCGAGACATCTATCTTTATTCGATTTTTCGGTTATTCGAAGTTTTATCTCAATCCGGCCGTGTTGGTCAAATGGGGTTGTGCCTCGACTTTTAATCCGAAGGTCGTGGGTACGAATATCGATCGTGCATCACTGGACTATTCGTTTCGAAAAAATGTATATGCATGCGCTTTAACACGAGCTCTTAACGGTGAAGGAAAACATCGTGAGGAAACCCGCATCTTAGTCAGCTCCACACGTATTGACGTTGTCTTTCCTGTGGGCCACGCTGATTGAGCTGAGAGGATGGTTTAGGTGCTGGGCAAGCCTATTCCATCTCAAACAATGTCCCAGGCACTACAGCGTCCCGTTAAGTGTAGGCATGGATTGCCTCCTGACGCTGTATAAATCATCTAATATAGATGTAAAGGCCTAAGTTTTGTTTTTATCTCAATCCGATAACTAAAGCAGAGATGGAAAACTCGTACAACCACTCGCATTTCTAAGTGATTGTTTGTGATTTTGTGTGTCTGGAAGAAATCGCTTCAAAGCGATAAGACCGCCCATTGTACATTATCTCATTAGGTTATACTAGTTCATACATAAGTTATTGTGTAATTATTGTGTACAATAAAGCGTTTTTCATTCATTCATTCATTCATTGTTTTGTCGCAGGAATCGCAAATGCAGGACGTTTCTGTTCACGAACTGGATCTTAAGAACGATGACCCCGGCTCGCCCGTTACACATTATTATACCATAGTCTAAACAAATTAAGACTTCAATACAGTAAGATTGAAATTAATATGAATACGTAAGATAAGATTTGATTTAATTGTTTTGAATTATAGATACGTGCCTGTGCTGCAATAATTCCGTAGACTAGTATAACCAAATAGAAAGGTGCTACTGATGTAGAGCTTACTATTATTACACTGCGTTCAACGGATCTAGGCATTGCGCAGTGACTGCTTTTTCATACAAAATTGTGTTCTGCGCAGACAAACGGCTAACTTCACGAATGCCTAGTCTGTTGAACGTAGTGTATTTGATTTTTCATAGGTCTTCCAATCTCTGTTGAGTTGGTGACTGTTACAGTTTATTTTACTTCGGTATCGAAAAAAAGTGACTTAAAACATGTACGTACGCTCAACCGATCTTTATCTCTCTGAAGTTAGGTGCACTAAACGATTGCGCAGGTTTAGTAGAGTAAGCGGGATAGCACGATGCAAAAAACTAAGCGAGTGAGCGAGGAAGCTATACAACGCTGTCTTCGTCTTTTAGGCGTCATCAAAAATGGGTTCTGCGCAGCTATTTCAGAGAGCTTAAGATTGGTTGTGCGTACTGTATGTTCGTTCCATTTTCTGATCTTGTTCAGTCTAAGGATTTGATTATTTATTGTTCTCACTTATTTATTGTTACGCTGTTTCTCACACACACTTAATAAAAAATAAGCTAAGGCTAATTTACGATAGCTCAATGTAGGCGTCAGTTTGATTAATGCAATACAAACCTCAATATAATAATTATAAATAATAATAGTTTGTAATAAGCCATAACTTATCTCTTCAATAATACATGATTCTGGGAAGTTAAAAGTCTTGCCGTGTTTCAGCGTAAGATTATTTAAATTGACGCCATTGATTTATAGATCTCTGCAGGTTATAAACTGTTTTAATTTAATTTAAACTATATTGGGTTGGTATTTAATTTTATTTAAGAGTAAGAATGAGTCACAATCTAATGTTATTTTAAGCTGAGTATTAGAAAATTGTAATAAAAGATAAACTGATTGAACTTTTCCTAGTTTTAATTTATGTTATTCATATTCCTATATATACCCAGCAGTGGGATGACAAAGGCTGATGATGATGATGATGATATTGCAGGAACGAATGCTTATGCAATAAAACAACAGAGTAATATGAAATTCAATATTATTTCGTTATGCTTTTTAATACAATATAATATTTTGCATACCATATATACTATCGGTAGTATATTATTGATGACCAATCATTAAACAAATGAAAATATGACATTCATCAATTCTCGTTTAACATTATTTTAATAAATAGCTGTATACAAAAACAATTATTTACAGGATAAGGCAGTATAATTACCACGTAAACATGTGCCTTGTCTTAATTTTAGCTATACAAGCAGTAAAAAAATGGAAATTGGATAACGTTAAATGAAGGTCAGTAAAAATAGTATAATAATCATCTTAATATTAACTCCAGTCAAATAATTACTAACGAGTTACACCATTACAATAACAATTAAGCGATAATTAGTTTGTGAACTTGTTATTTTAATATTTTCATAATGTGAGAGATACTTTTTACTATAAAAAATAACGCATCGAATCATCCGTTGTGGCTACGCTTTGAGACAATTTGATTAAAATTTGGAACGTATCGACCGTCTCACTAACACATATGGCAATCATTACACTGACAAACATTTCAATATATCGAACTAACGCGCACAGATACGGACGAAGCGCGACGTCTCGAGTCTCGCCTATCACAGGTCGCCACTACACTACTACAGCGCGGCCAAGCTCGACAACTGAAATAAATTACAACACAAAAACACAGCGAGCACTAATTCAACATGATAAACTCTCAAACGAACCGAGAACGTAAATAACCCTAACATGATTCGAGTTGAGGAAAACCCCGATGCGCCCGCGCCTTGACTCGTGGCCCGGGCCATCGCGCGGGTCATTTCCATTGCAACACAGAGGATAAAATGCACTAACCGATATAAAATAATGGACACTGGCACTAAAGCCCTAGGCGTGACTTGCCGGCGACTAGATGAGCACTAAATGACTAAGGCCATGTCCTTTTTGCTGGGCAACTGCACTTTCTTGCCTTGCCAGAGCGAGTTGTGTATCGTGAACGCGTCTATCGTCACAGTCAGGTGCTTCGTGTGCACTTGCGAGAAGCATTTGCTGCCCGAATTGTATCTGGAACAAATGAACATGAATGAATCTGATGGAAGGAACGTTGCTGCGATATTAAGTCCAATAAAGCCTGAGTAAGATCAACTGGTATAGCTAGTAGGTATCCACATCAAGGAACTCTCAGGAACCTATTTGAAGGACAACTTAATTCACGCGTACCGTCGGCGCTGATAGAAATCATAACCTTTATTACAATGAAGTAAGGATATTAATGTCTCAGCAGAACCCCATTTTTGATGGCGCCTAAAAGACGAAGATAGCATTGTATAGCTGCCTCGCTCACTAGCTTAGTTTGTTGCATCATGCTATCTCGCCTACTCGCGCAAACCTGCTCAATCGTTTAGTGCACCTTATCAGTATCCTTACTACATTGTAATAAAGATTATGCTTTCTATCAGCGCCAGAAGTCGAAGATTTTCACTCGCTACGATCTTGACATAATCTTACTAGAATCATCAGAAAACTATACTCACTTGAAGAATTTGTCGAACATCCGATCGTTGACGTTTTTAGGCCCGGTGCCGTACAGCTTAGTGACCTGTTCCGAGTCGGGACAGTAGCTGTATAGAGCGCGGAACTGGCAGCCAGCGTCCCGGAACAGTACCAAGAAGTGTTTGCTCTCAGATCGTGCTATTTCTTCTAGGACGCGGCGTTTCGCCTCCGCGTTCACGGCGCCGGGAAATACGCAGTATTCGACCGCGTTCAGCATTATACCGCGATTGGACTTCGTGGTCGGTTGCTTGTATAACCGGGGACCTGTATAGGATTATTATTATTTTAAATGATTTACTTCAATTTATCCTAAGTGTAATTTACCCTAATCTACTCCTAAAATGTATTACTCTAGCTAGTGTATCTAATGGGTAAATGGCTGATCGTTGCTGTTTCTTTAATCTTTACAATTTCAAAAGAATATTAAATTTTGCAAAGTTCAGAAAATATTCTATGTACATTTTTGTATTAGTTGCAATATAGTGGATGCACAAAATAAATGGAGTGCCGTGATTCAAGTGTTAATTCAAAACGTTTGTGAGTAAGCGTATGTCGATGAAGCTCTTTGTTAGATCAAAATGCTTATCACAAAACCATGCCTTAGGATAATGTTACTCTCAATCTTGTTGGCATGACATCGCTTCGGTGTTCAAGTTACTTGTGGCCTCACGCGGTCTAGTTTACGTGTTCGTGAGTACATCTAGCTACCTAGCTACTAGTATTGCAAGAGGACCTTTGCCTGAGCTTCGATTGGATCGATTCGATCTTGCTGTGGGGACAAATTGAAACGTAATCTTTAGTTCACATTCATTCTTTGCTTTTTAACCTAAATTTTACAAGTTTGTAATGTATGAAATTACTCAAGACTACCTCAAACCAACGAATTTGCGAATGAAAAACATTCTCAAATTAAAATTTATTCTATTACCGCGTTTACACACTTTCCAAATAGTGCCTCCTATCTATGTCGCACACATCGCACAGCGATTCATACTTCCGCTGTTCAACCGACCGCATCAATCGCAGTGCAGGAAACGTCAGTTTTTGAAGTCCACGGAACGGTTTAGCCGCGGATGCGTTCCGCCGAAATATGAAACGCCATAGCCAACTTAACTCGAATGTGTTGCACTAGCACAGAACACGGTGGCACTAGTGTGTAACAGATTCATTTTTTACACGTTACAATGGAATTTTTACTAAAAACAAAAAATTGTGTCGATAAAAGTGTATCGCTATTCGCTATCTCACTCACCCGAATAATCCATAATAGAGGAATGCGTGGAGCTGACATCGGATGCGTCGTCGGGGTGTTGCCGACGTTTCCCGATCGCGCCGGGCAGCGAGCCGGGCCCCGAGGCGGGCGAGCCGAGCGCGCGCAGGCCGGGCGAGGCGGCGCGCCGCGGCGGAGTCGCGCGACCCAGACCCGAGTCTACACATAGCACTGAGCGATGACCAACTGTGTACTAACACCACCACCTACATGCCTAACACTTGTAATTGATCTATTCAATAAGTCTCGTGGAGCTGCGGGTCAGATACCTACGAGTCTGAACATAGCACTGACCGATGACCATGTGTGTACTCTAACCACCACCAACATGCGTAGCCCTTCTTTCTATTAATAGAAATGGTAGATATTTCATCATGTCGTGGAGCTACACATAGCACTGACCGATGACGAGACCTATTTAACATTTTTCTATGATAGAAAGTTTCATCAACAATGCATCAGTCGTGAAGATAGTTGGGGCTAGACACATGTCTTTTGAATCTGTAAAAATGTAAGCCTTAAATAAGTTCTGTTCTAATGCTAGGCAAGAGCTTCACACTTTATTTTTACACTCGGTTGTATGAGTCCTGATCGTCTCGCCACTTTTAGCAGTCTATCCTAAGCCCTTATAATGTTTGAAGCCAGTATGTAGTAATGCGGCCCCCAATATCGCCTTACATAGGTCTGTCTAATCCTAATTTAGACCCAAAGGTATACAAACACTATATTTGTTCCTAATGTTTGTGATTTTAAAAACATGTTTGCTAAATACCCAACATTTACACAAAATACAACACCGACAAGTTAAACATCACATTGAAGTGGGGACTGCCACCAATTGTTATAGATTTTTCTTTAGATACATGCTATGTCATTGACAAGATATTGAAGTTCTGAAATTGGTTATTAGAGCTGAAAGTAAAATTTAATTATACATTTACCCTGGTTAGGTTAGTTATTTTTATATATGTTATTTTTAACTAGCATATTTTTAAAATTATGATTGGAAATTATCTCAATATTTTACTTCAAATATTTATATCAGTGTAATGATTTTAAGAAGCGTAAAATACTAAATGTATGTGTACACAAACTAAATAAGGCTCATAATATAAAATACTTATGTACAGTACAATGATGTATTTTTTGGCCAAGCAAAATAAAAGGCTAAAATAAAAAGAAGCACATTTTGTATTTTACGCATAAACATACTTAGTTACATTTAGCTATTACGTAAAGATATTTACTATAAGTACTGTATAAATATATTTAGAAGCAAAAAAACACATTTACAACCATCTACTGAATAAATAATTACTTAAAATTAAAAATTTACAAATATGATATTGCGCGATTGTAGCTATTGATCAGAGACCTAGGGATGAATCAGTCATCTTAGAGTTCACACTGGACCAATTTTCAGTCCCTTTTAGGCTAGATCCAGTGAAATTTCTTGCAAATGTTCATTTTACCATTTAGTGTAATTCATTCATATTCATATTCATTTATAATTTCATCGAAACTTTTCAGTTCAGAATCTTATTTACGTTACCAAATGTTAATGAGGCAACTCACGAGAAAATTTTTATTTTTTTATTTTTTGTAGTTTAAACATTACCCTTACCTTTATGATGTCTAACTATTTTAAGTGATATATTTTTTAGAAGATTTAAGTACTCATACAATTATGAACGAACTGCTACTGTCATGATCCGCAGAGATACAAAATCTGTCCTAGGAAAAAGTATAATTGATATTTATTGAATTTTAAGGTTGTAACGTGTTTTATAATGAACAAGACGATGTCACGCCAACACCATAAAATAAAAGTCATGCTCTAACGACGAACCAAATAAATTTAAAGACAACGATGTACCAACAGAATGCCACAACCATATAAATACTTATATAATTGCCGATGACCCAACTGAAAGAACTTAAAGTGCACAAGACGAAAGAACATTCGCGAGGTGACGCGGAGAGTGAAGAATCGTTAAAAAGCTAAATTACAAAGTAAATAAGAGGCATTTACCCGCGAGTGGGGTCAAACCTCCTGAATGAATTTAAAAAGGAATAAATCTCGGGAAAGTCCTGTATTATAAACCAAAATGCCATGAAAAAATTGGTCAGTAAAGCAAACTTTAGCTACAAATTTAACTCTTTATTGTTTGAACTATGATCACAAAAGTCACAGGGATGTTATTTAATACTTCAATAGAAGGTAAAATGTCTCCATACGCCACCTCTCGAATGCAAAAGAGCAACATAAAAGAACCCAACGCACCAAAGCGTCCGTACCACCGGCATTACCAACGTGAGTCAAGCTTCACCGAGTGGCCTCTCAAACTCTTACCGCACAGGTTCATAAGAGAGCTTGACTTCCGTCCGGCCTTAAAGTTATTCTGGTAACTCGTATATTTAGACCTTCCACGTGCCGATTGAGGTTCCTCATTCACACGCTCTGAAATGTTTCCTATACATGTCATCACACATGCAACGGGCGTCACAACGCACATGTGCGTTGCACAACGAGCGTCTGTCGCATGCATGCATCGCTCACAAGCTGGCATCGATACGCAAACAAAATTAAATTTACGCGATAAACTGCAATATACAAAACTTTATACAATCTGGAACCAATTTTATGCGCGGAAGGTCTAGCGGGGCGCGATTTGAAATTTGGAAAAATAAGCTCAAAACCCTCCGTCTCATCGAAATTGATGCAAACTACAATGGCCAAAGTATATCAAGCATAATTTTGCGAACCGGAGTGTAGTATGCTGGAATGAATGATACACATATAAAATATCTGTTCAAAAATAAATAATATTTAGACCAAGCTTTCTACTAAAATAAATCAAAGAAGCGTTTTAAACCAACTGTGGGACAGCCGTAAAACACACACAACACGGTGTTTCATTCGAGCCAAAAAGGGATTTGTTGCCACGGGGGACACTTGTTCAAAACACTTAACATCCCAAACATTTTGAGCTTTTGTAATAGCTCCAAAGTTCAGAATATTTGCGATATCACAAAATAACATCAGAAAAATTCAAAAACTAGCTGGATGATATCAAATTGTATGTGCTGTTTTGGATATGCAATAAATGTTTAACACTTAAAATGCAAGAAAAATAATTCTAAATACAATTTGTTATCAAAACCAGTCTTATCATATTCAATTCACACATAATCTTCAAATTCTGTTTGTAAATCACTTCGAAATGGGACCTTCACAGGACATTTTACTCAATATTTAATAATGCACAATCGTTAAATCCACCAAAAATATCTAATGGGAAAATCGCTATGGCTGTAAACTGTAAAGGTACCGCAATAGAAAATTACAATAGCATTTCGTAGCAAAGAACAAATAAGCGCGATCTAATAATCCTGTGTCGCCATCTAGTGATTTACAAAGAGAACTGAACAGAAGCGGTTGTTAGTGAGCTGGCGATAGATGGCGCATGCGACATACCGCGCGAAGTCTTGCAGGAGCCGCGCCGGCCGAGCGGGCCGCTTGACGCCGAGGCGGGGGACATGCCGCCGCGGTCTTCCACGGGCGAGTCTGGAAACACCACATTTTAGACATTATGCGACATGACATAAGCTTCCGTGCTTCGGTGGGCACATCGGTCCTGTCAAGTCGTTTTAACCATGACGGTAAATCCTCCAGGACTTCTTTCGCCATTTTCGAAGGAGCTAGTGGCTCTGCCATTTTATTTACTTTTCTCGTGTTTTACTAGATTTTATTATGTAATTTCGGTGGCATTTTACTAATGAAGCCTTGGATTACGTAACAGGAGATTTGGAAAATGGAATGGGGGAGTATTCAAGAAGATTTCTCATTTGACGAAAGATTTCCGTCGTAGTTTTGAAATGACAAGCAGCCATGTTTTTTTCAAAACCAAATTGACATGACTTGACTTGACATGACATGAATACTTATTTAAAACTTGACATCGGTAGAATTATACTGTTAATACAGTTAGTTGCCATTAACAAAAAGAAGAAGAAGAAAGCCTCCGTCAACAAATTTTGTTGTTTATGATGATAGTAACACAGTCCTTAGAGGTTACCGGTGTTTTACAAATAACCCTGTATATCTCTGGATAAACATTCTTCAAACTTCTTATCTACAATAGTATTATAAATATATTATGATAAGTAGTACAGATACATAACAACAAAATGAAAAGCATGCAAAGAAGCTTGAAGCCTTACCTCGGTAGAGTCCGGCGCGTTCGGCGAGACTGTCTTGCGAGCCGCGGTAGTAATCTCGCCGCATCGTGCCGCCTAAAGCGGGGAAACAAAAATATAACACTTCATGGGATGCGTTATGCTGATCTCTTCCCCTTGAGGTAAGTCCCTTTGCTTTTGTAAAACAGTTCAATTGATAATTTAGAATGTCGGATGACTTTTTATTCGCTATCTCCGTTGTAGGTTTTTTTTAATAATGCTGGACATTTTCACACAGCATCATCTAGCCCCAAACTAAGCAAAGCTTGTACTATGGGAACCAGATAACTGATAGAATACTTATATACATTTTGTTTGTAAAAACATACATATTATAACATAGAAACACCCGAGACAAATATCTGTAGGTCATACAAACATTTGTCCCGCGGCGGGGATCGAACCGCAGGCGGATCTTCGCCCACTGCGCCACAGAGGTCGTCAGGGAGGTTTAGTAATGTTAAATTGTAAATAGCTTAGTAATGTTTTTATTTTTTGTTTTAGACCTGTGTTGTTCACAAGTAGCTCAGGTGGAGGGGAGGCTACATCGATTACGATTTTTTATGTATCAGTGCAAAAAACTATATTGAAAACTCTTGGATCCAAATTCCAAATGTACAACTCAGTCATTAAAATATATTAATTTATGTATATTCCTTAATATATTTCAGATAGTGAGACAAACATTTTTCAGCATAACGTATCCTCATGAATAAATAAAAAGGGGAATTGGCAAACCACATAAAATAACGAAAACAACATTCTAATGAATAAAAATAACATCTATTGCTGTAATGAGTGTTATGTGCAAAAATTACTTACAAACTATTAAATGAATCAAACGGCCTAGATACAATTGCGACGATTCTATTGTTAATAGACTAAACTTAATTATACTTAAAATTGAACGTTCTTTGTTCTCAATAAAGACGAAAACAGCATGTCACAAAAGCCTAAAAGTGACATTACTAAAACTTTTATCAAAATGGCGTCTCAGAGCTCCTGTAGCAGCTGTTTTACACAGCAAACAAAATGGTTTTAACTAATTTTGACTCAAAATAAGTAATTTTAGGAATGTCACTGTAATAGTTATTTTATTATGGACTTTATCGTAAGCGAAATAAGAAGCATTTTAGTTTAGTTAACTTTAGTCAGTGAACAACAGAATCGACGCCAATGTTGGTTTACATTTTAGGGTTGGAATTGGAACGTGTTGGTATAAAACGGATCTATTATTGGTGGACGAGAACTAAATATTGAGCAACAGATCCTCTGGTTCACCTGTATGATTAATGGTAAAAGAGAATCTGTTCAACTGTTTGTGGATTACGTACGAACTAGCTACTGCGCGCGGCTTCGCCCGCGTGGTACCAACATTTTGAATAGCCTATATGCTATTCCAGGTCACTATCTACGCCTATTCCAAGTTTCATCCAAATCGGTTCCCTGGTTTAGGCGTGATTGAAACACACACATCTAAACATAAAACTTTCAGCTTTATTATATTAGTGGGATGGGATAATGGGATTGGTGAAACAGGCTGTTTGTTAGAGCATGTTTACCTGTTAGTTCTCTGGACGCTGACTGCTTGGCATTGAGGATCAGTTTACCTATATCACCTATAGATTACAGGCTAAATCGGTAGACGAAGTCAGTTCAAGCCGCGTACAGACATCGCGAGGCGTGTGTTGCGAATGGTTCGTCTCGCATGCCTCGACCTAAGGCATACGACGGTACATTTATGCATGCGTCCCGAACGACACATGCTCAAGCTGAGCACGCAAACAACCACGGTGTTCTACAGCAAAAAAATGAATAGCACCTACGCTAAGTCACATTTATATACATAAGCTAAGTTCTCAGTAAGAGATTGAATTCTAAATGAGATAATTACGTTTTTATACTAAAAATAAAACCGACTTCAATGTTTGACTCGAAACGCGGTGTGACTCAGGGCGTCAAGCTGTCGATTCGATTTCTATTTGTGACATGGCTAGGAGGGAAGGTGTTTAGAGTTTTACGGGGAAACTATCAATCCCTCAGGAATAAAATTTATATGGGACCACCTCTGGAGTATACCCTTTCAAACATAAAAAGAATTTTGCAAATCGGTCAACAAATGGCGGAACAATCGCGTAACAAGATTTAAAAAAAAAAAAAAAAAAAAAAAAAAAAACGTACAGACGAATTGAGAACCTCCTCCTTTTTTGAAGTCGGTTGAAAATAAAGCTCTTAAACTAGCATAGCGCGCAACGCAAATAACACCCGTTCGTCCACACGGAGCGCACGGCTCGCACTGAGGCGGCGTTCGCAACGATCGTATGACACGAATGCTCACTGTGAGCACACAGCCCGAAGCATGCGAGTCGAACCACTCGCAACACACGCCTCGCGATGTCTGTATACTAAGCACAACGGATCTTTAGCTCTCTGAAGTTAGGTGCAATAGACGATTGCGCAGGTTTGGTAGAGTAAGCGAGAAACGATTTTAGGTCATCAAAATGGGTTCTGCGCAGCTACAGAGGGATAAAGAACGATTGTGCGTATCGTACGCGGCTTTAGAATATCATATTTACCTGCCAGGTTGGTAGAGGAAGGCTGTTTAGTATTAAGCATGCCTTCAGCCGCGTGTAACGCCCCGCTATCCACGTGTATGGTCTTAGGTCGAGCTCGTGGAGCGACAGTTCTGCGAGCTCGGGGGGTTCCCGCGTGTCGTTCTAATGTACCGCCTTTTATGCCTTCTAGGTGCATAAACTCAGACTTGTCCAGTACTTTGCCCTGGGGAAAGAGATAGATTTTAGATTCGCATTGGTAAAAATTAAACTCTCTGAATTCCACTCGACGAAGAGAGATCGCTATTGCAAGTTGTCGAGAACAGAAGGGGAAAGATGATCGGCCATCTTATACGACATGACAGTTTCATTAAGAACATTATAGAAGGGAAAGTGGAAGGAAGAAGAGGAAGAAGAAGACCGAGGGCTTACCCTCGGTCTTCTTCTTCCTCTTCATCTTCTACATGAGCCAAGTGAAGGAGAAGGTAGCTATCATGTCATGTTACAAGCCTTACCTCTCTCTCCGCCTCTTCAATAGCCTTCTTCAGCTTATACTGCTGTAATATCGCCTCGCGTCGTTTGGCCTGTTCCTCCTTCCTCGCCGCCTTGAGTTCTAAGGCCGCTTCTTCACGTGACTTCCGAGCGGCCGCCGCCGCGTCGGCTCGCGCTCGGGCCTCGTCGGCTCTCTGTCGTCGTTGGAGCGACATCAGCATTATACGCTCTTTCTTGCGTTCCATTTCTTCTGCTGAGTTCTGGAAATGGAAAGTGGGTTATATTGTAGGATGAATTAGTTTACAGCATTATTGATATAACTAAATAAAGTAGGCGAGTGTCGTGGAACACTCGTTGGAACGAAGTTTCAACTTTGTCATTAGGCATTTGTCAAATAAATTAAATCCTAGAAACGCTCTTCTGTACTAACAATGTAAGAACCTATGGACTGTTTTGCGACTGCGCTCTTCGCACTGTGACGTTTTGACCTATGTCTCGTGCGTGACGCAAAAATCGAACACTTTTTTTCGTCTAGCCCCCATCCGACACCGTCCGAAAAGGAACTTCGTTCGGCGGTCACCCATCCACGACTGTTTCGAACGTTGCTTAACTTCGACGATCTATCAAGAACGACTAAGCAACACGACCACGAGCGTAACTTGACATTCAATGCCATAAATACTAAGCTGAACAGAACAATCCTACTAATATAATAAAGCTAAAAGTTTTTGAGTTTGTTTAGATGTTTGTATGTTTGTGTCACGCCTAAACCAGTGAACCGATTTGGATGAAACTTGGAACAGGCGTAGATAGTGACCAGCCTATAAGCTATTCAAAATGTGGGTACCACGCGCACTAAATAAATCTTATCTTATCTAGTGTGGTTTAACACTATAAAAAAATATTAATTATAAATCTTACCGGGTCAATATTAACATCTCCGATGAGCAAGGCGGCAGGTTCAGGCGCCGGCGCACGTTGTGGCCGGTCTCTTAGCGCTTCCCTTTCCACATCGTCTGGCCTCGCCGTCTCTCTTGAAGCCCGATGCACCACAAACTGTTCCTCCTCCGGCCTGAGCCTCTCATTCCTCTCCCGATCGTTCCACGTATTCTCTGGACTTCGTTCCGGACTCTGATACTCCGATGCTTCTTTTCTAGGAGAACCCTTCTTCGCCCGCAAAGGAGGTTTCGGCCGCTTCGGCTGCTCGTTATCGAAGGATATATAGAAGCCTTTCTCGTTCGTTTCTTCCGGCTGACGGAAGGAGTTGCGAGCAAGAGATGGGCGAGTTGGCGACGGGATGCGATACGTTCTGGTTCCGGAGGAGATGTTCAGTCTGTCGATGCCTTGTCTTAGTGCATCATCTTCCGCGTTGCCGATGAAGGATATATTCTGTGGTTCCATATCATCGGGTGTGGAGCGAGGGGCGACTGGTGTATGGGGTGTGTGGGGGGAATGTAACTGGTGTAATGCGACTGGTTGTTCGCTTCGCCTCGGCTCGGGCAACGACCCCTGCCTTTGCGGAGTAGGCGCTCTTCTTTGTGCGGGTGGACTGCCAGAAACTGTGTACGACAGATGATTTGACGGTTCGGAGCCGTTTTGATATCTGTCAGTCGGATAGTGCACTTGGAAGGGTTGATTTTGGTTTTGGTTGCGGTCGTGTAAGGTGAAGCCTTGGGGTTGCCAGCGGTCTGGTTGTGGCTGTGGGGAGGGAGATCGCCAGTTTCGTTGAGGACTTTCACGCCCTTGTTGTCCGTATTGGTTGTTCTGTTGGTGCAGCTGAAAAGTAAATGTGCTCAGTAACAGTAGGGTTTTTTATATTTTCCTAAGGTTAGAGCCATCACCGTGTCACCCTGTGGATATTACAGTGAGTGAAAAGGTGCTAGTGGTGTTGTTAATTTACAATCAGATATCATTATCACAAGTCATGTTTTTCATTCATTAAGTGGATCCATTCTGTTCACAAACAAAGCTGTTAGGGTACTTTTCAAAATTATCTAGTCTATAACAGTCTGCTTTTATCTATTGTTATGTACTTTTCCTCATTATTTATTTGATTTTGCTGCATCTTTACTGATAGAGCAGAATATGGCATCGATCTGCCAACTACTAAAACTCACGCTTCTGTTGTATCGGATATTGCCTTGGTCCTCAGCATGATGTTGGGTGATCGTAAAACGCTTTTCTGCCTATCATATTCTTAATCTATCTATCGATGGACCAACCTGTCAGCTTCCGAGCTCATGTATCCGGTTCTTCTCTGCAGACTATCAACTGCTGCTATCTACCATCTGCCGTCAATCTATCATCTACAGAACCAACCTGCCAGCCCCTGAGTTCATGCGCCTGGTTTTCCTGCTGTATCTGCGCATGCTGCGCCCAGGTCCTCCTCTGTGGTGGTGGCGGACTATCATGCAGATAGAACTGCTGCCTGCCTTCAATCTCCCGGTACCCCGGCGATGGAGCCTGGTACGGAAACTGAGGCAGGTGTGGCGTCGAACCAAAGTTGCCCAAAGGCATCCGAGACACGTTCTGCTGTGAGCTGAATTGGCTGTGCTGGAATTGTGATGCGCTCGTCAGCATTTTGCAAGGGGTTACTGTAGATACTACGATTGCCCATTGTAATAAAAACTTTGATCGACTTCAAATCTATCTTTTTAGAACTCGATAAAAACAAAGTCCGAAAATTAAGGACTGCACGAGAAGTCTCTTTGAATCCGTTCACGACACTGGTTTAAATTAACTAGTGATACAACGAGAAGATTGAAGATTCATATTTTTTTTGTTATCTCAATGAAGGCTGAAGGTAGTATCTATAGTATTTTGTGAAGGTGATGTAAGCACGTGATCGCATTAGCCAGTATTTTATATGCATTCTTGGTGCAGGATAGGCCTAAAGACCACCGGCGATCAGAATTTACAATTAGTTTTAGTACACAGGATCGAGAAATGACTAAAATGTAGTGGAATTTACTCAAACATCAAATAACATAATTTTAGCTACATAATTTAGTACAACATAGAAAATCACTTCAAATAAGGATGGCAAATGGAAGATTAATGATTTTCTAAAACCCCTTCATAATTTCTTTGGATGACCAATGATCATGACATGCCATGTTTAAGGAATGATTAGACACGTGACTTTGTTTATCGTCAACATGTTTAAACTTACCAATTGTGGAATGTTCTGTTGATACTGTTGCTGGTAGGGTGACTGTGACATTTGTTGCTGAAACATTTGATTAGTTTGCTGCTGTTGAAACAACTCTTTCGCTTGTTGTTGTTGATAGAGTTCCTTCGCTTGTTGTTGTTGAAACAGCTCTTTCGCTTGTTGTTGTTGAAACAACTCTTTCGCTTGTTGTTGCTGAAACATTTCTTTCGCTTGTTGTTGTTGAAAGAGTTCGTTTTGTTGTTGTTGTAACAAGAGCTCCTTCGCTTGCTGTTGTTGCTGCAATAGTTCCTTCGCTTGTTGCTGTTGCTGGAACAACTCTTTCGCTTGTTGTTGTAATTGCTGTTGTTGTTGTTGTAACTGTGCTTGTTGTTGCTGCTGCTGTTGTTGTTGCTGGATCTGTGATTGTTGGCTGGCGAGCCGCGCGATGTCGCTCTGAATATCCTGCAGGCTGGAGTTCATTCTGTAAATTGTTTGTGTATTCTTCGCATTGGGATACATTGGGGAAGATTTTATAAATAGATATGGATGTTGATGAGCAATAATGCTATTGAATAAGATAAATTATTAAGAGAGAACGTTCAAAACACGACGACTCTATATTAATTAATGAGTCTACAAAGTGTACCTTTTAGATAACCTTTGACATGATTTAGAATTAGATGATTAACAACAGTTCTGAATCATACATTCAATTGCGAGTTCTGATAAGATTAAACTATCTCAAAAAAAATATTAGCGTTATTTTCGTCAAATAATATTACTGTACAGAAAGTAATGTATGAAATGTTTCTTACTTGGCGATAGACTGTTGATATTGCTCCATAACAACGTTCTCTACCGCTTGACTCGGCGGATCCACGACCATTTCCTGTGTAAGAAACAATATAGGACGTTACAATTTATGACATTAGAAGAAATCTACCATAAATTGTTCCCACACTGCTTGTATACCCAAGTTGTTATTGAAAGCTCTCACTGAAATCTGAATCCAATTTAACTCACGAAGAAAATTATTTTCATGCAGATCAATTAAAAATTCATGCCAAAGCGACACAAAAAGACTTCACGGATTTTGAATAAAATTCATCCGGCCAATCTACTTTAGAATTTCATAAAGTTTCCTATCCAGCTTCCTCTTACACATAAAAAAACATTACACAACAACATTACAGGCACTGAATAGATGTAATGTAAACACACACGATATTGATTGCAAAGGTACAGTCACGGCCAATGAGATGTATACACATCATAATTTTCAAAAATATGTATCCACCACTCCGTTTCAAAAAGATGTATCCATTTACAGAAAACGTTCTAAAATCTAAACCGCTGTTCGTAGAGACTTGAAATTTTGTGAGTATGCCCATCTTGATGCCGTAGGAGTATTCTAAAAAGGGATTTTTGAAAATTCAACCCCTAAGAGGGTAAAAAGTGCTAAAAACTTTCTATGAAAAATCGTATTCTTGGTAATAGAGAAACATGAAACTTATCATTATGGTTCTTCAATAAACACTAGAACGCGATTTAGGGGATGTTGAATTTGTATGGAAACTTTTATGATGCGAACTGTCAGGCATGTCACATCATCATAATTAAAATTACCTAAATAACCCCACATTGACACCAACAAACAAGTTATACGTAAGTACAAACATTTTTGACAAGTTTTCAGCAAGATAGGTTTACATTTTTCGCACTTAGGTGTAAACAAAAATCGTAAATAATACATGTTTTAGCTTGTTGTGAGAAAGTACTACTTTTTGGACTATTCTATGTGATCCCAGTGTTTCCACAGTGCTTATTGAAGGTGGTTAAATTTCTATTCCCTTGGTACATTACCTGATGCGGCACCGGATCCGGTTTCTGGTCGTCATCGGCCGGCGTCCGCGCGCCTTTGCCCTGTAACACCGCGCCCACCACCGTAACACAACGTCACGCTACATGCACCGCTATTGGTATACACGACTCCGTCAAATTATGTGGGATTGATTTGAACGCGGATCTTTTTGTTTAATGTTTGTAGACAAGGCGTTTTTCAAATATGTACAAACATCCATACTCCATACTAATATTATAAATGTGAAAGTAACTCTGTCTGTCTGTCTGTTTGTTACGCTTTCACGCCCAAACCATTGAACAGATTAAGCTAAAATTTGGTATAGTTAAAGGTTGTATCCCAGGGAAGGACATAGGCTACCTTTTATCCCGAAAAAATTAAAAAACCCGAGGGACCGCGGGTCACACCGCGGGAGCACAGCTAGTGATCAATATCGGTGTAATTGTTTGAATGCGAATCTTTTGTTTAATTTTTGATTACATTTTAGTCTAGTCTAGTAAGGGCTCTAAAAAACGATCTTTTATCGGAGTCAAATATCAATTTTTAGGATAAGATTTTGAAAAATGTAAGCTTCTTTAAGAGTTTTCGACAAAAACTGAACAGCAAAATTAAGTTTGTATGTAAAACAAAGACAAAATAAAACAAAGCTAAAAAAATATGAATGCAAGCTATAAAAATAATATAATAAATTTCAAGAAAAGATTTCCACTTATTTAATCACGGATCAAATTTAGAAAATTGAGAGTCAATACTCCAAGCAACAACGTGTATTTCCTTAAAAGAGAGGTCAGATTATATTTTCTAATGATACATTTGACACCAAACGCCATGTATACCAATAGTTCATCATGCTGTCAAATACAGTGTAAAATGATACTTATGAATACATTACTTATGTGCTATATTGCAACAACCGATATCTATTGTGGATCTGTGGTGACTGGTGAGTGAGATAGAGAAAAAGAATTTGAAAAACTGTAATTGATATGCCAATTTTTACATTGCAATGACTTTAGTTTAAACTGGTGAGAATTGTAATTATGGTACTGATCCTAAAATACAAGACATAAAGTTATGATTTGAAAAGGAAGCATCTATTTCGTTCTGCCAAGTTGAGCTACGAATCAGCTATAAGCTCGGCCGAAATACAATCAAAAATGATATTGCAATGCGCTAAAGTGAAATTTATATTCAATTTTAATGGTACTTTATTTATTTTTAAATCTAAGCTGTGTAAGCAAATGAACTAAATTTTACAGTCAAAAAAAGGGTAAACTAAATTTGGACCAAAACCGGCCACTCACCAAGGAGGCCAACTGGTATTGCAAATATGCATCCTAATAAAATAGAAACAAATTAATTTCATTGTAAGAAAATAAGGTAAAATATTAAATTATTAGTAACAGTGTATTTAGTTCATCTTACGAAACCATAAAGATATTAATAGTACATTATGGTACTAGTGTGTAACATTGGTGATTACCGCCGAGGTGTTCTTAAGAGCCGAGCCGTTAGGCGAGGCTCTTAACAGAACCGAGGACGGTAATCATCAATACACACGTGTATCATACGACGTTTTTCAACACACTTGTGAATAAAATAACAATAAAAACTCATTTTCAATAGTGAAAACGAGTTGTGAAAAATGTTTCGCTATTGCGGGAAAAAATAATCAGTTTTCCTATGCGCGCGCATTGCGATCGGCCACAGACTATATTTCCGCGCCGCGCATAGGGTTTGCGGCCTATTCTGCCACGTACAAAATGGGGAATAAAGTTTTCTTTTATTATAGAGAAAACAAAAGTTATATTTGAGTGAAAGTTTTATTTATTAAACACGTACGAGCTAAAATTATCTATTTAAATTAGAAGTTGCATGAAATGAGCAAGCAATAGGAACATTAATTTATTTGTTCTATTGAACACGATCTTTTTTCTGAATAAAAACTTTTTAAAGAACAAAGCAACTCAACCAATAAAATTAAAAAAAAATTCTATTACTCACTAGTGAGTTATAGTAATGAAAAAGTCACAGTTTGATTATGGGTGTCATTACATAATGTCACCGCAATTAGGCACATGCCTAATTGCGGTGACCATAGAGCCACTTTATGAGCAAGTGTGTTGAAAAATACTTTATAGTTTCGTAATGTGTGTAATCTGTTACATTATTTACTTATACATTTATTTATATGTTTTTAGTTACTATTTTGAACATGCTTGAACAAAATACAACTCATTCAACTTGCATACCCGAAACCTTATGGTGCAAAATGTGATTCTAACTACTTTGAACAAACTTTTAGATCACTCTATCGCAATAGGTATTCCATATTTTTCTTTTGTTCAGAAGAAAAGTTGTTTTTCTTATCCGAACAAAATGTTTACGTACATTTCAGCTGTCTGCAAATCCCTTCTCCTTGAAACAAAACTACAAGACAACTCGATTTCGCAAACAACGCATATATTACCCGCACAGACAAACTATCACTCAAAAAACTACTATACCACGCAAACCAACAGGATTACACAATATTTCGACTGCTAGCTTCACAAATGCTTATGCATTCGTTAACCATTTCACATGCGCAATGACTCTTTCATACATTGCGCATCAAAACGGCTTGGCTCATGCGTTACATGGGACATTAACATCACGTGATCACGCACACTTGCATCGACCAATCACAAAGCTCGATCGGCGATTTCGAGCTTTGATTTTTCCGGTCCAGCTTTGTGATTGGTCAATTCAATGGTGATATCAATGTCCCTTGTAATAAACATGGTGTAAATTTATGACACATATAAACTCAAAAATTGGTTATTCTTTTACTGTCATAACTTTATACCACGCTTTTTAGTAAGGCCGTAGATAATACCGTAGTGAGTTTACTCACCCTAGTAACAGCTTGCAAGAAGGCTTGTTGTCCTAACTGCTGTCTTTGCCGGTTGACTTGCATCTCCATACGTCGCTTATCTTGTTCTATGCGACGTCGTTTTTCTTCGAGTTTTAGTCGAATATTGTTGAGTTGTGCCGCCATTGCCCCGCCCCCGGAACCGGATATGTCGTCCGTTAAATCGTCACCATCTGGAAATAGATAGTTTTTTTTTCTTTTAAAACTATAAGTACCTGCATTCCTATGTTCGGTATATTTTCTCATATATCGGTGAAGGAAAACCACTCATGAGGAAACCAAAATGAATTCTATCATTTTTAAATTTTAAGTGCTAAACCACACTTATGCTTAAGGAGGATCGTCTGATCGTTGCGGGTTCGAATCCCGTCGGAATCGAAAATTTTGATAAGACTTTTCATTTTTAATGAATTCTGTTAGGTGAGGTGAGTGAATTCTAGAACATCTGTTATGTGGATGACTTCCATCACTTGGGATATACGAATTGTCTTCTTTTTCCAATTGATTTATCAGCTAAATTCAAAGTATAGCTCTCTGAAGTTAGGTGCAATAGACGATTGCGCAGGTTTGGTAGAGTAAGCGAGATAGCACGATTTTAGGCGACATCAAAAATGTGTTCTGCGCAGATACTTCAGAGAGATAAAGAACGATTGTGCGTATTATAAATAAGACCAATTCGCGGCTATACCAAGTTTTTTTGCGTTTTGGGTTGCAAGTCATTGATCCAGAGAGCTCTTGAAGTAATGTAACTATTAGTAAGATAGACGAATCTTTCAGTGACTCACTCGGTTGCTCCTGCTGCATAAGCTGTTGCCAAGTGGTAGTGTTTGCAGGCGGAGTAGAAAAGCTTGTTTTCCGCCTGTCCGTCTGTTCGCTCTCATCACCATACTGGGGTTGCATACCTGAATAGTTGAAATCAAATCTGTTAAAATTATATACTGAATTTACTGTACATACCATTTTGAGTCAGCGCAGGTCTAAACAGAAAAATGCAATTTTTAACTGTATTCCCATAGGCATAAAATTCATTTTTCAATGAATTCTGAAAACCTTATAGTTTATTTATGTGAATTGTAAGTCAGCGTAGGTCTTAACAGTTTAGACTTTATTCCAATTGGCATAAATAAAATCATTTTTCGTTAGATTCTGGAAATTGATGATCATTGTAAGTAGATCTACGCTGACTATAAACAGCTATTTTGTTTATAATGATAATACTGATTCAGGTAATTCTACTCTTAAATACGGAGTATGTGGTCCTCACAAGTTTAGCGGACATCTTGAAACATAAACTTTTAAAACACAATACTTAAAACTTTCAAAAGTGTCGGTGCTTTTTTGTCAGGATGTGCCGCTAAACACAGCGAAAGCGTAAAAGGCTGCAGTAATGTTAGAAATACGAGGACAACGGCCAACCATGCAGCAAGCTAACTAAGCAAGCGAAACATTAATTTTGAACTGAATTACGTGATTTGTTGAATCGCCTGCAAAAGTGAAATTATTAAGAACATCTTTAGAATCATATTTTTGAATTGATCTACAAGGTTTTTTTGTCTCAAGCTTCATACAAACGATCAATGTAAGTATATTTTATGTATAGTTAATTCAGCATGTTCTCAACTCAAATAAATATTGTTTTCACGCAACAAACGTATAAACCACACAATTTATTTTCAATCTAATTTCTAGAACTATTCCGCCATATTGAATTACATGACGTCACAAAAACCAATATGGCGTACGTGCCAGAACTTTGTACAGGTATTTATAATAGGGCTGTGTGTCCTCCTATTTCCGCAAGCAAGTTATGGAGCACAAACCTGACTGGTCGCCATTGCTTCTAATCTTCGTGAGATCGGCGAAGCTCGTTTTGCTTCCGTCGCCGTCGGTCGAATCTCGATCGTTTAGGTAGAAACCATCTCCGCCCCCTTAAACGTAAAAACCTTAAGATTAGATATTAACATTAGGACGCAAAGATTTTGTACATATTACACTCGTCAATTTGAGTTCAATTAGTAGACAAAGAGAAAATACAGAAATAGTTTAAAAATCATTAGTAACATTTGTAAACATATGAATGAACGAAGAAATACAGGAACGAATGAATTAATGCATATCTTTGTTTGTAAAATTGCTATGAGGTGTCTTTGCTAATCTTTCCTCTGCATGCTATATCATTGAAATGTCATCGTAGAATGTGTCTATTTAAGATCCGTTATGTTCAACATACTCTTAATTCTTTATTGTACAAATAGACACAGGATAATAACATAAAAAAGGACATGTACAAAGGCGAACTTAACCCTACAAAGAGTTTTCTTCCAGCAAACCTTTGAGGCTAGAGATGCAAAATAGATAGTACATGTACAAAGAGAACATAGCTAGAAACATAGGTGGATGAACGAATGAATGAACGAAAACATACCTTTATTCGTAAAATGGCTCTGGTTCAATGTAATGGTATCGCTACTATTCTGCCTCCGCATAGTGTTATCGTTGGAATGTGAGTTCTGCCGCTCGAACTTTTTATCATCTGTTCCGTTTGTAAAGTCGCCGTGAATGAACTGGATGGAACCGCGGATGTCTTGGCGGGAAGAACGGAGAGGGGGGTTGTAGTTATCTAGAGGTCCTATGAAAAATATAAAATCACTACATAGTATATAAGCCTATATTATTTACTCGACTCTAACTACTTGTCAATAAACAAGTTGAAGACAAAAGTTTCGCAAAAAAAAATATGGCCTTTTTTGGATTAAAGCTTTGATTGATCATCAAAATTCAGAAACATAACGTAAACAGGTTCACGACTGTATCCCCAAGGTGCGGTAGACATTCTCTCAGATCTTTTTATGTTACTTATTCCAGATCCTTTGAAGATGTCTAGGGAGTCAGAGGCATGTCCAAACACATATTTGATACATGCCCACATCTTGCGGAAGTTATTATTCCATACGTGACAAGTTGCAAGCCCATCAACACTAATATATTACCCATAAGAAAAATGTAAAAAAACATGATTTGGTTGATAAGTTCCTTAGAACAACTCCCATTTGAACCATATCCTAGTTCGACGGTCTTAGATCTTACGAGAGTTTCTATAGTTACCTGCAGGCGCAGATATCTTCCTAACATTAGCAAGCGTGGCCAGTTCCTTCTCAGGATTCTTGCCGGCAAAGTGCAGTCGGTCCTGAGAACCGCCAAAGTTCTCGACAGTGAGCTGGCTATCCTCTGTGATAGAAGAACGACGTGACCGTCGCCCGGCGAAGGAATTCTCGCGGGTATCCGCCCAGTTGGACGGTCGGCCAGCCGTGCGAGTTTCTATCACTGAAAGTAAATAATAATAATAAAATATATTTTCAACACACTTGCTCATAAAGTGGCTCTATGGTCACCGCAATTAGGCACATAATGACACCCATAATCAAACTGTGACTTTTTCATTACTATTACTCACTAGTGAGTAATAGGTTTTTTTTTAATTTTATTGGTTGAGTTGCTTTGTTCTTAAAAAAGTTTTCATTCAGAAAAATGATCGTGTTCAATAGAACAAATAAATTAATGTTCCTATTGCTTGCTCATTTCATGCAACTTCTTATTTAAATAGATAATTTTAACTCGTACGTGTTTAATAAATAAAACTTTCACTCAAATATAAGTTTTGTTTTCTCTGTAATAAAAAAAAACTTTAAATTCCCCATTTTGTCCGTGGCAGAATAGGCCGCAAACCCTATGCGCGGCGCGGAAATATAGTCTGTGGCCGATCGCAATGCGCGCGCATAGGAAAACTGATTAAGTTTTCCCGCAGTAGCGAAACATTTTTCACAACTCGTTTTCACTGTTGAAAATGAGTTTTTATTGTTATTTTATTCACAAGTGTGTTGAAAAACGTCGTATGATACACGTGTGTATTGATGATTACCTGCCTCGGCTCTGTTAAGAGCCTCGCCTAACGGCTCGGTTCTCAAATAACGCCTCGGCGGTAATCACCAATGTTACACACTAGTACCATAATGTACTATTATTTCCAAACAAAGTCTTTACAAACATGACCTTAATATGTAACTTATACCAAAAAGGTTAAGTAGGTACATTTTTTAGGAAAGATTTGTCACCTTAACATGTAAAGTCTTGACGTGGACTCCTCACTCTAAGTATTATCTACTTGTAATATAGACATGAGGGATCTTTGCTTCGGCTGTTACAATGCGCAAGAGAACAAAATTACGACTGTGTCAAGGCATGGTAGATCTTTTTGACATAAGCCGTCTTATTATAAGAAAATGAACCGAGTTTAGACTAACAAAAACTGTCCCTAGAAAAACGATCTTTAAATACTCGTACATAGAACGCTTTTTTGTGGTAAGAGTTTTGTTTTGACATGTGTCAACATGGAGTTCAACTTAGATTTAATGTTTATGTAATAAGCAGCAAGATGTCTATGAGTGAGGAAGTTTAAATATATTTATTGAGTAAGAATATATAAATAAACAACTTAAAACAAAGAAATATAGTATCACGCCTGTATTCGCACATGTCATTGGATATTGAGCTTTATCCTGAAAGAGATAAACTTTAACTTACAATACTCGTCGTCCCTCTACCCCGAGGAACAACAAAGCTGTCTCATTGCGGTCTGCAACTTTCCCTTCGAGCGAGACACTAGATATCGAGCTCTATCACAAGCGTAATAAAGTACAATTTATAATGTTCATCATCCCTCCGTGCGATAGAAGAAAGCGTTATAACCCCTCTCCAAATGCACTACAAAGTGATCTCCTCGCGGTCTGCAACTTCCCTCTCAACTTGCAAGCAAGACACAAAATATCGATCCCTATTGCCAGCGTAATAAGGTACAACTTACAATGTTCATCGTCCCTCCTTGCAATAGAAGAAAGCGTAGTAACCCCTCTCCCTCGATGCACCACAAAATCATCTCGTTGCGGACTACAACTTCTTCGTTCAGGTGTAGAACAAGCGGACCGGCCGGTAACCGCGCGGGGTCGAGGCCCACAAGCCGATGGAGATCGCGGCACTGGATATTAACAGTTATTGTGATAAGCTTGAAAATTTAATGCGTTGCTGTGTAAATCGCAATATTATCTTAATAATATTTTAAAACTATTGCTTGAAATGGAAATTACACTTTTGAAATTAAAAGGTTAAATGTGTTTGGAAAAATGATGTAAAAGTATTATTTAACTTAACCAAGTATCTAATCTACAACATTAAGCAACAAATGAATACTGAGTAACAAAAAACAATAAAAAAAATGCGACTTTGAATTTGTTGAACTTTAACTACATTCTTATTGACTACATCTACGAACAGTGCAATGTAATGTAACTGGCTACTACGACTGTGCAACTATTTCACTAAATGACCTCACCAATCTACTTATTCTACCGTGTTGTGAATCTGGGAGCCTTGAGGACATAATGTCAACAACCCAGAGCTAAAGAAAAAAAACATTGAGTAATTCATAAAAAAAAGCAATAGAAACCACATGCTGAAGCGCGATCCAAAAGCTTCGTGTAAACCAAATGAGTTAACGCGTTTGTTAATAAAGCAGAGTAAAATGCTAAAAGGAAAGTAGAAATTGAACAAAATACACAGACTATAAACAAAAATGGACGACAAAACATAAAACATATAATACAAAACACGCAGGACACAAACACAAGTGAATGATTCGTTATTCCGTCAGAATGATCTCCCACTGAAACGACCGACAATGGGAAGGTATAGTGCAACTTTATATTGTAACTTTTCTGCTATTTCAGTGTAATTGATGAAGGTATGTCTATTCCAGAGTAGTATTTTAGAAAACCTTATAAGTAACTTAATAAGAAAACTTATTTTAGATTATATTTCGGATAGCCAGTTCGTTCTCAGGCTGATTGCAATCCGCCTTTCTTTTATTGTATTGAATTGAAATTAATATGAAGTTAGCCGTTTGTCTGCGCAGAACACAATTTTGTATGAAAAATCGGTCACTGCGCAGACAAACGGCTAACTTCACGAATGCCTAGATCCGTTGGGCGAACTGTACAAAACGCCGTCGCATGTTCTAAATTCAAACAATGGTACAGGAAAAAGACACTTCACTTATAGTAAGACAACTGGCGGCCTTATCGCTGTTGACGACCTCTGTGGCGCAGTGGGCGAAGGTCCGCCTGCGACGCAGAAGGTTGCGGGTTCGATCCCCGCCGCGGAACAAATGTTTGTATGACCTACAGATATTTGTCCCGGGTCTGGGTGTTTCTATGTATAATATGTATGTATTTACAAACAAAAAGTATATAAGTAGTTGATCAATCATTCTAGTACCCATAACACAAGCTCTGCTTACTTTGGGGCTAGATGATGCTGTGTGAAAAGTCCAGCAATATTTATATTATTTACTTATTTATATTTTTACCACCGTTTCATGAACCGTCTAGCCGGAATACAATCAGGCGCATGCTACAAATCAGCCGCGATCTTTAGCTAAGAACATAAAGATGCACTATAACCCTCATTACCTGCGAAAGGAGGCAGTGTGTCGTCTCCACGTAGATCGGGGATGGGTGTGGGCGGCGGCGGCGGCAGGCAGCGCTTGTGCCGCACGCCGTGCGCGTTCGACGTATCACGCACTGTGTACACACCAGCTGTCACCCTGTCTCTCCGGGTACGGAACTCTTTGCTCGTGACAAAGGAGTATCCTTTGTAAAAAGTGCGTACTTGTCACAGTGAGTGTGGTACTTTTTGGTGCGGAGCGCGTATGTTTGTAAATGTATGTTTCTATATCCGTACCGGAGATTTTGGTTTAGTGGTTTGAATTTGAAAGTGAATACTTTTTGTGTTATTGTGTGACGTTACTGTGTTATATTTGAGTTTAACCCCTTCAAGTTTTCCCATAATATTTTAATCTTTGAATAGAGCATTAGCGCGTTGTACAGGAGTAGTAAACGTCAATGGACGTAATCTTCTTCTTATCGTGTCACTAGTTCTTTCGAACCAGTGTGGTGAAAGGATTTTAAGTGCGCCTCAAATAGGCTCCTTTCGTGCACTCGACACATGTTTTCGAACTTTACAGGTTCTACGACATGCCGGTTTCCTCACGATGTTTTCCTTCACCGTTTGAGAGTACTGGCATAGTGCCGAAAAACGGTTTCGGCAGAAAAACTCATTGGTCCACGACCGAGATTGAACCCACGACTTTACGATCGGAAGACGGGGCCACTACCACTAGACCACCAGTGCTCTGCAATAGACGTAATGGTTTAGGTTGATGATTATGCGGTATGACCATAATTTTATAATGACTTGTATCCCCTAAAAGCTAGACAATTGTACACAGTTGTATAATATTTACCAATATACAATTACAAATGAAATACGTGCATATAAATATTGTGACCAATATAAAATTCCCGCACTAAGCTAATTGCCGGAGTTCCATTGCGAAAGCAAGACGGGGTGACAACATAGAAAATAGAATCTTACGCTCTAAGCATTAACGTTCAATTCAACTTACCTCTCACACAAAAATTTTATTCGATAAAAACCGCTCCTGTCAAATCTGTCCTACTAAACACGAGTAGAAAAATGAAGCTTATATCGCTTCAGTGAAGGTTTATTTTAATTAATCAAATTAGTAGGCAGAGTTTTGATATTATGACCACATACTCCCATTAGTTCTAGCATGCAATACGCATTCGGGGCGAACTCACCGCTTCCAGGGTATTTGACGGCTTTCACTGGATGCACTTCTAGCATATTGAAGAGATCGGCTAACATCGCCACTAGGTTCTGTCTCATTGATCTGTAATGCCCAGGATAAATAAATAAATATATAACGTTGGACTTTTCACACAGCATCATCTAGCCCCAAAGTAAGCAGAGCTTGTGTTATGGGTACTAGAATGACTGATAAACTACTTATATACTTTTTGTTTGTAAATACATACATATTATACATAGAAACACCCAGACCCGGGACAAATATAGGTCATATAGTTAAAATGTTAAAGTTGATTTTTGTATATATAATTCAAGTTAATTCAACCATCCTAAAGGATTTCTGAGACTCAACATGTCACAAAAGCGTCCAACAAAAATTTACCTAATTTCTGGTATTTTGCAGAAAATTTATGGAAGAAATACGAAAAACAATGATAGATAGAGTGAGAAACAAAATGGGTATGAAATAAAATTGCCTAACTCAATTCTCACTACCGTTAATAATGAGATCTTAAGTTCTCTTTGATCCTTCATGGTATCTTTAATTCAATAAGAGCTTACTCACCCACGCATATACGTGACATCCTCAGGCAGCATATGAAACACGTCATGCGGCAGCGCGTTTCGGCAGAATTCGCGAACCAACATGAGATTGTGCAGACAGTCTTGAATTGAAGCCATCCGTCCCACTCGCACCCGCCGCCGTGGCAACGCCTCGGGGCAGTAGAAAGAGACAAGTGCAGCTAGCGCGGTTCCGTCGCATAGCTCCTGGAGATTGTTGACTGTTGGAACCTGCATGCATGCCTCTTCCTGGAAATGTTTGGAGACAATTTAGAAAAAGCAAAATCACTAATTAATTAGTCTTGTTTTATCTCCATAAAAGTAGGACTACAGTAGGGCCAAGATCACTTTTGACAGATGTCAGTTTTATATTCATAGTGAGGTGACCTGCTTAAAAACATCGATTAAATGAATGAATCGAATGAATCGATACAGACTTGAAACATATGTGAATTTTAAAAATGATCATGCGAATCCCTGTCCCATTATTATTTTTTCTTTCATAAATTAAAGGAGCAAAATAAGACAAGTACCTACGTAATTTAACAAAAAAAATGCTTTTATTCACTTGAACTATCGGAACTGCTATCTTCATCACTGCTGTCAGCACTCAGAGATATTATTAATTCATTTTCAATAATATTGTCTATTCTCACATCTCGTTCAAAATCTTGTAAAATTATTTTCTTTGTCTTCTCCACGACTTTTCGCCAGTCTTCTGTAGTGACTTCTGCACATGTAGTTTGTAGCAGAGTCATCATTTTAGCAGTACTGAAGGGTGGTTCGGTATTGTTCCGCGCTGCATGACCCTTTATTTGTGCCCAAATAAGCTCGATGGCGTTATACTGGCAATGGTAGGGAGGCAATCGAATAACTTCGTGTCCATGCTCTAGGGCTAGTTCATCGATTACATAGCGGAGCTTGGACGGCTTAGTTGCTTTTACCAGATTTAACAACTCAACTTTTAATAAAGTTGGACTTGCCTCCACACCATTTCTTACCAGCCACGAGACAATTTCTTGCTTTTTATTTGCTTGAGTTGGTGGTTTATCAACTTGTACAGAATGATACGGAGCATTGTCCATTATAATTTTCGATGGGTTTTCTAAGCTGACTAGCAGCTTCTCAAACCACTCTTTAAAAACATCAAAGTTCATTTCCTCATGGTAATCTGTTGTAGTTTTAGAGGCGAATGCGAGGAGGCAGTCTGGAATAAAACCTTGAGAAGCTGATCCCGCGTGACATATAATAAGTCGGGCTCCTTTTCCCGATGGAACTTTTGAGGTGGAGGCCGCTGTATCATCGGTCCATGTCCGCGCAACCGTATGGTTCGCATTCAACCATGTTTCGTCAATAAACACGACATTGTCCCAATCCGTAATTTTATTTACCTCACGTAAGAATGTTATTCTCTTCAAAATAATATCGTAGCGTTCTAGCAGGATTTTCCGCTTGTCGCTTGTTGGACACCCAACATCAATGACCTTTCTATTTAGTTATTTTTTTGTATTTTTATAGTTAGTTAAAAGAATAATAAATATGTATAATTAGGTTTTACTATAATCACAACGTGGTTATAAATTTATGGTGATTTTTCTTCACAAGTAATCATTGCATTCGATTCAACTTACAATCCTATCAGCTTTCGATTTTTAGAGTAACATCCCTAGTGTTTAAAAAGAAAAAGGGTTGACTGACGCAACATTGTAACGACGTTCAGTTCTTTAGATCAGAAATTGTTTATTATGTTTAGAATGGTTTATTAGTGAAAGCAAATCGTAAAATTACTCGTATCGGTCATTATTACAATAAATATGTAAACGTAATTGAAAAAAGTTAAGCAATTGTGCAGTTCTTATTTTATGCCCGCCGTTACAAGGTCACGTTGTTGAATTTTGATGAAACGTCAAATGTGACCTATTATTTTGGCCCTACTGTAACTGACATTTCTGTAGATGGTCTATCTGACTTGTCCTGCCATACAATGAGGTTTGCAAAGTCTCGATTCAATTCAAGTTTTACTTCGAGATGATTAAAGAAGCCTTAAGGATTTTGATACTAAAAGTTGCGTGTTCGAAACCTTTATACAATCACTATAAAACTTAAAATCGTCGTTCAATTTAACTCTATTATATAGATATAGGTCATAGTAATATTGGGAATTTTCGGCGCCATGAAGGCATTAGATTCGACTGGCACAAGACCGGAAAAAATGGCGTGAAAATGAAAAGGCCTATACTCAGCAGTGGGTGGATGTTGTGGGCCGATTAGATAGAATTTTACCTCTGCCTTATTAAGCGCCGCACATGCCGCGTTCACCCAGCACAGAATCCCATCCTCATGAGGTACCGTGGAACCGGCCGGTAATGGCTGACTGGTCCCGAAGCGTTGCGCCGCCGCCGACACCCGATCCAACGTCACAACCTCGCGAGCGTACAGCACCATCAGTGCTTCTATCACAGACATGTGTGCGCCCTGTAATTTTATACTGATGTAAGCAAGTTCGTATGATTTAGTGACGGAGTTTTTACGCCACCTCAAGCATCAGTCATGGCTTAACGACTTTATATACTGACTAGCTGCGCTCCCGCGGGATATCGGGATAAAAAGTAGCCTGTCCTTTCCTGGAGTACAACCTTTAACTATGCCAAATTTCAGCTTAATCTGTTCAGCGGTTTGGGCGTGAAAGCGTAACAAACGGATAGACAGACAGAGTTACTTTCACATTTATAATATTAGTATGGAAGTATGGATGTGATAACCCTTTTGGCTAGGGCTCGTTGAGAAAAACTACGATTTATCGACTCTGCTAAGAGGCAAGCAATGCGAGACCGGCGGCGGGCTAATTATTTGCATGATTTGCAATTTTTTTCTGGGTATGGTATGGTGTTGTGTAGTCTACCTATTTCTTAAAAATAAAAAGTAGATACGTAAATTGTAATACGTAATATGTAATTTGAAAAACTACATGTAACCTACATTCGTAACAACTTTATTGAATAACATAACTTTATGCCTGCTATCGACGTGAAGATTATTTGATATCGGCTGCGCCCTAAGGAGCCACCCGTGGTTATACGGTTATTTATAAAATCGTTGTTGCGGAAACTTACTATCCACACGTAGTTTCATGGATGCATAAGCAAGTATCGTAATCGTATCGTAAAAGATAGCTTTTAATGTATTTCTATCAGCCATGGGCAAAGTTACGGTCATACAGACACATTTTTTTACAGCGAGATCATTATAAACTTTACCGGCCAACACTCTATTGGCCTTACTAATAAACGCGGTACTTAGATATAAAGTTATGACAAGGTATATCTTAAGAATAACCAATTAATCATACTATTTATAGTTTATGATAATAATTTTATACCACGTAGGCCGATAGAGTATTGGAAACTCATTTTAAATTGAATCTTTTTGGTGTAATTTACCATTTTGAGCGGGTTGGTTTGTATTAGCACGGTCTCTGTGAGCGCGCAGTCGGGCGGATCCGGCACGTGCACGCCTTTCCTCGCGAGGGTCTGCAGAATGTTCCAGTGGTTCAGGCTGTGGTAGTTCGGGTCCGAGTACATGTTGGCTAGAGCCAGGCAGTACAGCTCGGCGTTCGCGAGCCCGCCGCATATCGGCGGCTTCAGGTGCTCCTGATCCTGGAAAGGAAAGATAATTTTTTAATACGCAATTTGAAAGCTAAGCTTTTATAGTGGTTGACATGATTGATGAGTCTAACAAGAGTTACTCCATGGTACTCAAGACTGTGGGCACCTGGGGCAGATATTGAGGCACTCAAGTAAGTTTATGGTGTCTAGGGGACTACCCTTAAGTCACCTACCTAACTCATAAGATATCAGAATGAATCAACAAGGCACATAAATTATAGTTCGCTGAATAACAAAAATGCAGCTGGATTAAAAAAACAAAGCATTCCAAGCCTACAGCAACTCTGTTGGTCATTCATTTGGTAAGAGAAAACGACGAACGAAACTTGAAAATATCTACGTCACCTGCAAATAGCAATTCACCAAGAATGCTAAATAGGGCTATTATCTTAAGTATGCAGTAATACACAATAATAAAAAAATAATACATCGTTCACTGTCGTACTATACAATCATTCATTTTCCACATAATTTCTTATCATTTCACAAGAATCGAAAAAAGTTTATGAAAGTAGATAAATAGTTTTCATAATGAGCTCCTTTTTGTTTTTTCCTAGAAGATTAGTTGACCAAGCTTCTGAATTCCATCATCAGATCAGTTCGCTGTCACCATATTATTGCATTATCAATGTGAACCAATAAGTGTATGTACCTCAGCTGAACACTAATAGGAAACAGATGAAAAAGCTGTCGCAACATTTGGAAACAAAATAAATACTAGGGCCCTTACTAATAAACATGGTGTAAAAATATTCCTCGGAATAAAATAGGAATACCCATACATTTTGACAGTTTACACTCGGGAATAACTTTATACAACGTTTATTAGTAAGGCCGGAAGTGTAAAGAGCTTGTTTAATTGAAAACATTGTTGTCGCTTCTGTCTAAAACAATGCGACATCGAAACAACAGCCACAAATGCTTACTACATCTGCAACAGAGATGCGAATTGCAAATCTAGATCAATGTTAGGTCGCGTCCTATTTTTAAATAGAACAGAGTTGTCAGCTGATCTTCTGCTTGTAATATCAAATAGTAATTTTACATGGTACTTGTAAGGCTTAGTGGTCTAACACACTTTCTCGATACGTTCACTAGACAAGGACTTAGGTATAAGCTACGTATGTAGTGTATACTAGCTTAGTGCAAATGAAAGCGTGTCTAACCTAACACTATAACGACGTAAGCATGCACAACACATACACAATATCAAGAGTTTCGAATAGTTTTAAAAATAAAATGTTCTTTCAAAGGTCGTATGACCTTCACAAGATATTTATATTCAAAATATGTCTAGTATTTGAGGACAAAAGTATAAGTTTATGTGAAAAGGGTTTATAAAAATACTTTTTTTTTTAATAAAGTTAAAATAAAGTATAACTAATTATTTTAGATTATTATGCAGGGTCAGGATGCATTGTTTCATTGTTTTCAAATATTAAAGATTTATCACTCTTTCAGGTGAATGGCTTACTCACCATCTCAATTCATCCACCCACTAACCTACGTTTCTTATTCTGGCTAGCCAGGATTCAAAGCCATGACATTTAGATTATGAAAAGAGGTGGGAAGTGGATGTTAGTATAGGGGTGAAAATATCAGATTATTAGATACATTCTAGGGGATAAGAACATAATAATGAACGCGTTAACCTCGACTAAGCCGGGTGTGGTCGAGTGAGCCAGACGCGACGTCATGATGACGTCATTATCAAATTTCAACCCCTGCTCTACAGCTATGGTTTAATAGAAATACAAATGTGAACAACACTAATACAACTTTACTTTTCAATTTCGAAACCCATTCATACTATTAAATTTACGTTTTATGACTGTACTTGACCAAACCAATCTCAATGAAAGTGGCAGTATTGGTTTCGTGCTGTATGAACACGTGATCGCAAGTTAAGAAAATATTTCGAAACCACTTATAAAGCTCCATAAATAGAAGTTCCCACACCGATCAAACCCACAGCCATATTGTACATGAATTCAGAAATCTGTGTCGCTCGCGTGTCTTAAAACCTGCCGACCGGCGGGTAAATGACACGTGAAAACAAAACTTGTTTTATTGCAAAATCGACTGTATTACAACATATTACCATCTCATTGACCATGGGTGGAAAACCGCTAAGCGACACACATGTGAAGTGTTAGTATTAGACAATATGCCGATACGACCTCGTTAGCTCTCACTTTTAACCTAAACTCGTAATATTATCGATATTGCGGATTACGGCATTCAGTTTACAATAAACCAGTAAATATCGTGCGAAGGAATGATTATTAACTGCGATAATGATCGAACTTATCAAGTGCTCTATGAAATTTTTACAACAAAATGGTTATTGGCAGTATGACCTGACAAAGTATAACCTGATTACGTTCAACTTTACAGCAAATTAGCCTTCATTCGCACAATGTTTTGTCAAACACATTACCAATTTTCAAGCCAAAACACTTCCCATTAATGCAAGTTCAACAAACAGGTCGACGTACCTACTTCAAAACACAGTCAACGTACAATAGAGGCTGAACAACGGACAAATACCATACGGTTAGTTATACATTTTGTCTCCACTTTTACAATACTGTAGTCACATAGCTGTATGTCGTGTTCCCATATAATTTAATGCCAACCGTCTTCCACCTTAGCAAATCGATCATTGGCATAGTTCTTATTCTAGGCTAAAGCTTTGGCGACGATAACTTGAACGCACTCACGATTATCATTATAGTAAGTATTCAATTCTTTTTATAGCTATATGAATATTATGTCTCGAGCAAGAGTACCTCCTTGGGAGGACATAAAAACAACGATAATAAAGATGAACGAAAATGCCTTTTTGCACAGGATCTTAAAATGTAACAGTGGTCGTATCCTGAAATTATGTGTTGTAATGTAGCTAATGAAGTGAACAGAAGAATATTTTCATAGAATTCTCTGAAAGAGACGACTCAAAAATTGCCGATATGAATGTGATGGTAAACATTTTTGGGGGAAAATTTTTACCCTGCATTGAGACACATTACAAATAGACCAACTTTTTAGCAAATTAACTTAACAAAAGGTTACGGAAAAAACTAATGCAGTAAAAAAAAAAGGACTTAAAAACATGATCTTAAAAACATGACAAAAAAGATCTAATCTGTAGATGCCGTGTACATAATTAGTCTGTGAAACGACAAAAACAAGTGCTACAAAACTGGAACAAAACGACAGGACGCATCAAGGCGTCTTGTCGCACCCGGGTCTTGGCGCCTACAGCGGCATCTAAGTACTAGTCTAATACCTTTTGCTACAACGCTACTGCTTTCATCCATGTGGCAATGAATCATGACAAAGATAAATGCAGATGTGCCAGTAATTGTGATTATACGTAAGTAACGGAGGCTCAGCATTGATTGACTCATCGATAGAAAACTCTTGACTTGCAGACACGTAAAAAGTGAATGAGATACAATGTGAATCAACAGAATCTCATCAACGCACTCCGAGAACTTCAGGGTACTATTGGAAACAATAGGAATATTTACACACAACACAACACATTCATGAAGAATATTGAATGAAGTTGAAGGCGTTGAGTTCATTGACTTCTTTAACTACAATTTATACCGCAGTTTATCCGTAGTGTTTAGTATTCACACACTATGGACACATTAATATACAAATGGGCCAGCTCCACGGTAGCGCAGTACCATAACCTAAAACTCACAACAGAAAAGCAGATATGCAAATCAAAGTATGTTTGTGAAACAAAACAAAAAGGAACGCTCAGGTAACATAACATGCTTAGTCACCAGTCAGCAAAAGAACAAAAGATCACATTTACCCAGAGGCGGAAATGGCATAGACTATTTTTATCGGCGAACTTCAAACCAATTTTCATAAATTCTGTTCCGGCTAAGGTATTTCATTTTCAACCTTACGGCCTTGAGTATTAGAGGATTGAATTAAATGATGGAACAGATTTATTTTAGGTAATATTTTAGTCGAATGTTCATTAAGAACTATTTCCAACGCGGAACACGATTTGAAACGACTTCGACGAGGCGGAACATCTCAGATAATTATTTCAAAGGATTCGAGCAAGATTACTTTCGGACCACCTTTTACCCACAAGGAAATGTTGAACATTTTATGGCGTATAATCAAGTTGAGCATTTAATAAAATTTGATTTCAAAAACATACTATAGTTTATAGATACTGTACTCGCATTTCGAACATATTGCGGTAACGTCTGCGGAGTTCATTCAACTTGTTTGCAGTTCTATGAAACAGGGCAGTCGAAAATCTGATGTCTCGACTCGACGTAGGAGTACCAATCCCATTAAACAACACACACATACAAGAACACACCAAATAAATAAAAATGTACCTATTGTCTATATTTTCAGCAAACAATAACTTATTTTGGTAAAATACATCTTAGGTAACTGACAGCATACATAACCCAAGTCAACGGAGCATGAAGAGTTTACCTACCCGTTATTTTGTTTCTAAGATACGTAGTTTCCATGGTTGGAACTAGGGCGTGAAAACACCGGGTTATTTTTAAAAACCGGTTTTTCGGTTTTTATGTTTTCGTTAACCGATTAAACCGGTTTTTCGGTTTTTTTTTTTCGAGATTTTTATGATAGGTGTCTTGGGCAAAATAAAACTATAAATTTTAATAAAATTGAAATATATTATTTTAATAAGCAAGCACCAATTAAATTAACGAACAAAGTAATAAAATTCAACAATATGATAAATCAGTCCTCATAGTTACGAAGTGTAATTCACTTTTTTATTTGGTATTATTAAGTTTTTATTTGCTTCTTGTATAACTAAGCCCTTTCGTGATGTAGCTGCGCTGTGATTGGTGGAACGTCTGTTCTCCTTGATAAATGATAAATTTTGAAGTAAATTCTAAAATCGTCTTAGAAAGTTATTATAAGATGGTTTGGGATGTAGAGAGGATGGATGACAGTCGTTTGACAAAGCAAGTGTATGAGGCAAGTGTGTATGGGACAGCTGGAAGGGGAAGGCCTAGGCGCACCTTCTTGGATTAAATTGGCGACATTTTGGAGAAGGGCCAGATCAAAAGTACCTACCCTAAACCGGCGAGCATGTATGAAGAATGTAACGAGAGTGAATGAGGCAAAAGTTGTGTGTCAGGATCGTAGCAAGTGGAGATCCGTGGTCTCTGCCTACCCCTTCGGGAAAGAGGCGTGATATTATGTATGTATGTATGTATTCAAATAATTCAGTTTTATATTAAAACTCTCTCTTGCTCAAGTAAAGTTATAAACATTCGGTAATGTTTCTGGCTTGTCAACTTAATGCCAAAGTGCACTCATCAACGGCGTTTTATGCGGTCCAAAGATGGATTTCTGAGAAGTTTTTGTTTGTATTTTTGCAATTGTAATGTATTATGTTGTAATATAATTAGGTAGATTATTAAGATAGTTTTAAATAAAGTCTAGAAAGCGTAGTTTTAAATAAATTTTTCATCTATTACTCATTATAAAAAAAAACCGAAATCCGGTTATTTTGAAGGGAAAAAACCGGTTAAAAACCGACGTAAAATCAGTCGGTTAACCGGTTTTTCGGTTAATCGATTAATCGGTTTACATGCCCTAGTTGGAACTTACATTGACAATGTCCTACATTGTTCCCTTATCTACGACATTGCGGACAGACATGGCAAAGGCTAGATAAGGCTTACGTTCGTTACGTACAATAATAACAGATAAACCTTCCTAACTTTATATTGAACTTCTAGAGATAACTTTAACTTTTTATGTATGTGAGTCTTTAAGGTATTTATAAATATGGGCCAATAGCATCATTGTAATGTTCTGTATTGCCTGAAAAAAATGGTTATTTATTTATTTTTATTTATTTAATAAATTACAAATAGCATAAATCCGGAATATAATAAAAGTGTAAAATAGTTAACAATTTGCCATTACAGATAGAATAAATAAACATAGTCCATGTTTTTTTCAAAGGATCAGAAAGTTCAAAAGAGGCGCTTGAATTCATTTGCAACAACAACCGTTAATGGATATCCGCCGAGAGAATGGACTCAAGATAAATGCAGAAGCTTCGTAGAATCCAGCATCACAGACTAAGCAAAGCTGGAATTAGCTGATAAAATCTAACAAGTCCGCTATGTTCTAAATGGGCCAGTTAGCTTTGATTATCTTATGAAGAGAGTAGAAAAAGATGTTTAAAATTTATAACTATTCAAAGACTTGTTTGTCAAAATCGCCTATGAAAAAGACGTCGGGACAAATCCTTGGGGTTTGCTGATATTGCAGCAGTGGTAACAGCAGTTCCAGTGCAGTTCCTTAATACTGTCTTACTTTGTCATCTCCATTTTGTTCACGTTTGATCACAGCCATATTCGGAACAAGTACGGTGATAAAATTACACACAATCAGATTACACAGGGCACTCCCAAATGAACATTCCTCCAGCACTGAGCAGCTCGCGTGACTTCCAAGCCACGTAACCATGGATGGCTCCGATCAATATCAAGCTTCAACATAGCCTAACTTTTATATCAAGGTTAGAAAATTCAGTCGTTTCGTATTTTTACAGAATAAATAGTGCAAAGCATCAAAGGGCACACAAGCTAGCCATCGAATTTGATAAATGACATTTCAAATTGATCAGAATGTACAAAGAGTAGGCGAAAAAGCATTGATTTGATTGTAATTCTATCTAGAAGGAGAAAGTATTATTTACGTTATGCAAGTAAAAAATCTGATCTTTTAAACTGGTCTTGACCCGTTCATAACAAAGTTAGGTACTTATAAAGACTGAAGTGATTACTTTCGTAACATATTTTGCAATCGAATGCAGTTTTATGCAGATTAATCTTATAAAACGAACCAGTTTCGAGCTAAAAACCTTATATGGAGATATCAGATGGCACAAAAACAGATTTTATTAAAGAAAGCTATCCAGACGTGAGAGGAAAACAAAAACGGCACTAAAAGAGCAATGTAATCGGTGATATAATCCAGCCTAGCCAATCTGGCCCTTTTGTTTCGGAGCACGGATGTCTGAAGCTCGACAAAGACAGAACTATTATTAAACTGGAAGCAAGATAATCACCACAGCTATAGTAGTTTCTCATTGGGGCTAACAAAACTTTTAATGGAGTTGACCTTTATGAACTATTGTTAGTAGGTTCAGAGAAGAGTTTAAATAGAAAAGCCGATAAAGCTTGGACATTACATAACACACACGCACACGATGCATCAGAAAGGATTTGATTTATGAGTCCGACACTTTTCGAAAGAATAAATAATGATTACACAACAAACAAGCAGTTACTAACAAATTCCAGTTCTCAATTTATAAATGGTCTCCATGTCAAAGACATGCAATTAAGTTGTTTGTTTGTTTGTCAAACAAGACGTTTTAATAAAGCAGACAGCATTTGTTTACATTGAAAGGAATTTTGGAGTTATCGTACTAACAGACTGTTTGATAACAAAGGAGTTATAAACGTGAGGAAACTGATGTAATAAGGACAATTATCTGATATCTTGAATTCATTAGAAGAACGCAATAAAGTTACAAGACAAACAGAATTTGAAGAGAGTTGAATGACATACCTCATGGTCTCTGTAGAACGGTTCCTGAAGATTCTCTGGGACCCTGTTGTTGAACGCCTTCGATAACAGCCATTTGATTGATGCACGCTGCTTCGACTGTAAAGACAAAACCAACTGTTAGCTTAAAAAATTACAAGTAGTCAAGTACAAAATGTTTGACAAAGTGTCCATTGCTTATAGAAAACTAACTGCGCTCCCGCGGTGTGACCCGCGGTCCCTCGGGATTGTTAATTTTTTCGGGATAAAAAGTAGCCTATGTCCTTCCCTGGGATACAACCGTTAACTATGCCAAATTACAGCTTAATCTGTTAAGCGTTTTGAAGCGTGAAAGCGTAACAAACAGACAGACAGACAGATAGACAGACAGACAGAGTTACTTTCACATTTATAATATTAGTATGGAAGTATGGATATTAGTATGGATCATAATGTGGACGATTTTATATAAAGAAAGAAAACACACCAGTTTAATTTCAGACGTATAGTTCAATATTGTTGACCTATCTCATTTCAAACGATGCAAACCGATCAAGAAGCATCAAACTCGCAGCGTCACCGTCATCGAAGCTCTATTAATCACGTCAGTACACGTCCTAAGGTGCCAATAGACTACAGTCAGCTTTAATAACATAACATTGAACTAGCCTGGTGATAAAGGCTTACGCACGTTACTATCACAAAACAATTGTTCGCGTAGAGCTGTTGTATGAAGACATTCGGACGACGCATCAATGGTTTTTTCGTAAACGTGTCATGAATATTACTCGTATTTTGAAAATTATCTTGTATTAAATATAAATTTAAATACATTCTCTCCGCAAAGATATCTTAGCTATTGTAGCAGCTAGCTGTGTGTTCTTCATTTGTATTACAACTGAATGCTCCTAGTCAATCCGGCACCTTTGCGAGTGACGACAATCCCCAATAGGTACTATTATTGTGAACCGTCAGTGTTATGGCGAACGTCCGCTTATTGTGATCACGTTGATCAATAACTGGAACCAAACTGGATCCTTGTCCTAATTTGTTTAGTGCGACACAATGCAATAAGTGAAAGATTGATGAGATAGGCGTCTAGATCAATTTGTTTTAGTGTTTGAATGTGATTTAAATTAATGGGGGCATTATGTTTAGTATTCATAAATAGATAGTTTTCTTACTTTCAATCATTTTTTATTTTTGTGCAATCTATAGCAATGTGCAGTTACTTATTGAATTGACCATAACATAACTCAGCAAATTCATTAAACTAAACTGAAAGGATTGATTTAAGAAACGAACCAAACTATTCGACTCGGGATTGGAAATTTTATTATCTTAAAGACATTGTTCAATGACAATGTCAAGGGCAGGAAACATCAGTCCGTAGTCATCGAGACCATAACAGCACATAAAACGGTATTATTACAAAATGCCATGGATTCCACCATTCCGTCTGGCACGATTACAGCACATCACATTCGACACGCAAGAATGAAAGTGCGCACGCAATCGATCACTCTCTGTTATTATTTTGCTATAATCAATAGGTATATGCAAAAACTCATCGAGATAAAATTAATGTGAGAAAGTAATTTGTAATAACATGTTGATGCTAAATCAGTAATGGATGATCAGGCACCCATAAGATATGAGAGTTCTGCACGATTCTTCATCACTACGAAAAGTTTAACAACATACGTGCTAGCCTCCTAGCCTATTTCAGTTAAAATTAAACCCATTGAATTCTGACTTTCTTTAAATGTGTTGATTCACAAAAATGAACATAGAATTGCATTAGACAACATGGGAATAAAAAAAAACACAAGATCAAAGAATAATGCTTAAAATATTAAAGGAAAGGAAGAGAGTAGCTTCGAGAGAATTTAAATCAATAGCATCAGTCGACAAATCATAAAGCAGAAAGGTCGAAGCGTGCCGCCGCATACCCATCGCGGTAAAAATAGGCAAGCCGGAGGCACTCCCAAATAGGAAGCCGTTTAGAAGCTAAAGATTGTCAAACCCAGCAAAGGATGTTAAGAAAATAACAATAATGTTGGACAGACTTTGTAATTTGTGGAAAGTAAGAGGGCGTAGGTCAGAATAGGTTCCGTTAGCTCATTTGGAGAAACTGCTACTTTCTCAAACATAATCAATGAAGCACAATGACGCAAAACAATGTACGGATTAAAAGTTATAAAATGCTGATTTATGTGATTCAGACTACGAAATCGATGCAGTGTCTGAACCGTATGCATGCAATGCAACGCATCCAATACAATTTTGCTACCTATGTAAACGTGCCAGCGGGACGGATTTGGAACGGCGTTAAAAGGCCTTTTCCGAATCCGATACAAATTACCACGTTGGTTGCAGATACAATCTCTCAACAGCATAGTGCCATTCTGTATTCATTCACGAATTCGAAATGTATGTGCGAACGACGGATGTTTACTACACCACGGATGCCAGTACTAAAAGCATTTGCAACCGGTTCTCTTGTGGTTTAATTCATTAGAAACAAACCTGTTTATGCAAATACTGGAAATAAACAAGAATTGTTTAAATCGAAGGGAATGCAGAATTGAACGTATTCTATTTAAATCTTACTTAGGTTAATAAGGGTCAAATTGATAGTATTCACTTATATTCTGCATCTGCACACAATATCATCATCATCATCAGCCCACCTGATATCGATCAAGTCATAAAATACTTAGTAGGTACGTTTGCAGTTTTACTGCAAAACAGTTTAAGAGATTAACACGACTATGAGTACATTGATATGGATTTTAAAATAAAAATACAAACACTGTCTAGTGTCTGGGCGAAAATTCAATTTGCCAGCGTTTCGCTCGTAAAGTGCCCGACAGTCGACTATTAAGTACTTTCATGCTCCACGCTATAACATATAGCAAGTGGAGCGGGCAGGCCACTCTCTACAATTCGTACTAGTTAATTGGTGAGTAATTAGTGTGGTGTCTTGTCTATCATACTCTCTCCTGAGAATCCTAACTTCCTCAGCGCCTTTGGAGAATTGGTCAACAATGACGAACGTACAACACGCACACAAGTTTAACTTTCAATACAATCAATGGCATCCGGAAGATCGTGTTTCCTGAGCAGCCACAGTGACCATTACGGGTAACAAAATAACAAAGCGTGTATGTGTTTTAGCATTGCTCAAATCTGTTTCTACTGCAAACATTTCCTTGATACAATATAACATGAACTGTTCGCTTTATCTAACTCCGACAGCTTTTCATGAACATATTCTATCAGGTTAGATTTCATGTCAAGGAAGGCTGCACTCCTTGTTTTTAATACAAAAACTCTTTACCGCGCTAACCACAGACTCCAGTATAGACGAGAACAAATAAACGTGTTGTTTATACAGCGGTTTCGTTTTCCCTAGCCATATACCCTGACAGGATAATTTCGTAATTCACGTATGTGGACCTAATAAGGTACTAATACTTTAACTGTAAGTACTACTCTTAGTTGAAGCAATTATAAACGCAGTTGGCAAGAGACGTACGATGGTTACAAGTAAACTGCGAATGGTATCTAATAAACAAATATTACAAAGTATTAATCACAGGTGAAGGGACGTTAAATGAACAATACCGGACAGTAACTGCCAGGAATAGCGAAATCCGAATAAAAGGTTCTCAGACTCCAAAGACGGCTACGTTTATACTTAAAACAATAGGGAAGTAATTGTAATGAGAATCTGAAAAGCAACGTCGTTTTTAAAATGTTTATATATTTAATTGCAAGTATAACGAATAGAAAGCGATAAAGATATTTTAAAATTCAAAACTGATTTTGAGTGAAATAGGCACTGGCTGGGGAAGGAACCGGGAAAGGTGCGTTGGCACCTGCAGCCCACGCGATGAGAAACGATGAGGTCGTGCCGTGCGCCCACGCCCGCCGCCTCCACAGCCTCAATAACAGCCTGTGGATCTATTAGTCTTGCTTCACTTACATACGCGCAAGCAGGACAGCAATCTGTATTTTGGCACATTCGCAATTACAATTTTCAAATTTACGAATGATTGCTAAGGTTTATCTTTTTTGTGACAAGTTAATAGGCAGATTGAATGATGTGAGACTCCAAATTCAAGCGAATGACAAAACAAAAAAAAACTGCGTACTAGGTATATCAAAACTGTCATAAATTACGAGTACCTACATATAGGACTCAAACTGCACCATTACTACAGGTAATCAGAAAGTTACGTACCGGACTGAAATCTCGGAATCCAAGAGAAAACAAGGTAAAGATAATAAGATTAAAAAATAATATAACGCTCATACATAATTAGAAACTACGTCTAATTACAAATTATCATTCTTACCGAGCACGGCACATCTGACGTTAATAATTTAAATGGATGATACAGAAATACTGGACAATACTGTTTCATGTTTTACATCTGCTTGTTGCACCGGGTGTTCTAGTTCATCATTATTCAACTTTTTATCCAAGCATACTGCACTCACCTGCCGATACCTTTGTATGATCAGCTGCGCTCGTAAATAAAATATCTACAGGTTTTTTAAGATCGACAAGACACAGGAAGTTCGAATTGCGAAACTTGCCAGTTCCAAAACCGTTTCAAAGCTTCAAAACGTGCTATATACGTTACCTATTCGCAAGTCAATAAGCTTGATATGTTCGACAAGAACTTGAAGTGATTCACTGGCTATCCTTTTATAGCACAAGTCAAATGAACTCGGCGGGAAAAAGAATTTCAATATTGCTGCTCGGAACAAATACACCGATGCATAATTCATGGAGTTGCTAAACATGGTCAAGCGATCGAACTAATTCTTAAACACCTTTGAATGGTATTTGCAAGGTTTCTAATAAGCACGATCTGGTCTCATTTATGGGTATGTAGGAAACAGATGCCTAGGATTATAATGTCCGAGTAAAGACGAACAAATAAAACAACTCAATGGAATAGACAACAGAGACGTGACACGTAAACTAACGAGCTAAATATGTGTAAAAAATATGCTGTTTTTTAAATTCATAAACAGCAGACATCAAGAGAGGAAACAGGAAATGTTAAAGACGCGTAACTTAATATGGGTTTGTGTAATTAAAAACTTTTTTTGAGGTTTCAGCAGTAAAAGATAGAAGCGACTCATAAAACCGTTGAAGCTTTCGCGTCTAGTGGAACTAATGGAACACACGATTATTAACTCGCGGTCAGGAAGCAGAAAATGATTAGCCCTAGCACTGACTCATTGCAAGATGTCTGTTTCACCTGACCACTACTTACTGCTTACTCACATTTTTCTGTTTAAGCTACTTAAAGAAACATTAATCATTAATTAGTAATAAGCAGACCTTGATGTTCGATCAGTGAATGTATTTAGAGGTTTGTGTTTCGTTCAGAAACGCACCTAAATACAGTAATTGATCTCAAGTCTCAACCATGATTACTTATATCAGAAACGTCAACAAAGCGAGGCTACGTGATGAAGTCATAACTAACGACAACTATAAATAAATAGACCCACGCAGCTACTAAAACATATACTAGCTTTATTGTGCTCTAAATCCTTGTACAGGCCTTAATCGATGCGAAACAAATTCTCGACTGTGGTCTGCTACGGATACTGTTATTTGGCTAAAACTAAATTGTCGTTCTTCAAAACAAGGTTGGACATTTTGCGGTAGCTACAATTATTTCATACTTGATGTCAATTACACGGATGACTGTCTCCCGTTCATCAGAATTTTGTGCCATCACTGACACGCAAACATTTGACATTGAAAATTATGGTGGTCTAGTGCCTACGCTCTTATATCAACATAGTCAAGGTTCGCAGCAACATATATAGTAGGAAACTTTAAAAAAGGCATTAGAAAATTACAAAACTCCTCACGATTATAAATCAAAACATTCGTTCAGCGACAAGGAGATAATAAAATCAACTGGATTAATCGCATTTCGCGATATAGTCATCAACACTGTTGGAGGTTGGAGATAACGAGAAGTTTGGACTGAAGTCATGATCGATAAGGAATTCTATGAATTTCCAGCACATTCCCCTGCATTAATCGACCACAAATGCTTCGAAGGTGATCAGTTGTAAATAATTGAATGATTCGCAGTATCGGATAATCTACCATCTGCCGTGTGACCCAGTTGGTATTCAACTGAACTCGGTGAAAGTGAGAGATGGAGTACCTGTGCACTGTGCAGCCGGAGTAGCTTGACAGCATTATCAACGTTTCGTAACCGCTATTATAGTACTCAAAACTATCGTCGATCAATATTACAGACGCGACAACATGACGAATTATTAAGTTACATAGTTGGTTACGTCACTGACCAAAAATATGCTTTTGAGTATTGTAGGTTTCTTCAATGAAAGGGTGTTCAAGAATCCTAGTACAATGAATATCTTGATATTTATTAGAGAAAGGCAAAGGCATACTTTATTATTCACCTCACAAACTTTTTCATAAGAGTACAATCGTGTTATTTAAGATTCAGATTCAGATTCAGATATTTTATTGATAACGTTATAGTTACATGTCATAAATTAAATTGCAAAAATGTATACCTACCTAAATACATAGTAAAAGATAATAATCTATTTAATTTAACAATTATATAAATATATTAATTAAATATTCTACAAATTTATATAGTACAGACACAACTGTTGAAAAATTCGTCCACTCTATAAAAGGCCCGCTCGATAAGCCATTTACGTATATATAAGGAATACTAAGTAAATTCAACGGAGGTTTGGAATAGTAACCGTCTGGGCCAGGTCAACCGACACGACAGCTGGCATGAAGAGCTTTTTGCCAAGTACCTGTACCTATACAACTACATTCGTGAGCAAAAAAATCGACTCAGGACGCACGCCCGCGTTTAAAAAACTCTGGCAAAAAATCAGAAGCTTTCATTCTATTTCTGATTTTAACATCTCAAAGCTGTTAGTTTTAACTTTAAAATGAGTGGTCTACTTTGTTATTTACATTTTTATTTTGGTAATGAAAAAATATTGAATGAGAAGGAGTCTTAAGCAATTAAAAAGGGTGATCATTAACAGTAAAGAAAATACCAGCTTAAATTCGTCAAAATATTAATTTATTAGAAATTAAACTATCAATATTTAGTGTTGCCCCCCCTGGCCCTAATAACAGCTTCCAATCGCTTCTTCATGGATCGAATAAGTTTCTTTACTCGATCTTGTTCGATGCTATCCCATTCTTCAATGAGCGCCGCTTTGAGGTCCGATTTTGTGGCTGGTGCAGGATTTCTAGCCCGAACTTTTCGTTTCAGTTCGTCCCACATATGCTCGATAGGATTTAAGTCCGGGCTACGCGCTGGCCAGTCCATAGCGGCAATTTCGACCTCCTGTAAATACTGCCGGACGGAACCTGCAGTATGTGGACGGGCATTGTCGTGCATTAAGATAAAGTTTTCGCCTATGAAACCGGCGTAGGGAACGACGTGATCCCCTAAAATCTCATCGATGTATCGGTTCGCCGTCAATCCTCCCACTCGACCACCAGTTTCAATAAAAACCAACTCGGTTTTTGCCTCCATTGAAATGCCCGCCCACACCATCCAGGAACCTCCTCCAAAAGCCACATTTTCTTTGATGCAGCACTGCGCGAATCTTTCTCCAGATCTTCTGTAGACTCGTCCTCTTCTATCGCTACCATGCAAGCATACTCTGCTTTCGTCTGAGAAGAGGACGGAGCTCCATTGTTCGTCAGTCCAATCAACGTGTTCTCTGGCAAATCGTAGGCGGGCTGCTCGGTGGGCTGGGGTTAATTTGGGGCCAGTAGCTGGCCTTTTTGGCTCAAGGCTAGCTGCCTTAAGTCGTCTTCTGACTGTCCAGCCACTAACAGCCACTCCTCGCGTTTCTCTGAGCTCTTGTTGGACTTGAACGCCAGTGAGGGCCCGATTTCTCAGCGATGTACTGACAATGAAACGGTCATCTCTCTCCGATGTGCACCTTTTTCTTCCGGAACCGCGTCTTCGATTAAAGTTACCAGTCTCTTGGTAACGACGGTAAACTTCACGCTGACTCTGGCCTTGTCGCAATAGGATGACCGCTTGAGCAGCTTCATCACTTGTTGTGTCCATTTTCAGGTAGAATTCTTGTTTGTTGATAACGGAGATGTGTATCGGTTGACGTTTGACGGCTAACTGATAAGGGTGGGTCAGGTAGATAACCTTTTATATGGGTAAGTAACCCTTAATTAGCACTATTGTAAACAAGCGCAAAAAGGGTGGTTACTGATCACAACATGTTGTTGGGTTGTGTGAGCAAGAAACATTACAATATTTTATATCATTTTGAAGCTAATAATAGGAGCTTTATGATTTTACTATGAAAAAAATATTTACACGATCAGTTTTTTTGCCAGTGACTTGCGACTGCAGGTGTGTCGCCTGAGTCGATTTTTTTGCTCTCGAGTGTAGTTACTTGGCGCGCACGCAATGTAGCGAAATGTGGCCTAGAATTTGTACAGTAAGGCTCGCATGTTTCCTAATAAAATCTTAGGTTATACATTATATCAATTAGAGTGTGTATTTGGTCAGTCGGTAATAAGATATCGATGCTTTACTGCTTCGAAAGTACCTATGTAAGGCGAATGTAATTTTTTCATCAAAGTTATTAGATATAGGTGCTATAAGCAAACATTAATAGGAAAGCTGTATCTACGACTATAGGCCTCTTGAAGCGAGAGAAAGTTCATAGAGATCTTTCGGCCTAGTCGAGAGTAGTAAACACCTATGTATTTTTTACTTTGCATGGAATTTTAATTATAATTGTTTTTTTATATATGTTAGTAATTTTGATAAGCTTTTAGAGTAAAGACTACAATTTGAGGCAAAAGTAGGTACTTAACTAATTTTAGTTACTTAATATTCTTGACTATGGAGTATTTTCGTGTATTTTATAAAGCGATAAGGTTTAATTCGTTTAGGTGGGATCTAACAACTATTAAACTTATTTATGTCATGATATCTCGCACTAACCGAGAACACCATTAAATCTACACGCGTGACCAAAACGCAGGTTTAAACCAGTCAAGGTTTGGTTAAATTGAGCGCACGGGATCAAAAACTCGTCATGGAAATATGATGCTCTTCACATTCGGATCGAAAGCTGTATTGATCCGTCTGACTCAAGTTGAGATTTACTGCAGTATTCTCGAAATCTAACACTTGCGAAAGGCAAGAATATTTCACACGATAGTAAATAGGTTTAAGGCAGCCCGGCAATTGACCAAATACCAATCGAGAATGTATTCGTGACTAGGTTTTACACATTTCAGGAAGGTTGGTACATATTATGTCGAGATCAGCATTTAGTTGGTATGAGGAAGCAATCAATGCTAAGACTGCGCGGAGTATTAGCATTTAAATTGTATCGAGTAACTATTTTTCGTAGTTTCCGACCCCAATCAGAAGATTTAAAGTCAATTCAATTGTTTATCAATTTCAGCTTCAAAATTAATAAAGCCACTGCAGGCAACTTCTGCTGGGCCGTTTACTTATGCATGCGCGGCCTACTTTAAGATTTCCCACGTTGCCAACACTATACTCCCAGTTTGCGTAGCGCCGTATCATGATCATGGCACCGGCAATACCAAGAGTCCGGGCCTTTAAATCCCTGAATCCCCATCGCCAGAATAGGCATGATGACAGTAATCAAGAATCGCCAAAATGTTTAATCGAATAAAATAGGATTCAAGGATTGAGAAAAATGCATTTATTGTCCTAATAATGTCGAGATTATTAAATTATTTAATAAAATAAATCTAGAAAATACAACAATCCGCCATGATAGCTGTACACCAAGCAGAGCGCGTGACGTCATCTTTCAGTACAGACAGACCTTAGATTATCCACCGCCTTGCTGTACAGACCAAAATTGTGCCTCGCAGTCTCCGATTTTTTCACGTAGTATTTGCTGTTGACGTGGTGAGCCGTGACGTCATAACAGCCGCCATGACACCGACAAGCGTTTTAGCGTGAATTTCAAATTTTAATTTCAAATTAGATTTTTATGTTTGAAAAACTTTATTTTCTACTGAAATATGATATTTTTACACATAACAAATCATTCTGAACAAACGATTTTGAAAAATTGTCATCATGCCTATTAAAGCAATAAAAAATCAGGATAACGAGTATATCTTAAGTTGCGGTAAAGATTGTTAAGATCTTTGAAGAGAGTCTTCAATTCAACGCTTCAAATACATTTACCGAGACAAAGACAGTTCTATTGAATTAAGTTGATTTTATTTTTCAATATATTTTTTTGGGTTATTCCCGCTCGTTCTGTTTCCATAGTGACACTTCTATAGTTAGACAAGTTAATCATTCTGTGCCTGTGGGCTGATATTGTGCAAGAATGTTAGCATCTTGAGAAATATGCGAACCATTCGCTTCGCTTTCCTCACAAATAGTTTCATGTTCCCCGTGGGAATTCTGTATCTAGGTGTTCAAGAAGCTTGTTACTAGAACCTTGTGAAAAGCCGCATTGATATAAAAGAAAAGGTTACGGTTAAAGGTTATACATTTCTTTTGATCCACTTTTGAAAGGAATTACGGAGAAAGACTTTTCTGTGGTTCGCTTGAACTAGTTTCAGTTGACTAGACTGATTGTTTGAAATCACAGAACTATTATAAATGCATTAGAAACAAATGGAGAAGTGGACAATAGTGAACAGATAACGGCGCGACAATGTACAACATAACAGACTTGTCAATTCTGATACTTAAAAAGAGTAAGAACCTATATCTAACCTGCTAAGATGTAAATAAAATATAATAAATGTAGCTCTTAAGATGTACATACATGCATGTATCCAAATACCGTTCTAAAGCGTGTTTAAACGTAATATTTGAAGCACCATAAAGCAATTATGATCCAGACGGTAACCCACAAGAATATGTATACTACGGGAATGTGGTCTGATAATGAACGGTTATGGTTTTAGCAATCTTACTTCATGAATAAGCTAATTGAATAGAATATCAACAAGTAGCCAACCCAAAAGCAGCTATGGTTGTCAGATCTAGCTTGCATTGTTTGGCTAGCCTATTCACAAGATCTCTTGCTAACATCATACTTTGCATAATTTGTTGAAGAGGATGAGAACTCTTTAAAGATGCTGTCTATGACACACTATAACTTATTCTGCTACATCGCGATAAAACGATAAATGGAAACATTGTGACGATAAAAACGTGTCTTCTCATGACAACTACTTTATTTTAGAGAAAGTGAATTGTATTTTACTTCTTGCGAACTTAGATACTTCGATAACATTGCTGGGAAGGGTCAGAATTTATATTATAGAGAACTTAAAACGCTAACGAACGCAATATTCATCAAATACCTACCTTTGCAGTTCTAACACAGGTCTAAAATAGACATAAAAGTGTTCCTTTGTGACTCCACTTTAAATGTGTTACATAACGAAGATAATTAAATGCTCCAGTTGAGGTAGCAATCAAAAGCGCGTTATAATTACTTCTTAATGATTAGAGAATAATAGTGCATTGTATCTTATCTGTTTTAAAGAATTTTGGGTAAAGGGCTTTGGGCCCATGTTTCTTTTCCTGTGGCGTGTTTAATTTCACTTTGTGATTCATAGCTCGGGTTATGAAGGCAAGTTTGGCTAATCGATTTGCATTCTCAGGCTGGTTTCTTGAGCAAATATTATTGCTTCCGTACTAAATTTCACTTTACACAGTTTGTTACATCAATCTTACAACATTTGGCTATACGTAATGGTTTGTCGTTGTGACTTCCGTTCATTCATAAGTCCAAGTAATACAATAATTTTGGAGACATTCCGTTGCCGTCCGAGACAAATGAGCGCCACGCCTACAGGAAAACTTAATATTAAACCTAGAAATTCTAGAGAACGTACTGCAAATAAGACCCCTCAGACAGTCAATCGATACAACCCACTAGACATCCTTAGTCCTCAAGGATCTTAGTAACTAGAGCTATGACTGGATTCCTTTTACGCACAGTCAACGAACTCATTTATTAGTATAGTAAGTTAAGTATCGTCTACCGTATAATATGATAAATCTGGATCATTCCGTCGTGTTTTTTTAAATGGAATTCTCTAAAATTTATTTTCGAAATTTTAGACATTTAATCAAGAATTATATTTAATATCAAGATCATCATCCTGCAGATTTAAAAGCAATTTCTTCTGACAAGCTACATAAGCCTCGGCCACATGAAAGCAACCGCACTTCGCTGAACATTCCGCATTTAGCTTTCTCTGAGTCCATCAAAGCAAACCAGTACAAGCATCTAGTATTATCGAGTGCCTCAATACCATTAATGGGATGGTAATAAACTATGCAACCGCATTAGAAATTAAGTAATAGCCTGTAACGACCGAGGGAGATAGACCCGCCTAATAGTCAACCACAACTCCATAGCCTCATCGGAAGTTTATGTACCGTTAAATAACAAAGGCCTAACCCTTTAAGCAATTTCATGTATTTTATACAACTAAAAGAATATAAACAGGTTTAGAATAAGAATACAAGAAATAAATTAGGACAGAACAGATGGCACACGTCAAGGGCAAGAGAACGAAATATCAGTCGAAAACGTATCTTTATCCCCGACGACAGATAGCAATCTGAGTATGATTAAATAGCTTGATTTAAACATATGAAGCGTAGCACAATGTACTTCAAAATTTCTCAGGGACAAAATAATAGTACAATTGTCTAGAATATTGGTGCAATAAATTGTTTGCCGAGACCGATTTTGAAGTATTACCTTCAATTCCTAAAATACCTAAATACCTCAGATTGCTAAAATTGACCATTGATTAAATCCATTTTAAAAAATTTAATGCTCTTCACCAGATCGAAAATAGTACAATTTCAAATAAATTCAATGTGAAAGGGTATTTTTATTGCTCTCCCATTAGGAAACGTTTGTTTAAATAGCCAGTTCACCGTGTCGGATTCACGAATACGGGTTAGCCAAATAAACAAGCCGTAAAACTTACCAATCGGAGTATTGTTCGGGTAATTGTTGTAATTGAGGACTTATAAACAGCTGCACCGAAGTGAACCAAGGACCAACAAATCAAAAACACATCAAGACGATCAAGAGATCACTTGGGGTGGAGATGCGGGACGTTTAATAGCTAACAAGGTGTGTTGCAAAATCACTACAAGGTTTAAAGTTTAGAACTGACCATCAAACGCGAACAAAATTGGAAAACAACATGGGTATGACCAACAAGGTGACATGGTTATAGGTATTTTGCAAAAGCTGGTATGTTAAGGTATTTACGTATGGGCACAAGGTCTTCTCCTTATTTAGACGGCGTGGTGGGCGGAAGTGTGCACCGGAGCTGACAGTAACGTGCCGTGGCGCAACCAGTTTGGTCACATCTACAAGTGTGCCACCCAGTTTTTGTAGAAATATGATATAGGTTAGCAATTAAAACTGTTGCACTTGCCCAGATAGATAAATTATTACATAGTGCTCCAAATATGGTAAAATCACTGCAGAATGCAGTTGACGAGCCGCTGACATATAAATGATGCAGTTCTGAGAAGTGTCAAACATGTTTCAAGCCTATTTTTAAGTCGTTAATTGAACTCGTCGAGACCAGATTGTCACACATCCTGTGATTATGAAATTTATCTAAAATAGCTTTAACTTCTAGAATATGCTAAGTTCTTAGTAAGTTCTTATGTTCAGAGCTTAACGTTTCGAGTCAAATTTGAAAGCAAGCGTTCATGCGTGATAAATGGGTTATTCAAATTCATTAATAACGAGTGGGAAAGGAAACTGCACCGACAGCGAACAATCAGTGAATTACAGTTCTCGGTTTCTATCGGCAGCCTATCATTACATACAGACAACATCGGTATTCGATTTCTAAGCTGTATGTTTCTACCCTTGTCATATTTTCCTCAACAATACTTAACATGTTTTAGAACTTGAAGCAGAATATTTAAACATATAAGCTTTGATTTGATGATTAATTTCAAGGTGCGGTAAGCATTTAGATAAGTAGAAACATACTCTCTTGTTAGTCACGAGCAAAGAGCATAACACTTTCAATTTTGGTTGGGGCTTGAGACATTCATAATTTGGGCAGGTAAAAAGCGAATAAGCGTCAGAATTATCTGTGTCGGCAACCACCGCATGGCTCCTTTCGCGGATGGTGGTCAACGAGCCGTGTGCTTCGAGAGGGCCACGGTCTGCTGGCCTAACCTTGGCCGTATGCCTCCCGCGCGATCCCGCACGGAGCATGGTGACATCACCAACGACAATATTCTAATGCTCTAAGAGGCCAAGGCCGGAATTCTTATTGATGTATTATACACATATATATTCAGAATAATAAAAAGGAAAGTAAGGTCGACGACCTCTCCGCGGAAGATGCAGTTGATGGATCTTTTCGGATTCTTTTTTTAGATGCCAAAATGCGGAGCCGAGCTAGTTTTCGATTGTGTGCAGCAGAAAGAAAAAGTTCTACAGTGTAAATTACGATTAAGCTGGCTCGCTAAACTTGGAATTGTTCTTTTATTTTTGCGGCAGTCGCATGCTCGAAATTTTGATACGCATAGACATTCTAATAGAAAATGTGCAATGCCGCTTTCTAATTCTGAGCAAAAAATATCAATTACCAAGTTATTTAACTCTAGTAATCCATTATCTAAGAATTTAATCATTTTAAAATTGTTTGTTTACCGATTAATTCATTTTAAAGTACCTACCACTTAATTAAATTACAATACGATGTTGTCAAGATCATGCAAATGACTAACCTGACCGTGGATAACTAATGAATGTGGATTCAAGTCGAATACATTTACAAGTTTATCGTATCGGAGCATTATCAAACAAACATACGGTAATGCATCGGCACACCTTGTGATAAGTAGGTAAGTATGGATCATCAACATTCCTAGCGAGTGTCGTTCAATGTTAACTGTCGCTAAGTAGACTTGCTGAGCCTATGAGACCGTTTCTTGAACATTCGGGCTCACTTACGTATCTGTGCCAAATAAACTTAGAGCATGTCCTATGTTTCTTGTCCTAGCTTTTGATTACCCTAAAAAACTATTTGAACATAAACTACGCACTTTATAGAAGAGCTTTCTAAGACCAGTTTTATAGATTGAAACTGGTCAAATGGCTATTAAGCAAAGTCGCTTTTATAGCCTATACTTGAGATCTAGAATTATAGGAGTTGGTTACCGAGACGGAAACGGAGGCACTAGGCATTCCCTCGTCAGAGCCCTGTCCCTCTGGGGCGCTCAGGAAGCGGCGTAGGGTGCCGTATCCAGACGCGGAGGCGACCATCGCTACCATTGCACTATCACAACACTGCTGATGACATCACACGCGTGGTTCCGACGTTATACTTCGTTCGTAGCTAGCCTTACGTAGTTCGTAGTTTAGTTCGCGCACGGCGATCCGCGCGCCTGTCGCGACTATACTGCCTGACGGCTGCGCCTGCGCCCCCCACTACCGATAAACTTAAATAAGCTTGTACCTTGTCATAGACTATGTAATAGTGTAGGCTACTTTTGTTTAACTTCCGTAGATCTTCGTCGTTTTGGAAGGATGACATGGCGAGTTGTGTGTGACTTCAGTTTGTAAACTTGCCATTACATTAAACTAGATGCTTTATAAAGAGTCAAAAGGCAATCTGACCTATGACTACACTTAACGTGATGCTGTAGTGCCTGGGAATTATTGAGATTGAGTAGGCTTTGCCAGAACCAACATCTTTAGTTTAGATCTGCGTTATATTATATTATCCATAAAACGAAAAATCCGTTATTGCAAGGGAGGGATTGGAATTTCGATCTCACTAATTTCAGATCGAAATTCGCAACACATGGCCAATACCATCACTTAGTATCAATCAAATTAGATGATGAAGTGATCAAAGGTATATTAAAGATATGCAGAAGTATAAATTTTTATCATTACACAAGTAATTCTAATTATGTAATAAAAACTTAAGCCTTTGCTTACTATCTTACTAGATGTAATCAGTAACATACAAGAAGATTATGCATAAATACTCTGTAGTGGAGACTGTAATAGTAATAATAGTTCACTGAAACACCTGAATAGATTTGGATGCAGTTTGTGATGAATGAAGGAAGCTTATGCTGGATGTAGGCTCAAACTGGGCTAACGCCTCATTTGTTTTCTCCAATTCTGACATTCTTGTACCAATTATCCATAATGTTCTAATATTATGAATGTGAAAGTAACTCTGTCTGTCTTTCTGCCTGTCTGTCTGTTCGTTACTGTATTTTCATGCCCAAACCGCTGATAAGATCAAGCTGAAATTTGGCCTAGATAAAGGTAGTATCCCAAGGAAGGACATCTACAGGCTACTTTTTTTCCAAAAAAATTAAAAAATCCCAAGGGATGGCTGGACAAATCACTATCCCGAAAGTATATGTTGACTAAAATAGCAGCAAGTATTCGACTGAGAGAACGATGAATGCTGAGAAAAAGAGAGGGGTGGCTCCGCTGGGAGTAACGCCCTACAAGCCAACAAGCACACACCTCATCTGCTTATAGTCGTCAAGACTGATCGCATGATTAAAACAAAAAAAAATTTTGATGCTTTCTTCGGAACATTTATAAATTACAGCCATAACTCAATATTTTTATCACTACTTTTCAATAGGTCCTACACAATAGGAGATGCCATATGTTTGATATTATAAATACTTAGAACTAGTCCCAATAAGGTGTCCACAGCTCATAACAATGTTCTAATGTCAATAATTTATTCACTAAGAGTGTGGGTAGCGATAGCTTCGCCCACCTTTTGCCTTGCATTGTGCCTTCAACAAATTGAAATGATCTTGGTTGGTGAATACACACACAAATTAGAAAGCAATTTGCCTTCTGTAGACCATAAAACTCTTGATATTACTGATTAGTGATAACAATCAGAGCAGTACACTTACACCATTGAGTCACAACAAATTTGCATTGCCATAACCAGTGGCTGCATTCCAATGCAAATTTGGCAAGCAGCAAGGCAACACGAGCAAGGCAAAGGTGAAAATGCAGAAAAACCGGCAGGTAATTGGCCCTACAGTGCTCACCTGTTTCGTATCCACACAGTCACTAGCCTCCATGTTAGCATGTGTGCGCTCCTGCCGCTCCATGGCTTTGGAAACATCAGAATCTCTTACACCAGCCACTAATCGAGTAAAAATCACACGGTCCCAGCATAAACATAACAATCGCGATGGGCACAGCGAAATTTAACGAAACAATGTCAATGTTCGAACCTCGCGTAAAGGCACTTGGGAAAATATTTTAGTTTATCTTATAGTTAAAGTCAGTGTATGCACTATAGACTATAATTTTTACACATATTAAAGTAGTTCTAAAGCACCAAAGTACATTTTTCTAAGCAAATCACGAAAAATACAGTTGATCACCATCTTAAAAATTTTCACACATTCCGTCATCGAGGCCGACTGACTGACGGTCGCTGCCCTGTTACGTTCCGTTACAAAAAAAATATGCACAATTTTTGTCTCCATCAATTTCAGTAATTCTTTTCATAAGGAAACAAAAATGTACAATAATAGATGAATGTTTTTAAAAAAAAATTAGAAAAAACTTTGGAACAAAATTTGTACCACTGATACCTTAATACCGATACGTACCGACTCACCGTACAACTTACGTAAAATGAAACGGATTTTAGTATCATATAACTTTTAGCGCCATCTATTGTAAGGATTTTGTATCTATTGACACTGACATTCACGGCAAAGGCGAACCGCTGCCGTACCGTACCTTACCTACCATACCCAAATTATATTACCATACTAGCAAGTGTTGCCAACAGTTATACTAGCTTACCACTAGAGTCAACTCGTAAAACCACCAGAAAACGACAATATTCTGGCAAATGAGTAAACCCTGAAAGATCGCGGCAAATTAAAAAGAACCCATGAATTATAAGGATATTTGGAAGAACACAACTTGATACTTGGTTATTATTTTAAACATAGTGCTAGAAAATTTACCCTGCAGAGATTTTAAATATTCTTACATATTTTAGGTTGCCACGCTTATATTTTTTGAATTTGCCGCGATTTTTCAGTCTACTTTCATTTGCCAGACTCTAACAAAAGATTTTACCAGACCCAAAATCGCTAAATTTCCACTACATTTGCATATACGAGTATTGTGGTTTCGACGTCGACATAATTACGCATGAATAAACTCGCAATCACAAGTTTACAAGTTCACAAGTCACATCACAACATATTGAGCTGAACTGCGCAGTTCCAAGAAGAAGAAGAGTTGACTGAAAAATGTACGGGGCGGGGAATCCCCCTCCCTCGCATACAAGGAAACAGCATCGTTCTAGTCTAGCGGTTCTAGCGGATCAGTATTGCCTACACAATAAAAGTAAATACCATTGATAAATAAGCAGGTAGAACGAAGAATTAAAAAAATATATGGAACTGGCTGAGTTATCGCATTTAAGTAATTGAAATTGAATTTTACTAAACCACTAGAAAAATCAACTAGCCACTAAAACCAATATTTCACCACTAAATGAGGGGTTAAAACCACCAGTTTTTTTTTTAGCGGAAAATCCACTAAGTTGGCAACACTGTCTAGCAGCAGAGCAGCAGGCAGATGCGTTATTATCACCACAGATTAGGTAGAGATATAATTTGTGAGCACTGAGCAGCAGCCAGCAGAGATAGAAATATTTTTCTGTGAGGTGAGCAGCAGTCGGTCAGCCAGCAGCATAGAGAAACACTATGCGTTAGCACCTAATAGTTTGTGACTATTAGCCAGCAGCTCCGCTAGGAGTAATAGTGTCTCGTCAGCGTAATATTGTTCTGTGAATAGTGTTCTGTGGCCAGCAGGCAGTCAACAATACTGGTTTACAATAGTTTGTTTTTATTTCATCTTGAATCAGAAAATAACATTTGTTACTGCTTTATTCAATTCAAATGCCGCGTGAGAGAAGTCGCCGTGACCGCCGGAGTTCGTCATACAGTTCGGAATCTTCGTACGACAGAAAGAAATCCAAGAGCAAACACAGAAGACGGTCTAGATCGAGAGACCGTTCGGTATCCAGCAGCGTCAAAAGAAGACGTTCTAATTCTCGAAGCAGGCAGAAGCGTAGAAGTTATTCCCGCAGTGTATCAAGAGACCGGTACGAGAAGTCGAGAAGAAGGTCGCTGTCTCGATCTAGATCTAGACGGGAACGCTCGAGATCCAGCTCACGGAGTAGGTCTAAATACAGCAAGAGTAGCAAAAAGTCTAAGAGGTCGCGTTCTTCTAGCAGTCGGTCCAGTTCCTTTGATATAGGTATGATTTACCATTCCTATGCTTGCAGATAGCAAATGTGATGAAATGTGTCTGTTTAAGCTCAATCCACATTGAAATGGCAGCGACGCGACTATAATTTTTTATAACAAAACATTATAAACCTTAGAACAATGCTTTAAGGTATAGAAACGCTCGCGCCGCGGCGCGGGCTTGCGACTGCCAGCGCCGACGCGCGTTAGCTCGCAACCGCGTGAGACTGCTTGTGAGCCCGCTCGACATTATATCTTATACATTAATATTGTGCTTAAGATTTACAATGTCTTGTTATTTATTTGTCGCCTCGCTGCCAATTCAATGTGTATTGAGCCTTAAATTTCTTCATCCTACCTCTGACTAATGACAAAAAATTCTTAGTCCAATGCTTCTTTCTACTATTTAAGTTGTCTGTTGTCTTTTTCTATACTCTGGTATTTCATGTAACTCAACCTTACCTACACTGCATATCTAAATGTCAATACTATTCCAGAACGAGCCACGCCTTCAAAGAAAGCGAACCTAGATGACACAGAAACAAAAGTGGAAAAGGCTATTAGAGCTGCAGAGGCTGCTGGCTTAACTATGACCAAGCTTCCTTCTTACGAGTACAAAGAAGTAGAAGTTAAAGAAGACATGCCATCTATTCATGATCGTAACTTACTAGATGAGATAAACTGTGACTCATTTGTACAAAAATCCTTTACATCTTCAAGGAGCAAGAAGAATATTGTGATTGATCTAAGTGAAGATACAGCCTCGCTACCTGAGACTGAGGTTAAAATGCAGAAAGATGATTGCATTATTGATTTGGCTGTAAGTTTCTTTATCTGCCTGCCATAGCACATGTCTTTTTCCACTTCCTTCCTTCCCCATGATTTTTACTGCTAAGCCATACCAACTAACACAATACAAAATAGTATGATGGGAGATTGGTACTGGGAATCACTATTCCGTAAGTTGGCATAGCTATGGAATAAAAGCTAAGCAAATACATACTTATTTTTTTTGCTCATACATACACACATACTTTTGATTGAGAGTTAGTATACCACATTTATAATATTTATTTATTATATTTAAGCCTATATTGCCGACCCCACTTAGCGTGGGATAAGGTCAAGGAGATGATGATTGTCCCACTGCAGGGCAATATACTATTTTTATTATATGCCATAATTAAATGCGTTCTGGGAGGAGATTTTTATAGTAGTAATTTTTTTTTTTTATTTACCTACTTATTTCGTCCCACTGCTGGGCAAAGACCTCCCCATAATCCCTCCACCTATCTCTCGAGATCGCCCACCATTCTCTCTCGAAGGCATCAAGATCGTCCCGCCAACACTTCCTCTGCCTTTTTTATAAACAAATATTTTTATTGCTTTTCAGGAATTAGCAGATGAAGATGATCTCCGAGAGATGTGGATAAATAAACTGTATCTTTACCGAAAGAAAATGGTAAAAGGTGAAATGTAAATTACTAAGGATTTTGAAAAAAAAAAACTATCAGATATTTGTAACTTGTATTAGCACAAGCACTTCAACTACATAAATGTAACATTTCAATAAACGATAACAGTCATTACTTTATAATGTTTTCAGTACAGATTCGTCTGTGAATTAGTGTTCAAGCAATAAAAAGAAGTAACAACCTAAATTATTTTTATTGAACACAATCTGCTGCAAATCGCATAGAGGGACACACAGTCACTACTTAGATATATTTACATGGTACTGCAACGAATTTCAATCATCTACTATTATGTGAGACCCTCACATGTTGCTTCTCTCCCGCTGAATTCTAGTACTGTACGTCCGTGATACTAGATTCCACGCATCCATATATCTGTCCATACACATAGCTATGCATTTCTGTTCCGAATTATCCAGGGATGTGCCCGGTTTGCTGATGCATTTCTTGAAACATTTCTCAGACATTTTTGTAAGCAGTTCTTGTGCATTTGCAATAGCAATTTGTTGTTTCACCTGGTCCATCAACTCTTCCTTCTGCACCCCACTAAGTGAACCAGTTGTTAGTGAATCCATTATTTATCGTTGTAGCCAGAACTATCAGCACGTAGTTAGCTATTACTCAATTTGTAGAAAATTTACAGCCGATCAAAAGTAAAGTAACCTCAAATTTTCAGTGACAGTGACAACTAGCCATAGACCTATGCCATAGACAAATACATTTTTTTATTATCTGTGCAATCAGCTATGGCTTCAACTTAGGAAACTTTTACACCGTCAATTTCCCATCAGCCTACCGATGGGATCCGTATTGATCAATCCGTAACAACGGAGTAACAATCCGATTTTGATTTTATCTGTAGCTTCCTGTCTATCTGTTTGTTGGTCGTCAAAGTAACACAAACAACAGAAACAGAATGTATACAAACAAAACAAAATAATCAAGTCTAAAGAAACGTTGGATTTGCTAAAGAATTGCATAAGAATGTGTGATGGCGAATCACTATTACCTCAGGTGCCATCACAGGAACCAGTTGAGGATATTGCAAGCACACTCACTCACGACGAATTACTTGAAATCACGCAGTCTTCACTTTATACGCTAACAAAATGTGACTCTCTGCTCAGTGATCTCCCATCAGACATTATTTTAGAAGAAATTTTGTCTCAGGTAGAGAACACAACTTTATAGGCTCTATTTCCCCTTGAAATCAGAATTCATAGAAAAAATTATTTTAATGAATACTTACGTTATTTCAGACTGCTGTTGAACATGGTCAAGCAATCACTCTTTTTATATCGAGGGAAGAGGAACCAGTACTAAAAGTTATCGTGAGTGTTACTTGTAATTATTCTGTAGAAACTCATCTATATTACATTATCGAGTTGTAAGTAGGTAGTTATCACACCTACACACGGCCCGAACAAGATTCTGTAGTTACTCATATTAGCTATAACATACTTGTATGTAAGTGACGCGTGATCCTAGAGCTGGCACATTTTTGGCTCAAAGGATCAGCATTGCCAGCCAGCTTGGTAATGCCGCCAGTGTTTTGGGCACGCTTCCGGCTGACAGTGACCTGTATCTGTTAAGCTATCTAAAGATTGTTTCTAACGATCCTTAGATAGCTTGACTAATCGTTTTTTATTTTGTAAATATATGTAAATATGTAGTAGCTTAGTTTTTCATGCCTACACTTGAATCAAAAAGCTTATTTCTTTTGCAGGTGCCTCAAACTGCTTCAGTGCGAGATTTGAAAAAAGCTGTAGCGAGGCATTTTGAAATATTCCAGAAGAGAACTAAAAATAAAGTGAAGATTTCATGGAAATATATCTGGAAGACTTATCATTTGTGCTATGATAGTACTGTCTTGGAAAATGATGACGATTGTATTCAATACTATGGTGTTGTAAATAAGGTTACTCTTCAATTCAAGAAAAGGAGAAGACAGAAAAACAAAGATCAATATACTTATAGATAAACCATTTATTTCTTTCCTCAATGATAAAACCTTAATACAACAAAATAAAAATGTATATCTGCATAAATCTTGAAAATCAACACATTCACAATGAACCAAAAGTAATTCTGTATACAGCATTATTAATTTACTTACTTTAATAGTCCATACTCCATACGATAATATTATAAATGTGAACTGTTTGTTACGCTTTCACACCCAAACCGCTGAACAGATTAAGCTGAAATTTGGCATATTTAAAGGTTGTATCCCAGGGAAGGACATAGGCTACCTTTTATCCCAAAAAAATTAAAAAATCCCGAGGGACCGCGGGTCACTCCGCGGGAGCGCAGCTAGTAAGAAATAAAACTTATTCTACTGTAAATGGATAAATGAATATGCAATGCAACAAAAGTGGCATCCGTTGCGAGCTTCTGAAAATTTTTTAGAGACTGTTACCAAGGTGTTATCCATTATCTGTCCCATTATTAGCAGTTATCTGTCATACAATAATTTGATGCTTATATTAAAGTCCGACATTCCACAACAATGACTCAATAAGCATAGAACTTCCTACCACACACCATATACAAGTATTGAAGTGAAGAATTAGAGTTGTTCAAAGTCGGGCTGCGGCGGTGGTTCTTGAGGCAAAGGCTCAAAGTCCCCGAGACTGTATGATGGCTCCTCGTGGCGCGGGGTCGCCAGCGGACGGTCGTAAGCGTCCTTTAGCAACTCTTGCTCATGCTGTAACAAATATTTCATTGAATTATTATTTCGCTTCATTCATTCTGTTTTGACACAAGCTTGCCAGTTTTACTTTTTAACCGACTTCAAAAAAAGGAGGAGGTTATATGTTCGGCTGTATGTATGTTTTTTTTTTTTTATGTATGTTCACCGATATTTCCGTCAGTTGTGGACCGATTTCCAAAATTTTTTTTTTGTTTGAAAGGGTATACTCTTATAGTGGTCCCATATAAATTTTATTCCTGAGGGATTAATAGTTTTCCCGTAAAACTAAAACAATCACTGAACTTTAAGAAAATTGTGGCCCGATTTCCAAAATTTTTTTTTTGTTAGAAAGAGGTATACTCTCAAGGTGGCGCCATATATTTTTTTTTCCTGAGGGATTAATAGTTTTCCCGTAAAACTAAAACAATCACTGAACTTAAAGAAAATTGTGGACCGATTTCCAAAATTTTTTTTGTTAGAAAGTGTAAAGGACACACTCTCAAGGTGGCGCCATATATTTTTTTTCCTGAGGGATTGACAGTTTTCCCGTAACATTCAAAAAACCTCATTCTCACTACACAACACACCCTGACTCACAATCTGAGTCAAACATGAAATAGTTTGAAAGGGTATTACACCCGAGGTAGTCCAAAATATTTTCTTTTCCTTATGGATTGATAGTTTTCCCCCTTGCTGAACTCCGGTATGTGTCCTTTAGTAGGTCTGCCCATGACTTCTCTTATCCTTTCCTACTTAAGCTACGATAAGCAAAGTCTTAATGTACTCGTAGCTTACTATATTATTTACACATACACTTTTATTTACACAGTATTTATTTACTTACACTAAAAAGTGAAAAATAAAACATTTTTGAAAAAAAAAAATTGAACCGACTTCACAGAACACAAACAGAAGAACCTTCTACACACTAAAAAGAGAAAAATAAGTATATAATTTGAAGTCGGTGCCAAGTGAATACGATTAAGTACCTATCAAAAAAAGAAATCGAGCGATAGCGTACCAGGATACAATTTTGCACCCAAGTTCTTTTGAATTTCTTAGATGTAATTGAATAGTTGGCTCCGACTTCAAATTATATTCTTATTTTTCTCTTTTTAGTGTGTAGAAGGTTCTTCTGTTTGTGTTCTGTGAAGTCGGTTCAATTTTTTTTTTTTCAAAAATGTTTTATGAATTGGACCTTCTCTACAATATCACCAATTTGATATCATAATCATAAGAATATTTATTTGTCTCACACAATGGTTCACATAAAATGTTTTTAGCACAATATAAATGTAAGAGCTTCTTCTTTTTATCCTGTAACTAGTTCTTTCGAACCAGTGTGGTTAAAATAAGTGCGCCTCAAAGAGGCTCGTTTCGTGCACTTGACACATGTTTTTGAACTTTATAGGTTCTACGACATGCCGGTTTCCTTCACCGTTTGAGAGTACTGGCATAGTGCACATAAGTTTTTCGGCAGAAAATCTCATTTTGGGATTGGGGATTGAACCCACGACCTTACGATCGGAAGGCGGGGTCACTACCACTAGACCACCAGTGTAACAACTGCATTGTGGGCAGGCCTATGTCTATGGGAGAACGTTATTACAATAACAAGGAAATAAAAGTAGAAAATAACTAACTACATATCTTAAACCTATTTAACATAGAAAGACTAAGGCCCTTACTAATAAAGTTGACATAAAGTTATGTCATGCATAAACTAAAAATTTGTATGGTTATTCATAGGTTATGCGTGACATAAATTTATGTCAACTTTATTAGTAAGGGCCTTATGGTATTGTGATAGTTTTACCTGATCATTCTGACTCAAGACAGAAGGCGGCGCCAGGTCGTCTAGAGAAAGCTGAGTGTTGAGTACGGACGGTGGCGCATAATCCGATATACCACTCTCCACCGACTGAAACAAAATACAAATGTAAATAGAAATAATAATAAATAATGGTGGACATTTTTCACACAGCTTCTAGCTTTCTAGCCCCAAACTAAGTAAAGCTTGTACTATGGGAACCAGATAACTGATATACTACGCATATACTTTTTGTTTGTAAATACATACTTATTATACATAGAAACACCCAGACCCGAGATAAATATTTGCAGATTATACAAACATTTATCCCGCGGCATGTATCGAAGCCGCAATTGAATTCTCATATGGTTTTTTTTTTTTTTTTATAGTTAACCTGTTGTGTCCCACTGCTGGGCAAAGGTCTCCCCCAAAATTTTCCACTGGCCTCTATCTTTGGCGATCTCATATTGTAAATAAATAAATATTGTGGGCGGCAACCTTCTGCGTTTCACCCACTGCGCCACAGAGGTCGTCTAATTAATTTCAGTATTTTAATACGTTACAAACCGGTTCCGGAGTAGGATCGTCGTACGGTTTGAAGCTGGACTCTTCTACAGGACGCACGGTGTTGGCTCGCGCGTCCTCTTCGCAGCTGTACGCCGTCTTGTGCTCGCACATCAGGAGATGCGTCAGCATGTCAGTTCCTGTGGTTCAAACATAATCTTTGAAAAATAGTTTAAAACATTTTCGATTTTCATTTCATACAGCTGTTTTTGAGTCACAATTCTATAGAAAGATAGCAAATATATATCTCTATCTATATCGATGCTGTGAGGTGATAAAGGGATCAGTCTTGCAAGAACTTGTCAAAAATGTTGGCTTGTTTAAAACAAGGTATCTTTAATTTTAAACTTTATTTACAGAAACTAAGCTACTACATATTTACATATATCAAAATACAACAGGATTAGTCAAGCTATCTGAGGATCGTAAGAAACGATCTATAGATAGCTCAACTGATCCAGGTCACTGTAAAACAAGTACCTAATATTGTGATTAAAATCCTGCTTTTCTGTTAGTATGAACGTGAGTCAAGACGGATTGTGTGGCATAACTTGTGATTCGAAGTTCCAACTATCAAGGTATAAAACTAGTTTTGTATAACAACCTACTAAACGCTCGTGGTAGTGCTAGCTTAGTCGTTCTTGATAGATCGTCGAAGTTAAGCAACGTTCGAAACGGTCTGCAAGTGGATGGGTGACCGCCAGTGGCATTTTCATCTGAGCGCTTCCGTGCTTCGGAGGGCACGTCAAATTGTCTGTCCCGGCTATTTAAGTCGTTAAGCCGTGACGGAGGCCTTAAGGCGGTCTAAGAACTCCGTCACCAGAGTTGGCCACTGACTCATACGAACTTACTAAATTCGATCATTCGATTCGAATTGATTTTAGCTTCTTCTTATCGTGTCACCAGTTCTTTCGAACCAGTGTGGTGAAAGGATTTTAAGTGCGCCTCAAAGAGGCTCCTTTCGTGCACTATACTACTACTTATAGTGGAAATATGTCATAATCTACAAAATTTCTTGTTTCTCGTACACGAGATATCTCACATGTTAGCGCTGCTAATGTGATTTGTCATAACTCGTTATTGGAAAGGTGATAGACTCACCGACTTTAGTAGAGTATCCGCAGACACAATGCGTGGTGTAGGGCGCGTCCCGCGGCGCGTCCTCCAGCGACAGCGGGCCGGCGCAGCAGCCGCTGTGCTGTAACATGCCGCGGTAGCAAGATGTCGCGAACGAGCACTTTGTGCAGCTAGTTGTGCCTCTAGACAAACAAATTAACATTCAATCAATACATTAATACTTAGTTAATTACTTAATCAATACATTATCATCGCGAGGAAACCAGTTAGTGTTCTTATAGGCGGCGATGGGCTTGCAACCTGTCACGTATGGAATACTAACTTCTGCAAGATGGGCATGTATCAAATATGTATTTGGACATGCCTCTGACTACCCCCCTTAGACATATTCATAGGATCTGGAATAAGTAACATAAAAAGATCTGAGAGAATGTCTACCGCACCTTGGGGATACAGTCGTGAACCTGTTTACGTTTACGTATTAATACTTAGATTGATGTAGTGAAGAAAATAAAAATTGTTTTAGAACACGCTTCTTTTTGTCATGTCACTAGTTCTTTGGAACCAGGGTGGTGAAAAGGTTATATCGTGCACTCTAGAATACGCTATTGGGTATGAAGGACAATTTGGAAAACTAAGGTTTGGGAAAGTGTTTTTGGGAAATTGCTTCACTCGAATGCATCAAGTTGAAAAGAGTTTTTTACTTCGAATCAGTGAAATTTAATGATGATGTGAGTCGCCATGATGATTAATCTTTAGCTCTCTGAAGTAGCTGCGCAGAACCTATTTTTGATGACAAAGACAGCGTTGTATAGCTGCCTCGCTCACTCGCTTAGTTTGTTGCATCATCCCATCTCGCCTACTCGCGCAAACCTGCGCAATCGTTTAGTGCAACTAACTTCAGAGAGCTAAAGGTGGTGCGTACTGTAAATTCATTGACTTACAAGAAATGCTTGTCGCTGTCCATAGGAGTATCGCACTCGCGGCAGATCATTCCATCGGGCAGCACTAGAGTGAGGTCTTCGAACGTGTCATTGATGTCGTGGTTGGCTGAGTCCTTTACCGGGGGGCGAGCTTTGTTCTGCCGAATAAACATATTTATCAAGACTACATATAAATAAGAAAACACACGAAGTTCTTCAAAGGATTTAAGGTAGTCACATTTGTCAGAATCGTACGCCGCTTTTTAACAGACTTCAAAAACGTCGAATAGGAGAGGAGGTTCTCAATTCGTCGAAGCCTGGAACAATTTTGAGAACTCTTTTTTTATTGTTTGTAAAGGTAGTGATCCCATATAAATTTGATTATTCCTCATAATGATAGCTCGCACGTATTATCCATATCGTATTTCGTAAAATGCGGTAGGTATACGTATGATGCAGACAAAAATGTGATTGTGGTTAGTATTGGCATAGGTATTGGCTACAAAGTTATATTATTTTGAATGTTGAGATGGAAACTACAGCGAATTACGTTTTTATACTAAAAAGAAAACCGACTTCAATGTTTGACTCGAAACGCGGTGAGACTCAGGGCGTCAAGCTGTCGATTTGATTTCTATTTGTGACATGGCTAGGAGGGAAGGCGTTTAGAGTTTTACGGGGAAACTATCAATCCCTCAGGAATAAAATTTATATGGGACCACCTCTGGAGTATACCCTTTTAAACATGAAAAGAATTTTGCAAATCGGTCAACAAATGGCGGAACAATCGCGTAACAAGATAAAAAAAAAAAAAAAAAAAAAAAAACATACAGACGAATTGAGAACCTCCTCCTTTTTTGAAGTCGGTTGAAAATAGGCAAGGATATAAGGATATAAGGATATGTTACACTACTAAAACTATTCTACAAAGCATATGATATTAAAACTGGACTAACATGCATGAATTGAAAACCCTATGCCTACACGGGACGCTGTATTGCCGGGACATTTTTATAAAATGAATTAATATTATCTAGCTAATATATCGGCTACATTACAAACTGTCTCAATAGGTTTCTACTGTTTATATTACAAAATACCTACATTATATTTATATGTAGTATATTTTAAATGATACTACATAGACCCTTAGTTCTTCTACGCATCTCGATTTTTGAGACTAAAGGGGAGGTAGATACCTCTGACCCTATTTTGATGCTCACACCGCCATTTTTCCAGTAATTTCTTGTATTCTGCGTAGATAACTTGAGTCAAAATTATTTCATTATAATACATGTATAGCATATTTTCCTTTTAACTATTTCTTCGTTTAGGATAGGGTAATGACTCCATTGCTTATTGTAGGCATGAAATTGACTATAATACGCTTTCGTGCCTGGAACGAAATTGTGCGAGAAGAAAAGAAATGTGATATATTTTTATGGAGAAAATGTGTAAATACAAAAGGGATGGATTCAAAGTGACACTATGAAATTTAGGATCATTTAACATGTATCGTTTTAAAGAAAGGAATTGCATAGCAGCCATTTTGAATTCCATTCAAAGAGAAAATAATAGCGAGTATTATATAATACACCATCTTTCTCTGTTCAGAAAGCATGCTTTACATAGCTATGTACAGTAGGGACAAAATCAAGAGCATTTTACTTTGAACAGGCCATGCCATACAAGTGTAGGGGACGAATAAGGTTATCAATCTAACAAAATGCACTTACCCTAGGCTTAGCTATAAGATGTTCTTCGGCGCACAAAGGAGACGCATTTTCAACTGTAACGTGGTCTCGAATCTGGTGCTCTTTCAATTGACCTGCATGAGAATAAATGATGTAAAACAATTGAATAGTCATAATACTCAAGGATTGTTCATGGTCCTACTGAATAAATGATTTTTTCGATAAATAAGAGTAAACTGCACAAACTTCCTGATGCTGAAATACGTTATCATACATAAAGTTAAGGCGACGGAAACAGGGTAGGTAATGAAAGTAAAGTGATGACAGGTTGAGTAAGGTTTTGACTGAGCGATTGAATAGAATAGAAAAACATTTATTTTGTGTTTCATTAACATAAAATACAATTAGGAACTATACTAACTTAATACTATACACAAAAATGGACACCACTCAGCGTGTGCTGCAGCAACTTAGAGGTGCTGCAGCGCTGGTATTCTGTGGCACCGGTGTGATTGCTAAGAACCAAAGTAGAAGTCGACCAACTGAGCGATGGGTCAACGCCAAAAAAAACCATAGATTTTAGATGGAACTTTAGTATCGAAAGTCAAGATATAAGGACTTATCTTTTCTGGACATTTTCACACAGCATCATTTAGCTCCAAACTAAGCAAAGCTTGTACTATGGGAACCAGATAACTGAAATACTTCTTGTATACTTTTGTTTGTAATTACATACATATTACATATTATACATATGTAGAAACACCCAGACCCGAGACAAATATCTGTAGAACATACAAACATTTATCCCGCGGCGGGGACCGAACGAAACCTTCTGCGTTCCAAGCAGGCTTTCACCCACTGCGCCACAGAGGTCGTCGATTTGACTTTGACTAAACTATTTATCTTGTAACAACTACACTCACCAAGATGCACAAACTTGAGAGTGCACCGCGTGCACTTGATCTCCAAGTCTTTGTCGCGATGTTGCCTCAGATGGTCCATAAAGATACGCACGTTCGTCATCAACTCATTGCCATCCACGTACACAGGAATCACCTGGACAAGGTACAGTTTATTTTACACAACACAACACAGATGAATGAATTAATAATATAAAATACGTAAAAACAAAATTCAAGTGTCTGTCTACGATTTAAAAATAACTTTTTCTCAAGTGCATTATCGTTACAAAAGCACAAACTTGTTTACAATTTTTGTCTGTCTGTATTTCTGTTTGTACGGGCTAATCTCATGAACGGCTGAACCTATTTAAATGGAAGATAGAGGAGCTTATATTTTTCATCCTGGAATTCCCACGGAATCAATATCTATACGGGAAAAACCGGGAAAACTATCAAGAACGAAGTCGCAGACAAAGCTAGTGTAAGAAATGAAATGACCTTGAGACAATGCACACACAGCAGGTCGCCCGACCTCGCGTGTTGCATGCGGAAGTGTCGTACGACAGCGCGGTGGGAAGACGCGCGAAAGTCGCAGGCTCCGGCCACGCAGCGGTAAGGTAGCTCGAGCGGCGCGTGGGACTTCTGCATGTGCGAGGCGAGGGACAGCACTGTTGCGAAACGAACCTGCGAATAATTACATTTTAAAGTCATCCGTGCTGCGAGCACTTGAAGTATGTCTTGATTCATCTTGACAACTTAACTTACTACAAACTACATCTTTTGAGCCAGTTACATGTTGATTGATGATACAGCGTCAGGAGGAAACCGATGCCTACACTTAAAGGGATGATGTAGTCCCTGGGACATAGTTTAACAAGAAAAGGCCTAGCAGACGTAAAATAAAGCATTTAAGACACGAGAAATTCTGTTGATGACGGCTTACGTGTCGGTCACGTTGCGCATGCTACTGAAATGCAAAATATCTGAGAAAATGTTCACTATCTCTGGGAATAGTCATGATCCAGTTTTTTAGTATTATATAAGAGAACGGGCAACTACACGAACGGTATCATAACGTGCATTACCTGCGCTAAAATAGGCTTCATTAGCCATGTAAGGGCAAAATATTGAGGTTTTTGCCCTACCTAACTGATTGAAGTCCTAAAGCCAAGACACTAGCCGAAAACGGCTAAGTTGGTTATAAGAGACCGGGTGAATTTCGCGAATAATTTTTGAAATAAATACTAAGATTATTTCAGATTACGTCTATACAAAAATCAATGAAGAATGTTTAGTCTTTGATGTGCAATACTAACCTCACAAATGAGGCATCCATACGTGAACAGATCCGGCGACTTAGTATCCGCAGGATGATTATGTTTAAGATGCAATTGCAATTCGCCGTCGGAAGCGAAGCGAGCGATACAATACACGCATTGCGAGACAAGCGCGTCATCTGGCGTGTTTGGTGCGATGGGCACTATGTGGGTGACGAGATGGTCCAGTAATGATATGTTCTCGTTGAACTCTTGGTGGCAGTTCGGACACTGTGGAGAAAAAACAAATTGATAATATATTTGAAGCTAGTAGGGATTGTTGCGCCCATAAAACTGTAGATTCTTTTCACTTTTTTGTATCTTTTTCATGCAAAAAATTCTAATTACCAAACTAGTATTCTTTTAGGCGTTGGTGGGCTATTGAAAAGATTTAATTCCTCTATTTTCCTTACCTGTTACAAGATACCTGAGTGAAGGAGGTCATTCATTTTGGGCCCAAAAGTCAAAAGTGCCGGGCAATGAAAATAAAGGTGTCACCACTATTGAGAAAATCAATCAGAGTATTTTTCAATATGGCACCAAGTCTCTAATCAACTACTTTGCAAATGATTTTGTAAGTAAAACCATTTAATTGTATAGAAAGCCAATTTTTCAACTCAAGAAATCTTTTGAAGTACCTAGTGGACTTAGTGCAATACTGAAAAATACTCGGATTGACATTCCCAGTACTGATGAGGCTTTTTTTTTAATTGGCCGGCACTTTTGACTTTTGGACCCAGCCTTATATAGAGCGTGAATGGCCTCCTTTTCCCCAATCTTAGCAAATATCCTGAAAATTATGATAAAACCATGAATTGTTAATTTTACCAAAATATACTCACATCGACAGCAATAGGAGTTTTCTCGCACGGCTTCTCCCCACCAATCTTGCCAAAGTAGTACTTCTCCATTGAAACCATTTCCTCAGGTTCTTTAGGCTTGGTTTCCTTCTTAATGCTCTTCAAAGGTATATCTAAGTCTGGATCATCGTCGATATAAGTGCGCGGTGCCTTGCGACGACCACGTGACGATGTGTCGTCCTTGTCTTTCTTAACCTTGGGCTTATCTTTGTCCTGCTCTTGCTTTATCTTTGTACGGCGGAGGGCGAGCGGCATCTGGCAATGAATTTGAATAATATAATAATAATGCTGGAATTTCACACAGCATCATCTAGCCCCAAACAAAGCAAAGCTTGTACTATGGGAACCAGATATCTGATATACTACTTTTATACTTTTTGTTTGTAAATACATACATACATATTATACATAGAAACACCCAGACCTGAGATAAATATCTGCAGATCATACAAACATTTATCCCGCGGCACTGCGTCTCAAGCGAGCTTTCACCCACTGCGCCACAGAGGACGTTTATCGAATATTGAAATAGAGATTGACCATTTAAGTGCCTTGACTTTCCAAAACATCGTAAAATGTATTTTAATACAATCTCTAAACGTGGAAGGAAAACAACGACAGGAAACCAGTTAGTATGCCAATAAGCGGTGGTGTTGCAACCTGTCACAAAATGCTAACTTCTGCAAGATGTGAGCAAGTTTTAAATATGTATGCACATATTATTATTATTATTATTTATTTATTTCAGATTATAATTATCAATCCATATAAAATTTAACACATTATTTTACACACACACTTATTACTACATACAGAATAATTAAGATTAGTCAGAAATATTAAAATTACATAAATAAATGAATTAATTAAGTAAGTACTTATTATAAAAACGTAAAACCTTGGTTGGACCCCATGTTGACAGATGTCAAAACAAAACTGTTGCTACAAAAAAGCGTTCTATGTACGAAATAGTACGAGTATTTAAAGATCGTTTCTCTAGGGACAGTTTTTTAGTTACACTTGGTCTAAACTCGGCTTATTTTCTTGTAATAAGCATCAGTATGTTTCTCTGACCGCCTAACTAAATTTATATGGAATGCTATCTAAGCAAGATGTGGGCATGTGTCAAATTGCATGTGCATTCCTCAGTTAAGTTGAAACTTGATCTTCTTATCTGGAGGAGAGTGCTGACTCTGCCTCAGTTTTTAACTTTTGCAGTAGTCCCTTTTTACATAATTTCCGTTTCCCTATTTTTACTCGCATGTGTTGTTTTTCCTAATATTTGAATTTGAAATATTTGGACGTCTAAAACCCAAACTAAGCCAACATACATACACAAAGTTTGTGTTTTTTTTTAAATAAAACCTTATTGTATTTTTACTTTACTTATTGTTATTATAATATATGAGGAATGAGGCAAAAGAATGAATGAATGAACACTTTAAAGTACACCAATTAATAACAAAACACAACATAAATAAAACACGTTCGATATTAGTACAATGGGCGGCCTTATCGCTGAAAGCGATTTCTTCCAGGCAACCTTTGGATGGAAAATAAACCAAAGAAGCATACAAAAAGGATGGTAGTGCACAGAAGCTGTGTGTCTTGCTTGCAGGATCGTAGCAAGTGGGGATCCGTGGTCTCTGCCTACCCCTTCGGGAAAGAGGCATGATTTTATGTATGTATGTATTGTTATTACCTCCTCTTCATCATCATCGTCAATGTACTGCGTCTTCTCCTTCCTTTTCCTCTTGGCGGGCGGCGGCGGCGAGGGCTCGCGTTTCTTGCGACCTCGCTTGCCGCGCGTCGACGGCTCTGCTTCCTCTTCTTGGCCCTTCTTCTAAATAGTTAAACATACTTTTAATATTAATGACCCTTCCTCTGACCAATGCTAATATTATAAATGTCTCTTATCTGAACAAGAAAACCATAAAAAAGCTAAATCGTGGAAGGTTTGTTGGTATGCACGTATTGCACCCTCAATATGTTTGTTACCTTTACGTGATAAGGTTGAAATGATTCGGATAAAATTTGTTATTGATTAATTTGAATGGGGAAAAGTGTTCCTCAGGCGAAATCTTATTTGAGCGACTATTTTTTCAAATAAGAACATGCGTTTTTCTTTTCAAAATAAACATTTAGTGCCCTAAAAGAATCTTCTACCAACTAAGATACAACATCATGCCTCCATGCGGTTAAACATTTTACCAACTCAGTTATTTTATGGGAGTACATCTCTATATATAAAAATGAATCCCTATATCCCTTGGTCACGCCATCACGCGTGAACGGCTGGACCGATTTCACAATTTTTTTTGTTGTGTTCCTTATTGTCAGGAGAAGGTTCTTATGACAGAAAATCTATCTCTATATTAATCATGGAGGGCGTGAAATAAGGGATGAAAGTTTGTATGGGGAGTTGGAAGTTCCAGTTAAAGGCAACTAGATGGCGTTGCTAACCTATGGCTGAGGTCGAGATGGCTCTATTATTGCATTTTTAAAAGTTTCAGAAGATTCTTGCAGATTTCAGTTATATTTAGATGTTTTCAAGTATGTTATTTTGCTGACGAACTCGCGGGTACCTGCTAGTACTAAAATAAAAATCCTTACCTTGCCAGTAGGATACTTCCAGTTCTTGAAAGGATTCGCAGCTATTTTGTTTAATCGTACAGTAATAACGTCTTTATTGTCCAATTTCGTTTGCTCCGCGATGTGAGCGACAATGTAATCGAACGCTTGCCCGGGCGACACGCCAAACCTAAAAGAGTAAGATTATTTATATTTATTAATTAATTATTTCTAGTGTAAACCACACTTAGATATTTCATTGAGAAAATGAAAAGTCTGAAAGTCTGAAAGTGAAATATTACAGATTTAGCTAAAAGCGACATCTCTCGTCATTAATTTGATTCTGAATGGAACTTCAGACAATGAGCACGAGTTCACTGAGCGGAACTTGAAGATGGCTATCGGTAGGCTAAAACCGAATATGAGCTTATTTTTATTTAATTTCATGCATAAGGGCAAAGTTATAATTTTCGAAGCACATCTAAATAAGCTCTGCTTAAACTTACTATAATGGTTACTATGATGACAAGACATTAGTCCGCCTGATAAGTTCAACCAGCACTGCGATTTATACTTCAGCGGAATGCATTCGCGACGAAACTATTCGGTGAAATTCGTTCAAAACTGACGTTGCCTGCGATTTGTTGCGGTCGGTTGAACAGCAGGACGGTTTCGTCGCGAAAGCGTTCGAAAATCGCTATGCTGGACAAAAAAAAAATAACAACTGTCCGAAACTCAGCAGTTATGAAAATTGCCTTAAGAAACAAAGTTCATAAGTACCTACGGATCAATTCCTGCACTGTGATTGGTTGCTGTCGGTTGAACAGCTGACCAATTCAGACACGAATGCGTTCCGCTGAAGTCTGTCACTAGGCTGGACAGGAAAATTTTACGTGCTGTCCGAAATAAACTCAGCAGTATTGAAACTTGCCATAAGAAACAAAGTTCATAAGTACCTGCTTTAAAAACAGCCCCCTTAGCATGACCACGCTATCTCCACGGTAGAACAGAGTAAAATAACAAAAGAGTTTAGACAAAAACATCTTTCCTACGACCGCAATAAAACTCAAAATCGTCTGAACGAAAATGTAATTTTCTAAGTGAGTGCTGAATGTCAACTTACTTCTCCCTCCAAACCAGTTCATCCAAGAACTGCTGTATAATCTGCCGCGAGAGCAGAGAGAGAGTATTCTGGAACATTCTCGGCACGATCCGTCTGAGGTACTCCATTATGTTACTGTTAGAGTTCTTCCCTTCCGTGTGAGAGGAAGATTGGTGCACGTTCTTGAAACCCATGTTTATTAGTGTGCCTGGGGAAAAACGGATGTTTTATATTGTTTTAAAGATTTTAAAATGCATCCCAAAAATCAAACCCATGCAGGACTTGAACCCACGACCTTCAGCTATCCATCCTGATGTTTTATCTACTGTTTAACACTAGGATGGCTTATTCCCAGAGGTCCATCCACGATTCGATGGCTTACATTCGTGAAGTTGATGAATTCATAAAAAAAAACCATTTAACCGTTTCCGACTCTTTCTTTTCTGCAAAGTAATTATTTTTTTATTTTTCTATTAGCTAAAATTATTGGTCTAACTAATCGTTTCTTTGCCACTGTAGATCATCCGTGATCATCGATAAAAATAAATAAACTTGACGTAAAGTAAAAGCAATTAAAAAGCATTAGGCCACCTTCATCCTATGTTTGTAAACATTGACAAATCAGTCGACATTTAGTCGCAGAAGCCATAAAGAAAAAATGAAGTGAAGTAGTCTATTTAAACTTACCTTTATCGACAGTGAGGTCAGTTAGGATCGTGGACGCGGGGTTCACCCACGCGTGAAGTGGCTCCAGAATCTTCTGGAAGCGTTTCTTGTAGTTCTTCTCGTGTTCCGCTAACGGCTCCACGGCACGAAGACGGATCTTAAGAATATAGACATAAATTATGCATTTCCCACACTTTAAGAGGAAATGTACTGAACAGATTTGGCTGTTTTTGTTATAAAATGTTAGTCAAAGATCGTTAATAGCCGCGTGCTGACTGAGCGAGCAGCTTCGGGCGTAACTTACTGAGGCGCCTTTGAGCATTGACAAAAACCGACAACACTCGGCTCGCGCCGCGGCATTCGGGCGAGGCAAAGCATGCGTTTGCCGAAGGCGAGACACGTCCTGCTGAGGATTTGCCGCGAGCGGCTGCCTCGTGAAACTGCTAGCTCAGTCAGCACGCGGCTATTCACTTTCTGGTTATTTTGTATGGACCAAATTGGCACAAATTGCCAAGAGTGGTGTGATAAAGAAGAGGCCGTGAGCCGTGTTGGTCGAATGGGGTTGTGCCTCGACTTTGGTCGTGGGTTCGAATCCCGGCAGTGCATCAATGGATTTTTCGTTTCGTAAAATTGCTATTTATAACACGAGCTCTTAACGATGAAGGAAAACATCGTGAGGAAACCCGCAGCTTCGTCAGCTCCACACGTATCGACGTCGTCTTTCCTGTGGGCGGCTGATTAAGTTGAGAGGATGGTTAAGGTGCTGGCCTATTCCATCTCAAACAATGTCCCAGGCACTACAGCGTCCCGTTAAGTGTAGGCATAGGTTGCCTCCTGACGCTGTATAAATCATCTAATATAGATGTAAAGGCCTAAGTTTTTATACTGAAGTGTTGTTGTTATTGAAATTCAACTTACGCATTTCTCCGAAGTATCCAAAACGCCCAAAACTTCAACCTTCACCTGCCTCTGCGTACCATCATGGCTGGTCGTTCCCAGTGAAATCACACCAACTTCCACCTTCTTCCCCGCTCCACCCATCAAGCCCAAATGCTGATGGATTGCTGAAGTGCATACCGCCCTCAGCCATGTGAAGAGTCCCTTTACATATAAGTTGTCGACCTTCACCCATTGTACAACATTCTGTACGTTGGTTTGACAGGCCCAATGGTAGACCAGTTTTAGTAAGACGCTTGGTGGGAAAGTGGCGCCTTCGAAGATAGAGCTTGAGAATACTGACACGAAACGAGTGGGGCAGCATTCGGAGATCCATACGTAACCACCAGAGTACGGGAACTTTGTTACGTCCGAGTACATTCCTGTGGATGAGTGGTGTTTTAGAAACTAACGCCAATGACATAGGTATGTATGATATGATACGATTAAATAAGTATGTAGAATTGTGATGTTGAACGGCTATTGTGCGTGTGATGTAATCGATTTTTAGGGTTCCGAATCCAAGGGGTAAAACGGGAACCCTATTACAGAGACTTCGCTGTCTGTCTGTCTGTCACCAGGCTGTATCTCATGATAGTTAGACAGTTGAAATCTTCAAGGATGTATTTATGTTGTTGCTATAACAACACACACTAAAAAACAGAATAAAATAATTATTTAAGGGATTTTTGATGGTACGGAACCCTTAGTGCACGAGTCCTACTCGCACTTGGTCTTTTTTTTTAATAGTGAGACTGATTTTTATCTTGAAATGTGCATAATTATCTCCTGAATAAGTGACTTGAATACATTTTAAGACTTCATTGGGTGATTAAAACTTTTAATAACTTACCAAGTTTCAACTTATTCCCTGGATGAATAAGACACCACTGCTCAGAGCGCACCAATCCATTTTGAATGAGCCATTCCGTGAACTTCATAGGTGTGTGCATGAGCACCGATTTCACCTTGCTGTCCAGAGCTGAACGGTCTGATGGTGGGGGAGCGTCCTTAGAACGGAGGTAAGGACGGGCAACTACCACCAGTGAAGGGAATGTTTTGCCTGAAAAAAATATTATTACAATTACTTACCCCCATTCGTTTTGGACTCATAAGCATTTGACAGGTCAGAATGACACTGACAGGATTTTTGTACCATTGCTTACTGACTGCTATGTGTCCAAATGTTATCCATTGCAGATCATAGGTGTATTTTAATTCACCTCATTATTATATTGATAATTACACAACCAATTTTATTAGATTGCAAAGCTAGCTGAGTCAATGTAGGTAACATTGCAATTTGTTTTGTAGTTTCCTATAACAAATCCGCCAGCTTTTCAAATTAATTAAAAACTCCCCAGTTCTTAGACCCTATTGGAGAAATAATTTAGTAAATGAGAGACCGGCATGTTCGATAATTGATCAAGGTCCCTAAATTAAAATAGATAAAAAAGTTCGTACACCAATGAAAGCTACAATGTTCAATACATACATACATACATAAAATCACGCCTCTTTCCCGAAGGGGTAGGCAGAGACCACGGATCTCCACTCACTCTCATTACATTCTTCATATATGCTCGCCGGTTTAGGGTACTTTTGACCTGGCCCTTCTCCAAAATGTCGCCAATTTGATCCAAGAAGTTCAATGTTCAATTTACGTTTAAAATACATGAACTAACCTTGAAGCTTGTTGAATGAAACCTCTCTTGAATCAGCCAGGTTCTTTGTACTAGCAGAACCATCTTCCTTAGTGAGATCAACAGTTGCAATCGTTTTGGCCGCAGATCCTGTCAGTAAGCCACCGATGGCTGTGGCTTCTGATGGACGCACATTTGTGACAACACTGTGTACATCTGTGGAAATAACATATATGCTATTACATTTAATAAACACACACACACAACTTTTTATTTTACCCTTCTGTAGGTTGTTGTAGGTAACATTTTGTTGAACAAGAAATTTCAAAGGATCATCATCATCATCATCATCATCAGCCTATGGCAGTCCACTGCTGGACATAGAAATTTCAAAGGATGGTGAACCATAATGCAAGGCTTTTTTTTCTTTTCTATTTATGTTTTGACTCTTAGTTTTGGGAACTATGTCAGTCCCATATGAGACTCTAATGTTTATTATTTATTCATAAGCATGGCTAAATAAAAGGGCAAACTTTAATTTGTGTGATTAGCACCTTACCCTTTACCTCTTACCCTCAATACTTAGCTTCTTTACACTACAAAGTACAAACAATGCCAGCGATTCATCAATTACATACAAATAACATAATACCTTTGCAAAAATTAAAAGAACTAAATTAACGAAAACTAAAGCTTTAATTGTCTTTAGTTACTATTATTATTTTTTTGACTGATTTATCACACCAACAACCTCAGTATTTCTTTAGTAAGCTGAGGATAACGTAGTGGGTTGTACATTTATTCATCCATTATCTTATTATAATCATCAGTAACATTTTTATGTATCAACTGTTTGTTGTCCCCAATAAAGTTAAATTAATTGGCAATAGTTAAAAATTCTCACTTGAAGGTGCGAGAGTCTTATCCTTGGTCTTGCCATCCTTATCTTTTTCTTTCTCCTTTTCTTTATGCTTATCTTTGTCCTTCTTCTTTTTCTTCTTGTGAGTCTCCGGTGAGTAGGATCTGTCTGGTGATGGAGAATATTCACGGTCTTCTTCACGAGCCTTGCGACGCCCTATACAGAAAAGATAAATTTCTTTGGTCGTTTTGTAGATCTCCACTCGTTCTACTCAACTGTCATCTCAAGGTATGTTGCATCCTATCTTGATCTGACAGTCAATTTCAAGATAATGTCATAAGGCAAGAATGAATGAAGGATGTTTTTAAGACCAAGCATACTGAAATGCATTTGGATGTGGAGTAGATAGATAGATAAATGATTTATTTGACACACATAACATTTCAACACAGACACAAAAACAAAGACAAGTAACAAGTAGGTAGGTGCATAAGTAAAAACAAACTAGAAAAAAGAAAAAATGAATGAACAAAATTGTTACAGTGCGTAACTAATACCACCTAATACGAGCAGTCGAGCACCTACATAGGTGGGTGCAATAGTGGTCTGTGTGCTGTCTGTGCATGCCCGAAGGCACAGAGTAATGCTGATTTTGAGTAAAAGTTTAGTTGAGGTAGATTACTACTAAAGATATGGGTGTTAGTGTACCAACAAAATAAAAACAAGTTCATGTCATGTCATAATATTACCTTTCTTGGCAGGCTTCTCTTTAGTTACAGACAATGATCGTGATCTGGATCTGATGATATCCGCACTCTGCCGTTCAAGGTCTTTGAGAACTGGTTGTCTAAAAATAGCAAATTAAAATTCGATTACATTAAATTCGTTTGAGGAAGGAGGCTTAAGTCCAGCAGTGGGCTATTATTTTGACATAAAATTCTAAGAACTTCCTCACACATATCAATGACCAAACATAAGAATCAGATTGTGAGCAGCAAGTAAAACCGCTTGAAGAACTAATATGACCCTTCAGTTTCTAAAAACAGAACCCATTTGTAAATAATGAAACTCACTTTCCAAGTAACTGGTAAGCCGTGAACTGATCACCATTGTATACGATTTGACCACCAGTATCCTTGACCATCTCATCCAGCTTGTTTTGAATACTCTTGTATTCTTCGTCTGCATACTTGTACGCCGCTAACTGAGCCTCCGAGAGTTCTTCCTCCCAACATTCTAATTCAAGTGTCGGTATATCAGGTCCGAAATACGATCTCTTGTATAAATCTGCCTCTATGATCTCCGCTTGAGGTGCAATTGGAGCAGCATCGTCGATTACAGCAACCTCCTGTGAAAACTGTAGGGGGTTAGTAAAAATAAAATGTAGCGGTAATTACTATTTCACACCGACTACTTACGTCGGTATCATCTTTGGGTTTCTTCAACTTCATTGTTGAGCGTCTAGAAACAATATGGAGTGACTTATTTCATTTACAGTACAGCGCTTTGGCCTCAAAAATAATAAAAACAAATGCGGCAACGCTATATCTATTCAAGAAAAGTACTCTGTGATCTATTCCCAAGCAAGCTGCCGCCACGGGTAGAATGTTCCCAATCAAAAGCGTGGACTTGTATATAATCTGTGCATGGCTCAGAAAATGATGTTTGACAACGAATGAGTCGCAATTTTGGGTCATGAACGATTGAGATCTATTGAATAAATGAGTGTGTTTGTTTGAAATAACCGTCTCTCTGTGCATTTGTTGTTATTGTGCTGAGCGAGGAGAAGTTTGCGTCGATTAATTTCCGCCTATTTCTGTTCCACATTAGCTGCAAATGTACGGTTTGTACCTTCAGTACGATGTATTATAAGTGCTGTGCTGTGCCAGGTTGCACCAATACGCGAGAGGACGCTTTATTACACAAATTCCCAGTGTGTAGTCAAAGACTCAAAAAGTGGCTCGATTGTATAAACAGTGATGCGTTGAGAAACAAGAGCTTGAACGAGATTTCAGGACTCCAAGTGTGCCACAGGCATTTTGAGGCCCGATTTGTGACTCCTAAATCACGACTTCTGAGCAATGCATATCCTACATTGTTCTTGGATTGCAATACAACTCCGCTGAACTCAACTGACGGTAAGTTTGTATTTGTAGTGTAAACGTAGCCGTTGGATTCAAACTATTTTGTGGTGATAAAATGTAACTATAATCAGTTGTCTCTCAATGTTTGTAAATACTGCATCATGGATTCTACTAGTTAGAAGTCAAGCCTTGAATACCTATCTCTTTTTATTTATTTATTGGTTTACAACAACTGTTACACTAATAATATTATAAAAGTGCTTAAGTATAGAATAAAACTAAGCGCACAGTTTTCTACAGTAAACACATCATGCTTATAACTAAGTGCTTATTTTATATTTTTAGTTAAAAATTAAGTTACACAAAAAATATTATGTGATTATATTTTTCACTCTCCTAGCATTACTATTCTCTCTTGTCAATATCTACAATTTGAAAAATTCATAAATCCTGATACTGCTTACAGCAGAGAGTGTGAATCCAGTTGCTGACCATCTGTATGCAAGAAAGGAGCACATAGATCACTCATACTGTAGAAAGGAGTGTTACAACACAGGTGAGAATAATAGGTTTTATACATGCAAGTTTTAAGAACAAATCAAATTGTAGTATTGTACATGAGTTTACAATAATGTTAATGGTTTTATGGGACTTCATACCAAGAAATGTCAATTTCCTACACAAATTGTAATGAACTAGACAATGAGAATACTTCTTCCAGATCCAGACCACTGATTTACCCTTAGTGTAGATAGTTTTATCAAAATCACTACTTCCTATTTCAGATGTACAAGTGCCATTATATTCATCCTTCGTATTCGGTATTAGTAACGTGAGAATTTATATGAACACTTGTAGTAGGCATAATTATTGTGTCTCTACTTCGTTGCACTGTTGTCAAAAGTAACTAAAAATAATGGCCACACCGGCTAGATGTGGCGTTATTTATTTTTTGCCTCCCTACCTTTGACCAGTTCCATCCTGTTCTTTTCATTCGCATTTTAGTGCTCAAAAAAATATTTTAACTTCGTAGTCATGCCGAAAAGAAAAAGTGAAGATAAATTAGATTTCATTTACAAAAAAGTTAAATTATTAGAAAAAGAAATTAAAAATCGACCGTCGAGACAACGCGGACCTAGGGCGTCGTCGTCGTCATCTTCAAGCAGGTCGTCATCCAGCTCTTCAACATGCTCATCACCCTGTGGAAGCATTCCAGCCGAAAACAGAAACAATAAGTAACAGCAACCATTCCTTTACAGTAACGAGTTTGTTCGTCTTTGTGATTTTTTCGCCGCATCCTACCCTCATGTTTTAGAAAATGTACCTGAATAGTCTTTGGGGCTATCTCACCACATTTTCGTAATTTATGCACCTGAATAGTCTGTGGGACTATTTCACCGCATACCTACAAATCGGCTCTTTGCCTAGTAGTCATAATGCACCTGAGTAGTCTTTGGGACTATATCGCCGCATACAATGACTGAACGCCGCATCTCTCGCACGCTTAATAATAAACTGACCTAAGTCAAAAAAGCTGTTTATTGGGAAATCGCAAAAAACGTTTCAACCATGGGGACCTAGTCTATATATTTACAAATAATGTAAATATTATGCAGTAAAATTACTTACTATTGAATTATACGAATAGTCATTGAACTAATAAACCATTATACAATGTTTTTTTTTTAATTAAATAAAGATTATAATATTATTTTTTTGTTTTAAAAATGGTCTCTTGTGTTAGGTCAGTTTATTATAAAAAGTGTTGAAAATAAATTAAAACTTAACAACCAAATTGATTTTATGCCTTTGTTCTATTCTATTTTAAAATGATTATTATGCGTTATTAGGTTATAAGTCTATGTACGAAAAATAAAATAAAACATTTACTATGTTTGAGACTTTTTATTATACTTATTAAATATTCAAAATTATTTTATTATACTAATTAAACTTCTAAATTAAAAACTAGAAAACAAAAATGACACCAAAACAAAAATAAACTTCTAAAGAGTAAAGATATTATCAAAAACTAATATTTTTTCTTAATTAGGAGGTAGGTACATTTCAGTCTGTAATTTAACAAAGAGATCCGATTTTTATTATTATAATTACTTACTTAGATTAATCAAAATAGCTACCTACTTATGTGATAGGTATATGACATGATTCAATGTGCTACAGTAGCACAAAATCACAGCACAGTATTATAATAATCTGCGTAAAAATTTGGTATCAAATTCTTCTCAATCAACTCCCGAAGATCTCTCTTCTTATTTTCACTGAGTTCTTGCTTGCCACTGTATGCATTAACTGGTCTTATTTCAGACAGTGGCAGCATTTTCTTTCGTTTATTTCGTAGGTTGACCTCTGCAAACTCTTCTTCTTTGTACGAATTCTTTACAAAAAAAGAAAAGGGTTCACTTTTCTTCACTTGTATAATTTTTATATCGTTCCATACCACATTTTGGCCATCAATGGTTTTGTTGAAGTTATATCCCCAGTCTTCTTGTAGTTTTTTTAAATCCCAAAACGATTCGAATGTCTGTTCATGCACATAGAACCTCTTGCCCGATTTTTTTGCATTTTTTATTATTGCTACGTATTGATGTGGAGTGTATATTGGTCCCGATTTAAGGTTTTTTTTTATTTCCTTTTCAATGAGACTGTGAACATTGTCACCCTCATTTTGGGTATGACCTTTGATCAGAAATTTATGTGTGATTGACTCTATATTCAGATGAGTCACGGCGTAAAGGTAGAGCGCAACTATGAATTTGTTCTTGTTTTGTCCGCAACAGTTGTCGGAATATAGTATTAGGTTAATTCTGGTACCATCTTCACAATCTGATGCAATCTTTTCAAATAGCTGGAGCAAACAAGAACCTACTTCATTGGCACCGCGCTTGGCATCAGTTTCGTTCCAAAAAAAACAATGCACATCACTGTATGAATCTTTGTTGTGGCCTTCAATCTTTTTGTCTAAAAGGGTGGCAGTGAAATTGAAGCTATTAAGCTTTGATTTATAATAGAACGCGGAGGTATCTCCTTTAGGTGATTGAAGAACAGCTTGTAGATCAAACACAATGACTTTGTTCTTATCATCAATTTTGCAACGGTCATCGTGTTTTTCTTGACGACTCAGCGATTTTTCCTCCAAGTGTCGTTCAAACTGTTCTTGAATTAAACTTTTCTGCTCGGGAGTTGAATTTCGGTATTGCAGGCAAAAGTCACATTGATCTTTCCGAGGGCAAAAAAACGATATGTTATATTGTTCAGTAAACACTTTATAAAAAGTGCAATATTTTCCGGCAATCTTGTTGTTTTCCACCTGAGATTTCTCAAAATCCTTGAAAAGTTCGACTATAGTTTTCCCTCCATCAATATATTCACGAGAAGATGTTTGTCTAGTGTAGTGAGATTCAATTCTTGGTATAGAATCAATGAAATTTTTAATATCTGTTAGTAGTGTTTCGTCAGTTCTTTTGTGATGAACGTGCCTTCCCCTCTGGTCTTCCTTCAAAAAGCCGCTTACTGTCTTCTCTTTTACTGTTCGTATAACACGATCGGATATATCTAATGTTCTCATAAAAAACGTTTTGCACACTCTGATCGACTTACCATCTACCACAAAATAGAATGCTTTGTTGCACTGGCGTGGCCGCATAGCGTTTGTATATTTGTATCTTGGCATTATATCGAACATACAAGTCATTATAAAAGATCTTTGGTAATCAAGTTTTCCTAGTTTCCAGTAGGCCTCAAAAATTTGTTGTCTTTGGGCAGAAGTAATTCTTTCAAAACATTTAAGTCTGCATTTTTCGGTACACGGTGGCTTTAATTCCCGCGGCTTTGCTATAGTATTTTTCTTCGTTTGATAGGCATTCCCACTATTTCTCAGTATTTTTGCTTTGACTTGCTTCCAAGTTTCTGGATTTCTCTTTCTTTTCCTGCCTTTCTTGCTTAATTCTGATTCTGCGCAACCATCTTCTGTCTCCATGGTAGCAGCCGCCAAACTGCTCTCTGCCTCTGGTAGAGTTGAAACCTCAACATTGTTTTCTGTCTCAACGATTACTGGGGCTGAGTTTTCATCATTGTCAGAGCTGTCAGAGCTGTCGGAAGAAGATCCTGATGAAGAAGATGAAGAACTGTTTGAACTGGACGATGATGTTTGGCAAGGACGAGTATAAACAGGTTTACATTTCTTTTTCTTTTTCTTTGATAGGCTTTTATCGTAAGTTGGATCTTGGTCGCTTAGGTCGACTTCACTTTCTTCAACATCCGTACTTGAACTTCCGTAAACGACACGATTTTTCTCTTGGATCTCATTTTCTGCAGTGCTAGGTTTAGTTAAGTTGGTTTCAGTTTGTTGAAAAAACTCCGTGGCATCTATGTAACGCTGATTTTCGGGCCTATTTGTGACATCTGCTAGCATCTGCAACAAACAACAATCACGATAAGAAAGTCTTAGTATAATGGTTAAGTGATAGCTCATTTACCATAGTACCTACCTACCTACATTTAACACGGACAAAATCATGGGAAACTGCAAGATCATTAAATTAGTACCTAATACCATACTCATAGGTAACGGAAAGCTAATACGACGCTTTCTAGTCAGGATAGTAGAATTGAAGGACGAAATAGCCGATGAAATTGAAGCCAAGCAGTAGAACGAGATAGGTTTACAATAAAAATATAATAAGTCATACTCACCACTACATCTAGTGGAGCTGACTTTTCTTCAACTTCGTTAGTCTGCACCTTATTTAGATGGTCACCACAAGCTGAATCCTCAACTATGCTGGTGATGTCTTCACTTAAATGACTATTTGGAGCTGTATTATTTTCAGCTACGTTAGTCAGGACCTTCTCACTAGCATTATCTTCATTTACTTCATTAACGCCAATCATCTGGACTAAATCCAATATTTTTTTAGATCTTGAAGAAGCCATCCTTAAAATAAAGATAATCATATAAAAAAAGTTGTTAAAAATGCCATAAATGAGTGACTGATATTTTAGTTAATACACATTAATCCGAGACAGTTGATAAATTCTTACATGATCTTTTGATAATACACAGACTTATTTCGAAATAAAAATCGAAATGTATCAATATTTTTATAAGAAAGTGACCTATATTACAATTACACCAAATGCATTTTCAAAACGAGATAAGTATTTTAAAGAACATAGACCTAACTCTTAAATTGGCAGTAAACATTTATGAAAATGGAACAGAATTTCAAAGTAAACAGTCTTATAACCTAAAACAACAGTAAAATTAATAGATTTTTTTGTAGTAAACTATTCTAACTAAAAATAGGTCATCGTTTTAATAATTTTCATAAACAACTTACCTCAGAATTTGCGGGTACACAAACCTAATAACTATTAAGACTCTTTTCTACTACACGATGACATGTTCACCTTGAGATAATCTGACGTATAGTGAGATACGTCACTGTCACGTTAACATTATTAACAAAATAACGCCAGAGTGAAAGAGACAGATGTTCTGTAACATCGGTAAAGCAGAGTAAATTTAAAGAGTTTTCAATGCCAGATCATAGAGGGCGCTTAAATAAGCCTAGGTATTGGAGTAACTCCATTCTGTCTTAAAACCTAATAGGTCAGTATATTATTAAGCGTGCGTCTTGTTGCAGCGGAGGAAATCACCACACAACCCGTCGTGCACGTGATTGACGATGCATCACCGACGCCCGATGTTGATGCGGAGCCTCTCGCCGATTCCATACCACAAGAAGAGATTGATACGAACTCTGAACTACTGGACATTTTGGGGACGGACCCATCGGTTACAGTCGAGTTTGGCCCTCAAATCAACAAGGAAGTTGCAAACAGGTTCGAACATATTTCAACAAATGGGTTAGACAAAGAAGTACGAAAAGAGCTTTTAGATAAGTACCTAGTACCTGAAAATTGCAAAAATATAGACGCTCCACAGCTAAACCCAGAACTGAAAGCTGCGGCTAACGAGCAAGCTATAAAACGAGATAAAGCTATTGAGCTAAAGCAAAAACAAATATCCGCTGGAATTTCCTGTTTAGGTAAAATTATTTCCAACCAGCTTAGCCTTCCAGAAAGAAACCACGATTTAGTAAAAGATCTGATGGACGTTAGTCGAATTCTTTGTGATGTGCAACATACAGAATCCACAACCAGGCGCAGCTTCGCGCTGTATTCAGTAAAAAAGGAAATAAAGGATCAGCTGACAACGACGAAAATCGATAAATTTTTGTTTGGCCATGATCTTTCCGAGAAACTTAAGGCGGCAAAAGCTGTTTCGAAGTCTAGCACAGACTTAAAAGTGGAAGTACCGAAGAAACCACAAAACCGTCAATCAGCAGCTGCCTTTCCATCTACGTCAAACAAGGGTTTAAACTGGGTGCGACTGCGTCGACACGCAGGCAACCGCCGCCGCGTCCAACACCGCACCATCAGCCGCCTGCCGCTCCGCATCGAGGGAACTCATCGCGCAACTACAATCGTCGGCCCAAGCAGTCACATCGTCGCTAGATCCGGTACGATATGCGGGTAGACTTACCCACTTTTATAGACAATGGTCTCTAATAACTCAAGATAATACTATTTTATCTTTGATAAAAGGGTATAAAATTGAATTTAATCAGGCGGTTTCTCAATCCTACCCGCCTTGTTCTAATAATATTACTGGCTCTGATATGATTGTTTTAGATGAAACATTAGAAAATCTATCGAATATTGGAGCAATTTTAGAATGTAGTCCTTGCTCAAATCAATATGTTTCTCGGGTATTCTTCGTACCAAAGCCCAACGGCAAAATGAGATTCATACTAAATCTTAAAAATTTGAATAAACACATAACTACACAACACTTTAAATTAGAAGATATAAGAACTTGTCTTAAACTGATATCCAATGATTGTTATATAGCAACACTTGACCTGAAAGACGCATATTTTCTAGTTAACATACATCCCGAATCACGTAAATACCTACGTTTCCACGTAAATGATAAATTGTATCAATTTAACGTACTTCCGTTCGGAATTTGCACCGCTCCATTTATCTTTACCAAGTTGATGAAACCAGTAATTAGGTTATTACGATCAAGTGGGTTTATTTCATCTATTTATTTAGATGATTTGTTTTTAACAGGCGCCTCTTATGATGAGTGTAAACTTAACGTTGAGTTTACGGAAAGTCTATTGAAATCATTAGGATTTATCATAAATGAAGAAAAAGTGTTAAAGTACCCTCAACATCCTGCAAATATCTAGGATTCATAATCGATACCCACAAATGGGAACTTCGCCTACCTCAAGAGAAAAGAGCTCGAATTAAAACAGAATTGATCAATATTAAAAAAACTGAAAAGTTGTAAAATTAGGGAATTTGCTCAGCTGATAGGGCTATTGATATCCGCATGCCCTGCCATTGAATATGGCTGGTTACATACAAAAGAGCTAGAACGCTGCAAATTTTTAAACTTAGGATATGATAACAATTATGAAAAAAATATGACATTACCCAAACATTTATTTTCGGATATAGATTGGTGGATAAATTCAATTGACCACTCCATACATAGGATCAGGAATGACAATTTTGTACTAGAAATTTATTCTGACGCTTCAACAACGGGCTGGGGCGCCGCTTGTAATGGGCAAAAGGCTAGTGGTCGCTGGTCTGACAGCGAAACCTTATTGCATATTAATAAACTTGAACTTTTAGCAGCTTTTTTCGCCTTGAAAATTTTTGCTAAGGATTACACAAATTGTCAAATATTATTAAGAATTGACAATACAACTGCGATTTGTTACATTAATCGTATGGGGGGCATCCAATACCCTCATTTATCTAAAATAGCTAAAGACATTTGGCACTGGTGTATGGCTCGTGGCATTTTTATAGTAGCTTCGTATATCAAATCCGCAGACAATATTGTTGCTTACAAAGAATCTAGACGAACCCACCCAGACGTAGAGTGGGAACTATCCAGTGTAGGATATCAGAAAATATTAGGAAATTTTCGAACCCCTCAAATTGACTTATTTGCCTCTCGCCTCAATAAGAAATGTGAGACTTACGTATCGTGGCACAGAGATCCTGATGCCTTTGCTTTAGACGCTTTTACCATAGACTGGTCCAATTTATTTTTCTATGCATTCCCTCCGGTAGCTATCATACTTAAAGTAATAAGAAAAATTATATCAGACAAAGCAGAAGGTATCATGGTTGTGCCTGATTGGCCTACTCAACCATAGTATCCGTTATTTTACCAACATTTAATAACTGACGTTATCACATTAAATTCTAATGATGTCTTCATTCCTCATTCTAGCAACCGGAATGTACAACAACACTGGTTGCCGGAGTGTTGTCCGGGAAGCGCTCCTACGACGCTGTGTCCCACAATCCGCGTTAGACATCATGTTGGCTTCACTCTCAGATAACACTTGGAAACAATACGATGTTTGCATTAAACGCTGGTATGTCTTTTGTATTAAAAATTCCATAGATTTATATCAACCTTCAGTTCCAATGGTAATTGATTTTTTGACCCAAATATATAATGAAGGTGGCCAATATGGAACAATAAACAGTCACAGATCAGCTATTGCATTGATTGTTGGAGATATTTTGGAGGATGATCGCCTCGCGAGGTTCTGCAAAGGTGTCTATAAGTTAAGGCCCCCTCAGCCAAGGTATAATACCACGTGGAATGCAAACGTCGTTTTAAATCATTTAGCATCAATGTATCCAAATGAAAGCTTATCACTGGAACAACATTCCAAAAAATGTATTACTCTCCTTGCGCTTGTAACGGCGGCGCATAGGGTACAAACTTTATCTAAGATATATGTTGATCAAATAGTTACAGTCGATAATAATATAGTTATTAAAATTACTGAACCTATTAAAACTTCTAAGTTAGGTACTAAACAACCTTCGTTACATTTACCTTTCTTTAACGAACGCCCTGAAATATGTCCTGCTAAAACGCTTTATTCTTATTTAGATAAGACTAAAGATATCAGGAAAACGAATAACCTTTTTATAAGTTTTCGCAAACCTTACAACTGTGTGTGTTCACAAACCCTCAGCCGATGGATTAAATCTGTACTTAAAGATAGTGGAATTGACGTCTCCATATTTACATCCCATAGTACACGCCATGCTTCAACATCCATGGCGCACAAACTTGGAGTCAGTCTTGATGTAATTCGACAAACTGCTGGATGGAGTGGCAATTCGACTACCTTTGCAAAGTTTTACAATAGACCAATTTTCAATAATGATGATAACATGATTCTAGCTAGATCAATACTGAGTTCCTCATGATTTTGTGAACTTTGGTACCTATTATTTCATAAAACCTTTATTTATACCTTAGTTATTACCTAATTATTTAGATGGTACTTAACTACTTTAATCTTTTTAAAAATAAAAGATTCTTGATTTATAATTACTTATAAATTGTTTTTACTTACCAATATTTCCTCGCATTTCTCTCAACATCTACAAGTGTTCATATAAATTCTCACGTTACTAATACCGAATACGAAGGATGAATATAATTAATGATTAAACGAACTTACCCTGTACGTGAAGTTCTATCATAATTATATGAAGCCTTCGTATGAAGGTATTAGTAACCCCACCCTCCCAGGTCCCGACAAGCTGCGGAAATATAGATTCACTCTAAACTAAATGAAAAGGACAGGATGGAACTGGTCAAAGGTAGGGAGGCAAAAAATAAATAACGCCACATCTAGCCAGTGTGGCCATTATTTTTAGTTACTTTTGACAACATTGCAACGAAGTAGAGACACAATTATGCCTACTACAAGTGTTCATATAAATTCTCACGTTACTAATACCTTCATACGAAGGCTTCATATAATTATGATAGAAGTTCACGTACAGGGTAAGTTCGTTTAATCATTAATCTTCATCTCAAGAAGAGCCACTGCCACCTCAAGATATTATGTCATTATCGCCTCAAGAAGTGCCATTATCGCCTCAAGAGGTGCCATTTTTGCCTCAAGTGGTGTCATTTTCGCCTCAAGAGGTGCTATTGTCGCCTCAAGAGGTGTTTTTTCTTAAAGGCACCGATACTGTAAGATTAGAAAACAGAGTGCTTACTGAAATGCAAAAAAAGCACATATTAAATATAAGAAAAAATTGAAGAAACAAAATAAATGAATCTTTGTACTTTCGTTGTTTTCTATCAACACAACACCTTCCTTCCCATAAGATAAGAACGAAAACAATAGGTAGGTAGGTACTACCCCAGCTAATATGGTAGAATGATCATTCTGCTCAGTGCAGTAAGTAAAAAACAAGAATGAAATAAAATTAAATGTCATACATCATTTTCTGATAGCCAATCAGGAGTAAGTTACTACTACATAGGCTGTAACACAAGTCTACACCAAAATGTTCCTGACATGTCTATCTGATTTATCTCTACCTAATCTGTGGCTGCCGCCATAACATACCACAGACAAGACAAGTAATAAATAAAATGTTATTTAATTCATTCACAATCATTCACAACTTAATAACAGGTTAAAAACAGACTCAAAATATCAACTGGTTAAGGCTTGATCATTGGCTTGATCGTCTGAACAACACCTAATATAGGTATTCTAGATCCTAGCAATAATTAGAGTGACTTTTGACACTAGAATGACGGATACAAACAATGCAATGCAAAGAAAAAAAAATTGTAGTTAATAGTTCGAGGAATACGAAATTGTTATAGCAAGTGTTTTTTTTTCAATTTTTCTCTATTTTACTACCACGGCAAGGATGGAAGCCGTGCCAAAATTGCCATTGATTAGTTTTGAGTTGAAAACAAGTCCAGAAAACACTCACTTTGGCCCAAAATTGAAACAGGTAAGTAGGTCTTGTAATCTTTGCGATAAAGTGTCTTTCACCATTTCTTTGTCTACGTTGAGGTTTGATGTTTTTGTAGTATATTGCTGAGGCCTATAGAGAAGACCCTGAGAGCTACATAAATGAGATACATCAGATGGAATGCCTGCGGTCGGTCGCCGTTCGACCGACCATGGATGAGGAGGGTCTCATTGGTCTAAACAAATACTTTTGCCAACTGCGTTCACTCCAAAGCCGATTTCCCATGGCGAAAGGTCAGCCGGCCGCCTGTTCGTTTGCGTGGTAAGTTAATCCTATTAGTCTATTGATTTACTACATCTGACTCTTGATTTTTAAACAAATGATTCATAGTTCCATAGGGACTAATTACTATTAATTTGCCTGTAAGTTATCTAATTGTCTTTGTTTCCATACCAAACTTTCCATTTCCATTTCTTTCCAACACTTATTTTTAGGAAAGATCTCTATGCCAGTATGAGCTGTTCTCTCCCAGACATAAGGTTTGAAATGGCTTGTATACTCTACAACATTGGTGCCTTACACACCTTCCTTGGTGCATCAGAGCCTCGCACAACTGCTGACAGCCTCAAAACAGCGTGTACCCACTATCAGAATGCAGCTTGGGCATTCCAATATTTGAAGGAACAGTACCCTCAGCCACCCGGAGTTGATGTGTCAACAGAAATCATGAGACTGCTGCAAAAGATTTGCTTTGCTCAAGCCCAGGAATGTATCTTAGAGAAAAGTATTCAGGATACTAGGAAACCCAGTGTTATTGGTAATCAAAATTTTTATTAGCATCTGTTCAGTTCAAGCAACAAGAAAAAACAAAACCACAATAACTATAAGGGTAGATATCATAAATAAATAAATAATGCTGGATATTTTTCACATAGCATCATCTAGCCCCAAACTAAGCAAAGCTTGTACTATGGGAACCAGATAACTGATATACTACTTATATACTTTTTGTTTGTAAATACCTACATACATTTTATACATAGAAACACCCAGACCCGAGACAAATATCTGTAGGTCATACAAACATTTGTCCCGCGGCGGGGATCGAACCCGCAACCTTCTACGTCGCAGGCGGACCTTCGCCCACTGCGCCACAGAGGTCGTCATAAATCTTTCTTGTTTTAGAGAATTCAAAATCCTTGCTGAGTTTTATTGCTGTGAAGTAACTAATAGTTTTCACCCAACTGTTTCTAGTTACTAGCAATACTGAAAGTTCGAAGCCATGTTTTATCTAACTATCATTACTTGAGTCATTGACCTCCTGACGCTGTATAAATCATCCTCATATAGATGTAAAGTTCTAAGTTTTTTTAATATTTTCCGCAGGTGCTGTGGCTACACAAGTTCTACTATTCTACAAGAATGCTCTAGCTGTGCTTGGACCATCGGCAGGCACAGACAACATTCATGAGATTATCGGCACCAAACTTTACAACTATTGGCATAGATATCTGTCATTCAAATCTTCGTATATTGGGTGCATTGTCTGCTTGTACCAGGGTGAGTGTATTTACATGTTTATCTTATCAATTGATAACACAACCATTGGTACTATTGTGAACAGACACTTTCCCAGACAGGAAAAAGCTGTTTTTCCTGTCTGGGAAAGTGTCTGTTCACTGTTCAAAAATATCTGTAGTTATTTACCGTTTGTCAAATATGAAACATTGACATCACATGATCACGCGCATTGACCAATCACAAAGCTCGAGAGGAGAAATTATTATCTCAAAATCCACTGGAGTAGGTATATGTAGCAAACTGTAAATTGAGGAAACAAAAAGTTTAAATATGACCTCACATTCATTGGTTTACTATGAAAACTATTCTATTAGTAATAATTCTGTTAATTTATGTTTTAAGATATGTAACACTGAGTTGTTAGAAGTTTCATCTTGTGTTTAAAATTCTATTATTTTGTAGGTATGAATGCCGAGGAGCAACAGAAGATGGGTGAACGCGTTGCTTTCTACCAACAAGCTGTTGATCGTCTTGCGGATGCAAGAAAACTAGCCAAGTATATTGAACCAGTCCAGGTCGCTCAGGAGGCATTGACCTTTACTAATGACGTGGTTGAAGGCAAGAGAAAGGCAGCTAAGAATGAGAATGAGTTCATATATCATGAAGAAGTACCAGATAAAGATTTGTTGGTAGAAATGAAGCCGGTTTGTCTGGTGAAGGCTATTCCGATCAATTTCAATGATCCTGAGGTATGTAGTTTCTTATGAATAAAACTATAAAACTTAGTGACCTATAAAATTTTGGATCTCAGAAAATGGTACCCTTTTTTAATATGAATGTACCGTTCCATGGCAATGCTCTAAGCAACTGAATACCATAACTGATATTCGATAAATTAAATATTACTTTATTATAACAAAAAGTATATAAATAGTTTATCAGTCATCTAGTACCCATAACACAAGCTCTGCTTACTTTGGGGCATCTAGCCCTAGATGATGTGTGAAAAGTCCAGCATAATTTATCCACAGCCCTATTTCAGCCACTCTGGCCATATGGGCCTCTCATTGTGCCATCCAACAGGTCCGTGATTTTGTAAATCTTGTCAGTTTTGTATATTTGATTCAAAAATCGTTAGATTAATTTCCAAAAAATAATTTTACATAAATGAAATTTTATAGATATCGGGTCCAGATGTGTTTGCGCGCTTGGTCCCAATCTGCGCGCACGAGGCTTCTTCCATGTATTCTGAAGAGAAGGCCAAGATACTCCGACATATTGTCACTCAGGCCGAGTCTAAGAATACAGAGCTTACCGAGTTTATGTCCTCACTGCAGTTGGATCAATTAGAGATCATTGATTCTGATCACAAGTAAGTAACTGAATCATGATTTTATAACTAAAGTGGGGTAGATTATCTTAGATAATTAGGCAGCTATGGTTTGTTGAAGATATCTTACACCGGTATTCATAAACAATACTTGTCCCAGTAAATAGCAATACTATGCAAAGTGAGGCATTTGTTAGTGCAAATCGGTACTCCAGTATCATCAATGAATAAGTAGGTTTTTGGGACCCTGTGCGTCTGCGCGCACTGTGAGACCTCATAGTAATGTTTGTGATACCGGTGTTAATGTGGTATTCAAGGACACTACCAAACCCATATTTTGTCACATGCCCATATTCTGCAGAAGTTTGCAGTTTGTTCAGGAAGGAACAGGAGTAGAAACACCTAGTTTTAAGACGTTTCAAAGTGATCCCAGCGGTCCTACTGAATAAATGCTTTTTGACTTTGACTTTGACTGTTCCGTTTTTTTTTCTAATGTGGTCTCTTTTACTACGCGCTGTGTTGGTCGTGGGTTTGTGCCTCGACTTTCATTCCGAAGGTCGTGGGTTCGAATCCCGGCCGTGCACCAATGGATTTTTCGTTTCGTGAAATTTAGAATTATGCGCTTTAACACGAGCTCTTAACGGTGAAGGAAAACATCGTGAGGAAACTCGCTGCTTAGTCAGCTCCACACGCATTGACGTCGTCTTTCCTGTGGTCCAGGCTGATTAAGCTGAGAGCCTATTCCATCTCAAAACAATGTCCCAGACACTACAGCGTCCCGTTGAGTGTAGGCATGGAATGCCTCCTGTATAAATCATCTAATATAGATGTAAAGGCCTAAGTTTTTTTTGTTCCGTATCTCATTCTATTCCTACCTGTTATTTTGTGTTCCTGTTGTGTTTCTTTTGTGTACAATAAAGTGTTTATCTATCTATCTCTTTCCAATGTGGTCTCTTTTACTCCATTGCAATATACCGAGTTAGATTAAAGAGAAGGTCCCTTTAATCTGACTTGTGTAATAAAGACTTGGTCTAACTAAGCCATGACGGAGGCAAAAAAACTCCGTCACTAGAGTTGGCCACTAACTCTACGATTTGTTGTTAATTCTTGGTCTTTCCCTTCCTAATCTTCATGCCAGCTTATTAGAATAATTGTTTGTTTTTTTTAGAATCCCGCAAGAAATAGTTGACAGATGTGCGGCCATGAACGCCAAAGCGGAGATCATACAAACGCTAGTTGACTCCATGAATAATCTGGCTGAGATCATCAGTGACGTGGAACATTCCCTGTCTGAAGTTAAAACTCTTATCCAGGTGAATAATGTCATATACGAAACTTCATGATGTAATGAATGTAATGTGCCTCTTGAAAACGTGAGACCATGCAGCATCATCAAATCATTCAAAATATTACAAAAATCATTTTACATGACTCACAAAAACTTAGAGCCATGCCGGAGGCCTTAAGGCGGCCCAAAAACTCCGTCACTAGAGTTGGCCAGTTCATCCCTTAAACACAAATAACTTAAAATTTCAGGAAGAAACAATGAAAGAGAAAGAATACCAAAAGTCGATGGGTCCCCGCCCGCCATCTATCGTCCAAACCGAGCTATCTCGCGAGTACCACAAGTACCTCGAAGCTCACACACGCACTAACGAGAGTAACCAAGTACTGCATAAAGCTATGACGCTGCATATCGCCAATTTGAAACTGTTGGCCTTACCGTTGGATGAACTGCAGAGTAAAATACCTAGCATTGATAATATTGGTGAGTCTGTCTTTGCTATAAAAATACACATACGAGTATAATATATATATTATACATAGAAACACCCAGACCCGAGATAAATATCTGCAGATCATACAAACATTTATCCCGCGGCGGGGATCGAACCCGCAACCTTCTGCGTCTCAAGCGAGCTTTCACCTACTGCGCCACAGAGGTCGTCTAATTAGAAGTATACTATAGCAAAAAGTAGTTTGGAGTTGTTTTATGAAGGTGTGTTTCATAACAAGCTAGAGACGAGTGTAACTTGATTTTGAATTGTAATTAAGTCGCTATGTTTACTCTATTTATGAAACACACTGGCAAGTCTTTAGGGGACAAAACTACTGAAAAAGGAAGAGCTTATAAGAATAAGTTCTTGCTTCTAAAGTAGTTTTGTCTTTAATTCTTGAAAACATAAGTAATCCCCAATATTATTCTACTACAGAAGGCTTAGACCGTGACACAATGGCGGAGATGCGACGCGTGGTCGGCAAAGCTCGAGAAATGCAACTACAGCGTGATACGCTCATACAGAACTTGAGGGAAGATATCACCAATGATGACATTACTTCGCAACTTCTCGCGCGTAGCTCGGAGCCATCCGAGGAGATATTCAAACAGGAGCTTGAGAAACATACGCCGAAGGTAAACTAGAGTAGCTTTCGTTTTGGATCGCGTGAGACCAGTTTTTAATAGTCTACTAGCTGCGCTCCCGCAGTGTGACCCGCGGTCCCTTGGGATCTGTTCATTTTTTCGGGATAAAAAGTAGCATAGGTCCTTCCCGGATACAAACTTTAACCATGCCTTTCAGCCTAATTTATTCAGCAGTTTGGGCGTGAAAGGGTAACAAACAGACAGACAGACAGACAGAGAGAATTTTTTTTTCACATTTATGATAGTATTAACCCAGACCATAAATAGTAGTATTAGTATGGATGGACGGATATGGATGGATAGTATGGAAGTATGGAGGCTACCATCTACGTCTATTAATCTAAATCTGTTCATTGGTTGATGCATGATTGAAACACAAACTCACTAACTTTCAGATTTAGGTATCATATCATATCACTAGCTCCCGCCCGCAGTTTCGCTCGCATGTAACAAACATTTTGTATAGCCTTTATGCTATAGAATACATCTCATCAGTACAAACTTACAGATTTTTAATAGAAAGAAAGAAAACGTTTTTTTTTTTCAGACATTAATCAATGTCTGTGCCTTACATCCGAATTCATCATACATTCATGTTCACAAACTTCGTTTATAACATTGTAGGAAGGTTGCGTAAGATCTAAACCGTCTTAGGCTCAATGCACATTGAATTGGCAGCGAGGCGACGATCAGTTTTAATAACAAGACATTGTCAACCTTAAGCACAATGTTATAAGATTTAATGTCGAGCAACCGCGCGAGCGTTTCTATATCTTGTAGCATTGTTCTTAAGGTTTATAATGTCTTGTAATTAAAAATGATCGTCGCGTCGCCAATTCAATGTAGATTGAGCATTATTATAAGAAAATGAACCGAGTTTAGACTAAGACTAACTAAAAAGCTGTCCCTAGAAGGATCTTTATATACTCGTATATAGAACACTTTTTTTTGGTAACAGTTTTGTTTTGACATGTGTCATGGGGTTCAACTAAGGTTTAACGTTTATGTAAATTTACAGGTGAAGATAATAGAGCAGAACTTGGTAGCGCAAGAGAATATAATCAACAAGTTGACATCTTTGTACGCGTCGTACGGAGAATCGCGGAGATTGCTCACAGATGTGCTTAGGAAGCGAGATGGACTTATCAATGGTGAGATTTCATTTTAATAAAAAATACTGGACAAGTGCGAGTTGGACTCGCCCACTGAGGGTTCCGTACAAAGGACTAAGTCATATGTATATATAATAATGATTATATTATTGCCTATAAAAATTGTTTACATTCATTCAAAATAAATATTTATTTGAGAAATGAAAAGTCCTATCAAAATTTTCGATTCCGACGGGATTCGAACCCGCAACGATCAGACGATCCTCCTAAAGCCGGAGTTCCTTACCATTCGTCTACAGAATCCATGTCATAAGACTTCATTTCTCAATGAAATACCTAAGATAAATTATAAATATTTCTTCTTTCCAGCTCTGATAACATCATACGACGCGTACGAAGAGCTCCTAGCTAAGTCACAAAAAGGACTAGATTTCTATAAGAAGATGTTACATAGTGTGAACCAATTGCTCACTCGGCTAAAAGGAACTTGCCAAGTGCAAGAAGAAGAAAGGTCGCAGTTACTTGCTAAGAATACTAAACGTAAGTTGTGTTAATAGTAGACTTTGGCTTTCTGTAATCCATACTATCCATATTAATATTATAAATGTGAAAGTAACTCTGTCTGTTTGTTACGCTGTCACGCCCAAACCGCATTTGACATAGTTAAAGGTTGTATCCCAGGGAAGGACATAGGCTACCTTCTATCCCGAAAAAATGATAAAATCCCGAGGGATCGCGGGTCACACCGCGGGAGCGCAGCTAGTGAGAAATAAGAGAAGGGCATGAATCACATGAATGTATGGAGCTCTAAAAAACCAGCCAAGTGCGAGTCGGACTCGCGCACGAAGGGTTCCGTACCGTTATCTATAAAAATGGCATGGCAATGTATGGGAGCCCCCTTCAATATTTATTTTATTCCGTTTTTTAGTATTTGTTGTTATAGCGCCAACAGAAATACATCATCTGTGAAAATTTCAACTGTCTAACTATCACGGGTCATAAGATACAGCCTAGTGACAAACGGACGGACAGACAGACAGCAAATTCTCAGTAATAGGGGTCCCGTTTTACCCTTTGGGTACGTAATAGGTAATATTATAGGTAATTCTTAAGCCTTTAATAAGAGTGTCCTATAAAGAAAAGTAAGATGTACTAAATATAAGTCGATTTCTGCATACAAAAAATAATAGGAAACAGTATTAGCTCTATCGTCTACCCACACTATCAAAACTCTATGGGCGTTTGATTGAGTTTTGATTGAAATTGCTCATTCTCCTTTGATGTTATTTTACGAGGAAAAAGCTAGTCCTGTTTATCAATAATTGTCCAAGAGTTTATCAATAATATTTTGTTCACAGCATCTACGCCAACGCCATCTATCGTGCCAAAAGCGTCAGACATCGCGTCAATGCCATCTAGCGGAGCGCCGCTCAAACTGAAGGATTACTTGCCATACATGAAGAATAGGTCGAGAGGGGCTACTCCACAGGGTATGTTCATATCAACACTAATATTATAAAGAGGAAAGATTTGTTTGTTTGTTTGATTTGAATAGGCTCCGAAACTACTGCACCGATTTGAAAACTTCTGTCACCATTAGAATCCTACGTTATTCCTGATGAACATCCATACTATCCATACTATATACTATATCCATACTATCCATACTATATACTATACTAGCTGACCCGCGCAACTTCGTCTGCGCATTATTAGGATTCAAGTGCAGGAGTGTTACCTAAAGTTTATTTACACTGTGTTTGAAGTGAATAAAAAGAAATCAAATTTTCCATACTAACTTTAACACCCTGTAAAACATCCATATGGGTTGATTTTTTTTAATTAGATAAGCATATATTCAAGTAAAAAAGCTAAAGCATCTACGTTCCAAATTTCATTACAATCGGTTAAGTCACGTCTATGAAACTGCCTATTTTAATTTCCAAAACGCTAAATGATCTGTATTCTTGATCTCGCAACGCTACCTAGTTGTGAAAATGAAAAATATAGATGGCGTTGCTAGCATTGCTAATCAACGCCAAGGAAAAATATTTTATTTTCTAGCTGGTACCCGCGATTTCGTCAGTAAAATAACATAAGTTGAAAACCTATAAAAATTATCGAAAAGTCTAAGCAAAAATCTCCAATAGCTTTCAAAACTCAAAATTATCGTATCTCGACCTCCGCTATAGTAGAAACGCCACCTAGGAGAAAAAAAGTAAAAAGCAGTTTTGACCTCGGTGATATAGATGGCGTTCGAACCAAAGCCTAAGAAAAAGTATTTTAATATACCAAAAAAATCTTAATTTCGTATGTATTGATGAGTGGAAATATACATGTTACATGTTTTTCATTAATTTAAAAATCATTTATCATGCAAAATGAGAAAAAAAACAAAAAAATCTGCAATGCAACAACAGAGCAAAAAGTGGCGGTCACCCATCATCTTTATGACCTCGCCCAGCGTCGCTCAACTTTTTTCCCTATACAAACTTGCAACCCTTATTTTCACGCCCCCTTATAAATATTTAAAGAAAAAAGTAGCCTATGTCCGTCCCTGGGGTATAATCTTTATCCATGCCAAATTTCAGCTTAATCTGTTTAGCGGTTTGGGCGTGAAAGCGTAACAAACAGACAGACAGACAGACAGACAGAGTTACTTTCAGATTTATAATATTAGTATGGAAGTATGGATTTAACAAATATTTAATAAAATAACATGGCGGTCCCGGAGCGGGATGTATGATCCTTTAAAGTTTAGAGGTTAATATGTAGGTAAGGTCTAAGGTAGGTAGGGGAGTATTGGGCAGTAAGGCAGGTTTGGACACAACCGGCAAACTCCCGTGTTATGCCGGCCATACACCATCATGTCAATCCACCCCCAAAAATAGTCAATTCTAACTGATCAAATTCCGATTTGACGATAGGCATGATGGTTTCTGGCCGACATGACACGGGGGTGTCCAAACCTCCCTACTGCCCAATGCTACCTCCCATATATATTTAATTGATATAGGTATTACCACTCCCTTCCATTCATTCTATAGTTCCCAGACACTTTTTAAACTATCATGGTTTTCAACATTTTTAACACAGTTAACGGGATATTTACCATTATTTAATGTTTTTTGAGTTTCCCGATATTTCGGCGCAGTTGCATACGCCATGATCAATAGTATCTATGGTATTAATCATGGTTAATATCCCGTTACCTGTGTTAAAAATCCCAGACACTTGTCCTACCGTACTAACTGATATTTATTCTGTGGTCGCGATGTATCTTACATTTTTAAACTCATGATAACTTTTGAATAAAATGTCCGATTTCAATCATTCAAAAAGTAATCGACGGGTACTGAAACAGCCTTTACTACGAAGGAATTTATTTGGATAAGAATAAATACCAAAATAAGAATAACGTGGACTGCTTTTGGTCGGCATTTTTATTCTCTTTTTAAATTATAAATGTTGTTATTCTGACACAACCACAATAGTTGGACATATGCTATCGCTGACTTTTTTGTAGATATTGATACGTTCTTTAATATTGTAGAACATTTTTTTGTTCTATCATCAATAGTTTTCGCAGCGCACGCGATATGAAGAATTTTATGTTCAAAATTTTTACACCTTTGGTTACATTATTGCAATTTTCATAAGGATCTCTAATTTTTTTGAAAATAATTTATAGCCTATGTTCATCACAGATAATGTAGGATTCTAATGGTGAAAGAATTTTTCAAATCGGTCCAGTAGTTTCGGAGCCTATTCAATTCAAACAAACAAACAAACAAACAAACAAACAAACAAACAAACAAATGTTTCCTCTTTATAATATTAGTGTAGATATACTATAATATTATAAATGTGAAAGTAACTCTGTCTGTCTGTCTGTCTGTCTGTCTGTCTGTCTGTCTGTCTGTTTGTTACGCTTTCACGCCCAAACCGCTGAATAGATTAAGCTGAAATTTGGCATAGTTAAAGGTTGTATCCCAGGGAAGGACATAGGCTACCTTTCATCCCGAAAAAATGAAAAAATCCCGGGGGACCGCGGGTCACACCGTAGGAGCGCAGCTAGTAGGTTATATTTTATCCCGGGAAAGTGAAGTTTTCCCTAGGGACCGCGGGTAGCACCGCGACACACAGCTAGTCTATTACTAAACTTTGAGAACTTTATCAGAATGGTTCACTCGAGTGAATGCTTAATTCTTTCATTTTGTGTTCAGACATTTAATTTCGAGTGAGAGGTGCAGAGTGAATAGCAAAAATAAACGAAAAATGAACCGTCTCCCACCTTTAGGGAGGTTTGGCTGACAGTGAGGCGAAATAGACTGAAAATATTGGTCGCGAAGGAACAGGAGTAGAATCACCTAGTTTTAAGACGTTTCAAAGTGATCCCAGCGGTCCTACTGAATAAATGCTTTTTGACTTTGACTTTGACAATATGTTTATTGACACTAGCTACTGCCCGCAACTTAGCTCGTGTAGTACCAACATTTTAAAGAGCCTACATGCTATTCCAGGCTACAATCTACCTGCATAAGTCTGTGTGTAAGTCTGGGGGGTTATTCGCGTTCGTTTGATGAATATTCGGATGCTTCTTACTACGAGCTACATTGTATTCGGTCGATAAGATCAACGTTAAAACACGGTCCTAACCTAGGACCAAATATTCCAAACCGAAAAATTGGCCCTTGAAGTCAGATCGATGTAAGAAACATCCGAATATTCATCAAACGAACGAAAATAAGAACGGGAATTCGGCCCCTGTTCACTGGTTAAGGCGTGATTAAAACATACTCTCAAATATTCAGATTTATAATATTAGCAGGATTAAGAAAGAAACAGAAACAGGTTCACGACTACCCAAGGTGCGGTAGACATTCTCTCAGATCTTACTTATTCCAGATCCTTTGAAAATGTCTAAGGGGGGTAGTCAGAGGCATGTCCAAACACATAAGATACGTGCCCACATCTTGCAGAAGTATTCATTAGCAGGATTAGTAGGCTATTTAACTCGTCTCGTTTATATCGCATGTGTAACCAATTTGTTATTTTCAGCAATGGAACCCATACCATCGGATGGATACTACCCTGAATCTATTTATCCCACGGGCGCTCGACCGGCACCGCTTGGCTCTGAAGGTAAAAATTGTATACTTATACTACTACTACTGAATAAATAATTTTTCACATTGACTTTGATAGTGTTAGATATGGAAAAATAGCGTACAGTACGCACAACCGATCTTTAGCTCTCTGAAGTTAGGTGAACTAAACGATTGCGCAGGTTTGGTAGAGTAAGCGAGATAGCGCGATGCAACAAACTAAGCGAGTGAGCGTGGCAGCTATAACTTAGGCCTTTACATCTATATTAGATGATTTATACAGCGTCAGGAGGCAATCCATGCCTACACTTAACGGGACGCTGTAGTACCTGGGACATTGAGATAGAATAGGCTTGCCCAGCACCTAAACCATCCTCTCAGCTTAATCGGCCTGGCCCATAGGAAAAACGACGTCAATACGTGTGGAGCTGACTAAGCTATACAAGTCATCAAGAATGGGTTCTGCTTACCTACTTCAGAGAGCTAAAGATTGGTTGTGCGTACTGTACGTCAGATATTAATCTAAGTTAATTTCAAGCTACTGTATTAAAAAAATAATAGTTTCTTTTAATTTTAGAAATGAAAAGTTTACTGCAATCTCTCGCTTTACCTTCAAACTCTTGTTACAGCGACAGACATGCCAATGCAACTACCCGACGGGGTAATGCCCCAAAACCCGTACGATAACTACGCAACACCGTACGCACCCGATTCTGACCCTTACATCGCACAGAATAACTACACTTATCCCGCGACAAGCAAGTTCGATAAAGAAGAACATGGATACTCATCGCCTTACATTCCTCAACAATTCTCCGCGCACATGTCCGATCCATCACAACAATGTTATTCCAATCCGTATTACTCCGCGACACATAATAACACGACTATTGTAACTGATTCGCAACTCTCCATGTATAACCCAGCTGGTAACCAATACAGCCAAAATCAAGCGAATCAATTCACTAATATGAGCCAAGCGAATATGAACCCTAATCAGTTCCAGTATGATCAGTATTCGCAGAGCACTAGTACGGCTAATCCGATTCCTGACGTTGTGCCGCCGTACAAAAGTGATTTGAGCACGAGTTTCTCGCAAATGCACGTTTCTGCTCCAAAATCGGAGCCTACAGCTAATTTCGGTCAGGATTACACCCAAACGTACTTCAGTGTTCAATATCCTCAGGCGACTACACCCAACTATGCTACGTATACGCCATCTATGAACACTTCCTCGAATACCAATATGGCGCCATCGCAAACGCCATCTGATTATAATTCATTGAACTATCCATATAGTAGTGATTCGAAGAATCCTAACGTGGTTAATCCTAACATGGGCAATCCTAACATGACTCAACACTATAGCTCCGATTCTTCTCAGTATGGACAGATGGCCAATCCCAACATGGCTAATCCCAACATGGCTAATCCAAACATGGCTAATCCAAATATGCCCAACCAGAACATGGTCAATCCAAACATGGCTAATTCCAACATGGCTAACCCGAACATGGCCAATCCAAATATGGCTAATCTGAACATTGCCAATCCAAACATAGCCAATCCCAACATATCTAATTCGAACATGGCCCATCCGAATATGGCTAATCCGAACATGACTAATCAGAATATGGCCAATCCAAACATGGCCAATTCCAATATGGCAAATCCCAACATTGCTAATCCAAACATGGCTAATCCAAACATAGCTAATCCCAACATGCCGAACTCGAATATGACCAACCCCAGCCAGTCCAATCCAAATATGGCTTATCCCATTTTGAGCAATCCAAACGTGGTCAATCCATACAGCGATTCTTCTCAATACGGACAAACAAACATTCCAAACTCAAATCCATACGCATCAGAGCCTCAGTACATATCGACTAGTTCATACACAAATATGTCTCAAGGGTACCCTATGTACACAAACGCGGACAGCACTGTTACTTCAACTACAAATGTAACCACACAGCCGACATTCGCTGAGGAAACTTACGTCAACCCTGCGCTATCCCACCTCGATGAAATCGACAAGCCTATAAAGTCCCACGTGAGCGGACAAGCCTTATCCTCCCTTGTCTTCAAGCAATACCAGAACTATGGAGCACCGAGCTCTCAAAAGGAAAACTATCAGCCGACCAATGCGTATGATTACTCCGACCAAGCAAATGTGAACTACAGCCAGGGATACCAAAATCATCCGGGTTATACATTCAACAGCGCTTCGGGGGCTTACGACTACAGCTACGGATCTCAAAACGCGTACACAACTAATACTTACGATGCAAATCAAGGGAATACGAATCTTCAGTCGGAAAAAGGACCTAATGTACCTGCAAATAGTGTTTATACAAACGCAGGCTCCCACGGTACGCTGCAATCGCCGTCCGAAACGCCGCAAAGTGCAGATACTGCAGGCAATAATCAGATCTATTACAATACGCCGTACGGCTATATTACCAACACGAATCAATCGCAAGAAATGGCCCAGAGTCAAGTGTCTACGAACTACGGAGCTAATGTAAACCAGTCTACTTATATGCAGTCGGGAGGAAATAATACTAACACAACCAATACTAGCTATCAAGGTGAGGTGGACTTGCTATCATAATATGAATAATCTGACGTAATAGTCAATTTTATACAATATTATTGTGATACATTTATTAGAATAAAGTAGTTTGAACTGACAAAATCTTTTATTATATTTTCCGTTTCAGTAACACCAACAGAAAATGTTGAAGCAAAGTTTGATCAAAATGCTCATCCTCATTCTTACCAAGACCAAAACCAGACATTGAATAATCAACCTTCCGTGCCTGGACATAGTGTTCAAAACCCAGAATCTTACCCTGGCTATAGTCACAATGAACGTCACCCTCAACACCTTGTGAGCCAACCATCAAACATTCCATCCAACGTTGATCAAGTCCAAACCCCTGAACCGACCAATCAAAATCCAGTCGCTATAAACCAAAATAAACAAATCACTGAAGAAAAACCACCTAAAGCACCAGAAAAACCAGAAATAGAACCCGATAAACCATCTGAAACCCAACCAGAACCAACACCCGAACCATCAGTCTTCGATCTTTTATCTGACATCGATTTCACGGTCGAAACCAAAACCCTCATGCCAGAAATCAAAGTGCCACAAATATCGGAAAGTGCTATCAAAAAACCGGTACAACGATTAGAACCGGTTAAGAAACCGGTTATTAAAGAAGAGGTGTTAGAAAGACCGGCGAAGAAGGATATATTCTCTGATCCGAGTTTACTGAATCAGTTTACGCAGGAAGTGAAAAGTTTACAGAGACTGACAGAAACTTTGACGAACAAAGCTGGATCGGGCTTGACAGTTTTGGATTCAAAGTGGAAGACATTCCAGGACTTACAAGTGAGTAACATTTTCATTCAAAGCTGTATAGTGTGCTTCTGCCCTCGGATTCGCTCGCGTCGGACCAACATTTAACAAAAAACCAGCAATTTGTTTTTTGATAGCGATTAACGTAACTTACTTTGTCTCTATTGTATCTTCTTTTCTTTAGTTTTTGTTTTAGATTTTCTTATTGTTATTTTCTGCCGTCCACAGCACTAAGTAAAACATACCTACTTATTTGTGAAAATTTATAATTGGCCTTCCATATTAATATGTATCCATTACGTATTGTTATATAAACTAGTTGTCGTAAGCTGTAAATTTTCCTAAAATTTATAAAATAAATAAATAAAACCATTCAATAATAATATGCTATTCCAGTCCACAATCTACAGCTACTCCAAGTTTCATCGAAATCTGTTCACCTAAAGCTTCAGACAATATTTTTTCTTACCACTTGTCAAAGGTAATTGTTTCAGTAATAGGAAACTCCATTCTCCATATAAAATGAAATTTGTATGAGCCTACAAAGTTACCCTAACGCGTTGCCTGCCACTTTCTGCGGCGCCAAGACTTTCAAAGCCATTTCGAACGTTTTAAAAAGATTCTGGATAAATGTTTAATTTATATGTGTTTTACAGAACAAAGAAAATATGAGCCGATCTAAAACAATCGCTATGCAGCACACAACTGGCAATATTGTGACGGAGGTGGTGCCGTACGACGATTCAAGACTGAAGCTGAAATCTGACCCGGATGCGTATGTCAACGCTTCGTATTATAAGGTGATTTTTATCTTAATAGACTTTACTTTATAGCTATCGAAGACTAGAGTTTGGTTTATAACTTTTAAAACTATCATGGTTAATAGTGTTGAGTTTTGCAGTTTTTACTAGTATAGTTCGTGGCTTCACGTGGCTCAATTTTCTTGGAAGTTTTTTTTGTTCTAGACCCAAATTTTTTGAAACAAAAGTAGCCTCAGTTACTTCTTAGCACATCAGCTATCTGTCACTTAAAGTTCCGTCAAAATTGGTTCAGCAGATTAGCAATAAAATTAAACTAGTTAAAATTAATTAATTGATCAAGAGGTTACGCAATTTTCGACTTTATGTTGCTTGAAATAAAGTTTTTAACTGCGTTTTTGTTGCAGCAATTAGCTTCATGGTGCATTCCATTAGTGATCTCCAAAAATCCATCGGAAGAAGAGTATACCATTTTCTGGAAAGCAGTATTAGAGTACAAAATCAGCTGTGTCGTCTGCCTGCTTAGTGATATTGAGGTCAGTAGATTAAAAATTATAACTTTGTTACAAACTTTAGTCCCACTGCTGGGCAAAGGTCTCCCTCCCCCTTAGTCTTATAAAAGTGAAAAATCTAGAGATGGTCCGTCTTATTACAAGATCCGAGTTTAGACTAAGACTAACTAAAAAACTGTCCCTAGAACACCGTTTAAAATACTCGTAGATAGAACGCTTTTTTGTGGTAACAGTTGTGTTTTGACACGTGTCAACATGGGGTTCGTCGATGTGCATTTAAGAACATTTAGCTTCCAAAACCTTCTGATCCTAAATGCAACTAAGGTTTAACGTTTAGTTTTAGTCCTGCAAGCATCCTATAGCTTATCGGCTGATAATTTATCTTATCTTAATATCTTGCTATATCTTTTGAAATGAAATTCATAGTAAAAATTATTCTCTATGAACACATACATTTCTTACCTTCCCCAAACACACACACTACGTATGACTGTCATAAAAGATTTTTCTAAATATGAACACGTCCCCTACCACCTTTTCTATTGCCCTTCAAAGAGCTGCAGTACAGTTCGTCCAACGGATCTAGGCAATCGTGAAGTTAGCCGTTTCTCTGCGCAGTGAACGCTTTTACATACAAAATTGTGTTCTGCGCAGACAAACGGCTAACTTCACGAATGCCTAGATCCGTTGGGCGAAGTGTACGCTCGTTCAAATATCCCATCCGTCACGGGCATCGAACTTAAATACATATTTTATCTCCAGATGCAAGGAAAATGCTACTGGCCAACCGCAAAAGGGCAATCGCTGGATCTATCCAATCTGAAAGTGACATTGGACGAGGTGAATTGTACCGTGCATTGGACTGAGAGAAAACTTACTGTGACCAGCGGGAAAACTGTGTTCGGAGTTATGCATTATCAGATTAATGTGTTCCCTGCTAAGTGAGTATCATTTAATAATAATAATGCTGGACATTTTTTTACACCGCATCATCTAGCCTTAAACTAATCAAAGCTTGTACTATGGGAACCAGATAACTGATATACTACTTATATACTTTTTTTTGTAAATACATACATATTATACATAGAAACACCCGAGACAAATATCTGTAGGTCATACAAACATTTGTCCCGCGACGGGAATCGAACCCGCAACCTTCTGCGTCGCAGGGGGACCTTGGCCCACTGCGCCACAGAGGTCGTCATTTGTCATTTGAGTTAGCAAAATCCTCAATTCTACTATTTGTTCTGCAAACTATTAAATCTGATTCGATTATTTAAACGGGAATTCATCGCGAAAGTATAACTAAGTATAATATAACTGAATAATGTATAAGTCGCAGGCAACTGGTTTAATTAGCCATTCAACTAAACGCTTAGCCATTTCATTAAACTGCGCTGTTCAACTAACGGCCTGAATGATATTCAGCCGAACATTTATAGACTGTAAAATACGAATACTAATATATTACTATGCGATCGAAGGCGCGGGTGGAACTATTAATTTTACATAGTATAAAATTAATAGTTCCGCCCGCGCCTTTTCATAAAAGTGGACAATTTCATGAGATTTTTTCTTTATTCCCTTGGTTTGTTCTACCAAATTGAAGCTTGCACGTCTGATTTTACTTCGAATCGTTTTTAGATTTGAACCGCTCGACTCAAGTCTATCTATCTTCTATTATATAAAAATGAATCGCAAAATGTGTTGGTAAGCGCATAACTCAACAACGCCTGGACCGATTTCATTAATTTTTTTTGTTTTGTTTGTTATTGTCAGGAGAAGGTTCTTATGACAGAAAAAATCTATATATCAATCATGGAGGGCGTGAAATAAGGGTTGAAAGTTTGTATGGGGAGTTGGTAGTTCCAGTTAAATGCAATAGATGGCGTTGCTAATAAGTATGTTATTTCGCAGACGAAGTCGCAGGTACCAGCTAGTTTTGAATAAATAAATCATATTTCTTACAGAATCGTCTGTTCTCCGCTGGTATTACTAGCAGACAAAGTACTATCCCTAACGTACGAAGGGTGCAGTGCTACAGAGGTTCGTGGCGCGTGGTTAAAGAGCGGGGCGGGCGCGGGTCGGAGCGCTTTGTTGGCTCTTCTTTGTATGCTGATCTGTCAAGTACGAGCTGGACAGATAAAGCTATGCGGTATGGGTTTCTTTAGTACCACGTAATTTCGGATAGCTATACTGTTGTGTTGAAGCCGTGTTGGTCGAATGGGGTTGTGCCTCGACTTTCAATCTGAAGGTCGTGGGTTCGAATCCCGGCCGTGTATCAATGGATTTTTCGTTTCTTAAAATTTACATGCGCTATAAAACGAGCTCTTAACGGTGAAGGAAAACATCGTGAGGAAACCCGCAGCTTAGTCTGCTCCACACGTATCGACGTCGTCTTTCCTGTGGGCGGCTGATTAAGCTGAGAGGATGGTTTAGGTGCTGGGCAAGCCTATTCCATCTCAAACAATGTCCCAGGCTCTACAGCGTCCCGTTAAGTGTAGGCATGGATTGCCTCCTGACGCTGTATAAATCATCTATGTAATATAGATGTAAAGGCCTACGTATACTGTGTTATGTAGTTTTTGGAACGAAGTTCTTTTTCGGTATCAAAGAAAAACAGGCTGGGGCTGGAAGAAAAATTTCGTTCCATTTTATCGTCGCGTCACGAAATCGTCACAGTGCGCAGCCAGGAACAGTCCATAGATTGTTACATTGTTAGTACGGAAGCGCGATTTATTTGAATTTCAAATTCAAATTACTCTTTGCTTCGTTGCAACCGAGTGTTCCACGACACTCACGTTTTTTTTCGTAAGAAAGGACATTTACAATCAACATAATTATCTATTTTTCAAAGCCCGAGGCTCCGTGATCGATGTCAGAAATTTCCTACAAAAATCGCTTTTTCAAATCCTCGGATCGAATCCATATTGGATCTGTCAATTTTTTTAAATCCTTTTAGTGATAAATAGTAATTTTCGAATTCTATTACCGATAAAAAAATCAATTTTATCTCAGTATGGAGCTCCTCAAAATTACTATTTATCAGTCACTGCGAATCGTATTCAAATCTCAGAAAAACGATCGCTTACAATTCGTAAACTCTAAGGAAATTATTTTAAAAGCTGATAAATAATATTTTTGCAGATATGTTGGACGAGGGTTGTAAAAACCTTTGCTTGCACAGAAGCAACGTACTTGAAGACACCAAATTCTTAGCAGACGCCTATAGAACTGCATTATTCTACGTGCAAGGGGTGTTGTGTTCTGGTAAGATTTCATATTCAATAGACATTTCATTTATAAAGAGATGACATTTTGTGGATGCTTAGCAGGATATCCAATTATCCATGCTAATGAAAAAAAATAGATAGCTTATCAAAAATTTCGATTGTGACGACATGGATTCTGTGGCCGAATGGTAAGGCACTTCAGCTTTAGGAGGATCGTCTGATCGTTGCGGGTTCGAATCCCGTCGGAATCGAAAATGTTGATAAGACTAAGTGTAGTTTAACACTAAAAAATATAAATCTGTTTTCTTCTTAGTGATGTCTTCTATTTCTCGTATTTAAACTATCACATCTTCCAGGTACAACAAACTTCAACGGCGAAGCGGTTTCCTCAACTTCTGGCGCTTCAATCCTTCCCCCCGTCACTCCCACTCCAAACTCACTGCCAAAACAGAAGTTCTCACGCGAATCCTTTGAGGAGATGAAACAATCGCCAGGGCTTAAGAGTGGGGATATGAAGGATCCACTCAACTTCCTCGATCCACTGTGGAGTCTTAAGAAGAAATGAGGATGGGTAGATGGTTCTAGGAAGGCACGAAGTGATTTTTAAGGTTTCGGATGAGGTTTTGTATGGTAAGATGGCTGATATTACATCTAATCAAACAATAAAATTTAACTGTTATAGAAATTACGCGCCCTTAATACCATCAACGTTATTATGTAGGTATTAAGTCTGACTTCGTACAACTCATACTTGAGATCAGTTTTCACAAAATTCCATTATCCTAAACTAAACTTAATTTGACAAGGGAACTTCCCAAAAAATTGAAGAAAAATAGAAGTAAATATAAAATAATTTTAGTTAATAACATTTATTTTATCACAATGTTATTATTTTTTAAATTGTAATCAATCATTTAAGCTTATATTTTACTGTTATGTAATAATATCATTTTAACAGTATTGTAGACTTATTTACTTTGATTTTTAATTTTATTCATATATAAATATTATTATGAAATTAAATTCTAATTCTGTATATGATATGAATAAAGAATAAGTTAACAATTTTAAGGCCAAAATCTCACGTAGCGAGTGTTTAATCAAACCTGCAGCCTTATTAACTAACTTGAAATCCATTCCCATTTGACAGCCCAATAGAGCTCAACCTAGAGAAATGATGAACTACTATGTGGGCTCAACCAATCACATAATACGAAAATGACAATTGAAGTTCAGAATGGGTTTCAAATGTCAAAATGAAGTCCATGTTCATTGCCAGTTGAATTATACAATAAGGCCACTGGTTACTATTTTACAGGTGTGATGTGCTTAGATCATCAATCGACTTTACAACCCCTTAAAAGTGCTTACTTCTACCTTCTACTACTCAGAACAGGGGGTTATTCGCTTTAGTTTTTTTTTTCGTTTGATGAATATTCGGATGCTTCTTACTACGAGCTACATTGTATTCAGTCGATAAGATCAACGTTAAACACGGTCCTAACCTAGGACCAAATATTCAAAATCGAAAAATTTGCCCTTGAAGTCAGAAATCGCAGTAAGAAACATCCGAATATTCATCAAACGAAAGAAAATAAGATCGGGAATACGGCCCCAGTTACGTTTTGGACGTGCATCTGACTACCCCCTTAGACATCTTCAAATAATCTTGAACTGCCTTTTGTTCTGAGAATGGTTTTGAATCGTTTTACATCTTCGAAGATGTGGACTGTACGTAACCAAAATTGTAGTTTTTTTATACTTGCCTTGCCTACAGGTAGATTTTTGAGATGGGCCACGGAGGGCAGGTACCTTAACCGTTGTAGCTACAGGAAAACGCTATTAGGAGACCTTTCCTAACTTTTTGAGATACATATTTTGAACTGAATTCACAGATTTTGGAAAAATGTACAGTCGGTGATAAAAATGCTAAAAATTGATTATTATTTTTTTGATAATTTAATTTTCCATTAAACAACTTTCTTTTTTTTTGAAAGCCGTGTTGGCCGAATGGGGTTGTACCTCAACTTTCAATCCGAAAGTTGTGGGTTCGAATCCCGGCCGTGCATTAATGGATTTTGCGTTACGTAAAATTTATATGCGCTTTAACACGTACTCTAAACGGTGAACGAAAACATCGTGAGGAAACCAGTTAGTGTTCTTATAGACGGCGATGGGATTGCAACCTGTCACGTATGGAATACTAACTTTGCAAAATGTGGGCATGTATCAAATATTATGTGTTTGGACATGCCTCTGACTACCCCCCTTAGACATCTTCAAAGGATCTGGAATAAGTAACATAAAAAGATCTGAGAGAATGTCTACCGCACCTTGGGGATACAGTCGTGAACCTGTTTACGTTATAAACAACTTTCCAACACAGCATGAAGGAAATGAAACTGACGGAGGAATTGTTGCTGACTGTACCTACTCTATTCCGATCTGACCATCTGCTCTGTAGACGCGTACTCACCACTCAGTCACTGCCTTTATCTACCGTCTTCCTTGCTAAAGCTGTGCCAAAGCACTCAAGTAATATCTGTTTTTAAAAATACGCATTTAATACATACAGCCAACCTGCAATATTAAACCTTCTGAAGCATACAAATATAAAATCAAACTGTGTATTATCTAATGCAAAAATTTAACCAATCAAAACAGAGTAAAGCTTATTCGAAACCGCACGAGATATCAGTTATCGTATGTGGCCTTGCGCGGTTAGAAGTGATACGACTATGACTGACTCATTGAAGTTACGAATGCTGGTAGTTGGGAAAAGTTTCCGTGATTCCTAGTTCAATGCCATTGGCGGCGATAGGCTTTCAACGTGTCATTGAATGCTAAATACATAAGCATGTGCTAAAGATGAATTGGAATTAATATTCCGTAAGTGCAAGGTAGGTAATTCAACTAATGAATAGATGCTCAACAGTTGCAAACCAATCATATGTAAGTGTTGATTGATGATTCTATGACGGTGTTATAAAATTAATTAGGTCACAATCAGCCGTAAAAAGTAACGGTAAGAAACATTATTATTTAATTTGAAATGAATTATTGAGTATGAGGTGATTCATTGAGAAAGCTTTTAAGAGAATTGAGGCAGCGATCTACGTGTGAAGACAAAAATACAATAGATTTTTCTTTAGTTCTGTTGAATGCTACAAACATTATTTTGCGTTGCGCACTTTTCATTAATAACTCTGGTTGTAAATAGATTTAATGATCTAAGCATCAGTATAACTAAGCAAATTACCTACGTCTGTAATTGGTTACCAGTATAAAAAACCATTGATCTAATAAAATATGAAATAATAATCTATACTCACCCTAATTTGTCGTGTCGCTTTTTATTACTTTAATGAATCATTGTACCTAAACCAATTATTTATTATCATTGACTTTTAAAATAATCTTCTAAATTGTAATGTTAATCGGTTTATTATAGATCTCAATTTTAAGACTACGTGTGTATTTTCTTTAATTTTAATACAATTTTGACGTATCACATTCCTTAATCAACAATACAATATTTATGACGAACTCACAAGAATGTGGCTCTAAGTTCACGCTAAGTGGGTTGAAAGTGAATTTGAAATAAAATTCTAGCTCTTTGGGTCGCCGGTATTGGTGCTACTAGCTTTTTGTGAGGGTCATCAGTTGCTTTTAGTTATGTTATCATCAATAACTTTTAGTTTACCTATACCACTTGTTACTGTAAACTTTAAAATCATAGGGTCATTCGCTGGGATAATGTCAGAATGATAATCTTTCTCAGTTTTTGGTTTTGGTTCGGTAATGTAACATCACTGTAACAATTGTTAGAGATATGCACTTGATTAAGTCTTGCAATAAAATACACTGACGTCATACTCAGAGTCGTCACTTATTTCAAAGACGTGTCTATGAAAAGAGTGTTAAAAGTAAAAATTTTGTCTTTTTCTGATTTAATCTTTTAAGGACTCTGGATATACCCGATAATGATATTAAATAACTATGAGTTAGTAGGAAATGTATTTATAAAGTACTTATTAAATAAACAATTGGACTGATATCGTTGTTTCATTACCAATAGATAAGTTCCAGGGGCTACTTTCCCAATCTTATCTGTGTCCGTGAGAGTAAAATTGATAAAGGCGATATCTAAAGCAAAAAAGAAAAAGTTTTCTGTAATATTATGAAATAGGAACTTTTACAGGATTTACTAGATATTTATGGGTATTTAATGTAGAGTCAAAAGGGACGCTTGTAGGGCATGGACATTGTTAGAGGTGGAATATGGTCTAGCACCTAAACCATTCCCTACAGAAAAGTCATTGTGAAATAGCCAATAGGCCTTAGGCTAAGGCAAGGGATCGGTGTAGTAGGAAGCTAGTTCCGGGGAGGCTGAGGGCTCCACAACGTGCGGCCGCTCGCGCCAGTCAGGCCGGAACCGTTGCCGAGAACGCACGCCGCGCAACCACCATAACGTTCGCGCACGCGCTCTAAACCAACCCACCCGCTTACAAAGTGACAGTGACGTTTCGGAGGGACCTCGCAACAATAACAATTTTATACGGTTTACATAAATGTGAGAAATTTTCGTGTCTAAATTATGTGCTTAAAAATGGATTGTGCCCCGTGATAGCGCTATGATGCGCAAGGATTCGCCCGGTGGGGGCTCGGAGTTTACCCTCGACGGGGCAGAATGTATCAACCTCCAGCAGATACTCCAGGCTTTCAACTCTACGATCAGTGAGGAGCACGCCTGGGCGCTGTTCTACCAGGCCGCGCGATGCTTCCAGAAGTGCTTGGCTGAGGGGAACACTTGTTACTTGATCTCTGAGCCGAGGCATGTGCTGCTGCACAAGGATGGCAGCGTTCATCCCAGGACACTACAGCATCCAGGGGGTGAGTTACTTTGCGATCTTTAATATAGATTTAGGTATAATGACTGTCAGCAGCATAGGCAAATCAGAATTTAATAACCTAGGTATACCTACCTACTATCAGTAATGCCATCGTTCACGCTGTGTCAGAGTGTGTGTTATCTAAGATGAAAAGGTAGGTAGGTGGAAGTTAAGTACCTACATCGTCTTGCATGTAGATACCTAAAACTCTCTGTATTCTGTGCCTTAACTTTTGTTTAGTTTAGTTATAAGTACCTAAGCACTTACCTACCTAATAAGAAAATTGCAATACCTAGTTCATTAGATAATGAAATTGTTATTTTGCCAAAGTTATTCGACTCTCACGTCATTTCAATAATATCAATAAAAAAGTATAGAAGGTGACTGACCGATAGAAAATAAAACATAACAATTAGAAAGTTATCTTCCTACGAAAATATTTGATCATCAAAACGCGAATCGACCGCGTAGGAACATTCGCTAACTGCCTGTTTTATGAACTCGATATATTTTATGATGTAACTTGAACCGGGCGCCAACGAAGCCTTATACCTAGCGCCTTATCAGACGCGCAATCTACTTAGCGACAATCTTGCAAAGGCTAGGTCAAGTTGTTCTATTGCTTGTTATTATTTCCGTTTGTTGATTCAAATGCCATTGAATAAATAAAAAATAAATAAATAATGCTGGACTTTTCACACTGCATTATTTAGCCCCAAAGTAAGCAGAGCTTGTGTTATGGGTACTAGATGACTGATAAATTACTTATATGCATTTTGTTTGTAAATACATACATATTATACATAGAAAACACCCAGATCCGAGACAAATATCTGTAGGTCATACAAACATTTGTCCCACGGCGGGGATCGAACCCGCAACCTTCTGCATCGCAGGCGGACCTTCGCCCACTGCGCCACAGAGGTCGTCAAAAAATGAAGACTTTTCCTGTTTGAAATGACTAAAATCTCAGGTTTAACTTAGGCATCACTTACCAGAGTTGGAAAAAAGCTACCTACCTACTCCATCATACACCAGCCCCTAATCCGATACTAAGCGGGGTCGGCACAACTCCTTAGTTCTTCAATCAGTAGAAGCTTTGGCAAGGTCTTGCCAAAGCTTTGGCAAGGTCTTGCCAAAGCTTCCACGGTCTAGTATCCGTACGAGTGCGCTCCCGCGGTCTCTCGGGATTTTTTCGGGATTAAAAGTAGCCATGTCCTTCCCTGGGGTACAACCTTTATCCATGCCAATTTTCAGCCTAATCTGTTCAGTGATTTGGGCGTGAAAAGGTAACAAACAGAACAGAGTTACGAGTAGGTACTTTCACATTTATAATAGTTATTAGTATGGATGGATTATGAGTTTCCTGCTTCATCATTTAGGGTCTGTATTTAATGGCGTGGCTTTCATATCACTGCGGCCATGAATACCTATTGTCTAAGGTCTGTAAGGTTGTCTCTATTATTTATTACTTTACTTGTAAAAGTGTATTTACATAATTGAAATCACGCCAGACAGATAGTAAAGTTATCACAATTGATATAAATTCTTCGATGTGCAAATATATCTCGGCTGCGTCTAATTTACCAATTCAAACAATTTCAAATGCATCTTACGTTTTATGCGTAATGTGAATATTATTGGCGACCTACTTTTCCGATCTGTGCCAGTCGCTGAACTTTTACAGGCCTTTTGTAAAATTTATTGGTTTCTGCAGCTTAACGAACTTTTTCTTATCGTGTCACCAGTTCTGTCGAACCAGTGTGGTGAAAGGATTTTAAGTGCGCCTCAAAGAGGCTCCTTTCGTGCACTTCACACATGTTTTCGAACTGAAGATATATAAAAAAAGTTATATAGCAAAATCGAAAATGAAGAATGGGTTCGCTAAAAATCGTTTTTTGCGGACTGTGGGTGGACACCTCATGGCCTGTGCGCCCGTAAACTGCCATACAAGTAAACCAAGTTAAGTAAAGTCAAGGTTGCAACGGAAGTGGTTACAAAGTATTAAATAATTCAATGAAACGTCTTTCCAGTTGCAACGAAATTGTCGAGAGATTAATATTGAGAGAAGAGATCAGTTTTGATAGAATTTTGAACCTTTCCACTTTCTTGTAGAAACTTCTAAGAAATAAACAGTATCCGATATTTTTTTACAAAATCAAACTATTAATAGATAGAGATAATAGACTAATGTTACTATTTCAATATAATTAATTATTCAATTTCTTGTAATAGTTATTCATGTAAGCATAACAAGGAAGTGACACTTTGCATCTAAAATAACATTGTTATCTTCCTCCATTGAGATAAGGATGATATGGATCTAGACCAGAGGCATGCCTTGGTATCCTACATTTTCTTTGCTATTTGCTGCCTGTCTGAAGCTCTGAAGATACTATGAATCATCACAAGAAATTGTACTTCCCACAACAAATGCGATGATATTCTAACATCTAGCGCCTGCATTTTATTCTTACTATTCTTACTGAACTTCATAGTATTTAGAATACACCTATAACAGGTAAAACCCAAATAGCGTTGTATTGGTACAAGAAAGCTTTTCATCACTATTTTTATTTACAAAGTTTTTTAGCATCTCTTCGATAATCAAAATTTAGAACGTGTCAGAACTAAAAAAAATACGTAATGAATTAGTTAGGTACAAAAAATAACATTGTAGCACTAGTTTGAGACTCCACTAAATCTACAATGCGCTCGTATGGAACGCAGGAAAAAGACGTAGAACGACTTTGCAACATTGTTGCCCTTGCACTTGCAGAGTTCGTGCACTAGCTTGTAACTAACATAACTATTATTTTTTTTCATTTTTCAAAATTTTCTCCGAAGTTGGAGTTGGATTAAAGGTAAAACAGGCAGAATAAAATTAACTTGTTTAAATCCACTGCTATGAGCTTTCGTAGTTTGTAAACAGATCATCCCGTAAGATAATCATACAAGGATTGTACCAAAAGGTATCATCTAAGAGGTAGAAGATAATGCATAACCAGTAAATAACAGACTACCTCGGTAGCAGTAGTTTGCGATAGCGGTCCTTAGATCGATCGGTGGTTTTATCGGCTTACAACCTCATTTCATGATTGCTCGTTGATATCGTTTTAAACATTAAAAACATCATCATCCACAAGCCTGAATTCCCTTGCTTTTGCTATTATTCAGCGCTTGAAATGTTAAATAGTGAAACCGCTTAGCATTCAAATGCTATTGTTTACTGAGATTGTTGAAAATTACTTTTCTATGTTTGTTATTTTCTTGAATTTCAAATACTAACACCACAAGTGATATCAGGCTCAACCATTGTAGTTTTTATAGAATTTTCTATCGTGTAGCGTGGTTGAAAAATCGACATAACATCAAAGGCTAGCACCGCTGCACTGCTAACGTAACCTGTCATTGACCTAATAACGTCTTCTCAATGTTGCGAGCATCTTTTTGCCGTTTTTACTGAGCCATTTTTAATGCAATTCTCGATTGTTCTGTCAGGGTGTCAGTCGCTTGCGTGGGAAAGGGGTCTCAGTCCCGGAAGATCTAATAAATAACGTTATGAGAGTGCGTGGAGAGATTCATATTGTATGATATTACAATGGCGATAAGTGATTTTGTGATCAACTATCAGAAAGCGGCTTATTTTTTGTTTGTAGAAAACGAGTATCTGCGGTTAATCTTTGAATAAAGTAAATAATGTAGTAAACCAGGTCTACTTTTGGGAGTATCAACTAAAAGGTTGTTAGTGGATTTGTCAATACAAAATACATACTTATTTGTAGCTTTTAAGACGAATCAGTCTGCTCTTTACCCTTATAAACTGTATGTAGCTATTAGCTGAGAGTGGGCTAGCCGAAAATACTCATTGTGGTTTCTCCTTTTAATTTTAGGGGCCGAAAATAAATGGACTGGAAATAATTTATCCACAGATTTATTTATAGAATACGGGGGAAAAACAACCTTACTATACATTGTTTAACGGCTACCTTTCTTAAGAGAAATTATTTATTAACTAATAAGATAATTATGCGCTAAGACGCGTGACGCAGCAAGTGCTGCGCCACAACGGGTATGGCGCCACTGAAAACCAGCGCTCCAACACTCTCGAGCTGTTGGAGCAAATGCTGAAGGGTAGCCGTATTTTCACGCACATAAAATTGAGTAGATTTAAGTACCTATTGTAACTGTTGTATATGATGTGGAGAAAATAAAACTTTATTCTATTCTATTCTATTCTAAATCAAACTAATCTGTTTATTTCCTAAAGGGTGTTGTTTGGGAATCACTCTGGTAGTTGAAGGTTTTATCTAATTTTAAAACCTGTTGCAGAAATTATGACTCGCTTTACCAGAGATGTCTTAAACGATCCAATAACTGTATTTATCGGTAGTTAAAGTATTGGACTAGATATTTCCATTTACGAACCGGTTGTCCATTTTAACAAAATAGCTGTTAAGCAGTGTGACCCTAAAATAAACTCTCAGTAGGTTAATTCAACATCGTATAATAAAATCAAAATTTTAACAATAGATGTGCCCATTTTTTGAAATAATTTATTTCCTACTCGATGTGATTCTTCTATATGAAGGGAATTCAATGATTTATCTTCAATAATGAAGATAAATCATTGAATTCCCTTAAAAAATGTGAGCGGTTTCTTTGACGAAATGGAATGAAACCAATTTACATAGAATCCCCTAAAATGTCAATAAAATAGACATTTGCCTTCCAAGCACGGCTTCCGATCACAAAAAATACTACAATGGGATATATTTAAGGTTTCTAGGTGCTAAACCTGGATTATTTTGAACCTTGTTCCACCGAGATAAGTCACATAACTTTATTTACCTGGTCTGTGTTCCTAGAAGCCACGGCTTCGCTTTGCCCTACAGGTAGTTTATCTAAACGAGTGAATGACACCTCGTTGTTTGCTTTAACTGAGTATTTACAAAGTTGCCACTACGAGCTGAAATATTACCTAAATAAATATTACAACTCAACTCAAGTGATAAAAGGGGTAGGTAATGATGAACGAATGTTTGTTTTGATAGCTTTGGCTTTTGCAACAGTGTACCTAGGTATTTACCTTTAGATACGTACTTCAAGACTGTGGGTAAGACCCACAGTCTTGGGAAGTTGGGAGCTTAGCGTTCTGGCTTGGCTTTGACTACTTTGTTATAGGACCTGTCAGTGGCGGATTAACATAGTTGCCACCTGTAGGCTATTCTGCTGCCCCAACCTTCACAATTTTTCTCCTTTTTCAACTGCGACATTATATAATTGGCCTTTTCTTGGTCGTGATAACGTGATGGGGATGTATTTACAACCAGCTTAGAAACCAAAAGCTTAGGCGATCGATGAAATGTTTGTTGGGCGTTGAATGTATAATGAAAGGGAAGAGGGAGAAAGTCATCGGAAATATGTCTTGTGGACTTCTAGAGAGATCACATGAGAAAACCGTCGTACAGACATCTTTTTAATTTCTGTAAGACGGCTAAAGAAAAATGTAGGCTCTCTTTAATATTAGGCTAATAATTATTAGGCTAAAGTCTTCTTAGCCTGCTGGTCCGCCACTGGGAGATCCCAGTGGCGGACCAGCAGGCATAGACATAGATATGGCAACATAGATATGTTCAGACCATGGTTCAGACTAATACCTAAGTTTTTTTACTTTTATCTGAATTTGGTCTACCACGTCTTTGAATCTAGGTACAGAGCGTCGTGATTCGATTTCATATGTTGTTTCAAATCAATGACACTTAATTCCATGGAATTTAACTATACAGTAACCTTTGACATGTCAATGGTTTCGTGCCCATTTATGACCGTACATTTCACCAGCTCAACACTTTTAAATCATGTACTAGCCTCCATAGAAAGCTTCATAATGCATGGGACATTGTAATAAAGACATTATTCATAGTGTTCTTTGTGAGACGAACGTGGACGCACGATATTCGTGATGCGACCTCACACGGGCTCATAATCATATTGGCTTTACCTAGTGGATACCAATATCTACGTTTTTAACGTGGAACAATGTAGATTCTAACCGGTTAGGTGAGATTATTGGTAGAACAATAGCCGAGATTCTCCGGACTTGATACGGCCATGAATTGAGGTAACAAGCTTGAAGTTATAGCACTCTCTAGGCTTGCTAGGCTGACTAGACCGTAACATTCAGAATTGTAAGTAATAGTGAAGAAAAACTTTTTTCCGGTTCCTTGGATAAGCCTTCGTATGCTTCATGACATGCTGGGTAAGTAGGACATCATCATCTTATTGACTCATTGAATTCATCATTCTCCTGCCCTTAGGTTTCCTACTTACGGTTCAGCACCAGAATATAGTTCTTCTTCTTCAACTTCTGTCGTTGTTCTTCTTCCATCATCTAATGAAATATCTAAAGAAATTATTAAAGTATTTTTTTTAATTGCAATGTGAAAGATCTTTATAGACCCGTCTTTTTGGTGCTCATTCCGTCGCTCATTCAGTACCCAATATTTGTGCCATCGACACGTCATCAAAATAATTGCATCTGTTATGAAATCGGTGAAACCATCTAAAATCATTCGTATTTACCTGTCAAAATACTGAGTGATTTAGTTCAGCTGATTTCACTGCATCTGCCAGCCGTGAAGATGCAATTTGTTAAGACAATGCGAATGGTGCAAAGGGGATGCGATTGTTTTGAATGGGGCTTTGTCTGCGTTAGGTAATAACATCTTATTGCTTTTGTTTGTTATCGTGGGATCTCCGCGAATCCTCTGGTCAAGAGGAATTTGTGCACTGTTCGCGTTTTGATTGAATAGTTGACGTAACCAGCAGTTTGTTGATTATACTTAGGTGAAATGACACACTGAAGGTGTGTGAAGTGGGAAATATTGAGCATGACGTAAGATGGTGGTAATATTGATAAAGATTTCTCATCGATGAGGATTCTTGCCAGCTCCTATAGATACCAGAATTAACATTGATCATCAATTGGTAAATAGGTAATACGTAGGTATTTTCCGTAGTCTTTGTTGTTTAGGCATTCATCACATTATTCCGTATGTGTACTACGAGTAGTAGGTACCTACCGAGTCTAATTGTAGTAGATAAATATTTTGAATGTATGTAAGTAAATGAAAAGATAGAAACTAGAACTAGTAAGATTGCATTGGTAACTTGAAAATAAAAAAGGAACACGTTGCCATTGAAATAATCATCACGAAAAGATAGTAAGTCATTTGTAGCATTGATTATGAAGGCCTAGGGGTATTCGTAGAATACTGGCTATTCAGGGCCTGATAATTTACTTCGTAAGTAAATGTAGGTTATCCTTCCAATAAGGCTTGTAGGTGCAGTCAATCGAACAAATCTAAGAACTTACCAAAAAAGTCTGAAACATTCTAGTGCCATTTCTAGGAGTATAGGTACTAATATGTTAATCCCCATTGATGAATTTCCACGACACTGCACACAGATATAATAATGGAGTTTAATTGTGAAGGTGTCTAAGCAAGTACATATTTAATAACGCATCTTCACGCTGCGAGTAGATTGCTGTCAAAAGTGTTGTATTAAGTAATTTTACATTTTCAGATCCTTGATAATTATTAGTCAACATAATCACAATTCGTATTGGCAACTAAAATTATCTGTGCTTTGAAGGGCTCAAATAAATCCCAGATTAAGTCCTAAGCCATGCATGACGGCTGTCGTGCGGCGCTAAAACAACTAGGCCACTAGTTTACTAAAATCAAGACAGATGACCTTTTTGGGGAACATTTAATAGATAAAATACTAAGTAGACTGTACGTTGAATACAAATAGACGTATCTCGCTGTGGGTGGTTGTGGGGTCTCGCCCGGCCAAGGTCGATCGATAGGGAGTACGCGTCACGCTTGGTCGTGACGTCACTGTAGTAGGTTGTAGCCAAGCGTTCCACGAGGAGTATGGTGAAACTGATAGACCATAAGACCTCCGTCATGGCTCATGAGTTCATGGTCTTTTACCTTCGCCGGGCCCAGGAGAAAATTTGTGAACTATTCGTTCTTAAATCAATATGTTTTGCTTTATCAAGGCTATAAATATATTTCTTGTCCTTATCACTTTCACGTCAATGAAAAGTGTTAGCAACTATCAGCATTTTAGTTATCAAATGATATCTGACTTCTAAGCTGCTAAATTACCAATTATAAAGCAAAGGTTTCTTACAAAGACCGTTGGTTTAGATCCTAGTTTCTAATCTAAGATCGTAGAGATTTTGTATATGCTACATCGCGTGCTGCTCTCTACACGCGAACAAACTATAAAAAAAATATTTCGTCGAAAGGTGTTATAAATTAGATAACTTCATAGAAGTATTAGAACTGATAAGCTATCAGCGGTCACCTAAGTATGAATGACATACACTGTCATTAAAAAGTATACATAACGGTATGGCAAAAATCTTTTAGAATTTAACTTTATAAAATTGACGAGACACTGGAACAACCACTGCAACTAGACATCCCGCCCAAGCCAGTAACACCCAGAGAAATAGCGAGGTGCATTAAAAACCTCAAAGACAAGAAATCTCCCGGATATGACTTGATAACCAAGGAAATACTTAAAGAACTACCAAGAAAAGCAATCGTAGCAATTACCACCCTATTCAACGCTATACTTAGACTCCAATTCATACCCCTACAGTGGAAAGTCTCACAAATTATTATGATTCATAAGCCGGGAAAACCAGCGAACGAAGTCTCCTCATACAGACCAATAAGCCTGTTGCCCTTAATGTCTAAACTGTTCGAAAGGGTACTCTTACAACGCATAATACCCATACTTAAAGAAAATAATGTCATACCAAACCACCAATTTGGCTTCCGTGCTCAACACTCTACTGTGGAACAAGTACATAGAGTATACGATACTATCAGGAAATCACTTGAAAACAAACAGTACTGTTCATCAGTCTTTCTAGATATCCAACAAGCCTTTGACAAGGTGTGGCACAAGGGACTGCTCTTCAAAATAAAGAAGAGTTTACCTCATACTTACTACCCTCTGCTAAAATCATACCTCGCAGATAGGATCTTTCAAGTCAAAGAGAAAGGAGCAACATCAAAATTCTACGACATACAAGCTGGAGTTCCCCAAGGCTCTGTACTTGGACCAATCCTATACTCTCTTTATACCGCGGACCTACCAGAAATAGAAGAACTCACCACTGCCACTTTCGCCGATGACACGGCAATACTGGCAAGAAACAGCGACCCACAACTAGCTTCTGAGAAGCTACAGAAAGGCCTAAACAAAATTTCAGACTGGTTGAGTGAATGGAGAATAAAAGCGAGTGCCACAAAATCGGTACAAGTAACATTCACCTTGAGAAAAGGTAATTGTCCTCCAGTAAAACTAGGCGATAGCTATCTACCACACAACGACACCGTTAAATACCTGGGCCTACACTTAGACAGACGACTAACCTGGCAACATCACATAAAAAGCAAGAGAGCGCAAATGAATATGAAATTCAGAAACCTAGCATGGATACTGGGAAGGAATTCGAAGCTATCCATAGATAACAAGCTGCTGATATATAAGGTCATACTGAAGCCAATCTGGATGTACGGAATTCAACTCTGGGGATGCACCAGCAACTCCAATATCGCTACAATACAGAGAGCCCAAAATATGATGCTCAAAACCATAGCAAACACTCCTTGGTTCATCACAAACACGGAAGTACACGAACATCTGCAAATGAGCACAGTTAAAGAAGAAATCAGATCGACTGCTGCAAAATATAAAGCGCGACTAGCACATCACCCCAACCAGCTAGCAGCCCAGCTGCTTCAACAAGGCTACCAAAAACGATTAAAAAGACAAGACATCCAAACGCTGGACCAAAGAAACTAGCAAATGCCGAAGGAATCGCGCTCCAAAAGTGGAGCACGAGCCGCAAACTACAACGACTGACAACACATCCGCTTATAGTCGCAAGACTGATTGCAGATCAACACGGAAAAAAAAAAAAAAAAAAAAAAAAAACTTTATAAAATACGCAAAACAAGTATCTCTACTGGAGCGAGTGTGCTAAATTAGCCAATCAATCGCCTTAGCGTACTCAAGTGTGTATAAGGCTTTATTAAACATTGTAGCGAGTTGCGTTAATGCTAGCAAGGGCAGAAAGGTATGATCAAGAAGAAGCCTATTTGTACCCTTCTTGTTTGTCGGGTAGCAGTAGATAGTCAAGCTGTAGATGATGATAAAAAGTAAGTAAGTTCGTATGAGTCAGTGGCCAACTCTGGTGACGGAGTTTTTAGACCGCCATAAGGCTCCGTCATGGCTTAACGACCTAAATAGCCGGGACCGACAATTTAACATTTCCTCCGAAGCACGGAAGCGCTCAGATAAAAATGCCACTGGCGGTCACCCATCCACTTACAGACCGTTTCGAACGTTGCTTAACTTCGACGATCTATCAAGAACGACTGAGCAAGCACGACCACGAGCGCTTCATTAGATGATGATGATAACTCCTTATCATATAACAAACAAGGCACGTGGTCTCGAATGGTTTTCGCACAGCGGTAGCATGTACTTGCGTCACTATCTCGAGATACCGATACGATACGACCTTTGATTTGGTTAATGGCTTGTTCGATTCGTCACAATGTCGAAATGAAAATCTGTTGCTTCGTAAAGGACACACGTTTTGATTAGTTTTCTATTTCAAGTTTTCGAGGCTAATCTTATGAAAACCTGGTACTTTAGCGAGCGATTTCCAAAATGTATATTACTATTTCAATTAGTCCGATACAAGGATCAAAAGTATTTATTAAGTAAGCTCTGCATGTGCTACGAAGTGCTACGCTTAAGGTCTACGGAAGTGCATGTTTAGCTGTTTTGCAAAACAGCTTTGCGGTCACGGTCACCTTTCTATGTAGGTATAATATAAGTGTGTTCTATAATTTATATTAAATTTACAGGGTGAGTTATTTATTTATCCTCTTCGGGTATAATCTAAATAGCTCTAAAGCTAGATGTAATCCCGATAATATTTACGTAGGTAAATCCGGCAATAACTTCATCAAACACATTCGTTTGTTAAAATTTACCTATATTAACATACCCATTTGAAACAAACTCGTAAGAAACATACATACATATATATGTCATAAAACGTTTGAAATATTTGTTATACGCACTGTCTAATCCCGCAATAGCTTAAGTTCTCATAGGTAGGTACTAGGTACCTACTTTTGTTCCAACAGAAATTCTGTACGTTTACAAAAGAGTTATTGGCGCTTTCAAATCGATATAGTGTACATTGTGTCTCAGGTTTCACTTTCTTTTACAATCATACTTATTCAAATCCCTAACTTTTACTTTCGTCTGCGTTCATATTAATTTTTGTGGGCGCACAGAGCAATGGACCGTGCTGCCTACCCAGCTGAGGTATTTTACACGTTCGAGGTTTAAAGCTTTGCTTTCTCTGATATGTAAAGACAGGGATGGGTTTAATATTACTGTTAAAAATGTCTTCTGCAAATTATAGGCCTTGCATGACCTTTTGCATATAATCTTAAATTCTCTAAGGCTGTCATTAATAAACACGAACTAGGGTGGTATTAGCGCTAATCCAAAGCATAAGGCTGTAGTAGGTCAATTCAGTATTAATAAACAAAGACCAAGGAAGAACTAAGCTAATTCGACTCTACTCTCGGAGTAAGAGTTACTCCTAGGCGCCACCTAGTATAGAGATGGAGTAGGCAGACGTAACACCAAAAAGTTTTAGAAGAATAAAACCTCTTTGAATAAAACATATTGTCAAATACAAATTATTGTCTATCTCTGTCATTCATATAATTAATGACAGAGATAGACAATATTTTGAATGATAATATCATTCGTTCATTCACTCTTTTTCTACTAATCCCGATGTAAGGAATGTATTACTCATTCGAGGCTACTGCCAGTTTATTAATAACATCAAAATATTCAAGTTGCTCCTTCGCTACTAAAGAAGTAACAAGTCTGAGAGTAGTCTCGTATAAAGCTAGAATTAGGGTAATCTAATGAATAAGGCCGTAAGAGACAACCGTGATGCGCTTGCTAGAAGGAAAATAAGTTAGTAATCTAATAGACGTCGGGGGCAAAATTACTGCTATACGAAGTGCTAACTTCAAAATGTTGGGCATCGGCCAACACATTTTGACCACACGGGCCAAGTTGCGGGGCCTTCTTCTACCCTAATGTTATGCATATTATCATTTAAGTCATTGCATTATTTTTTTAATATTAATTAATGATATCACTTTTATCGTAATCAAGAAATAATACTTTACTTATTGAAACACCTGTAAACAATATTTGGAAGGATTGTCAATTTTCTTTGACACCAAACCAACAGTATTTTTAGTAAAGATCATTGACCTTCATACGCATATGCATCTTATTCTAGCAAGTTGCATAATCAATAACGCAATGCCATCGATCAGATTAGTAATGATTGCTTACTGAACTTGGATAGATGAGTTTATTTAGATGAATACGGATGTTTGTATGTACATGCATATATTTTTTACGTTCTCATACGTAGAGAATAATCCCCGTGGGTAGCTATTAGCGGTAGCGGGCCTCTGGGAAATCTAACTGACAGATACTTACACTATGTATTCTTCTGTGTAATTGTTTTGTTTTGTGTGTAAGTTTACAAGGTACATTTAAGTTTAAGTAAGTATACGAGTATATATATTTTATTTTATATAAGAATGAGCTTAAAAAATCTACAATATTGAACGTTGATACTTACATATTTTTGGTTTTGTTCCCTACAAGCAAATAAAAAAATAAAAAAACTTATATATATCTAAATATTCAAATTTGATAATCTGCTGATTAATTTTTGTGCAATCATTTTTATTGCCTCATTCCATCATATCAAATCATATTTGCAATTCAAAGGGCATCTTGAAATATTATATACAATATGCATACTTTTGAAAGGTTTAGTCCCTATGTATAATTATATGATGATTTATATTGCTCATCTCATTTGATTATTTCGTTAGCTGATTGAGAAATGGCTTCTTGATCAATTTGTTAATATAGAAATGCATATTATTATGATTCTCATCAGAAGTCACAACTGTTATGTCATACATTGTTTAAATTAAATCCATATGCGTATCTGTATTGGGTAAGCATTGACTTATCTTTCAAGAAAAATCTTAGATTTAATATTATCTCCAAAAGTTGTTTAGGAACGATAAGGTCATCTTTTTCAAATTTTTCATGATAATAATTAGAGAAAATGTATTTCGTTTAAATGCATTTGTTATAAGCTTAAGGGTCTGTGTTACCATTAATGACTGCCAGTCAGCTTGTAATCTCCCCATTCAATAATGTATAGATTCACTCGGGATGCATCAACGTGCATCGGAATTAAAAAATTAAGCCCTGCACTTATTTTGAAACAGTTTGTTGAACCTCTCGAAGGTACCTATTACGCAAGTATTTGTGTACGATATGTAATGAGGCATTTATATAAATTGATGAGCCACGAACGTGCTTTCTCAATACGTACCCGAATTAAAATGAGTGATGCTTTGAACGATAACAATGACATTTTTATTTTGTTCATACATTAGACGTTGGAAATCGTACGTGCGTAATGAGCGCGTTTCCCATCACTAACATGGGAATAAAAACCTAGTAGTTCCATTTAGACCTAAACAAAAAAAAAAGATAGCGTATTAAAATATTAAAAAATGTAGATAAAGACATAGTAGAGGAGGTTGGACCAGAACAGGAGTACAATAAGTAAGAATCTATTATCATTACAATACCTACAGAAGAAATAGAAAACAAAAAAGAACTGAAAAAAATCAAAAAAATCAGCATTCATCTTTTACAATCACTTACATCAATTGATGTCAAAACTCTTTACACTCTTATGATTGGAAATGAAAATGTTGAACAAACAAAGATATAAGTAACTATAGTCATTCAGGCACGCATAACACAAGTCTTGACAGTTTACATGCACAACAAATTAACAATAAAAAAGTACGTGAGTCTCATGGAACACTCGGTTGGAACGGAGCAAAGAGTACTTTTCTATACTGGGAATATAATAAATTGGTTGTCAATTAGGTATCCTAGAAACGCTCTTTCGTACTAACAATGTAACAATCTATGGACTGTGTCGCGGCTGCTTATTTCGCACAGTGTCATTTCACACGATATATTTGACATATTATACATATATCGTGACGGTAAAATGGAACAAATTTTTTTTTCCAGCCCCGGTCTTTTTTTTCTTCGATTCCATCCGAAAAGGAACTTCGTTCCAAAACGCTTTTTTTGTGCGCTCAATCATTTGCAACGCGTTAAACTGGCGGAAAAGTGTGCACGTCTAAAGGCAATAGGTAAAGTTACTGATGTTGCGTCGGCAAATGACGTTTTCATAGTGAATTATTGGATTGGATACGCTGCGGTTTGACTGTTTAGAGATCCGCATTAAAATACCTCGCTGTTATTGTTACGTTTGCCATTCTTCGTTTTGCGGTGTGCGGAATGCTTTTCTTTTCTCATTGTATTTCACTTTTTTACTCTCTCACACTTTTCTCGAGTTTTGGCATATTTATCCTCCGCTATACAAATCAGCATGAGATTTTACGTGTTCTCTTCTGATCACGTCGGCTTGTCTAAATTATAATATTGTAACTGTCTTGCCCTAAGCGTATAAGTTTTGGGAACCCGTTCCATATCTCTGACGAACATAATAATTTAATGAAATTGTAGTTTCGTAATATTTTTGTAAGTAATTACCTATGTCTAGGCAGCGTAGCTTCGATATAGTTTGATGTCCATGGGAACTCAAAGACGGTGAGCGAGCCCTGTGAATGTACGATTATAAAATTAATTATAATATTTAAAACTGCGATGTACTATGCTGATAACTTCTATTTTATTGACTAACCCCTCCTTTATTTAGAATTATGATGTTACGCAATATGAATATGATCACACTTTAAGTTTTCATTATTAGGTAATTCAGAATATTGAATAAAGGAGGCGTTTCTGAACAGAAACAACAATACAAAAAGATTATAAAGTTTGAAAACATAGACTGAACAACCACATTGTAAATTGCGCAGACATTACATCAATTCTAAATCCATTTTCGCAATTCAGGCGCAAATTAAGATGGGTGGTGGATAAAAAATGGGCCACAATCATCTCTAGTCGATCATTTGCAGAGTCGACCGACCATGCTCCATTGGCCATCTCTTAGCGGTTACTTTGCCTATTATTGTACAGTGCCGTGATTTCAAAACCTTTTATTTTCCAAGACATAACAAGAGACTCGTGGGAACGCGATGATAGGTGCAAATTTGAGCCACGACGAATCGTACTGATCTCAGATAAGTCTCTTTAAACTGCAGTTTATGAGTATAAAGTTTTTCTACACTAGACTCGAACATTTGCGTGCGGTTTTTATGTACACAGCTGTGTGTAATTCTGTGTATGCTGCAAGTGGCACCAGACAAAACTGTTTAGCTTAATCATTCATAACTTTAAATACCTAAGGTAAGAATTGGAATCTGATATCAAGTTCTCGGGTATGTTATTAGGTAGGATGCAAACTGTGGTTCATTTTGAAAGCTAGATTTGATGATGTTGAACAGTATTGAATTAGTGTGCACCGCTAACTACGAATAATGTGAAAGAAGCCTAACCATCAGATATCGTGGTACAAGATTATAATCAAATCCGTTTTCTTTTGTAAAACATGCTCATTCACCCTTTTACGTAATAATGGGTTTCAAAACTGCCAAAAGTTGGCAAGTGGGCGAAACTATGACCGGTTTATTGGCTCGCTTCTTTTTCTTTAGAATTTATTATTTTGCTCTTTTGTCAAATAATACTTTAAATCTAATGTGTAGGTGTTTGTGACAAAACGGAATTTCGGCAGTAAAAAGGACGTAAACGTCAGGGTGATTTACTGTGGGAAGTCTTCGAGCCTGTGGGGAATGGACCGTCCAATTTTCTGTCTAATAATAAAAGTATATTGCTATTTTCAAGAAAAGGTTATGCTTATATTGCTGAGAAACAATATATGTACCTTGTGTTTAGATACTTTATTTTATTTATTAATTAGGGGAGAGCGGGGTTGGAAGTGCCGGGGGTAAGTAGTGCCGGCGAACATAACTCGAAGACGAAAAGAGATAGCTCCATTTCTATTTTGCATCTCAGAACGTCTAACGCGCGTGCATCGCCGGCAGCCACTTTAGTAGCGGCTGCGACGCGTATCGAGTGGTGGCATGCAGTGTGATGCTCTGACTACACGTTAGTAAATATTTTGTGTTTTAAACTTTTTGGTCAATCGCCTTGCTTTTTAAAGCTACTTATGCCAGTGTTTCACTAGATCAGTGGTTATTTATTCATACATCGCTTTTCGGTTTGTTTTGTAGGTTCTGATAAGCAAAACATTTTAAATTTGACAGAAAGTGCGTGTACTAGTAACGGGGCTGAAAGTGCCTCTTATTGGGGGCTAGTTGTGCCGCGGCACAACCGACCCCAAGCGATCCATTGTTATAGTCTACGTTTTTGTCTTATAGTATTCTATGTATTATATGTATGTATTTACAACCAAAAAGTATATAATTAGTTTATCAGTCATTCTAGTACACAAAACACAAGTTCTGCTTGCTTTGGGGCTAGATGATCCTGTGTGAAAATTCCACCGTTTTTTTTTTTATTACTATTATAGGATGAGGACAGACAAACGAAAGACCAAGAGAGGGATTACTTCTAAGGAGCTGCTGATGCCGTAAATTGAAAACTGTAGCTGGGAAGGAAAAAAAGACATGCAGCGCATTAAGAAAATCAACAAATGTATAATGTATAATATAAATATACATAATAAAAAAAATTATAATTATTATAACACTTAAAAATTAAAATTGATCTCTCTGATAGTGCAAATTATAAGTTATGTTGAGTTTTTTAGTTAAGAAAGAAGAAAAATGTTGATTGTTTTTGTTGTTATCTATGTCAGTTAGTTTACTAAGAGTTTAATTAGAAAAAACATTGTGAATGTACGGAGTATTTTTTTTTATATAAAGAAATGGCTTATATATAACAATTTTTGTCTTATTTTTTATTTAAACACCATTATTTTTTAATAAAATATCCACTTTTAGAACGGCACAACCAACCTCGGCATTGGCACAACCCGCCCCACGACGGGGTCAATTGTGCCTCAAGGTCTCGTTGCACTAATTTCAATGTCACAAAAAAACTATTTCAAAATAGCCAATTATTAATTTAAATTCAAAAACTACAATAAATTTAACATAAGTGTTAAAAAAATTGAGAATGCACGATTTCATTTCAATAGTTTTTTTAAGTGATTTATCAAAATTGGCACTTTCAGCCCCGCTCTCCCCTACTTACAATCTTACAGCCTAAGCCGAAATGTTTGTAAGCCACATAAAAGATTATACATAGATACATAACAAATCAACTTAAAAAAACATATACGAAGAGAGACAAATAAATAAAGCTTTATGCTGAACACGTCTACATCCGGTTCTTGAGCAATCATCACGTTAAGCAGTGCAAGTGCACTCGCCGTCGGTGCAATCTCGCGGTGTTAGTCCGGAACACTGGTGTCGCAAATAGAGGATGAGTGCGCGCGCGCAGGTATCTATCGGGAACGAATAAATTACACCTAGTCAAGGCAGTGGGATTGTCAATGTAGCCCCGCAGTATTGAAAAATATGTGACATTTTAGAACAGTTACAACGGAGTTCAAGCGGAGTACTTTTGGGTGTGGGCTCCAGATGTTTAAATAATATCTCTTCTTTCTAGGATCATCATCTTGTAAATGAGATTCAATAGGAAGAAAGTTCCCATAAAAACGTAAACAGTTTCACGACTGTATCCCCAAGGTGCGGTAGACAATCTCTTAGATCTTTTTATGTTACTTATTCCAGATCCTTTGAAGATGTCTACGGTGGGTAGTCAGAGGCATGTCCAAATACATATTTGATACATGCAGACATCTTGCAGAAGTTAGTATTCCATACGTGAAAGGTTGCAAGCCCATCGCCGCTTGTAAGAACACTAACTGGTTTCCTCACGATGTTTTCCTTCACCGTTTAGAGCGCGTGTAAAAGCGCATATAAATTTTACGAAACGCAAAATCCATTGATGCACGGCCGTGATTCGAACCCACAACCTTCGGATTGAAAGTCGAGGTAAAACCCCATTCGGCCAACTAAACTAAGTTCCCATAAGGGTACCTAAATATCCTATAACTTTATATTGTTGTTTTTTTTTTTATAAAATTATTAAACAGGATTACTTATTTGGCATATGCTCGCTCAAATTGAAATACGGTCATGTGTTTTATAAGCGCACTCGCAACGCAACAATCGCGGCTCAAGGCCTCTGCGCTGTCATTGAATATGATACAGACAGCTGTGTCAAGGACAGTAATAAAAATAAATAATGCAGGACATTTTCACACAGCATCATCTAGCCCCAAACTAAGCAAAGCTTGTATTATGGGATCCAGATAACTGATATTCTACTTATATACTTTTTGTTTGTAAATACATACATATTATACATAGAAACACCCAGAACCTAGACAAATATACAGTGTATGTTATGTATGATACATGAATCCAAAATATAGATGGTTCTATAAAACATTAAACACATTAGATGCTACTCAAATTCCCGATGAAGTTTGAAAACAAAGATCTTCATTTTATTAATGAATGAATAGTGCACGATAGAGCCTCTTAGGCGCACTTTAAATCCTTTCACCACACTGGTTCGAAATAACTAGTGACACTATAAGAAGAATGAATGAATGAACGAACGTTAAAAACTTTTACACACTAAATTAATAATACTTACCTACTCTTTCTAATTGATCTTGAAGAATATCAATCGTGCCGATACAATTATACCTACCTATAGCTGACCGTGTTTCCAAAATTATAAAAAAAACATCAAATAAATACATAGTACATTTAAAAATCTAATATATAAAATTCTCGTGTCACAGTTTTCGTTGCCATACTCCTCAGAAACGGCTTGACCGATTTTGATGAAATTTTTTGTGCTTATCCGGTATCTATGAGAATCGGCCAACATCTATTTTTCATCTCCCTAAATGTTAGGGGTAGTCCACCTCTAATTTTATTTTTTTATTTTGAGACAAAATTTTTAATTTCTATTTTTTTATGATACAACATACAAAAATACATGCAATCCTCAATTTTCACCCTTCTACGATCAACCCTTATTTTTTAATAGCGATATAATGGAAAAACAACGTTTGCCGCGGGTCAGCTAGTTATTTATAAATATAGTGATTGCGAAAGTTTGGTAAAATGTTCAATATTCAATGACATTGTGAACACAGAAACTGGAACGAAGAAAGCAGAAATCATCGCGCGTCAAAACATGATTTTGCAAAATGTTCAATAAATTTAAAATGCTGATCGTGATCTTAACTTTTCACCAGATCTTGGCTTTTGCATGAGTCACGAGAAAAATAATGTACTGCTAGAAGTTATGCTTTAGGTACCTACTTCTGACGTTGACTGTACCATAACTAAATTTATATCATTAAAACCGAACAGTGTTTTTCGTTGTATAGTTAAAAATAATAGTAAGCCAAAATAACTATGATATTAAAAATTTCAACCTTCAGGTAGGTTACGTCTTTAATAAAATTAAGCACGCAATATACTTCAAATAAGTAAGTCTATCTTCCTAAATTAGGTAGGTAATGAAAATCATCGTGGGTTTATTCTGTAACCCATTACAGTGCTCAATCCCATTGTAGTTCCGTACGAAATGTAACCTATCCATCACAGATTACCTCACCGATCTCTATTACAGTGCTCTTACAGGTTACAATGCTCACTGACAATGCAAATCGGTAATAATGCCCCTAATAGCACACGCAGACTCCAGAGGCGTCACAATACACTCCTTTCTCCAAACTAGAGCGTAGGTGTACGAACGACCTTGAAAGCCTCAAAGGCTGTGCGTACTGCGATGCGATAGCTAGCGAATGTCCTTGCATCGCTTTTATACGCTGCTGATAATATACGGAGGAGGAATGTTTGCCACTTTACTCACACGAACCAAAGGGAGACTTTCGCCCTGCTCTGAGACAAGTTAATCCCCATTGTTTTTATTAACGTGCCGAGATGATAGGCTTAAAAAAATGTTTTTTAGGGTCGGCAGTGCCTGATATGCTTATGGAGATATTTCAAGAATACGTAGATCCGTGACGAGATATACAAACAAAGATTTCGTAAATTGATCAGCTATATCACACCTTTCAATGGAGTAAGACCCGTTTGTAGGCGGACAGTTGACATTTTGATGTGTTGCACATTCTATATAGAATATTGTGCACTTAGCTTTTGTACTGATAGCATTCAAAAGGCCTGATTTATCCTCAGCAATGTTTGTGTATACGAGTAGCTGCCACTATCCCACGCTATTAACTAACTTGAATTATTGTACAAATCTAATAAAACTGGAAGAATTCTTGCAACGGATTATATTTTAGTACACAAACTTTAGTTTTCTAAAAGGCATCGGTGGGCTTGCAAAATTCATCATTTGAAATGTTCCAACGGATCTAGGCATTCGTGAAGTTAGCTGTTTGTCTGCGCACGGCTAACTTCATGATTCAGATCCGTTGGGCGAACTGTACCTACTTGTTTTGGATATACCTAATTATTATAATTTTAATGTCATTGCATTATGTAGTTTATCGTTTTGATTGATCGGTTTTGGTAACCTTTTAATACAGTGTAAACATTTTAGTACAAAGATTAGGTAATGAAAAATATATTTACCGCTTCTAACTGTTATAGCTTCCGCTAGAAGATAATTACTAATGTAAACAGTAAACACATAATTACAACCAACATTTATTTGACTTTATACAACTTAATTTATATGAGAGGCGGCATCATTAAAAAAGTTATAAAAATTAAACAAATAACGATAATTATGTAATAACCTCTTCATTATATTAATTAGAAAAATAATAAAATTGATAGCATCTAAGTATCAGTAAATTAATTCAATTTAATGGCGAATCACCAGTAGGTAGGTAGGTACAGTAGACTTAAGTTCACAGCGTGATTTTTACGGGTGCATAAATTACCTAGGGTAATATATTCAGAAATAAAATTGTTATAGCTGGAAAATCATCAGCACTAGACTCGCAAGCGACAGAAAAAAATATAAGTACAGTTCGCCCAACGGATCTAGGCATTTGTGAAGTTAGCCCAATGTCTGCGCAGAACACAATTTTGTGTGAAAAAGCGGTCACTGCGCAGACAAACGGCTAACTCCACGAATGCCTAGATCTGTTGGGCGAACTGTAAGTTATCTGATTCAACAATTACACAAACCAACTAGAGGTGTAACTAATATATTCGTAATAGGTATACGTATTAGGTACACGGGACAAATTTCATAATAGTTAATACGAATGTTATCATATTATGTTACCTAATAATAGTCAAATAATAGCGAGCTAATCCGACGTTGCATGCATTTATATCATTCAGATTCAGTTAACCATATTATCCAATAACGGTTGAATATTTTGTATTACAAAATCAGAAACTCGCTATTATTTGACTATTACCCAGTAATAGGTATGATACTATGTTATTGATAAAGCGTTATATTCAATAATAATGATTACGAAAATTTGGTCCTAATATAACCAAATAATACCCACGTTATTTCTCTTAAACTTTTGTCATGGATATTTACCGCGTCTGGGTATAGTCGTTCTCTTCCTGGACAATAAGCTTTTTTATGTAGAACATTGCGGGTAGCATGTTAATAAAAGTTCAATATTTGATAACACAATCTTACTTACTTATCATGCGGTATCCGGTTTAATAGAGCTGAGAACACCATTATCGCTTTGCAATCATTGGCTAACGGGACTAGGCCTATTCTATCTAAACTAAAAGATAATTAACTTGAATTCGGTTAGCAAATATCTTGCTGTAAAACTATTTTTACGACATGTTGATAAGTATAGAAGATAAGATGCGATATGTAGGTAATGATAAACCTTGCAACCTATTTATAAATACTATGTAGGTACTAAATAAATCCTATAGAAAATGATTATTTTTTATTGCTGCATGTTTAAAGTTTTTCAGCACCCTTCAAGGAGTAATTTTCCATACCTCAACTCGAAGGAATGTCCAATCACAACAAAAACTTAAGAGAGCCCGCACGTATGGTAATTTCAAAGTAATTCCAATCACTCTTCGGTTTTATATAAGCGCCTTTGCGGCAAAATCAGACGACAAATCATCGGCGCTCAATTCCTCAACCTTTAATAGAGAAGAGCAAAAAACTCACCGGACACGTCTCATACACCATGCCACAGAACATGTAACAGTCGATACGTAAGTACCACAAGATCGATATCTTAGAACGAGAACTGAGATCTGAAGGTTTGGGAGATAGTGATGATTCAATTACGTCAAACTACTTGATATTTAAGCGTGCTGCTGAAATAATTTCAGATCAACCTAAATATTTGTTTCTGATTGCTCTCGAAAATTGGCCAACTACCCGTATTCTCGAGGCAGGTTCTATAAATCATGGAGTTTACCGAGTTTGCACCAGTTGCTTCTGAGAAATTGCACTGTCGACTGCAGCTACAGGGTAATGAATTGTCAAAGGTGTTCGTTTCGCCACTTATCCCAGATAGACTGAAAGGTGATTTTGCATCTGCATAGTATCTAATCGATCCTGACTAACCTACTATTGGCTCTGCACTAGAACCTACTACACCAATTACTCAAGCTAATCTTATTTTACTTGTTATTAATGAAGAAAGAAAATCACCCGCGCTCTCCGGTTATCAATTGGAAAGACAACTTCGTAGCGGCGGTCTATAGAAATTGATTCACATAGCTAGGTAATTTAGTAATCCGCAAAGTCTGTTAGTAAAATCTACTTTAGTAACTTTGAGGTGTAGTAGTGTGGGTATTAATGGTTGTATTTTGTTCTTCTATATTCTGAAACATAATGTTTGGTATTAAGTATTGTATAATTTATCATGATGATCTCCGCGTGCATCTTCTGAAGCGAACCTTATCGGTACAGGCTTCGATTAAGAATAGTATTCATGATCGAAAGGTACATGCATTAAAATGGCCAATTAAATACTTTCAAATTCAATTCAATTCAAACGCGAGGTTCTTTACAGATTGATAAATCCTAATAGTAACCCATCAAGTTATGCGAGTGATGCGGCATGAAGTGAGTGAATAATCGCTGGCTCTCGTGTTGTAAGATGCAGCGGCATCCTCAAGAAATTGATATGAACCGAGCCGGCAAACCACAGCGCATGCCGACACTTGATGCCACACCGCAAGGACGGGAAAATGCGCATCGCCGAGTATCTTGATGTTATGGGGAAATAACAAGCTTCTATCGCTCTTCTGGCTTTTGTTCGTGGTTTGAAATGGTAGCATGTTATTGTGCAGATATTATAGCTATCAGTGTTTTATCGTGTGGTCTATAAATCTGTCATAAAGGAATAATATCCAATTTAATAAAAATATCTTCATGTGGGTACCTACAATGTTCAATAGGGTATAAGCTAAGCACTTTATAACATTCAAGTGTTATAAAGTTTTACATCAATTAATTACTTAATTCAATGAGACAGCAGTTTGTTTAAAATTATATTGTTACGTTTACGAGGATAGGTACAGCTATAATTATCATCTTGACTGGCATGCCACGTTCGCGGAGAATGAGTCGAATTTTGATTGTTGAAGAATCGCGTCGTAATGCAAAAACTCTTGACTTGAATGCAGTGACTCAGCTAAAATGACTTAGCAGTTTAAGTGTCAATGTCAAGTTGAACTGTCTTTTAAGCTGGGATTACACTGTGCGCGTGATATTCCATGCACCTCTGTCATACTGTCATACAACAATGCTTACTTCTGAAAAATGTGGGCATGAGCAATATTTGTATTTGAACGTGCCTCTGTTTACCTATTCCTTTAACGGTCGATAGAGTCGGAGTAGGCGGAATCTGCAGATCTGCAGATGGTGATAAACAGTAGCAGTCTGTCATGTGGGTAAATTACGGGAGATCTTAGGGTAGCACGTAGCAATAACCTTGCCTTGCGTAATCTCTACAAGATTATCCAATTATTGACGCAGCTGCCTCGGTGCTGGGCCCTTAGCCTGTGAGATGAACCTGTCTTGTTATTATTTGGACCATTTTTCTTCTGACGCAATAAAACCGAACTGAATAATTGGCGCCAAAGCCCGAGACTGTCCGAGACTTTGAAATATGTCAGTGTCATATTTTATTTTGCTCTGATTGGTTGATTTTAGGCGGTAATTCAAATATTTTTCTGTTATAGTTGGTAGGTATCAAGTTTGTCAGACGAAGATGCATCACTGTCTAGTGTTCAATTTTTCCGTGTTTTTGACCTTGTTTGGAAATTGTTTACTTACACGTGACGCATTAACTGTTATCTGGTAACTTTCTACTTTAATTACTTTTGTTTTTAGATAAAAACATTTTCAATTTAAAGGAGTTGGTTATTGCGTCGAATTCAAAGTCAATGTCAAGTTTGTTTTTCCGGTGTTCGGTGACAGCTTACGTCATAGTAACTAGGCTTCAGAACCGTCTTGCATGACGCTACCTTCAGCAACTTGTAGATTCTATGTTTGTGGCGTTTGTAGTGGTACTTCTAAATGTTTTCTGGATGGTACGACCATCTTATCAACTACCTTTTAGTTTATTTTAGGGTCAATGCGTTTGTTATTTTTAGTAAGCTACGGTTTACATTAGACCTATAACTTATGTATCTACTTTGTAAATTAACACTATTAAACAAACTAACCCTATTGAATTACCCGTTAAAATTTCATATACTTAATAATTATATGCTTCTAAAACTGTATTTTGTACGCTTAATTACCTAGTTTACAGCCATTGGCTTCCTTAAATTGAGCCCTGAAATACAATGTAACTTGTAAAATAGTTAAGCTGTTCATATTTTTTGCAAGAGCATGGCCGTAGTGACCACATCAATCGAAGCCGGCGGTTTTTGCCGCTCAAATCAAGCGTGTAACCCCGAGGCCGATTCGATGAGCCATTTGACATCTGTCGTCAGGGACACTTAAACTGTCAATATGCCAAGACTGTGCCAAATCTAATGGGATCTCATTGAGTAGGTACATACCTACATGCTCGATTTCGGCCATGCAAATGTTTGCAGTACTCGCAAACGAGGGAAATTCTTACAGCTACATCTATACCTAGAAATACTTATTGCCTACAGTGCCTAAGACATTGGCACTGTAGGCACTATATTTTTGGTATATGTATGTATAAGTTAGCATAAGTGTGTATAAGTAATGGAATTTCAGAATGAACACAGGCCCTATGTTCTCATCTTCAGAAATTCTATTACCTTAACTTTTTATAGTTGTCTAGATAAATGACTTGGATAAACAAACTTTTGCATTCAGAAAAAAACTTAAAGTACCTACCTACAGTGTAGACTGTGAATGTAGCCAGAGCAACAGTAATGAATGTAAGTAAATAAATGTTTTACGATTTTCCCCGAGGTTTTAGCAACTTTTTCCTGGACTTTCACCTATCTACATTCTACATGCTCTCCCAGTAATCGACATAATTTATGTAATTTCACATTATGTAACAAACATTTTTGATTGCTTTGCTTATGATTGATTGCAAAATAAAAGATCATTGTTATGAAAGCATGTCGAAAAATGACAGTTGGAATGATATAGGCAATGTTTGCAAGCTATGATTGATGCTTATGGATAATAGTTACATGCATATAGCTTTAGTTACTATGTATTTGAGTATACTGTACTAATCAGCTATCGTTTGTGATGATAAGAGACATTATCAACAAGATAAACTTATCAAAGAAAGTTTGTGAAATTCGCTACCTACCAATAATTGCATTAATTCGATTGTCCACTAAGTACTTACTTATAATAGATACTAGCTGTCCGTCGCGGTTTTACCCGCGGTCCCTCGGGAAAACTTCACTTTCCCGGGATAAAATATAGCCTATGTTCATCAGGAATAATGTAGGATACTAATGGGGCATGAATTTTTCAAATCAATCCTGTAGTTTCGGAGCCTATTCAATACAAACAAACAAATCTTTTCGCTTTATAATATTAGTGTAGATAAATGGTTATGACTTTAAATATATATATATGTAAGTATAGGTAGGTACTGTGTCTAAAACCAACGAGCCTCAAACAAAGAAGTTGAATAAACCGCTAGAAAATAAAATAAATACTCAAACCAGATCATTTTTAATTTGAAACAAAACTACTGGGAAAACTTCAGAAGTAATCGCATAACGCGTACTAAAGCGAAAATCGATTTGTCTCACAAGTACACGAGTATCGCTGCACCGTCACACGTAACACCGTCACCCAATGACATCAATTACATCTACGTTTTCCACTACGTCATAATAAGGTCTTTCGTAGCCTCAATCAACTGATAAACTCTCGATTCTCGTTCCACTTGTGTTACTTTCCAGTAACGGTATGCAGCTTTGTCTCAGCCTGCGTCAGGTGGACCGTGTGTGTGTACGGCCCTTAGCTGCACTGTGTGCTATTCTGTGATGTGTCTTAACGGTACGGGGACATCTTCGCTGGATAAGAATGCGTTAAAGGTTAGCGATTCGATCCGCAGATTCGATTCATGAAAGTGATAACGGGTACGCAATGCGATAACACAAAAAACTGGTGCCTACGCGTTGGTTTTTTAAACTTATGCCTTCGATAGTATAGACTTTACTATTCTTGTCATAAGAATTAAGTGGTTCTGACATTTACAACTAAGCTTGAAATAAATGCTTGGATCCTAGGACCTTATCTAAATTTTAACTTTGTATTATTGAAAAAAAAGTACCTACGTGAGTGTCGTGGAACACTCGGTTGGAACGAAGTTTGTACATTTGACATTTTGCGCACCTTGTGTATCACTTTTCGCACTCTGGGCATCTTTTTTTTTTGCGCACTTGGTACTATGCGCACCATTTTGCACAATTTGTGAAGTTATCAACGAAAACATGTTTTTTGCTTCTCCTGTAAAGTTGTGTTTTTTGCCCCGGAGACATCGATATGTCGTGACGGAATGGAACGCTTTCTTTTGTTTTTCTAGCCTAGCCTCCATCCTCGATACCGTCCGAAAAGGAACTTCGTTCCAAAAGCAACAATCTACTACCTATTAAATTACCTACTTGAATACTGCTGTTATAGTAGGTATTACTCGTAAAAGCTCTTTAGGAAAGTAAAGTATGTAATACCGATTGCGGAATATTCCCATAAAGCTCTACCAATCCCTTGCTCACCTAGTCGTAAGTAACATTTGAATTGCCATATAAAGCAAAATATTTCCATAAAACCTATGTCATTATTATGAGTAATGCCGAATGCTTAACAATTTAGTCCCAACATTTACTCTTCGCTTACTAACGGCAGAACAAAATTATAATATTTCAGAGTGGCTACTACTACCCTCTTTGGGTAAGCGAGCTCCTTTCTTAGAAGACGTCTTGTCCGTGGATTTATCTCTTGTATACCGAGCCTTAATTCGAATAAGGACTTGTTCTGTAATGTCTTAGTCATCATCATCATCATCATGTCAGCCATCTAGTGTCCACTGCTGAACATAGGCCTCTCCTATCGATTTCCACAGCTATCGATCTTGTGCGGCCTGCACCCAACGGCAAATGTCTTAGTAAGTAGTCTTATAACATTGTAGTCTTGATTACTTAGATTATTTCCTATTCGGAAATAAGCAATTGCTATATCTTGTAGGGCTAAAATTCAGCAATTGTTTATACGGACGTGGTGCAACGACCCAAAGTGGATCTTGGCCGGCACATGCGATCGGCGTCGGCAGTAAAAATCTCGGAGACAGTGTATGGTTTCAAATATTTTCTATAATGAATTATGAAAATTGCAGACATGTTCCTTAATGTTGAGTGTTTTTAAAAATCGTACTTCTAGTTTTTGTTATGGTATGTAAATTGTAGATAGACAATATTTCGCATTTGAATTTAAAGTCCGAAACAGCACAAACGGTAACTTATTACAGATCGTATCAGCAGAGATTATCCCGAATAAGAACAAAACTACGATGAGGCACAACACAGTGGTTGCATCAACAATGTTTGTAAAACTACTTTAATCGTTCATCTATTTATTTATTATTATTATTTAATATAATTCGTGAATGTGAGCTGATGCCATGACGTTGACTTGAGGCAGCGTGAGTTTACGGAACTAATAGCATTAGAGACAGTTGAACGGCTTTATGTGCAATTGGTTTATCGATCTGAGCAGAATGTGCATAGTTTTTTTTACCACTTAAATCATATTAAACCACGATGTGCTGTTTTATTATGATTATTATATTGAAGTAAGAGAAACCGCATTGTAGAGAGACAAATGGTGAAAACGCATTCACACGCAACGACACATTCTAAGCTCTCAAATGTTACTGTTTTTTTTAGTAAATATGGTGCTTGTTTGTTTCCTTTTATAAAGTACCTTGTGATAATGTGATTGATGGTATGGCTTGAATTTGAGCTGATGAACTCCGTCGCCAATGATAGCCACTAATTTATATAATATTTTTTCTAAGATTGATGTAACATCATAGCTAAGTTGCACTGTATACTGCGCCGGAGTCTATTAATTTTGTCCACACTCTCTATAAAGCTGTCAAAGTAACTGTTGCACGAAGACAGGTGGTAATTACGAAACTCTCGCCGGTGTTGGGGCTTTTTCAATGTCAATGCCGCAATAATAACAGTTTATTTGCTTCAAATTATGATAAAAATAATAGAAAAAATATAATTACGGAGTCTGATTTAGACTAAGAAACTATCTATTCAGGTACCAGAATGTACCGATGTTTTGATTGTTTGGTAGTTCATGGTTGAGTAGACCTAGAGCTTAAACTAAATTTTTGCAAACATTTGTATCTCTTGTAAACCGACTTCAAAAAAAGAAGAGCTTTTTACTTTTTATGTATGTCCACCGATATCTCCGTCAATTGTGGATCGATTCTTTTTGTTTGAAAGGGCGATAAAGTTACTTCCGAGGTGGTTCCTTATACATTTTATTTCTGAGGGATTCATAGTTTTCCCGTAAAATTAAAAAAATCACATCTTCACTTGACACCCTGAATTACGCCTGAGTATAATTATGATTTAAGTAGAGCTGAGCTCGCTGCACGCATTCCTATAAAGTTCAATTCAAACAAAATACAAGCCGGAACACATTGCTTTCCACGTACAGTGTGTACATGGAAGATTTATGATTGCAGTCGCACTTCTGTGCTACGTACGCACTTTGGTGATTATTTCTCACGCCATGGTTTTGTAGACCTACTATTAGCTGTAGGTAACATTCGACCTGCTTAGTTTAAGCACAGAATGATAGAGGCTCTATATACTCGTATTGTTTCTTAATATCCCAACACAGAAACTTGGTTTGCAGTCGTTTTTGTGTTTTAGGATAGGTAGTAGTATAGGTACGAGTAAAAGTATATGCAGTGCTTTAGATTTTTGGGACCTATTCTGAATATACTGTTTTGTATACGTGAGACTAAGTTTTCATCCTAAGGTGAGAAGTAGGTACCTACTAATACAATGCGAGTGAAACCCTTACCTACATTGATGAAAGCCAAATGGTATTGTCTTTTTATAATGTTTTGTGACACTCGCGTGTCTAAAAGTGTTTTTTCGTCTCTTTAACATTGTCGAGGAAATTAAGATAAAATAGCAGCTATTTAACCCAGATGTTATCAAAAGATAGGTATTATATTTCGTAAAACTTTCTCTAATCAAGGACCGTTGTTTCGGCGGAGTTGTCGATAGATGTTGGAATTCAACTAATGGTTTTCTCGATTTTAATTGGTGTTCTATTCTGTACGTGTACAAAAGATTATGATGGATGATTTTAGGAATGTGCGACACTGAATTTCACTTCACCTCTCACCTCAATTTTTACGAGACTGAATAAATACAAGTATCATCTCTGTAATTATCGTGTTGTTCTAACCGCCCACATATAGGTAAATAATAACATGCGGACATTTGTCGCCTGTGTGGCTCTCACGCCTATTCACACTTGACACTGTTGGGAACGAAGTAATGCGACCGATTTACTGCGAACCCCTTGAGCTTTCGTTTCTACAGATGTAGCAGCCTGTTTGACCTCTTAGTCTTATACTGCAGTCTTTGGGTATTTGTGCGGTCAGGTTTTATGCTTACGTCGGATGTCCCAAATACCAGTTATGAGGCGAATTTATAGCATTGGCCGCACTCAAATTGTTGTAAATCACGAGAACTTGTTCACTGACTATACATTTTTTTATCTTACTAACTATACATTTTCTGTTTTGTCGCGTGATCGGCTCCCTGTGTCAGCCCCCAATGCGTTTTAGTTACATGGAATTTCACTTTGTAGAGGTTCCAGTCTTTCAGTAGGTAGGTAATCAAGATACCGACTATAGTGATACGATCGATAGTGGCAATGAACTTGTTTTTTTTTCTGTAGTGGCCTTGAGATTGTTACTTTCAACAGACAACATTTCACCAGTGCAAATCTCTTCTTCCTTATTATGCCTCTTAAACTTTCACTTAGCTCATCGTTAATGGCGTCCAAGATTATTGAATTAAAATGTAACGATAATATTGTTTTCTACTCTGCGATTATGACGTGGTGTTCGATGTAGAAAGCCCACGAAATGCTTTCGAGTGGGTCTTCTTTCACTTAGTTCAAATTACTGTTGTATTAGATGATGAAAATCGTGTTCATTTACAAAATCGTTGTAATAATGAAAGATTTATAATATTTTATGTAATTGCATATTGGTTTTTCACACATTTGTCAATAGTAAAGACAAATTCGGTAGACGATATTGTACTGTACGTCGCGGGCCGTCAATGGGTCAGATTAGCGCAGGATCGTGGTGGATGGCACAAGCTTGAAGAAGCCTATACCCAGCAGTGGGTGAAGTCAGACTGTGGATGATGATGATGATGAAAGACAAATTCAAAATTAGTTTGTCATTGAAGTTGCTGGATTGTAAAATCATTATTTTAATAAGCGAACTTTGTAGAATACTGAGGCTAACCCTCACAGTACGTGTGTTATAATTAAATATGACCATGATAGGTCAAGGTGGCTGGTGCGGAACGCCCCTGCGAATGTTCCCAGGCATCACCCCGATGGGAGCAGGTGCCATTGTCCCGACTCCTGCATTATTCATACCATTGTCTGACTTCACGGTCAGGTACTCGGGAATGACTCAAAATACATCCAACTATCATACATAGTCCTGATCAGAAACTTTTGAGTCTCAATGATACAACACCCAAATGGTCCTTGGCAACTACGAGTCTTACCACCATAGACTAACCCAGACCAGAGACAAATTTTGTTAAGGTCCATTCGAAAATCGACTTTGATGATGGTCTTTGGGTCTTTTGACGGCAAAGAACTCTATTAAAGTTAAAATTATATTCAGTAATAGCACTGGGTGGGATCTCTTAAAATACTCGTTATAAAAATTGGTAATTCTGCTCCTGTCCCCTTCGTTGCTAACCTATTCAAAATTTGGTTACTGGATGTCTCGTCTGGTATGGGAGTTATTAGAAATACCTCTGTAAGAGAATGTTAGCGCTTATACAAAGTAATATAACTTTGCCAAGCGGTAGACAACAGAGTCTCGAAGTGGATGATACCAAGCGAAAGTTCACCGATATGCAGTGGTTAAACAGTTCTGCTTACTTTTCAAATCACGTTAAAGAATTTAGAGAAAAATTTCAACTTATTTAATTTAACTATTGTTTTCCAAAAACAGTGAAAGAATCACCTCAATCTTCACCTAAAAGGTACATGATTCCAGTCGTCCTAAAAATATATGTATTTTTGACTTGGAGTTGCATAGCAAATAAATTACAGACAAAATTCAGAACTTCACAGTCAACACGAATTATTTAAGATCTATGTTCTCTTCTATGTACTTCATTAATAAGATTACCGTTTTCATCTTATTCAATTTATCCTTTATCCTAACAAATCAGATCGAATTACTCTTGCGAAAGCACTCAACTCTACAAATTGCCAAAACATTTAACGCCTTATTTTGACGGAGTAAGGTTCAAAGTTTCGTGGTTTTAAATGAAGTCTTTTGATTAATTTTGCAGATGCTTTCATGCCCTAAGTTGTCTGTGATTAATTTAGGTCGTAGTTCAGGTCTTTGAAGCTGGGATGTCAAAATAAACATACAGAAACGGGATCCCATTCAGTTGTGAGAACTGCATTCGCTAATGATGTAGTTATATACACTTACGATCCTATATACTTAAATTGAAACAGGACCTCAGTCAGAATATAAGTGTAGATATGTTATTCTTTGAGATACTGTCACGACTGTGTCTCGGCTCTATTTCTCGTTTATGTCGTTTACTGAGATGTGTTTAAAAACATTACAGTATCCTTATAATATACTAGCTGACCCGCGGCAAACGTTGTTTTTCAATTATATCGCTATTAAAAAATAAGGGTTGATCGTAGAAGGGTGAAAATTGAGGATTGTATGTATTTTTGTATGTTGTATCATAAAAAAATAGAAATTAAAAATTTTGTCTAAAAAATAAATAAAAAAATTTAGGGGTGGACTACCCCTAACATTTAGGGGGATGAAAAATAGATGTTGGCTGATTCTCATAGTTACCGGATAAGCACAAAAAATTTCATCAAAATCGGTCAAGCCGTTTCGGAGGAGTATGGCAACGAAAACTGTGACACGAGAATTTTATATATTAAAAGATAAATCTCAAAGGTAGAGAATCAGTGTGTTTCTTAAAACGGTATAAGTAGCAGCGACAGAAGTTCATGAATATTTGAATCTTCAATATCTTCGAAGTTCGTAGGGTTTTACATAAAACTTCAGCTTACATTGGATGTTTTGCCTTGCACCATTGCTATTTTTTTTTAAAATAGGCAATTTTCCCACAAATAATGATAAAAATGAAGCTTTAAAATCTCCAATTGTTGTACGTTAGTGGTCTCGTAAAGTCTATCTATTTTTTTCTGAAATAAAAATATATTTCTGTTCTCTGAACCTCAATAGGTAAAATAAGTCCTCAATTATCAAATCCGCTAGTATTGAATGATATAGCATCGGCGCTGGTACTCGTAGCTCCTTACCTCAATTAGAAGCAGTTTCAACCATTACGGGGTATGGTTTTATGTAATGTTTCGGCTTATCGTACCTAAATTATGACCTTCGATGAATGGCTCAGTCCATTCTGCTCATACCGGCAAACTAAGAGGTTCTTTTGACAGCTGCAATAATATAAAAACGTATTCTAGTCCAAAACACTATACTGTATTTGCCCTGGCGCGGAAGACTCAGTTCTAGGTTTCCAAAAAAAAATGATATGTGAAAAGGCAAGTCTCACTCATGTAAGTCTAAATACTTATTTATTGTTTGTCGTAAAGGTACTATTACCTACATAGGGCAAAAGTTAGCAGTCCAGACAGGACAAGCTTCAAGCTTGGCGCCTCCAATTGCTATACTAATTGGGGTCCCCAAGTCGAGTCACAACCTTTTAGACTATAATGTTAATGCTTTCTAAAAAAAAAAAACAGATTATGGCAGAGAAATCAATAAAGCAATTTACAGTACTATTTTTTTTCAAATATTTGGAGTGAACGATCTAAAAGCTTTTTACAAATTCAAGTCTAAAATATTATATAGAATGCCGACGCTATAATAGGTGAAATTGGATGTGAAACACAATGATTAACTATAATGTAACTTTCTTTGTTGTAACGTATGGTTAGTGGCTAAATCGTTTGGACCGATAGTTTTGAGTGGTCACATCCACTCAGAACTATTAACTTTGATGGATTATGTCGTCTGGCCATGACATGATCTGTGAGATTGTATTGTTAGTCATTCACTACACGACAAAGACTTTAGATATTCATCGTAGACAAAAATGTGTGTGTTGTCAAGTGTAAAATGTTTGTATGTAAGTAATAGTCCAATAATACTTGGACACCAGACTCAAAACATCACTATGTTGATCAAACGAAGCTTATCCTAGATGGGAATCAAACCGAAATGACTCGTTTACAACGCAGAAGGTAATGCTATCAACTGAGCTGCCAAGGTTTATCCTTAACTACGAGTACCTATGCTCTAAAAAGGTTTCTAGATATAAACTTATCCATAATATTATTATATCCATAGGTAGGTAATAGATACTGAATGAACAGAGAGAACGATTTTGTATTTCATTCAGTACCGTCACTTGTATCGCAAATTGACGCGAACATTACACGAATGTGCAACATTATACGCGCGGTAAATCGAAATCACTATTACACTGAAAACATATTCAGAATAAGGATATGATTCTATACTTAGGTGGAGTAGAGTGGCGAGGAACTTGGCGCATTGGCCAACATCTACTCGAGTGGAGAATTCGAGCATTGTGGGTTAATCCATGCGCCTGAGTGAAAATGCAGTCTTGTTGGTATTTCAAGAAGCGTTATCCTTATCATACTCGTGTCTTGGTGTGGTTGACTTTCTTCATAATACAATAATATAATATCGCGATATCTAATATTTGAGCAAAGATACCAACTAAAACATGGAGTTAGTACTATGATCTGGTAAAATTTGGCTATGACTTGTACGAAAACCATTTGATGAAAGGGTAAATCATCAAATAAACATGACATTAGAAAAAAATTCTCTTTACAAAACAGGCGGTTGCATTGAAAGCTCTTGCTATAGATGGGCAGTTCCGTGATCACGCTTTCAGTGTGACTGCGGCCTAACAGTTTCCAGATTGCGTGTGCGCAGGTTTGTATAGCAGTTTGTGTAGCACCCTAATGGCAGTTGCACACGGAAGTCTCGTCAGAATTGAACTTTTCGACCTCACTCGCCCAAAATTATTGCTCTTAATCGTAATATCACAATGTTGTAACTTTCTAACGCCAGTCGACAGAACTTAAGTACCTTTTAAGTTGGTACTGAGGGTTAGAATAGAATAAAATAGAATAGAATGTAACAGAAGGATAGAAGGGAGCTTTGTTGAGACTGTGGTCTTTATTTACTTACATATGGTTAGCTACTTATGTATAAGTTTGGACGTGAATTTTATACTTACCTTTTATGTACAATTTGCCTTGCTTCTAAAATGTGCAGCATAATGACATGGACTATATAATAATGGTTTAGCTAACTTCATACAATTAACTCTTAATACCTACTCGTATTGCATATTGGACATTTACTAACTTTTCAATAGGCATGTATATTGTAGCTATAATTTTTATTGAAACCTCTAGCTATAAAACTAAACTAAACATCGTAAGGGATCCTTAGTATTTAAAGATTTTTTTAAACTTACTGTTCCAGAGGATACATCTGTAAACGCACATAAACCAATTGTTATTATGAAACTTATAAGTACCACTTATCATTTAGTCTCTACTACTAAATTAGGAACCAAAGACACGCAACCAAACTTGTAACAATAGTTACAATAGTTTCAATTTCTAATCGGTGGAGTCATTGACCTATGTTTTATGAAGTAGTATAAATATCCACCTACTTTTGTCTCAAAATGGTAGCAGAAATAGCGATGGGCTTAAAAATTGCAACATCGTTTATTGTCCCGCCGAATCAGGAGTAGACAAGATTGTAAACCATTTACAGCTTATGATAATATTTTTTACTTCTGTTACAGCAGTATTACGAAATCTATCTAGGACTTTTGATTCAAAGATGCTTTTGAATAAAATCTAAGAGCATTGTTCTCTCACCGTGTCCGTCGAATGGGGTTGTGCCTCGACTTTCAATCTGAAGGTCGTGTGTTCGAATCCCGGCCATGCATCAATGGATTTTTCGTTTCGTAAAATTTATATGCGCTATAACACAAGCTCGTAACGGTGAAGGAAATCATCGTGAGGAAACCCGCAGCTTAGTCAGCTCCACACGTATTGACGTCTTCTTTCCTGTGGGCCAGGCTGATTAAGCTGAGAGGATGGTTTAGGTGCTGGGAAAACCTATTCCATCTCAAACAATGTCCCAGGCACTACAGCGTCCAGTTAAGTGTAGGCATGAATTGCCTCCTGACGCTGTATAAATCATCTAATATAGATGTAAAGTCCTAAGTTGTGCTCTCAAAACTTAGTAAACGTTTATTATTTACAAGGAATGGTTTATTTAAGAATCACCTTTGTCATTTTCATCTATGACACCTTAAAGGCAGGCTGATGTCGATTTCATTAGAAACATAAACCATTATCGTGTTTACCTGCCACTTAGCGGTATCAAAATGTTCACACACTGAGCTTGCTCGCGTTGTATCAAGCTTTTTGTAGATTACACTTTCACTCCAAGTCCTTAATATAAGTAATGGTCAGATATTGTTCAACATTCGTTTTCGTTGAGACGCCCCCGGCTAGCGTGGGATGAACTTGTGTAGCTGTTTTTGTTCGCATGAATTACCAATGTTTAATTTAATAGTCAGTTTTTAACAGATTTAAAAAAAAAGGTTGGTTGTTGTTATGTTTGTTACTTACCATTTATATTATAAACTGATTCAAAAATAGGGAGGGTATCAGGATATAATTCCCGTTTGGCAAATTTTTTATTGTAATGGAAATTAAAATTTAGGGAAATAATACCAACCATAGGAGTGAAAAAATAAGGCTGATTTTTAAAGGCTTGAACTTCTATGTTAAAACCAAAAACCAGAACTTTGACTTTGTCATTATTCGCAGCCCCAATGACACATTTTCAAGACATTAAGTTGGAAACTGCGTCAGGTTGTAAGTAACTTGTCATTGCTAGCTCCTAGATACGAGACAGCTCTTTATTGGATTCGAAATGAAATCTTTAGAAATTGCTCCAATACGTGTGAACACGGGGAGTCTGCGATATCATGTTTTCTAATGCAATAAGCAGAAGCTTTGAAAGCTAATTTGTAATGTGACAGGCACGATGATAAAGACCTGTAAGATACTGTAGGTATATGAAATGCAGTAGATAAACTTTCTGATTTATTTTAGTTGACAGTTTTATTAGGTAGGTATTTTAGTTGATAGTTTTATCGAGTTGCTTTATCTATTGGCCTTGCGTAGTTGGGCAAAAACACAGAATGTACCTATTCTGTGTTTTTGCCAAATTGTTTCTTTCCTAAACAAAATAAACAGCAGTTTTTAAATTTGAGTTTACTGCGTACTCAAAAGCGTCGGATGCGCCACTTCTCTTTTGGAAAAAAAAAATTAAAAACTGGACAGCTAGAAGTTTGTGATACAAGCTATGCCTTGATATCGAATGGCTGGTGATGATAAAATAAGATATAACGCTTAACGAGCCCTAAGATTGCCTAGAAGGAACCTATTGAACGCCTTTATGAGGATTTGAAGAAGAAAATAGTAGGTACCTACTTTAAAAACCCCTTTAGTGAATCCAATAGGGACTGTATATGAACTGTGATGACTTCTGTGTAGAACAGCGCTTCTGTGTAGTACAGCACTTTAAGCTTAGATACTGTTTCGTCGCGTCTGTGTCAAGCTCGGGGGCGAGGCTTTCCCCTGACTCGGGAAAGCGCAGTCAGCCCGTGATTATAGACGCTTCTTGATTAGCACATTTCGTCCGCGGGACGTTGATGTGCTTTGTGATTTGTGGATTAATACGGTAGCAAAAGGGAAATGGGTGGCGCAACTGTCTGAACTTTATTTCCGATGTAGATTGTACAGTTTGTGTTTTTGAATCCTAAAATAGTCATTACATTTTATGTTCAATAGTCATTAGCCTCAATTATTTTACAAATTAACTTCCTTGATCCATAAACGCTTCCTCATAAAGTTTAAGCAACCGAATGATTAGCAAACTCTAATCTTCTGAGGGCTGATCCAATATTGCTTCATTACGTTTTCAACGAGATTTGAGTCACGATAAGCTACGCCTAGGTAATTGTGTGGACACTACTTTAGTGCTTTATTTACATTTACTCTATATGCTGTGATATAGAATTTTACAGCGTAAAAATTTCACTCGAACAATTACGGGGATGTCTACTGTCTGTCATTTGCAGTTGTTCTATCTGCGTTTCTATGTCCGTAAGCGTTGGAACGCTCCGGCTAAATGAGCCCTCAGTAATCGCTTACGCATACAGAAACAAATCTACAAAAAAAATGACCAACCCGCCTTCGTCAGATCTTCTTCTTATCGTGTCACTAGTTCTTTCGAACCAGTGTGGAGAAAGGATTTTAAGTGCGCCTCAAAGAGGCTCCTTTCGTGCTTGACACATGTTTTCGAACTTTATATTCTACGACATGTCGGTTTCCTCACAATGTTTTCCTTCACCGTTTGAGAGTGACTTTGAGACTGGCATAGTGCACATAAGTCAGATAGAACAACTGTACTAGGTGGCTAACTGACTAATGTAATCCTTATGATCTTACCGTTCATTAAAATTACGTACTTAGCGGTTTTATACTGACCATGTCCACTTGTTTGTCATAAAGTATCTCTTATCAAAAAGCCTTCGCATACGCCGTCGAGTGGTGCTCTCGATTGGAGCATTGATTACATGGCGCTGGCTTACTCCATAATTATAGCGATAACAGCTATCAGTTGATAGCTTTGATAAACAAAAACACAGTTCGTAAATTGCAATGAGGAATTAATTTTAGATAAACAAAGAGTTTAATAAATCTATGCTGCTTTTTTTGCAAATTGTGAAAACCTCAATGAAAATATACGTTCGTGACTTACTCCTTAAACACAGGAGTATAATTTCCGAAAAAATATCGATGATTTTGGTAGATAGGTGATATAAACAGTTAAAAGGTCAAGAGTAATTCCCATAATATTATAAAAATGTAAGTGATTCGCAAAAAATGGAAGGCCTAATAAAAACGTAAACTGGTTCACGACTGTATCCCCAAGATGCGGTAGACATACTCTCAGATTTATGTTACTTATTCCAAATCCTTTGAAGATGTCTAAGGGGGGTAGTCAGAGGCATGTCCAAACACATAATTGATACATGCCCACATCTTGCCGACGTTAGTATTCCATACGTAATAGGTTGCAAGCCCATCGCCGCCTATAAGAACACTAACTGGTTTCCTCACGATGTTTTCCTTCACCGTTTAGAGCACGTGTTAAAGCGCATATAAATATTACGTATCGCAAAATCCATTAATACACGGCTGGGATTCGAACCCACACCCTTCAGATTGAAAGTTGAGGTGCAACCCCATTCGGCCAACACGGCCTAATGATGTGAAAAATTACGACGATGATAATGACCTATATCGCAAGTCATTTAGTGGTTCTTGTACAAAAAACTGATTACAGCTACAGATGAAATTCTACTCGTATTCGTTGGTTCATTCATTTTACAATGAAAATTGTGTTAGGAAATAATGTTTCTTTCTGCAATCTGTTTGAGATTAAACTTCTATTGATCCGACGCGCGACGTATTCCATATCCATAGAGATAGCCGGTAGATAGATACTATACCTACTAGGAGTAAAAGTTATAAAACTATGACCATAATATGTTCTGATAAGAATTTCTATTACATCACAGTTGTCGATAGCAGTACATTGTAACTGGATGTAACTATAGGAAATACTTATAACTGTGTAACTACGAGTATTGTCTTGACAGAATGATGTGTGCTTTTTTGCTGAAGTGAACAGCGATGTGATTTCTTGGAACAGTATGTGAAGTTCTATAACTTATATAAGTCTCTGATGTCTCTGATATCAGAGCGATTGTTACTCTACGATTCGAATTTGCTAAGATGTTTGTCATGTAGGTACTACTATTTTCAAGAAATTTTACTCTCTAAAGTTTCTGTCATCCTCACTAATCATTTACTTTATCATCATCAATTAATTTGTCTTTGTAAGTCCATGTATGTTGGAATGCAGATTTTATTGTGTCTATCGTTTGAAGCATCCGCATCCGTTGCAATTTTTATTCGTTTCTGAACTGGTATGTATTATTCAGTTTGTCTGCAAGGTGATGATATTTGGCCAATAAAATGAATTCATTGTTCACGTTAATAGTTCATTCACAATGTCCGTACAGGTGAAGTTCAAGTTAAAGGTCAATGTTCAAAGGAATTTCTACCTAATTAACTATTTAATTTAGTTAACAAAAAATATCGCAATGGAATGAAGCATATCTATCTACCCAACAAAAAATAATAAATTCTTTTACCGTTTTGTATAAGAATCGTAGGTTGGAAGTTACTTTTGTACCGAACTCACTGGAATAGTTCCAGGGTCATGGGCATTGAATGTTCCATTTCTTCCGAACACAATACCACACCCTTGTTTGTCCTTCGCAGTTTCCTCATAAAAGGTAGGGCACGTACAAATCAATTTGGGAAAGTATGGTATATGTACAGTTTAGGGGATTTGTTTGCAAACTGTTGTTATGAATGCAAGAATAAACATTGGTTTATTGTTTTGTTGAATGTATAAGAAGTAGCTAGGTACTTAATGGCGCTAAATATTCGAATTTCATTTGAAGTTATAAAGCTCTTCTTCAATAAAAAAACAAATGAGGATCGCTCACTCACGTCCATTTGTTTATTCATACATTTATTCATTTCCTCATTCATTAATTCATTTACAAACTTAACTACAGAAAATCTTTTAATCGTCAAAAATAAAAAACATCAGAAAACATACTTAAGTGGGTATAAATAAGTACATAAAAAAAATCTGAATATCAGAAAAATATACTAAGGTAAGCCATGTTCCTGCAAAAATCACCCTGCCATACTATTCGACTTCACTGAATACTATCCGGACCCAAATCCATACTAACGAAGTGGGTATATCCGGGAAAATCAATAAGCACAATCCGACCTTGCCGCTATCAATACAAACAGCATGTTGTCTGTTTGTCCCGCTATCTTATCAACATCGCATGTGGGTCAGGTGGCGAAACTATGGTTTGTGTAGCTACGTCGGACGGGCTTAATGATTTTGATGGCCTGGTTAAGGGTTTATAATGTTGACAGTTTAAATTGTGCCATGACAATCGAGATTAAACTAAGCTGGATCCTACTCATGCCTTACTAGCGTAATTATATTGTTGAAAGAGGTTTAAACATACAACATTGTGCCGACCCCACTTAGCCTGGGATAAGGTCAGGGAGATGATGAAAGAGGTTTAAACATAAGGATTATATTTTTATAGTGTTAACCGCACACTTGTGGGTGCTAATTTTTGGGATACATTTAAAAGGTTCAAACATCTTTCTCACATATGAAACATTAACTGCCAATCTCTGTGGCGAAACCCAAAAAAGGAGCGTAGTAGGGCTCCACTTTGGCGTGTGATCTGGATCTAAACGAGATCATGCACCTATTCCATTTTCTTGCAAATATTGGGTTTAAGACAACTTAAACTGTCTTGAGCTTCTCTTCTACGTAATAAAATATTTAAGTCCACGACGTCGGCCTAGGGAGAGCGCTGAAGTTATTGTTTTTCTCATTGGGAAAACATCTGGAAGCTAACTTAAGTTTTTTTTACATTTGGTACAATTTTAAAAACAACTATGACGACCACTAAACGACATCCGCATCGTGTTTGCCGTGTGACTAATGTGGGAACTAATTGATTACCTACGCTACGTAAAGATGGTGTAGACTCATTTGAATCACAACAGAGAACTTTACTTATGGTAATATTGACTTTGCTACTTTAGGCTGAGTTATGACGTTTGCACATTTTGAAGACATGTTCACGATCTCGTGTTGCATCAAGCGTCTTAAAATTATTCTCAACTCAAAATTATTAGATTACCTGGTGTGATGATGTCTAAACTGTTTTCAAGTCATGTAGCTCTGTGTATAAGTTTGAAGTCTCAAATGTAAGATATCTAAAACGAGCATTTAAGAATAGCAGTGTTTTGATACCAAGAAGGAAGGTCCGAGTAAAAGCTCGTAAAAGACAAATTGTCAACGCTTGTCCTACAATAACCATTGGTGAGTATATTTTAACGCGTTTCATGCGGCATAATTCCTACTCAGCATTACAATACGCGTGTTTACAAGTTCGCCAGCGCGCAATATTTGTCGTCTAGTCGAAACATTACCAAGTCTTTGTTGATAATTGCTTACCTGTGTTATGTGAGCGGAACGGTTTTGAGAACTGTATAGGCCGATAAGGGTATTCGGAAAATGTAATATTAGAAGGCTGTTTGTAAACTAAGGCTACAAAAAAATGCAAAATGCTTGCTTTAGAACAAAGTGATTTTGATACATTGTATTTTGTTAATAAATAAACGGAAACACGAACATTGAAAGGCTTTCCATGCCTATTGGATTTTCTTTTTGTGTCTTAAAAAAAAGATAAAAAATCAATCGAAAGAAGTTATCGCAAATGATTCTTGTAGAATTTTGTATCAGAATTTTAATTCTGTTGCTAGTCGTAAAATAGCTAGTCATTTTGTCTCGAAAACAGTGTACAATACACAAACAAATATACAAGTAACAGATACGTTATCTAAAGACAAATGAAATGCACTTACAACTGTTTAATTTGGAACGCAACATTTGATAAGAGGTCTTACTTTAACACGTTTGTTTTAGTTCAGCAAATGCAGAATCTCTGACACAGTGACACGGTTAGAAATTTGTGTATATTTGAACATTGTCTTGATGAGCGTGCCCTGGAAACTGGTAGATATGTGAAAGTCGCCTTTTTTGCAAACGATAGTTACAGAATTACCTGCGAATGTCGAATCTTCGTCTCTAGTTAATTGCGTAGTTTCTAAGGCACTAATCGTTTTCTCGTTTTGAATGGAATCTCAATTTCATATCACGGTGCCGTCACGGGTGAGTTGAGAAGTGGAATGCTGTGCTGGAAACTTTGGTTTATGTTCCAGTATCGTTTTTAGAGGACGATTCTTGAATTATTTTATTTATATTATGAACATTGAACATATAAACATACTCACATTTAAACGATATTTTCTTTACGTACATCGGTGCATTGAAGTACCTCTGTATTTCCGTGGGTAGATGCCGTCTACTCATATGAAGTGGCTATGAACGATCCGCATAATTTATCCTTAAAGGGGAACCGGCAGATTGTACAAAGGATTATGAAGTACTGGGAACTCAGTTATAGTACGTGATAATATCATAACGTGACTTGTGCACTCTAGATTTGAGCAGATAAAAGGCTTTCTACATCTCTTCAGAAGAGTCAGTAATCAGGTTTATGTGCAATTTTAACGACAAAGTTTTACAGAACAAGTTAATATGCTAGAGGGCTCGAAAAAAAACAATATAATGTACTTAGGTGCGCTAAAATATTCAGAACTCACCGAATTTAGCATTGATTAAAATTTTTAGACCTTTGCCCAGCAGTGGCTGGCATTTCCGCCTCCCATTTTTTTTCATAAAACAAAAGATTAGAGCCTACCGTTAGCTAGTTCTTGCAGTTCTTGCTTCTTTTGGATGAAGAAGCTCGAATATTCCAAGAGTGATTTGGGTGGATACCTATTATCAAAATAGTTCAGGGATGCACAGAGGAGACGAGACGACTCCTGCAAATGAGACCTTCAGTAGGTCACTGCAGTAAGTGAGTAATATCAGCCGAAGAAGTGATAATGGTGATGAAAACGCTCCTGATACCAATGATAGTCTCAATATTGTTCAATTATGACTGTTCACATTTATGACAGTAAACAATTAACTGAACAGTTTATGTACTCGTATAAGTGTTGTGATTTAATTCAAATTATTCCCATCAGAATTAACGATGCCTTCAAGTATGGCAATAAGAGAAATATTATTATGCGATTGCTTTCGAAGGCGTGCGAAAAACTGTTAAGTATATTGATTGGAGCAAATTGATTCTCACTTGAGTTCATTCACTTTATTAGTATGTTATAGTCTAGCAATATGAGTGTCATTTTCATCAGCTTATTTATGAATAAGTAAAATTTATGACCACTCGGCGGGATTGCTTTTATATTTGGTCAGGATTGCCAAAGGAGACTGTTCAAAAGCGGTCTATGAGCCAATAGCGATACTGTAATGGTATTTGTGTAGGGATGCCTCATTTACATATTTGTGCAAAGGGGCATCCAAATCTGACCCTTTAGTTTTGAGATATACAGGGTGGATTTTTAATCATTATAGTTACATGAAAACGTTTTTAGGAGACCATGCATAACTTTTTGAGGTATTCTAAACTGCACTAACTCATTTTGGAAAAAGTGTACAGTCAGCGAAAAAAGTGCTGACCATAAGCGGTCTTTGAACCAATAGCGATACTGTAATATTATTTTTGTAGAAATACCTCAACTACATCCATATGCAAAGGGGCATTAAAATCTGACCCTACAGTTTTGAGATATACAGGTTGGAATTTCGAGACTATCTCATAGGTCAGGTACCTTAACCGTTCTAGTTACAGGAAAACATTCCTAGGAAACCATCCATAACTTTGTGAGATATTCAAAACTGCATTCACACATTTTGGAAAAAATGTACAGTCAGCGAAAAAAGTGCTGACCATAAGCGGAATTTGAACCAATAACAATACTGTAATAGTATTTCTGTATAGATACTTCAACTTCATCCATATGCAAAGGGGCATCAAAATCTGACCCGGCAGTTTTGAGATATACAGGTTGGAATTTCGAGACTAGCTCATAGGTCATGTACCTTTTAACCGTTCTAGTTACAGGAAAACATTTGTAGGAGGCTATTTATAACTTTTTGAGATATTCAAAACTGCATTTACACATTTTGGAAAAACAGTACAGTCAGCGAAACAAATGCTAAAATCCCAAAAAAATGTTTCAAAGATTTAGGACGTGGTTTTTGAACCAATTTTAATGCCCCTTTGCATATGGATAAAGTTGAGGTATTTCGACAGAAATACCATTATAGTATCGCTATTGGTTCAAAGACCGCTTTTGGTCTGCACTTTTTTCGCTGACTGTACATTTTTTCCTAAATGAGTTAGTGCAGTTTAGAATACCTCAAAAAGTTATGCATGGTCTTCTAAAAACGGTTTCCTGTAACTATAATGATTAAAAATCCAGCCTGTATATCTCAACTCTGCAGGGTCAGATTTTGATGCCCCTTTGCACAAATATGTAGATGAGGCATCCCTACACAAATACCATTACAGTATTGCTATTGGTTCAAAGACCGCTTTTGGTTAGCACTTTTTTCGCTGACTGTACACTTTTTCCTAAATGAGTTAGTGCAGTTTAGAATACCTCAAAAAGTTATGCATGGTCTTCTAAAAACGGTTTCCTGTAACTATAATGATTAAAAATCCAGCCTGTATATCTCAACTCTGCAGGGTCAGATTTTGATGCCCCTTTGCACAAATATGTAGATGGGGCATCCCTACACAAATACCATTACAGTATCGCTATTGGTTCAAAGACCGCTTTTGGTCAGCACTTTTTTCGCTAATTGTACACTTTTTCCAAAATAAGTTAGTGCAGTTTAGAATAATTTAAAAAGTTATGCATGTTCTCCTAAAAACGTTTTCCTGTAACTATAATGATTAAAAATCCACCCTGTATATCTCAAAACTGCAGGGTCAGATTTTGATGCCCCTTTGCACAAATATATAGATAAGGCATCCCTACACAAATACCATTACAGTATCGCTATTGGTTCAAAAACCACGTCCTAAATCTTTGAAACATTTTTTTGGGATTTTAGCATTTGTTTCGCTGATTGTACTGTTTTTCCAAAATGTGTAAATGCAGTTTTGAATATCTCAAAAAGTTATAAATAGCCTCCTACAAATGTTTTCCTGTAACTAGAACGGTTAAGGTACCTGACCTATGAGCTAGTCTCGAAATTCCACCCTGTATATCTCAAAACTGCCGGGTCAGATTTTGATGCCCCTTTGCATATGGATGAAGTTAAAGTATCTATACAGAAATACTATTACAGTATTGTTATTGGTTCAAATTCCGCTTATGGTCAGCACTTTTTTCGCTGACTGTACATTTTTTCCAAAATGTGTGAATGCAGTTTTGAATATCTCAAAAAGTTATGGATGGTTTCCTAGGAACGTTTTCCTGTAACTAGAACGGTTAAGGTACCTGACCTATGAGATAGTCTCGAAATTCCAACCTGTATATCTCAAAACTGTAGGGTCAGATTTTAATGCCCCTTTGCATATGGATGTAGTTGAGGTATTTCTACAAAAATACTATTACAGTATCGCTATTGGTTCAAAGACCGCTTATGGTCAGCACTTTTTTCGCTGACTGTACACTTTTTCCAAAATGAGTTAGTGCAGTTTAGAATACCTCAAAAAGTTATGCGTGGTCTCCTAAAAACGTTTTCATGTAACTATAATGATTAAAAATCCACCCTGTATATCTCAACTCTGCAGGGTCAGATTTTTATGCCCCTTTGCACAAATATGTGGATGAGGCATCCCTACACAAATACCATTACAGTATCGCTATTGGTTCATAGACCACGTCCCATACAACTTTGAACAGTCTTGTTTGTCCATTCTACTCTATAAAAAGAAATTTGATGTCCCATTAATATTCACATCATTTCTTATACATTTGTGTATAAGCATACAGCTTACAAATTAAAATATCAAGGTTTCAGAATATAAAGTTCTGTTTATATTTTGAGTTGTGTATGAAAATGACTAGTCCAAAAAAATATTTGCATTATGAAAAAGTACGGCGAAACTGGTTTGTTAAGTGTGAAACATTCATCAGATATTTCTGCAATTTGTATAATCGAATAAAACATTGAAGTCGTAAAATATACATTAATGTAAACATTACGCTGAATAGATAAACTGGACTAGATAATATTGTAAGCTGATGTATAGGCGTGAACACTCAACAGTGATGTCATTTTTGTAAGGTTTATCCGAATTGAGAAAGATCACGGTCGTAAAAAATGTAATTGAAACGTTCGAATTGTGTGGGTTGCTAACCAAAAGCAACCGTTGCTTTGAAAATTTACTAATGAAATGAACCATTGAATAAAATAAATTTACTGACCGGTATGACATTTGAAAGGGAAACCGTGTTTTTTTTTAAGTTTGCCCTTACTAACATGTCTGTCCATTGATGATCCAATATTATGTACTATTAGCGCGGTAAAGATCATCAGCATCAGTTTAATGATGATAATTTTGTATTCACGCTTCGTTCCGAAAACTTAAGCTGAGGATTAGCAGAAAAAAATACTACATCAAGATAATAAGATGCCATTGAACTATAAATTGATGAAACGGTTTACATGCGTGGGTAAACGTTTTTTACATAATCTAGGAAATCAGATTGTGGAACATTTTTATTAGGACTCTTACCTGTAGCGTCACATGCGACTTTAGGTCTTATGCCGTTGTGTTAGGTCGTATGAATATGTTTCGGTCTATCTAGTGTGATGTAGTTACGCCAGGATGGGTTTGTCACGCGCAAGGGTGAACGCTCTGGGCAAATATTCGTTCCGTTAGGGCAAATCTTTGTTTGCACGGATGACTCTCCTTGGTAGTACGCCTCGTTAAATTATTACAGAATAAGTAATAATGTGTTAAGAAAACATTGATTTATACAAATTGTTGATGAAATTTTACAATCGTTTTAGAAAATACTAAAATGTTCGAGCATTATTTTAAAAAACTAGGACTAAAAAAACATAGTACATACCTAGTACTTACTATGATTTTCTCTTTAGACTATGTTTAAAGCGCAATTTAAAATTGAAAGTATTACTTTGAAGTGGGTTGATAAAGGATCGACATCACAAAAATAAATACATGCCAGCAGTTAAAGTAAAATAAGCGATGTCTTATTTTATAGTTATCTAAATGCTTAAATAACTCGTACAGTATTGGATCTTAAAATATAATACTCATAATAACATCTTCTGTACATGACCAACATAAACATAATGAATGGAAATTGTCTATAATGTACCTGCATGCTTTTCTAGGTGGGAGTACTTCAAAGACTGTAAAGATACTGTAGTAAAATTTGTGGTAATAAACTAGTAAAAACCACTCATTTTACAACATTCTCATGCTATCTGGTCAATGTGAATGCCGGGCTCTTATCAGCAGCTAAAATTAACCTTAATATCATTGTTTGTAGCTCCCGTGACCTTTTTTGTAATTATTATTAAGATTTTAGATAGACGTGGACTTCGTTACATCTAGATTCTAGATTATCACGTGGGTTTCAAAGTGATCCCAGCGGTCCTACTGAATAAATGCTTTTTGACTTTGACTTTGGTGTTTTAAATGATAGATCAATCAATGGCCTCATACATCTACGAGAGATGGTTTAAGCAGTGTTAGTTTGGGAGGTCCGGCACTTACGTAGATAGCTAGTAAGGCCGATACGGGAGCGATAGCTACGACCGCAAAGTTGACAAACGTGTTGAAGTTGAAGGTACAGGTGAAGGAAGGGCGGCGCGCTGATGGCGTTGGTCGCGCTTGTGAACCAGGGAGGCGAGACTCCGTCTACAATGATTTTCCTCCAGCTATCTCTATCTTCTGACTTGCTTTCCCAGTTTTAGGGTCAATATGATAGGTATCTAATCCTTTTTAACGTGTAGTATGATTTTCTACTTTACTAACAAAGGGTGGTTATTCATTTCTGAGATGATTGCAATCAAAATCATTTTGATTTTTTAAATTAAGTTTTTTAAATCACTTATTTTAGAAACTTTGATATCTCTTGAATTTTTTTGAATATCATTATAAAGGGTAGTCAGTCACGTAGTCAGTACTTTGACCATGACTCCTAGCGGTTACGTGCTGTCCTTTCATATATAGGTACTTAAAGAAGCCCGTTTTTAGTAAGAGCGATTGGAACCTCTGACTAATTATCTCACCTTTTTGCTTCCCGCCAACCATTCATCATCGAATCAATTTCAGCGGAATCTTAATAGCTGAACGCTTTTTGTGTCAACCCCATTTCGTATACCTACCACCGGTGTACACAACCGTGCAAAAATAATGTGAAAAATTGTGCTGTGGGTCGTCGACCTCAGCTGTCAATCTGACAGGTGACATCCCAAGAGTCTTGTAGTTACTAGACTGTAGCGCTATTGGTGTGCAACGTACCAAAGTGTAATCGAGATGGGTTTTAGTGCAGAAAATGCGAATTAAACTAGGTCAAACCAAACTTACATGCGACTAATATTTTATTATTTTTATTATTATTATTATTATTCAGCCGTTCTTGTCCCGCTGCAGCGCAAAGGCCTCCCTTAAATAATATTTAATATTATAATATATTTACTAATATTTAACATTATCTAATATTTATATATTTATTTGTATTGTTTCAGATGACAGCAGTCGAGAGGAGGTTACGTCAGAACAACAGGTATGTTGTAATTTTAATCCGTGTTAAGAAATTATTTATCTGAATTTATATTATGTTTGGAAAGGTGCAGCGAAACTCGTGGGCGAATAATTGCATCAGTAGGTTTTAAAATTACAAATTGATGTAATCAAAAGATGACGTAAGTCCTCTATAGCGATCCAAGTTCACAAAGGTATTAGGAGCACAATTAACATTGGCCTATATTTTTATCATTTGCTATTGAACTCTAACAATGTTTATTTTTACATCTAAATGTAATTAGCGATATGATTTTTATCATTAACAAAAGTCCTTCATTCATTGCCATTCGATAATAGCCGCGTACCCACCTAGCGCACAGGCTCGCGCGGCAGCCTCGCGAGCCTAATGCCTCGGCTGGTGTGGACGTGCCTCGGCCTGCCTCGGGCGCGCGTTTGCTCGACCGAGCACGGCTCGGCCCCGAGCCATCTGTTGTCGGTAAACTTGACGCGCTCAAAGGTGCCTCAGTGAGCGCTGTGCGTTAGGTGGGGACGGTTATGTTACGACTGTCCATTACGAATACTCGCGGACTTATGATGGCTCAGCCTGCCTCGCGAGGCGGCCTCGTGTAAATTGAACAAAACTACTGAGGCTGCCGCGGGAGCCATCGCTCGCGATCCGGACACCGAGGCTGCCGCGCGAGCCTGTGCGCTAGGTGGGTACGCGGCTAATGACAAAATGGCACATACTTCTGTCACGGACGGGTGGTATTTACATATGCCGATATTTTGCTCGGTGATGTTATTGTCTTAATTTATTCGGCTGTGTTATTTTTTATCTAAGTTCAAAAATTTCCAATTACAGTTACTAGGTTTCGTATTTTTGTGACGTTATAGTCTTTCAATGGCTTACTCAATTATGCTCCAACACTCGTAATCCCAGTGGGATCATACAAAAATGATGGAGTAGCAGTAGGTCCTTGTTTTGCATATTGATATTCAATCACAAGCAGAATTGACAAGCTGTAGGTATTCGACAATGCACGTGTAGCACAATTTATTGGCGTTCTAGGAAATTGTCTAAGGTGATAGACCTACTAGGTGATAGAACTACTTCAAAATACATTATCTCAAAATACAATAAACTTTAACACAACTGTATTCTTAGTTTGATTATATTAATTAAATGTCTAATATGACGTAATTAATTTTAAGCTTAATTAATTATAATCTGAATCCATTTCGACTTACAATAAATACATTTCATTGATTATTTCAGCTAAAAGTCACTAGTGCTCAGTACCATACATCTATCAAATTGATAAATGCGCTATTTCAACTAACTAGAACTGAAATACTAACTAGGATTGAATACATTTGTGAAGTGACTCTATTAATGTTTGATTTGGCAAAAATAGTCTTTATTTCCTTTGAGATAAATGTTGATTTTCAGAATCATCTTGATAAATGGTTCAGCTGGATCACTTAGAACCTACCTGATGATATGACTCGTCATTTTACGGCAGATGTATTTTTGATGGAATTGCCTGCTCAGGATTTTTTTGAAGTTGTTCAATGCAATTTAAAACCGCGAATTGGGTACATCAAAATAAAATGTATTATATAAAAAGCTTGCATCAATTCTCATATAAAAAACACAAATAAAGAATTTATGTAGTATACATCTAAATAATTGCAATAACATACTTTGTTGTTGACCTATTTAATGCCGAAACTTATTTTTTCACTCATTAGGAGTTTTTAAGAACAAAGCGTTTTTGCTTAGGCATTCTTTTCTTATTATCGTTGAAGTTAAGCAACGTTCTGAACGGTCAGTAAGTAGATGGGTGACGGTGACCGCTAGTAGTATTATAAACTGAGCGCTTTCGTGCTTCGCAAAGCTCGTCAAAATTTCGTAGTCCTTTATGGGTGGTCGCAGACCTATCCGCACCGAACTGTTAATTCAATAGAAGAAATGCTGAGACGTTAGAAGCCAGCCGCATTTTCGCCAAAATGTGCGATCAGGTTAAACCATGACAGAAGTCTGAAAGGTGGCCTAACTTCGTCACAAGAGTTGGCTACTAACTCATAAGAACTTAGCTCGTCTAGTCGGTTTATAGAGCGTTCAATCGCGATTCGCGACCAGTTCTCAAGGATGCGAGTTCAGTCACATTGCAAATGAAAGGCTTTTTCTCAAGCCGCGAGAAATGCATTGTTGTTTTTATATTCTGCAATTTATGTATTTTCAAAACTTTATTGGTATGGAAATAGTACTTTTTTTTCATAAAAGAAGTGGAGTATTTCCAGTTCTCGGTCTTTCATGTGAATAGCTATAAGACGTGCGCGGAAAAGATTTTTAATCTATGTGAATTTTTTTTTGTCAAAACGTAGATGAGTAGCGTAGTATGATTGTCTCATACTACGCTACTCATCGAATTCGAAATCTTTTTAATTTAAATTTGGATCGGTAGTTTCCGAAAGTCATTCAAAGGAAATTTAAATATCCGTCGGAATCTGATTCAAGTTCGAGAAAAATTGTCGATTCCGAATCGTAAACTTAAATTCCTGGAAATTTTACTGTAAGAAGAGAGAAAAAACTATTTAACATGCAAGAAATCACGGTGAATACTTCAAAGCCTCCACAAATTGCTTTATAATTCTTATAAAGTACAAGATCATCGATCAACAACTCGAAATCAGCATAAACTTATAAATCTAACGGAACACGATAAAAATTAAAATCTGTATAAAAAGTTAAGCCTGTTGCTCACTAACGAACTGTATTTTTTTTTTATCAAATCGTAATTTTACTAATTCTGTAGTAATGACCGAGATCGATCGTTTTGAATTCATAAACGTATTTTGTTTGTGTTATTCCCTAAGACTTTTTTTTTGCCATCTTTGAGTAAGATTATTACACTAATTCTTTCGAACCAGAGTGTGATGGAAGGATTTTAAGTGCGTCTCAAAGAGGCTCTATTTTGAAGAAAAAATTCAAAAATAATGTTCTGCCTAGGTTGTGTGTAAGTAGCTTGTATAGGTGAGTTAGTGCACACCTGAATATAATCGATGGATTGCCCGTCCGATGGTAATTGGTCCAAATTAATATCTATGGCTGGCTTTTGAACACAAATCACACTACTCTTAAGTTACGGCCACACCAACGTCAACGGCAATATCGTCAATGCCCATCAACGCGTTAATCATCGCGATAATTGTATCGCGATACAGTGGGTGGTCACACCAACGTCAACGGCAACGTCAATGCCGTGTGAATGCCCGTCAACGCGATAATTATTGGGCCAAAGATAAGTAGGAAATTTTTTGCAAAAAAAAAAGCGATAATTTTCGCGATAATCTCTTTGATGTACCGCCACTCACCGGGAAACAGTATTGTCAACGGCGTTCAACGGCATTGTAAATGCCGTTTTCCGTTGATAGTGGTCACACCAACGTTCAACGCCCTTCAACGCGATAATCAACGGCATTTCCCGATAGTGTGGCCGCAGCATTAGAAGTTGTCAGTTTATAAGCCTGTGATTTTTTATCACTTTTTGCTTTTACCTATGAAACAAAAGGAACACTAAATGATCACGACTAATTTTCTTTGTTTTTTTTTTAAAAAGCAAACTTTACAATAAAATTGTAAACAAATTATACAACTTACACAAATAGCATGATAAAAAAGGAACTTTGACTTCTTAAATTATTAATGCACTTTTATCGCTGATTGCACCTAGGCGGCTCTGTGAGAAGTAGACAGGTAACATTTAGTACCTTATCAAAGTCACCTGCCTCGACTACTTAAGCGGTATCTTTGCCAGTGCCTATCTTTTCAACATTTATAGATTCTAATATACTACGTGAAATGATGGAAGCGTAATGGATATGCAAATCGAATCTGGATAATACATGAACAACCATGATAAGGTTATTATGAATAATGTCAATGTGTTCATACCGTGCTCATTGATATTCATGAGCTGGTAATAATGTGTTGGTATTTTTATGGAAAATTGACAACCAATTTATGCTGCCTGTCTTTCTATGTCGCCTGTCAAGTATGAGTCTGTAATCGTGCCCTGAGGTTCCCGTTACGTTAGTGGAATTGAGGAGCGGACTTAGCTTTGCACTTGAAAACTCATCATCATCTTCCTGCCCTTTTCCCACATTATTGCACTTGAAAACTATACTTTTATAATATTTCAACTGCAAAGGAGACTGACAAAGAGACGAACTACGAAGTTATCTCCTAAAGGTTCATTTTGTCACATAACAATCGCACACGCCGCATTTAGAATTCGTCGTATCAAATTATGAAAGCTCGCAGATTCCATCCGCAGCGTACGCGCCGTATTTTATAAAATGCGATAGAATAGAATAGAATAAAGTTTTATTTTCTCCACATCATATACAACAGTTACACAATAGGTACTTAAATCTACACAATTTTATGTGCGTGAAAATACGGCTACCCCTCAGCATTTGCTCCAACAGCTCGAGTGTTGGAGCGCTGGTTTTCAGTGGCGCCATACCCGTTGTGGTTAAGCACTTGCTGCGTCACGCGTCTTATTGCATAATTATCTTATTAGTTAATAAACAATTTAAAAAGACATCAAGGAATCAGGTCACTTACAGTACTTTCAAATTATTAGTGATAGTTATGGCGGTTGGTCTTTGTGTGGATGCACATGCACGTTGTTTCTGTGTGCGTAACGCGTTAGCTCGGAAACGCTCCATGGACGAATGAAACACAGAAAAAAAATCAACACACACAATGAAGATCAAAGCATTCCTGAGATAGATCAACCAACAGAGTACCCGAATGAAATAATAATACGTGCTGCGCGTACGATGACAAAAGTGCCTTCACATTGAGGATTCCATTCCCAAGGGGTAAAACGGGAACCCTATTAATAAAACTTTGCTGTCCGTCCGTCTGTCTGTATGTATGTCTGTCCGTCTGTCACCAGGCTGTATCTCATGAACTGTGATAGTTAGACAGTTGACATTTTCACAGATGTATTTCTGTTGCCGCTATAACAACAAAAAAAATCAGAATAAATTAAATATTTAAGGGGGCTCGCATACAACAAACGTGAGATAATGGTACGGAACCCTTTATGCGCGATTCCGACTTCCACTTGGCCGGTTTTTTGAGATACTTACCCTTAATAAGATCTTCGGTACACCTTTGCAGTAAATCAATTCAGACGATACGCATTTATGAAGAAAGTAGGAAGCATGGTTAAAAGGAGTTTATGTGTAAGTAATCTTTTCCTGAATATAAACTTGATTTAGTTGCATTGATGGAATGTCAAATAAGGCATTCAAGAAAATATCAACATAAACCATTCAATGCTATCTTAGGCCAGACGCCGTTATTATTAAATGGGCTTTTACCGTGGAAATTATCAGGCCCGGCGCACAGAATAGTATATTTTTATAAACAGTAGAGATAGTATTACGTTTTTATACTAAAAAGAAAACCGACTTGAATGTTTGACTCGAAACGCGGTGTGACTCAGGGCGTCAAGCTGTCGATTCGATTTCTATTTGTGACATGGCTAGGAGGGAAGGTGTTTAGAGTTTTACGGGGAAACTATCAATCCCTCAGGAATAAAATTTATATGGGACCACCTCTGGAGTATACCCTTTCAAACATGAAAAGAATTTTGCAAATCGGTCAACAAATGGCGGAGCAATCGCGTAACAAGATACATAAAAAAAAAAAAAAACACAGACGAATTGAGAACCTCCACCTTTTTTGAAGTCGGTTGAAAATACCCTCAGAACTTGCAAGCGATGTCCAATACATCAGATAGTAACAAAGGTGTGTGAGTGAAAACATTAATGCAGGATCATACTTGGGACAGGACTGTAGTGATATTTTTATAATTATTTTGTCGGAAATGTGTGGTATCTGCCTACCCTAATGAGAAAGAGGCTTGATATTCTTTATGTACGAGTATAAACACTGATATTTCCACTTAATCTTTTTAGTTTTTTCTTCTTCGTGTTGCTCTTTCGAATACCAAACCCGGTCAATTCAATCCTCCCTAAAAAGTATCTTGCTATATCTGTATTTGGTATTTTTATGACTTTTCCGACATTATAAACTATTTTAGAGTTATATATTTCAAGAGAGAAAGATACAGAAAGGCCTTTTTCCCAGCAATCGGATGAAAACGGCTGCGGATGATGATATATTAGAAATATTCAGTGTCTATACTGCTAGTCTGCCCACCTTTTTGTGGGTATAGTGAGTCTATAGATTATGAACCCGGCTCAACTTGTTTGCACATTAGCTAACACGCACCTGATTACTATTCTGTGCTTTGACACAGAAGCCTTATTAACTAACTAAACAAGAAAACGTTCAACGAGGTAATAAGAGAATAATTTGAATATATCCGTTCTATTGACTTTGTTTATCATCTACAGACAGGCATCAACCATACGCTTGGCACAGATAGCTCCATACTAGGAACTAGAATTTATTTAAACGACACGTAACATGGTTAAAATATCATTTTGCAAACAATCTCTGCAACTGGATTCATAATATTCAAATCTGAACTAGTGGTCCACGGCGACTGCTACGTTACCGAATACAAGCGAATCTTTAGTTCTCATACCTAGTTAGTAGTCAGGAATGTATGCAAATTAATTTATTACTGAAGGCAAAATTAACCGAGTATCACATTGATATCTTCTCAAAAGCAAATGTAGAACAGGGTCAAGAATTGTCTCTAGAGACTATGCTACAATAGTACTCCATATTCAGAACTGTGAGAACGATCTTTGGGAAACGAATACACCAAACAATAGGTAAAGTATATGACGACAAAATTTAGTGCGCTTAGAATAGTGGAATTTATAGGAACAAAGCAAAGTGGAATTGGCGATTGAAACATCTAAATTATTAGAGCAACTAATCGTAGAAGACAGTATAAATGCTTCGTCTGTGGTCTACTGCGAGTTTTGAGTAAGTGAGTTTGACACATCTAATGGTTATGGGGATAAAACGTTGTCTGAGCGTTGCGATAAATTCTGAGACTATGTTATTTTAAATCAGAGCTTCTTTATTTACTTTATCTGAGCATGTTGGTAAGAATAAAAGGGTTGGGTATATGAATAGGTAAGTAAATGAACGTTATCAAAAACATGACCAGTAGGAAGACCTAGGATGGGAATGCCATACAGGGTTATTTGTAAAACACCGGTAACCTCTCAGGACTGTATTACTATCATCATAAGCAACAACAACTTACATTTACTAAAAACAAACCTTTAAAATTTTTTCAAGATCTAACGCATTTCAACTGTATTAAATAGGTCAATTTCAAGCGACCCCGCCGCCCTTACCCCGCTCCCCTCACTATTGTAAACAGGTTCACGACTGTATCCCCAAGGTGCGGTAGACATTCTCTCAGATCTTGTTACTTATTCCAGATCCTTTGAAGATGTCTAAGGGGGGTAGTCAGAGGCATGTCCAAACAACTATTGTAATACCGCTTTAATTTGCTTCGCATAGACTTCGTAACATTTAGATCATTCAATTAAAATATTTTCATTTTTGTATGAAAATCGAGTGAATTTTTAAAAGTCATAAAACAAAAGTTGTTGTTTATGATGATAACAGTCCTCAGAGATTACCGGTGTTTTACAAATAACCCTGTATAAGGTGGAATGGGTTGGACTTTCACTTTAGAACCTGACATGTTATAGCGTTAGATCGCGAAGAGAAGAAGAAGGGGAGAGACCTTTCCCTAAAGTACGACAGCGGCTGAACAATAAAATTGAAATTATCAAAGCTTGCGATATTTCTCAGCGTAAGTCCAGCATTGTCACCTCGTAGTAAACCCAAGCTTGTGACAGTTGAAACAATAGCTGGCCATTAGAACATGATTCATGGTCCGAAAGCTATGTATCTCATTACACCTAAATGGTTGACCGAATAAACGATTAACCTGAATTTGTATTGATGTATTGTCAATTGGCAAAAACATTTCGAAAGTTGATCTTCAATATTTTTGTTTAACATTGTATTGAATGAAAGAAAGTGCTGATGGATAAACCTCAAAAAAAAAATCTTTGTAAATTTAATAATATTTTAACCAAGTACAAAGTAGGAAATCAAAAGCTTTCTACTAAAATTATTAATATTATTAATGTAATAAATGCAAAAAGTCGAGTGGATCTTTTTTTTTTTAATAATGAAACTTACACAGGCAAGAGTGAGGTCTACGATGGAGCGAGCTTACCCAGAAGGTGCCTATAAACTCTCTTCTTAAAAACAACAGGGTCGTAGCTCGGCGGAAATACAGACGCTGGAAGCTGATTCCAAATTAGACACATAATTTGTACACTGTACATAATTTGTAATTTTTACGAAAAAGTGTAATATTCCCGTGGTTTTTCCATTCGTCCTTTTTTTAATAGAGCTCTGTGGCAGACCCGAAGATGGTCAGACAGCGGCTTAGTAATCGTTGTTACCTATGTACGGAAGGAACCCTAAAAACTACATCAGCTTAAGTATCTTCATACTAATAACGGTAACAGCTTTTTCATTGAATATCGAATCAATACACCATGATTGGTGCGTACAAAAAATATTTATTACTCGCTTGTAAGTAATTGCAGTGGCTACTGGGGGTTTAATGATGCATGTCTCACTTTAAATCAGCTTGTGGTGTAAAATGAACTCTATAACAAAGTGTTTTGATTCAATATGCAAACCTGAAGTAATATCAAGATTTTTATATCAGCAATACCTATATTTGTAAATGAAACTGATACCTTGCGAATTACATTATGCATAAAATGGATTTATTTTTTGCTTTTCCTGGTTTTTCTCTCAAAGTATCAATCTATTAACTCAAACGTGAGCACTCTACCTACAACATAGGAACTCTTTGTAGGACAATATATTTTCATCAATTTTCATTGACCTTTTTAAAAACGTTCTCATACGAAGAAAAGTCTAACTAAAATTCAGGGTATAGTCGTGACCATTCAAGACTAAAAGAGATTCTGAAGAGGTTAATATTACCGTTCTTTTTCCAAATTACAGCTTAATGCATACCATCATACCTGTCGAAGTGAACGTGAAAACCTCTGGTCTATCGGCCTCCAGCGATGATAGTCTTGATGGAAACAATCTAACTGTTCTCGTGATTAGCCCGCACCCTGGGAGCTGAGGGATATCTAACGGCGGTTGTAGCACCATCACGATACTCTTATAGAGCTTGTTTATGAAATACTGATTATTTTTGACTTTGACTTTGACTTTGAGTAGTGCTTGAATCGGCAAGCAAGCTTTTAAGCGATTCAATAGCTTCAAGATTTACGTAGTTTGGCTGCGCGTTATCTATGTGAACACAATTCCACTCAGGTTTATTTTACAGACAGAAATTTTCGAAACAACCTATGTGCGTACTTGCGATATATTTTTAGGTGTTAATTTTGTTTTTTAATTATTTTGTATCCATTCGAAAGATGACGGTCGTTTTTATTGGATCTTCTACTATGTATAATGTTGTTATTCTGATCTTCGATCTAAGATTACACAATATTTACTGCAAATATATTAAAATGAGCTTATTTATCCTAATTTATTTATTTAAGATTATGCTCAGTGATAAGATTTGTTATTTAAATTCCAATGACGATTAAAATAAGTATATTTATGCCAAATGACCTAACTTTGTTCTTTATTATAAATGTATTTTTATTTACAGAAACTAAGCTACTACATATTTACTTATATTCACAAAATACAACAGAATTAGTCAAGCTATCTGAAGTTCGTTAGAAATGATCTATATTATTTATAAATAAAAAAATATAATGTAATGTAGGCAAGCATCAGAACGCCTGCTTAAAATCTAATTCTCAATCTCTGACAACATAAGCACATCAAGCATAAGCCAATTTTTGCTTTCATAACAACATTATTACAAAGAACATGCAATGCTTATTGGGGATCTTAAAGAAACTGTTCATACCTCATTGGGGCCACTGAGCCGTGGGACGAACCCAACTAGACCATCTTCCAGCATTGTCCAATTATACTTGAATTTTAAGTGAGCAATTTGTAAATTCTCATTACCTTAAACTATGGCATTGCTGGTTCTGAATCTCACACTGCGATTGTTTAAATGTATGTTTACGCCAGTTTGAATTGAGTAATCGTTTTAGTATGGTTATCAGAGTACCATGGGTACAACAACACCCACATTCGGAACAAATGTCCCCCGCAAAAATTGAACTCGTAACTCTTACATCAGCCAAGCAATCTTCCGCCACTGAGGTCAATCTTGTCAATAGATCATTGTATACTCGTACAGACTCATCTTTGACTGGCAAAACCTTGATGATGTTAGTACCTGATGAGCAGAATTACCTTAAATTGTAAAACAAAAAAGGCTCATTTGCTATGGAACGTTCCAGAACACATTGTTTGTATCCGGATGTAATTAGGACCGGGAAATGGCCGGTGTGACGGCGCCATTAAATACCTTTAATGACAATGTCAAAGTTAAAAAACAATAACAGCATAATGTGACATCACCTAATGCGTTACAAAGTGATACCTATTACAAAGCTTGCTACTTATAATCATTCACTAATATAGACTTACACAACACGGGTTAGGAGCTTTTGGACCATATCTCAATTTAACTAGTTAGTTGTATGACTAGTTCATTGTAAGACCATATCTCGATATAATTACATCGCGTTACCGTCATACGCTGTACGTATAATATTGCTTTTTAGCTAGTACTTACAATACTCAAATCGGTGTATTTCTTTTTCGACCCACAGTTTCGTCCCACAAATATTTTATTTCTGTTTCACACCAAAATATATCGTCGTTTCGACCCGCTACAAAATGTTTGTCGATCTTGCGGATTCTCAAGTTATCACACCATATTTGACGACCTCTGTGGCGCAGTGGGCGAAGGTCCGCCTGCGACGCAGAAAGTTGCGGGTTCAATCCCCGCCGCGGGACAAATTTGTATGACCTACAGATATTTGTCTCGGGTTTGGGTGTTTCTATGTATAATATGTATGTATTTACAAACAAAAAGTATATAAGTAGTATATCAGTTATCTGGTTCCCATAGTACAAGCCTTGCTTAGTTTGGGGCTAGATGATGCTGTGTGAAAATGTCCAGCATAATATTCACAGTATTTTGACAAGTTTGCGTAAAAATATGTCTTCTAAAACACCGTCAACATCGCTAAGCCTAACCTAAGAATCACCTTTGTTAGTTTATGTAATCAACATTCAAAGCTAAAAGATAAACGCCTCACCGAGAACTTCACTATGAGCGATGTTGCGAGTAATCTTGTTAATTGACATGTTTATCCGATAGATAAATACTTAACCAACACCTGCCTACAAGTCACGCATGGTTTGCCAGAGGAGTTGAATACAAATATGATGATCACACAACATCGTTTCAATTATATTACAATTTATCTTTTACTTTTCTCTCTACTACTAATAAAATGATAATATTTTGTCACAGAAAGAATCAGAAAAAGACGATAAATTAAATATTGAATACGACATGACAGTACAGATGTGCATGCTGATAATATTAGGTATTTATCGTTTAAATATAATATTAGGTATTTATCGTTGAAATATGGTCAGAATTGAGGCAGTCATCATCATCATCATCTTCCTGCCCTTTTCCTCATTATGTGGGGTCGGCACAACATGTGTTCTTCTTCCATTCTCCTCTATCAGCCGTCATCTTAACACTCACTCCTTTCTTACTCATGTCATCCTTTACACAATCCATCCATCTTTTCTTTGGCCTACCTCTACTCGTAAATCCATCAACATTAATACCAAGCACTCTCTTAGTTACATGACTTTCTTCCCTTCTCATTACATGCCCATACCATGCTAGCCGGTTGCTCCTCATCTTTTCATTGAGGCAGTAACGTAGGATAAAGACTGGATGCTATCCTATTTAATCAGCCTGCTGTCAACAGCAGATAGGATAGGAAAGAAAAGGAGTGCAGGCTGCCTTATTTTTAAGACAATTTTCTTTCTCCGTGCCAACCATTATATCGTTGTATTATAAACTCTAACCTTGTTGAATGCCCCACGGAGTTTCGATCGGTGGCATTTACGTTTTCTAAGCTTATCTCGTTTTCTTGCAATTTCCTAAGTAGACGCGTTTACCCAAGGGGAGTTTTATCAACGGCTCTGTCTATATTTCCTGAAGTATCTCGAAGATCTTATTAATTAGAAAGATGTTCAGGCTAATGAGCTTCATGTATGCGTTATCTGTGCGATGCCCTTTGCTGATAGGCACTTCAATACTTAACCGTTTCTCATTAGCGATTGAAGGTGAAAAATAAGAAACTTTGTAACTATGTGATTTGACAACTCTCTGGAATCTTCTACGAACCATACTCTGACTGTAATAGAGAACTGGACGTGAGTATTGTATTGGATGGAAGTGAGGAGTATTCAAATATAAGGTCACTATTTAAGATTTAGTGATAAGCTCTTCTATAAGTCTATAAGCTTAAACTATCCAATTTTAAACAAACAAAACTGCAAAACAGCGAGAACTCCGTGAATTGATATGATTACTCGACTCAACCTACAGATTGAATAATCACCCTGTACGTGCTTGAACTTAAGACTAAGCTATCGGACGTTGAACTTTCGCGCGGATAAAAAGCGAACGGTTAGCCTTGACCGTGTACTCGTAGTTATTCTGCGGTGGTGCGCGTGCGCCGATGCAATCGTCTCGACTGGATTCTTGCCTTTTTGCGGGCTATTCATTAAGACATACTTTGTTGTAGAATGCATAATTGAAGGTCTAGTACTTTGTACGGAGCTTATTGGGTATTGTGGTTATTTAAGCGTTAATTTTGCAAGAAAGTTTTGAAAAAACATACTTATTTCGTTTTTTAAGTTTGACTTAAACTGTTTTCTTAAGATGCGGTAGATATGCTCTCAGATCTTTTTGAAGATGAAAGGTAATATTCATTAAAATATAGTTATATTAATCCACAGATCATTGAAGGTGGTAATGTCTAAATAAGATCCATGCCAGTCTGTCCAGCGATTACCGATTACCACGGGGAGGCGTGAGAGGCTAAACTTCACGCTCAGAGTCCCACTCTATGTCTTTTTATTCTCATTTTTGCGGTGTCATCAAACCTTTATTCGTGTTCCTCAACTAATACAGATAGATTAAAATAGAAATATTTATTGCAATTATGTTGTGTTGGTAGAATATCATTTGGCTTGTACGATAAAAGCACATTAATTGTCAGAATAATTTATAATTTGTTGTATCAAATTATATGAAAGGATTTTTTTTATTCTGCTTGTACAACATTTTATTAAGTGTACCAAGACCAACACCTAAATAGGTTATGATTTGGTACAAAAAGATGATTAAATTGTGGGCGTCAACATCTATTTTCGATAAGACATGTGATGCACAGGAAAACCCCGCTAAAATAATATTTACTCTATACCTAAAGTATACAGCCCATTTCAATTCAATATTCAAAAGACCTCTAGTGGAAGGTGATGGCTAAAAACATAGAGTGACACAAACATATCTGAACCGGTGAGGGAGGCGCTGGTATCACATTTGATGTTGGCTGAAAAAAAAAATCTAAATTAAAATTCGTTAGTTCCTCTTTTGGCCACCGGTCAAGCAGAGCGACATTTTAGTCAGTGACTGTCACATGTTTCACAACCAGTCGGCGGCGACGGCAACACTCCTTTATAATTTTAGTGAAGACCAAGAAATAAGTACGCTATGGAAATATGTAATCTCCGGCAGAGTCGAGAGTACAGTGCCATAAGTAATAGTTATTGAACCTGAGTCGAAGCTGTGCCACTGACACCGTGAACTGTAGTGACCGCTGGCTCTTGTATTCAAGCGGCTCTGTGCTGCAGGGCGGAACGGATAATCGTGGAACTAATGCATGTCTTGCATTATTTCCACGATTGCATCATGCTTACGCACACAGAAACAAATCTACACACACAATTAGGACCAATCCGCCTTCGTGAGATGGAAATACCTATTATATTCGCTTTGCTTTGTGCGTTTGTATAAATAAAACGACGTCCTAATAGAATGAATGAAGCGATCTAGTTCGTACGAACGCGCGATCAAACATATTGATATCGAATAGGTCCTAATTGAGGTACGCGCGATGCGATCGCACGAATAAAATGTTTGAGTCTTGTCGATAGTCGCATTATGATTGCTTCCTAGCGCGATGATCACGCCTCGTCACAACACGTTTGATAAGGTGCTCTTTGTCTAATAAGAGATTTTTGGTGTACGGACATCTGTTTTAAGAGAGATTTCAAAATGTATGACATAGCCGTAGGTAAACCTATTAGTCTCTTCATAGTATTCTATTAGTATTATAAAGTAACAGACCCGTAGTAAAGCTGAAAGTTTAATGATACTTCTTGGCGCTATAAACGCCCTATAAAATTATGGCAGAATCATGCTCTGTGTATTCAAGTTTTTATCAACGCTCCTTTCCTACGAAACAAACTTGGCTTGAAAATGCTGTTACTCCAATTTTCAAGCAATTTCTGTGTAAAACATGCGTTCATGAGGTAGCAATGAGTTTGACGGCCTGGTATCGCGTCATTCAGACCTACTCCACTAATCCTCCAGTATTTGACCTAATCAAATATCCAACGACTATAAGAAACGCAATTATATTAGCATTAGTATCGATATTTTATGGAAATTAAAATTAGTCGTAAACTATCGGTAATGATGTTCGTATAGTTTTAATTAGATGTATTCGCTGTAAATGCTATATAATTATATTTACGAGTTTGATGTATTATGCTCTGAGACTCGAAGTTACTACGGGAACTGATAACTTTCCGGAGAACTTTAACCTATGTTCGTTTATAGGTCGACTATTAATGTATAAAATAAAGGTACACTTGGTAAAAATTTATTATAATTCAAAATACTTTAATCCTTTTTTAAATATATTCGTTTGGGTAATAAATTGATCAAAATAAGCCAGAAAATTGATTATGTGAAAATTAGGGCACTTTCCAATTTAAAATAGAAAACATACATACAGCCGAATATAGAACCTCCTCCTTTTTTTGAAGTCGGTTAAAAATAAATTAAAAAGAACAAAACATTTCCATATTATTGAGGTTTCACTACACAAATGATTTATCAGTACCGTAGCAAGTGATCTGTGGTCTTTGCATAGTGACATTAGGTATATGCCCTGTGGGAAGGAGTCTTTATTGTATGTATCTGTGTATTTACATAAACAAAGTAAAGAAAATTCAAATTGTTTTATTCAACAATAAAATAAATGCATTTGATTTTTTTCACACAAAAGACTTCAACGCGTCTTAGATACAGAACGATTTAGTCATTTCATTGCACATTTGGCTTGTATTGGTTGAATTTACTATTTCGACGCCGTTTCTTATTGAGTTATTTATGGTTAGTTTAATCTACAAACACACAAACAATTGCCGTACGTGATATTACTATTAGTTGGAGAGGTTTTAAATAAAGCCAGTTGGGATAAATGTTGCAAGACAATTCCACAGACTACAGTTTTTATTTATACTAGTGGAATAGAATAGAATAAACATTTGGTCCTTGGATGAGTTTTCTGTCCAAAAAATTGTGTGCTCTATGCCACGCTTATTACCATTGCCTCTTATGCAGCAAAAGAAACCGTCATCGTCATAGAACCTAAAATGTTTTAAAACGTGCGACAAATGTACGAAAGGAGCGTGTCACGTTTAAAATCCTTTCGGTTCGAAAGAAGGTGACACGACTAAAGAGCCACCATCTTCAATGTCTTTGGAATTTCCTCTATTGTCCCAGCTGTTTTGGCTTCAGCTGTAAGATGCTGCGTCTTGTTTGTAACGGTGTTCGCCGCACCCTGTGCTGATAAGACGTTTTTATGCCGTCAGCGAACGATGCAGCGGCGCGATTCATGTTTAGTAGGTATTTGACTGGTCATCGATACTAAGGGCCGATTCACATCAATGGGAGAAGCATTTCTCATGGGTATATGTATGTATAATATAAAACATATCAAAGATGTGGTTTCTTGTCTAAATCAACACTCGCCCACCACGCCACTGAGGTCATCTATAATATTAATATTATAATGAATTACGTAGAGATAATCTAGCTCAGATTTTAATCTTCGTAATTTGTAATATAAATTCACATTAACATTATATTGAAAAGGTTATTTTTCTGATCAAATCTTAATTCAATAAATAAAACTCAGTTTGTAAACCAAGAAATTGCAACTTCTTTCAATTAAACATAAGTACCTGTTATACATATAGTACTCGTGTACATTTTTATTTAAAGATGTTCTATAATCTTCTTATATTATATTTGTAATTTGCTTAAATAAAGGCTTTACTGGTTTGAACTGAATTTAAAACCAGAAATAGATCAATGTCAAACCTGTCCAAGGAGGCCGAATTATATAATTTTCTGTTGTCATGAATATTGATACATTTTTTGTTACAATATTATTTTACTAAGGTAATATTATTCCAAAGGTTTTAAAATCGTTAACTTGTGACATTATATAATAGGAGGAGGAGGATAGAGTCTGGCAAATGAAAGTAGACCCTGAAAAAGAGGCGGCAAATTAAAAAATATAAGCGTGTAACCCCATAAGGACATTTGGAAGAACACAACTTGATACTTGGTTATTATTTTCTAGTACCAAATATAATAATGATATTAAGTATATTATTTAGAGTTATTATTTATTGGGTTGTCACGCTTATATTTTTGAATTTGCCGTCTCTTTTTCAGGGTCTACTTTCATTTGCCAGACTCTACGAAATTATACAGATGGCGCAAAGTTATCTATGGGGTATCTTAACTTTTCACACATTATAATTTTATGCATTACTTATAATTAATTGTTCCTTTGAAAGTCATTAACCGACTTCAAAAAAAGGAGGAGGTTATATGTTCGGCTGTATGTATGTTTTTTTTTTTTTTTTTTTATGTATGTTCACCGATATTCCCGTCAGTTGTGGACCGATTTCCAAAATTTTTTTTTTGTTTGAAAGGGTATACTCTTATAGTGGTTCCATATAAATTTTATTCCTGAGGGATTAATAGTTTTCCCGTAAAACTAAAACAATCACTGAACTTTAAGAAAATTGTGGCCCGATTTCCAAAATTTTTTTTTTGTTAGAAAGAGGAATACTCTCAAGGTGGCGCCATATATTTTTTTTTCCTGAGGGATTAATAGTTTTCCCGTAAAACTAAAACAATCACTGAACTTTAAGAAAATTGTGGACCGATTTCCAAAATTTTTTTTGTTAGAAAGTGTAAAGGACACACTCTCAAGGTGGCGCCATATATTTTTTTTCCTGAGGGATTGACAGTTTTCCCGTAACATTAAAAAACCTCATTCTCACTACACAACACACCCTGACTCACAATCTGAGTCAAACATTAAATAGTTTGAAAGGGTATTACACCCGAGGTAGTCCAAAATATTTTCTTTTCCTTATGGATTGATAGTTTTCCCCCTTGCTGAACTCCGGTGTGTCCTTTAGTAGGTCTGCCCATGACTTCTCTTATCCTTTCCTACTTAAGCTACGATAAGCAAAGTCTTAATGTACTCGTAGCTTACTATATTATTTACACATACACTTTTATTTACACAGTATTTATTTACTTACACAGTATTTATTTACTTACACTAAAAAGTGAAAAATAAAACATTTTTGAAAAAAAAAATTGAACCGACTTCACAGAACACAAACAGAAGAACCTTCTACACACTAAAAAAGAGAAAAATAAGAATATAATTTGAAGTCGGTGCCAAGTGAATACGATTAAGTACCTATCAAAAAAAGAAATCGAGCGATAGCGTACCAGGATACAATTTTGCACCCAAGTTCTTTTGAATTTCTTAGATGTAAATGAATAGTTGGCACCGACTTCAAATTATATTCTTATTTTTCTCTTTTTAGTGTGTAGAAGGTTCTTCTGTTTGTGTTCTGTGAAGTCGGTTCAATTTTTTTTTTCAAAAATGTTTTTTTAGTTAATATAATTATATGTCTGGGATATGTCTAATTAATTACTTTGTCAAAACACGCGTCAGTTGAAAGCAATCACAGCTGCTTACTATGCACAAAACAAGTAATAGTCTAATGAATTAATAACTTCCTCATCCGCTTCATATTTTCCCACAGCGGGAATCCGGCTTCGTCACGAAATGAAGGTAAATGATTTCTAATGTATGTCCTGTCATCATCATCATTGCATCCCTCTTTGAGAGGTCACATATTTTTTTTAATGATAGATACCTACACATATTATTGGTTCACCCAGGTTTTAATCAAAGGTCCGAAGGTTACTATCGATTTTCAAGTTGACTGTGCTTCTTGATGCAAATCGCAAAAAAATATGCATTTTTTTTTAATTTTTTTTTTTTTTACAAAATACACTAGAATTAGCTGAGTGATCTTAAGACCGTTGAAAATTAAATATATTTCCAATGATCGTAAGTAATGACTTAAGTTTTGAGTACCTAAGTTTACGGATATGGAAAACGTGGGAGCAGGCCTAAAGTTGACTAAAATAAGACAACGTATAGCCTTGAAACGTTAAGCGCCGAAAGTAATGTTTGATATATTATGGCTAATCTAAGCCGTGGGATGGACAGGACGTAGGGTTAGATAAAGCATATGATTAGCTTAGTGGATCGACGATGGAGGATGAAGTATTTTTTTAAATAATAACCGGCTATGGCATTGCTCTAAAGTGAAGTGATGGATTGAAAAAATTAAAAGTGATCCATAATTATGTGAGTAGAAGTTTATTTAAAATTGATTTTCTTGTGTGGTTATAATTAGGAATTATGGCATGGGTAAATTACTCGTACATCTCGGGGATACATTTTTCAAAAATTTTGCGGTTGAATAAGTCATGAAAGTTTGAACGGGGAGACAACGGCATTCAAGGCGGACAATGTCATGGAAAACAGCTAGTGTGTTTAAACATAAAATACATGAAATTCACGGCATGCACTCCATACATATTCCAACTTGTTAAGAAGCTGACATAAAGCCACAACAGGTTCCAATATCTAGGATAAGTGCTTATAAATGGAGATGATGCCACAAAAGTCGGCTACGGCCGGTGACGGCAGACGCAGCGGCTGATCATTTTGCATAGGTCGACAACCTCTGCCCTATTGTAGACGTAGCAATTGAATTCCTAACCTACAGAGAGATGAGTTTTTAAGTATTCATAAATTGGTAAGTTCGCACAGCCTCGAGTGATGGTTTTAGGCCGTTTTGAGATCTTCGTCTGGCATAGCTGAGTCGGAATTGGCAGTTTAACTAAATTTGTATTGGAATGGTAGAGAATTTGAAAACTAGTACCTAATGAAGTCTTATTTAACAGGCAACAGTCACATTACCACCATATTGTGATACCCTGCAAATCAAAATGATAACAAACTTAAGTATGATTTTGTACTACTCAAAACAACTCATCGTATTTCTGCCCCAATGCTTTGACTACCTGTGTTATGATTATGAATGTTTTAGCACGGAAGACATTTGCAAAGATTATTGAAGATATGTTTGAATTAATAAATATTTCTATGGTGGCGAAGGCGCCAATTCATACAGTTTGTCAGTATTTTACCCTTTTAGATTACCCACTATCGCTCTCTTTTCTAGCTCTTCGAGTTCACCATGAAATGTGTAAATCATAGTACTCAACGCATCCAATCGCAGATAGCTAGGAAATAGCAAAATAACAGGAATCTATCGCGTTACTGGAAACGGCTGCGGTCTGCATGACACCTTATCTGGTGCCAATGCTGTGGTCATTCGTCACGAGCGCCGCAGACGATCAACACATCTTGTATTACATCACGTTGTATGTACTCCTGAGTTTAGAAAAGTTTCAATTAATCAGTTTCTCAAACATACAATAACCACGACTTTTCTCCATAGAGACCACAGATGAACTTGCTAAGATCCTGACATACATCTTTCACCTCATTACCTTCATTAAGTTCTTCGTAAGGTCAGTTAGGGTATTTTCATATGGCCTAACATGCCGCCATCCAAGTATGTTCACCAAAGCATTTTTGAAATATTTGTTGAAGAGTATATCCACCTATGCACCTACCTACTTGTTACTTGTCTCTGTTTTTGTGTCTGTGTTATGTTATGTGTGTCAAATAAATCGTTTATCTATCTATCTATATTAAGTATATGGAAATGTTCTTAATATGTATTTAGACGTGTCATTGACTATCCCCTTCATCATGGACTGGACCTTTTTGGCTCACTACAGCACACAGACCACTGTTGCACCCACCTATGTAGGTGCCAGACTACTAGTTTTAGGTGTGTATTTCTTTTTTTTTTCTAGTTTGTTTTTACCTGTGCGCCTACATACTTGTTACTTGTCTTTGTTTTTGTGTCTGTGTTGAAATGTTATGTGTGCCAAATAAATATTTTATCTATCTATCTATCTATCATATTCGAAGGATTTTGAGTTTTGTGAGGCTATAGGTACCTGAGAGAATGTAAACCACGCTGTGGGGATAAGAGTCGTACTGTGTGTGTTTATTTGTAGAAGAATAAAGAATGTTATGACACAAGAAATTTCAAACAAAATTTCGGTTGAAACCGCGCCAATACAATCGGTCATGTTTGCAATCAAAATGACCACATGGAGATTGAACTTCTGATTGGTACCAAACCGGTCGTGCGACCGTTAAAAGTTCGTTTGCGATCGCGCCCACAGGTGCTAACGAATCCAACTTGTTTGCCAAACCTTGAACTTTTTACTCGTAGTTTGTACCTTTACAGAGTATACACCAAAAAGTACAAAAATGTTTTTTTTATTTAAGACCGCTTGATATCGTGCACCGAGAATCCGATAAAGTTTTTAGCTAAAAATAAAATAAGGTACCTACCCAAATCACGAAACAGCTCACCGCAAGGAGATACCAACAAGAACAAAAGGTTAAAAGAAGGAAGAAGGATACAGGGACAGCGATTCCTTGACTTAGCGAGTTGAGTCTGTCTAGAAGAAAATAAGTAGCTGTGGCCGAAATCGCCTAGAAAGTCATCATAAATAATTGATCCACTTCAATTTGTCATTTGGTTGGTCCGACTGGAACATGTGTGTAGAACATGAACATGTTGCCCAATATAAAATATATGATCAACCAGTTGGTTCGATTGGAACAAAACCCTACATCGAGTTCCAATAGGCACAACCAGTTATGGTAGGTTTAGTTGGTCGGAGTGGAAGTACAGAAATCATCCTATTCCTCTGATCAAATTAAAGCCAAACCAACTGTCACAATATATAACTAGCCTATATGAGCGGAGTGATTCTCATTCACATATCTGGTAATGCTCAAATATTGGCTCTCGTTGATCGAGTGTTTGTTCACTCTATTTGTCTTAATATATGTTTTGTTTGCGATACCTTTCTGTCGTTTTACTTCCGAAATAGATGTGATTATTTGTTATCAAATATTATGTATCTATTTATAAATATAAAACAAAATCCGGTTATTTACACCATTTATAAATAACTGACCAGGGGCCTTATTGTGTAATTCAACTGGCAATGGACATGGGCTTCATTTCGACATTTGAAACCCATTCTGGACTTCAATTGTCATTTACCTATTATGTGATTGGTTGAGCTCTATTGGGATGACTAATGGGAATGGATTTCAAGTTAGACAATAAGGCTGCTGGTCCGACTTTGTATTTGTTTTGTATTTAATTAGTTGGATTTATAATGTTATTAAAATATACAATGAAAATAATTTGAGGACATTTCCAGGGTCGGCTTATTAATAAAATTCTGGTACACTTTATGAAGAAACATAAAAAAATAAGTTATTTGTTTAGACTGAAGTATTTGTTATGCAATATTACACATTTCTGTTTGCGTTTCCTTTTCAAAGGTTAGGTATTTAAATGCAAGCTTTCCTTCACTTTGCATTGTAAAGGTGAAGTACTCACACTTTCTAAGTGCATCTTCGGATTATCGCGATATACTCAACTTAAACACAATAAAATAACCAACAGTAAGGTTAGGCCAAGAGGGTTTTGTGTAGAAAGATAAGTCAGTCTGAAAAAAAAGACAATCATTCAGACAGTTTTGAAACATCACTTCGTCAACAATAAATGGGTTTCCGATTCCAATGTTCTATACTATTTTTTTTACTACTTTGCAAACAGTACGGTCTACTTAAACGCCGAGAGAAAAATCGATCTCGATTAATTTCCATTACACTGTTAAATGTTATAAAAGTTTGTTTATTTATTGCTCTAACAAAAGAGATTATTCTTCTGTTACTCTACTGTTTCCGATTGCTGCCGTGCCTACAGCCTATCAGCCGTTATCGTCAGATTATACGCATCTTTGTTTACATTTATCGCGAGGTGTGGGAAGTGTTCTAGGTGTGCGTGTATTTCTGATGGGTAGATTCGTTTCGGCAGCTACCTTTATTGATAATGCATTAGATTTTTTGGAAACTTTAGTTCATGGTTATCTCTTTTGTTAAATTCGCTTCGTATGAGACAATCTGCCTTATCCCACTTTACCCCGTGATAAGTTATATCAATCTCGTAGGGATGACATTCGATATTTATTTTATTTATTAATTACTTACAATCTTATAGCCTAAGCCAAAACATTTGTAAGCCAAATAAATTAAGCTTCATGTTGAACACGTCTTCATGTGAACATCCGGTTCCTGAGCAATCATCGCGTTAAGCAGTGCAAGTGCACTCGCCGTCGGTGCATACCTCGCGGTGTTATGATATGGATGCTTGCTGGTGTCAGCTAGTGAAACAGAGTGAAGAAGAGTGTGTAACTTTTAACTATGTGCAACGAGATCCGAACGTGAAATTAAAAGTCGTATGAGCTGTGATACAGATCCGGAATGAATGGCGTAAACAGCTCATACCCAGCGTTGGTTGCTGATGAGCGAAAATGTGCTGTCATCCCAACTTGAAGTGTCAAGCCAGTTCAGTGGGCATTTGAGACGTCATAAGTTGCATATATTCAAGTATTTACATAGCTGAGCTGAGCATTTTATTCCTTCCCATGAAGCCATTTTTCTAATAAGGCGGAAAAACTTTTCAAATCGTTTTATCATAGCGATTTAACTAAGGATTAAACGCAATTCAAGTATCAAGAAAAACATTGAGATGTATCCGTGGAGATGAAGGATGATAATGATGAGATGGAGACACATATTGAAAATGATAATGATGAGATGGAGACACATATTGAAAATGTTATACTTGAGCAATGTAATTTAGGACACTTGGTACTAAATTATTATTTTGTCTAGTCCCATGAAAAGTGAAATAGGATTTGAAAGAATTAGTGGTTTTACATAAATAAATACAGATAACAGTAATCCTTACTTTTGTAATGCTTTAGTGGATATAAAGCTTATCCTTTTCCCTTATTTGTAAGCAAGTAATATGCTGGTGGCTCTAATAAGAGCCTGTCGTTAATAACTAGTTGTACATGGCTATCATCGCAGTTTTATGGTCCTTTTGAACATTACTTACTGTTCAGTTTTGCAGCCACTGTAATTAGCGAACACAGCGACTACAGTACGTTCAACGGATCTAGGCATTTGAGAAGTTGCGCAGTGGTGCTTTTTCATACAATATTGTGTGTTGCGCACCAAAACGGCTAACTTCACGAATGCCTAGATCCGTTAAACGAACTGTACATAATAAAACGTTGACGGCCTGGCACAGTCTCTTTCGTATCTATCATAAAAGGCGCTTTTTTCAGTAGATAGAGACCATGTTACATATGCTTAAACCCATCTAGCAATTAGTTAGCCGTAGATCATAATATTTGATTTGACTTTCTTCTATTCTATATTGTGATTGACGACTTCTGTGGCGCAGTGGGTGAAAGCCCGCTTGGGACGCAGAAGGTTGCGGGTTCGATCCCCGCCGCGGTATTAACTGTTTGTATGATCTGCAAATATTTATCTCGGGTCTGGGTGTTTCTATGTGTAATAATATAATATTCATATTATACATACAGGGTGTAGAAGACGTCTACCGAAGCAGAAAGGGGTAGGTACAGCATCCCAACACGCAACCAAATCCAAAAGGATTTTCCGAAAAAATCATTATATCCGGAGAAAACAGCGCTTGAAGATTAGTGTTTGCGTATGTACTGGGCGCGTTTTTATACGTAGATTGCTGGATTTTGAGTTTTAATCGTTTTTTTCTTTTACAAATGCAATTATTAGTTAGGTATGGTCTTATTATGTTGTACTAGTAGTAAATAACTAGAAAATAAAATAAAATGACGAAGCGAAGTCAAAAAATTTTTTGCGTTTTTTTTTCGCTAAATATGTTTAGAATCATGGTCTGATTGAAACCCCTCAGTTTTCGGTAGCAGTCTTTTTACACCCTGTATATTAAAAAAAAGTATATAAATACTAAGTTGGGGCTAGATGATGCTGTGTGAAAAATGACCAGCATTATGTTTTATGTCTGTATGCAGTAAGAATAAACTAGATTCACTTAGAGCGTTTAACTTTACTCAGGAGTACATTACTTATATTGAAACATGTTTATAACTTTATACCTTATGACTTTCTATGAGACATAGCATTCCACTGGTTACTTTAGCTACTAATTTTGTTCTTGCTTTATCCCACTTCTGTTCGTAAAATAGTTGTATATTGAAACATGTTTATAACTTTATACCTTATGACTTTCTATGAGACGTAGCATTCCACTGGTTACTTTAGCTACTAATTTTGTTCTTGCTTTATCCCACTTCTGTTCGTAAAATAGTTGTATATTGAAACATGTTTATAATTTTATACCTTATGACTTTCTATGAGACATAGCATTCCACTGGTTACTTTAGCTACTAATTTTGTTCTTGCTTTATCCCACTTCTGTTCGTAAAATAGTTGTATATTGAAACATGTTTATAACTTTATACCTTATGACTTTCTATGAGACATAGCATTCCACTGGTTACTTTAGCTACTAATTTTGTTCTTGCTTTATCCCACTTCTGTTCGTAAAATAGTTGTATATTCAAACATGTTTATAACTTTATACCTTATGACTTTCTATGAGACATAGCATTCCACTGGTTACTTTAGCTACTAATTTTGTTCTTACTTTATCCCACTTCTGTTCGTAAAATAGTTGAACGTTTTAATGAATTCTTGTGAAAACTGCATACCATAAATAGCTAGCTACGAGTTTTCTGACCGACTTAAACCAACAGCTGAATATTCCACATTTAACGTACATATTATAGGTCACCGAAAATTGCAAGTCATTACAGCCACCTTTTGTGCTGCATTGATGAATTACATGTTTAACCTTGGGCCACTGCAGTGCAACTTTGTACCCTATAATTTATAGCACAATGCAGTACCTACGTAACAAACCATAAAATTATCGAGTATGCCACAGGGAAATGTTGATTGGCTCCAACACGAAACTAAAAAATATAAGGATTTAGCTAAAAATCCAATATAATTATCTGAATATAATTATAATTATTATTATCGCCAGAGATAGGGACGTGTGGAAAATTTTGGGGGAGACCTTTGCCCAGCAGTGGGACACAATAGGTTGATAAAAAAAACTGAAATCCTCCTTAATCTCATGTTCATGGATGGGATTCAGTCTAATAGAGTTTTAGCTGCATGCAGGTCAACTCTTCTCGGGACTTCTTTTTGTTGTATGTGTTGGTAGATAACTAATAATCTCCTATTGTACTCTACGTTAACTAACTAAATCTTTACAGAATAGCAACAGTGACAATAAATTTCCCTATTCCAGACTAAAAAATATGTTTACTTTTTGAAACATTACTGGCACGCGTGCTCTCGTGGTGAAGGAAAACATCGCGAGGAAACCAGTTAGTGTTCTTATAGGCGGCGATGGGCTTGCAACCTGTCACGTATGGAATACTAACTTCTGCAAGATGTGGGCATGTATCAAATATGTGCTGGACATGCCTCTGACTACCCCCCTTAGACATCTTCAAAGGATCTGGAATAAGTAACATAAAGAGAACTGAGAGAATGTCTACCGCACCTTGGGGATACAGTCGTGAACCTGTTTACGTTTTTACGTTTTTACTGGCACGCTTCAAGAGTCACCCAGCTGCATCGTACTTTAAGCTAGTTTAACCGCGTGGCACATAATGATCCGTAATAAAGTACGACATATTTGTAGTTTTTCTGGCGACAGCGTCGCGCGACAGCTGATCGTCGGAATGTCGCGAACGTCACCTGCCGATGGTGTAAGTAACCAAGGAATTTGATCACGCTCTATGTGGTGATCTAGTGTAGATGTTTTTATGATCATTAGTGCGCGGGTCAATGAAGGCTGCATAAGGTAGTTATGACTTGTGGTCGCGTGTAGGGCCATCTGCTTAGTGTTTTCTAATTATTAAAGTACTAGCTGCGCTCCCGCGGTGTGACCCGCGGTCCCTCGGGATTTTTTCATTTTTTCGGGATTAAAAGTAGCCTATGTCCTTCCCTGGGATACAACCTTTAACTATGCTAAATTTCAGCTTAATCTGTTCAGTGGTTTGGGCGTGAAAGCGTAACAAACAGACAGACAGACAGAGTTACTTTCACATTTATAATATTAGTATGGATGTTGTACAGTATGTTCTAAGTGAGTTTAACAGTTGTATTGTGGTTGCATGTTTTATTTTTGTAAGACAACGATGTGGTTTTATTTTGTAACTTTTCCTGTCTGAACTAAAAAGGTTCGAAATATGTTGCCGGGAATACGTTACCATTGCCTAGAAGATAAACTAAACTCATTTTATAACATTATTGTAACAGAAAGTATGACACTTGAAAAGTAACTTGAGACAAATCTATTACAAAACTTCACAATTACAAAGCTTATCCAACCAAATCAATTATATTTCCTTACAAAGTAATCAGAGCTCTGCATACCATAGTTATACCATTTGAATGAGTTTTAATTAAATCCTTAATTCGGCTCCATTGTTATCTAATCTGGCCAACCTGCCAGCGCCGTCGCCGTGTATGGACTCCAATTAGCTGGGACTCCTTTCCCGCTCCGTAAAGGTATACTCACATGTTTCAAGGTCCGAATACCAATGTTTAGTATACAATTAGGATTATTAGAATACCCAAGGTACAGTTACATTCTCTCAGATAACTGAAGATCCTTTAAGAGCGGAAGAACTGAAGAATTTCAACCGATTCCGTATCGCACTGCAATTTTATGTGTAAACGGTCATTGGCTTTTATTTTTATGACATAACATAAAAATAAAAGATGCATAAGTGCGACGCTCCCCTCGGCCGCTAAATGGCATCGGATTAGCAAAACGAGCCAAAAATTGCATCGTGTAAATGCTTTAATGATGTCTAAGGGGGTCGTATAAGGACGCCCATAATATGTACATAATTTGTTTGGACACATAAAATGATGTCTGATTTTGCACTTTTCCATCCTTACCTGAACCTACAATTGATATTAATACTCGTAGCATCTTCTCATAACCAAACCCAGTATGAATAATTCCAAATTCCACCAGGGAAGCTCTTTGATGAAAAATCAGTAGAATGCATATCAAATGGCATTTTTACACATATGCAAATGTGTAAGACGTGTGAACCGGCCTTTAAGCTGTCACCATATCCGTTTGATTACACTTTCCTTCCGCGACGCCCGTCAATTAGCAATTACAAGCGACTCGTTCATGGCATTTCTGGCCATACCGTTACTGGTGGATATTTCCTTCGCTGGTCTTCTTGGAAACGCCTAGCTTGTATTCAGAGGCTATAATTAAATCTACCAAGCTCGCACCGAAATAAAAAACTGACAAAAAACATTTTTACAGTTTTCTATGGATTTTATCTCAGAATACTGAGCGTCGAAAACTGAGAAAAAGGATTTTTTTATCACTTAGTTTTATCCGAGAGCTGGCACATTTTTGGCTCAAAGGATCAGCATTGCCATCCAGCGTGGTAATGCCGCCAGTGTTTTGGGCACGCTTCCGACTGACAGTGACGTGGATCAGTTGAGCTATCTATAGATCGTTTGTAACGATCCTTAGATAGCTTGACTAATCCTGTTGTATTTTGTAAATATATGTAAATATGTAGTAGCTTAGTTTATGTAAATAAACACTATTTTATTAGTTTTATGTGGAGTATGTGATTATTAGCTTCTATTTTTTTCGATCGAGGACTTTCGTTCTAGCTTAATTGAGCCGTGATTTCAAAACTAATTAACATGATTGTTTTGTTTGTTACAGGTTGGTACCTAACTAGCTACTAATAGAACGTGGCGGATGTAAGTTTTATTGACATACATTATTTTTTACCAACAAATCTAGCAAAAATAGCAAATAAGTAGGTATTCTTCTCGAGAAACGTTTACGTTATCTTCGGGGTTTATTGTACACCGTAATTGTAGAAATCTGCAAATTATCTAGAAACTGACCGATGGGCGTACAGTCAAACCACTAAACATTATACTCCGGTGAAACCCTGCGGCCTGTACCTATATTAGTTCTTCATCATTGTACAGTTCGCACAACGGATCTAGGCATTCGTGAAGTTAGCCGTTTGTCTGCGCACTGAACGCTTTTTAATACAAAATTGTGTTCTGCGCAGACGAACGGCTAACTTCACGAATGCCTGGATCCGTTCGGCGAATTGTACATTTCGTATTTTCAAAGTATGATTGAGAGCGGTAAATTTGTTCTATCACTAAGGCGGGTTGGTCTTAGTGTAGATTGTTAGTGTAGTAGTTGTTGTGTAGATTGTTTTCTGTGTGCGTAAGCGATGTTGAGCGCTCATTTGTCAATGGAGCGTTCCCGAGCTAACGCACACAGAAAAAATTGTGCGTGGAGTCCCGCGGAAGAAGTGAAACTTCGTAATGTGGAAATGAAAATAGGTAGGGGTAGAGTTTGATTTATAGTGAAATCATATTGTTTCTTTAAGACAATTTTTTTTAACATCGTTTACAATTGATCGCATCTTTTAATTATCATTTTGGAGTGGAGAAATATTAAAATCTACAACATTTACAATGGTGTATATGTTGGAAGTCACATGAGAAGTTTCACTTCAAAAAACGTGCACAAGCACACACACAACGAAGACCAACTCACCTTCGTGCTGTAGTACGACTTATTACTGACGACCTCTGTGGCGCAGTGAGCGAAGGTCCGCCTGCGATGCAGAAGGTTGCGGGTTCGATCCCCGCCGCGGGACAAATGTTTGTATGACCTACAGATATTTGTCTCGGGTCTGGGTGTTTCTATGTATAATATTTATGTATTTACAAACAAAAAGTATATAAGTAGTTTATAAGTCATCTAGTACCCATAACACAAGCTCAAGCTTACTTTGGGGCTAGATGATGCTGTGTGAAAAGTCCAGCATTATTTTTTATTTATTTATTATTATTTATTATACCGTACCTTTAACTTTTCTAACATTAGCATTATTGCGTGTAACAAAGTTACCTAAACTGTTACACAAATTTTGTTCATTAATAACATTTGCATACGTTGATAAGCCGACATGCGGTTGTTAAAATTATCGGACCATAAAATATTGCGCTTAGCTGATAATCGCTACTATAATTATCTACGTAACAGTAACAATTAATTAGCAAACAACATTCTCGGGTTACTTTTTTACCATGATATACCTACCTAGTCCCAAAAGAAATAATTCAAATTTCATCATCATCATCAGCAACAACCATTATGTGCTGCTTATTATAAAAACGTAAAACCTCGGTTGAACCCCATGTTGACACATGTCAAAACAAAACTGTTACCACAAAAAGCGTTCTATGTACGAGTATTTAATGATCGTTTTTCTAGGGACAGTTTTTTAGTTAGACTTGGTCTAAATTCAGCTCATTTTCTTGTAATAAGCCCCTGTGTAGGTCCATTACCATACTGACAAGCAGTGAAAACAAATGTGAAAACTTCATGACAACATATTTTACGAGCAAAACCACTGATAGAGACGAAGTGAGAGTGTGTTTTTTTGTGAAACCTAATAGTCCTAACATCAATCAGTCCAATTAATTAATATAAATAAATAAATAAATAACGCTGGACTTTCCACACAGCATCATCTAGCCCCAAAGTAAGCAGAGCTTGTGTTATGGGTACTAGATGACTGATAAACTACTTATATACTTTTTTTTTGTAAATACATACATATTATACATAGAAACACAATTGGTAGCTAGATACTCGTATTGTTAATAAAATTACGATTCACGTTATAAGTGAGCGTTTTTATAAATCATTAGATAATAGCCTTTTTTTATTTGTCTGTGTGAAGTGTAATAGATAAGTATTCAATTTGGTAATTTAACTTGCTTGTAACCTACAAAGGATTGGCTCACAACCACTATGTAACATGATTTCTTGGTGCAACTGGCAACCAAATCGTATCGTTCTGGTGTACGATTTGGTTACGTTTGGGTACGAATCGTATAAAAAGTTTAAAAGTTTAAACGATCCCTGATGTGCCCAAAACTTACAGGAAGTTTAATACGTTACGGCATTATCTAAAAAAAAGTATAAACGAAAAATGACTTAAAATGACTTTAAAAGCACCCGTATCGAATTAAATTACATACGATAGGAATTAAGGCGTGGGAATTGTATTTTTGTTTGTGGCCATGACCGCCTTTGCTTCGGCCATTAATTACGGTTCCTACACTTTTTATTCGCGCAAAAACTGACTGTTCGCGAAAATAAACCCCAATTGGTTTACGACATCGGCTTTCATTTTGATTGTCGACAAAAATTGCAGCTCATATAAATTGGACTGGCAAAAAATTTAGTAAATAACTAGACCCAATTTAACTGCACATTTTACCTGCATCCGTGAAAGTGAGTTCTGAAATAAATGCTTAACAAAATATGACAAGACTATGCTATAAATTTTCGACTCGTTATAGACATAGAACAATGCCATATTTACTGGCAACCTTCGCTAGTCGGAGAGGCACCACAATTAGAAGAATGATATGCTATATAGAAGCCAATGCTGGTTGAGGTTTTGTGTATAAAAAATAAGTTTACTAAACCCTTCTCGCGATCCACGCTATTTTCTCTATAAACCTTTCGGCACGTACTATCAACGCCTTATTTATGCCATTGATAACCTCTTTCCTGATGTCGGCTAAAAGCTCAGGGCACGAATATATTACCATCATAATTTATGAGCGATCACGTTTTCTGCAAGTGTGGGTCGCAAGCCTCGGATAATTTGATTGGCATTTCTAGTTTAATGGTTCTCAGTTTCGAATTGATTCGTTTTATATGATTTGCACAGAGGTGTGAGATTTATGCACGCTTTATTATCTGCCACTTACACTTGATGTAACCAGACACTTGTCGCACCAGCTGAGATTAAAGCGAGCTTAGAACTATCACCGTAATAGAAAGAGAAGATACATGTTTCGTATTAAAGAAGAAAAATTAGTAATAAATGATTATGAAAAATTTGTATAGTCATGGCATGGGTTTATGGCACGAAGGACGCATAAAAATCTAATTATTTCAGCAGTAGTGATAAAAGCGTCTACAAAAGATGTTTTTTTTTATATAGCTTAGACAATAACGTATTTGAAAACATTGTCTTGGAATTGACGCAGCTAATATCTAAAAAAATAAAATCAGTAAATTCAATGTCTTGCAATAACAACCAATGTAGAATGATTTAGGTGAATACCTTCGCGTCCGCGAGGTATCACATCATCAGGTATTTTAATTAAAATAAATATTTTAGGCTTATAAGGAGTTCCCAATCGGCTGTTAAGCGCCTCCGAGATTACTTTCCATATTAAGGCTCGTTGCGCACGATCAAGCTTTTCCCTGCATTCTCTGCATGCCTACGAATACGTAAGATTTTTCTAGAAACCTGTGTAATGTTTGTAGAAGATGAATAAGCAGAATTTTCCTGAAACAAAGGCTCAAGTGTAAAATAAAGGCCTATAATTTGGCGCTATTTTCTGGCCATGTTCCAGCTGTTCATCACTTTAATGCATACCGTTGCTGCGACGACGTGACTATAGCCAACCTGCGGCTGACTGCTGCATTGGTATACCTCAATGCAGGTTTGCCTGTTATTTCTGGTCTGTTTTAGTTTAATAAATTGCTTTTTTAACCAAATCAATGAAAAATTAAGTTCATGGTTAAACATCATTGCAAGTCTTCAAAATGTTGTAAGTATGCAAAACATAAGCCTTCAAGAGATGAAAGATAGACTGACAGAGTATGCGGCCCCTTTTCCTGGACACGCGTGCTCTCACCGCAGGCATCCCAAGGCAAGAGTGTAAGGTGATCTGGGTCAGTTGGCCGCCTCTGCCGTCCATTTAATTCGCTAATCGCTGCCGGGGTGGGAAGCAAGGAAATCGTACCAAAGGAATTGTAAGCGCGCGGTGAAATCGACATTTTAGCTTTTTCTCATAAGCATTAGAAACTCACTGTTTAAATTTCTATAGGTTATCGAGGTTTTTTATTCTGTTCTCACAGTAAACCGATGAGCTAACGTGTATTCGGTGAGATAAAAAGCAAAATAAGTAACTATTTCATGCTCGATATTTTTGTCAGGAAATACTGTAAGTAAATCATCAGAACCTTCTTAGCCTACCGTGTCCCTTTGCTGCACAAAATCAATAAATAATACTGGACTTTTTCACACAGCATCAGCTAGCCCCAAAGTAAGTATAAGTAGAGCTTGTGTTATGGGTACTAGGTGACTGATATAATACTTATAAACTTTTTGTTTGTAAATACATACATAGTATAAGTACATAGAAACACCCAGACCCGAGAGAAATATTTGTAGATCATACAAACATTGGTCCCGCCGCGGGGATCGAACCCGCAATTTTCTGCGTCGCAGACGGGCCTTCGCCCACTGCGCTACAGAAGACCTCAACAACAAAAGTCTTTTGCTGCACAAAGAGTTATCTCCTTGATCTCTCCAGTTATCGCAGTATAATATTGTGCCATTTGGATCTACAACTAAACCTTCATTTTGTTGAAAAAAAAAGTCGTCGCGGCATCTTATTATAAATTATTATTATTCAGCCGTTCTTGTCCCACTGAAATTATTATTATTATTATAAATACATCAAGAATTTAATTAAATCACATTCGCAGCACGCATTTTCAGCAATCAGTAATGGCTACCATTTTTTTTTTTTTTCACGTTTAAACTTTATAAAACCTATTGCTACCTTGTATACTTTAATAGTATACTTTTAGCCGACAATCCATATCAGAATGAATATTGAAAAGGTTTTTAAGCTCAAAAATCTATTCGTATCGGAAATCAGCTTTTCACTTTCAAGACATTTGTAAAGTTCTTTATTAATTTGTCTATAACTTTTACTCTGCCCACATTGTAAAGCATGAATTGTCTTCATTGTGTTGTCCTATTGATGACAAATGACTTGAAACATAAGTCTCAATCCCTGATAATCTTGTCTCGACGAAACAGCGTTGCCATTCAGTGTTTAAAACTATACAAAATAGATTGTAAAAACTAGAAAATAATATAAGAATGGAAAAATGAAAATGAATTCATTGTCTACTAAACATTTTTGTATCAATTTTTACCGAAATGCTTATATTAGATAAGTTAGTGTTTATCTAAGACGAGTTCAGGGCTTCAATAGCTAAAAACGGAACTCTTATAGAATCACTCCGGTGTCTGTATGTCCGTCTGTCACAGCTAATTTGTTTTTAAGATGAACAGGTACATTCAGAACGACGTGTGACGTCTTCCGTTAAATTGTGCGTACCGTTTGCTGTGACCTCCGCGACACGTGCAATTGCAGGAAACAACAGTACAACGCACAGATTATGCAGTATTTACTTAGCGGCGTGTTCTGTTGTGTACTTTATGTAACAGCTTCCGACAGTGACTCAGGACATTATGAACTTATTAGACTTCGGCGCTACGCGGTGTTTTCCGTTGTTCCTCGGGAATACTACACTTTTGCGCAATATAAAGTAGTTTATTCGTTTATCCAGGATACAAATTAATTGAAATTGATATGCTATAATTACCTACGTTTTTATACTAAAAAGAAAACCGACTTCAATGTTTGACTCGAAACGCGGTGTGACTCAGGGCGTCAACCTGTCGATTCGATTTATATTTGTGACATGGCTAGGAGGGAAGGTGTTTAGAGTTTTACGGGGAAACTATCAATCCCTCAGGAATAAAAATTATATGGGACCACCTCTGGAGTATACCCTTTCAAACATGAAAATAATTTTGCAAATCGGTCAACAAATGGCGTAACAATCGCGTAACAAGATACAAAAAAAAAAAAAAAAACATACAGACGAATTGAGAACCTCCTCCTTTTTTGAAGTCGGTTGAAAATGGATTATCTATGTACAAAATATCAATCATCGCTTCGATTTGTACATTAATAATACAATCCGTAAGCATACTGTTTGTTTGCACGAGTGAATCAGACGCAGACATAGTGTGTCACGGAAACGATGTCAATACCCTATGACACCGCGCGGCGCGTGCGGCCAGTTACCATGGTTTCATTTTCACTATCGAATTAATTTAATTTGCATTTTAATTCGAAGGTATATTTTTAACGTGCACCAAAAAGTTGCCAGGCGCTTATTGATGGTAGAGTTCATTTTAGACTGAAAAAAAAAAAACATTCATACACCTAGCCATATTTTTCATATGGTAGCCTTTAAATATGTAAAATTAAAATTTTACTGAAGTGTATTTGTTTCTAATTGTTTTAAATCCGATATTAAAAAGGTTCTCAATTTGACTTACATATATAGGTAATTGATTTTAATGTTGTAACGACTTATAGCGCGAATACCAAAGATAGAGCGATCTAATTTGTTGAGTGTCGCCATGTAATGTAGTGTGCATTTTCAATTCGTTTTATTCAAGTGTTTTAGTTTCCATGGTAACGCGTAGTCACAATCCGGTGCATCTCCAAACCTTGAGCGTTTCCTCTGCTCTGCACGCGATGTGCCTAATGTACCTATCTACCTACTTTTCAATGTAGGTAAATTGGTTAGTTTAAAAAATATTGCATTTTACTTTTGCTTCTACGTTTCCTATAGTTTAAGATCAGCCGAGCTTTTAAAATGTTGTAACCTTTTTTTTTATTAGTTAGCCTAATTGTGATGTGTGTCTCTTGGGGTCTCTGGTTGCAGAGTCTTAAAACTTTTTTATACGTTCTCAAGAAGCTGTATTATTATTCCACTTCCACTTAGACATTTAAAGAGACTATTGTGCCAAGAGAAAGAACCTTCACTTTCCATTTGTATCGCACAAACAATCTCCGAAAGAGAATTTGCGCATAATCAAATAAATGTTCGGATCAATCAGATATCGGCACGCCATGACCGGCCAGATACGAAACTCGGACCTGACATTGAAACAAGTGAAATTCTAGCCCATTCGTCTTGAAGACGCGTCAATAACAAGAGGAAGTATGCCTAACATGGAACATCTGAATCATTTCGCAAAAAAAGACTTTAACATAAAAAAAATGATTTCAGAATAAGTAATTATAAATTTCAACTTAATAAAAACAAATCAAATCAAATCAAATCAAATCAAATCAAATAGTTTATTTCTTGGTACTATTACAATTTTGTTCAACATATAAACTTATTTACTAAGGAAAATCCATAATCGTATGAACCTAATGATATAATTATAGGTAGGGATGTATAATAGTTATATGCCTAAGCCTAAATAAATGGTAATTAGTACGTAAAATAAGTTTCTTTCGAGTGTTCTAGCCCCCACACTAGGATTCCCTGTGTTGTGGGTGGCTAGCCTCTTCCAAGTACGCAGCAAAGAAGAAGAAATAATAATGCAATAAAATACAAATAATCTTTATTTATTAATTAAGGTAGTTATGCAATAATTTATTAGTGAAATAACCCGTTAAAACGTCCTTTAAATTTCTTTGGTAACAAATATACCTTTTATGTTCACTTACTACCATGCATTCTGATTAGGCTCATAGATATTTAACACTGTGCATCGTTAGACCATTTTAGGCGGATTACCCTTACGTGTGCAACGTTCGTACGTCCGAAAGCGAACTCAATCACTTTCATCTTAGTTTTTGCACGAAGAGTAATGAACAACATAAAAGATATAAGCATCTATGTGGCACATCTTTTTTCGCTGTCACAATTTGCCCACCTTGAAAAAGGAAGCTGGCTTAAAACCTGTTGCATATTGAAAGCTATTTCTATAAAAAACGCAGCTGACGCGACATACTTTGTCCCATCCTTTCGATAATTATTGTGAGCCTTTATTAACGGTTTATATTATACATTCTCAAGTTCCGCTTGATGCTAATACGAAACACTATAGGGCTGGGACTTTTACTTCAATGCGTATGCGATAAATAAAAGTTATAGCATCTACATCATCCATTGGAGCACAACACAAGTACTATAGAACCTGTTTTCTCCCGTCAAGTAGTCTCTGCATCATCAATCATAAACTGAATACAAACATCAGATTTTATTACTCATCGCCGTTCGGGCCCATTTTTAACCGCGGGATTATGGAACGATGTTCCTTATCAGACGGTATCGAGGCTGGAGGCTAGAAAAAAAAAGCGTTCAATTTCACCGTCAGCGTCGCGCAGACGAAACAGTCCATAGATTATTGCATTGTTTGTACGGAAAAGCGTTTTTAGGAGTTTATGATTTGACAATAATTTATTTGACAAATGCTAAATGTCAAAATTGAAACTTCGTTCCAACCGAGTGTTCTACGGAGGTTCCACGACACTCACGTACGTTTAGTTCAATACTTACGGACTAATTACTTCGGTATTATGAACTACTGTGGACTTGGAACCTTATTTTAAAACTTTAATCTATTCTATTCTATTTTTGCAACTCAAATGGACCTTAACTCTCGTACTATTTACTGCTGCTCTACGATAGTCTAAAATATGCGATTCTTCTCGCCCCTGTTTTATTCTTCCATTGTTCTACTGAATAAATAAACAGATGGGCTCCCATCTGTTACTGTTCTCTAGAATTGTTGCTTTTCTAGTTAGTTTGGGTGTTAGTCAGTGGTTTGGGTGCCTTACCTATATCTAACGCCAAAACTCCCCCATATTGGTGTACAATAAAGTTTTCATTAATTAATTCATTATTACAAACAATTAAACATGAAGTCCAGACCTTTGGTGGGTATGGTATGGCTTTGGTGGTACACACAATACAATATTATTCATATTCATATCTTATTCATATCTTTATTTAAGGGAACTAAATTAATGGACTCGTTTTGAAAACATTTGCCACCCTTAGCACAGCTTTAAGTCTTATCCAGTATTTATTTTCGTTGTTACTATCTTCTTTATTAAATTGGAGATAAATAAAATCGATGCACGGCCGGGATTTGAACCCACGACCTTCGGATTAAAAGTCGAGGCACAACCCCATTCGACCAACACGGTTCTGAACTTCTTCTCTCCGTAACTACGTAGTTACTTTCAGGTCCATCTCAATAGAGCTCAGGCTTCAGGAAGTAGGTAACACCAGTAGCTGAGAAATCAAACAGCTCTCGTTAAGCCAGCACCTGTGGTGCGATAAACACCCGGACACAAGGAAGTTGGAACTTACGCAATACTTTATTAGAATATAGTCCTATTACAAACATGACTGGTCGGTTCCCACAATGTTCTGATACGCAGATAGCATTGTACCCGACTCAACTTATTATAAACTTCGAAAGTTTTTAATTATCACTATTTTGCATACTTAGTAGCATATAAATAAGGTTGAGATTCGCAGCTTTTTTCATTGATACAGAAGAAAGCAAACGTAATATTACGAATTCGCTTTGTGAGTGAACTTTCTTCGGCTATTGTGGCTAAATCATGAGGTAATTAATACGGACACGCCTTGGGTGATGATGGTGATTGTACACTGATGGATTAGAATGAGATTTTTTTGTGTCTGGATACTTTTGCATACCTTTCCTTTAGTTAATATCGGTCGAACGTCTCTATTCGTAGATGATAAAAGTATTTTTTCAATCACATTCCTTTTGCACATAGGACACGAGCATGTGTACACATATTGAAAAATATCTTTCCAATCCTGGTCGTATGTACATCAACACACACTCAGTTTCAGGAATACTTTGTACCTACATCAATGTAAGACCAACCGTAAGACCAAGTATCGTAAGATAGAATTTCTACTGTCAAGATCCATACAGGCTGTTTTATCAAGTGTATAATAACCCTAGGCCGATCGTGGCTAATTCCTAATTAGATTTGAAAGTGTTGCGATGTCGATTAATCGATAGCAAAGGTTACTCGATGCCGATTCATTGTTGTGTGTACTGCGGCCAAAGACCTCGTCAATGCTACAGTACGCGCTGCTTTTGGCGCAAGAGAGGTTTAATTTGCGTATGGGGTAAAGCCAATGATATTATATATTATAAGGGTAGAGGGAAATGTTTGCATAACTATTGACCAAAGTTCATAGTAACTTTTATAGTAAATAGTTATACTGCCTTTTATTCATCATCTGGTAACTTTGAGTCGCTTTTGCCTCTTATTCATTAGATTGAGATCAAATCAAGTTAAATAAAAATCTTATACCTACCACAGTTCTAAAATGCACATAATTTAAGTTGATTTATTGATATTGTTGATTGCGTATTCTGAACTGACAGAATTCAACATTAGAAAACATATTATTTTTCAAGCTGAATTTCATCAAAAAGAACAACAACGTTAGAAAGCACAATATATTTTCATCACCTAATCAAACATCAAGTCTAATTAGTCAATTCTATAGTTAGATTTTTTATTAATTTTCAAGTTTAGCGCATTCGTATATAGCGTGTACTGTACAGCTGTTATACGCCAATTAAAATACTTGCCTCGGGCATAAAACTCATATTAGATTGCATCTCTGCAGGACAAGTGAATATAATGTTATGTAAGGCGGTCTCGCATAATAATAAATTGGTTGTCCAGCTAGCGTAGTAATTAGCACGAGAATATTACTATGTTCTGTAAGTAAATTACTCATTAGAGATTGATGAATCTGGTTTGATAAATGTTTTGAACAATAAATGCGTACTAATTAAGGTGCGTTTACACGATGTGATTTTTCGTACAATTTGCTAAGCACCGCCCATTGAATGTGGGGGTTGAAATCGCATCGTGTAAAATGCACCTTTAACGAAAACAGTATTTTCAGTAAAAGAGCATTTACACGGAATAATTTCAACCGATACGATATCGTATCGCACTGTAAGCAGTCATCGGCTATTCAAAGTATTAGCAAGTGCGACGCTCGCTCGGCCACTAAATGGCATCGACTTCGCAAAACAAACCAAAAATTGCACCTTGTTAATGCTCTTTAATAAACAATAAACACCCTAGCAACAAGTTAGTCGTCAATTTCCTTGTTAGTTCCGCTGTAATTGTCGTGTGGGCGCCTGGCTTCGATTGGTGACTGATCGACGATCGTGAAGTTAGCTCAAAACACGAGTTGTATTACAGAAATGTTAGAATTTTAATATCACCAAAGGCATAAATGTGTGATAAATACTGTCGATGGATCTTGACAATGATGTAAGAAGGTTCGATGTAATCTAGTATGAAAACGCGCCACTGCACATACGAAACGGCTAAGTATATACGAGTATAGATCCGTTGACCGATCTGCCTCGTAAATGGTTTTCATAAGAGCACGAAAAAAAAAAATTTTTCAAACCTTTTGAAACTCTTTTTTTGAAAATTTTACCTCCTGTTGATATGATTCGCAATACTCACATAAGTATTGTTTTAATAAAAAAATAATACAAGAAAATAGGTATAGGACTTTTATCATTACCTAATAGAAGAATTTGTTTCACCGCCGCATTTAAATTTTCTTTGATCACCTCCAATGAATATTAAAGATTTATTTTACAAATTACCATATCGTTTTAGAGTTGTTACGATTGCAAAATTGATAAAGATAAATGAACGATTCTGTTTACTGCGAGAAAGTGACGATTTATTGGCGTATTGAAAATTATCTAACTGAAAATATAACAGTTTATTGATTCGGTTTTATGTGCAACAGGTGAAATTTTTATGCAAGAGCTTACTTAAGTAATTTGATTTTTATGGCGTGCCAAAATCAGTTGCTATAAAAATAAAGGTGCCTAGGTACCTAGTTACTTTTTTCTTTCGTACAATAAAGAAATGGAAAGAGGTCTTTGCCCAGATGGAATTGTATGGGCTAGAGTAGTGTTAGAAGAAGAATCAGGGCAATAAACTCGGTTTGGGGCCAAGCATTCTTTTAGGTGATCCATCTAATCATAAAAAGAAAAAACACAATATTGTACCTAGTATGAATTTTATTATTAGAATAGTTACTAGCAAAATAGTGAAATCATATTATTATTATTATAGAGACCGAGATACCCTACAAGTTAACATAAAAGATCTTGATAAAAAACGATCTCGATAGATCAATAGAATCGAATAGACATCTTGTCAGCTCCGTCTCGTAAAATTTTTGAGAGTTCCTAATCTCTAATCTACTTGACATTTACTAGGATATTGAAATGACACAATCAAATTCAACTTTCAGTGACTGTTACGATTACAATTACACCGATTATTTTCGCTGACCTGTTATGAAATTGAGATCACCCGCGGCGCCTGCGCAGTGTCATCTGACCTCTTGCCAAGGAATATGTAACAGTATTGGTACATAGCAGTTCCACTTTGATGAAGCAAATGTACGATTTTGTCCAAAGTTTTGGGTAAGTTGTGTCTTTTAAAAATGGTAAATGATTCTCCGTCATGATACTATACATTAGACAGGTCTTATTATTACACAAACTGTTAGCTTGGTCCAAATAAGCTACAGTTAAGCAGCTTTGAACTTTATTCAAGCATTTTACAACGGATTTTACAATGAAATCTTTTTTAAAGTGACAGAATCTGCTCTTGCGACAACAAACAGACAGGCTAGCGGTTATTTGCATAACGATGTGCATTATACTCTCCTTTGTTGCGAAATGGAATCGAGTTATTTTTCAAGCTTTTTGTTCCGTGAGTTGCGGCATTGGAATTTGCAAATGTTCGAAGTTCGAATGTTTTTGAAATCAGAAGACTTTTTGAAACATAAACCATAGAGGTGGCATGGCATAAATTATCCGTAAAAACCTTAATTTTTGGCAGAAAACCCGCTGAAACTTTTTCGACGTTTTGTAGGCAGCCATGAAACACTGTGAAAATGTAAAGTATCTAACGACACAATACAGACACAGAAGATAAAAGGATGGACGAGCCCTAAACATAATTTGAATAATCATAGGAAAATCATAGCTAAAAAATAACATTGTTTGGATCTCACAGTAAATGTAGACCAAAGTTTAATACAAGAATTGACCTATCGCTCTAGTATTCTACATACATAAACTAAACTATTCTACAACATATTTTAGGATCTTAGATAAGCTGTGCCTAGAAAGGACATAAACGTATTTTGTTCAATTTGCACCATCTTACAAAACGGCTCAGTATATCCGATATACGTTTAAATTAAATGAAAGTAAACCAAGTTTTTTGAATGTAAAATATTTTGAGAAAGCACCTGCGAAAGCGAATTAACATAAAATAATCGCAATCATCTTGCACATTTGTTTAAACAACAAGATGGTTTTTTGATAATATCTGCTATTATCTGCGAACACCTCACCTTTCCCTTGGTTTCTACAAGTTACACAATATTGCTTTAGTTAGATGCTACATGGGAGCTTTGTCGTGGGAAAAGCTGTCACAGTCGGGAAATATACACCGGAAGAATGAAGATATACTGTCAACTGAAGTGTTTTGGACAACCAGTAACAGAGAGATATTTATTTATTTATCTAAGAGCCATACTACACGGGCGGTTCTTCCGCCGCCATATTGAATTGTGTCTGGAGCGGTTTCCCGCGGCAGAGAACCGCCTGTGTAGTATGGCTCTGTAATTCAAGTTGTCTCACAAAGCCTTTTTGACATTGTGACTCTGCTTTAGTAGACGTCAGCCTTTGACTGATTTTTGACCACATCATTGTGGTTTCTTTCTCTGTTACGAAACACATTTCCCTTGCTTTTTGTTGTTAGCAATATGAATTATTATTATTATTAATAGCCCGTGATGTCCCACTGCAGGACAAAAGCCTCACTTCGTTGCTTCCACTCCTCTCCATTGTGAGCTAATGTGGTCCAATCAGGAGAGTGAGAGTTAAGTTCGTCTCTCCACCGTCGCTGGGGTCTGCCGCGTGATCTGCGATTTGTGTTTTGGAGCGCAGATCAATATTTCTGATGCGATCAGCTAATTTCACGCCTAGGATCCTGCGCTCCATAGCTCGCTGGCAAACCATCAAACTGTGACTTCTGAAAACATGAATAACACCCGATGAATGTAACGAACTTTATTATAAAAAATGTTTTTATTGGAAATGAAATAGAATACATTATCCCCGCTAATAATATGGCTTCAAATCAAACTTGAACTTTTTTAATTTGCTGAATAATATCGCAATAATATTTTCTATATTTATTAGAAATTGCAGGCTGTCTAAATAAATTTTGTCTAATTATACACATTTCATTATTTCGAGACACTAAACTTTGTGTTTATCTCTTGCTTATCTAGAGAGTATCACATTTCAGTCATAGCATATTAGATTTACCAAATTAAAAGATGTCAAAATCAAAAGTAAGTGTCCTTTGCTATTTTAAATCGATAAATGTATAGTTCTTTCTTATCGTAAAATCTTAAAATCGAATATGATATAGGTAAGTATTTTATTACCTTATTTGAAATGACTGCTTCGACATTCAGATTGTTCTTAAAACTTTGCAGCTTTATTTCATATTTTATTACTGGCAACCTAGATCTATCTGATATAGAGAGGCTACAACCGAAAATAGATGTTCTCTGTGATCTTAAATCAAGATAAAAAGATCGAAAATCGAATATGTCATAGTCCTAATGCAAAGTGACATCAGCATTTGACATTTAAATTTGTTCTAGAAACCATTTTACTTTTATTTTATTACATGCTATTTTTAACACTGGCAACATAGGTCTGTAAGCGACTCAAAATCATGACCAAGATTGAATCGAAAATGAAATAATTCTTTTGATACAAGTGAAGACAGTTATTGTATGCCTCTCCAGCTCAAAGCTCACTCTTGGCTCTCGTGTCAGGAATTCAATTAACCACCCGTCACTGCCTCATAGTAACTACTAGTTTATCTGTGGCCTGTCTGACTGCGATTCCATATCTACGGATGGCATTCAGGACATCTCTGGGCGTTCGTTTTGGAACGAGTAATGAATTTTCGAATTCTTTTGAAAACAGTTAGCATTTTTCTGTGAATTCATTTCATTGGTGCGTTCGAATTTCGATGGAACGCTTTTTATGTGACGATAAAATTAATTCAGAGATTCGTTATTAGAAATACGAGTGTAGTAGAAATTGACTATGGGAACCAGATAACTGATATACTACTTATATACTTTTTTTGTTTGTAAATACATACATAATATTATACATAGAAACACCCAGACCCGAGACAAATATCTGTAGATCATACAAACATTTGACCGCGGCGGGGATCGAACCCGCAACCTTCTGCGACGCAGGCGGACCTTCGCCCACTGCGCCACAGAGGTCGTCAGAGAATCTCTATTGCCTTATTTTAAAAGGCATCTTTTTAAAACCAATAACTGTCTATCGTCGAGCCATCAATCACCATCAGCGTAAAGAGAACAAAACACGACTCGCTCAATCAAAACAACTACAAAACACACCTCATCTACTCAGTTCAACAAAGAACACACTTTCAGTTGTTTTGTTATTGTTCATCACACTTTTGCTTGCTTTTCGGCTTTTTCTTGTTATTGTTTACTGCTCATGCCGTCTTTATTTAGATTATAGAATCACACTTTTTGCATCACTAAAAACGAATATTATAGCGGCCATTAAACTGTAATTTGGTAGAATAAAAACATGACTGTGGTCACAAAAAGTGTGGTTTGTAAAAAAAAAAACTAAACGGCCAAAGACAAAGTGATCTAGCGTATAATTATCTTTAACGGTTAGTCAGTCGGACTTTTTCTTCGTTTGCATCGGAAGCAGGTGATTGCAGTTCAGCTGTTCTCTTTGATGAACGATAACATTATGAGAATTGGCATCCATATCTATACTTGGTAGAGTATAAACTAGCAACCCGAGTCTAGGGATCTCCATTTTTGTAGACAGGCCAGAAAATAAACCTTGAAGGAACGTGCGGAGATCTGAAAACGTTCAAGAAGTTTCATGTGGTTGTATGAGTTTTCCGCCAGATGCTCTTAAAGGTGCATTTACACGATGCGATTTGTCGTACGATTTGGTAAGCCCCGCCCTTTGAACGTGCCGACGAGCGTCGCGCTTCATATGACAAATCGCATACGATGAGCGTTTACACGTGAAAAATTGGCTTGCGATGCTAAATCGTACGTGCTCAGACCGTGTCGTGTTAATGCCCCATAAACCTGATCGCACACTCATCCTCGCCGTACGCGCCGCAGTTATTTTTCTATACAAAAAATGCTCATGGTCAGAAAATGCGGCTCGCTTCTGACGTCAACAGCATTTTCTCTATTGAATTGACAGTTCGACGCGTTCGGCTCGGCTGGACTGTGCGACCACCCTAAAACGTATCACTTCAACGAAACGAAGCGCTCGTGGTCGTTCTTGCTTAGTCGTTTTGATCGATCGTCGAAGTTAAGCAACGTTCGAAACGGTCTGAAAGTGGATGGGTGACCGCCAGTGGCATTTTCATCTGAGCGCTTCCGTGTTTCGGAGGGTACGTTAAATTGTCGGTCCTGGCTATTTAAGTCGTTAAGTCATGACAGAGGCCTTAAGGCGGCCTAAAAACTCCGTCACCAGAGTTGGCCACTGACTCATACTAACTTACTTACTTTTACTTCAACGAATAACATCCAGCTTATACATTGGGACTAGGTCTTAGTACTTTACAAGCCGAAGCCTGAGTATTTTTTTGCACAAACAATAGTTGTGGCCTAAATACTAAAAGAAAAACACGTTCAACAAAATAAGCCGTACTTAAGGTAGTCCTGACATTACAATCCTTATACAAAACTCTACAACTCTTCAGTAACGGATGCGAGAGTTGCACAATAGCCTTGAATAACTGAATATTGAGTACACTCGACAAAAAGTTTATGGTAAACAAGTCAATACAATCGCATCTGGCTTTGCGGCTGTATACTGATGCGTTCTCGTTGACAAGACATTAATTTATCTGTATGTTTGTTTCAGCATGGACAATTATATTGATGGAGTTTTGGCCGTTTGATAGCCTCCGTCATGGCTTAAAGAAACTTGCCTTCTAGATATCAATTTTCTCGAAAACCATTAAACTTTTTCAATGTTCTTAATGCATTCTATAACTATAATGATGACTTATGACTACTATAATTTTTACTTCCACTACCATTGTACCTATTAGCGAAAACTTGTTAAGGCTTAGCCCTGTTAATTTTTTCTGTATGTTCTAGGAAGTTGTTATAAAGCTGTTAGTTTTCCAATAAAATAAAATAAAATAAAATATAAAATTTTCCCCTCAGTGGGCGGCCGAGAAAACTCACCCGGCATAATTAGATAATCAATTAAAAAATTGAGAGCACTGGTGTTCTAGTGGTAGTAGCCCCGCCTTCCGATCGTAAGGTCGTGGGTTCAATCCCGGTCGAGCACCAATGAGTTTTTCCGCCGAAAAATGGATGTGCATTATGCCGTACTCCCAAACGGTGAAGGAAAACATCGTGAGGAAACCGGCATGTCGTAGAACCTAAAAAGTTCGAAAACATGTGTCAAGTGCACGAAAGGAGCCTCTTAGAGGCGCACTTATAATCCTTTCACCGCACTGGTTCGAAAGAGCTGGTGACACGACGAAGAATTGAAAAATAATCGTAATATTCCTAATAATCTGATTTCCTAATAGTTTTGAGATATTGTTTATTTTTACTGTATTTACTAAGCCGTGGTTGCATAAAACATGTTCACCTTTAAACTTTGTACACACTGTTTTATCAAATCCATTCATAAGTCATGTGCCTGACAGTACAGTGTTCTGAGTTTTCACAATACGCTTCCGAAGTTCCACGCACTGTTGTCTGTCTTGTACTGTCGGGTTACAGCGAATTGGTCCAAGATATAAGCTTATCGATATACAAATATAATATTTATTTTAAATTCCGTACTAAGCTGGAGGCAGAGATCAAATTTTTTACCTTGTTCTCTATCATCACATTTTTTAGAAAAGCTCACCAAAGTTATTTGAAGTGACCCTTTTCTAAAGTGTGAATAAACATAGTTCGGTAATTCATGTGTATCTTTTTGATATATTTTTTATGTTAATAATATATAGAGAATCAAAACGTTTGTATTCTATGAGACAGAGGAAATAATTGATAATTAATATAGAATCGACGTACGATAGACTAAATCATAGCAAGACTAAAAGCTTATGCCTCGCAACCTCCGATAGGACACAGAAGCGGTACAATAATTTGCATCAGGAAACTTCTGCCGACACCGGCGTCCATTCTGCCGTCTCATTTAAATGACACTTTCCATTTCCGCTAGGTGGCGTTGCTCAGTTGTGCAACTTTGAATACGATAAGTACCATGTACAGAAAACAAAACAACAGGATTCAAAATACGGATTTACAGATATTTTGAGATACGGGAACACGGTGATATGATAACAACTACCTACTTACAAAAGCCTAAGCTTTTGTAAATTGCGCCTCTAGATAGCATTAAAGGATCTTAGATAATAATACTTATCTGTAAATTTGAGCAGATGCCTAAATTACTTGAGCGCAGCCAACGAAGAATGCAATCAAGTGTAGCTGACCCTTTGTTTACAAAACAAAACGCTACGATGTTTGTAGAGGAAACAAAATACCTCCCAATGGTTGAATGGCACTTACATAATCGTAATTCTTATAATTGATAGGCTATTGTTCCACTGCGTATGTAGGTTTAGGTCAATTCTATTATTGAACGAAAACGACCGGGTACAGGGTGTGTTGGAATCAATGAAACTTCGGGGCAGTTGCATTTCAATGAAAATGAGCTTGCGAAGTATGATAGGTAATTCGCATTTCTGAATGAATTTGTTTTTGACGTGACTACGTCTTATAATTCGATAGAGCCGGCTGCACGGACGAAAAAACATGACGTCATGAGGCGTTACCTCGCTCTGGGGCGTTCCATGTAAGGCTTGCGCAAGTGCAAGCGAGAGCGCGGAACGAGCGACAAAGAAGCACAATCGGCCTTTGCGTTGTCACGTTCAACTATTGTCAGTAAACCGACTTTACAGACAACCATTTTTTTGTTACATGTGTAACATTCTGTAACTATTATGCCTAGACCTGATGAATAAATCGTTTCAATAGAAAAACATCATGTATGGTGTGTTTAGTTAGGGAATCAATTGAGCCGAGCAACAAATCAAATTAATTAGCCACATCAAGTGGCGGGTGGGGTCGCGATTCGTCGCCTTACGATTAAGTAGCCTTACAAGAAAAATATATTTTTGAATAAACGGGTTTTTATCACGTACTTGTTTTATTTGAGGACGAATTGAGGGTAGATCCGGATCCTACCCTCAATAGAAAAAACTGACTCGCCCAGTTCTCCCGTGACCACGAGCGCTGCAACGCGTTCGAAACGTCGGGACCAAATAAAACAAGTACGTGATAAATACCCGTTTATTCAAAAATTAATTATGTCGTCAAATCACGAAAGCTTAATAAGTTTAAGTACAAGAAAAAATGGTAGGTTAGATACCTACACTACACTACATGCAATTTGGATAGTAGGGTTCTAAAAATAAAAAAAGACAGAATTTGAGCTACTCTCGATATGAGGTATTTGATAAGCTACGCTATAAGGTAGAGAAGGGGTTCATGGCAATTTAGTTTTGTGAACTGAACTAATTGTTAATATTTAACTTTATCACTAAGTAGGCCTAAGAAAAGATGGATGGACTGTGTGAATGCGGATATGTTTGTGAAAAGAGTAAGTTCTGATATGACGGGTGATAGAGGGAAATGGAAGAGAGAAACATGTTGTGCCGACCCCACTTAAGTGGGATAAGGGCAGGAAAAAGAAGAAGAAGATTTAACTTTATCACTGCAAGCACTCGCAACAGAAATTCGAGTCAGCTATTTCATCATATCTTTGTCTTATGAAGCGTCGGCGTAACATTTTGTAGAACTAACTATTTGTGGAGCAATTTTTCACTTCAATTCTAGAACTTTACCACTTAAACTAATAACAAGGAAGCTAAGTCTAGTTATCTAAGACTTGCTAATAGGTGGACTTGTTGCAGTCGTCTAGTAAACGCATTATTCATTGGCTACGGGCATGAGTTTATCGGAGATATCTGTATTCTATTGAGTATGACAATGTTTTTAGCTTCCTTGCGCGGCTTCAAGGAAATTGACTGGCTTCAGGATATCCTGAGGTGATAAATCACTTTTTATAAGGATTAATAATAAAATAACTTAGTTGACAAGTTATTTATTAACGCTTCCGGTAAAAAAAATAAGTTGGTAGTTATAGTTACGTAAAAATATTTTCGTTTGCACATGCCTTTGAGACTTCAAAGAATCATCATCATCATCATCATCATCATCATCATCATGTCAGCCATCTAGTGTCCACTGCTGAACATAGGCCTCCCCCATCGTTTTCCACAGCGATCGATCTTGTGCAGCCTGCAGGCCTGCACCCAACAGCTCCCTGCAACCTTTACCAGATCGTCTTGCCATCTAGTGCGGGGCCGTCCTCTACTGCGGTTTCCGGTGCGTGGCCTCCACTCGAGAACTTTTCTGCCCCAACGGCCGTCAGTTCTACGAGCTATGTGCCCCGCCCACTGCCACTTCAACTTGCTAATCCTCTATGTCGGTGACTTCAGTGCGTCTACGGATCTCTTCATTTCTGATTTTATCTCGTAGAGAGACTTCAACGAATAGAATAGAAAAAACATTTATTTGGCACAAACACTCACAAGAAAGCGCTAAAGGAAAAGGAAAACTTAAGCTATGTACAAAAACGGAAAATAGACAAATTACTAGTAAACATTAGACAAAAAAAATAGTACCTACATATCCACATTCAAAAAGCAAACAATAACAAAGATGACAAATCAGAGCTTAAAGATCTGAGATAATGTTTTCACTAGGGATACCGTCGTGAACCTTTTATTTTTCTTCAGGTAAATAATGTACACAGTCGCTGTTCGATTCAGTCTAGCAAGCCGGTGATTCATCAGAGCATTGTGAGCTTTTATCGTAGCCACGAGTCCGTGACCCATTGTGGATTTGATACAATAAATTCAATTTCACCATTTCGCATGAAGTTCTAATAACTCAGTTTAGGTACATGCACTTTCTCCGTTCCGTATAAGGGTCAGAAAGACCGTCGTTCTCCTTGTAGAGACAGTGACCCAGTGAACTGTGGTTAACTAGAGGGGTTATCTTGTTGTGGTCATCTTTAGATCCCTTGTGCCAGCGCAACCTACGATTGAAGTAGGTTTGTTTCTGTTTCAAAGCTTTCAATACGACTTTTATATATATTTATAACATGGGAGTTTAACTAAAAACAAATTATTTATGTAGTTATAAATTATACATAGGTTTAAGTGAACATTTGAATTTAATCAAGAACTCTTCAGGGGAGTGGATAAAAACCAGTTATTTGCTCTACCTAACCCATGCAATAATTAACTATTTAGATAGTATTTCTACTTTACCCGCAAGCTAAGCTTATATACTTTTTGCACACATCAACGTCACGACTGTCACTTTAAAGTGGATCCAATAAAAAGTCACTTACGGTACAGTCAGACACATCAGTTGAATTTTCTGAGGTCTCTTTTAGAAGTAACTTAAACCCTTGATGTTGAAGTTCTAAATAAAGTAATGCCGTGACTCACAAAAAACTCTATTCAAAATGAACTTACTTTGTTGTGTAGTCTGAAGTTAAAGATACCTAGCAAAACACTGTAATAAACTTTCGTTGGCGACTGTACCGGAGAGATGGGAAAACTAATGTTCTGTATCCGACGTATCCGCTTGCAATTGAATTTCAATAATGATGGTCTCGCGTGAGTGATGCCATTGGCACCGACACGTTAACTCCCGGTTATTGTAACCGCCTTTAAAAGAAAATTTATTAGACACTTATTTTTCAACTGCTTGGTAAAGGTTTCCACCAAGTCTCTCCAATCGTCGCTTAGCTTTGATAGGAGAATCCCTTTTTCAACTGCTGGGCAAAGGTCTTCCACCAGTCCATTCAACCGTCTCTCTCTTTGATAGTTTCTACCACCCACTGTCAAAAAAGTCGATATCGTTGACTCCAACCAACGTTGTCTTGGCCTAAAAAGATATTGAATATGTACTCACTTTTTTTACCTTATTTTTGACGCCCGATTAAGTGTTGGTGGACGATTTATAGCTTGAATTCATTTGTTCATTATAAGTGCATTTTATGTTTGCATTAATAATGTAGTAGACTGAGTAGACACGACATATTGACGTATGATGTTAATCTGAATTCATATTGAAAACTTAAAATTATCTTCAACGTAGGTAGGTACCTTGCCTACTGGCGTCACGGAAGACCAGCGTTAAAGTAGCTTAGTTACATAAACTACTATAATTACCTTTTAATACTAAAAAGAAAACCGACTTCAATGTTTGACTCGCAACGCGGTGTGACTCAGGGCGTCAAGGAGGGAAGGTGTTTAGAGTTTTACGGGGAAACTATCAATCCCTCAGGAATAAAATTTATATGGGACCACCTCTGGAGTATACCCTTTCAAACATAAAAATAATTTTGCAAATCGGTCAACAAATGGCGGAACAATCGCGTAACAAGATACAAAAAAAAAAAAAAAAAAACAAAACATACAGACGAATTGAGAACCTCCTCCTTTTTTGAAGTCGGTTGATAACAATATGCTGAGTGGCGGCCAATTTTGTTGCCATTTATATTATAATTACCTACGCAAATATTACTTGCCTGTAAATTAAGCTTTTTGTTACTCCATTCTATGTATTTTATTGTTATTTTTATCTTTTATCTTATCTTACCTACAGCTACACGCCAATGCAATGGTCTGTAAAAACACATTTTAGACCCAACGACTTCATCCCCATGGTACAATATCTACAGTACTGTATCTACGGTCAATCGATTCTTAGATGTCTAAGGACCATTTTTACTATTTAGTGCTCGCGTAGGCCTTTACATCTATGCTAGATGATTTATACGTCAGAAGGCAAACTATGCCTACACTCAACGGGACACTGCGCTGTAGTAACTAACAGAGTATTTACAGATATTTTAAACGCTAATCTGACTCTTTATAACACATTTCCTGATTCAAATAGATTTAGTTAAATTGTCATTTTATCGCCAATCTGATCGAAAGTCGAGACATAGCTCAGCAGGCTCTTGAAGAAACATAATTGGGATAAACCAATCTTTGAATTAGTCCTCATTCAGCTGGCTTATGATAAAGAGTGACATACACAAACGGTGGTTAAATAGGACACGTTCCCGGCTGCATGCGCGTACGCAATAATTCGCGTAGTTTGCATACAATGCTGATACGATGATACGTTTTGTCTGTCTGGCGAAATATAGGATTGTATGGTTCAGTTGGCAGTGATGAAATGATCTAATTTTCAATGGTGTTTTGTAGTATTGCCCCCGGATTTTGCAGACTTGGGCGTTAGAAGATCAATCTTCTATGAATGAATTTTAGCTTGTATCACCATACCATCTGGGCCATGACGTCGTTTACCAATCTTCCATGATACATCCACCAATTTTCATAATACGGTTCACGCTGGTTAAGGCGTGATTGAAACACAAACATACAAACTTTTCAAAATCGGCCTGAAATATGGTCGGATCAACATAAAGTCCTGCTGTGGACATCTGTTGACCGATCAACAAGAAATTATAGATCCATTGTGCATTGTCTCTAGCCTCTTTCTCCCGGTTTCCTCACATGAACGCTCCCATTAATCTTGTTACCAAACCGAACGGGAGCGGTTGCATTCAGTGAGGCAACACTCACAATGCCGTCACGGTGCACGAGCTGGATTCGATAGTCATGGTCTGCGGGCAGGGTGCTGGCCTCAGGGGGTTTCTTATGGTGCTCCATTTCTATAAACTATATGAGCCGCGTTGACCGATTGGTGGGTTTTATACTGGCCTTGGAGATGTCCAAGGCATATCCAAGGGGAGGGGATTGAATTCTCTTTAGATATGACATAATGTGTGTGTAGGTGTTGGGCACCTATGCCTTGGGGAAATTGATTGACCTCTCTTGTTGCTGCTGTGTAAAAAATCTTCCAAACTTTTCCAGCGATCTCTATCCACCACGTTAGACCAATCTTTAGAAAATTAAAATAAATAATGCTGGACATCATCTAGCCCCAAACTAAGCAAAGCTTGTATTATGGAAACCAGATAACTGATATCCTACTTATATACTTTTTGTTTGTAAATACATACATATTATACATAGAATCACCCAGACCCGAGACAAATATCTGTAGGTCATACAAACATTTGTCCCGTGGCGGGGATCGAACCCGCAACCTTCTGCGTCGCAGAGGTCGTAAAAAGGATAAATGTTTGTATGATCTGCAAATATTTGTATAAATAAATATATAATGCTGTCTGAAATGTCCAGAATAATTTATTTATTTTATTTATTATTTATCTCTCCAAAAAATATGTACGTTTTAATCGTCTTTAATAACATTTGCCATAATAATTCAATGAAAACACACACATGTATCCGTCAGAGATATTCATCATGTGTGACGTGACTCATACCATTATTATTTCATTCAGAAGCTGTGCGAGATGTTTATTGCTAAGTTGAAATAAAGGCAAGCTAAATTTTTTGAAAAAAATGCTTATTTCAGTTTTCATTTTAAGAAAAAAATACCATGTTACTCTAATTTAATCCTCGCTTCAATTGCAAAGTTTTTCTAGATTAAATTTTAAAAACCATTTTAGTCAACATCAAACCCTTGAAACGGTTTTGCTCACAGCAAAAAAGAAAATGCCATGCTACTATGCTTCTCTATTTATTTGGATGAATATTACGAATATTTAACTTATTAAGTATGCGATACGTATGAGTGATTGATCGTTCTTTATGTGTGCCATAAAACAATTGATAGAGGGGTGTCACGTTACGCAAGAGTAGACCTAGTAGGATAATGATACGAAAGACCTATACTTATTCATTTAGATCGAGTCCATTGACGTAAATAGCTGTAAGCTTTCCTTATATTACCAAAAATTCTTATGCAATCTATTTTCTTATAAAATAACGCCAACAACCTTATCCACTAACTCCTAATAACATCTACACTTTGTATCATCCTTCCAGTCTTCATGCCTTTGGTGTGTACGGTGACGAAAGATAAAAGGGTTTCTTTTCAGCCTCAAACAGCCAGGGGTCTTCCCCGGGTTTTCCCTGAGGGATAAAGTCACGCACGTTTTATGAATAATTTTTGAGCGAAATTCGGCATCCGTCATTATTATTATTATTATAGCAAATAGTTCCACGTAGTCTAGATAATGGATAGTATTTCTATTACGTAAAGATTTTAAATCCTTAGTCTGTCATTTTTCGACAGATAAATTACCAGGTGCGGCCTGCTTTATACACAAGGATACAAAAACTGATTATTTATTTGCTTCTATAAACATGATTACAGCATGAACTGCAATAAAGACATTTATATTGACTAACTTTGATAAAAAAAATATATTTAAGTGATCTAATAAAAAAACATACATACAGCCGAACATAGAACCTCCTAATTTTTTTGAAGTCGGCTAAAAATAGGATTCAAGGATTGAGAAAAATGCATATTGTCCTAATAATGTCGAGATGATTAACAAAACAAGATTACAAAATTTATTTATTATATTTATTATTATTATAAAATACAACAATCCGCCATGATAGCTGTACACCAATCAGTGCGCGTGACGTCATCTTCTAGTACAGACCTTAGATTATCCATCGCTGTACAGACCAAAACTGTGATCTGAGATCAAAGTGATCCCAGCGGTCCTACTGAATAAATGCTTTTTAACTTTGACTTTGTGCCTTTAGTTTCCGATTTTTTTCACGTAGTATTTGCTGTTGACGTGTGAGCTGTGACGTCATAACAGCCGCCATGACAACGACGAGCGTTTTGGCGTGAATTTAAAATTTAAATTTTAAATATGATTCTTATGTTTGAAAACCTTTATTGTCTACTGAAATATGATATTTTTTTCACATAACAAATCATTATGAACAAAATACAGAACAGATTTTGAAAAATTGTCATCATGCATATTGTTCCAGATGGTCGTGAACCTAGCGCTTGTGATATACCACGCGCTCGACTACACGCACTCCGAGGATGAGGAGCGGCTCATCTCGCCAGACCTGGAGGGGCTCATCACGGAGATGACCTCTTGTGATCTTGCGGCAGGTAAGTTGCATTCTTCTAGCCAATCATCATGACTGTAACTGTATCCCCAATATGCGGTAGACGTGTTGGCCAAATGGATGTACTACGAGTAAATGGCGAAAAAAACAGTTAGTGGTCTATTATGTGGTATGTCACATGTGGAGTGCTACCATCTGAAAAATATGAACGTTTACCAAATATTTGGACATGTTCCTAACTATCTCAGCCCTTTTTATCTACGACCCATGACTTCGGTTATAGCTCAATGCAATTTTTGGAACGAATTTCCTTTTCGGACAATATCGAAGAAAAATAATACAGGCTTGAAAAATAATTTAGTTCCATTTTACCGTCACGACACATGTATATCTCAAATCGTCAGTGCGAAATGCGCAGCCGCGACAGTCCATAGATTGTTACATTGTTAGTACGGAAGAGCGTTTCTAAGATACCTAATTGACAGTTAATTTATTATGTATATTCCCAGTATAGAAAAGTACTCTTTGCTTCGTTCCAACCGTGTTCCACTACACTCACGTACTTTTTTATATCATAAAGCGATTAGTGCAGATCTGCTCCAACAATGACCGTCGCGACAAAGCCCGCTCCTATATTGAAGTGACTTTACGATTAGGTTTCTCCAGTAGCTGAACTTTCACCCCGCGACCTTATTGTGCCGTCACGTTGTAGATTATGAGATCTATTTACTAAATAGACGGCAAATTGCATAGATTTATCGTCTAAACTTTTTTCCGCTGCTTCGCTGGCGTGTATGTATAGCCAAAAAATTCGGTTTTCCCTAGGGAACATTTTTTTTTTCTCAAAATAACATTTAAATTTTCTCTATTTTCTAGCACGAATCTGTAATCTGTTGGTTTTTACGCAAATTTGTAGTTTTTTCACACAAATTTATAGATTTTTTTGTCAAATTGGAACCAGTAAAATGATTTCATCTCACGCTGGGCGTCCGATTGGAGTCGTGCGTGCGAACCTGAAGCAAACAAGTTTTGCGTAAATCAAGCTGTTACAGCTTTCTTGATTTTAAATTGATAACATTTTCTGTAAATTAAAGGTGCGCGGAATGCTAAATGGTGATCATTTCATTCCAAAGTCGCACTTGTAGTACAAGTTTTTATAACCATTCGATTTATTACTCAAAGTTTTATTTTTCACTATTTTTGAATAAAATAATGTTATGACCCGAGACCATTTGGTCGTAACCTACGGATCCCTAAAAACCATTTAAAGTTCACTATGAGAACACAGCTACCTTATCTACGCACGCAAGTTTGTTTTACAATGTCAGTATACCACAAACGAAACTTAATTACAACCGACCTGGATCCGAACCCGCACCACAAAGACACCACACGTTAGATAATGCAATTGGAAAGTTCCCATCACTTCGTTCCCAGAGATAATGGCGACGGGCCTAATGGAGTTAATTTAATTAAAACTGTTATGTGTTCATTTGTGTTTCCTCTTTTTTTACCCTTGTATCGTTTGTGCCTAAGTTACTTTTTATTCTTAATTCTTTATTGTACAAATAGACACACACAGGATAATAACATAAAAAAGGACATGTACAAAGGCGAGCTTAACCCTACAAAGAGTTTTCTTCCAGCAAACCTTTGAGGCTAGAGAGATGAGCAAAATAGATAGATAGATAGATTTATCACGGTAGGTGGCGCATAATTGAATCCATACGTTGTTTTGAAATAATTATCAGCTGTCATTTTATTTTTAGGGTTGTCATCAAAAAGGCCTGAAAGTGGCACCTTTCATGCTCTTGACATGGTTGTTCAAATGAATATTAAATTAATAGAGACGTGCCTGTTCTGCCTTAAACTTATTATATTATTCGCTAGAAATGCTGAACTCAGAAATTAAATTGCCCGTTTTTGCGAATTCGTTCAACCCTATTGTTCATTTTCACGGTGTCACGTGTTCATTTTCATCACGTTGTTAAAAACGTTATTTTATAACAAACAAAACAGGCAGGATCACACACGACTGTATCCTCTAGGCGCGGCAATTGATCTCTTAGATCTAAAGGGAGTTCAAAATATTAGGCATTTGCCCAAAAGCTTTTTTAGAAACATTTATTTTATCTTTTATGTTATTTATGTGTATGTTTTTTTATGTTAACCGGCATATCGTAGAACCTATAAAGTTCAAAAACATGTGCCAAGTGCCCGAAAGGAGCCTCTTTGAGGCGCATTTAAAATCCTTTCACCACACTGGTTTGAAAGAACGAATGACACGATAAGAAGAAGAAGAAGGAGTTATTGATCGCGAGCAAGATTGTAGAGTTTAGATATACATTAGCGAGAAACATCTTAAGCAGTTGTTTCCCATCGCATTCTGAAGAAAGGCAACGGTACGATTTCCGCCTCGCACTATCGCGGCGTATCAACCATACTCACTAGTTGACATCCTTCATTACAGTCAGCGATATACAAACTATAACAATTGGAGACTTTGTTGTGAGGGTATAGTAGGCATATTAAGATCTTATTTTTTATGGATACATAGGTACTCATCCATACTTCCATACTAATATTATAAATGTGAAAGTAACTCTGTCTGTCTGTCTATCTGTCTGTCTGTCTGTCTGTCTGTCTGTCTGTTTGTTACGCTTTCACGCCCAAACCGCTGAACAGATTAAGCTGAAATTTGGCATAGTTAAAGGTTGTATCCCAGGGAAAGACATAGGCTACTTTTTATCCCGAAAAAATGAAAAAAATCCGGAGGGACCGCGGGTCACACCGCGGGAGCGCAGCTAGTTCAAGATAATATTTAAATAAATAAATAATGCTGGAAATTTCACACAGCATCACTAGCCACAAACTAAGCAAAGCTTGTACTATGGAAACTAGTAACTAATACTACTTAAATACTTTTTGTTTGTAAATACATACATATTATACATAGAAACACCCAGACCGGAGATAAATATTTGTAGATCATACAAACATTAATCAACCGGCGGCGATCGAACCCGCAAACCTTCTGCGTCCCAATAAATGATAAAATAATGATTTGGTTTGATTTAAATTCAAAGATATACTCGTATAAGAGAATATTCAGAGGCACGTCCATATACCTACATAGTTGGCACATGGTCATGCAGAAATAAGTATTTATTATTGCAAGCCCATCGCCTTATAGAATAATAACTGGTTTCCTCACAATGTTTTCCTTCACCGTTTAGAGCTAGTGTTCATCATCATCAAATTTAAGAGCTCAGTTCTTGTCGGTGCAATGATGCAACTTCCTCCACCTCTCCCTTTCCAATGCGGTCTCCCTTACTTCTTTATACGACATGACAGCGATCTTCTCTTTTATCTGACTCATAAAATTTATTCTAGGCCTTCCTCTTCCTCATCTTCCTTCCACTTTTCCTTCTATGATGTTCTTGATAAAGCTGTCATGTCGTATCAGATGTCCAATCATTTTTCCTCTTCGATTTTGAACGGTGTTCATCAAAACCCTTTTCTCCTCAACTCTTCTCAGCACTTCCTCGTTGTTAACCTTCTCCGTCCAGCTAATCCTCTCCATCCTTCTCCAGCACCACATTTCAAAAGCCTCCAACTTCTCTCTATCCTATCTCTAGAGCTAGTGTTAATGCGCATATTTTTTAACCGACAGGCTTCGATCTCACGACCTTTGGATTGAAATCCAAGACATCCCACTAGGCTCTCTTTTTGTTCATATTACAAAAGTTAACCTCTGACAGGAGTGAACGTTGAATTCAATTTGTACCTACAAGTGAAATTAAGTGTCTGGTAATTTCACTTTCTACAAACACAGTCGCTATTCCTCCCATTACATGTTCAAGCGTCATCGGGGTGTACCGCCGCGCCGCTGACATTTAAGGACTTCGGAGCAGACGTGTGTGTTTGTGTTAGCATAGATTTTGCCCGACTTTTCTCGCAGTCTTCTTTCTTTAGTCCTTTTGGAATTGTTCTTTTTTGTAATGATGAAATGTTAAATAATTGTTCTCATTTGTCGTCTTTAAGTTTCATGATATTTCTGGTAGGAGTGAAACTGTAAGAAACAAACTCAAATTCGTATTGGAATTATTCGTTAGGATTAGCAGTTGCGTCTCAGGATTTGCTTCAAGTCAAGTCAAAAAGCATTTATTCAGTAGAACCGCTGGGATTACCTATTCTCTAATTCTTCTATTGTTATTATTTTTCTAACAGTCGTTTTTCTATTATATCTTTTCCAGTCCATCCAAAGTGTGTCTGGAAGAGATCGCTTTTAGCGATAAGGCCGCCCATTGTACCTACTTGTACTTGTGGTCCCGTTATGTGTTTATTTTGTGTACAATAAAGTGTTTATCTATCTATTACTAAACTCCTGTTCTTTGCGACCAATACCATGCTTCTTCTTTGTAGCTAAAATAAGGTAATTAATTATCAATTTTAAACCCACAAAAACGTTTGCTCGTGAGGCACCACGCTGATCGACCTTTGCTCCAGACGCAGGTACACAATGTGGCAAGACAATTCGCTGCGGTCTCTCTTCCAGCTCTCACGAACTCGCTCAATCTAAATTAACTTGTCATATCTGCTTTTCCCTTGAGAAGTTTTTACATCGATTCACATAGAGCAGGAGATAGCTATAGCCAAATCTACAAGAGAAAGAACCTTTACCTAAGTTTTGTCGTGAAAGAGAAGTGATTTTTCTTGTAAGGCTTCTCAAAATCATCGTGTCTGTGATGCTTGAAAAAAAAAATAGAACCACGGTGTTATCCCCAATCTCGCTTTGATCTTTAGTCAGAGACACGGTCGAATCATACTTGGCCCATGCCTGCATTTACCTACTTTTTCGGTTATCATCTGGAACTTTAAAATGTTGGAACGGTTACTGTCTTCTCTTATCTAATAATTCATCTGTAAAATAGCGGAAGTCTTTTACTTTCAAGTTTTCTAGCGTAAGACCAGTAAAGAGCAAGATAGAGTGATGAATTTATCACCCTTTAATAGCAGCAACATACTGTTTTGCATAGCAAGTGCATTGCTGGTAAATTGACGTGAGTTAATTTTACTTTGCCTGCGGCATTTTAACTACTAGCTGCTTCCTAGCTTACTTGCATACTATTACTTGTCATCTGGTATACTTTATCTAGCTCACGAAGGCGGGTTGGTTTGCATAAGCGATACTGAGCGCTCGTTCCATGGAGCGTTCCCTAGCTTACACTTTTCTATAGCAATAGCACATTTAATGTTTTGTTGGAGTGAAATTTTCCAGCGCTTTAATAATAAATCGATAATGTTTTCGATCATGAAGTTCAGGGCCATTCTATTTAATTAGCGTGCAGTCTTAGCACCAGTTACGTGACCATTTTAATCGAATCGTTGCTGTTTTCCATCTATTGGTGCTATCCAAGTCATCCCTTTTGCCATTTTTTTTATTGTGGCATGCGTCTACGACACATTAGGCTTGTTTCACACGTACCACAACCACGTCAGTTAGCGCAGTATAGCGACAAATTAACCAGGTCGGGTATAAATCCCACATGGTGCAATTTGTGTAATGCATTAAAAATATAAGTGTTAGTTTTCTAGTTTCATTTGGTATTTATTATAGGCTATATTTATAGATTGGTGATAGACGTTGTAATATAGTAGTATAACCATAATACAACGATGTAAAATCCACAGGAACATGATTTAATCAATTTTATATAACGCCTCACGATATCTTGGAATGAGGACGATCCACGCGAAGTAGGTTTTAAATACATCACTTAACTGAAGTTGCGCTAAATGAGGAAGGCTTTTATGCGACGTTATCCAACACGAAGATAATTGTTATCCAATGAGAGGTTACGAGGTTAATGAGTTAATGCACCTAATTCTCGGTATCGATTCTCAAACTAATGCTAACACTTAGGGCTAGTTTCACCAAACTTTATCTAACAGAGCGTTAGTTCATTTGACATCAAATTTAGTATGAGAAATAACAACGGATTAAATATTTAACAGACCGTTACGATTGCTTTGTGGTCCATCATGCTCTAACAAAGGAATATCTTCATTAACAAGCCGCTAAATCTAATCGCTAGTCGGCGGCCGGTTAGCCAACTAGCAGGTTGACATCGTAGAAAATTAAAAATATGTCACAACAACCAAAAATCCGAGAGTGACAGAGAGCCGTTTGTCTGCGCAGAACACAATTTTGTATGAAAAAGCGTTCACTGCGCTGACAAACGGCTAACGGCCGATTTATTAACCAGCTATTAAACTTGACTTTGGTGAAACTGGCCCTTAGGCTGTTTACGATCCAATCGATTGGGATCCCATCAAAGTGATCGTATCTAGAGGAATATTGGTCAGTAGGTCGTGGCCGACAGGTGGATCCGGACACAATGGGTATGCACTGACTGCCATTGTGTGGAGATCGCTTATATTGGCATGTATCTTCGAGCTTCTCTCGATGACATTATCGCACGCATCTGACGTTTGAGCGATGAATCTCATCTGGATTTGAGGGCATCTAGATGCAATCGTTTGTTTATTACGCGGTCCATGGTTTCACTAGCAAGTAAAAGTCAATCATTTTCCGGAAGATTTGTCAAGTAAAGTCAAAAAGCATTTACTCAGTAACACCATAGATCACACGATGGCAACTGAATTCTAAATATAGAATAAAACCAAAAATAAATGTTTTCCTAAGACTTTACAAGAGGACTTTACAAGAGGAGGTTAGCAAAATCAAGAAAGACGTGACAAAGCTTTGCGACAGCTCAAATCTTTGATACACCACACTTTCGTTGTACCCACTTGTGATTGAGTAGCTAGTATGAAGAAAGAGAAGGTTGTGTCGTGTCAGTCACGGTCGTTCCACATAGCCGTGATTGTTGGTGTTTGTTAGAGATTGCTTTTTTGTAGGTTTTCACTTGAAAAAGATAGGCTAAATAGACATTAAGCCTATCATACGAGTATTACCTATAATATGATGAGACCATCATTATCATCTGAAGTCAGGATGCATGACTTCACCAACTAGGTGTAGTGTAGGCCTTAGCTTTTATCATTCCTCCTAGACCGATGATGCGATAACCTGATCCAAAATAAATTCTTGTACATTTTTAAAAATATCCTTATAGAATTTTCTGAAAATATTGTCAATGCGGGACTTAAAACTCTTATTTTATTATCTTTCTCGTAATAGAAAAACTACAAAGAATTCGATACAGGTGTCAAGTATTTTTGACTTTCACTTGATAGCATATTTTTTGTAAATATGTACTAGGAATATGACTTGAAAAGATAAAGAAGAAGATGAATGACCAAATCATAAAAAAATACCTCAAAAAATAACAGTATTACGGTAAGTTTTTTTTTTTTAGTACTTATTGATAATAATTAGAACGGCATTACAGCCAATTATACTAATTATAAGTACTTAATGTAAAAAAATTAAATATTAATAACACACACTATTTACGAAATTAGGTTTGATGATAAAAATTCAAAAATGTCAGAAGACTATAAAAAATTACAATACTCATGAAAATAATAAAGTATGATAATAAAAAAAATATAAATATAAAAGTATATAAGATGCATATAATGTCTATTTGTACAAGGTGCATTGAAGTGTATTTGTTTTAAAGATCATAAAATATTCTTATAATATGTAAATCAATTTTAAATAATTTCCTCACTTCCCAGCTTGTGTCATTCATTTATTCTTTGTGTAAGTTGTAATAATGTGACTACTTTCACTCAAATTGATTTTAACACCGCGGTCGGTAAAACCCACTTATCGATTTACTTTTATGTGTATTTGAATGACGTTTAGTGTCTTGAACACATTGAAACATGTTCTCGACAGATTACAATCAGACCTCCTTGGTTTCATAGTCGTATACCTATACCAAAAATGTATTTTGAGAGATTATTCTTAATAGGTCGTCTGATTTTTATGTTTCTGTCCACGGTTTTAAGCGAACTATGCATCTAGGTATCTATAAAATGTAGCGTTGCAATAAAAAAAAATCAAAACACGAACGTTCCTAAGTGTGTAATATGAAAGCTCCCATAAAAGTAATCTCTGTGATTTATTCGTAGTTTTTCGTAGTTTGGTTGTCTTCTTAACATCAAAAGCGCTCATAAAAACATCTTACACTAGTTCCCTACTTTTGAAACCTCATAATTTATCCCAAATTTATTAGTTCACGATTCGGCTAACCCACATTTGGGAATGTATGTCTTGTAGGTGCTTCGTGGGTGGACTTGTCCTATCAAAACAAATACCTTAGGCTCAGCTTCCACTAAAGCGGAGGGGAGCGTAGCATTGTGTTTCCCATGCGTACCGTATGTGAGTGCTTGCGAACGAATTGCTCTAGCTAGCCAGCTTAAATACACGTAAAACACGGCAGACGAGTAGAAAGACAGAGAGCGCATACATTCATTTTAAATTTCCTCTACGCTACTGAATAATTTCCACCTTAGAGATATGGAAATAAATACATAATGAATGCTGGACATATCACTAAAAATATTTGAGCCCCAAAGTAAGCAAGGCCTGTCTTATGCGATATTACCGAGAACACGACTGTTCGTGACAAAAACACATCATACAAATATTTATCCCTCGGCAGGATTCGAACCCGCAAACTTCTGCATCACAGGCTATAAACTTGATCATAAATTAAAAAAAATAATCTCTCCGCTTTGGTGGAGATCGGCCCAATATGCAATGTCAGATATTAACAGCTTGTTGTCTAACAATCTGTTTGTTGTCTAACAATAATGCAGCACTTGCAGGTTTTGTCAACGAGATCGTTCAAAGCTGTAGAATTTGAGGTGCGATTTGTAGATTAAGGGCCTTACTAATAAACATGGTATAAAGTTATTCCTCGGAATAAAATAGGTATAACCATACATTTTGACAGTTTACACTCAGGAATTACTTTATACCACGTTTATTAGTAAGGCCGTTAAAATTTCAGTGGGAGTACAGATTGTGTACTTAACAAGCTGAACTGGAAGTGATTAGAGTAAAATGTAGCAGTTTAGTTTTACGTAGCAGCCAATGATAATGAAAATATCATTATTATAATATCATAAAAAAAAATTTTTTCACTTTCGCACACAAACTTTCGAACTGAAAGACTCATAAGAGCTGAAATATATTAACTTACCTAAATATTACGAAAAAATGTCAGAAAGTCACAGCATTTAGTAACTACATTTTGTACTCGTATAAACCCACTTTGTACAAAATCAGCACTTATTAAATGCTATAACAATTTGGTATTTCAGGATAAGTACATGGTGATAATCGTAAAAAAACTTAGACCATTTCGATTCCAAGTTGCGATTGTGAGATTTTATAGCGATTGGGGATTCAGAGAATCAGCAAGCTGAAGTGGCAGTGGGCTGGCCATATCTGCCGAAGAACCGATAACCGTTGGGGTAAACGAGTTCTTGAGTGGACACCGCGACTCGGCAAACGTAGTGTAGGACGCCCCCCGGCAAGGTGGAGTGACGATCTGCGAAAGGCTGCCGGCAGAAGCTGGATGCGTCGAGCTAAGGACAGGGCGCAATGGCGCGCACTAGGGGAGGCCTATGTCCAGCAGTGGACTACCATATATTGATGATGATGATGATGATGATGGTGATTGGGAGAGGTGTGGGGAAACCGTAATTACACTTTCATGAGTAAAAATACCTACGTACTTACAGGAATAATAACCTCCACCATAACACAAAAAAATTCAATACTAAAATAAAATAACGGGTCGACCATTCATCTCCATTTTTTAAGTAAGACCAGAAGGCTTTGTGAGTCTCGTTTCATCAAAATCTGCCACAAATATTTGACTTACTTCTTCAGCGCAAGTAGGCTAGCGAAATTCATTGGAACCGATCCTCAACCGGGTGGTATTTGCTTGGAGCAAAAGCTCAGTTCAATGAGGAAATTTACCAAGAAACGGTGACCGGCTTCTTGCAGCTGTACTTGTTATGAATAAAAAAGTTTCAATCAGAAATTAAAAGCAATTGTAAGTTTACAATGGAGAGTTGGAGATGTATAAGTACGAGTATAATCTTTAAATTTTATCGCTTTTTTTGTTTTTACTGGTTTTTTATCTCTCGCAAACTCTGAAATAATCAACTATTTTCTCTTGATCTAATGCGTTCACGTAAACGCTCCTATTAATATATACATTTAGGTAGGTAGCTTGTTTGTTGAGTGTTTTGATGAGCTTGGTCTTTATTAATCAATGACATTTTGATTTTAAATTCAAGACTTGAATCCGAGAATTGATCAAAATGTAATGGAATATTTCTCGAAACTTTGCGATAATTACAGTCCAATTATTGCAAAGTTGATCGTCGCTGCTGACCCGTATTTTTGTACGCTAATAACTATAAATTTCAGTGAATTGCTCGTACGATTATCGTGCTTAAATTATTGAACAATTGAGCCCTTGGGCGATGAAACAGTTTCGATAAGGTTACCATTACAGTTACATTGTTTTTGTCTAATAAACTTTAGCCTGTATAAGCTTCTTAATTGTTTACTCTTTTTGTGAACTCTACAAAAAAAGTTCATTTTTGGAAGAACAGTTCATTTTTAAAGAGTTGCATTTATAGAGAACGGATAAACACGAGGATACTAGGATGAAATAAGTCTAGTACTTACATACATCGTAGTATCCTCGGGTTTCCAAAAATCAAATAAGCATTACTTCTTGCAAGCGTAATTATATGTAAACAGGTTCACGACTGTATCCTCAAGGCGCGGTAGACATTCTCTCAGATCTTTTTTTTATGTTACTTATTATTACGTAATACCTACAAGGAATTAAATGTTATATTTAGATTGTGAATCTCATTGAACATTAATGCTTAATGAACCTAAGTTTCGTAATGCTAAACAGCGGTAAGGAAGCTGTCATAGTCGAGATTGTAGCAAGGTACGCAACACCTTGCTAAGATTTATAGCTGCTGTTTATTTCTCCTGGCTACTGGGCTTGTGTCTCTTTATGTACTCGGATCCATTTCTATAAAGCAATTTTTGACAGATTTATCTGTCGATAAACTGATCGTATTTTATGCCTATACGCATTTAGTTTCACTTATACTCAGTGCTACTATCACATTATTATGTCCTTGTGTAAAAACGCTAACTGAGACGGGAAATATTTCATGTTACTTTAAAAGCATTAGGAACAATCTTAGAGATTCCTGATTATAAAAAAAAACTAATACGATTGCTTGATTTAATTTAGTGAGTTCACCCATTTAAAGAGGATCATGATTAGCATGGAATCTTTATTTAATTGTGACGATGTCATTGTGTCGATTCTGAATTCAAGAGTACCTAAATCTTATGATTCAAGTCAAGTCAAATAAGACTTATCATTTGCACTCAATTATGTCAAAAGTTACTTCTTACAATGATATCACGTCATATTATGGCATTTTCACATTTCCTTGTGAGTTTAGATCTTGGAGAAAGTATGGCGCCTGGACATAGAGACAATGTGACCGACGTGGGCAGTGCAATAAATTGTTATTAATGCATGTGTTTGAGCATAATGTGGACGCTTTGTGTCGTGACTTTGATGGAGTGGAGGTGAGATAGACTCGTAGTTCAGGGGTCAAACTATATGATATTGGTTCTTTGCTCACCCTGTGCTCTTAATGAAATAGGCTTGAGACCTCTGGTTTTATAACAGCAACATGGCTAGTTGATCGCGCCGTTTTAAAATACCTATCTTACCAAACTATCTCACTCTTACTCTAGGCTGATTTACGAGTATAGTCGTTACTTCTCAAATCCGTTCCTTAATAATGATTTTAAATGGAAAATCTTTACTAAGGAAATGGGTTTAAGTAGCCATTAACGTCTCTGAGTGCGGATATAAGACTTTGGCGATCTTTTACAACTATTTAAGCTACGAAGCATTTTTGACGAATTACTACGGCTTTGAGATTCATGCTATCCATACTGCAACACAAGTCAGACCTAGTGCGGGGTCCACCGGTAACATGTAGATTATCTTATACTTAAAAACTTAGGCCTTTACATCTATATTAGATGATTTATACAGCGTCAGGAGGCAACCTATGCCTACACTTAACGGGACGCTGTAGTGCCTGGGACATTGTTTGAGATGGAATAGGCTTGCCCAGCACCTAAACCATCCTCTCAGCTTAATCAGCCTGGCCCACAGGAAAGACGACGTCAATACGTGTGGAGCTGACTAAGCTGCGGGTTTCCTCACGATGTTTTCCTTCACCGTTTTGAGCTCGAGTTAAAGCGCATGTACATTTTTCGAAACGAAAAATCCAGTGATGCACGGCCGGGATTCGAACCCACGACCTTCGGATTGAAAGTCGAGGCACAACCCCATTCGACCAACACGGTACTTAGTGGTATAATAATAATATATTAGGTTGCTAGGAGCCGTTGGGTGCAGGCTGCACAAGATCGATCGCTGTGGAAATAGATGGGGGAGGCCTATGTTTAGCAGTGGACACTAGATGGCTGACATGATGATGATGATGATGAGTGGTATGAGCATATAAATGGTAAATTTGAGCTAACAAAAGAGACGTCATGCTACTTACTATTTTCTTGTCCAATTGACTATAATTGTTTCTCTCTTCCTGAGCCTGTTCGGCTGCGAGGTAGATCGTTGTCACGACTGCTTCCTCCGCATCTGTACTTTCATCTATAAACAGCTAATTAACATACTCATTACCGTTTCCTAGTGCGGTTGGATTGTCTACAAATATGCTGTCTTGAAGGTGCTAAAGGGTATCATCATCATCATTAGCCTGGAAAGGTACATTGCTAGAAATAAGCCTCCTCAAGGCTCAACCCGGTCCACCTCAGCTTTTACCAGTATGGTTGTAAAAACGTACTTAAGTTTGTATGAGCTAGTGGCCAGTGGTCAACTCTGGTGGCGGACCTTTAAGCCCGCCTAAGGCCTCCTTCATGGTTTCACGACTTTACGCCGCTGAGACAGAGTACGGCGGCACTTAGTTGATAATGCCACTAGCTGTCACCCGGTTTCTATATTCAATTAGCTGTCAAACTTTTGTATGAAGAAACTGTGAAAAAATCAAACTTGTAACATAACGCAAAAAAAAAGATAGAGCCATTTAAGCCGCAAAAAATGCGTATTTCAACACTCAAGGAAATCAAAATTCATAGGATACTTCCCGTTGACCTAGAACTATGAAATTTTGCAAGTAGTATCGTCTTAGACCTGGTGCAAGGAATGGGGGTCAAAATTTCGAAGGTAGTTAACCGTGTCATGTGGGGTATCGTATGAAAAGGCTTCATATTAAATAGAAAAAATTAAAAACATATGTTTTCCCTTCTCATGTACCTACGAGTACCTAATAACTTTGATGTATGTAGGCACTGTTAAACGTACCTACTTAGGCCTTTGTACGGAACCCTCGGTGGGCGAACCCGACTCGCAATTGTCGGGTTTTTTTTTGTAATAATGTCTGTATCACACATATTTTTGAATAAGATAAAGAAAGATCATATCAGAGATCATTGGACCATTGACCAAGTACCAGGAAAAACCCTTGACACGATAAAAACAAACAAGATGGGTAAATAACGGGTTCGGTCGGTCAAGCACCAAATTAAGTGGGTCGCCAAAGAAAGTACGGATAGAGTAGGCAGATGATGGACATTTCCTCTGCATCAAGTATTGTAATGTTATGTTTCCCTGTTCGTTAGCCGCCATCTCACACCTACGGTACGTCAAATCAGGGCGTTTGTATACAAAGAGCTATTATATTCATGTTACACGAGATCTATGTCATGCAACTTAATCGTTGTTAGGTACGAGTATCTTAATATTTTTGGCGTGTAAATATTTGTAGATTTTGCTGTTTTTGCCTTTGCCGTTTTGTAATGCTAAGGAGAAATAAACGCATTACGAGCTTTAAACAGTGAATAAAAAATAATCCCTTAAAACCAGCGTCTTGTCAGCTCCATGCGTATTGATCGTTCACTGGACACTTAATAAAACTCTGATTTTTTCTAGAAAAGGCTACTTCTGAAAATTTCAATAATATCAGACACTTGTGTAATAAAATAAAATCTACATTATCCCATTGAGATTCAATAGTAAACTTATTATTCATTCAATATTTCTTCTTCCACTCTTGAATATATTATTTACGCTCACGCACACGAAGTTGCCATTGCTTAGTGAAATTAGTTCCGTTTCTTTTGTCCCCTGGGAGAGATCTCTTCACATTTAAATGCAGTTCCTTCCGTTTTATTACATGGTGAATGATTCATGTTTATTCAAATTGCGATGTACATCTTGAATGGGAATTCAGTCTCTGTATAGCCTCTTAGAGTTTATGGTAGGTATAATTTGGTTAATTTTGGCTACTCATTAGGATATAATACAAACTCTTCTAAAATTTGGGGTTTGTAAAGCAAGTTTTTATAAACAATAATTTTGTATGTATGGTTATTTATTTATTTATTTATTGCTCGGGAATACCGCAACACAAGTGTTGCTCGAGTGTAAATTATTTATCGAAGAAATAAATGATTAAATGAAAAATAAATAAATTGAAATGATTTTTAAAACTTAATTTTCTTTTTAGATTTTGATCCCATTTATTCCAATTAAGTAAAATCCCATTATGTATTTCAGAACAATAATTTTCTAGAAATTTTGATATCATAATCGTTTCTCACGGCTAAATAAGTTTAATTTAGATATCTGTTCATTTGATACTTGCGAACATAAATAACTTCACCTAGAAAACAGTCTTGTAGCAATTATCAAAGTAATTAAAACCTCGGGTTAACTATAAACATCTTACTTTCAAGAAACGAGCTTTTCAACAGTTTATTTATTTGTGCTGGTAATTATACTAATTATTTTTGAAAAGTGAAGTAAATATTGTGTGGACTGATTTATATTGTCGGTTGTTTATTAAGACCAGGTGAATAAGTTAGGTCCTATATTGTACGACCTTGAACCCCTCTTTTCTGGAAAATTTGCGTGTTTTTACTGTAGTTTGACTTGCACAGTTGGACAAAAAATATAAGCCTCTGTGGCGCTGCTGTGCCAAGGCCTAGATTTAAAAAAGCATTAAACAAAACAAAACATGCCTAGCAAGTTGTATACCTAAATTTTTGAACTTGGTCATCAATTTTTCTTTTCCTATATCTGTCTATTCAAACTTTCAATGAGATTTATTCAGAATAAGACCATAATCCGTATCTTTTAATTTTTCATACCAATACAAATTCGTTTAACCAGTTTCATAAAGTGACATAAAGTCTGAAATATGATAGAGTAAATATAACAAAATCTTATAAACAGATTTATCCCGTATCAAAAACGAAGTACCAGGCTATCATAACTGAGTCACAGTAATCCTAGCATCGATTTCGCCACGGCTCACGATGCTTTGTCGTCGGCACTCAGATTTATCTGACGGGAGGCCGGCGCCGGCGCTCCGTCTAATCCTATTAGCCTTGCTTTTGCTTCTGATGTGACAATAGGCTTTCATTTTCGATTGAGACTTTATGTGGCGTTTTAGTAACCCTTTAGGACTAAGCTGGGTTTACACAAAACATTTGTAGCAACATTATGATGCATATTGTAGGCATCAGATCGATTTCTATTCATTGCATAATTCAAAGTTCATTTGAGCTTTAATTTTAGTTTTACCTTCATAAAACAAGATTCAAACAGGAAAACTAGGAAAAAAATCTTCTTTCAGGCTCTCACGGTTTTAGAATTTTCTACGTTACTAACAATCTTTTATTTCATCACGATATTTTCCTTCACCAAGCTTAGTCAGCTCCACACATAGTGACGTTGTCTTTCCGGTGGGCGGCTGATTAAGCTGAGAGGATGGTTTAGGTGCTGGGCAAGCCTATTCCATCTCAAACAATGTCCCAGGCACTGCAGCGTCCCGTTAAGTGTAGGCATAGGTTGCCTCCTGAAGCTGTATAAATCATCTATTAAAGATGTAAAGGCCTAAGTTATTTTTTTTGTGTTTATTAAAAGCTCAAACGCTTTGATGTTACAAAATAGTATCAAACACAGTAGAATAAAATGAAAGTCACGTAACAAACGAATGTGAAGTCATCAATCTGTATCACAAACACAAAGGGGCTATCAAAAGCCATAACGTCCTTCGTAAACGCACCATTGAACTATTGAACGGACCCAATTAGAACGCAACCACAAATTTTACAACATCGTCTGTTCACTACAATTTATAACCTTGATTTCCGACATGGGTTTAAACAATTTGATTATAAGTATAAAATGTGCATCATACATATTGAGGAAACCTGCATACTCCGGTAACACTAAAACGGCCTCATAGGCCATTAGTATTAGGCTCTCCGAAAAAAAATGAGGAAACCTGCATGTCGTTGAACCTAAAAAGTTCGAAAGCATGAGTCATGTGCACAAAAGGACCCTTATTGAGGCGCACTTAAAATCCATTCACCACACTGGTTCTAAAGAATGATACGACAAGAAGAAGAAGATTTATGCTTACTTACCTACCTTAATAATGCTAATGATCTATAACATAAAACTTGAGTACCTACGACTACCTATATCCCAAAGCGCGATATAAATTATCTTCTGCTGTCTATTTCAATCGTAAAAAGTTTGTAGCGTCTGGCCCATCTGGACTGTAAGTTCAGTAAAGTGTTCCCCTAAAAAGCAATAAATATAACAATAGGGTAGCTGTTGCTTCCATTTCAAGCTTATTGATGGAAGCTATTGTTATACGGACTCCCAGGACCGATGGGGCTGGTCAAAGCATTTATATTCATTTGCCTATTGTTTAATATTTTTTCTGTGTTATGGGAAACTTTTAAAACGTTCATCATTACATTTTATTCGTATTTTAGATGTCAAGCCATGACGGAGACTTTTAGGTGGTCTAAATATTCCCTCACCAGAGTTGGCTATAAATTCATGCGAACCTACTTATTTCCACCTTCCGAATTTTTTTTGTTTGGGTAACAATTTAGAACTTTTTTGGGTAGCCTGTCTTTACATTTTCATTGTGTATTGTATAAGTAAGCATTTCATTCGCTGTTATAAGTAGATAAATGAAGCTTTGACTCGCAAATATGCGCTTGCGCAACCTGCGCGGAACGTATCGGGCGTGGTGGTGTCAATGTGTAACGGACCGTCACGGTGCAATACTGGACCACACGAAGGCTGTTGTGATTGATTGACGGTTTCATTGTACGAATTTTAAGTAAATTCATAGACATGAAGCTATAGAGATAAGCAGAAATTAGGGTTACGTTCACGGTACTTAATAAAAAAAAATTACACGAACATAATGAGTCTGTGGCGTATTTGAAATTCTGCAAAAACAAAATTTTCAGGGCGATTATATTCACTCGCATTGGCCACAATTCTATTCCGATCATAAAAAAATGCAATTTACTAAAATGTACATTACATTATCTTTAACAGTGTGCGTTTAACTATAGGCATAGGTTGTTCTTTGAACTGGGTGGTTTCAAATTTCTGGATATTAAAAGTTTTTTGACTCAATCTTACATTTTCTATTTTCAGAAGAGGATGAAGAATGCGGGGCGTTATCAGAAGGTTCTGTGTCCTCAGAGGGAGGTAGAGCAGACACAGACGACGAGGGCATCGAGCGAGACTCGGAACCTGCGCCCAGGAGGCGCCGGAGACGGCGGCGGTTTATGCTTAGAGATATTGTTGAGGTAACCATCACATTAAAGTCTGCCACTGCAGGGCAAAGACCTCCTTTCCCTTTCTCCATTCATCTCTGTTTTAGGCCACCGTACACCAATCCTAATTGGTCCTTCCATCTACGGCGTGGTCTACCACGGGGTCTTCATAAAAACTATCCTAAGAAAATAGCATGAACACATAAATATTTGCCTACTAGGCGTCACGTTTCTGCATAGCTCATTTAAAGTTAGGTACTTACGTAGATGTATTTATTTGAGTAAGTGATACACACAATGAAAATAATAAAAATAGGCAGCCATTTTCAAAGATACAAACCATTCTAAGCTTTTAAAAGCGACCTTTTTGAAGCTTATTTAAAACATATTTCATTTTTACTAGCAATTAATGACGAAAACTATCTCACTAATGGTATATTTTCAAAATTATTACATTGAAATATTAACATTCGGAGCTCTAAACATCCACGTTCATTTTCGGTAAACCTTATCAATTAGAAATTCAATTTAAACACGAAGGCAAGGCCACTCATCTTCAACACTTTATCTTTAATGGCTCTTAAAGCCATACATGATAACTTTCGTCCACCTATATAGCTTTCACTTGTAAACGATCCTTATCCATTCATGGAAGTTGGGTAATTTGAGTTCAATGGTATAGGTGTTATCTTTAGCTCTTTTTATACCGTGTTGACCGTGTGGGATAGCGACACGACTTTTTATCAGAAGGTCGAGAACTTGAATATCAGTCGTGCATCATTGAATCTTATTACAGCTAAATTATAATATGTAGTCCTACATTAAGAGCATTGCTTGTGTTGGTAGAGATAAATAGATAAATTAATAATGCTGGACTTTTCATACAGCATCATTTAACCCCAAGGTAAGCAGAGCTTGTGTTAAGGGTACTACATGACTGATATACTATTTATATGCTTTTTGTTCGTGAATACATAAAAAAAAAGATAAAATAAAATAATAAAAAATTAAGCTAAAATAATAAAAACTGTTTTGTACCTACACTTGCTCTTGGTGGCGTTACGGTTCTTACAATCAATAAAGGAAATTAAATTGTATATTCATTAATCGAATGGTCAAGATTAATTATTTCATTTCCTTTATCGGTGCTAAACTCCGCTTAAGACCAGTCAGAAAATAATCGTACAAGATATTTTAAGTGACCTTAACCTTATTTAACCCAAACAGTTACGGCTTATTGCAGATTTAGAATCTTGACATATTTTTATGGTGTTTTACCAAAACATATAACTTTACATCTTTACTAGATGATTTACACAGCGTCAGAAGGCAAACTATGCCTACGCTCAACGGGACGCTGTAGTGCCATTTAAAACACGACATCACGCTTACGGCCGGTTTCTCGAACGTTTTTTCAAATTGACAAGCCGATTAAATTTGGAATACTTGGTCATCATCGGTCGAAAATATGTTGCATCTACTTTCCTGCCCTTTGTGCCCAGCTGCACCCAGGAAGACCTTGTTGCGGCTTCAGATAGGGCCATAGCAGTGGTTTCATATTGAAGCAAGCAAATTTAATATTGAGAACATTATTAGCTCATTAATACCATGAATTAATGAATTGGTTGAATGACTGACCAAAATTAACGTTCGAGAAACGGGCCGTTAAATATGTCGGGACTACCTACTGATGTGATAGTTGAGTAGTTTATTTCTATACCAAATTATGGTATTTTATCATCTTATGTAAATAATATTTCAAGTTCAATCACCTATCAAAGACCCTACTACCATTTATAGCTATGACGTTGCGACACTTGCACTTCTCTACTTTCACTCTAACACTTATTAGGAAGTAATTATTGACTCTTATGTTAAGTGAATTGATACGCGTTCTAATACGCAGACGTCGTGGGACGTTTATGGACGTGATAATAATGTAGATGAAGGTTTTGTGATGAAATATAGATGCACATTTAAGTGCTGGTAATGGAAGATGTTTTAATGGGTGTGATGCAATGTTTTGCTACTTGCTAATGAATTTCAAAACTGTTGAAAGCTTGAGTAGCTTACAATATCTGTAATAGACCAAGTAGTTTTTCAGCTTCTTTATAGCACATGATGAACAGTGAGTGCTATATTTCTTCTACTTCTCTTTGCGTTATCTCAGTAAGTGGGTCATGGGAGCGTGTCGCGGTCGGACCCATCAATAATAAAGCGTTTTTATGCTTTCTTGTGGAAGGCAGGGTTGTGGTTTCTGCTCGTTTGTTTGGGATTTTGTGGTCATTGTCTTTTGCGGTTTACCCTCCGGTTTAGTAAATAAATTTCTCTGTGGTAGATATTTTATTTGTTTTATGACCCTTTAGTTCAATTTCGTGTGACATGCAAACTAGATAAAACATTTGTGATTAAATACATTTGTCTATTATTAAATAGCAGCTATTACAAGAGCATTATTTTCCAAAGGTCCACTTAGTGAAAAGGAGACTGTTCAAAAGCGGTCTATGAACCAATAGCGATACTTTAATGGTATTTGTGTAGGGATGCCTGATTTACATATTTGTGCAAAGGTGCATCAAAATCTGACCCTTTAGTTTTGAGATATACAGGGTGGATTTTTAATCATTATAGTTACAGGAAAACGTTTTTAGGAGACCATGCATAACTTTTTGAGGTATTCTAAACTGCACTAACTCATTTTGGAAAAGGTGTACAGTCAGCGAAAAAAGTGCTGATCATAAGCGGTCTTTGAACCAATAGCGATACTGTAATAGTATTTTTGTAGAAATACCTCAACTATATCCATATGCAAAGGAGCATTAAAATCTGACCCTACAGTTTTGAGATATACAGGTTGGAATTTCGAGACTAGCTCATAGGTCAGGTACCTTAACCGTTCTAGTTACAGGAAAACGTTCCTAGGAGACCATCTATAACTTTTTGAGATATTCTAAACTGCATTCACACATTTTGGAAAAAATGTACAGTCAGCGAAAAAAGTACTGACCATAAGCGGAATTTGAACCAATAGCAATACTGTAATAGTATTTCTGTATAGATACTTCAACTTCATCCATATGCAAAGGGGCATCAAAATCTGACCCGGCAGTTTTGAGATATACAGGGTGGAATTTCGAGACTAGCTCATAGGTCAGGTACCTTAACCGTTCTAGTTACAGGAAAACGTTCCTAGGAGACCATCCATAACTTTTTGAGATATTTAAAACTGCATTTACACATTTTGGAAAAACAGTACAGTCAGCGAAACAAATGCTATAATCCCAAAAAAATGTTTCAAAGATTTAGGACGTGGTTTTTTAACCAATTTTTATGTCCCTTTGCATATGGATAAAGTTGAAGTATTTCTACAGAAATACCATTACAGTATCGCTATTGGTTTAAAGACCGCTTTTGGTTAGCACTTTTTTCGCTGACTGTACACTTTTTCCTAAATAAGTTAGTGCAGTTTAGAATACCTCAAAAAGTTATGCATGGTCTTCTAAAAACGTTTTCCTGTAACTATAATGATTAAAAATCCAGCCTGTATATCTCAACTCTGCAGGGTCAGATTTTGATGCCCCTTTGCACAAATATGTGGATGAGGCATCCCTACACAAATACCATTACAGTATCGCTATTGGTTCAAAGACCGCTTTTGGTCAGCACTTTTTTCGCTGACTGTACACTTTTTCCTAAATGAGTTAGTGCAGTTTAGAATACCTCAAAAAGTTATGCATGGTCTTCTAAAAACGTTTTCCTGTAACTATAATGATTAAAAATCCAGCCTGTATATCTCAACTCTGCAGGGTCAGATTTTGATGCCCCTTTGCACAAATATGTAGATGAGGCATCCCTACACAAATACCATTACAGTATCGCTATTGGTTCAAAGACCGCTTTTGGTCAGCACTTTTTTCGCTGACTGTACACTTTTTCCAAAATAAGTTAGTGCAGTTTAGAATACTTTAAAAAGTTATTCATGGTCTTCTAAAAACGTTTTCCTGTAACTATAATGATTAAAAATCCAGCCTGTATATCTCAACTCTGCAGGGTCAGATTTTGATGCCCCTTTGCACAAATATGTAGATGAGGCATCCCTACACAAATACCATTACAGTATCGCTATTGGTTCAAAGACCGCTTTTGGTCAGCACTTTTTTCGCTGACTGTACACTTTTTCCAAAATAAGTTAGTGCAGTTTAGAATACTTTAAAAAGTTATTCATGGTTTTCTAAAAACGTTTTCCTGTAACTATAATGATTAAAAATCCACCCTGTATATCTCAACTCTGCAGGGTCAGATTTTGATGCCCCTTTGCACAAATATGTTGGTAAGGCATCCCTACACAAATACCATTACAGTATCGCTATTGGTTCAAAAACCACGTCCTAAATCTTTGAAACATTTTTGTGGGATTTTAGCATTTGTTTCGCTGACTGTACTGTTTTTCCAAAATGTGTAAATGCAGTTTTGAATATCTCAAAAAGTTATAAATAGCCTCCTACAAATGTTTTCTTGTAACTAGAACGGTTAAGGTAGCTGACCTATGAGCTAGTCTCGAAATTCCACCCTGTATATCTCAAAACTGCCAGGTCCGATTTTGATGCCCTTTTGCATATGGATAAAGTTGAAGTATCAATACAGAAATACTATTACAGTATTGCTATTGGTTCAAAATCCGCTTATGGTCAGCACTTTTTTCGCTGACTGTACATTTTTTCCAAAATATGTGTATGCAGTTTAGAATATCTCAAAAAGTTATGGATGGTCTCCTAGGAACGTTTTCCTGTAACTACAACGGTTAAGGTACCTGACCTATGAGCTAGTCTCGAAATTCCAACCTGTATATCTCAAAACTGTAGGGTCAGATTTTAATGCCCCTTTGCATATGGATATAGTTGAGGTATTTCTACAGAAATACCATTACAGTATCGCTATTGGTTTAAAGACCGCTTATGGTCAGCACTTTTTTCGCTGACTGTAAACTTTTTCCAAAGTGAGTTAGTGCAGTTTAGAATACCTCAAAAAGTTATGCATGGTCTCCTAAAAACGTTTTCCTGTAACTATAATGATTAAAAATCCACCCTGTATATCTCAACTCTGCAGGGTCAGATTTTGATGCCCCTTTGCACAAATATGTGGATGAGGCATCACTACACAAATACCTTTACAGTATCGCTATTGGTTCATAGACCACGTCCCATACAACTTTGAACAGTCTTGTTTGGCTTGGCGTCTAAAAATAAAGATATCACTTTAGTATCTTGATCTGACATGTCTTGACCTTCGATTTTTTTTAGCTAGATATAGGAATAAGTAAAAAACATTTTTGGTTATCAATGTAGGAGCTTTGAAACCTGTAAGAACGGGTTACGGGAACTTGGGCCGCTGACTGTAACAGTCTGTTTAAAAGAGGATCGTAGCAAAACTCGTGTTCTCCCCAACCTCACCTTGACACGTGGAATTATATCCTAAGTGATTCGACAACTCGCGTCAATACTTGGAACAATAGTTTCGAACTGCGCATTTTGTATTTACAATACAAATAGTTGGTAAGCATCGAATACTAACAATTTCAAAACTTCAACACAAGTTTGGCTTACAAACTTATTCAATGTTACGTTTTGCTATGATTTACATTTACATTTTTTCATTTGTTTATTTACCTCTGTATACTTACATAATACAATAAATAATTTGCAACATAGCCCTAAAAATCACCAATCATCATCTCCCTGACCTTATCCCACGCTAAGTGGGGTCGGCACAACATTTCTTCTTCTTCCACTCACTCCTATCACTCGTCAATTGTGCATCCACTCCTTTTACATTCATATTCTCTCTCACAAATCAACAAATGAGACAATAATTTATTGTGTTACCGATGTAATTGCATAAAAGTAACGCAAAAATTTTATCGCTCTTATCATACCTGCGGTACTCAATCAAAACGAACGTCGTCAATCGCTCGCCCACTGGCCAGTCATTCCACCCATTATCGATGATTAAATTCAACGATTTTTTGGATAGTAAGAATGAAATTTCACTAAATTTATTGAGCAACTGCAGCGTTATCTGAAACGTATAAAAAAATTATAATAAAAAGAGAATGTCATTTTTTTAGGAATACTGTACTTTACCTACTTTTTTCTGTATAGGGTAAATCACACAGAAAACTAAAGTACCTACGTAACTGCTTCTCTAGCAGCATGAACTGATCACAAACGTATAATCGCGTGTATTTTTTCAATACAAAAACAAGTAAAGCTTTATATAATTTAAGCAAAAAAAAAATCTAAGCTTGATTTACTTAAGCTGATATTTTGCAGCGATGCGTATGGCATTGCGGCGGCAGCGGACGATGCGCGCGCGATGCCGCCGCCGCCCACTACCGCGCGGTCTGCCGGGCGCTGGTCGCCGAGGCGCTGGAGCTGGGCACCTTCCTCGCAAGGGTGCGCGTCGGAGGAGCCAGGGATATGGGTGCCGCGGAGGAGTCCGTCACGCATCTCGACACCTTGCAGTTCTCCGACTGGGTATGTATTTTTCAACAGAATAGATGCTAATGTGTTTCATGGTGTAGGTCAACGTCACCATCTAGTAACCTTATAAGGTTTTCAAGGACGTGGCTCGTGCAGGGGATTACTGGCTGGTGACTTGGTGACGCTGTACCTACAAGTTAAGGGTCGAGATAAATTATTGAATTTGAAGGAATTGCCACTTTTGCAACAAAAGTATTTGCCTAAACCGTTGGGCATGAGATTATGGTATCGCGTTAACGTTGGACATAAACTAGGCTGGCACCATAATTGCACAAGTGAGAGTAGAAGAAGTTCTTCTTCTTCTTTTTATTAATGGCAACTCAATTTGGCTTTGAAAAATACATGGCGGCTTGTCGTTTCAAAACTCCAACGAAAATCTTTCGTCAAATGAGAAATTTTCTTGAATACTCCCCTATTCCATTTGCGAAATCTCCTGTTACGTATCCAAGGCTTCATTAGTAAAATGCCACCGAAATTACATTATAAAACCTAGTAAAACACGAGAAAACTAAATAAAATAGCAGAGCCACTAGCTCCTTAAAAAATGGCGAAAGAAGTACATAAACTAGGCTGGCACCATAATTGCACAAGTGGGAGTAAAAGAAGTACGAGTCGTACGAGGCTCGCAGGAACAAACTGCCTATTATGGAGGTTACCAGTTGGTGACGCTGACCGTACTTACAATTTTTAAATCTATTGAAAAACAAATTTCTGGAAATAACATAATTCAAGAAACTCTTTAAAAATTTATCTCTAGAGTGCCAAAGGGATAACCAATAACCATAAGCAGAATTATAAGAAGCAATTACATTAGTTAGCCATTAAGTTTCAGAATCGTAATGTGACAAGCAAATTCTCTGTAATGCTAAGCAATCAGGTATTACAAAGTGCAATATGCTGTCCCCATACAAATTCAGATTGTTACCTAACTGGGAATGTATTAGTAATGCCGGCCCACCGCCGCTTAGGAATCTGAATTAATTGCATTTCTATGCGTGTAAATATTCACCCTGTCTATTACACGATAGGATCTGTGTTTTCTTCGAGGTGGTTATACACTTGCCTATGTAATGTTAATTGTAGCGCAAACTTGTTAAAGTATGATGTCCAGTTTTGAGAATTATCAAAATCTATTTATGGCTAAATGACACTGCTGGCTCCCACTAATGGATTTTTTGCTGGCTTCAATAGTGAGATAAACATGTTATGCTGATTCTTCTTAGTATGAGAGGAATAGGGAGATTTTGATGATGCAAGCTAGTACTTTGTTAGTCCTTTTATATTAGATGATTTATACAGCGTCAGGAGGCAACCTATGCAGTGGCGTAGCTACCGAAGGGTTAGGCGGTGCAGTGGGGCCCCAAAGCTTAAGGGGCCCTCGGATTCTGAGTCCCGAGAGTCCGGAAGATTTGGTCTTAAGGTGCATTTACACGATGCGATTTCAAACCATACGATATCGTATCGCACGGAAATTTTTCACGTGTAAACGCTCATCGTATACGATTTGTCATAGTTAACGCGACGCTCGTCGGCACGTTCAATGGGCGTGGCTTAGCAAATCGTACGAAAAATCGCATGGTGTAAATGCACCTTTAGGAAACTATAAGTATGATTATTTTGAAAATAAAAACAACTGCATTATTAGATTTTTGAAATAGTTACCCAGAAAATTACGAATCCCTGCATATTTTGACTTGATAAAACCTAAACCGTTCAGTTAGGGCCCCGGTTTATTTTGCACCAGGGCCCTTGGCTACCTAGCTACGCCACTGAACCTATGCCTACACTTAACGGGACGCTGTAGTGCCTGGGATATCTTTTGAGATGGAATAGGCTTGCCCAGCACCTAAACCATCCTCTCAGCTTAATCAGCCTTAGTTAGTCCATCCTACGGGTAATAGTGTCGAATACTAAAATTTGTATACTCAGATAAAAAGTGTGCTAATGCTATGTAATTTTCAATTTTAGTCAAACCGAAGGATATGGAGAGCTTTGCAAGTATGTGAATGTAATATGATAGCTTAGGCCTGTAGGTACTAATGTATTTTTTTAATTAATACTGCTTGTACTTTTGATCCATTGTATCATATAATTCACTATGCATTGTATGAATAAATTGCCTGGGGGGTTTATTCGCGTTCGTTTTTTCGTTCGTTTGATTAATATTCGGATGATTCTTACTACGAGCTTGTATTCGGTCGATAAAATCACCTAGGACCATATATTGCAAAACAAAAAATTGGCCCTTGTAGTCGGAAATCGTAGTAAGAAACATCCGAATATTCATCAAACGAACGAAAATAAGAACGGGAATACGGCCCCTGAACGTTTTTCATAGCAACCTAAGATATTTCAGCTAGTATGGGTTTTTATGCGTTTGCTTTGAGTTTTCATACATTGTTTTAATATTGTACCTAGCTAGTACAGTCAGCCACGAAAGTCGATTAACAGTTGGACTTTTTAAGATGGCTTTTATTTTCGAAAACCAGGAAAAAATAAACTTTTTCTTCAAATATTAGTAAAAATGTTGGTTTTGATGTTACGGATTTCGGAAATATTCAGATTTGTGAAACTCAAAATGTTAATTGACTTTCGTTGTTGACTGTACATTATTACATGGTTTTAGCAGGCATTTCAAATACTTATCCAAAATAACCAAAAACGTTTAAGGAAAGATGTTTCAATAGTCTTTCTTAAACTTTCGCGATCACAATTCATCTTTTTTTTTTTTTTTTTTGTTTCGTTTTGCTAAGACGAAATATTATTTTAACGGATTATTCGAATGATAATTTTAATTTAGTAGAGATAATAATATTAAATGTATACAAGTATGTAAGTATACAAGTTCTCATTATTTTTGAAGCGTTTCATTGCTCGAAGCGCCTACAATATTTCTCATAGCATCACAATCTGATTGCTATCATTCTTCCAGGCGCGGTTTTGGATGCAAGTGATTGGCGAGCTCCGTATGGGGGTGAAGCTGAAGAAAGTGAACTACTCTAGAACGCCTATCGAATACGAACTGACTCCGTACGAGATTCTAATGGACGATATTAGATCGAGACGGTACACGTTACGGAAAGTCGACGGCGCTATACCTCCTAGGTGAGTAAATTCACTTAATACTTTGACTGAAGTACGTGCTTCCATTAGCAAAAGATAGATCCGCATCTCCAGTGTTAGGTAAGTAACTAATGTCGGTACTCAGAGTCACTAACGTCTACTTATATCCGCTTAGTTTCTTAATTCTTCTTTATTGTACAGATAGACACACACAGGATAATAACATAGAAAAGGACATATACAAAGGCGAGCTTAACCCTAAAAAGAGTTTTCTTCCAGCAAACCTTTGAGGCTAGAGAGATGTGCAAAATAGATAGTGGGTACATGTACAAAGAGAATGAAAGAAACAACTATTTTTATTTAAACATACGTAAAAATATAATAAACACACATAAACATAAAAAATATAATATATATAAAAATATACATAATAGGTATATATGTATAGTAACTTAGTAACGGTTTTATATGGTAAACCTTTTTTAAGTGGCCGTTATTGATTCTGAGTGTGGCTGTAATTAAAGCTCTGCACGTATTGGTCTTGTCGTGAGATCGAATTTGTTAGGTAAACTGAAAAATCCTTTTCTATCTGAATGCTTCCTCAGGAGTTTTTATGAAGGTATGTGGTTTCCTAGGGAGTAAGAGTACGAATTTTTTTTATTGCAAAATGTACAGTACGCACAACCAATCTTTAGCTCTCTGAAATAGCAGCGCAGAACCCATTTTTGATGACGCCTAAAAGACAAAGACAGCGTTAGTATAGCTGCATTGCTCACTCGCTTAGTTTGTTGCATCGTCCTATCTCGCCTACTCACGCAAACCTGCGCAATCGTTTAGTGCGCCTAACTTCAGAGAGCTAAAGATCGTTTGTGCGTACTTTACTAGCCTACCTACTACAGTAACATGGACTGATAATAATATCTTCTTCTATCTTCTTTTGTTCGCAGTGTAAAGAAGGACGCACATGCAATGATTCTCGAATTTATAAGAAGTAGACCGCCACTCAGAAAGGTAAGATTTTCTTTTGAATTTTTTTTTTTTTTCTAAACGTGTTGATATCGATAAAGTTAAAATTAATATAAAATGTTTTATATAATTAATTATTTTTTGTTAATGATTGGAGGGATTTGGGGGAGACCTTTGCCCAGCAGTGGGACGAAATAGGTTATTAATTAAAAAAAAATGTTTTATACCATGCATGAAATTTATTTTCATCAACAAAAATGTGTTCACATCGAACGACTTCAGTTCGAAGATCGAAACCAATTTAAAGAGTAAAATGCTGATAGTAAATTGCTGCTACTTCTTCGCAGGCGTCAGAACGTAAATTACCTCCAGCGCGGCGAGAAGTGACTCCACGAGAACAGCTGCTCGCTTCCATACAAATCGGCAGGCCACTCCGACCGACACCATATTCGAGACGATATGGTGAGTACTTTATTATTATTATTATTAAAAGCCCTCGACGTCCCACTACTGGGCAAAGGCCTCCCCCCACTCCTTCCATTCATCTCTCTCCTGTGCTATTGTGGTCCAGTCGACACGGAATTTGTGAACCACTCCGTCGTCAGTTTGGCCCACTGGTCTCCCGACATACGGCAGACACTCCCATTTAAGCTTGGCAGCATTTTTTTAGTATTTTATTAATACCTCATTATTGTGACCTCGTTTGTCTCAGCTTCAGAAGAGTTAAAGACAAATTTGATATCGATTTTGTATCAATAAGGTCAATCTATGTGGCTCTATACGTATAAAAAAATTAAAATTTTAAAAAACCTTTTTCTTTATTTTTTTTCGTATGAAAAAAATGGTTTTCTTAATTTGAATTTTTGAAAAAATATTGCAGATTAATTCTGAGTCACAGTCGTAAACTAAAATGAGTTAGTTCATTTCCTCTGAGTTTTCTTTTACATGCTTTTAATACCTACTTTTTTATATTCCTTCCAGATATCCAATCCTTTTACATTCCACCTCCCCGTGAACCTTAAATTATTTCAGTGAAATCACATTTTTATTGTTTTTGTTGTCGTTTTTTTATGGTATTTATTGTGTTTTATGTAATAAACTTTTGAACTTTGTATTGCATTAAACACGTTTACTTTTATTTGAGCAATTTAGCTAAATTTATACTTAACCGTTGGGACATGAAAATTAAGGTTTTCGAATGGAAGCTACGAAAGAAAAGTGTTGGACGGTATTTTGACGAACCGAGATGGTAGGTTGTTATTATATTAGTAAAGCTGAAAAAAATGTTTGCATGAGCTGCAAATATCTACTTTGTAGTATCATGTTAGGTAGCTCATAGTTTCTAATAAGTACAACGGGATTGTAGAGGGTTATTTCTCATATATACTTTCCAGTATAAATAAGAAATTGAGATGACATGGCCAATTTAGTAGGCTAAATAGTCCATACCATAATATTATAAATGTGAAAGTAACTCTGTCTCTCTGTCTGTCTGTCTGTTTGTTACGCTTTCACGCCCAAACCGCTGAACAGATTAAGCTGAAATTTGAAAAATTTAAAGGTTGTGTCCCAGGGAAAGGACATAGGCTACTTTTTATCCCGATAAAATAAAAAAATCCCGAGGGACCGCGGGTCACACCGCGGGAGCGCAGCTAGTTATAGATAAATGTGAAAGTAACTCTGTCTCTCTGTCTGTCTGTCTGTTTGTTAAGCTTTCACGCCCAAACCGCTGAACAGATTAAGCTGAAATTTGGAAAATTTAAAGGTTGTGTCCCAGGGAAAGACATAGGCTACTTTTTATCCCGAAAAAATGAAAAAATCCCGAGGGACCGCGGGTCACACCGCGGGAGCGCAGCTAGTTATAGATAAATGTGAAAGTAACTCTGTCTCTCTGTCTGTCTGTCTGTTTGTTAAGCTTTCACGCCCAAACCGCTGAACAGATTAAGCTGAAATTTGGAAAATTTAAAGGTTGTGTCCCAGGGAAAGGACATAGGCTACTTTTTATCCCGATAAAATAAAAAAATCCCGAGGGACCGCGGGTCACACCGCGGGAGCGCAGCTAGTACTTTATATTGATATTATAGTATTTTTCACGAAGGAACGTATCCCTGACACATAGAACTTTTATGTTTTACGCTGTACAACAATGAACAATTTTGAAATGAATGAAATCTAGTGATAGTACTAAAAGATATAACTTAAAAAAAAAAATGATTTTGTCCATTTCCTTTTCTAACATTTCAGAAATTAGCATAAAAGAGCCTTGTCACGGAACCGTTCCTATGTAAAAGGACTATAAAATGATTTTCATTAGGTTGAAAGCACTGAAAAGAGTAATCAAAACTGCAGTAAACGATGAATACAACCTTAATTATCACGCTGAAGTAGGTTAGCTGAAGTAGTAAATCTTCAAGGACTGCTTTCATCATTGAATAATCTGCTTTATTTGTATGTAGCTAAGAGCTATATTGTAGTGGAGTGTGCTTGGTGCCGAAATGTCTGCTAGTTGAAGATTATTTGGGATGTCTTGGCCACTGGACGCTCCAGAATATCGAACTAAGTTGTAGCATCGTTTATGTAAGTCTGACGCAGGCGATCGTCATATCCCACTAATATAATAAAGCTGAAAGTTTGTGAGTTTGTTTAGATGTTTGGATATTTCGATGTTTGGATGTTAGTATGTTTGTGTAAGGATCAGGCCGAAAAGACGAAACAGTTTACAATAAAATTTGGTAAGGGGAAAGGTATAACTCCAGAATAGCATATAGGCTACTTTTTATCACGGAAAACGTTCCTGAAAACCAAAAAAATATGTAAAAGGACAACGGGAAGAATATTGCATAAAAACTTTAGCAGTACTCTGTTTGACACAAAGAGCACTGCTTTAAGCTTGCCATGACTACCAATAACTTTTGACTTTTCAAAATGGCGATTTTATTTCTTTCTTCTATGCTTTGAACAATTTGTATTACATAAATTATTGGGTACTTATTTATATTTATCAAAGACAGCAAATCCAAAAATGAATTCAGTGTTTTCATGGGTTGGATTGGAACAAGGTAGTATCTCTAAGGTTTGTATGACAAAACAATGCGCAGACGAAGTCGCGCCCGGGTCACTAGTCTGATGTAATTTGTGATGTACACAGTACAGTCAGCAACGAAATTTGATTAACAGTTGGACTTTTTAAAATGGCTTTTGTTTTCGATAACCAAGAAAAAATAAACTTTTCTTGTGAAATTATTATGAACCAAGACTTTATCTTCAAATATTAGTAAAAATGTTAGTAATGATGTTACGAATTTCAAAAATATTCAGATTTGTGAAAAATAAAATGTGAATTGACTTTCGTTGCTGACTGTAGCTACGAGTATATTAAAGGAAATTAAGTGTTTTTGTGTGATTTATTGCTTGATATTATTAATATGACGCAACAAATGGGAAGATCCAAACAACTCATTTCAAAAACCATCTATTGTGCTTTGTACAAAAATTAATACTTACAATCTAATATCTGATAGTTCATTATATTATTTTATAAAAATTAATCCGTATAAATACTTATTAACGATTTTTAGGTACTTAACTAATTAATTTGAGGAACGCTCTACATTCAAAGTCAAAGTCAAAGTCAAATAGCATTTATTCAGTAGGACCGCTGGGATCACTTTGAAACGTCTTAAAACTAGGTGATTCTACTCCTGTTCCTTCGCGACCATTTTGTCCAATAGGTCAAACTAGTTAATTATGCTGTGATCACAAAATCTTAGAATACGAACTACATCAGAATAAAACGAACGTTTCCCAAACTTTTTGTAAAAAAAGTTCATTGTAGAAATTAAAAAAATATAAGAAAAAAACAAACGTTCGCTGTAGACCACAATGGAGCGTAAAATGAAAAAGAGACGAGTTGGTAGTTGCATAAAACTGGTCTACGGGACAGAGGTTCGATAACTTTTTCTATCGACGACAAATGCTATTAATTATGCGCATCTTCTGATTGCGACGTGTCACCTCACATTTTGTCCATCCTACAATTTTTGTAAAATAATTATAAAAAATATTTGAATTTGGCTCTACACCATACAAAATACATCATATGTCAACGCATCATGCTACGTAATAGAATCATTATCATGCAATACAAGTGAATTTCCAGTTCTATTTTGTTTGATGAAGTAAGATTTGAACAACGGAAAATATTTATTTCAAACCAAACACAGATATGAGCATTGAAATGTAACTTCGCAGTTGCAAACTACTGAAAATGATTTCACTGACTAAATAAACTCTAAACATAATTAGTAAAGTAAATACGGCCTGGTTTGATGAAAATGTTTATTAATTATCATCAGGAGAAGATTTAGTACATCATCATCATTCCCATGACGTTATTCCTTTTTTATGCGGGATTGGCGCTACATGTTATCATCTTCCACATCTTGTTATCTCTATCAGTCAACATCAATCATTCACGCAAGTCCATTCATCTTTGCCTTAATCTGTCCCTATTTCTACATTAAATTAATTAAAATATACTCGTTATCCATACTTCCATACTAATATTATAAATGTGAAAGTAACTCTGTCTGTCTGTCTGTTACGCTTTCACGCTCAAACCGCTGAACAGATTAAGCTGAAATTTGGCATAGTTAAAGGTTTTATCCCAGGGAAGGACATAGGCTACTTTTTATCCCGAAAAAATGAAAAAATCCCGAGACACCGCGGGAGCGCAGCTAGTGATGTTATAAGTTTAAACAAAACCCAGTATTTATAAAACTGTTTGAGAAACACTGCTCGCAAGCAAGCGTACATTCTCTTGAGCTCGCACTTACCGCAGTCGGTGTCCGATTTTATACACGGTCGGTCGCTCTCACGTTCTTTTTTTAAATTAAGAAACAATTTTTTATTTGTTTTATTTTGTGCCAGAACATTTTTGAACAATGCGTGCGGAAGCAATGTGAACTTTAATAGGATTACAATAAGAATGCAGTTCCTGTGTGGCTTCCGTCAACCCCTAGCATGAGGTTACAAGACTAACAGGATTTCCATCGTTGTACTCATCATTCTTTACCGGGAAACTCTATAAACTAGACCCTTGATTGTGACTAAAATTGACTCGTATATCTTTGATTATACGAGTTGTTTTTGATCGGCTTTGTTTTGTGTTTATTTTTTGTTGATAGTGAAGTGGCCTAGATTTAAAAAATATGGGAGTGTATATCACGAATACGCTTGCAATGGATATCAGCCGTAAGTTGTTCTCATAATTACATTATCTTATTTTTTCATTGTTCATACAACAAAATGCGTAGTATTTTATTATTTATTTAATTAATTATTTGATCACATTTTTCCACTTTTTCCTCCTAATTATTAATTGATTTTAATCTTTACTTATTAGCTTATAGATAAGTTTAACGATCGAAGCCACTTCTTATAGCCACTTCAATCGTTAAACCTATCTATAAGTGGCTAATTTAATTAAGGCTTTGAAAGCGATAAATAGATTTTTTATAACAAAAGCATATTTTATAAAAAAAAATGTTAGTTTGTTTGTAAAACTTTTCTAATTTGAGAGTGCCGATGATGTTCATTATGTTGTCATTGTTTTCTTATTCAATCAGTGCATCCTATTGTGTTCTACACTTGTTTTGGCAGCTCTTATATAATTCGCTGACAGATAATGAAAGAAACAGTAATATGTGAATTGATTTCCCCAAGGATCCGATTTCATCTCACCAAAGGTCATTACTGTCGCATCCGTTTGTTCTTACGTCCATGAATTTGGAAGGTCTGAGGAAAGGAAACGGTCTTGAGGTCGTAAGAGGATAATGCAGTGAAATTTCAAGATTCCCAATGTGACGTCATAGCATTAGCCCAGGACAGGAGATTTATTTAAAGCAGGTCCAAATTTACGTCATAGGGGATGTGTAAAGCATATTTGGGCACACTTGGCTAGACAGTTAGGTAGAGCAGGTGCTGGAGCAGTGAATACTGAGTGGTGTCTCTCAGAAGGCTATAGAAGAGGGTCGTAAAGCAGTTAGATGGATTGACGGCATAAAAACCTAGGCCTTTACATCTATATTAGATGATTTATACAGCGTCAGGAGGCAATCCATGCCTACACTTAACGGGACCCTGTAGTGCCTGGGACATTGTTTGAGATGGAATAGGCTTGCCCAGCACCTAAACCATCCTCTCAGCTTAATCAGCCTGGCCCACAGGATAGACGACATCAATACGTGTGGAGCTGACTAAGCTGCGGGTTTCCTCACGATGTTTTCCTTTACCGTTAGCGCATATAAATTTTACGAAACAAAAAATCCATTGATGCACGTCCGGGATTTAAATCCGCGACCTTCGGATTGAAAGTCGAGGCACAACCCCATTCGACCATCACGGCATAATAAAACACAAATGCATCAAAATTACGCAGAATAGAGGAGGAGGCGTTACATAAACGAAGATACTCCTATGCAGCCAGTTTCATCTCACTGATGGAAAGAGATGAAACTGGCTGCACGTGATTATGTTTTTTCTTTGAGAACTAGCACTTTTAAAAAATTATGAAGATTTAACTTACTAGAATATTGGTGATTTGAAAAATAGTAGCAACATACCTACAACAGTTCAGCTGTAAACTCTTTATCAGTAAGTGATGCAATCTAAGAGCAAGGAGGATTGATTATAAATCTTGGTGTAGATAAGGTAGTGAAATTTAATAGAACAGAGATAAAAAAATAGACGTTTGGGTAAAGATTATACAACTTCTAAATCGTTCTAGAATAGAGACACAATTCAAAAAGACTTCGTGTGACTAATTGGGGCAGTGTGGTGATCTATGCAATTTTTCAGAAGCACCAATTAAACTCGCTATTAGGCGACCTGGATTTTTTGTCCTTAATTTTGCAACCACTTCGTAAATAATATTAATAAGTACACATCAAAATATAGTCACAAATGCATTTAGATCATCAAGTAGGTAAAGAGCAATCTGAACCTCAAAAAATTTTTATAAAAAAACCGAAGTAGCAGATGAAAAACCTTATCAAATGCATGGATCAAATTCAATTCATAATTATTCTTGGTAGCATTGTGTATTGCTTGACTTGCCCATAGGAATTCAATTTGCTTCGGTGCGAGGTAACGGGCCAATTTCGGCTAGAAGATTGGTCCAATGCGATTCAAATAACGATATTGGTTGTAACTGTACTTCCACTTTTTACTGTGGTTTACGTTTTGTTTTTTGTATCTAAAGAAGAAACAGAACGTTTTCCAACAAGTGAAATAATAATTAAACAATAATTACCGTTTCTTACTGATTACTCATAAGTCCCTATACTTACATCAAATTGTCATTAAAGTCATGCCCAAATTAAATTAATATGACTCTAACTCAATGTATCAAATTGTTTGTGTAAATTGAATGATCATTTTGACAGACATTGGCCAACACATCTCATACAATTTATGTAATTGCTTCTACTTTTACCGATTGACTTGAATGTTTAATAGTAGGTCTGTGTAATCACTATAACGAGAATTATAGGTACAAAAAGAAGTTTACAATACTGATACATAGATCGTTTGATACCTATTTATTATTTAAATATTTGTATGACCTACAGATATTTGTCCCGGGTCTGGGTGTTTCTATGTATAATATGTATGTATTTACAAACAAAAAGTATATAAGTAGTTTATCAGTCATCTAGTACCCATAACACAAGCTCTGCTTACTTTGGGGCTAGATGATGCTGTGTGAAAAGTCCAGCGTTATTTATTTATTTATTTATTTTATTTATTTATTTATTTTAATTTTTGGGTAGTTTAAAAAGTAAGTATTACCTAAAATAGTTCAAATCAAATCAAATCAAATTGTTTTATTGCGTATTATGGGTAAAAAAATGTAACAGGTGTTAGTGGTACAGTAACGGTCAGCCATAATAGTCATAGTTCTTCTTGATTCTAGATGCTTAAGTACCTACACGCATACATTAGGATAGTGTTTCTTCTCTGGCAACCCTAAAGGTGTTTTAAACTACTACTACTGATTTCTGAATAAATAAATACTAAATGGTATATATATTCTGAATAAATAGGTACTAAAACTTTAAATGACTTCCAGAGTAGTTGCAAAAAAAGGACGGTCAGATAGCTTTAACTTGAAACTAACTTGGGTTCAAAATGGTGAAGGAAAAACGTGCGACACGCAAAGCATAGGTCACGATGTTTTAGCTCAAGATGAGTTGATGATGGCAATTAGGGATCATTATTTGTCAGCCTTGACTCTTTTAACAGTCATTTTAAGCTATTTGTTGTCGCAATTAATCTTGAATCTCACACGGACCGGAAAGGTCGCAGTTTCAAATCCCGTATTGGCGCAATTTTCGGGATGTATTTTAAAATGTTTTTTACGTGCAGGCAGCAGTATCACAAACAAAAAGCCTTGACTTCAAATTTTACAAGCATCAATAGATTATATTAATCATTATACTTATTGCAAAAGGCATTGAACTATGCCTTCCTAAACGATTCTAAGTCAAAGTTACATAGAAAACAGGTTTACTTTACTAGTTCTACGATGCCGGTATCAATGCTTTCTATCTCCATTACTTCAGCCTCCTTATTAAACATCTAAATTAAATAATATTTTTGCGTCTTTGGCTGTACCATTGCAACTTTGTTTCGATGAGTTTCTAGTGGTACTTGCTAACCATCTAATATCAGATAACCGCTAGGGTGACACAGCTTGCACAAGCATAGTTTTCCATATATTACGTATTTTTTACTACGAGTAGCTTCTCCATATCGATGTTGTTTATGCCACTTAATTTAAATATCAATTCAAACATGCAATTTTAATTTACTTTTTATTTTTTAATTTTAATTTTAAATACTTAATGACTGTTTGAATTTATTTAATTTTTTCCTGTATCAAATTAAAAATTGCACGCCATACTGGCAGAATACATTGTTTCCGGATTGAGTTTTAAAAAACAAAATACCACCATGTACTACATGTATTTTACGCAATAAATCTTAACTTTACTTTAACAAAAAATTTAAATATCAGTTCATTTCTATTATTGATATAAATTACATTAAAAACTTGGTAACTGGTGTTACCGGCATATGGCAGCTAAGTCGTCTGTTTTTCAATAACTGTTTGCATTGAGATGAGTATTTAGTATTCCGGTGTTGCATTTCTGTATAAATCGGAGGTTTCTGTGTCGACTGCGACCTTTCTTTGAATTTACAATGACTGATGTCATGACACAGTTGTTCCGGCTGCCCAGACGTTAAAAACCAGTTGAAACGGTATCGTGATTAAGGTTGCTAAAATTAAAATCTAAGCCAATGGGACATTGGCTGGATGATGGCTCAGAAATGACGCAACATTTTAAGTTTTATTATGAAGCAAGAGATCTTGATGACAATAAAAAAATCTACTTTATCACACTCTCTTCGGAACTAAAAAGTCCTCAGAGTCTTACCTTTAGCGGGGGTTATCGAAAGTGAAGGAATGAAAGATTTTTAGATTGACTTGTACTATAAGTACTTCAAGAAGCTCATTTTGTTGTTATCTTATACTCGTATACACACAAGGTGATTAGAAAATAAACACCTTCAAAAGCCCTGCTGAAGCCCAGTTCTTTCGAACCAGTGTGATGAATGGCTTTTAAGTACGCTTCAAAGAGGCTCCTTTCGTGCACTTGACACATATTTTCGAACTTTGTAGGTTCTACGACATGCCGGTTTCCTCACGATGTTTTCCTTCATCGTTTGAGAGTACTGGCATAGTGCACATAAATTTTTGGGCAGAAATACTCATTGGTGCACGACCGGGATTGAAACCACGACCTTACGAACGGAAGGCGGGGTCACTACCACTAGACCACTAGTGCTCTAATAGTAATAATTTCCTAATTGGTCGCAAAAAGAAGCAAAAGCTTAAAGTAGCCGAAGCGATCGGCGAATGAAAGATATCACCTTGGAGATAATGAAACTGCTTCGATCAGGGCCAGTGAGGTCTTTATTCCGAACAATTCGAACATAACTGGCCAAGGAAACGTTGGTGTGCTGCCAACATCTGATGTGACCTTTCGATATCTCTTCATCGAATGGCATCGGAATCTATAGTTTTATGATGAGGTAATGTTGTGTGCCATGTTTTATTTTAAAAAATTATCAGTAACCGAGGAAGTCTCAATATTTATTGAGATATATTTGAAGCCACCAAAAGTTCGTATCTCCGACTTTTTATCCAGGGGGTTATTCGCGTTTATTTTTTCGTTCGTTTGATGAATATTCGGATGACTTCTTACTATGAGCTATATTGTATTCAGTCGATAACATTAACGTTAAAACATGGTCCATGACCAAATATTCCAAACCGAAAAATTGGCCCTTGAAGTCAGAAATCGTAGTAAGAAACATCCGAATATTCATCAAACGAAAGAAAAAAAGAACGGGAATACGGCCCCAGGTCTTATATTTATTATATAAATGTCAATCTTAAGGTTCGATGACCATATCTGAATATCCTTGACGATTTCAAATGAATGGAGAATCTCTCGAAGCTTTAAAAAAGCCTTTTCCTTTGAGAACAGTTCTGTGTTTTAATTTGTCGCAATCACATTCAAAGGGCGTCAAAAGAGAACGAAATAATAGCATTTCAAAATCCTTTGAAACCAGGACGAGAGAAAATATGTTTTTGTATTTACAAATAAAATTAAAGGAAAGAGTTTGCAATAGAAAAAAGGTTTTCATCACTCCTACATGTAAAATTTGGGAATATGCCAAAATACAGTTAGGATGAGCCTCGTACTTCGAACTAGCAAAGTCATAAAACTGTGATGAAGGTTTCAAGGCAGCTTACAAACTATCTCACAAGAATTAACTTGCTCACACAATCCTTATCTATAATGCCATGGAGATGGCGAAAGATTTGCAAAACGAGCAATGAAAAGAAACCATTACCTTAGTTACTTATTACGGCTTTACTAATAAACGTGGTATAAAGTTATTCCTCGGAATAAAATAGGAATAACCATACATTTTGACAGTTTACTCTCAGGAACAACTTATACCACGTTTATCAGTGACTAAGGAATCTTAGATGTGAGGAGAAAAGTTATTTTGTAGAATTTTCTTAGAATCAGTTCACTCGGTAATTAACAAGTTACTTCAATTATTTATCATGGTGAGTAATTATGACGTATTTGAACTTGTTTAAGATGAGTTGTTGTGTAAACAGAAGTTTTAGCAATTTACATAATAAAGGTGTAATACGAATGAATAAATGAATGAAAACACTTTATTGTACACCAATTAATAACAAAACAGAACATAAATAAAACATGTTCAAAATTGAAGCGCCTTATCGCTGAAAGCGATTTCTTCCAGGCAAGACACGGTGTAGATCCCATCTCAATCAATTATATCTGTGGGGTACTTTCATGTCCCAAATGCACGCATAGCTGCTCTTACAAAATCGGATATTACACTACTTAGTCACAAAACAGCGCATATGCCCTAAACTAGCAAGTTTATTAGAGTAATTCCCAATTCGTACCACAAAAACTTGTACCAGGTGGTACGAGTTGGGAAATTGAAAAATATGATTATTTTCATTTATCCAAAAATTGTCACCACTGACCATCTTCTATCTCTCTTGTGAATAATAGGGATCGATCTTTTCACTCCTATTTCCAAGCTGAAATTTTAGAGTCCACGTAATTGAAGGCTTTAAAATATTACTCAGGTGTTTCCAGTTAGTGACTCCAGTCGTGTCGTGACAGACTCAGTGTATTAGCACATTTTTGTGTCGAGCAAACACTGAGGTATGGAGTACCGTTAGGGGCACAATGGCATCTCTGTTGCGTCATCTTGTTTCATCGCTCTGCCGATGGTGGTGATAGCTTGGGAGAAATACCTACAGTTGTATTGGCTAATTGCTAATTCTTCACATACTTATACGTATGACTCGTCGCGAAGGCACAGCGGGTATAGAATTGGTCTATCTCAGTTGTCTTACTGAATATGCTTTTTGTCTTTTGAAAGTGGCACATATATTTAATTAGACTTCATATTATTTTGACCATTATATATAATAATAGGCTTTTAAACCAGGAATTTCAGCCAGAATTCCTATACTGGCTTTTCAGCCAGTAATAATAGCTGGGCAGTAATTTCTTACTGCCCAACTATTATTGCCCAGTATGAGGGCTTTACGACACATCCGCCAGATTCCACATTCGTCAGATCATTTATTTATTCCACATTCGTCAGATTTTTTTTACCTCTGACGAAACGATGATTCCTCGTTCGTCAGATTCCATTATTCTACATTTCTGGCTAACCTAACCAAATGGGTCGTTGGTTAGGTTATGTTAGGATAGTGAAAAAACCATGCGCAAGGCGAGCGAGCGAAGCGAGTGTGCCGCGGCAGCGGCCGCCGAAGCGCCAGAAATAAATAAATCTGACGAAAGGGTCATTAGAAGTTATCCACATCCGTCATTCATGACGAAACTGAACTGAAATTATACAAAAAACTACTTCTGACGAAAGTAGAATCTGACGGATGTGATCTAAATCGTATGAGGCCACCCTAACTGCTTTCTCTGTAGCATTGAGCAGGTTGTAGGGCACAGAGGACACGTCATATCTCTAGTCATAAATATTTACAATAAGTATGCGCTAATACTTCTAATTGTTTGTTGACTCTTATCGAGGTAACTATGTCTCATAAATTGAGGCCACCGCCACCAGTACAAAAACTTCAACTTTCAACATTTCTTAAAATTGTAACTTTTACAAGGTTAAATAAAGTTTTGGCAAGTCAATCGTTTTGCATAAGCATTGAATTAATAAGTTTCAAAATTGTTTTCATTAACGAACGATACACAGTATGACAGCGTTTCAAAATTTATTGCAATCTTGTAAACTTTTTTTTAAGTTTGAAGGACGGAGAAAGGCGCTCATAAAACAACTTTATTCCAAGTCATAAACAAACTCTTATTACTTTATTTATTACTGGACGGTTTAGAATTAGGAAAAACCACGCATTAACTGTAGTTTTACATTTTAATTTAACTTGTTTTTCTCTTTGTCGTGTCACGAAGTGTGGCGTGGACTCCATTTTTATCTGTTGGTAGCTTCATCTATGTCGCTAATGGTTGAAGTTTTGTAGGATTGCTTTTCAGCTTTCCACCGTGTGTGTATGTTTAACTTGTTTACGAACTCGAAGCAGTGTGATATTCAGATTTTTTGAACGTAAAAAACATTACAAAGGCAGGCACTAGTAGCAGAGCAGTGATGGCTTCAATAAACAGAGATTTCCGTGAGAGCGAACTGACCTTGCAAGTCAACTGGCATTTGCTGACCAATAAAGAATTCCGGTACCTGCATTCCTGGAATACTGATTCTTATAACTAGGTAGATAATCGTGATAATTGCGTAAATTAGGTGTGATAGTGTAATGATGTGATAAAGGTCGTGCTCTATTTATTACACTTATAAATAAATACGGAAATCAGCTGGTGGTAAGTATAGATACCTGATAAAGTAATGAAAGTATGTATGTAAAAATAGAAATACGAATAATTGCTCTATTCGTTGCTCTACTTACATCTTATTATGATCTCATTTACTTAGTTTATAGCCTATGGTATCAAGAAAACAGACCTAAGATTGTTCAAACATGATTTAATGAATTGCCTTTTTTGTTTCGTGAGAAGTATTAAAACTATAGGAATAAATTTTATATAACCGTAAGACAGGTTTTAATCACTGCCTCTTCCGCTTAATAAACATTTAACTATTAGTATTGTAAATATACTTAATAAAAAATGGCGTGATAAAGAGAAGAGTACTCTGTGTAAAATATCTTCCTTTTCGATGTTTATACATTTATATAGATTATACAGAAAATAGCAGATGGGCAAAAAAGGTGACAGAGTGGATCCCACTGGAAGCCAAGAGGAAACAAGGCAGACCAAAGAAGAGATGGCGGGATATCTTTACCCAACAGTGTGGTCCAGATTGGATGAGAAAGGCTAGAGAGAGGGACACTTGGCAGAAATTGGGGGAGGCCTACGCCGCTGAGGCGACTTCATATTAGAATAGTGTAGAAAATAAGTATTATAATAGTTCAAGTAAATTACCTATTTATAAATTGAATGTTTAAAGTATTTTTTATGGTATGTAGAATAAAGGCTTTTTTTTTTTTTTTAATTTATATAGATTATACATTTTTATAAATACGTATTTAATATTTTAAACCTGAGAATAGAAATATAAAAATTTTTTGCTAGTTGATTCGACTATTGCACCAACGTAGGTAACTTTCACTAGCAACTCTAGACAGCTTGCAAAATGTTTTTGCAGTAAGTTCTTGTTCCGCGATTGGCAGTAGGTTTCTCAAGAGTAATAGTTAATACTATGGGAAGATGAGAACAATGCACAAAATCGATAAAAATAAATAATTACGTTGCTACATTCGTGGGGCAATCATAGAATTGCATGTGGTAAATGATGTATTGAATAATGATTAGTGTTGAGATGATCTGATGTAAAAAACCGTGTAAGAAAAGAAACAAAAAGTTTTTGGAACGAAGTTCCTTTACGGACGGTATCGAAGAAAAAAAGACTGAGGCTGGAAAAAAATTTGTTCCATTTATGTATATGTCAAATCGTCACAGCGCGAAATGCGCAGCCGCGACTCAGTCCATAGATTGTTACATTGTTAGTACGGAAGAGCGTTCCTAGGATACCTAATTGACAATTAAATTATTATATTCCCAGTATAGAAAAGTACTCTTTGCTTCGTTCCAACCGACTGTTCCACGACACTCACGTACTATTTTTATTTTTGGGATGCATTTTAAAATCCTTAAATATTTTTGATGATAATTTTGTAAAGTTCTTTAGTTTATAGCTATTAGGGTACATGTATGTTCGCTCACAGCGATAAGGCCGCCCATTTTACTTCGCTTCAAATATTCTCCTGTATCTTTGTTTGTTTTTTCTGTTATGTCTATGTGGTGTACAATAAAGCATTTTATATCTATCAATCTATCTATCTATGTTCTCGTAATCTAAAGCGTATGAAGCAAGTGTAAGATTAGTATCAAACTAACATACTATCTTCCTTCCTGATCATAAGTTATGAGATCAATCAAGTTTTTGCGGTCTGACAGGTCAGTGAAGGGAGCTTCGGCCTTCCTGATGCAATACGATGAATTTTGTATCGTGACCTAAAATATTTTGAAATAAGCTTTTAAGTTTTATCAAAATGGTCTGAAATAAAAAGGTATTTTTCATTTTTTATTATTTTAGGTTTTTGTGAAAAAGAATCAAAGATGGCCGAAGATTTGCAATTATTTTTATGAACTAGTTACGTTAAGTTTTTCACACTATAATGTTTTACTCGTTTCATAAATACTTAAGTACATCAATCTTTAGTCTTATGTATAAATTATTCAATAAAGAAAATACTCGTAATTATCACAGTAGAGCAAGTTGAAGAGGAAAACCCTATATGCCAAACTCACTTAAAAGTGAAATAATTATTATTTAGATAATGATGATAAACTTTATTTACTTAAAGAGATTAAAGAGAAATGAGTTACACTTCAAAAGCTTCTCATATATAGCTCCTGTATTTAGATACCGTGGAATCTCATTTTCTATTCAAATTGTATGGAGATTGCCTATCAAGTAGGCTAGGCATTACCTGAATATCAAACATCAGGGATTACACAAATATTACCTTTCGTAGAAATATTTAGAATCCTATTCAAACATTATTTCGAAAAACTTGTGAATATAAATAGGAGTTTGGAACCTACAAAAAAATATATATATATATATATACAGGGTGTAAAAGGACTGCTACCGAAAACTGAGGGGTTTCAATCAGACCATGATTCTGAACATATTTAGCGAAAAAAAAACGCAAAAAAAAATGTTTGACTTAGCTACGTCATTTTATTTTATTTTCTAGTTATTTACTACTAGTACAACATAATAAGACCATATCTACCTAATGATTGCATTTATAAAAGAAAAAACCGATTAAAACTCAAAATCCAGCAATCTACGTATAAAAACGCGCCCAGTACATACGCAAACAGTAATCTTCAAACGCTGTTTTCTCCGGATATAATGTTTTTTTCGGAAAATCCTTTTGGATTTGGTTGTGTGTTGGGATGTTGTAGCTACCCCTTTCGGCTTCGGTAGACGTCTTTTTACACCCTGTATATATGTGCCGGGTTCGTAGCAAATGAAAAAAAGCCTACCGCTTAGAATAGATTGTATTATATGTCGGTAGGTTTTTATCTATTGTTAATAATAGAGTTAAAGTAAGTCTCGAAATGTTTCACCAAACCCTTAAAAGCTAGTTGCCTAACTAATAGCAACATTGCACAAAGTTCGCTTTGAAAACCTCAACAAAGAATAGGATTTAGTCTGACCCAGATAACCCTTTATGTAGATCTAGATGCAAACGTTTAAGCCGTTATGCAAGTAGACCAGAATAGACCGGTTCGTTTCTCTAGTTCCATTCATTTCTATAAATCAAAACCGCCCAAGGCCGGCGCATTCACGATATTTCAAGGTCGTATATCGCTGCCATTGTCCCAATCGCCTCAGTTGATCACAAGGAACTGTTACAAACAAGACTTAGAGAGCTTTGCGAAACTTAAGGTCCAATTTTTCCCGTGTAAATGCTCATCGCACGCTAAATGTCTTAGTAAGTGCGACGGTCACCGAGTCTAAGTTACTTACAATAAGTTACTTAGTCATACGGTATACCGTGTCGTGTAAATGCGCTAACTCTAACTGGAGACCGCACGCTGAATGGACTTAGCTTAGCAAAACGTGCGTCATACCGTATCGTCTAAATGCACCATTAGCCTTTGACTAGATTTGCCGCGCGGGGAAACTTATTGTGTTAATATGAGGTAATTCCAAGTTATGCCCATTGCCAACCAATAAAATAATTTTAGTTAGGCGTTAGTAGTACCCACAGACAGTTCGTCTGTGGTAGTACCTATATAGATACTATGTTCTGTCATTATAAACTCGCTTCATTTTCTTTTTTGTTCGTGTAAATCTCATGTTGCAAGATGCGTTTCGCTACAGCTTTCAACATGCGTTTTGTTACTGCACGTATTGTGTCAGAATACACATTGCCCTAAAAGCGTTAATCTTCTTGTAAGGAGTTTTGAGTTAATCGCCCGAGATAAAGCCTGGGTTCACACGCGTTAAGACTGCCATAAAGTTTGTTTAAGATTTGATAACGACAATTAAGCTTAGACAAAAGCTGGTAAATAATAAAAGTAGCTTGAAAGCTTTTGAGCATTTGAATTGATCTTTTCATCGTACGTAACATTGAATCGATCCTTTTTGAAAGTAAGAAATGGTCGTGTTTTTCTTTGCATTCCAAGCGCAGAAAAATTTCAAAGCAAGAACTTGTTACAATAAAACATTCAAATGTTTGCTGCCCAGCATAGCTTTTGTTAGACGTGTCTATTGTCTTCTCAAAATAAACACGACTTACTTGGTCTACCTTCAAACGCTCTGTTACGCGGTTGGAATGGGGTGGCATTCAAGCCACCCCCTGGGCTACCGCGCATGCGTCTAGGAGAGCGACCCCAGTTTTCCAATATGGCGACGACCGCCAGAAGTCAAGCACGCGCTCTATATTTACAAAATTTTCAAGATCACTAAGTAATTTATTTGTATGTGACAAAGTTTTTCTTCTGCTAGTTTTATTTGCTTCCATATTATTTTGCGCGAATTTCTGGAAATCTGTCGGTGCATTCTGTGGCGCACTGCGATGTGTTCAGTTATGTTATGAGGTGAAGCACGTTTTAGCGGGTCAGTGTCGTACGTGTGTCGCTGCGTCAATTAACACATCCGAATCAGCTGATCGATAATTGGCATTCCTCTGAATGAAAGTATTTTCCCGCGTCCCCAAACACAATAAAAAACAAAAGTCACACTATTAAGATTTTGTTCCAAATTAATAGTTCCAGATTCAAATTCAAGATTGCAAGAAAACGGAATTTTGAAAAAGTTTACATTTTGCATTCCTATACTTTAAAAGTTTGCAATTCGAATTTCGATTTCCCTCGGAGTTTCGGCCCTCAGTCAAGCTGCGTCGCTCGAAGGTATCGCCAGCGGCGTTGCTGCTCGGCACAAGACCTGTGTCGGGGCTGGTAGAGCCAGTGAGAAGCCCTGAGGAGCCAGCCTTGGACGTGGCTCAGGATAAAGCTTATTGGGGCAGCGTCGCTACTGCTATGACGAGTAAGACAATGTCAAAAGTTTTAGTATAATCACCTGCCCGTAGATGTGAATTATTATGTACAAGTCTGAACTAAGCTCATCAAGTCATCACACAGCATTGTAGATTATCCTGTGAGAATTATAATTATATTTGTTATGTCTACCTAGAATCATAAGAGTCATAATTATAAAAGTGAGAAAAGTTAAAGGAAGGAAATTCTTACTATGCGAGTTTCATCTTTTCACTTTCATCGTTTCCTTTTCAATGCATTCCATTCGTCAGAGACCTAATTAAATCTCATGCATGGCGGAATTACCACATATCGTGGTTTCATTATGACAACCCACATGACTCATTTGTTCCCAGGCAACTGCATTCAATACGAATGCTTGCAATTTTTCTGATGAGTTTTTTGATGAGCGCTGTTTAAATCGGAAAAAGTGTGAATGAAACTTCATTTTTACTCAGTTTTTACGAAGTCTATAGGTAAGTAAATGGGTTTCTAGACTAGTTACTAAAATATTCTGATTATTATTACTTCACAGAATTTTTATTTATACGAGTAAGTATTCATTTATTAAATAACAACATCAACATAAAATCACGAATTGAAATCAAAGCAGAATCTAGTTTCGCGAAAATTAAGTAGCCATTTAAATTTTCCTCAGAACTGACTCGGGCGCTACGCATTCTGGAATTCAAATTATATTTTAAATTGTAGCCAAACGAGTTTCCCACAAAACGTACCGCGGCAATTACGAGAACTGGTAAGATAAGGTACTTTAGCCACTATTTAGGAACGGAAGCCGATACGTATTTACGTTAAAAATTATTCCAAACAACCTAAAATAAAATTGAGGCACACTACAGAAAGAACTGCTGCTAATATTTTCCTTTTAAGACTAAACAAGAAGGCAATAAGTAACTACTTTGACTCGTAACTATTATTTTCAATTTTGTTAATTGATTTAGTAAACGGGTCGTAAAGTTTGCTGTCTTCAATTTCAGGCAGGGCCTACTCATTTATCAATTATAAGTGCTAAGCGTCTCTCGAAGAAAAGAGCCCTTTAAGTTATTACCTCTCAAGGTTGAGTGGAAGGCTTTTGACAGGTTTTGTTCAAATAATCAAATCAAAAATAAATTTATTTTTCCTATGAAAACAAAATCACACCTATTTCCCATAATGTCACTAATTTGGTCCCAAGTTTTCTCACCTAGCATACCCCTGTAGCATACACGATCACCACATTGGCTTTCTTATATTATTTATTATGTGCGATCAATTCCTTTAAATGTTAAGTTAAAAAAATTGGTTTATTTATTTTATTTTCCAGAATATTTTTCTCTAGAAAGCTTCAAAGCATTTTAATGTCGACAATTCGCTATAAATCTATCTTCAATGCAAAATCCATCAATACCACATCGATGCAGTAAATGTCAGGGGTCAGCAGCTTGCGTAGTTCCATTTACGTCATTCCCTCCTACAGGAGGACAACTAGTATCCTGTATCACAGATTATAATTGAAGTAACAGGGTGTTTAGTGAAACGCGAATCCCTGGACTTGGTTGATAAGGAAAAGTGTGTAAGAAACAATTTTCTGAATATTTTTTTCTATAAATTATTTTGTTTGATATTGGTGGAGTTCAGCAATCCAAACATCTTTATAAACAACGTACCTACCTGTCTACCATAACCAACTACACGTAAATCTCACACATGAAACAACCAGTAGGCCGGCACATACATTTGTCACGTAAAATATTACTATTTTATAACTCGTGCACGTTTTAGACCAAATGGCACACGCGATAAAATATTTTTATCGCTGCACGGTGCTTTGCATATTATTTTACTTATTAAAGGCATAACTTTAGTTCAAAATGCACTCTGTCCCCCTATTGTGCTAGTTGATATTTCCATTTACAAATAATTCATTTTTTTTTAAATTAAATAGGTCAGCACTTGACCTCCCTCTGCCTGCTGTTTAGCAGTAGTGAGGTTTAAGATGGAGCATGCTTTCCTAGAAGGAACCTATTTACTCTTGATTTGAAGACCCCTTTATTGTACTTTTCAGGAAATACCTGGCCATGAGTTCCACAATTTTGGCAATTGCAAAAAAGGGAACGAATCGAAATTTAATTTTACATGTATGATCCTAGACGGATAGGGCATGATATGAGGACGATCAGGGCAAATTCGTTTTCTTATTTTCAACATAGATCATTTCGCATGCCATACATGATACAAGCATATTTAAATGAAAGGGCATTAATACGTGAAAGTAATACGTGATCACTGGTCATTGAGAATAATCATCAGGTCAGAAATAAAGCAAGCACATGCAAAATGACTTTCGATCGTTGTATAATGCGATCTGGAGTATGATTGCGAGAAACGTATTTTATTTCAAATTTCCATCATATAAACTCTAAAGTAGGTATGTTCCTGCAATAATAGACATTCATAAAATGGACATAAAAGGACACTCCTTAAAAAAACCTACCAAAGGACTCTTTGAAAGAACCAGTGACACGACTAGCCCCATTAGCATAACCACGCTATCTCCACGGTAGAATAGAGTAAAATGACATATCAGTTTAGGCAAAAGCATCTTTTCTAGAAAAGACGGTTTTTTTTGCGGTCCTAGGACCGCAAACGCCTCTTTCTAGTATCTTTGGGTTAGAGACACTACAGCATAAGTTTTATTAGATATAGGTACATAAGTGATTAAGTTTACGGAAAGGAAATTTAAATTGTGGAGCGTGACAGTGATCTCTACCAAAACCAAACCTACCTTTTTATTTCTATGAATTTTAATGTTGATATTAGTAATGACATAATGTATTTAATCCGCTATTGTAAATTTTTGACTGAAATTACGAACATTATGCAATAAATGAATCTGAAACTGAATCAAAATGAAGAGAAAATTTTGTAAACTTTGTCAGACATTGATTGATACTGAGGTAAACCGTGAATATATCGTTCTTATTTTGTGGCCTAAGCTATAATGAGTTTTATGAACTATCATTAGGCTTCTTTGCCGTTTTATCGTGTTTTTTACTTCTTTGTTCACGATTTGCACAGTAAAGCCATAAATATAAACGTGCGTGCTATTGTCTTTAGAAACGCTTGGTTAAATAAACGTAATAAAATGCACGCCATTCTGTCTCTCGTATATTTAGTGCAAAAGAAAAGTGATCGAGACCACGCTTGAAGTCGATTGATTTTTGTTAAAAAACATTAATAAAAGAATGCATGTAGAGTCTAATTAGAGAAAATCAGCGTTCGTTTTTCAAATATATATGGCACTAAGCGTTTATTGCAAAAAAAACTCAAACGTGTAAATTCCACAGACTCGCCACATTAATACCGCAAAGTTGCGTAAGACCCGCAATTCAAAGGTCACCACTACCGACCGACCGACACCTTAACCTTTGACACCTAGCCTTTTTATTTATAGGCTGAATGCAATCTTTCAGTGGCGAATCGAAAATAAATTGGTATTCAGACACGGTGATTCTATTTCTTTGTATTCTAGTAAATCAGAGCCTCGACTTTTAATCCGGAGGTGCGGGACGCATCAATAGGTTCGGAAAATATGCGCATACAAGCTATATGCGTTGAAGGAATCATGCCAGATTAGCACTCTTGATGAGCGTTTCCCGTATAAGGTTGAACATATGAATGAATGAATGAATGAAATGAATGAATGAACAATTGACATGTTTTTGCACGTTTTATTCAGTGCTTTCGCGGTCTGGTGTTATAAAACTGATAAGCAAAATTCGTTTTCAGAATTCAGCGACAAAATTGAAAACATTTTTTTTACGATAGTGCTTTATGACGTCAAGCACAGGCTATATTATATTGGCATGTAAATAATAAAACAATTCCATGTAAAACAACTGTTTTACCTCTAACATATTCAAAAATAACAGCCCTCTCCCGAAAACAAAGCATATGTTTGAATATCCCAAATGGGATGTCGTACGGTCGGATGCTTTAGTGTAAATGACTACCTTTATCTCCTCGGCTACCAACAGTTTATGAACCCTCTTTGTAAATGGTTTTATACCGTAGTGTGAGGTTAAGTGTGACAAAGTTTCAGGTGTGTTATCTGGGTAGTTGGAGTACTTAACAATAAGCTGAGACTGGATCTTTTTGGCTCACAACAGCACACATACCACTGTTGCACGCACCTATGTAGGTGCCCGTACTTGTATTTTTTCTAGTTTGTTTTTTACCTATGCACCTACCTACTTGTTACTTGTCTTTGTTTTTGTGTCTGTGTTGAAATGTTATGTGTGTCAAATAAATCTTTTATCTATCTATCTATCTATCTAGTTACAAATGTGTAGTTAGAAGAACCTTTGAATATGAAAGGTAATCATCATCATTATAAACATATTATAACAAAGCTTATTACTTATATCAGTTTGTGTTTATTTTTACGTAGTTACCTAAATTAGCTTCTGTATATAAACAGTACAGTTGTATTTTCTTATCTACACTCAATTATTCACTAGCTTCAAGTTACCTTGAAGTAAACCAACTCTATAGGGAACATTGGCTCACATAGTAAAAAGTTCCACAGCTCTATATTTTTTTCATTTTATCTTGCATGTTAACCGCCTTTGCCCTATTCCGGTATTTCGATAGAAACAGGTCGTTGCTTCCTAACTAGGTTACACACGGTACTCAGGAAATGAGCCACTCAAGGCAAGTTATCCTAAGCCGTCACTTATTACACTTTGCCATTTTAATGGGGGCTTTTACTATATTTTTTCTGTATCAGATTTCAGGGGAATAGTGTAAGTTCTCCATTTTCTTTAATAAGATTCTGGTCTTCGAGCTTATGAAGTAAGATTAGCTCTTAAATCAAAACAATATTTAATGAAATGTTCATATGTACCTACATAAAATATCCGAAATATTTTTAGAATCTAAGCTACTACATATTTACATATATTTACAAAATACAACAGGATTAGTCAAGCTATCTAAGGATCGTTAGAAACGATCTATAGATAGCTCAACTGATCCAGGTCACTGTCAGTCGGAAGCGTGCCCAAAACACTGGCGGCATTACCACGCTGGATGGCATTATTATACAAAAAGAAAAGATTTTTTTTGTTAAAAGACGACTATCCCCGAGGCGCGGTAGTCTTTTATGTATTCTAGATCCATTTTTTCATTCTTATTTATTTTTAAAAGCTTTTAATGGAATTTTAACGTGGCTCCATCCGGTGCTAAACATTCATTTTGTAAAAGAACCCATCATAATTACCGTTCATTCGGCAACCAATATGAAGCTAGTTGCCTGTGTTCATGCCAGGTCGAAATGAATTTCAATTCTTTGCGTGGGGTGTACCGCCCCCGGCTTCGGAAAGATCGATTTCTATGCAAAAATAATAGTATAAATACTTTCTCCATCATAAAATGTTAATTGTAAAAAATGTGGTTTGTGTTCTCATTGAGCGCATGAGAATAAGAATTATTAGATTTATAGCAGATCGAATTATATTGTTTTTGTAAAGTATTAAAACGAAATATAAACTAAAACTAAATTCTATCAGCTTTTGCTGGGTCGGTATAAGCATTTATGAACGGCTAGTATCAAGGGATTAGCGTTCATCATGCTCGTACTTGCGAGATTTACTCCCATATTCATGACTTAAGGGATTTCACAAGCTATTTATCATTTGCCTGCCAAGCTTGAAATAATAAATACCTTATGAATTTATTAAACAATTTCTTGATTAATTACATTTACGTAAAGTTTTACTACTCACAAGTAATACCTACAGCTATCAGTACATTAATCTTCTTTATCTATCTAATCAACCCGGTTGCATCCACTGCTGGGTATTAGGCCTCATCTTTATAACTCTTTAACTCTTTGGTCCTATATAATAAATAACTTTTGTGTTATTTAAAAAATAAAACCATATCAAGCAAATTGTGACACTATAATTTTTTAAATACCAGGCACTCAGAAACTGCAAAAGATTAATGAACCATTTTCTTTTGTTCCAGCGACCAGTGGATCGGGCAGCGGGCCCGGAGGGGGCGAAGCGCGGAGAGGGGGTGACGTCACGCCGCATGCGCAGCCTCAAAGGCGTCTCATCAAAGTCGACTTTGACAATCTTGAGGTAAGGATAATAGCGGGAGTCGGGATGCTCTAAAATGTATCAGAATGTTCAAACAGAAGCGTGGTATTTCGCCAAGATACGCTATCGCCCGGTACGTCAAATCTTATATTGTTTGCTTGGAAAATTATCAAACTTCACTTCTACAAAAACAAGAAGATGATGCATGAATGCAGACGATCGTGAATCAAAACCCAATAAATTCCGGAAACTTTGTTTACTACATTCTTAGTGAAAACGAAAAAAAATAAGGATCAGATGCACTTGGCAGAATGCCATCGCTGGAGGCACTATTGTACTCAACTTTACGTACGAAGGTACTTCGCTGAAGGGCTGTACTTGAAAAACATTTGCAGTTTCGTGTACTGAATTTTTCAAGAGTTTATCTCTAGAGGTCTGCACCAACTTTGGTTTACTAAATGGTATAACTAGAATAATGAACCTTTCAAATAATGAAAGTATTTTTAAAACAGGTGCACTGGTTCCGGAGAATACACTCCCACATATCAAACATACAAGATAACGCTCTCTCATACACAAGTAGTAAACATTTAAATAGGTACCTTACTTATCATTATACAAAGACAAGAAGTGATTAATTACGTATATTATACTCGTATACGATAAAAACAAGAATGAATTAACGATATCATCCAAGTGATTAAAGCCAATGTCAGCTGAAAAGATGGTTCTGAAATTTTGCAAGACATCTAAAGAAATAATCATACTACAACAGCGTCCCGTTGAGTGTAGGCATAGGTTACATTCTGATGCTCTACGCAAAACACTTGAACTCGAGCTGTCAATAACGACGAGAGTGATGAGTTGAATTTGAAACTATTCTCATAATTCACTAGATATTCTCGTTTTAGGTACCTACTGTTATATCTTCCAGTCGGCAACTTGGACCGTCAAGTGATTTATTTTCCCTGACGTAGTGTTGAGGCAGTGAAGCGTTAAATAAGCCACCTAACTCTATACGATATGACTCATTGTCATTCAACACTGGCCAGCGTGAAAAATTTGATATTGTAACATAATACGAGTAGCTTATCGAATCTAATTTATTTTGGTCTGGTAGTTCATTATTTTAATTTTTATAAATGCTTGAAAGGTATCTGACAAAATTGTTGATGATTATTACTAACCTACACATAAAAACTATTTTAATTAGGTAAGTATTTATACATTCTTGAGAGAAATTGTCAAGCACTCTTAGGGGATATGATGATCTTGGGCCTTATTGTGTAATTCAACTGGCAATGGACATGGTCTTCATTTTGACATTTCCACCATTCTGGACTTCAATTGTAATTTTCCTTTTATGTGATTGGTTGAACTCTATTGGGATGACAACTAACAATGGATTTCAAGTTAGACAATAAAGCTGCTCTTTATATTATTTTTATGACAGAAAGATTAGAAGATCTAAAAATCTTAAGTACATTTCGCCCAACGGATCTAGGCATTCGTGAAGTTAACCGTTTGTCTGCGCAGTGACCGATTTTTCATACAAATTTGTGTTCTGCGCACACAAACGGCTAACTTCACGAATGCCTAGATCCGTTAGGCGAACTGTACGTTAACTTTATACAGAAAAACTGGCCAATTGATTTTTTTTTAGATAATTTAGATTGTGTCTAGCACCTAGACAGAAACACTCCAAAACAGATAAACCTACTTACAAAATGTCACTCGTCTAGAGCAATTTACATTTCAGTAGTAAGCTGACTTACTTTCTTGCTTCCACGCTAAATCTACACTTCAAATAAACCGTTACACAAAACGCACACTTGTGTAAATATATGTTTTCATGCCCTTGTTTTTCTAAAGCAGGATTTTCACTCTTTTGGGTCAAGGAATAAGGCTTTGATCTGCATAATAGGCGATATTTATACAGCTGATAGATGGGTTGTTTTCGTTATCGAGGGAAACTCGGGAAATGGTTTTGAAAATCGGTACGAACCAGTATTAAATTGCTCAACCCAAACTTCGACTTCAGGATTAATTAGATGTAATAATTGTTTCTATCAAAAGAGAAGCCAAGTAAATACAATAAGCTTCCAAATTCCATTATATGTACTTATCTAAATACTGGTTAAAATTTATAAAAGTTGTGTTTTTTCAATTATTTTTTCAATTTTACGCGAAAATCCCCTTCCACGCCCTTTTACTTTCATTTCATTGCAAAATCTGCCAAAACAATCGCTTTAATGGAATGCCGTTCTTGTCCATTCATCTCAATTGTGTAAGAGTTTGAAATGTGCTGTACAGACAGGTTCCATTATATGCTGATTGGAAGGTATGGCTTAAGGAATGATGATATCAATCCATTATGTTTTCGTCGTATCCGATTTATTGCAGCCGCTGCTTTTCTAATAGAAAATGAAAGGTCGTTGTAACCCATTAATAGGCTAAAATAGAATTTACGGTGTAGGCACATAACAAAACGCAAATCCAATTTACCCCAGCTGGTGTTTAGCTAATGAATTGGAACAAAGCCAGGTCACGAACAGCAAATGATTAAGAGGAATGGGGTTATTATGTTAAAATTATTATACCAATAATAATTTCCCAGCGAATGCTACTTTTAATCTGGAAACACACAAGTACAGAAAAGAAAATGGCGACAAAACTGACCCCGCAGAACTAATAAGTTTTTTCAGATTTTTTCGACAAAACATTGTTAATTAGAACTTTTAAAAAAACATTTACTGCAAGATGAGAAAACAAAAACAGTCATAATATTGACCTCGAGCATAATATCGCTCTAGGATTAAATGATAAGGCCGCGTTATGCAACTATAAAGTAACCTACCATGTTATGTTAGGTATTACAGAAATCCTTTCACATACCCTTTCCTTTCAAAGCCTTTCTACATGGCACAACCTTTTACAACTGACCTTTAGGGAACACTAGCTTTTGTCCGCGGCATCGCTCGCATATTACCGATTTTTAAAAGCATAGCTACCACCAAGCTAGGTACCACATAAAAAATAATTAGCCACTCAATCATACAACACATTCAAGTTTCGTTTTCCTGTAACTGTCTTCTCAATAATTGTAATTCTATTGTAAAGATTGTTTAAAGTTCTTTAAAGTTTTTTGTCTCTGTGTCAGCTGAAATGTTTATCGGCGTAAACAAATTGATATCAACCTAAGCAAATATTTGAAATCTAAGAGAAAACGTGTCTAATCTTCGCATCCAGTTCGAACGATAATGTCTAGTAAAAGTCTGACAAATTAATTTATCGCTTGTGATTCCCTGCGGAGGCTTGTCAACTGAGATAATGCTACTTAATTTTAAAAGATACTTAAGTAATTTTCAGGTGCTTGTAATTTTTGTAGGTATTTGAATGAAATGGGGCATATGGAAAGTAATAAATTTAAATTACCTAAGTCTTTTGACTACCCTCCCCTTTTAGACATGTTCAAAAGAGTTTGAATGCCTGAAAATCTAAGCGAATGTGCACTTGTAATACTTGTTACTTTAACAAATGAGTTTTATCTCTTTGAACTGACTCGTGAAATTACTCGAACGAAACAGTAACTTTTTCTCAGCCTACATTTTCCGGAACAAAAGAATATCTGAACCAGAATAATTTTTAAGACATTTAAATTGGCATTTGTATCGAAGCGTTGACTCGAATACCATAAACGCTATCTAGACCGCAACCGCACCTGTCCAAGCCTTCCCCATAAAAACGACAGCAAGACAATGACTCTTGTTATCATAGACATAGGATTGAAAATTGCAAGTTCATACCGGTTGCGTGACAACTTTTCTTAAGAAAAAAGGCTTCTATTTTGCTAATGGAGGAAATCGTTTGTTTTGATGATACTTCTGAAGATGTGTCAGTTGTTTTGTTGCCGGAAATGTATGAGTTGAAAAAACTGTCTCTTTAAAAATTTAGAAACATTATCTTAAGCGCTGGGCGTGAAATGATGACGCTTATGAGACGAACGAAAGCAACAATGTGTATGAGATGCTCTGAAAAGTCTAATTTCTTTTTAAGTTTTAGGTAGACCATCGTATATACCTTTAATGCAAAGGTTTACCTCATAGCTCCTTTTTATGTAAAATATCCACATATTTTAAAACCTGCTTGAATCTCCAAGAATCTTTTCAATCATACATCATACTGACCAAAAACTTTTGCTTCTAGGATGACGATGAAGACGATACAGAGACCTGCGCCAGCCCTGAAGTCCTAGCGCCTCCACAGCCTTTCCCTCGACACACGGCGCCTCAACAAGCGCCTAAGCCCTGGAAGAGAACCGGTAAGAGAAACCGTACCTTATGAACTTTACAATAGAATCTATATCTCCAGCTGGCTTGTATTTTGGAAATTGAATTTACATTTTTGACAACAATGAGGCTTGAATAAGCCTCGCTGGTTTTGGTGAAGACTGACTCTGTAAAGTGCAAGGTCATACATATAATATTATTGCTCCAGTGATCATAATTCGATTAGGAATTGAATTAAAGAATCGATTAAGAATCGAATTAACACTCTGAAATAACAACTTAAATCAGTTTAGCTCAATGAATGGATAAATAACTTGCCTAGGCAGCAGTCATGTATGTTGAAGATAAAAAAAAGTCAGTCCTCATCAAACATCACAGTTTCAAAGAGCTAAGCTTGCAATATTTGTAAGCAAAAGCACAGTAAGCTTCATTTTATGAAGCGTCCACCTCATGAAACAAAAGTTTAGATGATCTAAGCTTGCAATATTTCTGAGCCAGCACAGCTTCTGAAGCAGTTCTAACCATGTTTCCATGGACTCACGTTGTTACTTGCAGAGGAGCCGCCGAGGGCGCCGCCACGCACGCGCATATCCCACGACGAATACCACCAGTTCTGCGACGAAACCCTTGAGTGTATGCGTATTGGCATATTCTGGCATGCGCCTTTTTGATTTGCAAATGTTTTCTCGCTTTGCTGATTCACTTTTGATTCACGTTGGTTTTTGAATAGGTTTTCAAGTGGATAGTAACAGTTGGAGTCTCATATAGCTGTTATTTTTCAACTATAAAACGCCTTAGATTACCCTTACCTAGTCATCATTGAAGCAGTCAGAACTCTAGATCTGATAATTTCTAAATTAAACCAAAACTGACTTAAATAAACTCAGTTTGGTGTAAGCTCTACTTTTAACCCTAAGATAGGACTGTCTTCGTTCAATGAAAATACTTTAATAAACTTGGCTTATTATTAATAAAATAAAATTACTTACTGACTAAGAAAATTGCAATAGTAAATTGATTAGTGCTTCTCTTGGTGATCAACGATTGAATGAATTAAGGTTGAAGTTACATAAGGAGTACTGAATCAATGACTAATTTTAATTTACCATAACATTAGTTCTGCCATATTAAAACGAATGTTTCTGCTATTTATCTATACCGCTACAAACCGGATTTGAAGTTTAAATTGTGTTAAGACAAAAACCAACTGTTCCGAAAAATACCGATGGAACTGGAACCTCTTTTTATTATTAGGTAATATAATAATAATAATAAAAAGTAGTGTCAAAAAGGCCTCTGTGTGTTGGCTTCGGCCCCTTGCATGCCTATCAAAGGTCCGGGACTCTATAGTTCCGTGATGTTAAACTTTGACAAACAAAATAATAACAATATAATATAACTATTTATTGCGTAGTTTTTTTTGTTTATTATGTACTTAATTGTTTGTATGTATCTGGTTGATTGTTAATTTAGTAATCATTATTTACTCGAATTAATATTCTTAGTTAGGGTCTCCATATTGCTCTAGTTGTAAAACAAGTTATAAATAAGTGTCGCAGTTTCTTTCATCATTGCTTAACCGACTTACATCACTGGTTTTAACTACGTTTTGAAATCGAACACCTTTGATAATTACTAACAGTTTTTCCCAAGGAATTGGTTTTACACTTTCCCACCAGCAATTATCATTGAAATGTCATGCAATATAATTTTGTTAGAAAATGTACTGTTAAGCTTAAAAATCTGTGTGGCATATTGTTTTTTCCATTGTAATTTAAGTTTTTTTTCAGTCATCAGTTTCTTGTATTATATTAGAACTACTTACCTACTTAATTATTTTTATGATCTTGCGGGTAGGCCCATAATTTTCTTCAATATGTATCTACACATACACGTACACACACATATATCACAGCTCTCTTTGTTCCAATGATTTTACGGTTGTTTGTTCAACAGCATACGATCTGGCGACCCAATGTCCTTCGCGCAGGGCGTCAATGAGGCGGCACACCGTCACGCATCCCACTTGCCCACCGACTGACGGAGCCCACTCTTTGCCACATTCAAGGTACCTACTTATCACACTATGACGCCTTTGATATGCAAGATTTAAACGTAGTAGAGCTATTTTGAACCCTCTATACTTAAGAATATTTTCATTCTACAAAAATATATATGCTTTAATCTGAAGAGATACAAAATGCTAACATTATAATGATCTAGGTATCCTAGATAAACCTAACAAGTTTATAATTTCCTGTTACTTGCCCCCAGGCCAGGATCACGCGCGTCGTGCGCCGGCGCAGCATCCATCGCGAGCAGCGAAGCCGACGCGCAGCTCGGAGAACTATCGTGGTCTCGCTCTTCCCTTCAGGATGAGCTCATCAAGTCGGTTAGTGGCAGCCCCGTCAATGGCTCGCATGTGAGTAGAGTAGACTGTAGATGGTGATGGATATGAACGTAAGATTTTTTTTATCCCACTTAGCACATGGAGTTTGATGTTTAGTTGTTTTGTCCCATAAATGTTTAGGTAGGTACTCCCAAGGTTCGTATTCTAAAACCTTTTCGCAATCAAGTGGTTTAATATGAACAGATAGTTTCCAGGCAATTTAAGGGCTAAAGCTATGACGCTTAGCATGCCTGTAAATGTGTTCATAATAACCTCAGTTTTCTCTAGAAAAGTGATCATTCATCTTGAGTACGGTTTCTGAATACGGACCCAACCAAGTGTCTTATTAATATTAGCTAGTTTCGTAGATGTATCCAGTGTTATCCAGTACCTAACAATAGTCTAATTGAAATACACAAGATGTATCGAGTGTGGTTTTATAAAAGCACTGCTATTGTTTTACATCTAAGAGTAGACTAGTTGTGTGTAACACAACGTTTGTAGAACTAGTTTGATATATTTAACTAGACGCACTTGTTGTAAAAGGGACTGGCATTATTACCTTATTTGTAAGTGGTCAAGTCACGTCTTAAACTTACCGAAAAGATTCGTATGTTGAATCGAAAAATATACTGTTTTTTAAACAGAAGAATCTCATCCGAGTGTTACAAGAACTTCAGTACACTCAAGAATAAGTGAAACAGATGATAAAGATGATTGTCTTTCAGAAACAATGGCAGGATGCGATAATGTCCGACGACCGGTTATCTCTGACGTTGGAGGAGATAGTCCACATCAGGTCGGTCCTTACAAAGGCTGAGCTGGAAGTCTTGCCAGTGGAGGGCAGAGTCAAGGAAGACGTTGAGAAGAGAAGGGTAAGCGTAGATCCAGAGAAATGATAAACTAGTCATTTCTCTGCGTAGATCCCTCAAATAATAGGAACCTTCTTCTTCAAATAGTAGGAACTTTCTTGACTTGTCATTTAGGATTTTGATTTATGAAAATTCATACCACAAACTATTAGATGCTAACGCACACATGATTCATGCAGTGTCTGTTACCCTGACTTTATGGTAAGGATTAATTTTTGAAAGAATAATACTTAAAAATATTCACTTACTTCTTAGATGATTCAACGTAGGTAATCTCATTGGTGTTATTGAGCAATTACATCGACAAATTTTATGATAGAGCTGAATAACGATGTTCAAATAACATTTTTGCAGGTATGCTTCTTATGTTTGAAGACAAGATTTGGCATTTTCGGTCCATGGGGACAGAAATGCAAACTGTGCAAGAAGACTGTCTGTCAAAAGTGTTGTTCAAAGGTGAGTCTTCATTAACTTCTACCCCACCCCAGACACAGCTATCCCGTTGAGTTATATGTATAAACTTTATATAACTCCACGGGACAGAGTAAAAAAAGAGTCACCGTAATAAGAGTTCATATTAACCCCCTCAGGGGTTTATACAGATATTTTAATATCAGTTTTTAAAGTGCATTGCAATATTTGCAATTTTGTAGGTAACGGCATCGCTTATCATTTTCTCTCGCTTGCACCCTAGTCTGGCACTATTGGTGCAAGCGAGAGAACATGATGAGCGCCGCCATTTTATATCCGTTTTTGTCATACGAAATTGCAATGCAGTAGAAAAACTGCATAGAAATAAGTTATTTTAACCCCCAGATCATAAAGTCAAAGTCAAAGTCAAAGTCAACCCTGATCATTGAAATAGAATATGTTTTAAATGGAACTTACAAATGTTTCAGATGCGAATACCAACGGAACATTTCGCGCACGTGCCGGTAGTGCTGCTGAGTCCGTCGCTGCTGCCGTCGCCGGAGGAGGAGGCGCAGTCCTCCTTCCCCAGGAGCCTCATGTCCAGGCTGGTCGCGCCAGAACATACGGTATGATAATTCACCAAGTTCTAAGGTTGATTACAGCATTAGACCATTTTCAAGCGACAAAAACTCCGTTTCACATTTTTTTTTACTTTCTAAGCTATTTTACGTATTTCTGTGTCTGTCGAGCAATCATAGTGATGTTCTTTCATTTAGATACCTACTTATACACTGATATAACAAAATATGGCCGAGGAAGGTTTTATTTTGAATTTGCAAGTCAGTGGAAAAAAATAACTTATAATTGGTAATACAAATTGTTTTCTCTCGTCCCCTTTTAATTACTTTTTTCTCATTTTAAAAGCTATCACAATACCACACAGAACACAGAATAATGGAAACAATCAGGTTTTCGTTGCTTGCACAGTGCGTTTGCTTTTCTTCTCTTTCAAATCATGCGTTTATATTATTTTCTCAGAGCATGGTAGAGAACAGCGTGGGCAGCGCTCCCAACAGCCCCACGTCGTCGCGGCGGTTCGCTTCGCTCGCCCACAGCGCGCCCGGCTCGCGCGGCGGCTCCGCGCTCGGCTTTAGCGACGCGCTGAGTGTGCCTCCCAACTGTATGTCACGTAGTGTGGACGCACACGCCACTCCGCCTAACACGCTAGACCGCAGGTATGTACGCACAGACGATAAATGAGTAAGTTTTACTACCTACCTACACTATTATGAGATTGTGTAGAGATTTAAAAGACAAAATAATAAACTACAAAAAGTTTGATTCAGCGCAGCCAGTAGGATATAGTAACGCATGTTCTAAATTGTACAAACTTTCGAAAAATTCGCTTTTTGAATGAATGAATTAATGAATGAAAAACGCTTTATTGTACACAATAATTACACAATAACTTATGTATGAACTAGTATAACCTAATGAGATAATGTACAATGGGCGGTCTTATCGCTTAGAAGCGATTTCTTCCAGACAACCTCGCTTTTTGTGCGTGGTGAGCTAGAGACCACCCACTTCTCAATAAACAAAAAATATTAAAAAAAAAAACTTGCCGTGTGAACCATAATTTTGTTTTCAATCTTTCACCACGATCAAACAAAACGGAACAACATTTCTCACAATATAAAAAAATTATCATTCCAGGGCACGATACAGTCGAAGCGCGACCGGCGTGACGGCCGCGGAGCGTTTACGCGGCGTACAGATGGCGGTCTGCCACGATTGTAAGGCTATGGTGCTACAGATCATAAAGTCGAGTCGCGCGTCACGGTCCGCGTCACGCGACCGAGCGCTGCGACATCTGACGCTCGATCTCGCGCCGGTTTATACTGCCGACTGCTAGATTATTCGACTACCCTCGTATTTGCAATTCTGATTTCTTCAACACGTTTAGCGCCCAGTGAGCAAAGAAAGTTCATTGACAAATTGAATTTTAAAACACATTGTTTGGAAATTTCTATACTTACAAAAATAACTATCTACCTGATAAATTACTAGGGACAGTACTAGGGCCTACCTATTAAAATATTTGTGAAATTTTTGGCCATGACGTTACAGATATCAGTCATTTCCAAATTGTGAAACATTAAAATATTTTAATGGACTTTTTTGACACGTCATGCAGTCGTTGCAGGAATTGTGTTTACACTGAAAGTATTCCCAAACGATTTAAGCACCTATGGACCTAGTGTTTTGGTGACGTTATCGGAATTATGGATACGAGTGTTAGTTAAAGGAGCGTTATACAGTAGGTACCTCTAAAATCTACATTGAATAAAAATACATTGAATATTGCTGAAGACATTTTACTCGTAAGATACCAAAGTATGTCTATTTTCAGCATTAAATACGATTGTAATGTAACCCCATCTTATTCAGAATGTGCTTAGCAGGTATCTACTGTGTAAGGCAGCTAGGCAGACTTGTAAATAGGCGAAATAACCACCGACTAACATGCGGGCGTGAAATGTTCGGGACTAAGCACTTTATCCATTGGCCTTAAGGTCTAATTTACTTTGACTATATTTTGGACTGGCTCGGTTCTAGCTGGCCAATGGATTTTGAGCTTTAAAAACAATTACTTGTTTAGTCTCGCTTTAAATATATCCCGTGTCTTGTTCCGGAATGAATGATCTACACAACCACAGTACAGTAAATGTTCCCTTATATGACTTGTTTCAAATCCCTTTGTTTAAGATTTCCCTCGAGTTTAAGATTTGTGATAACCAGCACAAAATGAATTTAAACAAGTACCTACCTACATAGCAAATTCCATAATAAACTATTTACCTATAACCTAGTAGGTAGTGTTAATTTATTAGCACCATATTTCCAGGCGAGTCATAGAATGGAATAAAAACCATACTTTCAATAAAAATCAAAGCTCAAATCTGGGCAATGTCACATTTTTATCACTGTGACAGAATTATTTATAATGATTGGCGTTGTTCTAATATATTGGCTCATAGGAATTGAAAAAGGTGTTTTGTCATGTCGAAAACACTGAGATTGTTAGAAATCATATTTTATGTCGAATAATCTTAATAATTGCACTTTTTCAAATTATTTCATTATCCCACCCTGACCTATTCTCTCTGTGACATTCAAAATAATATTGTTTTTATTTAAATTTCAATTTCAATTCCATTTGTAAATATTTCAAATTAAATTCAAAATTATATCTTAAAATAATTTTATTCACTTATCGATGTATTTTTCCATTATTAATATATTTACAAATATTATCAAATTTAAATTTACTATAACAAGAATCACAATAAAAAATTTAAATACACGCAAAATACCAACTCTACATAAAATTGCTTCAAGAGCCTAAAAGGTTGTGTAGATTCCGTTCCGTAGGTGGACCACATTTTAAGTTGAAAAGTAGACAAAACGAATTTTTTGACAATACTCTAGTAACTTTTTGACAGAATCGATGTCTTTTAATTTATCGCACAAAACGTTTTCATATATAAAATTAATATTTATCTTACACTACGTATAACAGCAAACATTCATCTTTACCTATTTTAATAAATAAATAAAAATTATTATATTCCTATAAATTATATTTTGTCATTAAATGTACTAGAAATAATTATTGTATGTATATTTTTCCGAATAGTTAAATTAATATAGTAAATATGTCTACAATTTCAGTGTGAAAATAATCTGTGTTCAAAAGTATCGTGCTATGAATGTTGTGTATATAGAAAAATGTTTACGTGTTAAATTATTTTACTGAATTCCTTGTATTACGTCAACCATAAGCTAGTACGTCATCATACCCCTGACTCCATCACTTTATCTTCGAAGACTTAGGGTAAATAGACACGGAACAAATGATTAGGATCAACAAAATAGCCTACTTGGCCTACCTATTTTTTTAGTTATTATTTTCCTATTTATTACTTTATTAACTTGATCCAAAGAGTTTGTATCCGATGGCCCGATAAGCATGATTTTAAACAAAACTGAAAAAAGACATTACAGTACCGTTGAGATTTTAAATTAAGTTGTCGTGCCATAATTATAGGAAAAAAACTGTTATGAATGACGAAAATTTTAACGAATATCGCAGTCACTTTTAGACTTCAGTATAAATTAGTGCCTATTAAAAATGAACAAACATTTATAATAATAAGTTTAAATCTATTTATTTTTCATAAGCATATTGGCATCATCTAGCTACTAAAAAAAAACAAAAAAATGTCTTAAGGTCGGTTACAAGCTTTCGAAATATTAGTGCAGATTTTCTCATATTCCTAGTTTTTTCTAAGTCATGTTTTTCCTTTGTTTCTTGCATATAAAAGGGTTTCTCGTAAAGCCAGTAACCGGCTTTAGATCAAGTCTGATTTTTTGTTAGTGTGCGTGTGTACGCCAAAGGCGACGTAACCTAGATAGTTGGATCTCTCTTTCTTATTCTCAAAGAGCGAAAGAGAGGTAGAATTGTCAGCTCTGTCTTGCCATTGGTGTAATTCAATATGAATATCACTCTTAAGTGTTTAGATCTATTAAGTTATTTTGCCAAATGTAACCATTTTCATTGTAAATATTAGAAACATTAGTGTCATCTCTCATTCGGTTATAATTATAGTTAGCGATATTTTCCAATGTTTATCGTACTCACCTAACTTTTGTGGGTTTTCATTTTGGATATATTAGTCGTGTTTAAGTTTCTGTAGACATTTTTGTATTTCTTTTTTTATTTCTGAACTTAAAACCAACTTAAATCCAAAAAACATTCATTGTTTTGTATCGAAATCCGGCCTAATTTGAATTCTATACAACCATTACCTTCTTATTTTATGTATTTGAAATCCCAGTTAGACTTAATTTCTGTAAATGTGTGTAAATTTTAGTAGTCTATCATAGATGTTACGTAGATTGTAACTGTCTAAAAAGCATATTAATTAAAAGAAATGGAAAATAATAACAAAAATTAAAAAAATAATTACAGATCGTTATCTTGTTTTTTTTATTCTTTTCATAACCCTATTTGATGGTCACCTTAGTGCCTTTCTGTATTCTGTGCTTTTACCTAATAATAAAAACTCGAAACTAAACTAACCTAACGCCTTTAATATTAAGGTTATTAACTTCTTCTTCTTATATGCATAAAGATCTCAGAGAATCGTTGTGTTCGTTTGTGATTGATTTTGTGAGTGATCGTTTTTGAAAACAATAATATCATTGGAATCAGTGTATATTTTTCAAAAATTATTCAAATAGTAAAATATGACTAATGTCTGTACTCTGTACTCAGATACGTTAACGGCTGCTTAAATTCGTTCCCTAGTAAAGATTTTATATTGATGAACTTTACTAGGAATAGTAGGAATAGTTTTAAGCCGTTAGCGTCTCTGAGTCCTGACACAAGCTAACCTTCATTGGCTACAACAATAAAACTTTGTTTGATTTATCACATTTTATTTGCTGTTCTCACTACTGGAAATAAATTAACACTTTATCTTACGAATCTATAAATCTGGTTCAATGGCTAAAAACGGGCAACATTACGGACTTCTAAATAAATAAGAGACGAAAGTGGGCAACATTACTGGGTCTTCTAAAATAAATAAGATATAGTAACAATGTTTTATTGATTCTATGGAAACATTACACTTATTAAATAAAATTAAATACTCAGCCTACAATCAGCATGTTGTCATCAGCATAGACGTGAGGGGGTACTTCTAAATTGAGAGGGGCTGGACCCTTTCGGATGCGGCCCGATGCGTCGTAGTGAGAGCCGTGGCATGGGCAATAGTAGCCTCCGAAATCACCTAGAAACAAAATAAAATACACTATATACTCTACACAATATGTAATTTTACCGAATTTCCTTTGTAGTTAGAAGGTTTTTTGAACATAAGCTCTGCTTACTTTGGGGATAGATGATGCTGTGTGAAAAGATGCTGTATTTTTTTTAGGTATACAGGGTGTGAAAAGACGTCTACCGAAGCCGAACGCGTCTATTTATCTATGTAGTATACTTCTGACTTGCAGGTGTGAAAAACAGCTGCAGATACCATTGATTAGAGGTTCAGTCTATAGGAGGGTCCTATCAATGGGCCAACTGGTTTGCAAAAGCTATTCTAACTTGATCTATTGAATAAAAAATACATTAGAATAATAAAATCTAATGACTTCTTGTTTCCGTGGACTTCGGACTGCGTAAAAGATGAAGTAATAAAACACGTGTAACCTTTACTTTCCTTATCTCTGTTTCAGATCATGTTGTTGTTTTTATTTACTTTGACTATACAGGGTGTAAAAAGACGTCTACCGAAGCCGAAAGGGGTAGGTACAGCATCCCTACACATAACTAAATCCAAAAGGGTTTTCCGAAAAAAACATTATATCCGGAAAAAACAGCGTTTGAAGATTACTGTTTGCATATGTACTTTTGAGTTTTAATTGTTTTATTCTTTTATTAATGAAATTATCAGTTAGGTATGGTTTTATTATGTTGTTCTAGTAGTAAATTTAGAAAAATTTAGAATCATGGTCTGATCGCAACCCCTCAGTTTTCGGTAGTAGTCTTTTTACACCCTGTATACTTTTTTTTTGTAAATACATACATATTTGACATAGAAACACCAAGACTCGAGATAAATATTTGCAGATCGAACAAACATTTATCCCGCGGCGGAGAGATGATACAATAGTTCTTAACTCACCAGCATTAGCCACAGGCACGCAGCCGAGGTGCGTGCAGACACCAATAACGACCAGCCACTCTGGTTTCTGCGTGCGCTGGTCGTCGGATTGAGGGTCACGTAGGGACTCTACTGGCACCGCCTGCTCCGTCGATATCTCCTCGCTTGTCCTGCAAATTACGTCAAATTCGGATCATTTATTATAAATTATTTAAGTATTTATTATTTGTAGTTATTACTATTATTTATTTTTATTACTTACATTACATGTTAATCTTACCTGTTATTAAATATTATATGTATTATATATGAATATTTGTATTTACTTTATTTAGTATTCATTAAGTTTAGTTTATCAGTGACCTAGCATTAAATCTCCCCTATCCCTATCGTATCAAAGCTCCCTCGATACAGGCTGCGCCTAGTGAGGAAACTGACAGATAATTTTCAATGTAAAATCTAGGTATCTGTAAAATAAGTTCTTCCTTTTGTTTTGTTAATCTTGTTTTTATGCAACTTTTGTAACTTGTTTTACTGCAATAAATATTTTTTCATTTTCATTTTCATTTTCCTGCACTGTGATTGGTTGCTGGCGGTCGATTCCGAACCGAATACATTCCGCTGTATTATGAATCAAGGGCCTTAAGTACAGGTAGCATACATAAAAAAAAAGTTAACCTAAAGTTTTTAGAAGTCAGTTAAAAATTAAAAACACACCATTTTTATTTCCCTTGTTCTTCACGGTATTGGACGCGAAGGAACAGGAGTTAATTCACCTAGCTCATAAGACTATTAGGTGATCTGTGCGGTCCTACTAAATAAATTATTTTGACGTTGACGTTGACGTTTGTTGTGGCTACTACATTTAGAAGCCTCTTATCTTTATAGATGTCTACTCTTAGGCCTAGCACGCACTGTCGAAAACCGGAAAAATGTAGCAATAGGTTTTCCATACAACCGCACGCATTAGTGACGTTTTTCATTGACTGATTTAAAAACGCTACTTGCTACATTTTACCGCGTGATTTTTTTGTGTCCCATAGTAGTAGTATGGTGGCGCACGCACAGCGTTTAACAGCAGTGACTGAAACTCTTCAGGTGATATTGCCATACGAAATGTAGTGTAACCAGAACCACAACACATGCTACTCGCCAGAAATCCATGATGGTACTGATATAAAATTAAGCAAAACGCCACCCGCAGTGCTCAGCTATTCTTAAACCGCTTGCGTTTAATCGCAATGCGTGCTAAGTAAAAAGTATATTTCTGATGGATTGTTTGGGCATTTCCTAGTAGTAGTAGGTAACAAACTTCTTTTATAATCGGCGAATTAGATCAACTGAAAAATTCAACAATCACAAATACGGGCATGCTTTTTACAGGCCCGAACATTTGTGTACTATCTCATTGTAGGGCAAAGGCCTCCTCCGATTTTCGCGAGTCTTTACGATTATTGTAATTTAAACAAAGTTTTCTGACTGTTGGATAGACATATATCTATATGTCTATTAATTAATTAATTAACTTCCAAAGGTCAGCTAATTCATCAATAGAGCCGCGTATAGACATCGCGAGGCGTGGTTCGTCTCGCATGCCTCGGGCTTGTGTGCTCACAGTGAGCATTTGCGTCATACGATCGTTGCGAACGCCGTCTTAGTGCGAGCCGTACGCTCCGTGTGGACAGACAGGTGTTATTTACGTTGTGCGCTCATGCTATTCATTTTTCTACTGACGAACACCGTGCGTGATTGTTTGCGTGCTCAGCCTGGGCATGTCGTTCGGAATGCATTCATAAATGTACCGTCCTATGCCTCAGGTTGAGGCATGCGCGACAAACAATTCGCAACGCACGCCTCGCGATGTCTATACGCGGCTTAACAATAATGCAATAACATAAGCCAACATATCAAAATCTCACCTGTGACGGATGAAAAGTGGCTTTCCTCTCCACTTGAAGGTGACAGACTTGCCTTCAGGGATATCAGAGAGTTTGATCTCAATCTTGGCTAAGGCCAGTACGTCGGCTGCCGCAGACATGGAGGAGACAAACTGTGTGACCACAGACTTGGCTGCGTAGGCTCCAGCCATGCTACCCGCTGGAATTCAAGAAAATTTTTAGATTTTTATTTACTTTGAAATAGAAATAGAAATATTTGCACTTAGGTTGTTATGGTGGTGTTAGTGTACAACAATATGTACAGTACGCATAACCAATCTTTAGTTCTCTGAAGTAGCTGCACCCATTTTTGATGACTTGTATAGCTGCCTCGCTCACTCGCTTAGTTTGTTGCATCGCGCTATCTCGCTTACTCTACTAAACCTGCACAATGTTTAGTGCACCTAACTTCAGAGAGCTAAAGATCGGTTGTGCGTACTGTACATACATTGTTTCAAACATAAACCCTGATATGGCACAGAAATATTTTACTAGGGTCATTCATTCATTCATATTAGCTTTGAAATTATATTGCATGTTTTGAGTATGGTTACTTGGTTATTCTCACAATTTAGATTGGTAAGTTAACACTATCAGTGCCTAGGATGCACACACATGCTGATGTATAGCTGTGTGTGGCTGTAAACATTCAATTCAACTCAGAAATTTTTAACCTGAAAATTTAAACTAAGACTTATTATTTTTAACGCTGAGACTCGACCTTTTTGGGCAAACCACACACAGGGTATGGGCAAATAGCATATAGGTAATTGTCTTGTACCCTTGACTTTATGTATTTCCTACCTACTTCTATTCTATTCTATTGTTGGTTTTTTATCATAGTTTATTTAAATAGTGCTTTCTTGTGTGTGTTTGTGCCAAATAAATGTTTATTCTATTCTATATGACGACCTCTGTAGCGCAGTGGGCGAAGGCCCGCCTGCGACGCAAAAGGTTGCGGGTTCGATCCCCGCGGCGGGACCAATGTTTGTATGATCTACAAATATTTGTCTCGGGTCTGGGTGTTTCTATGTATAATATGTATGTATTTACAAACAAAAAGTATATAAGTAGTATATCAGTCATCTAGTACCCATAACACAAGCTCTGCTTACTTTGGGGTTAGATGATGCTGTGTGAAAAAGTCCAGCATTATTTATTCTATTCTTTTATGCTTGTAAATCTCAGGATTTGATATACTACGCTTCACTAGGAAAATAGATTTTTCGAAAAGCAAGTCTTCAAGCAGCTAAAAGCAACTATTTTAGCTTTCTCAAAGCTCCAATGTATTGCATCTAAATAAGGTTTACATAGATACTCTTGGCAAGACACTGTAGGGCCTCGTACAATGATATGTTACCCGTTTATTTGATATCAAGATTACCTATGAATAAATTCTGATAAGACTAACCTCCAGCGATGAGATAGGTAAAGGATTGACGCTGGTCCACAGTATCGTCATACTTGGTTTTGGGGTCCTTGCTGTCCTCGCGACGGTACGCAGTGAAGTCAGGGTAGCCGATATCTGTATGCGCATAACGCACTTGGCTTGGCACTGGAAATGACAAGGTGTTATGTAATAAGATTTTCCTAGGAAAACGTCGCTTTTGGAACTATTACGTCGCAGAAGATTTATATAAATAGCTCACCACCAATTCCAGTTGTGGCCTTCAGACCCTGAATCGGCAGGGATCCATGCAGTGAGTGCACTGTCGAAGTTTTGGGAAGGGGTTGGACCACCGACTTTTCAACAGGCGCATGTACGGCCACGATTGGCTTCAGGCCGTTCGCTACCACTTGGGACGTGGACTTGAAGAAAGGAGCCAGATGCCCAGCCCTCACTACGGAAGTCATTTTGCTAGGCTAGTCGAAATACGCAACAAAATTGCTTTTACAAAGCACAAGTGCTAGAGAACGGGAGAAACGTCAGCCTATCTCACCGTTCGTCTGACCGTCAGTTCATCAGTCAGTAATGTCAATGTCAAAATGAAAGTTGCTAGTTCAAAAATCTGATGCTATGTTCCAGTGAAGTTTTTTAAACTTGAGCATGGCAGGTGGTACTTACTTACCTACTCTGAGGTACTTTTACACAACAAAATCATCAATGCCATTGTATTTGTCGCAGCCAACTCGTTTAATCCGCCGTTCAATTAAACGCCTAGACATTTGATGAAACGGCGAAGTTCAACTAACGGACTGAATGATATCATGGCTTGGAGCTGTCGCAGGCAACTGATTTATTCAGCCATTCAATTAAACGCCTAGCCATTTCACTAAATGGCGCCCGTTCAACTAACGCCGATGAACAGCGCCATATCAATGCCAAATATAAATATTAGGCGAATGGATTGGAGCTAACGTTTAACTACTTGCCTAGTCAAATCATTTCCTAAGTACCTACTTAATAAGGATAATAATTATTGTTGAACGGGTTTGTGTAGCAATTAGTAGGTAGGTAGGTACTAATGTAGTGTTACCTAGGTAGGTTAGGTACTTACTTACTAGATACCTAGTAACTAATAACGCAGCGTGCTTTGCCTAGACAGTGGTTTCAGGCCTATGTAGCTTTCTCGGGTCAGCCGCATGCGGAGACAAGGTCAAGGCATCTATTTCCGTCTGGTCCTGGGTTCTCACAAGGTCCATCGATTTTTCCGAACCACGGCTGCGTCACGCAAAAATGTGACTGGATTTGTATTTTGTCTAACTTTAGGATAGGTACCTACCTAACTAATTAGGTAGGTACCTAGGTAGGAGATAAATAACGTGACGTGGCCTCAGAGCCTCTAGGGGACTTCTTGCACACGCCTTTTTGTTAATTCCATAGTAGGTACCTACCTACCTACCTACCTTGATATATATGCCTACTTACCTACCATGATAGATATAAGTAGGTACCTTACTTACCTTATTTGTTGTTGTTTAGATTAAAGATAAGTACCTACTAGACCTACCTAGGATGAATAAGTGCATCAAATAAAAGCCTTCACGCGTGCGCAGTTCAGGTGTTTTCCAAAATCAATAATATTCGTAACTACCTAAGTAGGTAGGTAAATTTATTAATAGATGTAGGTAGGTGTACAGTACAGTCAGCAACGAAAGTCGATTACCAGTTGAACTTTTTAAAATGGCTTTTGTTTTCGAAAACAAAAAAAAATAACTTATTAGTTTTATAAATTAAGTATTTGTAAAAATGTTATGGATTTCGGAAATATTCAGATTTGTGATCACAAAATGTTAATCGACTGTCGTTGCTGACTGTACCTAGGCAGGCGAGAAATAGGAAATACCTACCAAGCTACCTATTAGCGTGTGTGTTTTAAATAAAATAAATTCGCTGCATAATTAATTCAGATGTCAAGTAGATAAGTAGGTACCACCTAGTTACTACCTACCTAGTTAAAAATGGTAATATCCACTTTGAGCCTTGGCCTTTTTACAAATTTAGGCACCTATTTCATCGATTGATTGACTGATTGCGCTTAGTGTTCCCACTTACCTACCTAAGTAAGTAGGCGCCTACTGTTTTTATCTACTACTATATTATCTAGGCTATTGCCTACTGCTTACGGTTCCTACATAGGTGGGTCGGTACCGAAGAAGTATAGGTACCACTCTACTTACTTGCTTTGCTAAGCTATTGTTTTCGTAGGTATCCAAAGTTAAATACTGAAAAATGTATGCATTTAGTTTCACCTGTGAAGTATAGATGGCGCTACTGACACAGACTCTACAAAGTGTACCAAACAATGCATAATTATGTACTACCACAGAATACAGACTACTCCGACTCCGTAGTCTAGTCCTAAGAGTGCGTAGTATCGAATGATTCATGGATAAACTTTCTAAGCACCTCAATGTAGGTACCTTCATAGGTACCTAGTACCAAAGCAATATAATGCTAGTACCTACCGTTACCTTGGTAGGTTAGGTACCTAGTACTACTACCTGTCTTTATTTTTGGATTATTTTATTTTAGGTTAATTTTACTATAAATACTTACATAACCTAGTTTTTACCTAAATATAAACATACCTACCTACCTAGGTAAGGTACGTACCTACCTACCCTGCATACAAAATAAAAACTTGTCGGTACGTACCTACCTATTGTTAGTATGCAGGTTACTCTGAAAGTAATACCTAAGTTTTACCTACGTATCTAGGTAGGTACGAGTACTAAATAGGTTTTAACGCCTCCACGCATAGCCTCGAAGTCGTGAACCGCCTAAAATTTTTTCATGGTCATTACTGCGCTTTGGTGCTTACTAAATAATCATTATTCTGTGCCAGAGTCGTCCGTGGAGCACGCAGTTACGCCACAGATTAAATAAAAGTTACGACCACAGAACTACCAACAGTCATTATTATGATTAGACGCACACAAAGATAATACGCACACTATCGTAAAATCCTTGACGATAATACACACACACGCACGTGCAGTGAGTATTTGTATTGCGTGCGCCACGTTATCATAGTCACTGACAATTTTTGCATTTTACTTTGCATGTTCTGAATTTCTTTAAATTTCTTGAGTTTATCAATTAAGCTAGGTACCTACAATTAAAAATCGATCTAGATAGGTACTATAAGTACCTAAAGTACCTAGAAATTGTTATTTTTACCTTTTCAACTCCTTCCAAATTCGAGTGAATTTCAATAATGAGAAGAATGATTAATACTTAGGTTACAAAAAACCTCAAAGATGAGTTTTTAACGCACTTAATTCCCCCACAAAAAACCAAACTTCAAAAATTTAAAACGGCCTTCATCATGCATTTGTTATTTTAACAATATTTCCGCATTATGTACCTACCTAACTACCTATCTAAGACGTGCTAGGTTTCCTTTCTGTATTCTGTGACTAGGTGCTAGCATACGCTCATCATGCATATAAAATTACAATAAGTATATGTATAGATCTACATTACCTGAATTATTAGAAATGCGTAAAATGTCGTTTGGTTCACTTTCGCAACTGAATTTCACGTAGAAATTTAATGTTTCCGGAAAATGATAAGAGGTGGCGCTACTCACAACATAGACTCTGTATTCTGTGACATAGAGCAGGAGATTTTTTAGCTGATTCTAATTCCTTGAATTCATTGAGACGCAACACTTGCTTTGTATGATTGCATAGTGGACTTTAGACTTGACTAACTTATTGCACTGTCACACAAACAATAAGAAAGAGTCGGCTGGTAGATAAGAGTCACTTCTCCTTTGGCTTTGTTTGCTAATCGGTGGCTAATCTTAACTCAATGCAGTCTTTACAACTTTACAAAGGACAAAATTCTGCGTTCATACATTTCTGCACCAAAAATTAAAAAGTGCCGGCCAGAAAAAAAATATGCTAGTTGTATGTTAGAATGTGTCATTGCCAATATTTTTTTCTATGTGAGCAAACCTGCATGTTTAACGGTTTATGAGTTAGGTATTTACTAGGAGAGCGGTGAACCTGTTTATGGAAATATGGGTGCTATGGTTTAATTATTATGTACCTAATTCTCCACATTTATTCAACAATCACTATCACTATCACTATCACTATCACTACATAGTATAAAACAAAGTCGCGTTTTTTGTCCCTATATCCCTATGTGCGCTTAAATCTTTAAAACTACGCAACGGATTTTGATGCGGTTTTTTCCAATAGATAGAGTGATTCAAGAGGAAGGTTTATATGTATAATACATGCATCATATACTAAGGCAACATTGCTAATTTTAGAGGTTTCTAACGTGATGTCGTAAATTAACCTATTTTTTTGGGCTTATTTATGCCCGTGCAAAGTCGGAGCGGGCCGCTATGTTTTTATATACAACGTTCATAGTTTTTCTGTAGTGTATTTAATTTAGTATCAGCATTGCACCCGTGCGAAGCCGGGGCGGGTCGCTAGTTATGTACTACTTATATTATTGTCGTAATAACAATAACAGCCAACCAGTGGCGTAGCTAGGTAGCCAAGGGCCCTGGTGCAAAATAAACCGGGGCCCTAACTGAATGGTTTAGGTTTTATCAAGTCAAAATATGCAGGTGTGGCAAAATGTAAACGTTCTTGATTTTTTTGTAAAAACTTACGATTCGATTCGTCATTTTCGGGGTAACTATTTAAAAAATATAACAATACAGCTGTTTATATTTTCAAAATAATCACACCTATAGTTTCCTAAGAACAAAACCATCCGGACTCTCGGGACTCAGAGTCCGAGGGCCCCTTGAGCTTGGTGGCCCCGGTGCACTGCACCGTTTAGCCCTTCGGTAGCTACGCCACTGCAGCCAACTGCTTTAAGCTCGGCTGCTAAAAGTTTTGATTTTTCAAGATTCAGTTATTTTTTTGGTAATCTAAATTAGTAACAATCCTTTGGTTTTACGGGTTAGGTGTCATAGTAAAAAATGTTAGTAGTAAAGTGTAGTACAGGATAGTCATCTTTTTTCTTTCTGGACGGCATTTTTAATTTTTGGCGCAACTAGAATGATTTCCTTTTATCATATAGGTAAGTATTAAAAACTAGCTACAGCGCGCGGCATCGCCCGCGTGGTACTAACATTTTGAATAGCCTATATGCTATTCCAGGTCACTATCTACGCCTATTTTAAGTTTCACCCAAATCGGTTCACTGGTTTAGACGTGATTGAAACACAAACATAAACATTCAAACATTAAGCTTTATTATATTAGTGAGATAATCAAAATCATAAATCTGGAAGTAGGTAAAAGAGTAAAAAATTATTAATGACTTATCAAAACGGCTTTTCTTTCTCTTACTTACCTACTCTTAGTATTCTTAGGATGCGTTTCTAAACGGAGTGATGCTAGATAATAGCGCGGGGCGCTCTTGGGAGGGCACGGCCCAATTCGGCGCGTTGCCCAAGTGCCCATTCCATTCCACAATGAATTTATTGCCATTTGCCGCATATTGCATGACAGAACTGTGGAATGTTCGCTGTTTGACCAATTAGCGACAACAAAGTACGCATTGAAACGTGATGTTCTGATACCTACTAATAGAATAGAATAGAATAGAAAAACACTTTATTGTACACAAAAACACATTACAGGAAATATACTAATAGTAGAACGTTAATACTTACCTACCTAAAAAACCGTGATCCTAAAAGACTTCATTTACCTATTTTATTTAATGCTATGTAGGTACTTACCTACTTATTTATTTTATGTAGGTAGGTAGGTACATACATACAATACCTATTGAAATGTTTGATTGTCAACAAAAATAGGCAAAGACCTTGAATATTTTGTTTTGCTAATAATGATGTTACCCAAAATTATAATACTGTATTAGAACAATGCAACTTTGTGTGTTTAAATCAAGGTAAGTAGGTAAGATTAGGTTTTTCCTACATTACCTCGAGGAGGGGAACTAATGGCTGAACGTAGAATTTATTCCCAGTTCAGCTGCATTGCTGTCGCAATATTTGATGCCTATTTGTATGAAGCTCAAAAGCGAACGACACAAGTCTATTTTTGTACAATTTTTTTTTTCACTATCTCTATAGAGCCTAATTTGCTTAGATAAATCACAACTTTTTGTAAAGGTAGCGAAAATACATATATTTTCCGTAAATATATTCTCAGATCGTTTTTTCAGTGCAAGTGGAAGACATTTGGCCATGTCACATTGATTATAATGAACTCATAGAATAACATAAATAATTTGGTTTCTTAGGAGTGAAAAGGGTAGGTGTGGCAATTGTGTGTACTTATAATAGTTCTTTACATTACTAAAAAATATTTTCTTTTTTCTTTCTGTTTCAAAAAAACTGCAAGTTGGGACTTACACCTTTTGTTCTCTGCTCCTATTTTTTCTATTTGGCTCTTCGCCAAATTGTCTGGTCATTTGGCAGCAACTGGTCAAGTATAAGTTGACACCTGTCTCATGAGTTCAGTGCGAAGAGACATTATACAAAGATTCTAACGCTTCCGTATGTTTGTTTGTTTATATTAACAACAAAGGGCAAGGCGAGGCCTTTTCAATGCTAAGCACTCAATAATTTATTCCTATTTTATTGCTGTTCTTAATAGGTCAATTTGTGCTCCTATTTCGTTTTATGTAGGTCTTTAATTTTATGAAGAATTGTGAAAATCACTTCAAAATACTGAAAAACTTTAATAAGAAAAAAGCAACGAAAGTATTATCTCGCTGTATTCTCAATAGATTGTAACCTATATGTGGTTTAAAAATAAAAAAAAAGTCCTTATCAAAAAAGGGCACCAGCTATCTTTGAATATTGTTTCGTCATTAAAAGTTTTTACGTAATTATCAGAAAAATATGCTTCATTTGAAAATGAAAATATTTTCGATACATATAAAGGAAATACAAGTCCAAGATTGAATTATAATATTCATTCATCGCGACGATGGTGTTGAGGCCACACAAACCTTCCGCGAAATCAAGGCCATGTAACAGGTTTTAAGCCTTATTCTATAAGAACTTTGTTCTCATCTCACTGGGTCCTCAGGACATGGCAAAGTTGTTTGGACAAGGTTCTATCATACCTTGCCGATGAATCAGGACGAGAAATGTAGCATTCGTAAAGACCGATGCTAACAATACGAGTAACCATCATTGTTTTATAAGGTAAATGGTTTTAGAAACCTTTCACTGTGGGATTAATACGAGTAATGCATATTTTTATACATTGAAGTAAGTAAATACATACCTTAATAAATTGAAGCCAAATTTTTTTATGAAATTAATTACAAAATAAAATACAAAAATGTTTATTACAGCGAAACATACAAACAATTCTTAACTAAAACTTAAAGATGGATAACATAAAAAGAGAAAACTTATAATTATGTTGTAGTTTGCTGAGAGCTGTTACAGAAGTGGGGGTATCTGATAGTTTCCTCACTAGGCGACGCCTGTATCGAGGAAACTAAAGTTTCTTCTCTTAAAATTCAAAACATTGTATAATATTTAGTAATAATAAACGAATATTATCTTATAAATAATGGACGTTTAACTTTGTGAAGTGCTCTACGAAGGGCCATTGAGATATAGGCCAAGGTTTGTTTGTGATACCAGAGCTATATTGAGGGCTTTTGCTATCGATAGATTGAAGCCCGGGGCTTTTGCTCAGAATGTGCCGAAAAATATCAAATTCTCATTAAAAGAGCAAAAATATCTTAATTAAATTTTTAGATCGTTTGACTTTGATCCCCGTAGCCTAGAACCGGGATGAGTGGAGAGAGGAAAAGCCCTGCAATGGGACACTACAGGCTCCTAATAATAATTGACTTTGATCCCAAGAGATTTTCAAATAAATCAACTGCCGGTCGGAAACATGTCCAAAACACTAGCGACACTCAAGTCTGGGAGCTCAAGTCTTTAGAAAATTATGGACAGAGTGCGAGCATTACTATTAGCTATGGGGCAAGTATTACTATAACATTGACGAACTCTGTAGCGCAGTGGGCGAAGGCCCGCCTGCGACGCAGAAGGTTACGGTTTCGATCCCCGCCGCGGGACAAATGTTTGTATGATCTACAGATATTTTTCTCGGGTCTGGGTGTTTTCTATGTATAATATGTTTGTAACAAACAAAAAAGTATATTAAGTATATTAGTCATGTAATACCCATAACACAAGCTCGACTTATTTTGGGGCTAGATGATGCTGTGTGAAAAAGTCCAGCGTTATTTATTTATTTATTTAAAAGATACTTGAAACCAAGTATTGACTAATGTAAAGGATAAACTGAACGTACTGTATCATACAATAGTCATTACCATTACAAACATGTGCTCCACACATTTGAATATATCCTGTGTGCTGTGAGAATGGTCATATCTATTTTGATTGATTACTAAATCATTAAAATAAAGTTGGTTAACCCAGATTTGGCATGTAGATGCAAACCTATCGATGATTAAATTCAGTCGTTCCAAGAAGACTACACAAAGAGCTTTTGAATTGCGCAAATGAATTTAACGAACTAAAAAAATCATGTGATGATCTCAATAGCATGACAGATTTGTAGAGGAGCTGTTCATCTCAAACAATATGTATTTGAACGCAATGTATCACTGTAAAAGGCTTTATTACGTTGAAACTATCTGAATGATTAAAGAAAATCTATGGACAATCGAAAATTTTCGCACATGATTTTTGCATGTGCAATTTCGTAGAGCTGCTACGTTTAGCGTAGCTTCGTAGCTGCAGCTACGATGCATAAATGCATTGCGTAGCAGCGTAGGCACTTTGTAGATGCTTGCACATCTAAAAAGTTGTGAATCTACATTATAAAACTTGAAATTTTGAATGAATGTAAAAATCTACATCAATGGCATAAAGTTATAAGTAGCCAAATTAACACGAATATTATGCCGTATATCTTTTTTGCATACAATGTTTTTGCGGAACAGCAAAACATTTGCACATAATAACATCTATCGCTGGCAGGCGCAACCAGCGTGACATAAGATGCGCGTGAGAACGAATGCAGAAGAAAGAATAGTTCCAAAGAGTAGTTTCAGTTGAACTACATAATTTGATTACACAAAATCACAGACAAATGATATTCGAACTTATAAACAAAGTATGTTGGCTCATATTGCGATGTACTTTGCCAGTAATTTTAGGATGACTTCGGGTTACGTCTAATTTGAAATTTGAAGCTTAGCTTCTTGCAATAAAGTCTATAATGCTTTGTTGTGAAATTAGTGGTGATAAAGATAGTACCGGGTATTGAACCCGGCTCAGCGGGGTATACACTGGTATATGATGTTTGGCAGATGTGCAATAATAGATTTGTGCGAACGAAAGTTGCCGACCGGTTGAGTGAGGATCAAAAGAGGAGGTCGGGTCTTCAGGTTTGAACGAAACCTGAACAGGTGAATGACGTGGCAGAACTGCGATAGCAAATAGAGGTAGCATGAATGAAACATGATTGTTTGAATAACACGCATTTGCACCTTTGATGAAAGTACAACTGGCATCAATATTTTTAAATAATAAATAATGCTGGACATTTCACATAGTGTCATCTAGTCCCAAACTAAGCAAAGCTTGTACTTGATATGTTAGGTACTTATATACTTTTTGTTTGTAAATACATAAATATTATAAATAAAAACACACAGACCCGAGATAAATATTGGCAGATCTTACAAACTTTTATCCCGCGGCGGAGATCGAACCCGCAACCTTCTGCGTCCCAAGCGGGCTTTCAACACGCCACAGAGGTCGTCAAAAAAAATTTGTATGCAATTGTATGCTACGAAAAACATTGTTTGCAATTAAAAAGCAAAATGATTTAGTTATCTATCATATTTTTGGAAAATCGCAGTTTAGTCAGCTCTACGTAGGTTATAGCATTTTGTTACTAGGTGTAAGGTCAATTAAGATTGGATATGGATAGGTATCATAATATCCTAAGAACTAATGACATTTTGAAATTTTGTGAGGGTAAGTATATGAATGTTTGATACTATTTCACGCAGAAACTACGAATAGATTTTTATAGTCTAGAATAACACAATAAGCTACATTTATCCCGGAATAGTATTCCCGAGGAACCGTGGGTAACACCGCAGAACACAGCTAAGCTAAGTAAGTGTTACGATACTCGAGCAAAGTCAGGGCGTCTACTAGTGGAACTTAACGATTTGATTTCCGTTTATCTGATGTACGCATAACCTATTTTTATAATACAATTTTAGTTTTTCTGCACACGAATGTGCTTTGATTACGCACAATTGCAGTGAGATTGAAAACAGACTTTCGTAGAAACATCTTTTATAGTTCGGTGATTCATTCTTTGTTGATTTGAATGAGGCTACTCAAGAAACTACTTAATACAATATACATGGCCTTGCATTTTTTTTTTATAACCACCACAATAGCAATATGTACAAAAATTTAACTTGGCATTATAGTCTAATATACTCGTAGTACCTAGTGAGTAAGTAGGTATATGAATATGTTAATAAATAATCTAAGTATAATATTATACTCGTATAGGTAGGTACTTCGATAACTGATTGAAGCTCGGATATCATATCCGAACATCATTTAAATTTAAATAAGCCATTTTAACGGATTGATAGCTATCAGAACCTATGAAACCAAATCGCCTTAAGGTATGATAATATATTTCAAGTTCCGTACCATGCAATTACACAAAAATTACAGTACAAAGCGCTTCTTTGATTATCAATGGCAGTTTTTATACCCACGTGTTCAAAGCAAACATCGTTCAGGTCAATAAACTTTTTTACAAATTGGCATCACGTCGAACGCCTTGAAAATTTGCAAGCGATCAAACAAACCTCAATTTAATTAGTAGGGTGTTTTAACATTCCGCTGGCTTAGCTCGTAAGATGAGAACGGCCAGTTTAATAAAACCCATGTGATTTCCTTACTTTGTTTAGATTGTTTGGGTGTGTGCGACAAATGCGTGCGCGTAGGGGTCACGCTATAGTGGTTTGGTAACGTATGAACGCACTATGTTGCTATGGGCCATCTACGCATTATTGAAGCCGGTCGCATAGTTACGTCATCGTCGTATTGAACCGAAAGGCGTTGACTTTAAAAAACTAAGATTGAAAACCATGTTTTAACTCACCTGGCTTTAGCTAGTAAAATATAGAGTGATTGCAGACTTTAGATCAAGTTTTTGTGTATTTAATATACATTATATTAATATAGTGTAGGCCTTTGCCAAGTAGTAGAGGCTTGGCAAAAATGTATACTTGTGAAGTTTCCTTATATCATTGGTGTCCTTGTAGTTAATTAAAGGTTTGCCTGATTTTCAATTACCAGGTTCTGATTGGAATTTGGAGTTACAAAATAATTCACTACACTATGTACTCGTAAGTTTTGTAATGTTACATCCGATGGTTGTATCCATGTTTATTGTATACGTGATACTATCCTTAAAAGTCCTTATATAGTCAAAGTAAATAAAAACAACAACATGATCTGAAACAGAGAAAAGGAAAGTAAAGGTTACACGTGTTTTATTACTTCATCTTTTACGCAGTCCGAAGTCCACGGAAACAAGAAGTCATTAGATTTTATTATTCTAATGTAATTTTTATTCAATAGATCAAGTTAGAATAGCTTTTGCAAACCAGTTGGCCCATTGATAGGACCCTCCTAAAAACTGAACCTCTAATCAATGGTATCTGCAGCTGTTTTTCACACCTGCAAGTCAGAAGTATACTACATAGATAAATAGACGCGTCAGTATTGAACTGACCAGCAATCCGGATTAAATCCTTTGTCCAGACCGAGGTCTCATATTTTAAAGACCAAGCTTACACTTCAGTTGCGTTATGAGTTCAATGGTCTCAAAAAAGGTCCTAATGAAAACTTCATAGTTCATCCCAAGTTATGAGTCCAATTCGAAACCTTAATAAAGCTCAGTGAAACTTAAAGAGGCTTTCAATTCGCTTCGTAATTGGCACCGTCCGGATAGGGCGATGTTTAAGTGCTTTTAATGTTTGGTGCTCGTTATTGCGATATCAGCACGTCCCGGCGGGCTGCTGGCGCAGGATTAGGCCGGTGGGCTGCACGCCTGCTCACCTTGGAGAGTAATTATAATGATCGGCGCCGGAACCCCAGTCTGGAGCGGGAGTCCTTCCTGGATAGGCGTGCCGGCGGGTGGCGTAGGGGTACGCCCACGCACTCTTCCATCCCACTCTAACTTTCAGCCGCATCAGGAAAACTCTAGCTGCTTCCCTTTCCCCCCGTCCCGCCGAAACCCCCACGCCCCGTAATAACCCAATTTGTAAGAACCCCCCATTTTCAAGGACGGCCGTCGGTCTTTATGGCGGCGGCGACGGCGGCGTTGATTCTCGACCTTGTTTATTTCAGTTTCTTTTTGTTTAGGAACTCGCTGAACTTATTTTCGTACGTCTGAACCCGGCCGGGGTTCGCTTGTTTTTGTAGTATCCGATGTTGAATTGATATGTCACACAAAGGTTCGCAACCAGCTTTGTGACAATAACTACGGTTCGATACCAATTATGTAGTGTTCAAAGGCGCCACACGATCTCAGCTCCTTTGGCCGCGATAAGTAATTGAAGGTGCTCGTATTTTGTTTGAATGTCGATCACGGGCCTGTGAATCCGTTCGTTACGGCGGGTAAACAGAAAGTTTGGGGTTGTTTTCATGAGAATGTTGCCCGACCTATTTGATATTTCAATTATGTACATTCTAGTTCATCCTTTTGTAGTGGAAAATGAGGTCGGTAGAAAAAGCTTTGTGCTTTTTTCCATAAATGTGTCAACCCGCGGTTGGCGGTTACACATGGAAATATGTGACTGCGAGGAATGCCTCATTTGTTTAGGGTTACGAAGGTCAAGGTTGCCTAAGGCACCCTTATCAAACCCCGTCCTTTTGGTCCGTCTAGACGGTTTCACACCTCCAACCCTTTGGACTCCTGATCAATTACGAATTTTATTACTTTTTTCTCAGATACTAAGTTAGGCTTTCTCATTTCAGAGAATCAAAATGGCGGCAGATGACCTCAATTTGTTCTTCCTTCCGAGACCTCGCTAATTGGAATGTCCTTCGGTGATTTTGATTGACGTTTATTAGATTACTTTTTTGCAACACAATAAGCAACCCAGGAGCAAAAACAATACTATAGCTACCTTTCAATTTAATTTAACATCAAGGTTTTCATGCAAATGTACGAAACGAATTTCATTTTATGTACTTTTATCAATACAGGACCTAGTCTAATTTTATTCTGCGTGCATAGAATTACAGTTAGAATGTCGGTTGATAATTCTAGGTAAGTACCTAATTCTATTGTCTAGCCAGAGGATGCCTCGAACGTGCGTAGGCATGCTAAATCTTATGTAAAACAGAGCTTGATATGCACATTGTCACCAATAAAAGAAAATTAGCAATTCAAGGTTTTTAAAAATGCTATCTTTCGTTTTGAATTATTTTAGAGGTAAGTACTAAGTACCAACACTTAAAAATTTTATGTTTATCAAGAGAACCTATACAAATATTTTAGGACAAAAACTGAATGGAAAAGTAACTGTCTGTGCAAGGGTCATTCTGTCACTATATTCCAGAAAATTGTCTGCAATATCAAAAATCAAATTCATTAGTAGAACCACATAAATAGAGCTAGGTAATTTTACTCCTATTTCAGTTAAACCAAGAGCTTAACCGATGCAATTTTTGGCTCGTTTTTCACTTACACGTGCAATTGCAGTGCGATACGATATCGTATCGGTTGAAATTCTTCCGTGTTTTTCGACTCGTCTCATTGCAGGCGTCCTTATGACGCGCTAAGTTTTCAAGAAACCATAGGACGCTGGTTCCTAGTTCATGGAACCGAATGAAAACTGTTCGAACTCGGTGAATTATTAAACTCCTGTGTCCTATTGATTTACGGTCGTTTCATGTGGTTGTCCTCTTTTTGGGACGAATGTGAGTGAGATAGCAAATGCCTTTACAAAAAGAAAAAGCATACATTTTGGGGGAAGCGCTTATCGGTGGGCAGTGTGATTCTTCGATTGTTGTTTAAAAGAATTGCGATCCTAAAATAATGATTTGTTCTATTTCACCGGTATTTTTGATTTAAAAATGCTTTCAATACTCTTTATTCTATGCTAAATTTAAGCAACATAGAATCCAGAAAACAAAGAACTGAAAGTTATGGAGGGCAGGCCCATCACCTACATAGACTTAATTTTAGCGCTTATCTATTCCATATTGCTCAACTTCATACTGATGGGCAATCAATACTATGGTTGAAGAAGTATTGAACTAAATATGGTTTAATTTCTGTATCTTACAAAAATGCTTCTAATGTGAACATTTCAACAAAGGATAGTCAATTTTGTATTAAAATGGGGCATTTTAAGCAAACATTTCAACGACATTCAAAAGTCTCGTTAAATAAAACATCAATGGACCCAGCCAACAAAATCTTTCAATTTCTTTACGTAAAATCACATTCAATAGCTGAAGGAAAATATAAGTCCACCAAACAAGTTGGAGCGAAGAAATAAGTTGATGTTTTCGTTGCTTTACCGACAGCATTTTGTTCAGGCTGCGTGGAAATACCGCAGTATACAGAAATTCAGTATAAAAAGCCTTTTTTGTATAAAAGAACAAAAACCAAACATGATCACCACTGTATCCCCAAGGCGCAGTAGACGTTTTCTCAGAGCTTTTTGTATTCTAGATCCTTAGGGGTAGTTAGACGCTTGCCAAATACTTATTTAGCACATGCCCACATTTTGCCGAAGTTAGCACAATTAATCTGAAAATCACGGACAAGCCACTTCTCCTTGTCGTTCAACTTGTTCTATAAAACCAATAATTTTGACCAGCCAACATTTTGTTTTAGTTAAAATATAAAAAGGATTCGGTTAAAACGCCTACCGAATAGACTTTAATTTCAATTTCTTTATTCACAAAATTTAGACTAGCTTTTTGATGTACTGCAAATTCGTGTTTAAAACTTTCACTTGCCCTCCTTTTCACCCTGTACCCCGCACCCAATGGCCTGGAGCCAGGCTGTGTTTGACAAAATGTTCCAGCTACAATACGCATAGTTACCAAAATTACATTTGACCTTTAGAACCTAACAGACGGACTTTATCTCCATAAAGTCCTATAATTTTACTTTTAATCATTCTAACCAACGACGATAGTAAAGGTTAGAATGCCACGTCAGTGTTATTTCAAGTGAAAGCATAAGTGAACAACGCTTTATAAATAAATTTGAATAAAAAAATAGAAAAATATACTTAAAATGTTTTACACAACACCATGTAGCCTCAAAGCTAATGGAAAGCAGAGATCTCATAATAATACATAAAACATATTTAGGTTACTTGAGGACTGCATTCATGCAGTTTCTTTGTCTCCGTACCGCCTCGTGTATAGTATCTTAAGATTAGGCAAGCGTGCTCAGCCCATTTTTTGTGAGAGCCTCTGTATTAAATGACAATTTGCAGCTGGAATTTGTCAAAGAAATGACTTTCCAAGCGTTAAATCACGTTAGATGCTGAGACTAGATCTATATCATAAAAACTTGATTTTGTCCTCGGCCTTCAATGTTCGTCCTTCGGTATACACGTGTATGTTTAGCTATTTTGGTTTCGTGAAGTTCTGTTATTTCTCCGAATTTGCGAACAAACCAAACCGTTGAGTTTTTACAGTGAAACACGGCTATAAATCATACCTACATTATTACATAATACGTCAGAAATACTTGCATAATACAAGAACAATAAAAGTTTTAACTTTATGCGAGTATGTACAAAATGTCTGGAATCTTAAATCCCAAACAAAAACTAAACGGATTTTAATACAAAATTCAGCAGCCTACGCATAGTATGCAGGGCGGAATAACTTATGGCAGCATAAGCGCGAATCGAGGTCGGCTGGTCTGAAGCGAAAACTAGCTGAAGGCACGCACAGACGCACGCAATTGCCAACCCTAGGCACCTTCCCTTTCAACCGGCTGGATCGCCAGAAACGTAATACATTTCCGTTTTGGAATGACGGTGCCGTGCGCTATCAGTACTAGCTATCCGATGTATAATCGCACTACCGTTTTCAATTTCAGGGGCAATTTTCAGGCCTGTTTTCACACTTCAGCGCCAGTGGTATAGAACTTTATCGTTAAAGATTTAAGTGTCGAAATTGCTTGAAGATTTTAGGTGCTTGGTAAGGTTTCCTAGGAACGGCCGGGGATTTTGTCGTCCTAGATAAAGTTAGGGTCCGTCTACACGCAATGGTTGTATTGTTTTGTTTATTATAAACGTTCACTGTTTTGCGCAATGATTAATGTTAATTTATCTTATCAATATTAGAATTGCAAAATTTACTTAGTTTTTCCGTAAATATCTCATGGCAAAGTACATAGTTGTTTGTTTTTGAATATGGAATTAGCTTTTAGGAAGTGACACGATACATAATTCCACCCAAAGAACGATTCACTAGGCAATCAGAGAGCAAAAAATGTAGCACAACGCCGGTCACGTAAATCTAACAAAAATGCACTGCAAATAAAAATCCGTGGCGGCCTTGAGAAACATACTATTAGATACAAGAAAAACGCTAGCCCGGAGCGTTGGCGAGTTTAAAAAAAAACTAGCGACTTGCAAGACGGGGCTAATGCCCTCCCCATTCCATTGCAAGGCCACCCAGGGCCGCATTTGGCGAAGCCGGCGCCGTAGCCATGGCGATAGCGCGGGCGAGAGCTCGTCGCGATAGTGACGCCCCCCCACCCACACACCCCCTCTCCGCTTATTACGAGCTCTTTTCAATTTGCCTGAATGGCAGCTAAATCTTTACCTGAAGGCCGTTATTATGTGAGTTGGTTTCGGCCCTGGCTTTCAACGAATTTTCCTCTGGGGCTGCTATCAGTAATTATGAAAATTAAGTTTGTTTTTCAATATGTATCCGGATGATCAATATTGAAACTGCTTCTGATATCCTAATAACTTTTTGCAGGATAAAAACTTATTATAATTTTAGAAGCAAATCTAGCGACTAGCAATTAAAAACTTTTGCTTAGTAATTAGGTCAGTAAATACTTGTATAGTAAATAAAGTTCATTGAAATTAGCGGTGAACAATAATTTTTTTTACCGATTACTATTTTAATTAGATTAGACAACCATTGCTAGCTTATAATGCCTTTTTCTCGAAATGACGAGTATAAATGTTTCGTTTAAACCACCTTAGATAATTGGAAATAGTTTGCCTTGCAAGAATTCTATGAATACTGAAATTTTCTCGCAACATTGTACTTACTGACTGACAACCATCGCATACTCTAAATCAAGTCCTACATAGGACTACAAAAGATGAACTAAAAAAAGAATGTGAAATCTAAAAAAAATCAAACAGGGTAAAAAACAACTGCTGGAAGATGAAGGTAGTATGAAAAATGCTGAACACGAACAAAGCGGGGGTCTTCCAGTAGTTTCAATATGAGTTTGTTTTATGACGTTCATAATGTGTTTAATTTATATTACTTAAAACCTAAATGGGCCATAACTCTGATCTCAAAATATTATTCCGACATATTTTAATTAGACGAACTCTAACTTTGTTCTTTCATATTTGTGTAAACGGAGTTGATGAGCTTGTGTGAGTGACGTAATGAAATTAATTATTATCTAGGTAAGTATACATCAGGACTATGTTTTATTAATAATGTTTTTTTCAAATCGAGTACGTTCAAAATTATAAGTATGTATGTGTTGTACAAACACAGAATCCATTGGTTTTTTTCATTTCTTAAGGCCAAAGCTTTGCTACTAACTTCTGCGAAATAAAAAACAGCCTTGAGTTTGACTACATTTGATAAAAATACACTTCAATATATTCAATTATAGTCTAGGTCCAGCCCTGTGCGGGAAGTATTCACTGCTGAGATAATAGTGCCAGCAAAGAAGTCGCACTATGACAGCACTAAACCTGTACTTTGCGAATATTATTTGGGCGAGCGATATTGATTCTTAAATTTAGCACACGAGAGTTCACAATGATATTTTTATCGTCAATGCTTATAATATATATATAATATTTTATATATATATTTCTATATATACAAAATTTTCATCACCGTCGTTTAAAGAAAAAAAAATGTTGATCTTTCGGAAATTGTTGGTATTGATGAAACCAAAGTCAATCTTCCGAAAAAATAAGTATTTTTCAGACAACGACGCATCATTCATTGTATTTGAACTCTAATTTTATCGCGATGTTTTCCTTGCACAAATTGAGGATCGTCTGATCTCAGCGATATTGTAAGGAGTGACACATGCGGGTGTAGTGTTTGCCAACTCGCATCGCGTGGCCCCTTACCCCCCTCGCTCCCCTTTAGATCGCGTAGGTAGCTTTAATTCAAATTTTTTATTGATATTTCAATCATTATCTAAAATATTATACATGAAAAGTAAATAATAGAAACAATACTACACAACGATTGCGTTACACGTCGTCTTTAGAATGGTAGAGCCGCTAGGTTCTATCTACACACTAATATCAATAAATAAATAATAAATAATGCTGGACATTTTACACAGCATCATCTAGCTCCAAACTAAGCAAGGCTTGTACTATGGGAACCAGATAACTGATATACTACTTATATACTTTTTGTTTGTAAATACATACATATTATACATAGAAAACACCCAGACCCGAGATAAATGTTTTTAGATCATACAAAAACTTATCTCACGGCGGGGATCGAACCCGCAACCTTCTGCGTCCCAAGCGGGCTTTCACCCACTGCGCCACAAAGGTCGTCGAAATGTACAAGTAATGTATTTTATTGTATGTGCTGTTGATTTAATAAAGTAAGTAATAGATCTAATAAATACTTATAGTCATGTTTCCGACTGGCAATGATCTGAATCAGTTGAACTATCTCTAGATCTTTTAACGGTCCTTAGATGGACCAACACAACTGATTCTATTGTATTTTGGTAAATAAATAAATAAATAAAAATAAAAAAACTTTTATTTTCCTTACTCACAATTAAACTATAAAGACGCTTAGGAATAAAAATTGATTTTAAAAAATGTATTAAATCTAACTTAACCTAAGTTCTGTGTGTAAGGACCGCCTTCAGCGGTAAAAGTCTCCTCCAGTTCTTTCCATCTATCTCTCTCTCTAGCGACTCTGCTCCATGTTTTACCGGCTACTTTCACGATATCGTCGTCCCATCGTTTAGTAGGTCTTCCTTTCCTTCTTTTTTTATTTATCGGATCCCAATTCATAATTGTCTTCGACCACCTCTCATTTTGTACTCTTTGTATGTGTCCCGCCCATTTCCATTTCAGCGATAGAGCTTTATTCTTTATTTTCTATTTTGGTAATTTACGTAAATACATAGAAGTTCGTTATGCAGATAAATATATACTTTATGTCATTATAATCATCATCCACAACCTGACTTTGCCCACTGCTGGGTATAGACCTCTCTTTCTATATGCCACTTTTTACGGTCTCGTGCTAACCTCATTTGAGTACAGGTGCATGTTATTATAAAACACAATAATTTATGAAAAAATGTGCCAAGAAACAGCTTTGTACGAAATGTGTGAATCCTATCGAAATGTATAAAACCTGAATAAATATTAGCTTGGTCCTCGGTACCTACGTAGGTAATAGGTATATAAGGTATTGTAGAACTCTGACGAAATAATATTGTTTCGCCCGAAAACCTTTAATTACTTGCCGTGGCGCCTAATTTACTTCTACACCTAGACACATTTTAGTAAATCATTTAACTTTGTGTAGATTAATTACCCAGTTTTATAATACAAAAATAATAGGTTACATACTTACTTAAAATACTTATATTTTTAGAGTAATTTCAAGTTCCTTGTGTTATAATTAAGCACTTTAAAATACAAATTTGTACTCTACATTTTAAGCTGTTTCTCGCCTAGTGGTTCAATATTGTAAAATATTTACGATCGAACATTGGAATTTCCGTCTGAGATATTTGAAATTCATATTATGGCATAGCTAGCTATAATTAAATAAGGCCTCGATAGAATTTGGTATTTCAAAATAGATATTGTTGCACTATCAGACCAAACTTGAACTGCTGAAATTAAAAATGTAGAGTTATTTTTAGTATCTACAATTTTCCATTTTTAGTAAAATGTAGAGTTGAAATAACTATCAGTTGGAATCAACTATTAATGTAGGTGTTGTACTAAAAAACAAAATTTTATCAATAACGGCCGGTTTCTCGAACGCAAATCATCTCCAAAATTCATTCAGTCATTGGTCAAATCTGTCATCCGACCAATGAGGACAAAGGAATCCAAGTTTAATTGGTTTGTCAATTTGAAATGCGTTCGAGAAACTGGCTGTTAAAGTATTTTTCAAAGTTTATGCTAAAAATACCCCGTGCAAGAATAAAACCATATTATTCTAATTCGTGTGAGACACGTTGTTACCATTACAAGGAAGTTATGGGAATAACCTTTCCAAGCTGAACCAAAACTTTATACAGATTATTTCTTACACCGTTTAAATTTAGTACGCTCACAGCTCGCTCTGGGACCAAAGGGGTGGTCGCTATAGAAACCTCCCGGGTCCCGATATAACGAAGGATTTATTGATTCTATGTATCCATCTCACTTGCAATGTTTGTATTGGGTAATTAATCATAGCGCTCTCTCTTTCGTGTCAATTAGAATGAATAGAGGAGTCAAGATCTAAATATGAAGTTTAGTAATTGATTGAGTGGTTCTTAAACAAAAAAATACAGTTCTTTGATTCAATAGAATATTCTAGTTCTAAATCGGATTCAGTTAGTGTTCTTATAGGCGGCGATGGGCATGCAATCTGTCACGTATGGAATACTTACTTCTGCAAGATGAGAGCATGTATCAAATATGTGTTTGGACATGCCTCTGACTACCCCCCTTAGACATCTTCAAAGGATCTGGAATATAAAAGTAACATAAAAAAAGATCTGTGGGAATGTCTACCGTGCCTTTGGCATACAGTCGTGAACCTGTTGTTTAAATAGGATTGAGTGTAACTTGGGGTGTTTCGTGTACAAAAAAGTAAGGTAGTCTTATCTCGAAGTATTTTCTGTTTTTTTTTTCCTGAAAAAACGGCTAAGGGCAACTCAGACACGCACATGAAGCTAAGCTAGCAATATATCGATGAATCACATTCTTATATGGTAAAACAAAATTGATGGTTGATATCATTGATACTAAGTGATTTTTGATTCCATAATTGGTTTGACATTGAAATGGGTTAGTATACGTTCTATCAAATGCTCTAAACTTGGTATACATCTAAAAATCTGTAAGTACTTACAACGGTATACACAAACATTACTATGACGTTTCCCAGTGCGCGCGGACGCACAGGGTCCCATAATGACTAGGTTTTTGTGACTATGCGTCCGAGCGCACTGTGTGACCTCATAGTAATGTTTGTTAATACCAGTGTAAGTATCCTTGTGTAAGTTTGCGTCATTGGGATCCTTTGTCCCTATTTTAATAACACGTTCAGTGCCGAAACGATCAATGTCTTACTGAATTTATAAGTTTGCCTGGAATATTCATTTACTTATACTAGAATTCACACGGTGGGAAAGGACTGCACAGGACCGAGAAGAGTTTCTTTCTTCTTCTTCTTTAAGAGTGGCGTTGTAGGGAGGAGGCATATACTCAGCAGTGGGTGCAACCGGGTTGAATAGATAGATAGATAGTTATTGACATGAATTTTATTTTCTGAACCTTGTTCTCGTGCGTAATAAATAACTTATCTAGAAAGTATTTTTTTCTAGATTGACCTATCTAAAACGGCTAAGCAAACTACACCTCGAATGCTTCAGATACGTAATAATCGTGACATCTCATACATACGATATCCATTTTAAGAACTACATGTTGACCTTTAAGAATACCATGACCGTGAGTGTTGATTCAAGTCTATTACGTAATCAAGTATCAATCTTTCCTTGTGCGTTGGTCTAGACATTATCAACCTTACTGCTCGTGGTATAAGGATTAGAATCTGTGATATACGGCCTTGCTAATTTGACATGATAGCTACTTGTTGCACCGTCATTTTAGGGTTAATAGTTTCCTTATTTATATTTTGTTATCAGTTACTCTATCGGTGTCATTGTTATTGCAATTTTGTCATACAGATGATGATTTGGTTTCTTTCTAACGAGAATAGAAAAAGCTGTTTCTTTAAGTCAAAGTTATCATTTATCTCCGTATCCAAAGGGGAGGTAGAGTACAAAGATTTTAAAGGTTTTAGAATACAATTAATAGTTGAATTGCGTATTTTGTTTATGCTAAACAGTTATTGTATCAATTGGGTACTGTAGAGTGTAGTAGAACAAGTGTATGAAACTGGTAGAGGCATACAAAAAGAAGGATGGATTGTGTGAATCTCTATTTCAATTTCTTTACTCTAAGCGCATTTTCTTAATGTTTCGTTTTGTTTTGATGTACTTTTCCCTTAGGCACAAATTATATTAAAGTATTCATCATAAAATTGTTTCTATTACAAATTATCTCAACCTTGCAACTAAAACTTTGACCTTTACATCTTTACCATATGATACAGATAACTAATTTGTGAAGGTTAAGACTCAAGTGGACGCGAATGAAACCCTTGCAACTATTTGATCTAAGTATAAAATAACCTGAAATGATCTGTGTTAGAACCCAGGCCGCTTTGTGATTGTGAACATCATGGTATTTCTTTGGTAGAGCAGAGAAAAAACAATTTGAGTAAGCAAAAGCATCTACATATTTTGAACGCAATAGAACTCAAAGTAGTTTTGCTCATATATACGTCATTTCACTTTTTTTTATAGGGGCTAAGGCTTTCCTACCTTAGGCTCACTCGCATTCTTTGCCTTTTTTCATCATCATTTGCCTGCCCTTATCGGGTCGGCACAACATGTTCTCTTCTTCCATTCTTCCCTATCACTCGTCATCTCCGTATCCACTCCTTTCTTACCCATATCTTCTTTCACACAATCCATCCGTCTTTTCCTTGGTCTACCTCTTTTCACATATCCATCCACATCCATATCCATCTCCCTTTTAGTTACGTGACTTTCATCCCTCCGCATTACATGTCTATACCAAGCTAACCTATTGCTCTTCAACTTTTCAGTCACCGGCGCTACTTTCAGACTTCCCCTTCCTTATCCTTATTCCTCACCTTATCCTTATTCTTTGCCTTGTCTGTGATGAAGATTATGCACTTGTCACACAACGTGATATTTCACGAAATCTTGGCGCTCATTGACAGTTCGTAGAAATCGCGAGGTGAACCAGCTGAACTATAAAATCTCTGGTGACTGCAATCCCACCCAGAATATAGTAAGGTTACACCAATAATGGAACTCGATACCTGTGACCTTGATGATATAATATGAACTATTTTCCTTCCATAACACTAATGTTTATTGGAATTTTAACATAATATCTTGCTAGGGTTCATTTTTTTTAATATTACGTTTTAAAGGAAGACACGTATTGACGTTGTAGCCTCTTGACGCTGTATAAATCATCTAATATAGATGTAAAGGCGTAAGTTTATATAAAGGAAGGCGTGTCATCAATGTGATATAAAGGTGATTGATTCCATAAACTTTATATAAAATATTATAAAAAGAAAAACATCCAATATTCTGTAGCTCGTATGGATTTTAACGAATATACCTAGTTTGCGATTATGCTCGGTGGTATTTGATCCGGATCAAACATTAGTATATTAAATACCTTTTGACTTCGACGCAAGTACCTCAGATGAAATAATTCAAATTACTGATTCAGTATTTTGTAAATACCTACTATGTCCACATAAAATAATTTTAATCCTACTCATAAAATAAAACTGAAAGTTTGTGAGTATGATTGCTTGTATTTTATTTTTCAATCACGCCTAAACCATAGAACCGATTTGGATGAAACTTGGAATCGGTGTAGATACTAACCATAAATAGCATAAAAGCTATTCAAAATGTTGGTGCCATGTGAGCGAAGCCGCACGCAGAAGCTAGTCATAACATAATTCTTCCATTCAAAAAAATAACGTTATGAATGGCAGCTCCTAAGATTATTTTTTAAGAAGCATTTAGCAGAGTACGATTCCGTGTGATGTGTATTCGACTTTGCTAAGTAAATAACTATTACTGTAAGTGAAAAGAGAAAAGTCCATTTAATAATTCCAATATAGCATTCCATAACTTTATGACCTGGTAATCGAATAATCGAACAAGGAAGTACGTTAATATTATGCAATTGTTCGTTGTTTGAGCGATGACGTCAGGTTTCGTGTGCTCGAGTTCACGGCCAAACCTCAAGTTCATGAGTTTTTTATAGCGATGCCTTGGCTAGGCATGTATGCATAGAGGCCCTAAGTTTGCATGTGTGAGTCTGCATGTGTGGCATCCTGTATCCTAGATGGAACCTCCATGTAGCATCGTTCAAGACATTTGAAACGACTGCACTCATTTGTTCGGTCTGTGAAGATGTGTGACTAAATCCGAGCTCTTTTTATACTGGTTGGGTTATTTTTGTGGTCAGCAAATCAGTCAAAAGCGAATAACTTAGGAAATATGTCTATAATTTTACAATGGCAATATTTTCAATAAACCATTACAAATGGTTTATGTATTGAAAAAATTGCCATTGAAGAATATGGGCTTGTGCCAAATTGTTCGGCAATGTTTCTGACTTCCCATTAGACATCAAACAAAGGACTTGAAAATCTTATTTGCTTGGTGATACAATCATGAAACGGATAAAAAAATATTGGCAGGAGTCTCATAACAACTATAAAAGCTTCTTAATAAAAACTAAACAAAATTTGCCCTTAAAAATCATTTAGGAAGGTCAGAACGGGATCGAACAAATGATACCTACACAGGATACCAACAACAAGAAGAAGAACCAGGTCGATGAGAATGTTGTGAAGCAAAAAAAAAGTACGTGAGTGTCGTGGAACACTCGGTTGGAACGAAGCAAAGAGTACTTTTCTATACTGGGAATATAATATTTTTTTTAAAGAAAATATCAAATTTATTTACAGAAACTAAGTAAATTATATAATAAATTAATTGTCTATTAGGTATCCTAGAAACGTTCTTCCGTACTAACAATGTAACAATCTATGGACTGTGTCGCGGCTGCGCATTTCGCACTGTGACGATTCGACATATAATACATGTGTCGTGACGGTAAAATGGAACAATTTCTTTTTCCAGCCTCAGTCTTTTTTTTTCTTCGATACCGCCCGAAAAGGAACTTCGTTCCAAAAAAAATATAATGAAAGCCTTAAGGTGGCCTAAAAATACCGTTACCAGTGTTGGCCACTGACTCATACATACATACTGTACTGTACTGAGATACTAAGAATACCTGCAAATCTAATAATGTTTTGTCATGTACCAACACAATGTGCATTCGCTTGTAGCAAACCATTTTTTCATAGATATCCATATTTTTGATTACAGAATAACTCGTTTAATCGAGAAACTTGAATTTGGCTTGGATTGACATTCGCTGGAATGCTGAGCGATTTCTTTGTAGGTGTGTTTCCGAATCTATTGTTTTTGCCAGGAACAACTAAAGAGGTCCCCGATGCATGTGTGCTCTCCTAAATACCGGGGTTAATGTGCTCAACGTTTTAAAACTTTAGCCTTGGAACTGTTGTGTCTATTCTGCAGCGTAGGTATATGTAAACTGCCAGATGTAGATATGTGACAGCTTTGAAACTTTTTTTTCAAGTAATGAAACAAACATGAAACATTATTTCCTATAGGTATGTAGACATTACGTTGCTGGTTTATTATTTTTAGTGTAAAAAACTTACTTAAATACTTAACGGAATAAGAAACTTGTATTTAACCCACTTGTTATTTTGTGTTTCTGTTATGTATTTCTTTTGTAAGTACATTAAGTGTTTTTCTATTCAATTCTATAATAAACTTCTGACGCATTTATGAATTAATGAAATGAGTACCTACCGCACTACTTATTTAAAATGTTATAATTGTATTATTATATCTGACTTAGATATAATAATACAATTACTTATAATAAAGCTTATCCAAGCTTTGATGCAATCAAGAGAGTTTCATGATTATTTTCATGTAAAAAATAGCTATTCAATGATGTTAAAAAAAAAAAAATATAAAGATTACGTTTGCAATTGAAGAATCGAAACAATTTTTACTTCAGTTTGCGTCAAACAGAGCGACTTTTTTGTCAGTGACAGTCACGTGTTCTAAGCTTTTTTAAACTTCGATACTATGAACATAACGTATTTATAGTTTATATACTCTTACGAGTTACGGTTACGATGTATACTAGCTGTGCTCCCGCGGTGTGACCCGCGGTCCCTCGGGATTTTTTCATTTTTTCGGGATAAAAAGTAGCCTATGTCCTTCCCTACACAACAATAACTATACAACAAATAATAATATACAACCTTTAACTATGCCAAATTTCAGCTTAATCTGTTCAGCAGTTTGGGCGTGAAAGCGTAACAAACAGACAGACTATTAGTATGGATAATTTGTAGCTATTATTTTTTTTCGTCTTGGTCTTTCAAAAAACAATATTTCTGAAACTTTTGTAAAATGTCTCCAAATATGAAGTAAAGTTACTTCCTTATCAACAAGATCATCCTAAGCTCATCAATCGCGAAGCAACAATTGCAAACAATATTTTTTTTGTCATTTCATTTTAAAATGATTGGTTAGGTATCTTGCATTAGATAATATGAGTTGAACAAACTTTTAACCTACAAAGTGACCTGACCTTATAATCTATTTTTTTAAATTATGTATTTTATTTTTGCAAAACGCGCGATATCAATAACAAATGACGTTCTAAGTCGTTTGACAAAACAAGTGTATGAGGCGAGTGTGTATGGGACAGCTGGAAAGGGAAGGCCTAGGCGAACCTTCTTGGATCAAATTGGCGACATTTTGGAGAAGGGCCAGGTCAAAAGTACCCTAAACCGGCGAGCATATATGAAGAATGTGAAGAGTGAATGAGGCAAAAGTTGTGTGTTAGGATCGTAGCAAGTGGAGATCCGTGGTCTCTGCCTACCCCTTCGGGAAAGAGCCGTAATTTAATGTATGTATGACGTTCTAACTATTACCTACCATCATGTATTTTTTATGAAATTATTAGTATTCCTACTGAAGCTACGAGTATAGTAAAAGCTCTACAACTCTACTTGTTGTCAGCCTCTGACCGTTTCTACTGGGTTTAAATAAATTATGTGCCTATGCTAACTACAGAGTTTCGGTTTGAAGCGAGCGGTTTAAAATTAATAGGTCGGGGGGTGGTTGGGTTGCAGTAGGTCGATAATGTTGCATGTAGGTCGGTAGAGGCTCTACGCGGAAGTCGAGAATTTTCCCTGCCATGCGTATGTGTGTGTGAGCGTGTATGTGTGCTAGCTAGCGCGTGCAACCACTACCGAGGTCGCCCACATTCGATCTGTGCAAATTTTCGGCTCTTGGGATCACTGGCCTGGCTCAGGGTCGCGCAGCCGTATCTCTCGATTTTTGTCTGTTAATTATAAAAATAATGCGTTACATAAGCCAAGCTGACGCCATCCTTGTCGCACTTCCCTGTAATTCTATCGCGGTCTCACTGCGTTGCGCTGCACACATGCGCATGGAATAGGAAAATACATCCATGAAATTCGGCTATGCGTTTTTGTGTGTGAGTGTATGACGTTATTGTACAATGCGATTGCAGGTCCGCATTGAGCAATACTTATAATTTATTTATTTTATAGTAATTCATAGCCTTTTAAGCTTGATTGACACTATTCCCTATGCTTTTTTAATAAAAAGCTTTTAAATACATTAAATTAAAGCTTTATATTTTTTATATTTTACTTGAATAAAATAAAATATTGCATAAACCTGTTTTTTCTATAAGTAATTAATCAAATCTCTAAGTCCTCCATAAAAATATTTATCTTAATGTCTACTTAAAATAATACTGAATTAATTATCTCAGAACTTTACTTATTCTGTCAGTCGCCACACTTCCATAGCCTTATTTGTAAAATCTAAAAAAAAAAACTATTAGTAAAATTCAACCTTCAAAGTTCAAAACAACTGCAGAAATACATTATGTCGATCCAAAAACATTTTTTTAAGGTCACGACATTTCCGCGCGTTCGTAATTAGCATCGACAAACGTAGTCACACATTATCGATGATTTAATTCAACTTTAGTGTTGCTCTTTCGAGGGGCGCATCGACACATAGCATCCAACCACGAATAAAATAAAATACTTATAAAGTCCAGTTCGGCACTGGTCTTACACGTGCCGAGCGTTCGTCGGGATGCGATCTTCGCCGGGCATTGTATGCAAGCGCTCGGAATATTCTTGACGACCATTCAGCGTTGGGTTTCATTTTGTGGGTAGGTATAATCATAAATTGTAATCTATTTGTAAACAACGTTTCTTGGTAACTGACTTATTGTTAATATAATATTCTAGTTACTTAATTAGATGTAATGTTTTTAACAAACTTGTAAGTTTAAAATGTCGTAAGTATTTATCAATTATTGTAAAAATTCAGTTTAAAAAAAAACTAGATCACAACTGCAATAGTGTAGGTTGAATAAAATACAATTTTAGAACTAGTTCGTACCATTGAAGGAAAACATCGTGAAGCAAACTCTAGTCAGGGCTCAAATAGATATCCACGTATATATATTTTTTCTGTGGATGCCATTTTAAACGAACGGTTGGTTTAACTGCTGAACACATCTCCATCTCAAATAATGTTCCAGACACTAGTAGAACATTAGGCATGGGTTGCCTCCTGAAGTCCTAATGCTAAATAAACTATCAATTGAAGATGCATCTGCCTACGTGCCTACCCCTATGAGAAAAGATTTGTGATTTTATGAATGCATGTAGCTAAGATATACTATGTTGACCATAGTACGTTTCAATGAACAAAAACTTTGCTTGTGGTAATGAGAAACTTTTACTAGAAGGACTTTATTGTGTATAAATGTGACCTAATTGTAGAGTTGAATGGCGATAAGTAGGCCATGGATTATTAACGCATTGGGTTTTGTAGTTAAATAACTACAAAACCCAATGCGTTCCATTGATTTCGGATGTTTAGATAATAAAAATTTTTCAAAAAAAATTAGGCCTTTGTTTTTAAATCATCACGCAAACTGACGCACGTTTATTTGAAAGCCAGAAACACATAAAATAATTATACGAGTACTTACAAGAATATAGAAAAGTATAACGTATTGCTCTTCTTCTTCTTCTTCGTGCCCTTATCCTACTTAAGTGGGGTCGGCACAACATGTTTCTCTCTTCCATTTCCCTCTATCACCCGTCATATCAGAACTCACTCCTTTCACAAACATATCCGCATTCACACAGTCCATCCATCTTTTCTTAGGCCTACTACTAAAAGTATAACGTATCGTTATCATCCTAAAATGTTGCCATAATTTAATAAAAAAGTGGCTCTGCCAACAGAACAGGTACCTACATAAGTTTACCCCAAAACTCGAGCCTAAGCATTGTTCTCTGCGAGTGCCCAACTAGACTAATCCGTAGGCACATAATAGGGAACATTTTCCCATTTCACGGTTTAGCCCCCAAACAAAGGAACCAGGTCAACTGGCCGTCAAAAAATAATGCATCACTCGTGCTATTTCGGAAATAGAACCCGATAGTATGTAGACTATGTGGGACGGTGAGTCCACGTACTCAATCGTAGAGGCTGCTTTAGCACCAGAGATGTGCTATGCTACGTTGCTATAGATGCGTTTGATATCCACCAATCATCGGTCCACATGGCACTGGTGGAAACGGAATCTACTGATCTGTTTTATATGGATACTAGCTGCGCTCCCACGGTGTGACCCGCGGTCCCTCAGGATTTTTCATTTTTTCGGGATAAAAAGTAGCACATGTCCTTCCATGGGATACAACCTTTAACTATGCCAAATTTCAGCTTAATTTGTTCAGCGGTTTGGGCGTGAAAGCGTAACAAACAGACAGACAGACAGACAGACAGAGTTACTTTCACATTTATAATATTAGTATGGGTAGATGCTATAGTCGGAATCTGCTTGCGTTAAAATGACGGCTGTGTGAATCTATATTGTATGAGAATCGCGATTGTTTAATTGATCGCATAAACCGATTTATAGCACAAGACACCTAACTCGTTCCGTTACATCAGCTACACTAAAGTTTAGCATCAGTTTAAATCCTCACATAGTTTCGTAGCTTAGTTTTTACATCCTTGCATCAAGCTGCATAGCATATCTTTGGTGGGAAAGCAGCCTTAAGCCTTATTGTCGCTCCGCGGATTGGGGACAAATGATTATTGCAAGCCAGGTGGAGATATCAATTGTACCGTTTTATTAGAACCTTAAACTTTTATATTCTTTTGTACAGTCATCAACAAATTCTGATATAGGCCACCCCAAATAGCCTTTGTGAATTTTAGTTCCTGCAGAACAACATCGTAAATCCATGTGGTTTAATATTCAGAGACGCATAAGCCCTTGCGTCTTTTTCTTTAGATGCGACACAAGCAATCAAGCAAGACGTAAGATGTTAAACCTGAACTAAAGAACTAAACAGGTCTACTTTTCTAACTTTTGCAGGTCTACTGCAAGACCTGTAAAAGTTAGCGCGGCGAGACTGTGATACCTACTTTATTCTGTCGGTACGGTAAAACACGTATTACTTTTATTGAACCTGGATTTTTAGTAGTTAGTTTGCAACGGTAAGCTGGTGATAACTTGTTTCATTATTTTTTTTGTGAATCTGTACATCACATAAAAAATCAGGTTTTCTGACAGAACCAAGGGAAGCTTGTTGCTATCTAACAGTGTGTCGCCTAAAAGAATAACCACATAATAATTTTCACAGAGTCGCTGAGAATTCAGAATTTAAATTACTTCTTTAACCTTGAAACGGCCAAAATGTCATGGACGTTCATTTACAAGTGAAAATGTCAGTGATTACGTATTTTTGACGGTGATAAAGAGCATTTTTCAATTGAGGAAAGTACTGTTTTGATTATTCTATACTTAGTAATAAATCTGTAAGCATCACATGCGCCGCCATCAGAGTGTTGGAGTCGCTTCTGTGTGATTGATTCGGTTGATTGGATCAGCTATCTGTAGATTGTTTCCCAGGATCCTTAGATGAGACATACATAAAAAAATGTACCTAGTTGTCTGAATGTTCTTGCAAAGAATGGTGCGCTCTTCAGCAAATCTTCGGTTGAATAAGTGTGGAAAGTCCTTTGTTATTTTACAAATATATACAGTTGAGCTATCTGTAGATTGTTTCTAACGATCCTTAGATAGCTTGACTAATCCTGTTGTATTTTGTAAATATATGTAAATATGTAGTAGCTTAGTTTCTGTAAATAAAAAATTTATTCCTAAACCTTAAAAAAAAATATCGAGCAAAAACACTGTTTTAATTGCATTATGGGTTGCGGATGTCAACTTACTGTTATTTTATATTTTGATAAAAGTTCTTTTAACATATTTTTTCTGTAATTGAATCCGGATATTAATTCAAAAGCACTTCACAAAACATCCACCTGAACGTCGAAACAAGTTAAAAGTAAAACATCGAAGCATCGATCCTATTAGCCGCTGTCCTCCACCTCCTGAAAGGTGGAAAATTGATTGGACAAACATTCTCCAGTAAAATTTACAAAACCGTTACGCAATGCATTTTTTAGGGTCGGCGGGGGGTAGTCAGCTTTTTAGGAATTACAGCGGGTGGCGCGGTGGGATATGACGTTCGATTTCGCCCCCGAGGCAAGCGGGGGTAGGGCAGGAGTGGCTGCAGGGTAGGTTTGGGCTGTTGACGGGCGCGCGACGCATGCGCTCTGCGTCCGCCGCCGCCCGATTTCCGTGGCGTTGACAGTTTGCCGGGACTTCCTTCCTCGATACGCGCGTCTGCGGCGCTGCACCAGGAGTGGAACCGTAGCCTCAGTACCGAGACCTGGCCTCGCGCCTCGAGCTCGCCTTCGACGAGCCACCGATGGCTGCCTGAGCTTCGACACGTGAGTACCACGCCGGCCGGCTCCTTCTAAACCTGCATGCCCAAAATAAGCCTCTGCACTGTAGTTATTTTATTGTGTTATGTGTAATACCATTTTTGGAGCAAACATTAAAATCCATTTTATTTTTATTTTCTCACAATCGTTTTTATGGATGCGAAATTTCTGTTGTCGTGGTTCTCTAATTTAAAATGTAGGTTTAAAACGGTGTCTTGATAAAGTTAATGTTTTTAGACTGCAGTTTTGTTCAAAATGATAGTAAATTTAGAATTAATGGGTTAGTTCTACTTTACATAGTATTACAAATTGCGTTTAATGAGTAAATAACGCATTTCGGTTGATCGCTTAAATTTTGTACGCATTTTAATTTGACTGTATTTTAACTGATAATGGCTATCAAATTTTCTTCTTTTCGTAGCCTGCAGTTTCTTCTGTGTAGTATAAATATTGTAGAGTAATACATTCCTAGCTATTTTGCGTTACGCCAAACATTCCTACTAAATAAAAACCTGATCAGCTGAGCTGTGATAGGAAAAATTGGTAAAAAAAAATACGGCTTTCAGAACTTTTATAAAGAGACCTTTTTTCAGTCAAAATTCCGTACTAATTGGTTTTCTTATAAATTACGAATAACAGATTTATTGATTATTTATTATCTATGTATTATTTATTGTTTATGTTTCTTTGTTGTTTTAAATGCTAGTACATACTCGTAGTAGTGTTTGTTCATTGATAGAACAGAAAATTAGATAAATAGATAATTATTTATTGCAAACCACACGTAAAAAACATAAAAGAAAAAAAAATAAAAAAGAAAATTATGTTTATAATAAGTACTTTTGATTTTTTGTTAAAAACCTAAAAAAAAAATTGGTGTGCTGTTTACATTTTCGTGCCCTTATTACTAGGGTACCTACGTAGGCACCTACTATTACTACGCTAAGTAATTCAGTTTCTAGCCCTTTGGTACTTACTTAAAACTACCTACCTGTTGTTTTTAAGAAGAGAGTTAATAGGCAGACCTCATTCTTGCCTGTGTAAGTTTCGAGGTCAAGAGCCGACCCATTCATCATAAAAAAAAAAAAAAAACTATAAAGTAGGTATGCGTTTTGAATACTATCTAAAACAGTAGAAAAGCCTATTTAATTTTCAGTTACATGTATATTTACAGCTAAATGATTACAAAGAAACTACTTGCTACCTACCTACGCGTACAGTAGGTAGTTTCTTTGTAATCATTTTACAAGCTCAAAATTCTGCCCTAGCCAAGAGTTCTATTATCATCATATTTTAAAACCACGTGTTTTGAATATCAAATACAAAGATACGTTTTCATATTCAGCATTTGTTTGTAAAAATACAATTGAAAATATAATACAGTTCGCTAACCGGTCGCCATTACGATTCCGCTGAAACCTATTTATCAAGTCAGATGCAAGGAGATGACATTGAACGTTGTGTGCCCACATCTACGCATGCGTCAATATTTGACCAGATGTACTGGCCGAAACCGATCGCTACGGAAGGCAATTTATACGTAATTCCATTTTCATATTCGAATTCACTTCTGTATTTGAAAATTTCAAATACAGTTCTTTATTTGAAAACTGATAACATTTTGAAATGCACTCTGGCTGAAAATAAAATATATTATAATTATCAAAATAAATAGTTGCAATGACTAATGGAAATGAGTTAGAATTTATTTAAGTAAGTAATTTTAACCAGAAATATTTTACCTTTTTTGGTTTTTTTGAATAACAATACGAAAACAAACATTAGAGAAATACAATTTATAAAAAATATAGGAAATGTCTGGTTATGTATGGTAATTTTCCATTACCTAAGGGAAGTCGGTCAATTCAGTTATCGAAAATGCCTGCCCAGCCTATATCGATCTGTTTTCATCTAGGTTACCTAGAACATAATATAACCAGGTCGCTCCTAGCCCGGGAGCTTGCAATTCGAGCATGCGCACTAAAGCCGGTGAAACGTGTAGGTTGGGAAACAGATACAATTTTAAGCGAAAGTTTTCTTGTACGAAAATTGTTTTGGACTCACATTGACAATGGTAAAGGCACATGATATTTTGAAAAGGGACTCATCCTACATTTCTATAGTGATCTGGATCAGTTGAGCTATCTGTAGATCGTTTTTAACGATGTCTCAACTGATAGTGTATTTGGTTAATTAATGTTAAGTTCAGTTCAGTTCATTTATTCATAACAATTTTTTTACAAATCGTGTTTGAATTTTGTACATGCAAATCTTAAAACTAACATAATCTAAATAATAGTATGGGTAAATATTTAATATTAGTCTCAATAATTAAAAAAAAATATATTAATAAAAAAATAAAAAATAAAAATCACACGCTTGCACAGCCATCCAACAAAATCATTTTAAGCTTATTGACAAAGATATTCGGGCTCTCAATACATTTCAGCTCGACCGGTAGAGCATTAAATAGCCTGACCGCTTGATAGCGACAGCAATGCTTAGCAATGTTGAGTGTTGGAGTGTATGGCACTTCGAGATCCTTCCTCCTCGTCAACAGTCTTGTGGTCCTCTGATTTGCGGTTTCGTATTTGTACGGGTGTTTTATTACATCCGTAAGAGTAACAAGAATGTAAAGACATGGTAAGGTGAGAATACTTAATTTAATGAAATGCTCTTTGCATGATTCCCATTGTGGTATGCGAACTAGTGTACGAATTGCTCTTTTTTGAATGATGAAGGCCTTTTTCATGTTGTAGTCATAACTATTTCCCCAAAATTTTACGCTGTACCTTAGTTTTGCCTCAACCAGAGCATAGTAGACAACTTTCAATTGCTTAAGACTCACCTCATCCCTCAGACTTCTTATGGCGTAGCATGCAGAACTGATATAGTTCTCAATAGAGTTAAATTCTGTTTTCCAATTTAGGACCTGGTCAATATGTACACCCAGAAACTTAACATTGTTTACTACGCTAACGTTTTCTCCCTCACTGCTAGTATGCATGGTGTCTTTATTTTTAATGGTTGACTTAAACAACACTGCATTTGTCTTTTTAATATTTAATTTTAGATTGTTTACCTTAAACCAAGTATTAAACGCTACTAGAGCAGAATGTACCCTGTGTTCTAGATTGCACATGTCCATGGCAGGAATGATTGCATTTGTGTCGTCAGCGTAAACTGCCAGACTAATATCCAGTCCCAAATTACGTACATATGAAATGAAGTCGTTTAGGAATATAATGAAAAATACAGGCCCCAGTATCGACCCTTGAGGGACACCTGTTTTAATATTTACCATCCTTGATTTCTTAACTACTTCACTATTATTGATCATCGACTTAATTTCAAAAAATTGTTTTCGATTGCCTAGGTATGATGTTATTAATTGTAAAGCGTTTCCTCTAATACCATTGGTAGTTTAGCCACAGAAAACAGTGGCATAGCCCTGTCACTGTTTTCTGGTTTCCCACGGTTTTCCCATATTTATTTACAGAAACTATGGCTATACACAGGTAGCTTAGTTTCTGTAAGTAAATATGGGGTAAAACGCCATTTACACGATACCATTCTTACCTCTTGCTAATATTCTGTGGCTGGTGTAAATGGTACCTATGCCATTTGGGTTGGATATTTGACTTCATATTTCCGAATAAGTACGATAGAAGTTGATAGAACATGGATAACTGGGGCCCTTCATCGTATGATGGCGTTATCTGAGATTAGATCTACACTATCGAATTTAATTCCGCTTTCATTGCGCGTAGTTTCAGCCTATGCAGCCATCTAATCAGAGTTTTGCCTAATGCTGATAAGATAGACGTGCAAGAATTTTGAAACCAACAATATACAGCGTGTTTTGAAACATACTAAATCCTTGGGCGTGGTAACTCTTTAAAAAAAACAATGTAGGTACAGTGGGCGGCCATAATAATATCGCTAAGAGCAAAATCTTGTATTACTTTTTATTTAAGATTTAAAAACGTTGACCATACTTATGAGGGGATCGAATGCATATCTAAGCACATTTTTTGTGTCAACAATAAACCATATTATTTTTGAACAAATAAAACAAAATCAGTTTCTCTATTTTTTAAACGACTGTTTACTGAAATGGTATGATTACCCTAAATTGGCGATTTTGTTTGATGTAATGAATTTAGAGCGACGGCATAGGCGGCATAGGCACTATTTGCGTTTCATCAAATAGTGCCTATGCCGTCTTGTTGGCAGTGTCATGTTTTTCATCAAATAGTTCCTATGCAGTAATGTCCATGTCCAGGAATAATCCAATTGCGTAAAATTAACGGCTGTGTAGAATTACGAATGTGGTAAACTGCGGCTGTGTAGAATCCATATTGTATGGGAATTATGAACAGGAAGAATTGCGTTTGTGTAATCAATAATCAACAGCATAAACCATACTATTAAACCGAATACTCAATCCATACTAATATCCATACTAATATTATAACGCTGAAAATTAGAAGATTCCTTCTAGGAAAGCATGTTCCATCTTGACCTCACTACTGCTTAACATCAGGCAGAGGGAGGTCAAATGCTGACCTATTTAATTTAAAAAAAAAAAAAAAAAAAGTTTAGCGAGTTTATATGTTACACAGCCCAATACGCAACGATAGCGCGATCTAATTTTTCCTTCTCGCCATCTATAATGTAGTAAAATTCTTTGTCTGTCCGTCTTTTTGTAAGCTTTTCACGCCTAAACCACTGAACAGATTATGCTGAAATATGAAATGGATAAAGATTATGTCCCAGAGACGGACATAGGCTACTTTTTTTTCAAAAATAATCATGGAAGGTTTGAAAAATAAGGGTTGAAAGTTTGTATGGGGAGCTGGAAGTTCCATTAAAAGGCAACTAGATGGCGTTGCTATGGCTGAGGTCGAGATGGCGCTATTATTGCATTTTTTAAAGTTTCAGAATATTCTTGCAGTTTTCAGTTCTATTTAGAGGTTTTCAAGTATGTTATTTTGCTGACAAAGTCGCGGGTATCAGCTAGTCAGCTTATAAACGTATTGTAACCTACTCGATCTTATTTAGCTACTAGCTAGTTGATGATGGTAATCAATCAAAGGCCCAGTGAGAATTGGTCTAGATACCTACTTATAACAGTAAGTAATAGTTTTCTGAAGTAATAGTTTTAGTAACAATTTTCTGAAACTGATTGTTTTCTACACACTTTTATTATATAGCCCTTTCAATAAGAATCACTGTTTAGAAATGTGTTTTTATACGTGAATCTGGTACAAAGATAGTAACGCAAATCTGAACGGACCTATACAATTTGTATATTCTTAAAGGCGCATTACACGTTGCGAGTATCTACAGCCTATCCTTTTTGCCTAATACCAGCACAGACGTCTTCCTTTTTGTATTAATTTCTATTAATTTTTATTTTATTTTACTACTTAGGTCATTTTCTGTTTTTTATTTTCTTTGATTGTATGTAGGTACCTCATACCTACTTTTGTTTATCTAATACCTATTTTTTTTTCATGTTCGTCTTACTTGTTCCTTTATCTGTGTGTGTTGCCAAATAAAGATCTATCTATCTATCTACGGATCTCGGAACGTCTCGCTCATCAGGACAGGAAAATGATACTAGACAAAGAGTTGAGCGGTCGTAGAACATTCGTTGAGCGCTCAGCCGAGCACTCGGTGACGTGTCTTGATGTAAGTACCAAGATCACTGGCTCGCCCATCTACTCGCTACGTGTGATACCGCCATTAGCAACAGTAACATCACAAGTAATCGCTGAATTGCTAGAAGTTGTTACATAGTATTATGTTCTTCGAAATATTAACATAACGCAGTAATATGATATTATTTTAGGCCAGATTTTCCCCTTTGTTCAGCTCTTAATAAGCGATGTTTTGATTGATATGACATGCTGACAGGATTAACCTTGATACAACAATTAGGTTATAATGTTTTCTCTAAGTAACAATAAAGAAAGCTCGAGTTTATTGTGTAAGCTTATTGTATATACTTTTATGTAATATGTAATGAGTTGGAGTGCCAAGTTTGTATGTATTTTTGTTTAACAGGGTAATATCCCGAACGTCACATCATCATCATCATCATCATCATCAGCCTTTGTCATCCCACTGCTGGGTATAGGCCTCTCTTCGCTTTCGCCATTCGCCTCTATCCTGAGCCAGTCTTGCCCATGTACGACCTGCGGATTTCACGATGTCGTCGACCCATCTTGTAGGTGGACGACCGACACTCCTTTTTCCATCTCTAGGCCACCACTCAGTAAGCACTTTGCTCATTGAACGTCACATAGTTTAATTTAAATTAAAAACTCACAGTAAAGTTTACGCAATCGTATTTTACGTAAATTTGTAATGAAAAAGTTTTTGCATCAAGTTCATGGCCTTGTGAAGTTCAGGAACAATCTCGTATTTAGCATTGCAATGTGGCGCACTAGGAAATTAACCAAGGTTTTTGTCAAAACCATCTAGTTGAAACGCTAGGAGTGTTGAAATGATGCACTACGACTGATAATCGGTCGTTTTTTCATCACCTTCGGTCACTTTATAAAATAATAGAGTGAAAGAACAATGAGACTTAGAAGAATAAAAAGACTTAGTTAGGTAGTTTTAGATAGGTATTTATTATGGAATTTAAATAAAATTTTATTCTATTCTATTATCTTATCTTCTTTCTCTATCTCTATATATATATATCTCTCTATTATATCTTCAAATAAATGTATAATTTATTTATTTTTTTCAACATTAATATTTATTATTTATGTACTTATATAAATATTAACAAATAGTTTATTTACAGAAACTAAGCTACTACATCCATACTATATGCTATATAGTATTATACTATTAATATTATAAATGTGAAAGTAACTCTGTCTGTATGTCTGTCTGTCTGTTTGTTACTCTTTCACGCCCAAACCGCTGAACAGATTAAGCTGAAATTTGGATAGCTAAAGGTTGTATCCCAGGGAAGGACATAGGCTACCTTTTATCCCGAAAAAATTAAAAAATCCCGAGGGACCGCGGGTCACACCGCGGGAGCGCATCTAGTATTTACATATATTAACAAAATACAACAGGATTAGTCAAGCTATATATAATTTAAATAATTCCAAAAAAACTTTTTGAATTAACTTGTCTCAAATATTCTAAGTCGCGTCGATTATGTTTATTTTCACGAAATCATTCCTACCACTTGAACCCGACTGACGCATCTACGAGTATAAGATCAATAGGTAGGTACAAGTAGGGACAAGTACTATAGTTACTGCTTCTATCCACGATTTCAAGTACCTAACAAATGATGAATAAGGTTCTTTCAGATTGCATAAAAGATTTGCCTTTTGTTGCCTAGTGTACATTGCATACGTGCAACTAGCACTAGTTATTGTAACTACTACTAAAACAGGATCACGATTGTAAAATTTTTTTTTATTTTAATCAAGTCATACAAGAACAAGAGGGTAGTAAAAGTTAATTGGCTTTGCGGAAAGTCTTATCAATTTTCAATTGCAACGGGATTCGAACCCGCGACGATCAGACAATCCTCCTTAAGCCGGAGTGCCTTAACCGCTCGGCCACGGAACCCCTCATCTTATTTTCGCAATGAAATACCTAAGTGTAGTTTAACACTTTTACAAAATACTAATGGGCTTTATCCACAGGAAAGACAATAACAGTGTGAAGCTGAAAAAGCTGCGGGTTTCCTCACGATGTTTTTCGTAAAAAAGTGAATAAATTAAAAATTATGGAGTACTAGCTGCGCACCGCGGTGTGACCCGCGATCCCTCGGATTTTTTTCATTTTTTCGGGATAAAAGGTAGCCTATGTCCTTCCCTGGGATACAACCTTTAACTGTGTCAAATTTCAGCTTAATCTGTTCAGCGGTTTGGGCGTGAAAGTGTAACAGACAGACAGACAGACAGAGTTACTTTCACATTTATAATATTAGTATGGATGGATTTTAGAACTTCAATTGTAAGATATTTAGAAAACGTGTGCTATTCTCTAAAGGTGAATAGTTAACGTCCGGTTGGTCTAGAACTGCACACAAAAAGCAACGGATCCGATCTAGGCAATTTATTATCAATTGCTCTACAATAGTGTTATCTCGCTTCTAGCATCACTGCTGACAGATGTTTGACACTAATTTTGCACTTTGGTGCTATAACGTCCTCGAGCTATTTATAAATATACATAATACATAATGCTGGACATGTCTAGCATTATCTAGCCCCAAACTAAGCAAAGCTTGTATATACTATACTATGGGAACCAGATAACTGATATCCATCCATACTATACTATACTAATATTATAAATGTGAAAGTAACTCTGTCTGTCTGTCTGTTTGTTACGCTTTCACGCCCAAACCGCTGAACAGATTAAGCTGAAATTTGGCATAGTTAAAGGTTGTATTCCAGGGAAGGACATAGGCTACTTTTTATCCCGAAAAAAATAAAAACATCCCGAGGGACCGCGGGTAACACCGTGGGAGCGCAGCTAGTACTACTTATATACTTTTTGTTTGTAAATACATACATACTATACATAGAAACACCCAGACCCAAGATAAATATTTGCCGATCATACAAACATTTATCCCGCGGCAGGGATCGAACCCGCACCCTTCTGTGTCCCAACCCAAGCAGGCTTTCACCCACTGCGCTACAGAGGTCGTCGATTTGGAGCCAGTGCACATTGATTTTACATCGTTACTCTTTTCTAAGTATCTACCAATGTTTATGTATACAGCCTACAAACAAAGACCGCCGATTATAATTATTCAAAATTACCTGCAATGGAACTACATAATATTGGCTAAAATAAATAAATATGGGCAATTATATATAAGCTCTGAATTATAGTCTGATGTATTTTGATTGAGTACTCGACCGTTTAGCGTAGCAAGTTGCACTACGTGTGCAAGTTGTAGAATTTGATTGTTACCGTATGTTCAGACAGCTACTACTAGCATCTATTGAGCTTCGAGAGAAACATCCCATTGGTGTGAACGTCGCGCCCAAACGTCAAACCCTCAAGCCGTGTTGGCGCCTGCGACAAACTTCATAACATGAGATTCGCTTTTTCATCTTACCGTTGTACACGTACAAATTTGTAATACGTTTAATAAATTCGTTTATATTTCATCGATAATCAAACTTATCATTGAAGACGTTCCCTGACTACTCCTCACCGAATAGGAATAGTAGGCTCAAACACCGTACATATAGAGTTAACTTTTGACGGCATGGCCTAGAAGTCAGAATTTTCTGTCTAATTTAAGAGTCATAATATGAAAGTCGTACATTCCGGGTGAAGGAGGGTCGGACCGCTGGTATAACAAGGCCTTTATTTTCGAACGCCCTGTATCCTAGCTCTACATTATCAATGGCCTTGTGAGTTAGATAAGGAAACGCCATACAATATTGTTCTTTATTAGCTGCACTATTTGTAATCAACGTAATTTCGACTATTCAAAATAACTTGATATTCGAAACTGTAGAAGATATTATATTCGATTAAGTATATCAAAGTAAAAAAAATGTGTCGCGAGTGTACAAGGGAATTCACTCAAATGTGTAAGAGTTTAAGATCTTTTGAATATGTTCAAGTTATGGTTAGAGGCAACTATATGTTTTGGTACATGACCTTACCATGGATTATTACCGTCTACCCCACCAACTGCCCCCACGCAGTGGCAGACGGTAACACTTATGACTATCCACCCCCGCTAATCATTCCCGTCTGCCACCGCGGCTCTAGACGCTGTGGCAGACAGAAATTATTATGGGCTAACCCCCAAAATTAAACATATTACTAATCACCCCCAAAAAGTTAGCACTGCATTCTATACGTGGTAGCAAACTAATTGCAGTTTACAAGAGTAGGTACTAACTGGTTTCCTCAAGATATTTTCCTTCACCGTTAGATTTTTAAGAAGATTTTTAATTTACGTTAATATGTGTAACTCTAGATTCGATTCGAGCCGTGTTGGTCGAATGGGGCCTCGACTTTCAATCCGAAGATCGTAGGTTCGACTCCCGGCCGTGCATCAATGGATTTTTCGTTTCGTAAATTTATATGCGCTATAACACGAGCTCTTAACGGTGAAGGAAAAACATCGTGAGGAAACCCGCAACTTAGTCAGCTCCACACGTATTGACGTCGTCTTTCCTGTGGGCCAGGCTGATTAAGCTGAGAGGATGGTTTATGTGCTGGGCCAGCCTATTCCATCTCAAACAATGTCCCAGGCACTACAGCGTCCCGTTAAGTGTAGGCATGGATTGCCTCCTGACGCTGTATAAATCATCTAATATGAGATGTAAAGGCCTAAGTAGATTCGATTGCACGACCTTAAGGTAGGTATTGCGCTAGCATTATTGTTACGGAAGTGAATTCGAGGCCAGAGTCGGAGTTTAGCTACTGTTTGTACTGTGCAGTAACCTTAGCACTAGTTTGGAGACAAATTCGAAGAATATCGTTGCCATGAATTTATTTTATAAACTGTCAGTTACTTAAATGCGTATTACATGAAAAAATATTTATTTACCACAACAAACAAAGAAAGCTTAGAGATAATAAAAGACAAAAAAAAAAAAAAAAAATGTATAGATATTTAATAAATAAATAAAAATCTTTTCCCTCGTCTGAGGGAATATAAATCTTTTTAGATGTAACCTAAAATTAATTGTATTTTTTTTACATTACTATAATAATAATAATAATGTATTATAGTTAGGAAGCCAATTATAGGTAAGCTTCCTTATAGGTAGCGATGGGCTTGCGAGCAGAAACTTCTGCAAAATTTGGACTGGTTATGTGTCAGATAATGTATTTGGATGTACTTCCTACCCTTTTAGATTATCTTCAAAGGATCTTCAATACATAGGTACCTAATGATTTGATATAATTTCTAACGTGCCTTGAGGATTCCGAATTTGGAACAGAGTCACGAGACTGTTTGTTTTTGACAGTCTCGCTAGCAATTCGTCAAAGCTAATAACTAATGCTAACCTTCCGACTCTTTTTGATTATCGTATGGACGTTAAAGTGATAATTTAATTTAATGTTTGACAGTAAAGTTGCTTAAAGCTTTGTAACGCTACTTTAGGAGTTGAGCTAAAGTATGTACTGTCCAGTTGGTATTACCTAAAGTACTTAAGTACCTACCTGCAGATTTTTGTTTTTATGTTAAATTTATTTTTTTAATTTATTAACCTTCTTTTATAATTTTCTAAAATGCGTAGACTTAAAATATTATATTAGATAACAAGAATTTATTGTATAAAAAATATAAAAAAAATATACGCGTTGACTTGATAACCATTTTGTTTTGTCGGTTAAAAATCGTAAAGCATTAGGTAAAATGTCTAAAGACGGTATACATTTTGCTATTTTCATTAGCTTATTATACGGACCCTAATAAAAAAGATATCATTTTAACTAAAGTTCACTATTGTTGAACTATCAAGTAAAACCATAAAACTATTTATAAAGTTTTCAGAAAAGTGCGCGATGTCAATAACCGTAAAACTAATGCTGTATTTATTCAAACGCCGTATCTACGAGTGCGAAACACATATGTACCTAACTAGCGCATATACTAGGCACACGCACACAGGCACTACTCACTAGGTACATAGGCTCGGCGTGTGGTGGCTAGATTAGGTGGTAGTTAGTACGCGAATAGTGCGACCTGAGCGTGCAGATTCGACTGCAGCCGCATCACGAGGCGAGGGCCCGCGAGGGGCGCAGCTCTAGCCGTCTTTTTCATTTGCGTGCGTCTTTTTTTGGCAGCGCGCGTTAACCTTGGATTTTTTCATAGCGAAGCGCTGCACGTACAAGTTTCGGATAGTTGTAGAGCGTCCCCCACTCGACGCGTCCGAATTTTCTGCATTCGGGCTGCGTGAAGAGTTTTCGGCGGTCGCATTCGCGAGCGCTCCACACGGCCGCGCGCACCACGCACCGCGCACCGCGGCGCACCAACATGCGGAAGTGAACCTAGCGATCACAACTCGATGCTAAACCAAGTGTTACCCAACTGACAGTGATACCAGTGACAAACGCAACGCACACTCAGTGATACACGAACTATGCTAGTGCAACGCTCGTAGAGCTTTAATGGTTTTCTAATATACAAGGACTGTGGACTATACGATTATGGATACGAGGAAAGTATTGTTCTACATTATATTTAGTTAAGGCTTCCATTATAACCGAATCAGCAGAGACGCCGCACCAGGAAGTCCCAATAGGTTCATAGAAAAATGCGACGCGTGTAACCTATTTGGAAGGTATCCTAGACTTTACAAGAGGTAGGTATCAAGCAATCAAGTCATTGATAAATAGGTGTTGACACCCCGTAGCATACGATACATTTTGAATACGCGAGGGTGTAGAGCAGTTTGCACCTTAAAATGTTCCGACAAGAGCGCTTTTTTGCGCAGTTGCTATTCGGAAGTTTTGCATACACGTGCTGTGGATTCGGGGCTATTGAACTTGATAATGTGACAGCCGTATCTCCAACTTTTTGTTCTACTATGTTGCATCATTAATTCTTTCTGCGAGACCCGTCGACCGGTTCCCTAGCATTTCACAGTGACGGGTTATCTCGGATGATTCACATGGCTCCGCCGCCATACACGGCCTACGCCTCAGAGACCGGTGAAATTACCCGAACAGTGTAGTAAACTACTTATTATTTTTAATGAATCTGTCGAAAAATCCAGTTTAGCGTACTAGCTGGGGATCTAATTTATGTGCGTGAAACGCGAAGCGGAATCGCTTCGAGGCGAAAACTGGTCTCGTAACGCATTAACATTTGCATAGAAACTGTCATAGCGGCCCCCGGCGATTAGCACCTAGACTCCTCGCCAGCTCACCTTCTATTGCGTGTGCGTTTCTGCACACGATTCGTCTGCAGAGGCGCTTCCGCGACACTCGACCTTATGCCATCGCAGACACGGTCCAATTTGACACTGTAAGGTCATTATGCGTAGAGGCTTTTGATTTGAATTTCGGTTAGGGCAGTTGCAGCGACATTTTGAAATTTGCCCATGGCTTTCATAATCGGCTTTGTGTGAGAGGTTTGCTGAGTCAATGTTGAACATGCCCGAGTGTAGATCTCGTGTTCGCTTCTAAACATCTTGAGCCTTTGTGATGCCGACACTTGACATCATTGAACGCATATTATTCAATTCGTTCGGCCGTTTCACACTTCTAATATTGATTGTTGACAGAACTAGAACCAAACAACGAACAAGTGCCTAATATATTTAACTAATTAAAGCTTGAGAAGATACCAATGCAATTGTATTATTTCAAAATGAGTTCATCTCATTCCGTAGAAGGAAATTTTGAGTTGTTATTGTTTCAACCATACAACTTAACACGTTTGCATACATACATTGTCATATTCAATTGATTTGTTTGAATAAATTAATGTATATTATAATATAAATCTTACATTTAAACAATATAAATAATGCTGGACTTTTCACACAGCATCATCTAGCCCAAAGTAAGTTTGTCTTATGGGTACTAGATGACTGATATACTACTTATATACTTTTTGTTTGTAAATACATACCTACATATTATACATAGAAACACCCAGAACCGAGACAAATATCTGTAGACCATACAAAAATTTGTCCCGCGGCGGGGATCGAACCCGCAACCTTCTGCTTCGCAGGTGGACCTTCGCCCACTGCGCTACAGAGATCATCCTTATTATTATTGCCTATTCCTAAAAACTGTTTATTTATCGGACTTATCTTTGAAAAGTACCTTTTTTTTTATGATGAATGGGTCGGCTCTTGACCTCAGACTTACACAGGCAACCTACCTAGGTACTCAATTGGATGCTTAGGTACTACTTAGCAAGTTAATTATTTTTTTAGTATAAGTACTTAAAAATTACATATACATTAAATATTTACATAAATAAACGAATGTTGAATTTGACCAAATCGACATAACAATGAGGAATCCAACTGGATTCGAGTCGAGCATAGTAGCATCGAAGGTCGCAGCTACTATTGGACCTACGTTTCCGTCGACGTCATGCAATAGATAGCCAATCACAACACGGCTGGTTGACAGAACGCACTTTTAAATTCCGAACTCAATTATTCGGTCATAGATTATTAAACAGATATACCTTGCTAAAGCGAGGTTAGGTCATGTAGGTATGTAGATCTTCATGAATATGTTTTTTTCTATTCGATCGTTAGGAACTACTATTTGTATAGGAGCTGATGCCAGTGCATCAGCTTAATATATGTTCCTTCTCATGGTGTTTTTGTGATGATATAGTGTACATAAATTTATGATGTCAGAAAAATTATGATTCTGATGGAAGTTCTATGAAACAAACAAAATCAGATAGGACTACTTATTAAAATACATCTCTGCCAATCCTAAATTATAAACTTAAATTAGATACTCAAATTATACAATAAAAACTTTGAAAATTATTCTTTAAGCGTAGCAGATATCTTTGCACTTAAGATAACCTCAGCTAGGCCTACCTAATGTGATTAGTTGAAAAAAAAAAACAAAAGTTATCACTGCTGCAAGGCAACCGACGCAATAGGATTTTTTGATAAACGTATATAATTTCAACTGAGATTGTTATTTCAACATGAAACTCAGTAGTGCTTCTATAGATGACAGTCGATTCTGACTAAGCCTGTTCGCACATTTGGCCGCGCAGTCATTTTTCTGTACTTTTGTACTTCTGTACTTTTTTAGCGTTTTTTAACGCTGATGACGTCTGAAAATGCGGGTGGCTGACGTTTCAGCATTTCTTCTATTGAATTGACAGTTCGGCGTGGATAAGTCTGCGACCACTATTACTTACCTACAAGTAGTCGATTTTTTTGTTTCGAGTCTCTAATCTAACACATTGCATTTATTTCTAGAATCTCTACTAGTTTTAGTGCTGTTTATTATAAAAACGTAAAACCCTGGTTGAACCCCATGTTGACACATGTCAAAACAAAACTGTTACCACAAAAAATCGTTCTATGTACGAGTATTTAAAGATCGTTTTTCTAGGGACAGTTTTTTTAGTTAGACTTGGTCTAAACTCGGCTCATTTTTTTGTAATAATGTTTTGAAATTAACATATTATCACATCACACACTATTTTGATAAGTACTAGAATCATAAAACCAAAATCAATTTAGTCGTCAGGTTGGTTAACATAACAAAATTTTTATTTGTTTTCAGTTGAACATTTAACAAACAACTTGAATGACTTTGTTTTCGTGGGTTTGTTGATAACTAGTGCCTAGACCAAAAATAGAGTTAATTTTCTTTTATTTTATTTTTTTGACGACTCTGTGGCGTAGTGGGCGATGGTTCGCTGCGGCGCAGAAGGTTGCTGGTTCGATCCCCGCCGCGGGACAAATGTTTGTATGACCTACAGATATTTGTCTCGGGTCTGGGTGTTTCTATGTATATTATAATATGTATGTGTAACGGTGAAGGAAAACATCGTGAGGAAACCCGCAGCTTAGTCAGCTCCACACGTATTGACGTTGTCTTTCCTGTGGGCCAGGTTGATTAAGCTGAGAGGATGGTTTAGGTGCTGGGCAAGCCTATTCCATCTCAAACAATGTCCCAGGCACTACAGCGTCCCGTTAAGTGTAGGCATAGGTTGCCTCCTGACGCTGTATAAATCATCTAATATAGATGTAAAGGCCTAAGTTTTTTTTTATGTATTTACAAAAAGTATATAAGTAGTATATCAGTCATGTAGTATCCATAACACAAGCTCTGCTTACTTTGGGGCTAGATGATGTTGTGTGAAAAGTCCAGCATTATTAATATTATTATTAGGAGGTGACCAGAACTCTAGATCTTTGCAGTGCGTTGATAGACGTAAAAAGTTGTATATATTATTATTAGTAAACTCTAGGCTACTTCAATAGTTACGTTTGAATATCTAGTGCTCAGTTTAGTCTTTACGCCACAGATAATGGAATAGTACATACGTAGCTGCTACGAAGCTACGCCGTAGCGAAGGATTGCTTTTAACACTGAAAATAAGTCATTTTTAGCTTTCGTTTCATAGAAAAATACATTTTAATGTTAATATTTAAGTATAAAATATATTTTTTTTTAAATCAAATTGAAAATATATCGCGTATATAACATTAATTTCATTTATCAACTTCACCATATAGGTAACTATTAGTACGTCAAATATCAATTTTCCTTTGAAGCGGCCTTGGGCGCACATCGATAATGGCTCACGAGCGGGAACCAAGGCCTAAGAGGCCTTGTAAACGCTTACGTCATAATGCGCGTGCAATACCACGTATGTGGGCGTGGAATGTGTTTTAAAAACGTGTTTATTAAATCACGAATAAGGAGTTTTATTTAGCGTGGGCTTATTTACATTTTTTTACTCATTAAAACCGTCAAGATCAAATCTTATGCTAAATAAATTATCGAAATAAAATTGGAATACAAAAACGGTAGGACTGCAATGTTGATTTATTTAATTTTGAAATTTAACCCTTAATACAATACAGTAAAATTGAAATTTGAATGCCGGAAAAGAATAGTCTTTACCCTAAAATGAGTAACAGATCGACAAAGCGTAATTTAACCTGTGTGGGACAACGGAACTGGTTCAAACTGGTATCTTTTGATTCGGGACTTATTTGGGTCAAGGATTATTCTTACAAAGAGGTTCTGGTCACCCAACGCGGAACCATTACTGGACGGAGGGAAGATGGTCAAGGGACTTGGCAAGTGTGATTTCAAAAGGACCCTTCTTTTGTGCCGCAGTATCTGAATGTACAGTCAGCAACGAAAGTTATTCCTAGTAATCCGTTAGCATTGATGTTTCACAACTCTGAATATATCCGAGATAGCATCATGACCAAAATTTCACAAATATTTGAAGATTGGCTTTCGTCGTAGTCATTTCTCAAGTACAGATATTTTAAGCATGAAAAAATAATGTTTTGAAAATATAAAAACTTAGGCCTTTACATCTATATAGATATTAGATGATTTAAACAGCGTCAGGAGGCAACCCATGCCTACACTTAACGGGACGCTGCAGTGCCTGGGACATTGTTTGAGGTGGAATAGGCTTGCACAACACCTAAACCATCCTCTCAGCTTAATCAGCCTGGCCCAAAGGAAAGACAACGTCAATACGTGTGGAGCTGACTAAGCTGCGGGTTCAGAGCTTGTGTTAAAGCGCATATAAATTTAACGAAACAAAAATCCATTTACGCCTGGGATTCCAACCCACGACCTTCGGATTGATCAACCCACCTTTGGATTGATAGTCGTTGTCACAACTCCATTCGACCAACACGGCTCTCATAAAAATATAAACTGTTTATCAAATTCAGTTGCTGACTGTCCTTTGTAATTATGCTTAGATGTTTGAAGTAACAATTCTACGAGGTTATGCATTTATTTTCGTTATTTTAGTTACTTAATTAAAAACTTGTTTATTATAGGTTAGCCATAAAGCCTTTTGTGGCAGGTCTGTTGACAAACATAATGACTACTGGTTTCAGTATGTGCATATTTGGACTTATAATAGGTAATTGAGTAAACTTTAATGAACCAAAACACACTTATATTTCGATGCACAAAAGCTTTGACTCAGTGAATCTTATTAATATCATATAACACAAATAACACAAGCTCTGCTTACTTTGGGGCTAGATGATGCTGTGTGAAAAGTCCAGCATTATTTATTTTTATTAATTTATTCATATTAAATAATGCAATGAAATAGAGTAATATTTTATAAATAAAATAAACACTACATTTTTGGAATTGGGGATTAATTTTTTTTAGAAACGTTTTACATAAATACTACTTATTTCAATACTCATATTAAAAATACTGGATAAATAATAATAAATAATGCTGGACATTTCACACAGCATCATCAAGCCCCATACTAAGCAAAGCTTGTACTATGGGAACCAGATAACTGATATACTTTTTGTTTGTAAATACATACATATTATACATAAATACGCCCAGACCCGAGACAAATATCTGTAGGTAAATATCTGTCATACAAACATTTGTCGGCGGGGATCGAACCCGCAACCTTTTGCGTCGCAGGCGGACCTTCGCCCACTGCGCCACAGAGGTCGTCAGATGTAGAGATAGTTTTTTTGTAGTGTATGTTAATATTTAAAATATGTGTCTTTTTAATTGTAAATGATTAAAATCATTAAAAAATATATGAATCCATATTATGTACTAAAGTACATGACTATAATATTGGATTCATATACTTATCACAATATTCAATAAAACAGCAGGTATCATTTGTCTTCATCTAGGTATATCGATTAATTTGTTTTGCACGACGTACTTAGAGCCTACATTTTATTCCAATGCGCACGACTATTTCGGGTATGTTGGCCAATTCTAGTGCAAATCGTTATCAGAGATTACACTTGATTTCAACAAGAATTAGGCTTTAAGATAAGACTCATTGAAAATGAATGTCGCTTTTCAGAATCTTTTTGAAAACATGTTTTTCTTTGCATTCAAAGAAAGATATAAATATAATAACTGGTTAGGGCCAGTTTCATAACTTGCTGATAGAGCTAATAATTATTCAACATCTTATCCGATGGATAGCGTTCAAATATTTTCCAAGTTTCCGATAAGGCTAGCAGTTAAGCTTTATGATTCTAATTTTGAATTTATCTGACAGATGTTTTGACGGCTAGATATGTATCAACCACTTTATTGGTGAGATTGGACCTTAGTTTTAAGAGTGATAAATGTTTTCCTTACTTTTATGACTATCAAATGCGGTTGATATATTATAATTATCTCAAGTACTTACATAACGCAACCATAGAAAGTTGTCATCCATGAAATAATGATCAAGTATCAACGCAATGATTTTATGGCTCTGGGGATTTTAATGGTGTTATTAATTGAAAACATTACTACTTCCTCCGCTACCTTTAAGCAATGTCGTAATATATCGTACTTATGGTCTATTACCAAAATAATCAATGTATCATGCAGAAATTACTTCACAAAACATGTTATTATTTTTTTTAATTTTATATTTCTTCAATGCACCACTACCAGACTGACAGTCAAGCTTCTCTGAGTATATATTATTAATTTTTCACACTTTTTTTCCATTATCATTTTATTGTTCTCTAAATGATTACATTTAGGTTCTAGTTTAGTAGTGTAGGCCGAAGAAAAGTAGGACATTTTCTACAAGCCTTTGAAATGTAAGTACGTACAATATGCATAATCGTTCTTTAGCTCTCTGAAGTAGCTGCGCAGAACCCATTTTTTATGACGCCTAAAATCGTGCTATCTCGCTATTGCTCCTAACTTCAGAGAGCTAAAGATCCGTTGTGCTTAGTATAGATATTTGTCTCGGGTCTGGGTGTTTCTATGTATGTATTTACAAACAAAAAGTATATAAGTAGTTTATCAGTCATCTATAGTACACACAAGCTCTGCTTCCTCTGGGGGCTAGATGATGCTGTGTGAAAAGTCCAGCATTATTTATTTATTGAAATAATTTTCAAAATGTAACAATGCACTGTAATTATCTAGATGAAAATATGTTCAATCAATATGACTATTGAGTTCAGAAATAGAGATACGCGCATCGTGCTTAAGCATACACGTCAGTGCGTGCATTGCGTCCCTTTCACTTATTGCATCTGAGAGACTACATAGGGTGCTCCATTCTATACAATTAGTAGAGATTTAGTCACTGCTAAGTCCCTTTTTTGTGCTACGATCTTATTTAGTTGGTAATTGTAATGTGATAATGACAAAACTTAAAAAATAATGAGGAAAAACCTTAGGACACCATCAAAAGGACTGGTTTATTTTATTGTTTCGTTTGTCCTCACAAAAAAGGGCATCTACGAATAAAACTATTATGAAGTAGTAGAAAAGATATTCCTCATTTTTTTTCATAAGGTTTTTTGATTTTATACGAGTACTTGTTTTTGATACAAGTTGTTTGAGAGCACCCTGTTTTGTAATCGTATGCTGTAGCTTGGCTCCGACAGCGCTTTGTTTCTGCCTCTCTCTTGCATAACGGATCATAGTAACCATTCATTAAATAATTAGCTTTTGACACGCGTGTTTTGTTTTTAAATATTGTTTTTTGTCACGACCGAGTTCATCGATCTAGATTCTAGGTCATATTTTAATTTTGATCTCAGCAATCAAAATGCGATGAATATGCTTGACTTATGAGCTAGTAAGTTTGTATGTGGCCAACTCTGGTGACGGAAATGTAGGCTGCCTTGAGGATTCCGTCATGGCTTCAATTTAATAGCCGGGAAAGACAGTTTACTCTACGAAGCACAAAAGCACTCATTTGTCATTTTTTTTTAATTAAATAGGTCAGCATTTGACCTCCCTCTGCCTGATGTTAAGCAATAGTGAGGTCTAAGATGGAGCATGCTTTCCTAGTAAGAGTATTGTACTTTTTGTGAAATACAGTACCTGGCAATGAGTTCTTGAATTTGGCAGTGCGTATGAAAAATGTAGACTCAAAACGCTTTGTACGAGCCCTGGGAATCATCCACTTTATGACCGCTCAGATTGTTGCCTGAATTGATTGCATAGATTTTAAATACTAGGAAACTCTGGCCACTAACTACACCTTCACGGAAAATCTTTGATCTATCAACGACTAAGCTAGCTACACAGTACACACCCAGCGCTAAAACGTAACGATGTAACGGCGAAGGCTCCTGCGAAACGTGCGCTGCAGCTTGCAACTTTCTATTTTGACTCCCCACTGCCCTTTGCTTGGTCTTCGAGCGTAGTGTCCACTAAAGTGGAACATGGCATTATTACAAAACGAAGTCTAACTATACTTAGATTTTGACTAAGTCCAGTTTAAATTTGAGTCTAAACCAAAACGTTTTTACATAATATATAGCGTTCGAATGTGACAGATGACATTAAAATTGACGCGGGTAATGTTGTTTACCACCTAAAAAGTATTCTTTTAATTTATTGTTTTGGATCCTATTGCCTACACAAATTTACGTCCGTTCCACCTAGTTACATTGTAGTTACATTGATGTAACTAGCTGGACATTTTTATTCTAAGTAGTTACATTAATTTAAGCTTACAAACTAATAAAACTCTTAAAATGACCAAGTACCTATTAGGTACAAATAGTGTATTTCGTATCACATAAAATAAAGTGCCTAGGTGAAACTGTGAGTTTCATAAAGATTAAATTGGGATTTGAATATTGTGTGTGTGAGTATTAAGTCTCAGTGGACCACGGCATTTAGCAATGCAAAAGAAAGTTTTTTTTTGTTTGCAATGCTAAGTACATTCTATTTGCACGCACATAAACTCGAACCTTTGCATAATGTTATGCAGTTCTCGTATTTGAAATTTGGGGAAAGTGGGTTTTTATCACACCTCACTTCTTCAATGGCTAATTGTTTATCTATTTAAGTATTTAAGACGACCTCTGTGGCACAGTGGGTGAAAGCCCGCTTGGGACGCAGAAGGTTGCGGGTTCGATTCCCGCCGCGGGATAAATGTTTGTATGATCTGCAAATATTTATCTCGGGTCTGGGTGTTTCTATGTATAATATGTATGTATTTACAAACAAAAAGTATATAAGTAGTGTATCAGTTATCTGGTTCCCATAGTACAAGCTTTGCTTAGTTTGGGGCTAGATGATGCTGTGTGAAAAATGTCCAGCATTATTATTTTTATTATTATTTACGTGATAATACAATGTCGAAAAGCACGCAGGACGCTGTCGTAGACATTATTAAAAGGAACGTAATAGACCTGACCGGCATCAAATAAAACGTTGTCAAGATAAATACAGCTGACTCAGCCTCAGCAGAAAAATGCTGAAAAATCTCTCAACAAAAACACACTTCAATACAAAATAATTGTACCATCCATTTACGCACTGTGCACCGAAGATTCGGAGTGCATCTGATAACGTGAGAAACGAACCGGTTGGATTTCGACATGACTTAGGCCACGGACACAGTGACGAAGTAATGATGGGAACTGATGACGTAAAATATATCGTCAATTTCGTTACCGACAGAATCTTTAAGTAGGAATGATGGAGTAGGTACGGTCTTCGTGGTTGCATTTTGTACACTTGAAATATTGTATTAGTTGGCATATGTTAGAAACCATCTTAATTTTAAATCTCCTTACGGTTCTCACAGACAACATAAGATTTAGTTTTATTAAATTTAGTTCGCGAAGAAACTAATTACCGTTAATAAATGGGTATTTTGCGGTTGCATATTGTAAGTTGTTTTGACAAAATTTTGGTAATACCCGCTTCCGCTAGAGCACATATGGAAGAGAGTTGCTTTGTCTACCACTTGCGCAAGCTATGGGAGTTAGAGTAAACTTTGTTGTTATGTTCTGCATCTTAAAAACCACACGTAGAAACAAAACTTGCAGTAAAAATAACTTATTATTAAAGATGAAGGAGAGCGAAAAAACCAAAATATTTCTTTTTTACTATCATCATCTTCCTGTCTTTGTCCTGTATTCTAATGGCCTTACTATCATACGCTTAGTAAAGTTACTCCACGGAATAAAATAGGAATAACCATACATTTTGACAGTTTACACTCAGGAATAACTTTATACAGAGTCTATTAGTAAGGCCGTAAGAATAAACATTTAAAAAATAACTAGAAAATTTTGATCTGAAATCGCTGGACGTATATTTTAATTTACGTGTTCAATATTCAGATATTCAGCAGATTTTTTCAAAAACCACTTCTAAAACTTGTTTTTTCTAAACTTTTGCAAAAAGAACGTGTTGTTCAACACACCTAACCGCATTCGTTAGAGACGCACCTTTCTACGTAACCGCAGTGTGCGTGCGACATAATCTTCATGTCGTCTCTTTCTGTCATGTGTAGCAGGATCACGTGTGAGTGAGACACAAAAAAGAGAGATTCAAAGCAAAGCTAGAATGCATTTTAGTATTGACCTAGATATGAATGATGACAGTAACAAAGAGGCACGAAAATGGCGGAATAAAATAATTTCCTATTTATAATAATGTATAATGGTAATATGCATTGTTAGTACCTATAGAGATAAAATTTATTTACAGAAACTAAGCTACTACATATTTACATATATTTACAAGATACAACAGGATTAGTCAAGCTATCTAAGGATCGTTAGAAACGATCTATTAGCTCAACTGATCCAGGTCACTACCTATAGTACTTAATTTTGTTACGATTTATGTAATTATTCAAATATTAATTTGCGTTATTTAATTCGCGTCATATTCGCCATTAGAAACGCAAGTAGTTAAAGTACCTAAAGCTAAAAAAATGCAAATTGTAGGAACAAGTCTTCAAGTCCTTGAAAGAGGCGCTTAGAAAACATATTGCTCTTCAAAACAATAGCTCAAACATAAAAATACATGTTATATAATACCCTATTGGATCACCAATATATTCAATATTTTCATATAGGTACTTTATCGAGTATCAACTCGATAAAGTACCTATATGAAATAGGTAGAGTTGCTACAGAAATCGATTCACGTAAAGTTCTGAACAAAAGGCTCTGAATCCTATCAAATGGTTTCAGCTGTTGATACGCCGTCCCGGGGAGTGAAAGGGAAGGGAGAAAGATCAATATGGAGTGCACTGAAGTGTACTTATACGAGTACCCCTATTCAGGCCATTTCAAACTCCAGCGAAAGTAAAGGTATTTTGCTGGGTAAAAGTACCTATAATATTGTCATTTCGTTTATTTTTCTAAGTTAGAAAAATCGATTATTAAGCTAATGCTTAATAATCGATTTTTCTATATTAAGCTAATGCTTAATAATCGATTTTTCTAACTTAGATATTAATTATTATTATTGTTATTCTTATTGTTGATATTAATCAACAATATTTTGTTGTTTATCTAAATTTCTTAGCATAAGTTATCATTTTTGTCTCAGTATTTATAAAGCACCGAGCAAAATGTAAAGACAAAAGTTATAATATGTCACTGTTTTTAAACTAAAATACATTCATAGAATTCACTCTGAGTGAAGGTACTACGAAAACGTGAAGGGGAAAGCGTAGTAGGGAGGAGAGGGGGGCAGTGCAGTGAAGTGTAGGGCGGTCGATGCAAGCCTTTGTTTGAGCACCGTTAGATAGAATGCGTACCGCGTAGCAGTGTAAAATATACAGAGAGAGAAATACGTTTTTTTTTATCATGTATATCATGATAAAAAAAAAAATTACATAATAACCGAATCTAATAATAACTGACTGACAGTGACCTGGATCAGTTGAGCTATCTATAGATCGTTTCTAACGATCCTTAGAAAGCTTGACAAATCCTGTTGTATTTTGTAAATATATGAAAATATGTAGTAATAAATAAATAACAATCTATCTACAACATCATCAGTCATCACACTTGATATCAACTTGGAATTACAAAACAACTTTATTTGCTTTTATTTTTTAAATGTATTGCATAAGTAGTAAGTTACGTCTTAGAAGTCTTTGAAACTTCGCGACATTGAAATGTTACAAAAGAAACCTTAACATTGACCTAACTATAAGAACTGAAAGTTGAGCAATTGTATTTTTGCATTTATATGGTCCTTTAAAATTTATGTAATAACCTTTTGAAGCAAATTAACTTTTGTTTTCAAAGTTGTTTCTACTTTACTGTGTTGTAACTTATTCAATTAGAAGAAACAAAGCAAAAATCAAAAAGCATGTAAGTACTGAGTTTACTCTTCTGTATATTTTCTCTATGGCACTTGCAGAGTGACCGCTTTGCGCAACTCAGTGCACTTCCCCTCCCACCGTTTCTACGCCTGCGCGTGCATAGCGGAACCAGGTCGCAGCATACCGTCCAGCCTACTCTGACCTCCCCCAAAACAGAGATTCAATCTACTAATAGAGTCATCACAGCTCAACTTACACTCGCCACCATCAGGTCCCGCCGAATTTTAACCAGTATAGCTCCACCTTCATAGAACACTCACCTTAAACCAATCAAGGCTCAACGTACACTGGATACTATGAGCTGGGTATAACGACCAGTTTTGGCTGATCTGTATTTAGATTTGATTTTAGAGTTATTATGGGTCTGATTAGAGTGGTGGTATACCTATGCACGCATGCAAATATACAGTTGGTAAATCGATACAATCTCTATATTTTGAGTTTGTGTTGCTGTGAGTATACGAACTATGTGGAATATGTGGATTTAGTGAATAAAAAGTCTAAAAAGAATATTGTTCTACCTGCTTACTACTAAACCTACGTAGGTACTATCACTAACGGGCTCCATGAGACCTCATGTTAGTTAAACTAAACCTTTGTGAGAAATTTTCCTGTACTGATAGGGAAATAACGAAAATTAATTAGGAAGAATCTATTAATAAACGTATTTGTTATTTCCGTAAATTAGATATTAATTTCTTAATAAAACTTTATTTACAGAAACTAAGCTACTACATATTTACATATATTTACAAAATACAACAGGATTAGTCAAGCTATCTAAGGATCGTTAGAATCTATCTATAGATAGCTCAACTGATCCAGGTCACTGTCAGTCGGAAGCGTGCCCAAAACAATGGCGGCATTACCACGCTGGATGGCAATGCTGATCCTTTGAGCCAAAAATGTGCCAGCTCTCGGATCACGCGTCGCTTTAGTTTCTTTACATAGTTTCATCTAAATCCTACAAATAATAATAATAATCTGTAATAAGTTTGTGAAGATGGTTGGATGTTTGAAAAGTTATAATCATGAAAAAGTATTTGAATGAAATGAAAATGAAAAATGAAAAAATATTTACAAACGAAGAAAGCTTGAAAAAAGCAGAATTTTTGGTATCATACGGTAAAAGTCAGAAACCAGATAATTGTTTCCTAGATAAACGTGTATGCTGAAGGTTCGCTCATGAAGTTCCGTAGCTATTCGGCTGATATGACGCACCAAAAAGTTGTGCATAGCTATGTAAATTCAGTATCTCGAACTGTCTCTTGGTGTAGGTGTACCTTCTAGGTACTTATTATAGAATGCGTTGTCGCCGAACGAAGCGAACTTATGCCCGACCGAAGTTCGGTTGTAGGTATTACTTCAAAAAGTGATGAAATTTCGGCAAATGTGTTGTTAGTAATTGAAATAGCATTGCAATTGCACAGGCGCAATCATACCTAAGTTCGGTCACGTATCTTTGGAAACAAAGATGAATCGGATTATTCAAGTTCGTAGTGTGCTTAGAGGCACTTGCCCAGCTACAGATAATCCAGAAAGGTTTTATTTGAAAACATTTTGGAACAAAATAGCGTTTCAACCTCTTTTTGTTCTTTTACTGTTCGTCAAATCAAAAAGATGTCAATGTCAAAAACTTGAAGATTATCATTGTGAACTTCGCGATTAATTATTATGAGCATTGATTGTGTGTGACCATGAACAAGAAGTGAAGTGATATTATTGTGAATTTTGAAAATTCTTATCACATTGCTGGCTGTCCCACTACATAGCTGGTAATTACGCAATAGACTCGCATTCGATGTGAAACAGGTTAATAGGTCAGCTGTATTGATCGGCATCTTGCAGCGGCACCTGCAGTTGAGTCTTCAAATAATAGTTTGGCCTAGTCCACATTATTTGTAATGATGGAGTGTGTTGTGGCGACTGGTAGAGGAAAATGGTAGAAGAATAATCTTCCATTTTCCTCTTCCACCGACTGATACTGACCCCACGTTGTTTTATGAATATTCCGACGTAGTGTCGAACTAATTAGTAAAGTTACAGTACCTACTTCGTGGTGTATAATTTTATTTTGACGGGGGTATAGCTAATGAAGGGTTAAAAGGCCATGTACGCATTCGGCCGTGCATGAGAGGATGGTTTAGGTGCTGGGCAAGCCTATTCCATCTCAAACAATGTCCCAGGCACTACAGCGTCACGTTAGGTGTAGGCATGGATTGCCTCTTACGATGTGTAAATCATCTAATATAGATGTAAAGGCCTAAGTTTTTTTACGCATTCGACACAATAAATAAAATGGAAGATAATGTTTTATTTATTGTGTCGCACACTCAAAAATAATATTGTAGGATTCCATGATCTCTTAGTACTAGAAGTAGGTACCTACCCATACTCTGGTCAACATTTCAAATGTCCTGAAAACTACTAAATTTCCCTTAACGTAAGACTGTAAAGCAGAAACACAAAACCCCAAAATAAAGCGAGCATCAATAATAAAATCGCCCTTAGCGTGGGAACTACCATCGGTACATTACGAATTCATGCACGGCCAACATCGATCATGCATACAAAATTGCCAGTTTAGTTTTGCTGTCAGTGGAGGCGCCACTTTCTTCGGATCCGGTATATCGAACCAATTCGATGCCCGAAAACCTTTGATTTTATTTTCCAACTCATTTGGTACCTACAGATAGTTTTTCACTTGGCATATCTTAAATGTATATTTTTATTTTGAATGTTGAAGCCTTGGTAGAGCTGATTTGTCAAAGTGACCACAAATCAGCGTTTAATCTAATATGTCTTAGCTTTTCTGTTTCTTAAGTAGTTCTGATTATGGGACTTGTATGTTCTGACTTTATTATGTTGTATTAATTGTATTTTTTATTTTATTTCTTTGGACATAGGTAGGTATAGGTAATAATTATGCGGCTATCATAATATGGCAGTCACTGTCCTCATTATCACTTTAGAGCAAGCAAACATTAGAATGGTATTATAATCTCAGGTCAAACATCTTGAATAAGAACTTCAAAATCGAATACTCACTAAGGCGATATTTCAATGTCCGCAAACAATTTGCAGGTTATTCACCCGACCTTGCTACCTCCGATAAAAGAGAGAATAGCCTTCACACCAGGAAATTAGAATTAGAAGCTAGACAAGAATCTATGATCTAGGCAAACAAGGTTGTCAGAAATTGACCTTGCTATACGGAAAATACGAATAAAACAGAAAGAAATAACCTATGGTAATTTTTATTGTAATGCCTTTAATTTTTTTTTTCAGTTATTTCAGAGCGTAACAAATAATTTTACAACTAAACGCAAAAACGTTGGCATATTTGGGTAGCTGGTTCATTAGCTGCTGCCTGCAGCTTCGCTTACTCTACAATTGGAATAGTTTACAATTTAATGATTTATCGCGCAGAACCAAAGTGCTAGTGAAAGACCCGACAAAAAGACACACAAATAAGTTTTATTTATTTGTATGAAACGATTTTAAATTAAATACCCTTAGCCAATACAAATGCCTAAAGAATTAAATAACAGCGGAAAGCATGGAAAACTCGAGGAGAAGCCTTTGCCCAGCTGTGGGATAGTACAGGCTAAAAACAACAAGAGAACCTAAATTTCAGGCAACAGTATAGCTTCGCCTCTTCCTTCAGGAGTATTTTATTGGGGATAAAATCTTATCCAAAGAAAAAATCTTATTATTTTATCCTTTATAAGATAGTTGTAGGATGATCACGAAAGTCTAGGAAAATTATAATTTAAATAATATTTCTACACTAATATTATAAAAAGGAAAGATTTAGTTTGTTTGAATTGAATAGGTTCCGAAACTACTGGACCAATTTGAAAAATTACTTCACCATTAGATTCCTACATTATTCCTGATGAACATAGCCTATATTTTATCCCGGGAAAGTGAAGTTTTCCCTAGGTACAGCGGGTAGAACCGCGACGTACAGCTAGCTACGAGTATTATATAAAATGATGCACTTACCGTCCCTTTTGTCAACAGTTCAGGAATAAGAGGCCCGGTGATGGAGTCCCAACAGCAGCAGTACTGCCTCAAATGGAACAGCTTCGGCTCCAACCTGGCCACATCGTTCGCGAACCTCTGGAACTCGGAGAGTCTCGCGGACGTCACACTGTACTGCGAAGGTAAATCGACTTTATTTACAAGACTATACAGGCTAAATTCGTACAAAACTACAAACGCTTTTAAGTAATAGGTCTTTGGAAAATCCTGATAATTCCTCTATACATCCCGTAGGTTATGGAGCAATATAATTATGCTACTTTTTATACTGGTATTCTCACGGGATCAGAATATACGCGGGAAAACAGATTGCCTATGGAATTGAACTGGAGAATGGATGGATATACCCAATGGTAAAGGTTAAGTCTGTAATAAAAATAATTTTTAGCTATACAAAAAAAAATTGAATCAATGATAGTTTTAAAAATATTAAAAAGATGCTGAAATCTATTTACATTAAAGTTACGCGATAGATCGTTAAAATAATCTGTCAAGTATGGTACCTACCTACATATACCCATTAAAAATAAATACCTACTAACTCCGTTACTCTACTTCGGTGTTAAGTATTTCTCATTGTTGCAAAGCGGAAAACAAGGTGATTCTAATTATCTAGGTCACTACGAGGAAAATGGAAAATAAATATGAACTCAATGCAACTAAAATCTATTTTCAAAGTTCGGTTCATGTTGGCCACTGGTATGTCTGTTGACTAGCCAGCCTAACTTTTATACCAAAGTTAGTGTAAGAAATTCGTATTTTTTATTTATACATGTCATCTCATGTCATCTATTCAAATCTTTTACTTGATTCATAGAATCTTTATAACCAATATTTTACACGTTGGTGTTACGGACTCACTTAAGATTTATGAGTCGGTCGTAAAACTGTGGATTGCGTGCTATTTATTAAACGATAGTTGTCAAATTGTTTAGATTTTCAATACGTTTATGATGCATCAAACTGTTTTTATGGCATAACTTACCTGTGAACTTTTTATATCAATCAAAGCACAAAAATTTTTGATTTACGTAAAATAGAAAAGTAAAGTTGAAAATTTGTTATTTGTAAATACTTATGTCTAAACATCTTAATAAGAATTAGCAATCATTAAACGAAAACACGAGAAAAGTATTTTTTCCATTTAATGATAAAGAATAACCTGTTTCTCAAAAGTCTGAGGCTGAGATGAATTGAATGAGATGCACTGAGTGCTCGTTGCACTGGGGTTCACATTTTCTTACCTGGTGTTTTTTCGTATTGCGTATTATTTTAGCGGTAACGCGCGGTGTTTTTAAAAGTCTTCAAAGTAAAGTTGAAGATAACTTCAACTTGACTAGTGCAATAAAGATTATAAATAATACGTGTTGACCCGAATTCAGTTATTGTAAATATTTTCAACGCAGAACTATCCTTCCTGGTGATAACGATGCATTTAACGTTTACAGATATTAACAATGACGATGTACCTTTTAAGTTTTAAAAAATCTTACAACGCACTATTTTTACTATCAAAATGGTTTTAACTTTCAAAAACACTACGAGTATTAATTTTCATTCACTAAAACAAAGAAAATATAAAAAACTTTCGCGTGTAAAGCTACTGAAAATAAAATTAAGTACAAAGAGATAGTAACAGTACCTAATAAAAATAATATTAAGCTTTAAATAAGTATTAAAATCATAACTTGACAAAAAAATTTATGTTTTTTTTGACGTGACTACGTCTTATAATTCGATAGAGCCGGCTGCACGCACGAAAAAACATGACGTCATGCGGCGTTACCTCGCTCTGAGGCGTTACATGGAACGCCTCAGAGCGAGGTAACGCCGGCTTGAAGTGCAAGCGAGAGCGCGGAACGAGCGACAAAGAAGCACAATCGGACTTTGCGTAGGGCAGCGTTCGACATCCGTCTCTCTCCTACTTGAGCGAGCGATGCGTAGACGTTGTCACGTTCAACTATCGTCAGTAAACCGACTTTACAGATAACCAATTTTTTGCTTTTCATTTTTCGTGCACAATTTATCAAAACTTCCTATCATGGGAACCTTGAACAGTATTTGCAATCGCAAAAGGCAGCACCACCAAATTATCATCATTTATCAACAGTAGGTATCTACACGTAGAACGTGCACCAAAATCTTTCAAATTGATAAACAGGTCATCAACCCCGAGCCTTGCGATAATTTTGGCACTGAATTACGACTGTTTGCAATTTTTGTTAAGATTAGTGCGATGTCATTGCATAATGTGGCTTCTAGAATATTATTTTTATGACTATCCAGTAATCGGTTAATCAATTCTTTCAGATATGTCTGGAAAAAATTGAATATACATTCTATGGAATGTATAATCAATTTTTGAATAAACGGGATTTTATCACGTACTTGTTTTATTTGGTCCCGACGTTTCGAACGCGTTGCAGCGCTCGTGGTCACGGGAGAAATAAAACAAACTAAGAAAACTTAGGCCTTTACATCTATAATGATTTATACAGCGTCAAGAGGCAACCTATGCCTACACTTAACGGGACGCTTTAGTGCCTGGGACATTGTTTGAGATTGTTCTCAGCTTAATCAGCCTGGCCCACAGGAAAGACGACGTCGATACGTGTGGAGCTGACTAAGCTGCGGGTTTCCTCACGATGTTTTCCTACACCGTTATGAGCTCGTGTTAAAGCGCATATAAATTTTTCGAAACGAAAAATCCAGTGATACACGGCTGGGATTCGAACCCACGACCTTCGGATTGAAAGTCGAGGCACAACCCCATTTGACCAACACGGCTCAAAACAAGTACGTGATAAAAACCCGTTTATTCAAAAATTCATTATATCGTCAAATCACGAAAGCTTAATAAGAATGTATAAATTTAATTTTGTAAAACTGCGATGGCTCTTTTCGATATATCATTCTAGATTATCTGGCGAAAGTTATGTTATAGGGTGAGATCCAACGACCGGCAGACCTACGTCATGTTTATTGGTGGTGTCTGCCTCTGCATGCTTCGGAAACATAATATTTATTAGTTATCCAAGTAACATAAATATAAAATAAACGTAGGTATACTTATACTGAGGCTATACACACTAAAATAAATATTTGGTGCTATCAAGCATTTTATAGAATGTTTATTGTTGTGAAAATACAAAAAACACTCAGATAATTATAAATTCCTGCTAATTTTGCGCACAAACTGTAGGTATTTCTTACACGTGCCGAGAGATACGAACGAAAAATATAATGCAATAAAACCAAGGCCATAGGCAAAGCTCGTGCAAAACAAATGACGAATGCAGTTGGTTAGACGAAAACATCATGAAAATAAATTACGCAATCAAATTATTTATTACACGGAAGCATTTTACTTTTGCTGGGGTTTTTCGTTCATGGTATGGCTTTCCATTAGGTGAATCCTTGTTTTTTTTACGAGGATTTTTTACAGATGGGCAGGGGTCGTCACACAATGGGTGCCTGCAGATGGGCGACGCAGCCGGGGCAGGCCGAAGAAACGTTGGCGTGACGACCTCGATGCATTTGAGAAAGGCTGGTGGGAAATGGGCCGAGACAGAGATAATTGGAAGGATATGGGGGAGACCTTTGCCCAGCAGTGGGATAATGTAGGTTAAAAAAAAAAAAAAAAAATGTGACTGGCAAAAATCAAGTTCAATTGAGTTACTTGACGAGAGCTTATTAGAGTTAGAAAAGAAAATCCACAATGCTCTACCTCCTACAAAAATTAAGGTTCAAGTAGATTTTCGATAACCAAGTAGTACCAAGCCGAGTACCGAGTACCAAGCATGTATCAAGCTATCACGTTTTGCCTCATACATGCACGACCTACGAAGGTATCTATCTGAGTTTGTTGAAACTCTCTTCGTAAATGTGTCACGTTTCCTTTGTCGGTCTGGGATAGGCGTAGGCTGACTCCTCGCGCAAACTGTGAACTTTGGCCTTTTTGTTATTCCGTATACGAATCGCAAGAACCTTTTTTATTTAGTTTTGATATCAAAACCGTGATAATTATTTTAGTACTTGTTTTGAAAAAAACTGAGTATTATTTTAGGAGAATGAAGAAAAACATTATGTCATGATCGTAGCCGGAAATCCGTGGTCTGCCTACTTACTCACTTACTCATTGCCGGGTACCGTATTTCCCGAAAAGTACAATATAGGGGTCTTTAAGTCAAGAGTAAATCGGTTCCTTCTAGGAAAGCATGCTCTATTGCTTAACATCAGGCAGAGGGAGGTCAAATGCTGACCTATTTAAATTAAAAAAAAAAAAAAACTTTGGAAATGAGACTTGAATGTATGTACCTACTTCAACATAAGTATGTTTGTAATAAATTCAATACTGTTTATACTTATTTATTTTAGTGGTTTCGCAATTTCGTTTGTAGGAAAATATTGATCCGAAAGATAGACCCACGCTTAGCTATTTGTAGAATAAGAATATTACAAGAACTTTTTTTGTCAATAGGCAGTAAAAAGATTAAGAACAGTAAATAATATAAAAAATTAGAATCTAGAAACTGAAAAGGCACTGAAAAATCATCGGACGCGAATAAAACTGACCTTAAACTTCACAAAAGCCTAAATTGCACGCCATTTATTCGTGCGTTTTGTTCTTGCTCGTTTCTTAAGGTCGTTTCGCACAAACGCTAGACGCAGTAGGGGGTGGGGGGTTTCAGTGGAGCGGGGAGGTAGTTTGCACTCGAGGCCTTCGAGAAACAGGGTTCCTTACATGATGAATAGTTCAAGCACAAATTAAGACTGAATGAAAGTCATTTAAGACTTTCATTCATAAAATGAATACCTACTGTCTCTTAGCTTTGTGTAACAATTTTAAAAAGTTTTCTTTCATTAATTCAGGTCACTTACGTGAATATAATTTACGTAAAAATTACAAGTGTAAGGCCGGCCTCATGACTCAATGTTATATCTGAGACTGATAGATAAACATTCTCTAAGATTGAATAAATTCAAGATTGAAGTGACTCGACATTTATAACGAAACTAGCTGACCCGCGCGACTTCTTCTGCGCACGATTCTTTATTTCCGCGCATTTTTTTTAATTTTTTCTGTCATGTCCTTCTCCTGACAATAACAAACACAACAAAAAAAATATTAGTGAAATCGGTCCAGCCGTTCAAGCGTGATGGCGTGACCAAGGGATATAGGGATTCATTTTTATATATATAGAGATGTTTTAATTAAAATCCTGTTAAAAAAAAACCATGAATAAAATCTGCACGTATATAAAAACATGAAACTATGAATGGCCGTTTTAGTATCAAGTTTTTTTTATGCAGGTTTATTTTCTATTCTGATTATGAATAACTCGTTCGTAAACGTGTTTCATCGGTCACAAGCAAGTGCTAAAATTGATTAAAAATGCTTTTATTATTTCACTCAGAAAGCATTTTAGTATAATACTAAATCAATAAAGTATTTTAACAGCTGTTTTTCTAAGCGCACTAACAGCTATTTCTATGTATATTACGCTATAAATTATGTTTTGTGAACAGAAAAAGGATCACGAATAACTCAAAAAAACAACCGCTCAAACGTTCAAGGCTGACAGAAAAGGCACATTTGTTATCTGTGTCGAGCGATAGGGTGCAATGGCGCTCATTAGGGGAGGCCTATGTCCAGTAGTGGACTGCTATAGGCTGATGATGATGATGATGACATTTGTCATGTGTCGTTGCATTTATTATTCGTCGTATGAAATCATAATATGATTATTATATTTTCATATTATGAAAGCTCGTACACACAGAACTATATCTGTTCTGTGCTCGTACATTTTACACGCACCATGTTTCATGAAATGCAGTAGGTATCAGAATACTGGTGTCGTCAATAATACGTGCGGCGAGCGAGTACGATGCTGACAAATGTGCTTTCCCCTTTAGCACCCATTTTTTTCGAATATTCGTTAGTTTTCCATGTCATTGCCACATATTTCTCCTAATTTTTACTTTCCTGTACTATACATATAGAGCTATTAATGAAGTTAATAATATAAATTTAATTTTATATTGCTTAGATATCAAGTCAGCCCCTGTCTCGTACAAGGGGATGGAATCTTGTTTCTTGCTTGGACGATTCTAATTCTCGTCGTGACCTGATCTAAAGGTTTCTAGGTGTAATATTCATTTATTTCTAACTATTGGCCTGCCCACATCAATAGTAGTCACTCAGATAAATTGTATGTTTGCCTAGGTCACAGCACTATTCTCTAAGAATTTGTACTGTGCAACATTCTAGACTTCCAGATGTTAACTAATGACGAGAACATAGTGTTTAGACAAACCTAATATAGGCTTAGAAACACTACTAAATAAAGATTGTAAATTTTCTGAGAAATAAAGATATCTATCTATGTATCTGTCTGTCTATCTATCTATCTAACTACTGTTTTTTATTGTTTGAAGGAGAAATTTTTGCCAAGAATTCCAAATAGGATTGCAACGTTAAATCGAAAAAAAAAATAAACCAACAATAGTTCCCTAGTGTACTCTACCTTACATAATACGAGTAAAATTACGTAGTAATACCTTGTATACCATTTTATAATACCGTTAATTGCGTTCTGACGCATAATGACCAATAATTCAGAATTCTCATATTGATCAAACACATAAACGCGAAATGTCCAATTCTCAGAATGACCAATGCGCATAATGATACACATTTTGACCCCTAAGTTTTGAACAATACTCAGACATTTTTTTATCATTTGGGTAGAAAAAATAACAAGAATTGTGTATGTAAAATTTATCAATGTTTTAATTTCTTTTGGAGAAGAAGCCAATCAAACTTCCCACAGAAATTTCAAACTAAAAACTTTCACGCTTCAAATTGTTAATTGACTTATAAAAATCAGAAGGTGTAACGCAATTGAACATTCGTGTTTTTGGTGAAACAATCTAGTTAGAAACGCTTCTCTATCAATACTAATAAATAAATACTGCCTGTAAATTGTGCGATCCTTTGTTATCCGAAACTATTTGGCCTGAGAAATCTACCTATATTAGAAATGATGGAAATAACTAGAGCGGATCGTTTCCATGGCACCTCGGATTAATTCCCAATTTTGAGCTGAGAGCGAACGCATCGACGACGCAGCTTCGTATCGACCGACCCTCTATATGTGTCGCGCAGCAACCGACCCCCTCCTCTCCCTCCCACAGCCCTTTCAGCCCCCCACCCTCGGGCCGGGCGTAGCTATCGGCACACTAGGATATAACCTAGACTTTTTATAACAGTTATTGAGGATAACGTTTTAGGTTATTACTTTTATGGCCACGTTTTTCACAGTTTCCAAGTACTTCGGGGATATTCGCAGCCTCGAGTATTCGTAAGATATCGTAAAAACTGAAACTTTAAACTGCTTCGATTAAGTTGCTCGCGTTATTCTGAATCGTCACTTAAATTTAAGTGGTAGAGCATTTTTGCTCCAAATAGAATAACCACTTTGCCTTAATGTCATCCATTTTCATTTTTGCTTCCAAAACTATTTTGCATAGTTTAAAATTTTCGTTTATGAAATTGTCAAAGAAATAAAAGATTTTCTTTCTACTGAGAAGTATGTACCTTTATTGGTTTCCTTCCTGAAATCACAGTGCAAAAAACGTGACACGGTGCCCATAAAGAGGGTAGGAAAGGCCCTCTGCATTTTTATGGCCTCCGAGCGTGAATTTCGTGCAGTTATTCAAATAAAGGGTATGATTTACATGAGGATATTGAATTGAGCCTTGTTGACTGGCTGGGCAAGTTTTGTGATGGCCACTTCTCGATTTACGACATCAGCACCTGTTTGGTAGATGATGTCTAGATAAATATTTGAATAAATTTAAGTAATCGGTGCGGTTTTGACATATTTTGGCACGCATTTTGGCTTTTATGAATTGAAAAAAATTACCTTATCATTAACATGCCCCTGCCCTTAACCCTTTGAGAAAACGAAATACACATCAACCTAAATAATTATGCTATAGGTAAAATTAGACGCACTGTGTAAAGGGGTTGATATTTGACTTTTCAACTTTTTGAACCTGCTTATTTGTGAAAATATCACTTAAATAATAGTACCTACGTAACCTACTTTGACCGTTTTTTTTTCGGTTTTATGACTTTAAACAAAGCTGGCACACCGGTATAAATATTTGAGGGAAACGCACAATCTAATTCGTCTATTTCATAGATAAAAATGTACGTTTTATCATAAAAACACGATAATGCAAGCCCTGATAAACAGTTTGAAGGTTTGTTGTTTGAGATCATGTAAAATAGTTTTTGGAACGAAGTTCCTTTTCAGACGGTATCGAAGAAAAAAAAGACTGAGGCTGGAAAAAAAATTTTGTTCCATTTTACCGTCACGACACATGTATATGTCAAATCGTCACAGTGCTAAATGCGCAGCCGCGACACAGTCCATAGATTGTTACATCGTTAGTACGGAAGAGCGTTTCTAGGATACCTAATTGACAATTAATTTATTATATTCCTAGTATAGAAAAGTACTCTTTGCTTCGTTCCAACGAGTTCCGAGTGTTCCACGACACTCACGTACTTTTTTATTGTGTCGAACCTTGACAAATTTATAAATGAAGCATGACTGGTAATTGTGAATTTATATCATATTCAAGATAGGAATTGTAAACTCAAAATAATTTTGTTATAATCTTTAGTTAAATATCTGTACTGCAAATTTTTATAAAAGTTCCTTTTCCTTAAATAATTTGTCACCCGTCGAGCAAAAGATGGGTAAGACATAAATTTGAACTGTACGATAATCATCGCTCGTAAGATTCTCCATGATAGATAACAAACAATATAGTTTTAGGCGTAATAAATTGATTTTACGATATATTTATTAGTCCATTACAATTTACGATCGATCACATAGCTCACAAACTATACTACTGATTTGCATAGTAGCTCATTTTGACTACTTTTAATTAAAATAATTCTTCGTATTGTACCACAAACTTATAACGATTATTTTCTGTTAATACTTCAGGACACATTTCCGTTTCCTTTATCGTACCTTCACATACCTGAATTTTATTACTTTTAAAATGGCCGCGCCCGCGACCTGCATCGTCCTACCCTACCTAAATTCTATGAACCCTATTGTATGATTTGTTAAAGTATAATAAGGAAGCATGGATCACATTTCTATTTTACTCATACTAAGCTGATAATCTCTTTCTGGCTAATCCCATTTGTCCCTTAAGCGAGAAAATTTGTCTGCCAGTAAAAGTGTATGGTAACACTTTTACTATTTTACATCTACATTTCGAACAGAGTATCGTGTGTATAAAATTACTCCTTAATTTTAATTGGAAACTATTACTGCGGCAACATTGCTGTAATCGAAACTACTAAAATAATTGGAAATATCACACGCATAGTTCTAAAAATCAAGGTGTAGGCGGGAAAGGCCTCAAAGAGCGGGTGAAGGGTGGCAGCACCGCAACGGGAGATTGGGGGGCTCCCCCCCTTTGTCTATACTCGAGTGCATTATATACAGCCCTTAGCTGAGCCCCGGGAATTTTAGTTGTGCATGTTTGTGTCAAAAGCCCTTAAGGCTGCTGTGTCACACAAATTGGCTTGCCATTTTTCGCTGATTAAATTTATAACAGTGACTGTCTGATCTTTCTGACATCCCATTCCCCTAAGATTATTGAAAGTGGCAACCATTTTTTATCTTAACATTTAAATTCTAAAGTAAGGACAATTTTAATGATGTAGAAAATTAATGTATTTCTGCAGCCACCAAGGTGATTCTAATCCTGTTCGTTTGCGACCAATACCATAAAAAACCAGGGCAACAAACATTTTTTAATGCTTTGCTTTATGTTAACATCAATATTAGTAAAATTGACACAACTCCCTGTTATGATTACTCATATAGAAGTAAATTATCTTGACTACCTGTTATGGTTTCAATTTTGCTTACCGGGTGTTGGAGATTGAACTGTCTCAAGCTAAGATGAAGGTCCAAAATCGTCTGAAATGCGCCAGAGATATCCTCATAATGAGTTTCAGTGTTTTCACAGTGACGCGTCAGTACTATTTCTCAGTCTATGACATGGGGTGTGCAAGTATCGATTGATGTTAATGAGGGAAAGGGTTGCTTTCACCTTTATACCCTCGGATGATTGAGTTGTTAGGGGTTGGGGAAATCAATCTAATGCAGGGGTAAGGGATAATTATAATGTATGTAATGTTTGGAGGCTTCTTAATGAAGGGTGACTTTCAAAACGTCACGAATTATTATCTCGTGACTCAAATATTCATTTTCAAAATTGTGTTACCATTTCATGCAGTATTAGCATTTTTTGCCCGTGGGAGGCAAATCATTCCTTTTTAGCTTGTTCTACAAACTAATATCCGAGATTAAGAATTATTAAAATTCGCTTCTTCGTTTAATCTAAATTTGGCTTTATTTTATGGTTTGAAACATTTGGCGCATAAAATTATTTATTTTCTTTGAAAGTTATTCATAACATTATATATTTTTAAAATGTTCCGTAACAATGCTTTATTTTAATCACTTTATTGCAATCTGTATTTTATATTAAAAAAATTCACTATAATACACTAATCACCATTGTTTTCTTCAATGTTAGACTGGTGATGTTAATAATACAAGCAAGTACATTTTCTGTTTCGCAATAACATAAAAATCTCTGTTCTAGTGATAGCCATCAACCATACAGCAAATGACGATAAATCCCTACAACCTATAAAAAACCCATAAAAAATGCAGCTCCTTTTCAATACAGCGCACGTACTGCGCGCTCACCTAGTTTCCCCACCCCCTGCAAGATTGATTTTATTTCGGATTCGCTTGCACTCCACGCAATCTATATCGCCCTCTCGCTTCCCCCCTTAATCTCCCTACCCCCCTTTCACTCCCACTCTCCATCACACCCCGACCTTGAATTTCAGCGTTCGTCTGGGGATGCGTTGTCAGTACAGGGTGTTTGCTTGTGTGGGTTTCGAAATGGGGTTAGCAAGCCTCCCTAACGAGGTTCTACTTGCATCCGGGCGTAGGTGTGCCAACTCGATTTTCAATTTGATTTTGGATTCGCATTGAATTGGAACGTGGCAAGGGAAATTGGGCGGTTTGGTATTTTTGATTTGTATTTGTGGCACTTACCTACTTAAATATTTGTTTTTTTTTTATGTTTTGTTTCTTTTTTATTTATTATTTATAAAATCAGGATCAGGAATCCGGTACCTACTTGTTCATGTATTTTCGGACGGTAAATACCTAATTCATTATAGCCTTGGCTTTTTTTCATATCTGTTTTAAATTAGGTAGGTTTCTATTAAAAAATAGAACGCAGCTATAATGTATGTGTCTAAAATTAGTATGTAAATTCAGTTTAGGAATTAAAATCGCCCTTGCTGTTAGCATGACAATGGGCACGTGGATCTGAAAAACAATTATTATTCATAAAGGCCACATCTTGTGACGATGGCAATTTATACGCTATTCATGGTAGGATATGCATTTTACATTTTAGGACAAGAAATATTCGTCTCGCGTACTTCTTCCCGTGTTCCAGCGGTTTTACAATGATGAAGCAAAAGAAAATTGAATAAGTATTTGTTCCACCGCGAGAATCAAACTCTTTTGCTACTCATCCGCTTCACCACTGAGGTCTTCAACAAAGTCTGCCTCTATCCAGTTTTTGTGGAGTCTAGAGTTTACCTTTTACATATTGATATTAGGTACATTCAGAAATCTCATCTCGCGTTAAAAATACAATCTTGTATCAGCTTACTTTTCAAATACAGAACGCATTATTCAAATCTATTCAACCGTTTTGTACTAAGCAAAAATCGCTTTCAATCTTCAAATTTCGAACAGGGGACGCTCAAAGAAAACCAGTTACACTCGTATTCCTAATAATTATCTACGAGTATTCTTCGCTGTCCTATTTAGAGACATGCAGTGGCCCCCGACACAGTTGATTGTGCTATCTAGGTCAGTATGCAATCGTGTTACGATTTAGAAATTTGGTTTTTATTCGGCGAAACAGCTGTGTTAATATATAATAGGGTATTGAATATATTTTTTAGAGTAATTTAGACGCTATTTCAACTCATTTGGAACTTATGCTGTTTTTAAGACATGATTTTTTTTCTTTCTATGGCCACTGCATTTTACGAAGGATTATTTAATTTAATGCCAAAGTATGATGCATTTTTATTAAAAAATGAAAGTGGAAATATGTTTTCTGGCAAATAATTGTGATTTTATGTAATGTTTGTACTCGTAGAATTTCCTACTATAATACGAGTAGACTTGGGATTGCCTATTTTAGTTGGAATTTCCTACAAGACTATAAATTTTTATGTAATGTTTGTACTCGTAGAATTTCCTACTACGAGTAGACTTGGGATTGCCTATTTTAGTTGGAATTTCCTACAAGACTATAAATAAAATAGCTGAATATCAGCCCACATACAACAGCCACAGACTTCGCATGACACAGATAATTTAAGAGTTGCTTTGGAGTTTTTTTATAGATACTTGAAGAGTTTGTATGGCAGCGTGCACAGATACATGAATAGTTAGTATGATGCACACTAGATAGTGGGACTACTGAATGAGGCCAATGTCAGCGATGTTGTGCAAGCGCTTTGCGTCGCTTCCTTTGGGCGTGTTGGCTGCAACGTTACGTAGTGATGCGTAGTTGTCTATACACTGCAGTGGGATGGGCTTGAAACCTATTTTTTGGAACTAAAAAAAGAATATGAGAGCATACGCTGATTAGAATATTGTTAGTATTTGTTTGGGTCTGAATATATTAGTGCCTAAGTATGCAATGGACATGTGTTATCTATAGATTAGGTACTCCATTATTTTTTTTTGCCTAGCTGTTATAAATTAGTATTTATTTTATTCACAAGAAAAGTAGACCTAAGGCCGGCCTTACACTTGTAAGTTTTACTCATGTAAGTTGCTTACATGAGTAAAACTTACAAGTGTAAAGGCGGCTTACGTTTGCAAATGTATTGTAAGTTTATTACGTAAGTTACTTACGTGAGTAAAATTTACGTAAAACTTACAAGTGTAAGGCCAGCCTAAGAAAAAATGGATGGATTGTGTGAAAGAAGATATGGTAAAGAACCTAGTGGAGGCAGAGATGACGAGTGATAGGGGAGAGTGGAAGAGAAGAACATATTGTGCCGACCCCGCATGAGCGGGATAAGGGCAGGCCAATAATGATGATTCACAAGAAAAAGTATCTACTCGTATGTAGGTAAGTGAGTAATTATCTTCTAGTTTTCATAATGCAAGTCTTCAAGTCCATTACGATAATCAGGTTAATACTCTGATGTCCCAATCAGTTAGCATGTTAAGTACCTTGTATCACCCATAAAATAATCAAAGACTTATAATGAACCATTTAAAATGCCCTTTAAATCACTTGATCACGTTTAGGGCGTATCCGTTGCAACACTTCCTTCATTTATAGATTTATAAATCACAATTACCTGTATTTATTGACTTGTAATATTTTTTATTACTACTTCAACCTATTTCAATGCTGTTCAATATGGCTCAAGGGCAGAGTCCGCTATCTTATTCATGCTTCTTTGTGTAGCATTGACGTATCACGCAGATTCTCAAATTATCGGCGCCTATCCTTACCGGTATGCACTTCATCATTCATTTGACTTACTTGGGTCTTCTCATTGTGTGTGACTGTGTCCTAAGATAGTCAAGTAGTTTTTTTTTTAGTTAGCCTATACTGTCCCACTTCTGGGCAAAAGCCTCTCCCGTATATAATATGTAAGATTAATCGGTATTGTAATTAATTTTAGGCTATCAAAGAGTCTGAAATAAAAACTTTTTTTTAGAGATATTTGGTGCATGTTCATATTTTAGTTTTTCATGTGTCTGGTTGGTCCTTCACGATGATTTCCTTTATCATTCATAGCTTGTACACATTATTTTCATGTGTCTGGTTGGTCCTTCACGATGATTTCCTTTATCATTCATAGCTTGTACACATTATTACGTTTCTTCGAACGATCAAGGGGAAAAAAACATGTTTTTTTAAATTGCATAAAATCCGTAACGCTGAAGATCTTTTGAAGATGTCTAATGGGCGGTTTACATAGTCAAGTATGGCACGTGGTGTACACTACACAAAAAAGTAGACTCGCGGCTGTCCGATCAGTTTACACTACTATACTTGCTCACTGTCCTTAACCAATTCCGCTCATAAAGTCAGAAGCACTCGGTATAATATGTCCGATAAAATAAAACTTCACTGCTTTTTGTATAAATGCGCATAGCACCGTGGCTCAATTTACATACCCATTATATTTGGTCATATATTTCCTTATGCGTTATATAACGAGGAGTATCACACGTATCAGTATGCAAAGGGCTACAACTGAAGGCCAAATTGATAAAAAGACGGATTAGGACTAGAAGATAGAGTGATGTTTTGAATTGATCGCTGCATAAATGTAATTTAAAAACAAAATAGGTGTTGATAATACCTATCTAGAAATTGTAAGTTTTTTTTTGTTTAAAGGGCTTTATTCTCATACAAACACAATGGTTCATTTACAATGAGATACATAGAAATATCTTATTCTTAAATTAATTATATCTTAACTAGCCTCTCTGACTGATTATTAAGTGTTATAATAATATACCCTTAGAACTTTTAACTAACTAAAGGTGCATTTACACGATGCGATTTCAGCCCATACGATATCGTATCGCACGGCAATTTTCCACGTGTAAACGCTCATCGTATGCGATTTGTCATAGATAGCGCGACGCTCGTCGGCACGTTCAATGGGCGGGGCTTAGCAAATCGTACGAAAAATTGCATCGTGTAAATGCACCTTAAATTAATTTGTAATACGACGAGGAGGTACTTAGGGAAGTATAGTTTTTTTTATTTTTTTTTTATTGGTGGTTAATATCTTATTGTATTTGTTTGTATGTAATCAAATTTGCCAGCTCTCGGATCACGCGTGGTAATGCCGCCAGTGTTTTGGGCACGCTTCCGACTGACAGTGACCTGGATCAGTTGAGCTATCTATAGATCGTTTCTAACGATCCTTAGAAAGCTTGACTATTCCTGTTGTATTTTGTAAATATATGTAAATATGTAGTAGCTTAGTTTCTGTAAATAAATTTTATTTTATCAAATTTTACTTATGTATAAAAAAAATATTTTAAAGTATGGCAACTACGCATTAATAAAGTTTTATGACCTGGATGACATTGCAACTACCTAAGCTAAGGTTACCCGTATTATGACGCAGGAAACTAGTTTACTATATTTGGTAGCAAGGCATGAGGAAGCTATGCAATTTATTAATCACTCATTAGTTTTCTAAATTAAGGTAAAATATGTACATTGTACATAACATAGAATAGTCATTTGGAATATAATTTTCAAATAAAATATCCCCGTAATTTGTCTTTTTAACCCCCGACGCAAAAAGTGAGGGGTGTTATAAGTTTAACGTGTCTGTCTGTGTATCTGTGTATCGTAAAACAGGCATATATCTGTGGTATCGTAGCTCCCAAACGGATGAATCGATTTTCGTTTAGTTTTTTTGTGTCAATTCATTTTATCTCGAGTGTTCTTAGCCATGTTTCATGAAAATCTTTTCAGCCGTTTGGGCTCTTTTCTAGTTTATCATGAGCTCTTTTCTAGTTGATGAGGAGATCTGACTAACTTCCTTATGTCAAATTTTTAACCCCCGACAAAAGAGAGGGGTGTTATAAGTTTAACGTGTCTGTGGTATCGTACCAGGCCGGGTGCCTTAACTGGTACACGGATGGTTCCAAAATTGGGTTGGATGTAGGATGCGGGGTCTACGGAGAGCGGCCAAAGTTTCGCGCAAGCATAAACTTGGGTAAACACGCCTCAGTCTTCCAAGCGGAAGTGTATGCCATTCTGGAATGTGCATACGTTAATCTTCAGAGACGCTACTCCAACCAAACAATATATATAAATTCTGACAGTCAAGCGGCTCTCCTAGCCCTGGATTCGAAGGCTATCACGTCCAAGCTAGTAGAGGACTGTCTGACACGTTTGAACACTCTGAGTCTAAAAAACAGGGTGGTTCTAAGATGGGTTCCAGGTCATGCTGGAGTACACGGTAATGAGTGTGCCGATGAACTCGCAAGGGCCGGATCTAACGGTACACAGCTGGGTCCGGAACCGTTCTGTGGCATACCGAAAAGTCTGGCCAAAAGAACCCTAACAGATTCCTGCTTCGGAGAGTCAACCAGATACTGGTATAACTCTCCGGGCATGAACCATTCCAAACTGCTAATCAGAGCCTTTGACAAACGGTATACCAACCAAGTCTTAGCGCTAAGCAGAAATAACCTACGCATTATGGTCCGAGCTTTGACTGGACATTGTCGCCTTAACAAGCACATGTTTAAGTTACGGCTTTGCGACACTCCAACCTGCAGGTTCTGCAAAGAGGCGGATGAATCGCCCCTTCATCTGCTAGGAGAGTGTGGACCATTAATGCACAAACGCAGCGCCATTCTGGGCAAATACACCTTAAGCCCAGAGGAGCTACGAGAATTCACACCCAAAAAGGTCCTACAGTTTCTGTTAGCAGTAGGGCTTGGTAGTGAACTATGAACGCCCCGCCTCAAGGGGCGACTTGAAAGTGGCGATCACAATAGGTCTTCATGGCCGCAGTGATATGAAAGCCACGCCATCACTAATAATAATAATCGTACCAAACTGATGAACCGATTTTTCTAGAAGTAGCGGGGGTTTTTTCGTAGCAGAGTCTACGTAGCAGGCTACGGGCTTGTTAGACTACAAAAAGGCCTTTGACACAGCCATTTCCAAATAATTAAAAATGCCAATATAAAGAACAAACATACATGACCTACTACAAAATAATATTGGAGGACATGCCACGCAGCGCCCTCTAGCTAGTCCCAGAGAATCATTTACTAATAGTACTTTTTTTTGTTTTCCAGAGACACAAACTCACAAAACTCCAATCCTCCAACCTCCAACCCCTATAAATGTATATAAAAAACTATTAGGTTTAAGTAAATAAAGACAGGTATTATAAAAATAATGTAAGAAATAATTATCATATCACTTACTTTTTTTATTGACTAAAATTAGCATTCATCAAAATTGCTTCATCATTGTTAGTGTTTCAAATATCAAACATCAACAATGATAAAACAGAGGTTCGGTCAAGTTTTTGTATGTTGAAGGTAATTATCACTAGGTACTTATCCGATTTCAAAAGTTCAAAGTGAATGAAATTCTGAAAATCCTTGAGTGAAATAGATATAATGTATTTTTAGAATACCTACAGCGTATCGCTGTGACCCTACTATACAGGCTTTTCTGTCCTAGTGTGGGGAACAGAGGTTTAACCTGGGTACTGACCCATCAATAATCATGTAATCTAGATATAGCGAATATTTTGTACCGCTATACCTGTTTTTGGCACAATAAACTTTATCTTATCTTATCTTATCTAGAATAAATCCGCAGAAGCTAGTTTTTAGGGTTCCGTATAAATAAAAATATGATGTAGTGAGTAAGAAAATGGCTTATTATAATTCACAAGATAAATAGGTTTACCTAGCAAGTATGTGTTAACGACCTCAACGTTGTGGTTTCGGTACTAATGGAATTTTCGCGTTCAAAACAAATAATCCACCTTATTTATATGCAATACTGTTTACACAGACATTTTGTACAAAAATATTAATCACAATAAATATTGTACTCATGCATTATTCCGCATAGTTAAATATGACGTAGGATGTTTGTTCATGATGGCTTTGTTTGATCATGGCATTGAAGATCATTCTATTATTGGTATGTTTTGTTCAGAAACAGAAAAAAATAAAAATTGTGTACGTAGTACGGCACTATCATAAATAATAATAAAAAAATAATATAGGGCAAAACTATTATAAATAATAATAAATAAATAATAAATAATACTGGACATTTTCACACAGCATCATCTAGCCCCAAACTAAGCAAAGTTTGTACCAGATAACTGATTTACTACTTATATACTTTTTGTTTGTAAATACATACATATTATACATAGAAACACCCAGACCCGAGACAAATATCTGTAGGTCATACAAACATTTGTCCCGCGGCGGGGATCGAACCCGCAACCTTCTTCGTCGCAGGCGGACCTTCGCCCACTGCGCCACAGAGGTCGTCATAAAATGCGACATCGTATTATAAAATGCGATTATCAATATTTCGTAGACCATCTAGGAAATATTACCATCTACGACGAGTCTACGATACACAATACACACATACATACCTAATAATAAATTTTCACAATACAAAATGTTTATAGTTCATAGATCTTCTACGGACTATCTAGCTTCGAAGTATTTATAGCTTTATCACAACAATATCTATCAAAAAATTCTTCATCTAATATAGTATTCCTTTCTTTATTATAAAATAAACAACTGAACCATTTGTGTTTAAAGATCCAGTCATCCACTCGTATTTAAATCGGCTCTTACCTTAACATTGCCTAGTACATTATCACTGAATTGTTTGAATTAGTATACGCATGAGGAAGAGATAGAACGAATCGTGGGTGGTGTTGTGCCGGCGCTGTTCACCGTGATTCGTAGGCCGCTGACACTAGAGCAACTTATTCTGGGCAACTTTTGTCACCCAGGCTGAGACGTGAGTCGTTCTGGGCAACTTTTGTCACTGGCTGCCTGAAGGCGACATCGCCTTCAGGCTGTGACGAAATCCGTTCTAGGCAAGATTAACCTCGTCTGTTCCACATGTCCCTACTAATCTATTCCTACCGCCTTCAGTCTGAAACGCAAGCCAGACGTAAGACCTTTTTTAATGATAGGTTAAATATTTTGAATTCACTGATAGTAGATACAGTTAAATCTATCTAATATTCAGAAATACGTAAGTATAGTACCTACGTGTAACGTATTATATCATAATACGTAGCCTTCATTATATTCCAGCATTACGAGTATACTACAATTGGTTTAATTTGATGACAGTTATTTTTGAAATGAATTCTATTTTTCGTTCATTACACACGCACGAAACGCGTGGTCGCGGGTGTGCAGCGAGCTTGTAGCGCATACGGCAGCCGCTCCAAGGCTAAACGTATTTTGTTCCGCACTATTCAGCTATGACGTCACGTGTGTACTTCGATGCTATCTATAGTGCCAGCCTGATAGTACAAGCTACATATCGTGCAACGATATATGAATCGCTAGACTGATTTAGTTTGTCATGTCTCATTGAATTTGTTGGTCAGCCTATTCGAGTTCTTCAACCTCGTTTGTGATTTTCGGAATTTTTTTAAAATCATAAGCCCAATGACTTAGAATCCGCGGCCGGAAATTACTAAGAAATAATTTGGGTTATCTGCAATGACTAAACTATTAATTTATTATACCTACGCTACGCAATAAAAAAATGATAGATAACAAATTCATTGAAGTTTTGGGATTTTCCTAAAGAAATAATACAGTTTAGATACTTATAATAATAGGTAGGTAATAAGTAGGTATTTGAATTTTATGATACCTACTTAAAATTTGTTTTACTCGTACACAAACTTTTTGTTTTGTCTGTTTTAATTTTAATTATTTTTATGGATGTGTAGAAAAACTAACAGAATCTACCTTGATTTTGTTTATAGTTTATTGCATTGCGTAGGTTTGAAACGCTGAAATTCAACGAAATAAAAATAGATAATAGGGTCAATGGGATTGGTCCGGCTAAACCGAAATAACTCAGCTAAATAATTAAAAGAAACCTGATTATATAAATTAAATAATTTTATGCAACACCTGGCTTGCACCAAACCACAAAAGACAGAATACAAATAGACCAAACAGTGGTATTGACATAAAATATGACTGAGAGCAGCTTTCATGGTTTCTAAAATAAAAACTGAAAAAAAAATATTGGCTAGACAGTGAATTAAGATCATTATGGATAAGAAAGGAGTAATTGTTTTGATGACTGCAGGATGAAGCGAAGACCAGCGGAGTGGAAGAGAAATCTATTACGCCGAACCCACATGAAAGTGGAGTATTGCTTATCCCTATCTTTCCCGTCATCTGGCAAATGGTGATGATAAAAAGACTCAAATACCTCTCTTTTCTTTCCAGGTCGCCAATTCAGAGCGCACAAAGTGATACTAGCAGCATGCAGCAAGCATTTCCAGGAGTTGTTTGACTCTGCGCCGCCCAGCCATGCCGGCGCATGCTACGTCATCCTGGAGGCCACCTCGGCTGACAACATGCAGGCACTACTGGAATTCATGTATAAGGGAGAGGTGCATGTCAGCCAAGATGCGCTGTCCAGCTTCCTCAAGAGTGGAGAGAATCTGCAGGTAAGGGAAAGATAGAGGGAAAAAGTGGAATTTTGATAATGTGGTAAATTAACGGTATCCGAAAAGTGGACAAATGATACCGCTCCTTGGATACACAAAAAAGTAAAGCAATGATGGTCCAGATTATCTTGATGAGGTTTGGGAAAGAGTTTTGCCCAAAAAAACAAGGCAATAAGAATGTAGGTGAAGCTTGGTCAGTAAAAAATTTTAAATTACCAGAGTCGTGAGGCTGGCTACCGTGACTTATGGAATGCACTATTTAAAAGTTGGAATGTTCATTGTTCATGTCGTCCTTTTAGATATAATCAGACCGAAACCTAAAAAACTTTGAGAATACCGACTGATGAGACTACACTCTTCATCAGTCATGATTCTTAAAAATCTATCCCCAAATTCCAGGTCAAAGGTCTATCAATGGAGATGTCCCAAGACGCGTGGGTGAAGCAACAGACCCAGCAGACCGGAGACCGTCAGAACCGCAAGACCAGCCCCGTTTCCGGTTCCGGAGATGCCGCGGAACCTCAACACCCAGCCACAACCTTCGCACCCATTATGCCACAGTATAATATGCCGATGCATGGAAATATGGGACGGTATCCGCCGCCATTGCATTTGCCGTTGCATACTGGTCGCAGACCTGCCGCTCCAAAGCCACCACAGAGCCCTCTCACTCGGAATTACAGGTACAACAAAAGCAATACACGTTTGGGAACCAAAAAAAGTTTAGACACTGGTTATATCACAATAATAACCAGAGTCTAAACTCCTTCTGTTCGTGTTTGGTCTTTCAAACTTGTGTATCTAGTGCGCTTCCATCTTTACTCGCAGTTTCCTCGCGATGCTTTAAAATGGAAAAGAAAACTAGTGCTGCAATTAGATATGTTACTCCAGCACATGCTGAGTGACCTATTAAGAAAGTTCGTATTGAGTGGTTCACTCTGATGACGGAGTTTTTAGACCGCCATTAACGACTAAAATAACACTACAAGGTCTTATAACATAAAAAAACTTTATTCTAGGTAGTCTTTTAAAAGTCTGTACAACACAAAACTTAAATAATTCCTTTTATTCAAGTCCTCTAAGCCCTCTGTGACCTAGATCGGAGACTTTAGTAGGTGTATGATTGATTCTAGGTAAAATTCTTTTACAAGGCTTTGTACAACGCAAACATATTTTTTTCAAGTTCTCTGTGCCTTTTGTGACCTAAAGCGGACCTTATCGGCTCTTCGAAGCACGGAAGCGCTCAGATGAAAATGCCACTGGCGGTCACCCACTTACGGACCGCTTAGAACGTTGCTTAACTTTAACAAGAACGTCTAAGCAATCACGACCACGACCGCTTGAGGAGAACAGTAACTTCCATCTAGCTTCAACTATTATTTCCAGGCAAAGTTCATCATCATCCCATTGCGGCAGCGTAGCTGACGAGCCCGACACCCGTTCTTCCCCCGGAGCCTCACAACGCTACGACGAGAACCCGGACACATCTACTCAACACCTGATCAAGAACGATCGCGCAGCCAATGGCGAAATGGACCGAATGCCCAATGAACAAGGTGCCGAAGGTTTGTTCGCTCATTATATCTTGTTCGATACGAATGGTGATATAGTAGTTAGAGGGCTTTGGTGAGCGAGCGGCGGTAAAGGTTTGTGGCATGTGAGGATTTACAACACTAGTTTTCATTACTTTAGTTCTTCAAAATAACCAATAGGCCTTTACCCAATATCCTTGCAACGAATGTATGACAAAACGAAATAAAATATAGTTTCCTAAATTCAAAACTAAGGGAAGGTACCTACTATGGTTGATGTCGGAAAGGCTTTGGCCTAAGTGCTTACCCACGTTGAACGCACGGACGCGGTGGTGGGCGTGGTCACGAAATGTCAAACATGTGGCGTAGTATCCAAGTTTTCACGTACAAATGCACGTGTGGTCCACACGTAGACCACCGCATTCGCACCCGCGCCCGCGCCCGCGCGTTCGACGTGGTTAAGCACTTACAAGTAAGCTGTTTTTTATTCTCGATGTTTTTGGACTGATTCTCAAAGAACAGGCATTACAGCTACATTTTCTACTAATTTTTACGACTTAGCTCACGTGGTGCCAATATTTAAATGAATGCTTAAATGTTTTTTTAGGAAAACGATCAATGTTCCTGATTTTAAAGTTTTTTCTCACGACACTGCTGTATAACTATTATATATTAATATTTCCACTCGTATCATTCACTATGTTGCTGATATTCAATACAGCTGCAACTGAATGTTGAGATTACGGCTGATAGAGCAGAGTGGAAGAGAATCTCACACACAATCACACATAAAAGTAGGATAAGAGCATTGTGATGATGATGACTTTTTAACTATAATTATCAGAATTTTCACAAAATAAACCATTAATTCTAGATTTGCGAGTGAAAATTGAGAACGATTTCCATACAACCGGCTACAACAATTCCCCTCCACCAGCGACTTCGATGCCCGCCACAAACTACCACGAGAAGCCGATACAAACCTCGCCGGTGCCAGCCAAGCCTGGACCTGAGTTCTTTCCGACCAAGATTATTACCAGCAAGTCTGGAGGAATCGCTACAGCTGATGGTAAGATTTTTATGAAATATTTTACACCCTGTATTTCATATTGCACTTGAATTTTGGAAACATGTACTATGAATACTATCAATTTAGTCGCAGTTAGCGACTAAATTGATAGTATTGATAGTACGCTTAGTAGTAGTTTGTATTTTATAGTAATATATTTCATTTTCTGTAGGTACCTATGTGCCTAAGAAATTATTACGGGATGAAACATTATCTTCACAATACATATATTTGTCATAATTTTGGTCGTGATGTTACGAACAACGGAAATATTGTTATCTTTAAAAATTAAAACTATCATCCATAGTGTCATCCTGCATATTTATGGTAAATAATATTTATATTCTTGTAACTTTTCCAGGTAAAAAACTAAAATGTCCATACTGCGAGCGTCTATACGGCTACGAGACGAACCTGCGCGCCCACATTCGACAGCGACACCAAGGCATCCGCGTCCCGTGCCCGCATTGCTCGCGCACGTTCACTCGCAACAACACAGTGCGCAGGCACATCGCGCGCGAACATCGCCATCAAGTCACACCGCACGTTGGACCCTTGCCTAATCATACGCAGTAGGTGGTGACGGATTTCTTTCATTCGATGACATGAACAAATCCGAATGAAAGATATGACGGTTTATTTTTCGCCTTTCATTCGGCATCTTTCATTCGAAATGAAATGACACAAAATTAAACCTTTCATTCGGAATGAAATGACACAAAATGAAACTTTCATTCGGAATGAAATGTCACAGTGAACCGAGTTTTCATTCGGCACATTTTTCATCAATCGAAATGAAAATGAAAGTCTGAACACTTCAGTTCTTTCGGATTCAGCCATTTTGTCTCTCGTGACACAAACATCATGGTTAATTGTTTGCAAAATGTGAAAAGTGAACGTTTTTACGGCATTCCACATCAGCCGTGTGATCATGGAATGAAAGAAAAATGAAGCAACCACTCGAATGAAGCGTTCACTCGAGTGAGCCGTCTGATATCACCTTTGACACGTTATACTCACTACCCATTCAACCAAACTACCTCTACTCGCTCCCGGGCTCTGATCTAACCTCTACTCATCTATTTTTTTAAACTTCGAATTTATTCATCGCATCAACCCGGGCGATTATAGCTGCGAATTTTATATAATGCATATTTGTAACAGTATCTACCTCAGTACGATCTTAAGGTTTTTTAAGGTTTTTAAATGTGCGATTTATTGTTACTTAGTTTAATTCGAGTGTGACTATGGTGTTGCTCAGTACGTGTCTCGTCTGGTACAGTGTTTCAAAAATATCGTACCTATGCAGTTAAGCACTCCCCTCATCGCGTGAAAGTACCTTGATTTGCTAACGTTTTAGTAATATGTCCACTGACTGTGAAATGAAAGTTACCTTGTAGACGTTTTGTTTTGAGCTCTCGGTCGAGTATGACATGGCTTGTAACGAATTACCTGAGCTAGGGATCTTGTAACTGATGTTGAGACTGACGGTCATAGGCTAAGTGTATGTAAATAATAGAAGAATCTTATAATTCGCCTTGGCCTAGGTTGAAACATTGTGTCGAACGCACTGTGGCAAAACTACCTCTGTTTATTTTTATTATAATTTAAGCATGCATTTCTCTAATTTAATACATTTAAATGACAATAGAATAAAACATTACATTTTTAAGTTACTACTATTCAACATATCTGTGATACAATAGCGAACGGGCTTTACTTTAACTTTCTCATTTTGCCACATTGTCGTGTAAGGGAAACGGATATAATGTGAAAATATACGACAGTAGATTCAGCAGTACTGGCCACTCGGTATCGGATGGTTTGAGTTTTGTACAAAGTACATTTTGCCCTAGATACATAAGTAGTTAGGTAAAATCATGTTGAAATTTGTGCATGTCAGGTGTGTTGCATGAATGTGTAATCCATTTCTGTCGTTCGTAACAGGCTCGCCTGCTCGGATGTTACTATTGAGACCAAATATTATATGTTTCAGGAGTGGTATCGATTTTAACATTCCGTTTATATTGTTGTTTTTTTCTATATTAGTGCATTTAGACGAAGGCCACTTACTACTTCTATATTCCTAGTCATTTCAAGTGCAACCAGTTGAGATTTTTTAAGAAGAATAATTATTTAAATGATTTAGTGGGGACGTCTGCCGGCACCTTGTATTATATTTAGTTGAGCCGGCGACGGCCCGTGTGGTACACTCAGCTGCAATAGGTACATGCCCTTATTTACAGCAGACGGTACAGTGCCAAATAACCTCAATTGTAAGTCCGCATTTGTTTTACTTATTTATTTTTATTTTTGTTAAGTGTGAATGTAGCGACTGTGTGTTTTATTCCTGATATTTAGGAATAAGTTGCATTCATATTTATTATATTTATATTTTAGGTTTCAGCTATTGAATAATTATCTATGTGAGAAATGCTTTACCCAAGGCTCAGTGACATATTCTGTATTATTTTAGTGACAGTTTTAGGACTACCATTTTAAAGACAGCGTTTTAGTTATCTTAGAGTGGTTGAATCGTGTAACAAACAAATTCAAATAATTATTTTTTTAAATTTTAATTCACATAACAGAGAATTTTAACTGGAAGCTATTTACAATACTTTTCCTAAAAGAAACTATAAGTACGCATACCTCCTTAGCATATTAATGAAGCTGCTATTTTTCTACTTCCTTTTTGTAACTCTCGTACTTCGCATTTAAATGTATTTTTGTTATTTGTTACGTGAATCAAAATTGCAAATATCTTAACAATAGACCAAACAGAAGCTAGAGACGGTGAATCTATCAGAATTATTTATTAAGATCCAAAAAGACAGGCTATAATGTAACTTGTATTTTTAAAGTAATATTTTGTCCTCCTATTGAAAATGTCCAAATATTATATAAAATAATATGTAAAGTAATACTGAATTGATTTCTGGTATCGATTAGAGATGGGTCATGGAACGTTAGTACAAAGTGGCAAGAGTTTGTAGGTATTTTTTTTTTCAGAATTTGGCTTTGTTCTCCGACAAAAATAGTGGATGAATGAGGTCTAAACCGTTATTAAACTTAACTGGAAGCATTTTTTTATGTTGAAGATTCTACTACTTTTGAACTTCAGCATATTCAATGGTCTTGGAAAGTGGCTGTCAGCATATCCAAAGCGAGTCAAAAAGTGTGTGTTTAGATTGTTATCTTTCAAATATTCATTTAATATCTCGAAGCTATTCAAATTGTTACCGCTTGAATAATTTTAAAGCATATTCGATGACGCATCGAGTTTTTAGGAGAGAAGATAACATTTGAATAAAACCGAGATCTTTATAATGATTCATTATTGGCATTATTTCGGTAAGTGTATTTTGTAGGAAAATAATGTTTTTGCTATTTCAATTTCAAAATTGTTAACAACATTATGTTTACGAAATTGTTCTATTTTTTTGTCGTTTCTTTTATTTCTTATGAATTCAAAATTCATAGTTGTGATTTCTTTTGACATGAAATGTTTAATTTGTGATACGTAATTGAGAAATTGCATTAATGCATCACGTTTTTATTAGCTTTTTATTCTGTTTATTCATTTAGAAATGTGGGGATTAAGAGTTTGATTAAGTTTGCTTAAGCGATGGAACAAAAGGGTCCGTTTTGTTTCGAAATCAATTGGATTTGCTTCTTTACAAATCATAAGGTACAAAATTAAATGTAAAATTACAGGTATCAAACTTTTACAATCGTCAATTTGGATTGCGAACATGTGTAAGCTTTTGAGTGACTTTAACTGAAGTATGGATTGGATGTCTAAATTAAGTTTTTGCATTGTTAAAGCATTAGCGGACGAAATTAGTGGTCCCTAATAGTTGTAATGTTATTTGATGTGTTAGGTGAATTCACTATTTAGTCGGTGTATTGCAATCCCCTATTGGAACTAAGACCGATCTCCCTGATACACTCTTAATAATTAGACCAATGAAAATAACTCAAATAAAACACTTTAATAACATTTTATACTAACTATCTCAAATTCCGATTCGATTTTATAAAGGATAAGAATACTTTCCGCTTTGGGTACATCAGGATTAATGTATAATTAGATTTAAGATACATTGTTTTAACTTGTAAATATATCGCGATTAGTCGTGATGGTGAAGCCAAAGATAATTACGGGTACGGTGACCCTCTGCCGTCACATGGGCTGTGCGAAGTTTTTATATTTAACTGTTTTGTTTTTTTTTAACACAATTTCCTTGAAAATGTTACAGAAAATACACGTCGTTTTGTGACAACGAATAATTAACTAAAATTTAAAAACCTAGCATCGCTTTCTTAGCATAAGATTATTCTACCTCGAGGATCATAAAATTAGACTAAGTTAAGCTTTCTAGTAGATTTTTATATGAAGAAAAATAAAATTTAAGCGTGTAAGCGTATTGCAAAATTAAAAAAAATTAAAGTACAAAAAATGCTACCTCAGGATTCAAGTCCGGAAACCGGAATCGTTTGATGTAGAGGAATGTTGGGTAAATTGTCAAAATTTTATAAAAACGACCAGAGATAGTATTCAACTGTTCAAAGGACATAGCACCATTATTTTGAATCTCTGCAAGGTAGTTTGTGCTATCAACTCAGTATATGCTCAATAGAGATACATCGACAACTTTGAAACTCTATGGGCTCGTTAGAGCTGGGTTGGCGGTTAAAAATTAGCGTGTAAGTTGTTATTAGATTAGTATAATAATCTCACTGATGTACCCCACAACTTTAAGGTCACGGGAGGTCGGTTTCAAGCACGTAATCCAATTGTACCTTCCTTCACTCTCCGGAGTATAAACATTTTTTTTAATAATATTTTTATTATTATTACTTTTTCCCAGTTACTTTTTGTGTTGCATAGATGTTACTATGTTTTAAGGAGATGAAAAGAATTGAATTATTGTTTGTTAGGTTTCAGCAAATTAAAAAATTGTAACAAAATTATTTTTTTGGTTATTTTATTTTATTTTTTCCTTTATTTTCCTTATTTTATGTATTCGACAAGTTACACCCGTCCATCGTGTTTAATGTTTATTGTATTAAACTTAAGTAACATTATTTAAGGAATTGACGTTTAGGTATCTAATTATTCGTACAGTATAGTTGCACTTATTTGATCGGGAATTACTTAAGTACTTACTAATTATTGGATGTTTGATACTTTAAGGATGCACATAAATACCGATCGCGAGTCAGCCTCGAGGTCTTTACGAATTTGATGGAAAATACTCTCTCGCGTTAATGTTACCTTAAGATTTAAATATGCTCACTCCTTCACTAGATTAAATCACAGAGTACTTTGGATGGATACAAAATGGTTGGCAACATCTGATTGGGTGGGAAGTTCTGGGTTTTTGGGCGATCATCTTGATCATATTAAATTTAATTGTTACACTGGCTATTATGATAATATAACATTTCGATGTTTCATCACAGTGTCATAGATTTATAGTCGAACGACTGTAAATATTACATTTTTCATTAATATTCTACTAAACGTGTTTAATCTTTCATGTCGTTATTTTCCATGAGGTAAGTCTCGATGTGACAAATTGTTATCGGTGTCATCTTTGTGTACGTGTTAAAAAAAATACGCAAAAAAAGCAACGAGCACTCTTTAACAAAACTAAAGTACAAATTACTGAAGTCTTAATGGTTACTGCCAGTACAAATTAATTAAAGGAAAGTAAAATTATAAAAGTAATTTAAACATTGGTTTACGTGAGTGTTGCCAAATTGTATTTTTTCGGCATCGGTAAAATATATTTTAGTGTAGGTTTATTCGTGTGAAATAAGTACAAAATTTGGTAAATTTCGGTATATTATGTACAACAGCCCGCGGTTGGTTGCTTGGAGAATGGGCGAATGAGTTTTTTTTTAATTAAAATGAGGGTAAAATCTAGAGAACATCTAAGTAAGTGGTCGAAGTAGAACGGCGGGAGGTTAGTGGAATGTAACATAAACCTGGATGGTTGTAAAACTAAGTAAGTAGGGTTTTGTACGTAGGGAGATAATGCTTAGAAAAACGGTCGGTTCGGTGGTCTATGTCTGTAAAGGAGAAGTGATTGTCTGTGATTTTTTTAAGCGACTTTTTATATATATAATGGAAGAATATAATATAATTCTTTAACAGTAAGAATAGCACTATTTGTGATTTTACATTAGATATTTTATTTGACTTCATTTTTTGTACTTTATAAATTAGCGAGTTGGTGTAGAAGGTTTTGATGCGGGTTGAATGTACATAACACTATTATATTTATTTATTAGTATTTTTATTTTGGCATCCAGAAAACCGCCCTCGTAGTAAAATTACATTAACATCACATTACATTCACATTTCCTTCTTTGATTAAAAAAACGTTTCTACTTAACCGTTAAAAACCGCTGAATTGGCAGCCTACGAGGGTTGAAGTCTTTTGACACTAGACAATGATACATGGTTAGACCACAATGCTTGTTTGAGATGTCACGTGCACCCCAAAAGCGGCTGAGATGGCTTTATACGAATTTAGAAAGATTTGGAGTGCACGCGATGAAGCGATATTTAGCTGAATTTATTTGTGCGTCATAGCGGTCCCCACCGTGTCTTTAGCGAATTTTTTAGTGTGGTAATTTCGGCGTATTTCGTTAGTTATGTGTAAACGTAGACGATAAATATGTTATGTTTGCTTTAGGAAGCTTGAAATCGCTGAGGACATTGCCGATAAAACTTGAGACGAGTTATAAACTTATTTTCTAGTATATACTTATTGTAATCTACTTAGATACCTATCCCCAGAATCCATGTAAATAAATAGATGTCTATTGAAATTCTTCAGTGTAAATATTGTGTGTTATGAAATTAATACTTACATGTAATATGAAATAGTAAATGTCTATGGTAATTTCCTCAGTGGTAATTTTAAGTTTCTTAGGTGAGTTGAGATTTTTGTTTGGACATTTCGGCATACATTTTCTTCTACAACTTTCTAAACGTCTATTATAATCAATAAAACGTCTCTTTTAAGCGTATATACTTAAATATAACTATTTAAGTGATCTGGGTACAAACTAGTTTTACAGTTAATTTGTGTAGGTACCTGACTCTGTACAAATTATTTTTAAGCAAAATATAGCAAAGAGCGAATTGTCCAAACAAAAACTGTATATTGATGGAAATTGTATTTTATCGCAGAAAAATAGGTAATGTTGTGGGAAAACTGGTAATCATTTGTATAAATGGTAAGTAAGTATTTGTTTGGATAAGCCTTTACTGCGATAAGAGACAGTAAAGAATATGTAGAATTTTAATACAGGTATTTATAATTAATTGTCCATTTGTGCACACAATGTAATGGTAAAATAACAAACAGTATCTATCTCAAAACACATCCTACATACACTGACTAGGTCTAGATATTATATTAAAGAAAATTTGTTCCATTGTGGAATTCTTAATAAAAAAATGTTGCTAAAATACAGTGTTGTTTTATTTTAAAGTAAGTTTCCTTTCCAAACTAGGGCATATTAAAACGCCTTTAAATTTTATAATAGCATACATGGAATGGATTTGCAGACTGTAGCAATATACGAGTAGGTAGGTAGTTAGGTACAGCCAGCGTCACTAACTGGTAACTCTTAGGTAGGTACTTTCAAAGAGGTTACCAAAAGGTGAAGCTGTGTGTACTTTGAGATTATTACGTATTAAAAGATTTAAGAAAAAAAAACAGGGTTCGTATTTGCGTTCTTTTTTTCGTTCGTTTGATGAATATTCGGATGTTTCTAACTACGATTTCTGACTTCAAGGGCCAATTTTTCGGTTTGGAATATTTGATCCTAGGTTAGGATTGAACGTTTGAGAAAACGGGGGTTTGGTTGAGGCCCTGAAAACACGGGGGTTTGGGTTTTGGGTTTTAGAATCACGTCCATGTCAACACAACTCAAACTCGAAATGATTATTCTCAGATCGCCTGAACATTTTGTTACAACGCAGGAAACTTGATTCTCATCTACGCCACCGAGGTCTCCAATATGATATCTTAGTCAAAATAACTCTTAAAGAATTCGATTGTAAAGAGTCATAAATTCCGACTCCACCCATTGTGTGTAATAATGTGAAGGATTTATTACCATCAAGTGCGCTAAATATCAGTGGCAAGTGACAATTCATACGATGTCTGACTTCGAGGGCCAATTTTACGGATCCGAATATATGGTCTTAGATTAGGATCGTGTTTAATTTCAAGGTCGACCGAATATTATGTAGCTTTTCGTAGGAAAAATCCGAGTATTCATCAAAAATAACCCCTGAATGGAAGTTCCCGTGCCGATCTCGTGATCCCATTATTTATATTGACTTTAGTAAACAATTGTTGATTTGTGGGTATACCTAGGTATTTATGGTGCAATGCATGGTAATAAATCTTACCATACAAGTTATTCTTAGAGAAAAAATAAGACACATTGCTAAAATGCTATAGGTAAGGTAGCTGTGTATGAATCGTTGTTTTTTACTATACTTTTACTTACCTGAATAAACTATTTTTCTTACTGTGACCAACCTACTAATCAATTTTTTGGGGAACCTTTTTAAATATCTTAAAATCCATGATGAAATACTAATAGGCAGGTATATATGTGTACAAGCTTGGCAAGCATTATATTTTATTTAGTTTATGGAATACAACACTCCACATCAATATCCTCACAGGGTCTATTGGCTGACCGATGGTTTTCGACAGAATACCAGCGCCTCGCTACTTCGCTGTGGCGAGGCATTATTCTGAGTCGAAGCCCTTTTGCTGCTGTAGCACACATACATGACAGGCTTTTTGTTTTTACTTGTATTCTCTTTTTTTTTGTTTTCATTTTGTTACTGTATTTTGCATAGATTTAGCATGGTACCTTTTCCTATATATATGGTATTTTGTGTGTGCTTGAGTGGCAAATAAATAAATGTCTATGTCTATGTCTATGTCTATGTCTATGTCTATGTCTATGTCTATGTCCATGTACCTGTCTATTCGTATTCCCTATTTTTTGTGTTAATTCTATATATATTTCTTTTTTCTACATATATATTTTAAGTGTATTTGCCTATTAGTAATAATAATAATAATAATGCTGGACATTTTCACACAGCATCATATAGCCCCAAACTAAGCAAAGCTTGTACTATGGGAACCAGATAACTGATATACCTACTTATATACTTTTTATTATGTGTATGCTGTGTACAGCTCTACATTATATTTTACCTCGTGTACTTCAAGGATCTTCAATAACTTGCTCAAGATTATAATAACGCGGAAACAGGAGAAATGAACCATTTAAAATACCATAGGCTTTTTTTTCATTTAGATGATTTTATAACCTACCTAGTAGGTACCTGGGCCATTGTTAAGATTGTTCTGATTTACCAATAAAATTGCATTTTAACGTATAAAGCTGTTTTTGCCTATAGTGGACTGGTGCTGTACCTATGTGTGACTTTTGATACGAAGTGTGGATCAATTCCCGGACATTTCATTGTAGGCATAAAAAGACATGCTTCTGATATTTTTTTTAATTAAAAAAAAACTTGAAACGAGGGGAGGGATACAGTTGTGATCGTATTATTTTCAGTGTTATTATAAATTAGATCAGGTATATAATAAGTCCACATTTATTTGCTAATAATCCACGCGGAAGCTAGAGTTGGACCTAAGGTAAAATGACACATTGCGATCCAGTTTTTTTTTTGTTCAAACTTGTTTTGTATAATCATAAATCTTTTACCAACGTAATCAAATTCATTACACTATTTGGTAAGTACAAATTGTGAATATTTGATGCAACTAGTGTCAAAGCCTGACTTTATCTGTAGGTATTTAAAGTACCTATTATCCCAATTTTTTAAATGAAAAGGAAACGTAGAGCTTAACCCTTTTTCCAGTCATGTCAACAAAAACAAAGCCTACCTACATATCTAAAAATAATAATTGATCAACCTGTCTGTAATACTGTAAGTAATTCTTTATTGTACACAAGAGAATACACACAAAAATGATATTACAAAGTACAGTCAGCAACGAAAGTCGATTAACATTTTATGATTCACAAATCTGAATATTTCCGAAATCCGTAACATCATGACCAACATTTTTACTAATATTTGAAGATAAAGTCTTGGTTCATAATAATTTCCCAAGAAAAGTTTATTTTTCCTTGGTTATGGAAAACAAACCCATTTTAAAAAGTCCAACGGATAATCAACTTTTGTTGCTGACTGCACATGTACCAAGGCGAGCTTACCTAACCCTAAAAGACCTGGGGCCTTATTTTGGTTCTTATTTTAGTTCGTTTGATGAATATTTTGATGTTTCTTACTACGATTTCTGACTTCAAGGGCCGATTTTTTGGAATATTTGGTCCTAGGTTAGGACCGTGTTTTAACGTTGATCTTATCGACTGCATACAATGTAGCTCGTGTTAAGAAGCATCCGATTATTCATCAAACGAAAAAACGAACGCGAACAACCCCCCTGTCCTTGAGGATACTAGTGATCCTGTATCTCCATTTTTTTGTGTACTTAGGTACCCTATTATTTTTTTTACGAAATCCGGTTCACATCTTACGAGTCAAATCAAACATACTTGCTCTTTTATAGTCATAATGTAGGTGATACATTGCACTTACACCGGCCTATTTCAAGTTCGACTAGTGACCGCTCGTAGGACTCAGGATGTGTATATAAGCAAGTGTAAGTGATGTGTGTGTATTCATTCAATCTGTGAATATCCTTCAGTAACAATGGCAGCTAAGGTAGGTGCTTTTTTAATACTTTCTACAATGACAACTCAAGTGTGATTCGTAGTGTGATTTTATTTTCCAACCATTTTAGCGGGAAGTGAGCATGTGTCAAGTATTTTTACTTGCCTTTGACTACATACGGCTTTTGAAACTAATCTTTTTTATTTATTTCCATGAACAAAAAAAAAAGAAAAGGGCTTTGTCGCTGAGCGACTATACCGCCCAATCAGTAACATCTTAGCTTAGTCTTTTTCTTCTTCTTGGTTTCTTCTTCTTCTTCTTTTTAATAATGGCAATTGTTTCACTGGTTTCACTTCGCTTCAAATATGTATTCAAGTCACGTCAATTTGATTTTGAAAAAACATGGCGGCTTGTCATTTCAAAACTCTAACGGAAATCTTTCGTCAAATGAGAAATCTTCTTGAATACTCCCCCATTTCATTTGCCAAATCTCCTGTTACGTATCCAAGGCTTCATTAGTAAAATGCCACCAAAATTACATAATAAAACCTAGTAAAACACGAGAAAACTAAATAAAATAGCAGAACCACTAGCTCCTTCAAAAATGGCGAAAGAAGTCCCAAAACATGTAATAAAAATGCTCATTAATTTTCATCTCATATAAATACTACGTGCTTTAAACGGTGAAGGAAAACATCGTGTGGAAACCAGTTAGTGTTTTTATAAGCGGCGGTGGGCTTGCAACCTGTCTCGTATGAGATACTAACTTCTGCAAGATGTGGGCATGTATCAAATATGTTGTTTAGACTACCCTTAGACATCTTCAAAGGATCTGGAACAAGTAACAAAAAGATGAGAGAATGTCTACCGCACCTTGGGGATACAGTCGTGAACCTGTTTACGTTTATATAAATACTTAGCTACCTACCCTCAGCCATTTACCACGATAGATCTTTTATTATGGAAGCAATATGAATTCCATGCAATTTGGGTCCGTCCTAATAGACTAGGCATTCATTGTTCTATGCGATAGGAATCCGTCTAGAATCCTAATGTTGATAAATTAGCACTCGGTTGGACGTGGCCAGAAACTCAATTGTCTCCAAAGACCTTAAGAACCGTTTTAGTTTCAAGGACATGCTTAATATTCATATCTTCTCGACAAAATTCAATTTTTTGTGTGTAAATAACTAAAAATTTTGGAAATATCCTGACAGGTATCACATGTAAACGAATTTTGAATTTTTATTATCAAGACGTTATCTCTCTTTCCAAATTACTTCAACTAAATAATCCAATTAGCAACAGGAGTTGATTCATCTAGTTGTAGGACGTAGTTGTATTCTAAGTGATTACAGCGATCCTACAGAATAAAATAAATGCTTTTTGACTTTGACTTTAAATTATGTCTCTCTTTTCAGTTCGTCGTAGTTCTCGCGTTGGTGGCCGCTGGGCAGTGCTCAGTCGTGCCGGTAGCGAAAGTAGACACGGACTACTCCAGCTTCGCCTACGACGTCGCGGACCCCAACACCGGCGACTACAAGAGCCAGGTGGAGACCCGCGTCGGCGGCACCGTCTCCGGCCAGTACTCGCTCCTCGACGCTGATGGCACCAAGAGGACGGTCGACTACGCTGCCGATGACCTCAATGGATTTAACGCTGTTGTCCGTAAAGACCCCGTTGCTTTTGCCGCTCCTGTTGTCACTCCCGTGGTCGCCAGGACTGTTGTTGCTCCTTCAGTCTACTCTGCCCCCGTCTACCCCTCTGCTCCTGTCTACGGCGCCTACCCCTACTCTGCAGGCTACGTTGCCGGCTCTCCCCTGACCTACGGCGCCTATGGTGCTCGCTTCGCCCCCTACTGGTAAACTGTAACAACCCATCCTCACCGTTTCGTTTCTGTAAATACTTAGTTAGGCATGCAAATTTGGAATAAATAGTAAAACTACCTTTATTATTTTATTTTATCAATACGAAAAGAATACCGATGTCCAAATCGTCCAAAGGTGCAAATCTGGAACTTTTTTATGCGCGATGGGCCTTACAGGAAATGAAAGAGACCCAAAGTCATCAGACGATTTGCCATTCTTTTTTTTTATGATGAATGGGTCGGCTCTTCTTTGGCAAGAAGTAAGACATTCACCCACTTATTTCATCACTTTGTTTCATACGTTAAGTGTAGGCATTGATTGCCTCCTGACGCTTTATAAATCATCTAATATGTAAACGCCTAAGTTATTTCATACGTTTACTTATCTACTTCCGAAGTTAACTGTAGGTATAAACTTCTGCCTGCATCTGATAATCAATCTACATAGTAGATTGAGACTAATGAGATGTCGCTCTGCAATCTCCGCTACTAAATATGAGAAGCCACAGGAAATTGTGGTTTGAAGTACAGGCTTGCATTAGTTGACTGGCTACATGCTTGTATTAGTGACTAGATACTACTTACATAGTTTGCGCCTGCATAATTAGCATAATAGCATATACGTTATTCCAAGCTACGATCTACTAAGTAATCTAATAAAGTCTACCCAATAAGTCCTTTCATCACTACATACTACATATACCTAATTAACATAACTATAAAGAAAGGTTGCTCTTTGGGCCTTATTAGTAAACGTGGTAAAGTTACGCCGGGTGTAACTTATGAGTAACTATACAATTTTTGAAGTTAAAACCTAGCGTAATTTTACACCACGTTTATTAATAAGGGCCTTTGACTTTACGCTTGAAAATGAATAGTGAGGGACTAGCACGAATACCGTGCGGGAGGGGATTCCATAACCTAATCGAATCGACAGTAAATGAGTCACCTTCAGTGACAGCCTTCAGCCTTCGGCTTGAAGAGTGAACCGGGAATTTTAGGAGACATGGTTGATCACGAGGGTAAAAAAAAACTATTTTATTTTACACTTATTTAGTAGTAGGTAGGTACTTGATAGATAGATTGAAAGATAGAAAATACTTTATTGAAATTACAAAAAGACAAGCAAAGATACAGGAGAATATTTAAAGCGAAGTACAATGGGCGATCTTATCGCTGTGACCGATTTCTTCTAGACAACCTTAGCTTACTTGCCATCCAAGCTGATCTTGGGTTTCCCAAATACTGGGACAAAAGTTTCCCACACAGCTTCCCGTTAAGTAAATAAATAATGCTGGACTTTTCACACAGCATCATCTAGCTCCAAAGTAAGCAGAGCTTGTGTTATGGGCACTAGAATGACTGATAAACTACTTATATACTTTTTGTTTGTAAATACATACATATTATACATAGAAACACCCAGACCCGGGACAAATATCTGTAGGTCATACAAACATTTGTTCCGCGGCGGGGATCGAACCCGCAACCTTCTGTGTCGCAGGCGGACCTTCGCCCACTGCGCCACAGAGGTCGTCAATGTACTACCTATCAATGTACAATAATAACACATCTGGTAGAGTCTGGAAAGTTAATGCCTAAGTTTAAACGGATCTTGAGTGTCTTTAAATTCGATTGTCTACCGTAATAGTTTTATGTAATTAGTGCTTGACGATAGAATTGAATAGGGAGCTTTCTAGTTTGCGCGGATAAATGGTTTTATAGTAGCTTAAAATTTAAGCTTATTATTTAATAATCAGGCTGGAACCTAGAGCTGCCTATCTGATGGTGGCATGCGGTGGAGTTATTCTGAAAAATCTTTGGAGAATTAAATATCAATGAAAAAGTTCGTATTTTTCAACTCTATAGTATCATGATTTCAGAGATCATAGAAGCTGGTGCATGTAATGGGGCCGACGGTATATAACCGCCTTCCTGAGACCATCACAAATGCTCCATCAACGCAATCCTTTAAACTTAAATTAAAAAATTGGCTAATTGAGCAATCCCACTATAGGGTTGACGAGTTTCTTAGATAAGACACGATTATTTATGTTAATTTATTGTACCTATTTGTTGACCTACTGTCATTTATTATTATGGAGATAGTTACTAAGTCTAAGTATCTACCTACTTATTAATTTTGAATCTATGATTTAATTTTGTACTCTTAAAACTGACATGTAACCTGATTTTGTTACCAATAAATAAACTGAACTGAACTGAACTGAACTTCAGGATGATTTTTAATACGGAAAGGCTACGTATTTTGTAACGCTTAAGGTGAGCGCACAAATAATCAGCAAAGGACGCGCAAAATTAAAATACTTGCTGACGTTTTATAAAATATTCTAGAAGTAGGTCAAGTAGGTCACAAAACAAAAACAGGTTCAGTGGAAAATCGTTTTTTATTTGATACAAAAATGTATTTACAACTAAAGCATCATTATTTACATCAACAGAACACGTCGCGGTGTAATGCCTCGAGGCAAGGCTTACCAGTAAGACACGGGGGCGGAGTAGGCGGAGTAAGCCAAGGGAGAGCCGTACACAGTGCGGCCGTATACACTAGGGGAGTACACACCAGCGGAGTACACACTTGGGGCATAGGCACCTGATGTGTACACACTAGGGGCGTAGGCACTGGATGTGTACACACTAGGAGCGTACACAGCGGGAGCGTAGGAACGAGCGGCTACAACAGGGGCAGACGCATACACGGCCTTAGCAACCACGGGTGAAGAGTACACTTGGGGAGCGACCACGGTCTTGGCGACTACGGGAGTGGAATACACTTGAGGCGCAACAACGGTCTTGGCGACCACAGGAGCGGAGTATACTTGAGGAGCAACAACAGTCTTTGCGACCACGGGAGTGACGACAGGGGCGGCGAAAGCAACGGGGTCTTTACGGACAACAGCGTTGAATCCGTTCACGTCATCAGCTGTGTAGTCGACGGTCCTCTTGGTGCCATCAGCGTCGAGGAGCGAGTACTGGCCAGAAACGGTGCCGCCGACGCGGGTCTCGACCTGGCTCTTGTAGTCGCCGGTGTTGGGGTCCGCGACGTCGTAAGCGAAGCTGGAGTAGTCCGTGTCTACTTTCGCTACCGGCACGACTGAGCACTGCCCAGCGGCCACCAACGCGAGAACTACGACGAACTGGAACGAGAGAATATTATTAGAATGATTGGGACATCGAATCGACTATTGATAAGAAAGATAAGATGATGTAGGCGCAAGTAAAATATCTAAAAACGTCGAGAGGCACCCTGATAGAATAGACTAAAATAACATTATAATTTTAACAAATCAGATATTCAATGTTCTGTAATATTTAATAAAAACAAAAATGTATGCGATGGAAAACAATTTTAGAATCTATGTTTTAGAAATTGAACACTGAGAAAGCTTTCTGTTGAACTCGTCTAGACAAAATGTTAAACACTTAAAACATTTGATCAGAATTTCAATATAAACAAGATTTGATAATTCGATAAACCGCAAGGTTAGATTTAAAAATATAGAATCCACTTTTGCACAACAAGTTCTGATAATCTATTCACTTGTGATTAGAATAATAGATCACCTTAGCTGCCATTGCGATCTGAGGTTTTCCACTTGAGTGAGTACAGATGTATCGAGATGTGAGCTTTTATATGGGTCTTGGAAGCGAGGGCGTGGCGTACGGGTATGCTCGCTTGCTGATCTTTAAAACTCGCCAGGAGTGCTGCTTGCGTTGATCAAACGGTTCCGTACATACGTAGCCGAAGGCCATACAAGCGCAGTCTCAACCGCCACGCCAGGAAACATTTAAGTAGCTCAATTCTTCTCTAGATTACTTTTGTCAACAAATACAAAAAAGGTTTTATCGTTATTATCATTTAGCTTCAATTCAAAAGCTTCATCGTAATCTTTAATATTTTATCACATTAGGCGGCTTTTTGATAATTTTACTAGAATATTTTTACCGAAAGCTACCTATCTCATTTCATCTCCCATGTTTCATCTTCTCATTTATCTTCTACTTTCTGCGCTCTAAGACCACAGTTCGTAAGTTTATCAGCCGTGGGACATAATTAAGAAAAAATATCACGACCAAAAAATGTTTAAGTATCTCAAAGATTTTCGATTACACTGAACCCTAAAAGTACATACAACATGCGTAATTTGTAATGACGGATCCGGAAGAGCAAGGCCGAATGTTGATGAGTGCAAGTACCCGGTAAAAGAAAAGAAATGAGATCTCTTTAAAGTTCATAGCCAAGGTCAGTAGGTATTCTTTCGACTTAATAACTGCATGTCGACGCAACTGTAAGCGCCATCTCTACGCGGCTGAGGAGAAACAGCGCTTTGACGTCTTCCATCAATTTTGACGTTTCGGTCTGGAATGTCAGAGATGTCAGAGCGGGTGCTGTCATTACATCATCACTTTATCATCTGCTTTCTATGAAACACGATTGTTGTAATTTATATTCAAATTTTAAAATAAACGTTTTTACTGGGAACATTACAAATATTCATTGGAGAAGTCAAACCCGAAGATCCCCGTAGCTAAAACATTGGCCCTACGACCCGGATTTGCTGCTTATGCTGGGAGAAGAATCCATTGATGTCCGTTATTGCAAGTCATCAAGAATTCAAGACATACAAAGGCAGCCCGCAACCAGCACTTCAGTTAACGGTCAGGTCTTCGATCCTGTCTACTCCTATCCTGGTTATCATTTGTGCTAAAATCGTGTCGTTTTCATTACTTTCAGAAAGAAATCAGTTCATTATCGCGTAGTGACCGTTACAATTACCAGTGCATCAAAACCGTGAGTACCTTATCTTATTCTTTGACATAGGCCTTTAGAATGGGTGTTGAAGATAAATTAGGCGTTCCTTCAAGAACTCCGCAAGTTTCCCCTAGTAAAAAGCTCGCCGATGATGATGAGTTGACTGTTCTGAGGCGGAAGCGTGGCAATTTGAAAGGTAGATTAACACAGTTTCAAAAATATCTGGACTCTTTTCAAGATTCCTGTCCTTCTAAACTACAAGTTAGAGAAATAAATTTTAGATTACAGGCAGCACAAGATCATTTTAAAACATTTAACGAAATTCAAACTAAAATTGAATTAGTGAGTTCAGATTCAGATATTGATTCTAACAATGAATACGTCGAGTCATATGAAAACTTATATTTTTCTGTATTAGCAATTGCTCAAGATTTAGTCGAAAGTGAAGAAACTGAAAATAAAGGTTCAAATAACTCAAAATCCAACAGTTTTCGTTCTTTACCTAAAATCAAGCTTCCAACTTTCAGTGGAAAGTTTGATGATTGGCTCGAGTTCAAACATGCGTATGTAACAATGATCCATAACTGTTCAGATATAGACGAAATTCAGAAATTCCATTACTTGCGTTCCTCGTTGACAGGTACAGCTTTAGAGGTAATTAGTTCTTTTGAATTTACGCCTGAGAACTATACTCATGCATGGGAGTTATTGGAGAATAGGTTTCACAATACTAGGCTTTTGGTACAGAATCATATAAAGGCATTGTTTAATATTACGTTATTAAAACAGGAATCATCTTCACAAATTAGGAAGCTAATAGATACCGTTTTGCGAAATATTCGCTCACTTACATCACTAGGCGAACCGACCCAATCATGGGATACATTGATTATCTATCTAGTTCAATCAAAGCTCGATTCTACTACTGAGCGTGAGTGGGAGATCGAAAAGGGAACTATTCATTCTGATTCTGAGAGAAAGTTAAAATTAGACGATATTCTTTCATTTCTTAAGAAAAGGGCAGACATGTTAGATTCAATTAGTTCAAATCAAAATAAGCCACAAAATAAATCGCAATATTCATCTGCAATTGCTACTGAATCAAAAGGTACTTCACAAAAGCGCAACGCCGCACACTGCTACGCGTCGACTAGTAGTTCTGTAGCTAAACATATACCTAGAAATAAAGTCGATAAGTGTTATCTTTGTAACGGTGCACATGCAATTTATGCGTGTTTTAAATTTTTAAATCTGTCTATTCAAGATAGAATCAAAATCGTAGACGAGAAACAGTTATGTAGAAATTGTTTACGTTTCGGTCATTCACTTGCCGATTGCATTTTCGGTCCGTGTAAACAATGTCAACAAAAACATAACTCTTTGCTTCACCTAGCGTCAGGTAACACTGATGAGCCGTCAGCTGATCGGAGCACGTCTCAGGCTGAGTCATTATCGGCCGCGTTGCATTCCGTATCTATAGGTACCTATCATGGTAGTGTAGATGAATGTGCCGGCACATTACAGCCGGTGTTATTAAGTACGGCGTTAGTAGAAGTAGCCGATAATTATACTAAACGTTTTCATACAGCCCGAGCGCTGTTGGACAGTGGTAGTCAACACTGTTTCATTTCGGATAAGTTACAAAAACGAATCAATGCGCCATTGATACAGTCCACTATACGAATTTCAGGTGTTGCACAATCAGTGACACAAACAAATCATTCATGCGAATTACTTATGCGTTCTAAATTAAACGATTATTCTTCAAAGGTTAAATGTTTTGTCTTGCAGCGTATAACATCCAGTTTACCCACGACATACATAGATACCGAACATATACGTATTCCGGATAATGTAAACCTAGCAGATCCTACCTTCAATATTCCTTCGGAAATCGATTTATTGATAGGCGCGGACTTGTTCTGGGAATTACTAGACGGTAATAGAATCCGATTGGTAAACGGACCATTTCTTCAAAATTCGAAGTTAGGATGGTTGCTTTCGGGTCCTATAAACTCACAAAAGAATTTTGATGGCAACGGTCATCATATTCACTGCAATTTTAATCAAACCTTAGGGTTAGACGATCAACTTAAACGTTTTTGGGAGATAGAGAATGTCCCTCAGGTAGATAACATTCTAACGAAAGACGAGCAATTTTGTGAGGATATATTTACTTCTACAACTAAACGCGAGTTGGAGGGTAGATTTTCTGTTCGCATCCCGCTAAAAGAATCACCTGATGTTTTGGGTGATTCATACAATTCAGCAAAAAATAGGTTTCTTTCTTTGGAACGTAAACTAGAACGTCTGCCAGACTATAAACGTATGTACTCTGACTTTATGAATGAGTACTTGGCCTTAGGCCATATGAGTCGGATTGACAAAGTAAATGAACCTAATTATTTTCTTCCACATCATGGTGTGTTTAGGGAAAATAGTTCCACTACGAAGTTACGCGTTGTTTTTGATGCCAGTGCTGTGACAACCTCTAATAAATCACTTAATGATATTCAGTGTCCGGGTCCAGCACTGCAAAATGACATCTTTTCTATTCTGTTGAGGTTTAGACAGTACAAGTACGTGGCTTGTGCTGATGTAGAAAAAATGTTCAGGCAGATTTTAATTCAACCAGATCAGCGACCGTTGCAACTTGTACTATGGCGCGAAAAACCTGTAGATCCTTTAGACATATATCAGCTTAACACTGTAACGTACGGAACAGCATCAGCCCCATACCTAAGTATGCGCTGTATACGACAGTTAGCGTTGGAGTGTGAAGATGACGTCATAGCCAGAATAATTAAACAGGATTTTTTCGTTGATGATTTGTGTACCGGGCATGATGATTATCAGGAGCTACTAGCTATATGCGAAAAGACATCTCAAGTCTTACAGTCAGGATGCTTTCCGCTTCGTAAATGGACGTTCAACGCGGACGTCACAAAAGCTGCTTCTGTTCATACATTTAACGGGGAACATACGCAAAATAAAACGCTAGGGATAGGTTGGCAGAGCGATTGTGACGAATTATACTTCACCACAAAAATAGATTGCATTAGCGGAAGTACTACGAAACTAACTAAACGAGTAATGTTGTCAATCATTTCGCAGATTTATGACCCATTAGGTCTACTCTCACCCTCAGTTATAATTGCAAAGATATTAATACAAAAATTATGGCTTGACAAAATGGGATGGGATTCACCTGTGTCGCAAGATCTAACGGTGACTTGGAACAGCTTTATTGATTCTTTAGGTTGTTTGCAAAAAATACGCATTCCTCGTCATGTTATAGGCAATAACGTTCAACACAAAGAACTTCATATTTTCACCGACGCATCACAAAACGCGTACGGTAGTTGTGCGTATATACGATCCTACAATGATATATCTACGGTCACTGTTAGGCTGTTGTGCGCGAAAAGTAAAGTAGCACCACTTAAATCTCTTAGTATACCTAGGTTGGAATTGTGCGGTGCGCTGGTAGGAGCGAGACTTTATAAAAAGATAATGGATTCATTACGATTGAAATTTAATCGCGTATTTTTCTGGACTGACTCGACGATCGTCATGGGATGGCTGCGTATGTCTCCACATTTATTAAAAACTTTCGTTCAAAATCGAGTAGCTGAAATTAATGAACTTACTAACGACGCGGAATGGTTACATGTTAGTGGCACAAATAACACAGCCGATCTGTTGTCCAGAGGTCTACCTCTCGATTCATTAATCGACAGTAATTTATGGTGGAACGGACCATCTTATTTACAAGAAAATATTCGTGATTTTTCAAATAATGAACTTCGTAATGAATCAATTAATCTCAATAATTTACCCGAATTAAAATCACAATCAATCAATTTAACCAGTACTTGTTCCAACGACGTAATTCAATTTGATAAATATTCCTCATTCACTAAACTCAAGCGTATAGTTGCTTATGTATTACGTTTCATTTCAAGGTTGCGCCCGAGGCGATCAAAACAAGAAACCGGTCCCTTATCTGCAGTGGAGCTGAGCGCTTCGCAAGTGACGCTCGTTAGACTGGCGCAGGCGCAATCTTTTCCTGACGTGTACAGTAAACTTTTGAATAATATTCAAATTAACACGAATAGTAAATATACAAATTGCATTTCCGGTCTAAATATACTTCTCGATCAAGATAAGCTAATTAGAGTCGGTGGTAGATTATCAAACTCGTCTGATTTTAGCTATGAAAAGAAACACCCAATATTGTTGTGTAGTAAACATCATTTAACAACGCTTATAGTGCGGAGCGAACATAAACGTTTGCTTCACTGTGGCCCTCAACTACTTTTGTCTACATTGCGTGAATGCTGGTGGCCACTGAGCGCTAGAAATTTAGTTCGTAAAATAGTGCGTGAATGTGTTACTTGCGCGCGGATAAAGGGTAAAACTTTAAAGCCAATTATGGGCAATCTGCCAGCCGAAAGATTGGATTCTGGATTTCCGTTTGTTCGAACAGGTATGGATTTGGGAGGCCCGTTTTATATTTTAAATAAAAAGGGAAGAGGAGCACGTCTGACAAAATCGTACATATGTCTGTTCGTTTGTTTCCTTACTCGCGCTGTTCATTTGGAACTTGTTTCCAGTTTATCCACTGAAGACTTTATATTGGCTTTGAAACGTTTCATTGGTAGAAGAGGTAAACCTGAATCTATTTATTCTGACAATGGTAAAAACTTTGTTGGAGCTGAAAAGGAGTTCTATACGATTTTAAATACAAATTCACAACAAATAATTGATTATGCTACTAATAATGGAATTAAATTTAACTTTATTCCGCCATATTCACCCCATTTTGGAGGTCTGTGGGAAAGTGGGATAAGGTCATGTAAATATCATTTACGACGTGTAGTAGGTAACGCGAATCTTACTTATGAGGAATTGAGCACGGTTTTAGCACAAATTGAATCCGTCCTCAATTCCCGCCCCATGTCCCCTCTGTCCACAGATCCTGATGACTATAATCCATTGACTCCTGGTCATTTCCTTATTGGCCGGCCGTTGACTGCTCCTGCACACGATGACCTCACTGATGTCCCAATGTCCCGACTGAGCCGTTATCATCGCATCGAGCAGCTGCGTCAACATTTTTGGCAGCGATGGTCAAGGGAATATGTTTCAGAATTGCAACAAAGGACGAAATGGAAGTCACATCAAAATGACATCAAGCTCGAGAGCCTAGTCCTGATCAAGGAGGACAACCTGCCACCTCTGAAATGGCGGCTGGGACGTGTCATGAAGACATTCCCTGGCACGGATGGTGTTTCACGCGTTGCCGAGATTCGTACTGCAACCGGGACCATACGGAGGGCATTCTCAAAAATATGCCCTCTACCCCTGGAGCCTACACAGCGAGGAAATGTGAAACAAGATACTTCTTTCATTGGAAGCGGTGCTTCCAAGGCGGGCGGTATGTCGACGCAACTGTAAGCGCCATCTCTACGCGGCTGAGGAGAAACAGCGCTTTGACGTCTTCCATCAATTTTGACGTTTCGGTCTGGAATGTCAGAGATGTCAGAGCGGGTGCTGTCATTACATCATCACTTTATCATCTGCTTTCTATGAAACACGATTGTTGTAATTTATATTCAAATTTTAAAATAAACGTTTTTACTGGGAACATTACAAATATTCATTGGAGAAGTCAAACCCGAAGATCCCCGTAGCTAAAACACTGCAAGTATATCGATTTCTGAAATTGGATTCAATATCCTGCCATAGATGGGTGCTTTTATTTTAAACGTCATCGTTTATCATGATAAGCAACATGTTGCGCGGCAATTATAGTTGCTTATTACATGGTTCCAAAACCGCTAAACAAGTATTGATAGAACGAAATATCTAATAAGATTATTCATATCGATTAGCATTGGAATCGTCATCCTGTGATTCAAAAGTACAAATATTTATATCGCATATTTTTGCATAATAACAACCATTTTGTATGTGCGCCTACATCATGCATAGAAAAATACACGAGTATGTAAGTATATTGTTTTGGGGCATTGACAGAAAATTTCATAGCGTTATAATGCCATAAATAAATTTAGTAATAATGGCAATATATAAGCCATATATTATAGACTACTAGCTACTGCGCACGGCTTCGACCGCGTCGTACCAACATTTTGAATAGCCTATATGCTATTCCAGGGTATTGGTTCACTAGTTTAGGCGTGATTGAAATACAAACATACAAACATCCAAATATCTAAACAAACTCACAAACTTGACGTTGAAAATTAGATGTGATAACTTCATGATTTTAGGTTCTTCCGTTTGTATCTTATTCTTTCTTGCTCTATTTAGCTCTGTCTCATTCTATATGCTCAGAATAGTATAAGTTATTCAAGAAAAACATTTTTTCGTAAAAGAAAAACTCGCTTCATAATCATACTCCAAGCATATCTACAGACCAGAGGTAGTGCTAAAAGATTCATATCGCATTCATTATGGGTATGCTCTACATTCTGTTCCAAGGCAATGTACTGTCTTCATTTGAATCAGACTTTCTTGCGTATTTATTTAGAGCTTTTAAAAGGACACGTCAGTTTTCCGCCCACTGCAACCTTACTGACACCATTTACACGATACCTTTCTGGTATACCATTCTTACCTCTTGCCACAGAATAATAGCTCTTGCTCCGTTTAGATTTAGAAAGCAAGAGGCAAGAATAGTAGGTATGCCAGAATAGGTAAATGGCGCAATGGCGCGCACTAGGGGAGGCTTATGTCCAGCAGTGGACTGCCATAGGCTGATAATGATGAGGTAAATGCAGTTTAAAAGCAGTAGTTGTGTCAAACATTTTAGTGTTAAGAATAAAACAATTAATAACTTTACTTTGATTTTATTATAACTTTTGAGATAATGACATTTAGGCACCAATAAATAAATTATCTGCAGGCAAAAACCCGGAAATTGGCAGAGTGGAGTACATCAAAATAATTCAAACTGGTTACATTTATGGCTTGTTCAATCATTACCTATGTATGGCGAAGTTCTAAGACTATATCCACACTGTTTTTTCTTTAGTTTATCAAAGATATGCATGATCAGTGAAAACACTGAAGGATTTTTAGGATGACGCTTAATCGCCAATAAAGCACCAAAACGCGAAATTTTACTGAACAACGTTAAGTATTAGGTAGGCCTGAAAATGAGTATTTTATTTTTCAGACAGGTTTTCAGCTTATCAAACTGAAAAACTTCAATTAGTTGCACAGAAAGTAGAAATATTAAAGCACAGTGTGAACAAAGTCTATGGTCATTATTTGGACACTTGAAGCAATAAACAATAAAGCATTTTTAAATGTCAAAGAGATAACATTTTTTGCTACAATTTAATATTCCATTGAATTATTTTGAGTTTTCCTTCTAAAGATTTCACTACCGAAATTGTGTCGCGGATATTTCAGTTAAAGCTTGAAAGCTTTAGCACTAAAGCTGAGACTGGACCTTTTTGGCACCACATAAAAATAGGTGGGACATAGGTAGTTTGTTTTTATTTTTGTTTATTTTTAATTCTGTTACTTTGTATTGTACCTACTCGTGTTGTCTAAATGTTTGATGTTCTTAATTTCATTGTATCGTGTTGACTTTGACTTTGACTTTGACTTTGTTACCTATACGATTTGCGATTTGCTTACGTTGAACGTGTGTTGTGGAGTGTGTTAAAGCGCCTGGGATGTGTCCAATGTGACAAATGTATTTTTATTATCCTATAAGCTTCCACCAGCTGCTTCGCTCGAGGTACCAATATTTTTTATTTAGTGACACTGAGACATTTTTTTTCCATTTTGACTGAGTTTGACTCCGGTAGGAGTTATTTGCAACGAGTAGGTACCTACTAGGGACTGGTCACAGTGAGCACGTTACTGTAGTTAACTTATTCTCTGCTACCTGGGACTGCCACTGCGGAGCTCTCCGAAGGCTGTGTATGCGCAGAATGCCCACTAAATGTTTTTTTTACGTACTGGTTATTTCTTTAGAAATAGTTATTTCGCCATCTTGATCGAAAAAAAAATGTTGATGGCACTTGACGTGCTAGCGTAAAAACCAGTATAGTAAAAACCCATATTTCTGAAATAAACTCAGTGTAAATCTGTTAGTTTGGGTTTTCAAAATTTTTTCAGGGCGTCTGGTCGAAGCGACGCGTGTTCCGAAAGCTGGCACATTTTTGGCTCAAAAGATCAGCATTGCCATCCAGCGTGGCAATGCCGCCAGTGTTTTGGGCACGCTTCCGACTGACAGTGACCTAGATCAGTTGAGCTATCTATAGATAGTTTACGATCCTTAGATATCTTGACTGATCCTGTTTTATTTTGTAAATATATGTAAATAAGTAGTAGCTTAGTTTCTGTAAATAAAAATTTACCTTTATTAAAAAAAAGTATAAATAACCTACTTAAATAATAATTCTGAAAAAAAATGATTTTAATTAAAATTATCACTAATGGCTAAGCATTACACACCAACAAATTATATCACATTAGCATTTTGTTTAGGTGGGAATCACAGAACATTATTTAGGCTCTAGAGTTCGTTCTCAGGCTACAACACAAAACAAAATGACGGAATGTTTCAGAGACACAACACTTTATTCCAACAATTGCATTGTTTATTAGGTAACCAATGTTCAAACCTTTGAGAACATCTGATTGTCTTCAATTCCGCTGATAAATCTATCTAAAAGATTAAATATTGAGAAATACATTCATAATTAGCGTCGTTACATTATTCAAGGAGCAAGTCTAGGATCTAATTAGATGAAATCTAAACAGGTAATAAAAATAAAGATAGCCTTTGATAAGTAACCGTTTCATCATAGTTTGATGAATGAAGCGCTCGTGGTCGTGCTTGCTTAGCCGTTTTTGATAGATCGTCGAAGTTAAGCAACGTTCTAAACGGTCAGTAAGTGGATGGGTGACCGCAAGTGACATTTGCATCTGAGCGCTTCCGTGCTTTGGAGGGCATCTTAAATTGTCGGTCCGGGCTATTGAAGTCATTATTAAACCATGACAGAGGCCTAAAAACTCCCTCATCAGAGTTGGCCACTGACTCATACGAACTTACTATCATAGTTTTCAGAATACATTATTTATTGCTAAGTAAGCGTTTTTCATTTATAATTTCTATCAAACTTTGAGTTTTCATAATTGTCAAGGCGGTTCTCTACCTCTCATTTCTTTCGTCTCGTTTTCATATTGTAGTGGCGGTTCCCCTCCAAATGGTGGCTCTTTGGTTTTTTTCACTTTCTTCGATATGCATCCTACTAAAGGAACAGGAGTAAAATCACCTAGTTTTAAGACATTTCAAAGTGATCCCAGCGGTCCTACTGAATAAATGCTTTTTGACTTTGACTTTGACTAAAGCTTGGCTATTAAGATTGATTTATTTGAGCTTTCGCTACTGAAAGCATTGCTAGCAGCGAGGAACATTCGTTTTACAAAACAAACACCATATTTTAGGTTTTAATTAATTCATGAGATTGTCAATATTCGCAATTGGCATTTCAGAGCTCACTTGCGAGTTTTGCTGAGTAAACGCTTATCATTTTCGAAATCTTGCTCCAAGTAAGAGGCAGAAATGCATTCATTGTTGAGGCAAAACATAACAATTATGTGTAATCAATTTACATAATAGACACTTCAGATTCTAATTAACCTCTGAAACTAGATTACGACAGAAGAACTAGTGTAATAATTTCCCTACTTTTGACCCCCAAAACTACAATACGATGGTTTCGTGAGAATATAAAATAAGAGAGGAGCAGGGTCAAGTCAGTAGTGTGCCAAAGTTGAAGAACACAGCATCATGGCAGCTAAGGTAATTATTTATCTATATAATACACCAGCAAGATTACCTATCAAACGAGGTTTTATGAACTAAACAGTATCAGTATATATAACGTGTTGTTATCAATAAAGATATTGTATTGTATTGTATTGTATCAAATTGTTACAAGTGATTACGGAAGATAAAACTTAGGCCTTTACATAATATATTAGATGATTTATACAGCGCCAGGAGGCAATCCATGCCTACACTTAACGGAATAGGCTTGCCCAGCACCTAAACCATCCTCTCAGCTTAATCAGCCTGGCCATAATATATTAGATGATTTATACAGCGCCAGGAGGCAATCCATGCCTACACTTAACGGAATAGGCTTGCCCAGCACCTAAACCATCCTCTCAGCTTAATCAGCCTGGCCCACAGGAAAGACGACGTCATTACGTGTGGAGTTGACTAAGCTGCGGGTTTCCTCACGATGTTTTCCTTCACCGTTAAGACCTCGTAGCGCATATACATTTTATGAAATGAAAAATCTATTGATGCACAGCCGGGATTCAAGCCTACGACCTTCAGATTGAAATTTGAGGCATAATCCCATTCGACCAACACGACTATTATGTTATAAAAAAATATATTATTTAACCTGTCGTCTCTTTTCAGTTCTTCATCTTCACTCTTGCGGTAGCGGCTGCCAAAGCCAGCGGTGGTTACTCCAGCTTCTCCTACGGAGTGTCTGATCCCAACACCGGGGACATCAAGGACCAGCATGAAAAGCGAGTGGGTGACAGCGTTGTAGGGAAATACTCCCTGGTGGAATCAGATGGATCAAAACGCGTCGTAGAGTATGCTGCCAACTCCGGCACTGGATTCAACGCTGTAGTACGCAAGGAGCCTGCAATCGGAGGACCTCATGGACCTTTGGCCGCTGGATTACCTCATGGCCCATCTCCTATTGCCCCACTCGGCCCAGTAGCTCCTCTGTCCCCGCTGGGCCACCCAGGATCTCTGGCTTCATTCGCACCTCACGGACCTGTGGCACCTTTGGGTCATGGACCCATTTCACCTTTAAACCATGGTCCAGGAGCTTCCTTAGGTTACCCTGGACCCTACGTACCTGCTGCTCCTCTTGGTGGCCTTGCACATCCCGGTGCTCTGGGTCATCCCGGTGCTCTGGGTCATCCTGGTGCTCTAGCTCACTCTCCTTTGGCTCATGCTCAGGCTGCTCAAGCTGCACATGCGGCTCAAGCTGCTCATGCCGTCCAGTCCGCTCAAGCTGCACATGCTGCCCAGGCTGCTCAAGCTGCCCATGCTACTCAAGCTGCTCAAGCTGCCCACGCTGCCCAGGCAGCTCAAGCTGCTCAAGCCGCCCACGCAGCGCACACTGCTCAAGCTCAAGCTCAAATCGTACGTGCAGCTCAAGAAGCTCACGCCCAGGTAGCCCAGGCTCAAGCTGCCCAAGCCGCACAGGCTGCCCAAGCTCATATCCAACACGCTGCCGAAGCTGCTCAAGCTGAAGCAGAACATGCACAGGCTGCTAAAGCCGCACAAGCTCAAGTCGCGCATGCAGCCCAGGCTGCTCAAGCTCAGGCTGCTCATGCTCATATTGCTCAGGCCCAAGCGCAAGTAGCGCACGCTGCCCAGGCCGCTCAAGCAGCCCAAGCTGCTCACGTGGCTCAAGCTGCTCATGCTCAGGCTCAACAAGCACATGCAGCTCAAACAGCACATGCTGCTCAAGCAGCTCAAGTGGCACACGCGCAGGCGCATGCCGCGCACGCTGCCCAGAACGCCCATGCTGCTCACGCTGGTCATGCTAACCTAGCTGGTCTGCATGGAGCTGGCCCTCTTGCTGGTTTGGGTCACAATGCCGCATTAGCTGGACGCCCTATTGTATCTTCTTACACCAACAAGATCCAGCACAACGTTCCTCGTCCGTTCCTCCCAGCTGGCGGTCTTGGTCTAGCTGGTATTGGTGGTCTTAGTGGTCTCGGTGGAGGCTACGGTGCATGGCCTCAGCCCGCGCCCGCGTCGACTCTAGCCCTAGCAGGTCACGGAAATCCTTCAGGGTACGGAACGCCCTTGGGCTGGTGATTTCGTTAGGATGGACTGACCACTTTGTATTTTTTGTATTGTCGAAAATAAATTATAAAATTTAAGTGAGTTTTTTTCTACACTACAATTCATTACATTACGAATCTGGGAAATTAAAAAGAATTATAGTAGATACAGTCAGTAACGAAAATCGATTAACAGTTGAACTTGTTAAAATGGGTTTTGTTTTCGATAACCAAGAAAAATAAACTTTTCTTGGGATATTATTATGAACCAAGACTTTATCTTCAAATATTAATAGAAATGTTGGTCATGATGTTACGGATTTCAGAAATATTCAGATTTGTGAAACATAAAATGTTAATCGACTTTCGATGCTGACTGTACATCAATTACTAGGAATAATTAAAAAATCTAGGTTAGCAAAAGGCCAAGCATTTTTTAGCACTGAAGAAATTAATTTAACTTATTTTATTGAGAGAGTGATAATCTTACATTGTAGTGGTACTCGTACTAGGTCAATAAATTTTATTATTTTGCAGCCGCTAGACTTAGCATTGCATTAAAATCTCAGCATCGCACTAATTATGTTGTTATCTGTTTATAGATTAAAATCAGCTGTTATTATGAGCTCATTGAAATTATGAAACTTTAGGCTGAGAAGGTCTAATGTTTAATTTACTTAGTTTGCCTGATCGTAAAGGTGATAAATAGGGACGTGAGAATTAGTGCATTGATATTATTATGATTTTGTATGAGAAGTGTGTAGTTTCAAGAAATCTGTTAACACTTTTAGAAGTGCAACCAATCACTGTGCAAGAAACGTCAAATTCGGATCAATTCCTGCACTGTCAACCTACATTTTTAAATTGAATCTTAAAATAAGAATATTCGAACGTTGAATTCCAAAGCATGTGGCAGATATAAAGCCTAATATGCCTCTAAGATGATTTTAACTAAAACTAAGCTCATTAAATTAAGCATAGTAGGTACTTACTCCTAAAAATGTAATATGTATAACGTTATAAGCACAAAAAAAATAAGAAAAATGGATTTGCGATTATAGGTACCTACCTATTTCCAATTAATTCTAATAAAAAATACAGAAAATGTGGATACACACAAAATAATTTATTCAATCACAGGCAGCAACTTTCATCGTTCAATATTTACAGCATTAATCCTACATCCACACTTAGTAATGGGCCAGATGGGATCCGTAAAGACCATGAGCTCCGTACGCGAGGGGGGAGACGGCAGCGTGGCCGAGACCGGCGTAGGCAAGAGGAGATCCATGGCCGTAGGAAGCCACACCGGTGCTGTAGGCGGAGACTCCGTGTCCGTAAGCCAGAGGAGCGGCGTGGCTGGCGTATGCGAGGGGAGCGGCGTGGCTGGCGTAGGCCAGAGGGGCGGCGTGGCTCGCGTAGGCCAGAGGGGCAGCGTGGCTAGCGTAGGCCAAAGGAGCGGCGTGAGCTACAACAGGGGCAGCATGAGCCAGGACGGGAGCGGCGTGGAGCACTGGGTCTTTGCGGACAACCGCGTTGAATCCATTGTGTGCGTCGGCGGCATAGTCCACGGTCCTCTTGGTGCCGTCAGACTCCAGCAGCGAGTATTGGCCGACCACGGTGTCGCCGTGGCGGGTCTCGTGCTGGCTCTTCACGTCACCGGTGTGAGGGTCCGATACGCCGTAGGAGAAGCTGGTGTAGTCAGCACCGTGGATTGCGCTGCCTTGAGCGGCGGCCACCAGGAGAGCGACAACGACGAACTGGAGAAGAAAATAGCATTATGAAAATGTTATTTTGGCGAGGCGAGATGCCTGAATATTGAAGACTAAAATCTTCTTGGGATTATTACATTATAACTTTCAATGAGAAATGAATTTAAGCTACATTTTAACTATCTACTCGGAATAAATCTATGTTACAATATTAAATAGTTGTGCACTTTGATTGATAGTAATTTGGAGTCAACAAATTGGCAAATGGCCTTGAACAAAAATAATTTATTAAGGTTATAAAAAAACTAGTCGTTATTTTGTCCAAAGACTGAAGATAAAGTTAAAATGTGCATGAGCAAGTTTATTAGCTTCCTGATCAATTAACACTTTTTGACAATTAAATCGTTTAATTTCAATTTAATTTAAATAAATATTATGACAGTATTTTTTATGATGATGTTTTAGTGTTCCGTATTACACATTTAAAAGATAACGCCTTTTCATCACATTTTAATGTTCATAATTTTTTTTACACTTATTGTTGGAATCCCTGGCACTGATTCGAATAAAATAAAATATTACCTTAGCTGCCATTTTGATATGTTTGGTAATATTGCACAGTAGACTGCGAATGATAAATCCTGGTTAGTGCAGGACTATTTATACAACTCAACCACAATCGTTTGTACTAATAATAGGAAGTAAGAGACATGCACGCTCTAGGTCAGAAGCGAGGGTTTTTTTAAGTTCAATTTCGTCAGTGGCCATGCGGAACTTTAGTGAATGCCTAGCCGCTGACCACGCCAAAGGCACCGACGGCGAACCTCCACGGAATCCAATCATACCTCAAGCTAATTACCGCCTTCACCCATTCACATTACAGACGAGAATCGGAGCGACAGCTCGTATAAAAATATTTGTTTAATAAAATAATAGTCATTGTTTCAACCATAAAGTCCGTCTCAACGAGCCTTGGGTATTAAAATATGAGGCTACTTTACTGCTACTGTAAATAGTCAAATAAATAGAGCGATTTTAATCAAAACGAGCAGTTGCGTTGCCAAATATGATTACTCTGTTATCTGGGGGAAATAAGCTATGAATAAAATGAACATTTTCTGTGTAACATTACCTAGTTACAAATGTGTTTGATTTCTCAACAAATAAACACATTTTGTTACGCTCCCTAGACTTCTGAGAAAAGTAGCGGAGTCAAGAACCTATTATAATGATGCTATATCTAAGAGTCTCAAAGTAAAACAATAAATTAATTTAGAGTTTTATTTACAAATCAGTCCATTTACAAATAATCAGGTCAGGGTTCAGTAGTAGCGAGCGTAGGGAAAGGGAGCGGCGATGCCTCCGTATCCGTAAGGATATCCGAAGCGGGCGATGGGAGCGATGGGAGAGAAGCGAGCAATGGGAGCGATGGGCGCTGGCAGAGGCGCGATGAGCCCGGGGCCTTTGCGCACGACGGCGTTGAAGCCCTGCGCTCCGGCGGCGTAGTCCACGGTGCGGCGCGTGCCGTCCGACTCCAGCAGCGAGTACTGGCCCTGCACGTTGCTCCCGGCGCGGGACTCTACCTGGTTCTTGAAGTCCCCGGTGTAGGGGTCTGCTACGCTGTACGCGAAGCCTGAGAAGTCTGATGCGGAGGCTACGGCCACTAGGGCGAGGAGAGCGACGAACTGGAAAAAAGAAGTCAGTGTAATAAATAAGTAAATTTAAAAGCGTGTGTGAATTTTATTATAACGAAGCCCATTTGGAGCAGACAATAAAATTCTATTTATAAATGAATGAGGTAAGTGTACCCACTAAATTTGTAAGTTTAGTTCACTATAAATTGGCCGAACAAGGTAATAGTGAATCAAGTTTAGTGAACCAGAAACCTTGGTGACAATAAGCAAAAAGTTTTCTATTGAAGTTTTAAAATTATAAACAGGATTTTACCTTTGCAACCATTTTGTATTTGGAGTTGTGACTACGTCGAGATATCCTGAGGGTGTGATGATTCCTACAATCCTTTCTGAGTTTTTATATCATCAGAAGCTGATCCAGTTTTGAGTTTGCGATGTCTTTTTGTGAAAAGTTCAGGAAATACAATAAAAGTCAAGTGCAAAACAGGCCGATGCACCGATGTAGTAAAGGCTTACAAGGTGTGGATTATAAACTGGTTTATTTATTTTAAACTTTAAAAAGGTACAAATTAGACATCAATGCTCATTACATGTTCGAAATAGGTCCCAAAAAGCCGTAAATGGAAAGCTAGCGGAATCTTCGCGACGTCTTAATCCATAAACTCGAAATCTAACTCGTCGAGTTCAATTGCGAATAGATATTGTTTGACGTCACGTAGTAAATTTGATGTCTTAAAGTGAGTACCAGAATAGGATCCTCATTAGAGAGTTTCTTCTACTAGGTTCTTTGATAGTTATTGTCGCTTTCAGATTGTCTCATACGCTGAAATGCGGTATTAATAATTTTTATCTTATCCTTAAAGGTGACGTTAGCTGAGAACTACTAGCTCTACAGTGAATACTTGAATAAGAATGTATGATATAAAAAAATATTTATGCTATTACTTCGGCATTCCTAGACAAATTGTTGACAGATCATGAATTTTGTTATAATTCCCACGAGTGCCTACTGTATTTTTTATTCTGAGAGCAACATTTAAGTAAAATGAAATGAGTTCATCTACTTCTAAGTATCTTAGTTTCTTACAAGGCAATCCTAGTAATATTAGTATGTACGGTGTAAGTCTGAGTTATATCACTGAGAGCGTTCTTATTTAATAAAATAGTTAAAACATTTTAATTGCACATAAGTTTATTTATACATAGTAAACATAACAATAATATCACAAAATATACAGATACAATTATATCATACAACGTCTATTGCAAGTATTATTAAACCAATTTCCTTTAGCGGTCGAACGTCGAAGGCCACACTGACTATGACACGGCCTGTCCAATCTCTAATTACGCATACCTACGCACTATAATCAACTCGTTAGATACATAAAACTGAACTACCAATCATACTAGCACAAACGCTTATTTTGTGCACATTGCTATACCAAATGAATGAAGTGTATCTTTTTGTGCCTTTTTTAGGCATTTGCGCAGGCATGAATGAGCAATATACCTACACAGATTTAGCTAAGAGTATAAATGCATAGACGTGTCCGGTATCCATTTCCAAGGTATTGTCGTTATAGAGTCGCTCAACTTTCGCTTACTGCCAGGGGTTGCTGTTTCCATACTGGTGACGGTACTGCTGAACTGGCGCTTGGACCTGTGCGTGAACTGGAGTGTGAACTGGAGCGTGGATTGGTGCGTGGACCGATGTGCGAACAGGGGAAGAGAAGGTCTGAACTATCGAGGATCTGGATATAGCGACTGCTGGTGCTGGTGTCGGGGCTTGAGTTGGAGTAGCCCAAATATAAGCAGGGCTTTGAGCTAGTCTGGCATCATTCACTTCATTCTGAATCTGCCTGCCTTCGTTGTTGACAGTCGCTCTGAATCCAGCATGTTCATCAGCTCTGTAGTCCACAGTCCTCCTCACACCATCGGGCTGAATAAGAGAGTACTGTCCAAGTACAGTATCCCCTCGTCTGCTCTCGTGCTGGCTTTTGATATCTCCAGTATGGGCGTCATTGACGTCATAAGCGAAGTTGTAGTTTGGCGTGTCATAGTACTGAATTCCCAGGGTCGCTGGTATGGGAGCCTGGTGTAGCACCATGCAGCTTACGGATAAGACCATTCCGGAGAAGAGAGCCAGCTGTGGAAGAAATACCAGGATTATACCTTGACAGGTGAAGTTCAGCACTAATTAGTTATAAGTTGTTTTTAAGGGGTATCTAAATTTAGTTTTTTTTATACACAAACTAGCTGACCCGCGGCAAACGTTGTTTTTCCATTATATCGCTATTAAAAAATAAGGGTTGATCGTAGAAGGGTGAAAATTGAGGATTGTATGTATTTTTGTATGTTGTATCATAAAAAAATAGAAATTAAAAATGTTGTCTAAAAATCAAAAATAAAATTTAGGGGTGGACTACCCCTAACATTTAGGGGGATGAAAAATAGATGTTGGCCGATTCTCATAGATACCGGATAAGCACAAAAAATTTCATCAAAATCGGTCAAGTTGTTTCGGAGGAGTATGGCAACGAAAACTATGACACGAGAATTTTATATATTAGATTACGACTCAATGCATGTTTACTGGAAGAAGATAAAAATTTTAAATGAAAATAATATTAGAATTACCTTATGCATCATAGTGTATTTGGTGATTGTATCACTAGGATAGACGACTTAAGTATGATTATCTGACAATTCTGCCTCATTTTATATGAAACCAAAATGAAAATCAATCCGAAATGTGTAATAGTATCAAATATCTGAAGCAACTGGAGCGTTCCACCACAGATTAGGTGAGTGTTGTATACTAGACAGAAAGGTCTAGACTTTCTGTATTTTTTGGGAGTATCGCCACAGAATACAGATAGTATCGCTTACAATTTTATTGTTAGTGTAAATAATACCCAAATCTTGTCATCTAGACTATCCCATTTTGTTAAGAGACAGTGCAATTTTAGTACCTAGTTTATTTTAATGTAGAAGAAGGGGAAAGATGCTCGGCCATCTTATACGACACTAGCGACCCGCCCCGGCTTCGCACGGGTGCAATGCTGATACTAAATTAAATACACTACAGAAAAACTATGAACGTTGTATATAAAAACATAGCGGCCCGCTCCGACTTTGCACGGGCATAAATAAGCCCAAAAAAATAGGTTAATTTACGACATCACGTTAGAAACCTCTAAAATTAGCAAATTTGCCTTAGTATATGATGCATGTATTATACATATAAACCTTCCTCTTGAATCACTCTATCTATTGGAAAAAACCGCATCAAAATCCGTTGCGTAGTTTTAAAGATTTAAGCGCACATAGGGATATAGGGACAGAAAAGGCGACTTTGTTTTATACTATGTAGTGATGACAGTTTCATTAAGAACATTATAGAAGGGAAAGTGGAAGAAAGAAGAGGAAGGGGAAGACCGAGGATTAGCTACATGAGCCAAGTGAAGGAGAAGGTAGCTGTCATGTCGTATAAAGAGGTCAAGGAAGCAGCCCTGGAAAGAGATACATGGAGAGGGATTCATCAGTTGTACCGACAAGGAGTAAATCCTTAAAAAGGAAGAGAGAGATTTTAATGTATTGTGTTGGTTTTATGTTTGTTTTTGTGTTTTTTACCCATTGTGTTGGTCGTCACACAATGGGTGCCTGCAGATGGGTGACGCAGCCGGGGCAAGCCGAAGAAACGTTGGCGTGTCACGATCTCGATGCATTTGAGAAAGGCAAGAGGCCGAGACAGAGATGATTGGAAAGATAGGGGGAGACCTTTGCCCAGCAGTGGAATAATGTAGGTAAAAAAAAATGTAGCAAATGTAGGTAAGAAACCTGACAAAGAACTTCTTTTGATCTCTCACCTGATCTTGATCTTGTTTTTTCTCTCATTGTTATGGGATTTAATTAATAAGTTGCATAATTGAGCAGAGAGCCATCTAAACTTGCCGTATTTTGCCGCACGTTATGGAAATTTTAATCAAAGTCAAAGTCATAAACCATTTATTCAGTAGGACCGCTGGGATCACTTTGAAACGTCTTAAAACTAGATGATTCTACTCCTGTTCCTTCGCGACCAATACCGTGAAGAACCAGGGCAACAATCACGGTTTGGGGCCTAGCTTTTTTTAGGTGATCCATCTTAGATCTAAACTTAGGCTAATTTCTTAACTAACTTAGTTGTAAAATTAAAAGTAAAGTTAGTAAAATTCAAAAGCTAAGGAAGATTTTTGAGGCATTTTGCACACATCAGCTAATCTAATGATAAAATTGCAAAATTTAATCTAGTTTCTTAATTTCCCAACTATTTGTTTAACTTAAATTAAACTTATCACCTTAGAATAATATAGAAATACTAATTTCCTAGTTCATCAAATAATGCAAATGTTTTTGAAAATTTTAAAGCATAGTTTTAACAACTGATTTTGAAATCATATCATTAGGACAAAACAATTAATAAAATTGTAACGCAATGTGAAATCTCATGCTTTTCCCAAACTTATTATAAGAAACTTCACATCATAATAAATCTTCAACAAAGTAGGTACATCTTTGCAGTTAATGATTCATGGCACTGAACTAGCTGTTGTCTTCAATCTCACTTGAGAACAAAAAAGTATTTTACGAAAAAAACTATTTGAAATTTTTATTTTTATGGCTTTATATCCAATTATCCACTAAAGATTTCAAAGACTTGGAGACAAATCAGTGTTGAACTACATAAATGAAATCAAAGTCACATTCATAATACCTAGTTCTGATCCAATTAAGAGAATCTGTGTCGTAAGTATCAAAAAATTACGAGTACCATGGTACTACATTGGATACCCATTAATAACTGTTAACCGCTTTAAAGGGTTACCGATAGAAGCGGTTAACCCAATCATTTCGCTTACCGAAATAAAAAACAGAAATAATAACATTAATCGAAAAATAGAATTTATTTACAGAAACTAAGCTACTACATATTTACATATATTTACAAAATACAACAGGATTAGTCAAACTATCTAAGGATCGTTAGAAACGATCTATAGATAGCTCAACTGATCCAAGTCACTGTCAGTCGGAAGGGTGCCCAAAACACTGGCAGCATTACCACACTGGATGGCAATGCTGATCCTTTGAGCCAAAAATGTGCCAGCTCTCGGATCACGCGTCGCTTCGATCAGGCGCCCTGAACGAATTTTGAAAACCCGAAGGGCTCCAGAACCCCACGGACCTAGGGTAATTAATAATTAATCGAAATGAAGCGGTTAACAGAAACGTTTGGGATTTTATATCGGTATTTATACCTAGATTTCGTATTTGAATTTTGAATGAAAAGAATTGAAAATTGAATAGAAATGTCATGTTACGAGTATTACTCGCAGGACACGCCGAAAATGCGTCAATTTGAACCTTACAATAAAAACCCTTATCATTTCGGTTAGTGTTAACATAAATGTATCGGTTATAGTTGTTTGGGTTAACCGGTATTCAATTCGGTAAATAACAGATTCATTTCGGTTGTTAACCGTGACCGGTATATACCGGTATACAACATCTAGATCTAAACAAAAATCTACAAAAAAATAAAGTTACAAACCGACACACATAAGCATAAAACTATTAATAAATGAACGATATAGTTGATTGAGGCGTCTCGTTGCAGTATGACCGCAACGTCGTGGCTTATGTAACCTAAGCCGCGGCTCTCGACATTACTACCGTTTTTCTTACAAACCACTAAACATATTTGAACTTCTTAGTTGACCATTCTAGATCTGTAATCATGAAAAAAATAATGCTTCTATTCTATTTATACCATAGAAACACAAAAATCACGTAATTAATTAGGCCTAGTATCAGTAGTCCGATGATTTAGTCCGATGATCGGACTGATGAGACTAAAGAGTCTCATCAGTCCGATGATGCTGATCAATACAGATCATAGGACTGGCCACTAATGGCCTAGTATCAGTAGTCCGATGATTTAGTCCGATGATCGGATTGATGAGACTCTTTAGTCTCATCAGTCCGATGATGCTGATCAATACAGATCATAGGACTGGCCACTAATGGCTTAGTATCAGTAGTCCGATGATTTAGTCCGATGATCGGACTGATGAGACTAAAGAGTCTCATCAGTCCGATGATGCTGATCAATACAGATCATAGGACTGGCCACTAATGGCCTAGTATCAGTAGTCCGATGATTTAGTCCGATGATCGGATTAATGAGACTCTTTAGTCTCATCAGTCCGATGATGCTGATCAATACAGATCATAGGACTGGCCACTAATGGCCTAGTATCAGTAGTCCGATGGTTTAGTCCGATGATCGGATTGATGAGACTCTTTAGTCTCATCAGTCCGATGATGCTGATCAATACAGATCATAGGACTGGCCACTAATGGCCTAGTATCAGTAGTCCGATGATTTAAGTTCGATGATCGGATTGATGAGACTCTTTAGTCTCATCAGTCCGATGATGCTGATCAATACAGATCAAAGGACTGGCCACTAATGGCCTAGTATCAGTAGTCCGATGATTTAGTTCGATGATCGGATTGATGAGACTCTTTAGTCTCATCAGTCCGATGATGCTGATCAATACAGATCAAAGGACTGGCCACTAATGGCCTAGTATCAGTAGTCCGATGATTTAGTTCGATGATCGGATTGATGAGACTTTTTAGTCTTAATGGGTTATAGTATTCAACATAGATTTTCTTAAGAGTGAGAATATTTTTAGTTTGCTCACTAATATTTTTGTTAGTCAGTGACTGTTTTTTTCTAGAGGTTACTAGAAGCCACAATATACAAAAGAAGAGATACAGAATCTCCTAGCTCCTATGTAATCCTAGGTATCCAACTGAATAAATGCAATTTGACTTCGACATAAATCAAGCTGGCTACTGCGCGCGGCTTCGCCCGCGTGGTACCAACATTTTGAAAAGTTTGATTACCTATATTAGTAAGATAAGATTAGCACAAGATCATGGTGGATGGTACAATTGCTTATACAGGGAGTTTAATACTCCAGCTGAACTCGAGCTGTGGATGATGATGATGACTTTGATATTGATATTTCTAGATAATTATCGCCGCATTTAAGTTGACTGTACCTTAAAAAACAGTACCGAACTCATCTCGAGTCTGGCCATGGCATTGACCCTTCCGAACCTTGGGTAACACCCAAACTGTGTTGCATAACTTAATCGTGATTCCACCGGACGTAACTGCCTGGAACGATAGGTAATATTCATTAAAACAAGGTAATGCTTTATTACATTTCCAGTTATAATTAATCAAAATTATGTTTTTCTACGAGTAATTTCTTTAATGCTGAAGGTGTATGGTTTTGGAATGCTTTTGGCACTTGGGGCATATTGATCCTCTGACGACCTCTGTGGCGCAATAGGCGAAGGCGCCCCTGCGATGTTAAAGGTTGCGGGTTCGATCCCGCGGCGGGACCAACGTTTGTATGATCCACACTAACTGCGAACTAAGGACATGTGTTAATGAAATAGGTATGTAATTACAACATCTGTGACAAAAGTCAGGGTGCATTTGATTAAAACATCTGGCGTAACAAAAAATTTTACGGCCTCTGTGGCGCACTGGGTGAAAGCCCGCTTGGGACGCAGAAGGTTGCGGGTTCGATCCCCGCCACGGGGTAAATGTTTGTATGATCTGCAAATATTTATCTCGGGTCTGGGTGTTTCTATGTATAATATATATGTATTTACAAACAAAAAGTATATAAGTAGTATATCAGTTATCTGGTTCTCATAGTACAAGCTTTGCTTAGTTTGGGGCTAGATGATGCTGAGTGAAAAATATCCAGCATTATTTATTTACTTTACGAGAAGGTAGATAATGCTAACAGTAGTAATAATAATTTGTATTCAGCACCCTAATTTCAAAGTCTAGAACAAGATTCTTAACTAGTCCAACTTGGTAAAGTTCAACTAAGTACTAAATTCTAAAGTAATGTAATAAATTCAAGGAAACGAACGATAAACGTATACCATTTACAATGTCGAGCCATGCCCCACTTGCACGCAAAAAAAAAAAAAATAGCTATGGAGGAAAATGTAAATATTTACCTTGTTTTAACTACCACGTACTTGTAGATAGTCCAAATAATTATGATATAAAAGAAGTACGCGAGTGTCGTGGAACACTCGGTTGGAACAAAGCAAAGAGTATGTCTTACTTTTCTCTTCTGGGATATAATAAATTAATTGTCAATTACGTATCCTCTATCCTAGAAACGCTCTTCCGTACTAACAATGTAACAATGTATGGACTGTGTCGTGGCTGCGCATTTCGCACTGTGACGATTTGACATAATATTAATGTGTCGTGACGATAAAATGGAACATTTTTTTTTCCAGCCTCAGTCTCTTTTATTTGTTACCGTCCGAAAAGGAACATCGTTCCAAAATTAAATTTAGATTTTTAAAAGATGACCCACTTAAAATTATACATTATGTGGATTGGACGCTCTACCAAAAGCGAAAAGATAACAAGATACTATCATAACTACGACACCTTCTTGGAATCACACCTGTGAACATTTGTTTTTAATCAGAGTTTTGTTAACAAGTGCAATTTGGAACGTAAAATGTCTAAACTCATTCAATTCCATTTAATTCGTGAACGGCCTAGTGACTAGGTACTGTGAATTCTGCGTCACAAGCGCCAAGTTAATAATAAAATTAGCTTAAACGCAATTTGTTCTAGAAACAGTTTGCAACAATTACAAAGTAATCATTTTTACTTCTTTTATTGTGAAATAATTTAAGAAACATACGTAATTAGGAGGCGGTCGTAAATGTACAAAATGAAAAAGATGCTTTAGCTAATAGAGTCTGAACTATAGAATATTTTTTTTATGATGAATGGGTCGGCTCTTGACCTCGAGACTTACACAGCCAAGATTGAGGTTTACGATAGAGCGAACCTACCTAGAAGAAATCTCTTCTTAAAAACATCAGCTCAGTGGAAATACAGACGCTGGAAGCTATTTTTTTTTACTGAGAATTTATTGCAGTGCGCATAATAAATGAACTTTAGAAGCGCTTAGTTATAGATGGAATATCAACCAAGTGGGGATGATGTGCATTTGAAGTCCCTGTAAAAGAACGGTGAAGGCGGAAAAAGGTCGTTCGAAAGAGTTTTGAAATTTTTCGGGCTTTTTTTGAACTTTCTTTAGGATGATCCATTTTCCTAAATTGACAAGCTCTAGACATTATGAGATTCAGTTTTGATGAACCGGACGCTCCAGTGGGAAGCAAATCGAACGAAGTGAGGCACTATTTCATTCAACCTATACAACTCAACTCTATCTATCTATCTATCTAATCAGCCTACATCCACCCACTGCTGAGTATAGGCCTCCTCATTTTCACGCCTTGTGCTTCCGGTCCTGTGCCAGTCGAACCCAATGTTTTCCCACCGCCTTTACAATGTCATCAGACCATCTGGCTGGTGGTCTGCCTGGTGTTCTGTGACCCTTGCGTGGCACCCATTTGGTAACTACCTTTGTCCATCTACCGTCTTCCTGCCTACGGCTACCTATATGGCTCAACTCGGTAACAGCCTTTGTCCATCTACCGTCTTCCCGCCTACGGCTACCTATATGGCTCAACTCGGTAACAGCCTTTGTCCATCTACCGTCTTCCCGCCTACGGCTACCTATATGGCTCAACTCTATCTGTGAATAATTATGAATTGCTACTGGAGTAATTGCGGTGAACACAAACTGTTATAAGGTCACTTGTAGCCTCAACAAAATGTATTAATTTTGATTTAAATTTGCTCTTGTTTTTTTAGTACAAACAGAGTTCAGAAATATGGAGCAGGACGATAAAATTGCCATTACCATGATTAATACGTATTAACAATAATAATAATGGATCGTTAACATTCAGTGCCGTAATATTGCCAGTATTAGGCATGCTTCCGACTCACAGTTGAACTATCTATGGATCATTCGCAGCAATCCAATATCGATGGTAGTGTGTTAAGGTTAAGCTAATGTTTGGAATAAAAGTAAATATAAATAAATACCTAGTGAATGCAGTGATCCTTTTTGTGGTTATAATCCTGAAAGAACTAGTGCCACGACAAGAAGTAATGTAATGTTTAGAATTACACTCATCGTGACGACGTGAAACAAAGTTCTGTCAAAGAACGTGTTAATTATAATTCTTAAATCACTATAATAAGTTGATACCTACCTACATACATACTAAAGAGCTCAACAAAAAATTTGACCCAAAACCAAACATCTTCATTGAACCTTCTTTGACCTCTGTATAAGCAAAAACGTCTGAGCATAATGATTATGCAACAGCTCATCAAATGAGGGTCAATGACACAAACAAAGCCATAGAATATGTAGTAGTGATGATGCGCACGAGTGAATGAACGACTCATCTTGATCACGCAGAAGTACCAACTTAGTTTTGCGGTTGAATGAAGATTTACGAGTTTTGTGATGATGACTTGTTATGAAACCATAGTCTGATTACATATTGCTCATAGAGGTAATCAAGTTCATCATATCTAAAATAAATGAAACTAAACTAAAACAAATACCGTTTTTTTTAGTATATTTACGCAGCTTTTGTTTCAAGATCAAAAGTTTAAAGTTGGATTTGACATGATTCTAAATGCTTGCATTTTATCTTTGTTTCTTTGGTAGTTCAACTAATACCTACTACGAGTATTCGCACTTTGAATTTATCGACGTAGCCGAACAACGATTGATTATTAATGAGCCGACCACATAGTCATACGTCACGATAATCTGATTCTTTTGGAACGAAGTTCCTTTTCAGACGGTATCAAGGATGGAGGCTAGAAAAAAAGCGATCGATTTTACCTTCACGACATAATCGCTGTCTCCGGGGAATAAAATAATGAATGCAAAAATACAACTTTACAGGTGAAGCAAAAAACATGTTTTCGTTGATAACACAAATTGTGCAAAATGGTGCACAAAAAAAAGATGCGCAGAGGGCGAAAAGTGGTGTACAAGGTGCGCAAAATGTCAAAAATTTCAAATGTACAAACTTCGTTCAAACCGAGTGTTCCACGACACTAACGAACTTTTTTTACTGAGGAACTTCTGGTAGCTTCGGGTTCTTTATTTTGCAACTAAGAAAAAATCTGACTAATTCCAATGAAATTACTTTCAAATAGTCATTTGAACAAAATGAATCTATGTATTTCTGAATTTCTTGAATTCCCATTGAAGGTCCCTAAAAATTTATATAGCTCGTCAGAGGCTTGAATTTCATCGAAAAAGGCTCCAGTCTTAGCTTACCCGGAATCCACAAATGAATAATGTAAATGGAGCTTTCGAGTTGCTTAGTGATTTGAAAATATTATCATCACGTTCAGAATTTTCTATAGATCTCTCTATGCTTTTAATTAGCCTATTCTGTCCCACTTCTGGGGAAAGCCTCTCACTTATAAAAAAAAATTCTTTATTTCCAGACCCATACAATCCATATTATAATAATTATACACAGCATAATGATGACCATTAAAAAACAAGCTAGATTATCTTAGATTTTCATTCTAATGACAACCTCCTTTATTTGTGTTTTTGTTATGCGCTTTGAAATATAGGTAAGTATTTGAGCTAGAATCAGAACGGCAAAATAAAGTTGGTAGATGTACAGCGACATTGGAAGGTTGCGAATGATTCAGCTAGTTCATTGGAATGCGGATTGGAGGCGGGATATTTGTATGGATAGCAAAAAAGGTAAACTGTAAAAGCAATGGGCCAAGGTCTTTGGTTTTCCTCCAGTAGTTAATAGTATCATATTATATTATATTGGATAAAATTAAGTTAAGTTAACTAAAATATTACTTAAATCACTACCATTATTAGTATTTATTTAAACTCCTTTCTACTAGTACCCATTTGTGCTCTCATAGTCCTAAGGTCGGGCGCTGATAATTGTGACACAGTGCAATTCCCAGCGCTCACTAGTAATATGTATATATTGTCAAACTATTTCACAAATAAATATATTTCAATATCAATTTCAATCGTCTCTTATGACAGGGTTTCATTTTAAACTACACCAACTGACAAGGCCTCATTTTTGGCTTGTAAATAGACGTTTGACTGTATCAAATTAATTCATAGGCCAATTTAAGTTTTAACTTCAAAATTTATAATTTATTGATTTTTTGGACATTTGGATAACGCTTTTCAAGGAGAACAGACTTTCAACCAATCGCAGCGCAGCTATATCACGAATAGAATAGTTTATACAAGAAGCAACAATCAATAGAAAGGATAGTCTTTATCGATTTTCTTGGGATTTTCATAACAAAACAAAAAAAAACATTACATATATTTTTTTATTATTTGTTGAACCCAATTCCTGAATTAAGTTAGTTTAAAATGAAAGACCCTATGGTATCATATAAGTTGTGGATGCGGTAAAGTTTAAGGAGAACCAACAAGTTTTATTTATTTTGACTAACAATTATAATTTATTTCATTCTCAAAATAACTGTGTTCTCAAAAAATGACGACCTCTGTGGCGCAGTGGGCGAAGGTCCGCCTGCGACGCAGAAGGTTGCGGGTTCGATCCCCGCCGCGGGACAAATGTTTGTGAGACCTACAGATATTTGTCTCAGGTCTGGGTGTTTCTATGTATAATATGTATGTATTTACAAACAAAAAGTATATAAGTAGTAAATCAGTTATCTGGTACCCATAGTACAAGCTTTGCTTAGTTTGGGGCTAGATGATGCTGTGTGGAAAATGTCCAGCATTATTTATTTATTTATTTATTTATTATTTATAACTGGCATTGCTTTAAAATAGGTAAATATAGCATGAAATAAAAAATAACAATAAAATAGAGCCAGCTATCCTTAGATGGCTTTGTGACCGATCTTTCGATTCGATCGATTTGAGTTTAGATCGTTTTTAATGTGGACTGTTCCATATTACTGCAATATTTTTTTTCAAACCATACCTTAATTTTTGTTACCAAGTTGAACGTCACTTCTAAGTAAGTAGAGTACGAAATCAAGGTTACCATATCCGGTAAGTTGCGAACTAAGAATGAGTAAGTCACTGTTTTAGCAACACTCAAGTCTAATCTAAGCAAAATCAAGTCACGATTATACATAAAAATAATCATTACATCAGTACTTTCGAATAAGGATATGATATTTCGCCATTGTTCTCGAAAAGCTTTGCCTAGTGCGGGGTCCAGTGTAAATTATTTATGCAAGAAATAAATTATCTTATCTTATCTAACTATCTTTTTTCTCATTTGGGTCAGGCCTCTTCATCTATTAAGATGATTTATGTTAGGACAACTAAAATAACTACGATATTTTTTTGACTTTCAAAGCTCAATAGAATTAGGGGCCGTATTCCCGTTCTTATTTTCGTTCGTTTGATGAATATTCGGATGTTTCATTCTATGATTTCTGACTTCAAGGGCCAATTTTTCGGTTTGGAATATTTGATCCTATGTTAGGACCGTGTTTTAACGTTGATCTTATTGACCGAATACAATGTAGTTCGTAGTAAGAAGCATCCGAATATTCATCAAACGAACGAAAAAACGAACGCGAATTGTTTAGTCACAAAATCGTTGTAAAAACTCGAGTCTTCCGTTTTTTTACGACCTAGCTTGCTAGTTTTAATCAGACCTTACTTTTAGTAAACGTAGTGTGGTGGGAGATATCGTTCTTTAAGGTTCAAAAAAAACTTCTTTTAAAGCTATTCTGAACGTTCAGATGAGAATCAGTATCAATACACCTAGAAAATAAACGTAAAACATATATGTCCTTGAATATATTTTTATCTCAGTAAAAAATGTATTATTACACAATAATTTAAGTTCTAGCTTTTTTTGCGACAGCAAATAAAAGTGATTTAAACCACCGCAAAGCAACTGGCATTTCAAATAATTGTTTTTTTAATGGAATTATATTGAACCATTAAATCATTTACGTTACTAAGTCATATTGAATAGTAGATCAAATATTAAGTACAGTTCTTGGCTGTTAGCTTGGCATATTACTAAATTTTTGCAACAAAAACTTTATTAATTTTGTAGATTTAAGTATCATTGTAACTGTTGTATATGATGTGAAAATAAAACTTTATTCTATTCTATTAAAGTTTAACTTTATCAAAGTAAGATTAGAGTTTTTTAAAGATTACTATTACTAAAACTATAGACTGAAATTACTGCTAGATCATGTATCATTATCAGTACCTACCTAAAAAATCATATGTGTCCTTGTATAGAGGACTTCAATATTGCATCTCTATGCATCTTGTACCGCATATACAATGGGGAGTGCTCAGAAGAATTGTTTGGACTGATACCAGCCGCTGAATTCCGCCATCGTATGCAACGACAGCAATACTCATACCATCCACATCATGTGGATGGTTGGCAGTCCACAACTGTGCGGTTTTCACGCCAATTCCTGCCTCGCACAACAGACTTATGGAATCAGCTGTCGCCAGCGGTATTTCCAGACCGATACGACTTAGGCACCTTCAAGAAAAGAGCCTATTCCTACCTCAAAGGCCGGCAACGCATCTGCAGTGCTTCTTGATGCTGCAGTTGTCTGTGGGCGGTGGTAATCACTTACCATCAGGTGTGCCACTGGCTCGTTTGCCCCCTCTTCCATAAAAAAAAAATATTGCATCTGGGCCTTGATTCATAATACAGTGGTATGCATTCGGTTCGGAATCGACCGACAGCAACCAATCACAGTACAAGAAACGTCAAATTCGGATCAATTCCTGCACTGTGATTGGTTGCTGTCGGTCGATTCCGAACCGAATACATTTTTTCATTCATTTCACATTCCGCTGTATTATGAATCAAGGGCCTGATAGAGCAATCGAAATAAGCGTCTTTTGATCTAAATAACTCTGATGACGCAAATGGCAAGACGTTTCTACAAAAAAATGGGTCGCTGCATGAGATTTCAATGCATTCAACCGTGCACCAACGAGAAGCATCAATGAATTTTTAATATGTATAGTTTTTGCAGGAGTTTTAGAAAGACTATTCACAATGAACACACACTAATGTATCGATGCCTATTCTGACATTCATGTGCCATGGCAATAGACAGTAACTGTTCCATAAATCGAACTGAACACGTAAGACCTACGTGATATAAATGAACTAGATTCATTTGAAGGTATTCACGCAATTAAAATTATTGTTATTAATATTTTTTTTAATCTTGAATATATTTACAGAAACTAAGCTACTACATATTTACAAAATACAACAGGATTAGTCAAGCTATCTAAGGATCGTTAGAAACATTTAAAATTAATTATTTCAAAATGATAAGATCTAGATCTATCTAATCTATCTAATATTTTAAAGGTCTCTGCATAATCATTTTAGATCAAAAAGGATGGTGAGGGATTTTATTCAAGTTATTTTAATTAAAACAAAAAAAAGCTGAATCAGAAATAAGGGAATCAATGAAACTTAGAAAAGATAAAGACAGTAGACTGGGGTAGTCAAAGGCCTGCACTAATATACATTTGAACTTTTATAGTATTAAAATACACGATGAAAAAAAAGTACGTGAGTGTCGTGAAACACTCGGTTGGAACGTAGCAAAGAGTACTTTTCTATAAACTGGAAAATTAAAAAATAATTGTCAATTAGGTATCCTAGAAGCGCTCTTCCGTACTAACAATGTAACAATCTATGGACTGCGCAGCTGCGCATTACGCATTGTGACGATTTGACATATACAGTGTCGTGACGGTAAAATGTGTCAATTTTTTTTCCAGCCTCAGTCTTTTTTTTTTCTTTGATACCGTCCGATAAAAGTTATAAACAAAATACAGGTTTACAACATCATACACATGTTGAATGTATAATACGAGTAAAATGACGTAACGGCCTTGCACTGACTTCCTTGTGAGAGAAAGGTCGCGTGTGCCTACATTTATCTGTTTTGACGTGGGAGATAAGAAAGGGCGCAAAATTGAGCTTTATTTTTATAGACATAAAGTACAAATTGACAGGCACAATGACTAGAGGTGGAGATTATAGTTGAGTAGGTACTTACACTGATGTATTAGATAAACAAAAATCGAATACTAGCTTTTTATGATAATGATTGATTTAAAAAATACATAGGCATTACATGGAATTAAACACTGCTAAAGCTTGTAATTGTATCCCGCTCACATACCTAATTATAATTAGGTCTACCGCGCTCCTGTTAGTAAAAAAAACTTCAACAACTGATTTCGGATCTGCTAAATAATTAAAAAAACGTTCGCTTCAAGAAATAAAACAACATTGACACAATCAACGCTCTGTCAAACTCAAACATCGAACGATATTTTAAACTCGGCAGCGCGTTCTAAAAGAGGCGCGTCGAAACGCGCGCTATTTTCGTGCCCCGTGGGAGCATGTTCTATTTTCGCACCTGTGCCTGTACAACGAACTCTTCGGGTGTTCTGTTCTCCTGGTACTTTCGGAGCAGCAGCGACGCGGTGACGTAATGGACATGTACTGTCAATGTCACGTCATGACAGCTGAAAATGCTGAAAGTGCATGAAACGTAGCGATGGGGTATTAATTATCGGAAGATTTCATCACTGTAATTTATTACTAAGAAAATGGATCAAATATTAAAAAAATAAGTTTTTTCCATGAACGCACAAAATATTTTTCACCGTTTTTTTCTGAAAAACAATTTTCAAAATATTTTCTAAGCTAATTTTTAAAATTTTATAATTGGGGAATTCCCGATATCCCGGACTTCCGGTCTTGAAACTTCAGTAATAAGGTTAGAAGTACTAGGGTAACATACACCACAAGGGTATTAAATGCTTAGTTCTACACGGCTGAAAATTTCGGCTGAGTGCGTGAGCTAAGCATGTGTGAAATTGATGGAAACCACCTTATGTTAGGGTGATGTTTATAATTTTCGAATGAAGTTGTGAACTGGTTATAACTTAAATTGGAATTATGGCAAATGGAATGGAAAATTGCTATTATCGTAGGTTGGCAGTGAAACTTTGGGATTTAGCATTTAATTTGTTCCAAGGAACTTTTGTTAAAAGTTTGCAAGCTCAAGTTATCGATTGATGGGTTTTTAATTGCCTAGATTTTGAGATTAAAAATGTCTGGAATTCCATTTTCACAGATATGGATTGATTTGTCACAAAAAATATACTATGCTGCCGTGACATGTGACACTAATTGTTTATTTAGGTTAATTTCGCTACCAATACGAATAATGAGATCCGATAAACCGAGCATTGGAGAATAAGAAAAAAATTCAACACATTTGTCAAAGACCTCATTTGTGAAACGCAAATTACCTATTTTGAAATGCAAATGGACTTCATTGGCAACAGTAATTTCAGAGAGATAATTAACTACTGTCCGGAAAAACACGAACACTTAACAAAACAACTCTGAACTTCTGTTCAGAGTTGAGAGCATTTAATTTTTTCACAAAAAGGGGTGAAAAATCTGAAGTAAAAAAAATACAAAAAAAATGTTAAGTACTCAGATGAGTACTTACCATTTTTTTTTGTATTTTTTAGCAGATAGATATCTGCTCGGGGCTATATTCGCTTTTATGTACAAACACATTCAGAATACCTAATTACAAATGGCTTTCTAATCCCTAAACTAAACTTTCCCTCTGAAAGTTTCAATCCTGATTAGTGTGCGTTAAACTCACACATAGTTAACCTTTCAGACTGCTTGACGCTTCCCAGTATAACTTTCTGACTGTTCACGTTCACTCCCCTATTTTCTGCGTCTCGCTATCCCTTTCGCACCTATAGCTTTCCACGAGCTTTCCTCATTGTCGGGGAGCATGCGCAGTGCGCCCCGACGCACGTGGTGTAATTACTCCTGCTGTATTCTGGTCGCCTGGTACAAGACGCGCTTAGGGCGGCAGCGCCGCGCCGCCGCCGCCCGTCATGGCCGCCCTAGCGCCACCCGCCCAGAAGCACAGACGACAGCCTGCGAAACGGTCCGTTCTGAGGCAGGGCGGAATCATTCGCACACGTGGATGAGTTAGGCGCGAAATTTAAATCTTTCAGACATTTTCTGAAGTTCCCTGTTGTTTTCTCATTTTCTATCATCCCATTTTAATATAACCTTCCAACTTTTTATATATTTTTTCCTCAGGGTTTTATTCAGTGTTTTGAATAGGTGTTTACAGTGCAGTGTGTGTCACAGGTGTCCTGTCAGCTGATGATAGTATCCTGATCTGCGGTCTACGAACGTCAACAAAATGAGGCGATACACTTCTGTACCAGGTAGGGTAATGAGGAGAAATCTTAAAAACTATCAATGGCATTATTTTACAGTATAATGGGATATTACTTTTATTACAAAAAAAAAAAAAAACTAAGTATATAAAGGCACTATTCATGCATGCAATACGTTAGCTAGGATGATAATTTTGGATGGTATTTTTCTGCTATCAACTAAAAATATTTTCAGATGTTTTTGAAAAACTTCAACAGTGAAAAAATGGTTACGTATTATTTATATAAAATCGCTTTTACATAGCGATTACACTTCTACAAGTAGCAAAACCCCATAAGAAACCCTTTTACAAAGGTATACATACAGGTGAGTTTTACGTCATCGCACCCTTTCAGTATGTATATATGTGTTTTTATGTTACTAGTAGGTAGATAACATTAATGGTAATATGGACCATCTGATGCTAACGGTCGGCTGTCATTAAGTATCTCTCGGCTTAGTGCCACTTAGCTGAGTAAACCTACAAGCTATAAGTATGAGTAACCTAACTCAAACGTCAGTAGCATAAAAGTATGTTTTTGGTGTTACAAGTCGAGTGTACTTATATCAAGTGGATAAGTAGTAGAAATAATAGAGATATCAGAAAACAAAAAAAAAAGGATTGTTGGAAAATATATAAAACTAGCTGCGCTATTTTTTCGCGGGATTTTTTCATTTTGTCGGGATAAAAGGTAGCCTATGTCCTTCCCTAGGATACCACCTTTAACTATGCCGAATTTCAGCTTAATCTGTTCAGCGGTTTGGACGTGAAAACGTAAGAAACAGACAGACAGACAGAGTTACTTTCACATTTATAATATGAATATGGATTAAATATTTATCACAGTAACTGGCCATTAAAAGTCTTTGTTTAAAAATAAGATAAACATAAATTTTCAAATATGGAACGCTTTAAAACTAACAATTAAAATTTGAATATCGAATTCGATTGCAAAAGTTTTTAGTGCAATCGTGTGGGCTAAAGGCATACTCGAGCATCGGCATTCGAAATTCGAATTTGCCATTCAAATTCTGTGACTTGATAATTTCGTTTCCAATATGCACGGCCTGAAAAGGCACGAGAGCGTTCAGAAAAGGGAGAATATTTAATGTACCTATAGCCCTTGGAACAATGCCGAGTAATTTTATGTCGACAAAAAGCTTGCTTATTATCTAAGCTACTGAATTTTACTCGTAATTTCAGAAATGTATATTTTTTTCTAAAAACAAATCACTACGCCAAGATTTAATGTGTTATTGATGTGTTTTTTAAGTTATGTATATAAAATGTGGTGAAAACGTCCCGCCATCTCTTTTTCAACCGACTTCAAAAAAGGAGGAGGTTCTCAAGTCGTCTGTATGTTTTTTTTTTTTTTTTTGTATCTTGTTACGCGATTGTTCCGCCATTTGTTGACCGATTTGCAAAATTCTTTTTATGTTTGAAAGGGTATACTCCAGAGGTGGTCCCATATAAATTTTATTCCTGAGGGATTGATAGTTTTCCCGTAAAACTCTAAACACCTTCCCTCCTAGCCATGTCACAAATAGAAATCGAATCGACAGCTTGACGCCCTGAGTCACACCGCGTTTCGAGTCAAACATTGAAGTCGGTTTTCTTTTTAGTATAAAAACGTAATTATTGGTCTTCCTGGTGGCGCGGAAGGCGCGTGAAAGGGACCAGTGTAGGTTATTGGGGGAGGTCTACGCCGATGAGGCGACTTCTACCGATAGCGAATAGATATAATTAAGTATTTAACATTTTATAGAATTATTTAGTTACCTATTATGAAGTAAGCAACATTATTGTAAGTAAAATGTAAAATAGTATTGAGGTAGTAGCAATAAAGGCTTTTTTATTCTATTTTATTTAATATAAAATGTATGAGCGTAAATAAAAGTAGGCTAACGAATGAACGCTAATGATTGATGAAATATTTTAACATTTTTTTTTTTAATTAAATCCACTCTGTATACAGCTTTCATGAGACAGAACCGCAGCAACTGTACATTTTTACGCCTAATCCTAAACGAAATAACTTCTTTTGCTTCTAAGACTTTGATAGTAATTGTGATCGACCCTCGTTCGAACGAGCGAAGCGAACTGTCCATGGATTAAAGCGTGGTGAAGCAGCAATCTTTCAAAGTGCCAATTCGATTATTGACTGACATTCTGTGATCGATGGATAAATTCTATTAGGCCATGGTTTTATAATTTTGGTTTTGAAACCTAAATTTGTTATCAAAAATAATGAAGTTCAGCTAAGTTCGATGCGGTCCCCATCAATATTCCGCAGTGACAATTAATAAGTTATGCAGCTTCATCAGAGATTTTCAAGACAAAAGTTGACTTACTATACCATACGAACGTAATTTAGTGATGTATCAAGTCAAAAAGTTGACCTACTATCCCATACGAACCTAATTTGTGATGTATTAAGTCAAAAATTTTACCTACGAACGTAATTTGTTCCCGAGTTCATTTGTCGGATTCGTTACCTGTATTTGTGTTTGCTGACTACTCCACAATTCATAATGGCTGGTTTTAAGGACCGCTAATAAATATTTAGCTAGCCACGGACGTGGTTGACGCATAATTAATTAGTTTCAGGTATTATGCAGTGTGTACTTTGTGTGTAAATGACAGTTTTTGGACTGTTTTCAGAAAAAAAAATGATTTACAGTTTTTAATAGAGTAACGGCCGATATTCGTATTCAAGACTACAGAAGCTCGTGTACCGAATCCTGGCTGTGCATAAATTGATTTTTGGAAAATATAACTAAGGCAAGTTTTTTGGCTTATTACTTTTCCCTTTGCAATACTGTCACTGTCCCATATTGTCACAAAAACAGCTTTTGCAAAACAAAATGTTGAAAAACGGTTATCTAAATGTCAAATTTCAATCGCATTCAAAACGATTGGCGACCAACAAGTTATCTTAAATTACGTAGGATATCAACACAAAATTGATGAAGATGAATTGCTGGAGTCGTATTTTCAGTATTATGTATTTAGCTGAAAATTGCTAAAATAACTGGATCTCTATTACAGTTCTGAGCAATTTGTAAGTATAATGGTTCGTGTCTTCCATTGTTTTAGACAAGAATAACTTTACAAATAGAAGATAATTAAGAAGAGGAATTTAAATGAATTTGTACTTTTTGAGGAGACTGGCATAAAAAAAGGGAGGCCTATACCCAGCAGTGGGTGTTACCAGGCTGAGATGATGATGATGATGATGATGAAACTCTCACAATCTTCAAGCAAAGACCGGGATTGCAGACGTTAGAGAATAAACTGCAAAATTAAAATGCTGGGCGGGACACGTGAGTCGTATGGATAGCGATAGGTGGGCAGGGATTGTCACGCCATAGGTGCCTGCAGATGGGCGGCGAAGCCGGGGCAGGCCGAGGAAACATTGGCGTGACGACTTGAAGAGGACAGGTGGGACGTGGCAGAAGACCGTGACAGATGGAAGCAATTGGGGAAGATCTTTGCCCAGCAGTGGTATAGTGGTAGTGGTACGATAGTATAGGTTAAAAAAATTAAACTCATTGGTGTTTTTTAACGAGACGAGATCGCGATATAGTTTTCGGATGATATTTAATCTTATCTTACCTCAACGTTTCGATCGGATTAAAGACCGTGTTGTTCAAACAACAATAAATTAATGCAAACAAAAATCTAGTGCATATCCAGGATAAGTATATTTGCAGATCAAGAAGCATTTATCCTGAGCTCCACTGGAGCTTGACCATTTAGTTTCAAGATGGATCACCTAAATAAAAAGAAAGCTAGGCTTTAAGCCATGTTTGTTGTTCTAATTCTTCACTGTATTGGTCACGAAAGAACAGGGGTAAAATTAGTTTAAAGATCTAAGTGATCCCAGCGGCCCTACTGAATAAATGCTTTTTGACTTTGACTTTGAAGCAGGAGTCGAACAAGGAAACTGCGTCGCAAAGCCACAAAGGTCTCATACCTGCTTTATAGTCATTTTTTTTCCAAGTTTAGGTAAGCTAGTTATTCCATGCTTCATTCAATTTTAATTGCTTATACGATTTCTTTATCCGTTGTATAATCCGCTACGATTGGACAGATTAGCAAAATACCAAATCCACTGTTGAAATTTAATCCAGGGGTTGAAAGTTTATACAACTTCGGGGACCTAGTTATGGCAGTTTGTTTTCTGTATTCCAAATCAAAGGGAAGCAGGGGGAACTTTGTTAATCTGTCAGCCGCTCAGTGTACAGTACGCACAACCAATCTTTAGCTCTATGAAGAAGGTGCGCAACCCATTTTTGATGACTTGTATAGCTGCCTCGCTCACTCGTTTAGTTTGTTGCATCGCGCTATCTCGCTTACTCTACCAAACTGCGCAATCGTTTAGTGCACCTAACTTCAGAGAGCTGAAGATCGGTTGTGCGTACTGTACTGGCACTCGTTTGTGAGATAATCATAATCATGTGTTTCTAGATGCACATGCAAAATATCTGGTTCTGAAGATCCTACATTCAATAGGCCAAAGTTATGAGCGTAATCCTATGATATTTTTTAATATAGAACTTTCGACTGTCTCGAAAGAAGCTTTTCACATGTGCTAACATCTACATAGGGTGGATTTTTGAGATGGGCCACGGAGGGCAGGTACCTTAACCGTTGTAGCTACAGAAAAACGCTCTTAGGAGACCTTCCCTAACTTTTTGAGATATTTTGACATGCATTCACAGATTTTGAAAAAAATTACAGTCAGCGACAAAAATGACAAAAGTAAAAAATTTAATATCACACCAACCACCCTGCAGTAACTTTACTGAAATACCACCTATGTTATCTATTTATACAGTAAAACCGACGTACAACCCATATTTGTCCAGTTTAGTATGGGCCGAGCAGCTTCGTAAAATATTAATGCCTTGACTACAACAGATCTTGCACGAGCTTTGTGTAAAATATTTTCGGACCAGAGTCTGAATTCTTCGCTCTTTTGAATTTATGATGACGTCATAAAGTTCCAACCTATCTTTTATTTATTTCTCTCTTATAATATCAATATTACATTTATCGTAGCGTAACACGTTTTACAAACGCAGCGTAAAACTTGTACTCAGAATCATTATACATAATAATAAAACATGAACTTTTTGAAATTGGTGAGCTTTAAAAGAATGGATAGGTGAAGAAGCGAGCTTATATGAAAAATTGAGAGTAAGGACGCGTTCACATAGAACGTCAGATTTTACGAGATCCTATTTAACGGATTTGTCGATTAGATTACCCCATATTTTAATGGATCCGAAATACTGTTTTGTGTGTGAACTCGATCATACAATTACGTACGCCATCAAATAACGGACCTTTAAAACGGATCGCTTTGTGAACGCGCCCTGAATGTGTAGAGCCAGTGGAAATCTTGAGTCTCTACCTAACTCCAGGTAATTCGTGTAATTCTAAGAATCACTTGAGTAATCAAGTAGTGTGAACAAAACCTTTTTGATTGCTAAAAAAGACATTTCTTAAATGGTTCAAAGAAAATCTGTAAAATTGAAAAAGAAACGAAAGTGAAGTAAGCTGGATATCATTGAGGTATTAGAATTTATCTGAAGACCACAGCGATCATTTCTCGTGAGCCATCGACTGGAACGGTGCTGATCCTTGAAGGAAAATTTATTGGAAAAAGCTTTTCAGTGGAACACAGCTAAGGAGGTTTATTGTGATAAGTCTGCCTGGTACCGAAGATAAATGTTACAATTCCGATGTATTTAATCAATTTCAAAGAAAAAGGAAAAGTTTGTAAATTGATTTTTATATTCTTTATATGTAGATAATACTTATGGGTATTTATTTAAATATCTTTCAGATATCTTAGTCCATAAAGAGTTAAAAGCATAAGGATTTGAAACTTGACAGTACATTTTCTTATAAAAAATATAAACCCTTCCTTCGTAAAGAATTTTGAAAACCCGAAGGGCTCCAGAACCCCACGGACCTAGGGTCTCAACCTCAAATGGTTCAAATATTTATATTTCGAGATCCTCTTTCTTTATATTTCGAACTGATCTAGGTCACAGTCAGTCGGGAGCGGCTCCCGACTGACTGTAACCTAGATCAGTTGAGCTATCTATAGATCGTTTCTAACGATCCTTAGATAGCTTGACTAATCCTGTTGTATTTTGTAAATATATGTAAATAATAGAGAGATGGTTGGAAGGAATTGGGGGAGACCTTTGCCCAGCAGTGGGACAGTATAGGTTAAATAAAAAAAAATAAAAAAGTAAATATGTAGTAGCTTAGTTTCTGTAAATAAATTCATAGATAATGTTGTTATAAAAATTTCATAAAAATATTTGTCTGTTAAGATCGGTTCACTGAATAATCCATAGTTACATGTTTATTTCAAGATCAAAGCATACCAACGGTTGTTTGACATTGTTGATAAAATTAAATAATGTTTATGTTTAGAATGAAATTACTTTCGTTACTAAGGATAATTCATAAAGAATTATTATTTTGGTGTATCATTAGGAAATGATTATTAAGAGAATGTAATTGCTACAAAGTAAATTAATTTTCAACACACTTGCTCATAAAGTGGCTCTATGGTCACCGCAATTAGGCACATAATGACACCCATAATCAAACTGTGACTTTTTCATTACTATAACTCACTAGTGAGTAATAGAATTTTTTTTTAATTTTATTGGTTGAGTTGCTTTGTTCTTTAAAAAGTTTTTATTCAGAAAAAAGATCGTGTTCAATAGAACAAATAAATTAATGTTCCTATTGCTTGCTCATTTCATGCAACTTCTAATTTAAATAGATAATTTTAACTCGTACGTGTTTAATAAATAAAACTTTAACTCAAATATAACTTTTGTTTTCTCTATAATAAAAGAAAACTTTAAATTCCCCATTTTGTACGTGGCAGAATAGGCCGCAAACCCTATGCGCGGCGTGGAAATATAGTCTGTGGCCGATCGCAATGCGCGCGCATAGGAAAACTGATTAATTTTTCCCGCAATAGCGAAACATTTTTCACAACTCGTTTTCACTGTTGAAAATGAGTTTTTATTGTTATTTTATTCACAAGTGTGTTGAAAAACGTCGTATGATACACGTGTGTATTGATGATTACCGTCCTCGGTTCTGTTATGAGCCTCGCCTAACGGCTCGGCTCATAAAAACACCTCGGCGGTAATCACCAATGTTACACACTAGTACCATAATGTACTATTACCTATTCAAGCTTCCAATAGTTACCTAAGGTTTGAATACTAAAACGAAACCAATTTAAAAGGATAGTCCGTAGCATAAATAAATAAATAAATAAAATATAAATAATGCTGGACTTTTCACACAGCATCATCTAGCCCCAAAGTAAGCAGAGCTTGTGATATGGGTACTAGATGACTGACGACTACTTATATACTTTTTGTTTGTAAATACATACATATTATACATAGAAACACCCAGACCCGAGACAAATATTTGTAGATCATACTAAAATTGGTCCCGCGGCGGGGATCGAACCCGCAACCTTCTGCGTCGCAGGCGGGCTTTCGCCCACTGCGCCACAGAGGTCGTCGAAAAACACAAAATGAGAACACGCTGACAGTTTTTAGCAAGTTATTTGGGTTCCATGATTTTTTGAGTATGCAAGAACATAGACTTATTTTTAATTATTTAGAGTGTTGCAAAATTTTACCACATTGAGAGCAGCTATCTTTTCTTTTGTAGATAGGTTTTGTTCAGTTGCAAACATACTGAGACAAAATTTAAAAGATTATTCCATAATTGATTACCTAACTAGAGTCGCTAAAGGGAATGTCTTTCCATAATATCATACGTCTTCAAAAAAATCTAATTTGAATACCGTGCAAAGCTGCTTGGCAAATTACGATGTCACGTCAAACTGTCTGGGCCATAAAAGGGTCTTAACGACCTATAAAATCTAAGTACTCTGAAATTGATTGCCCGTGGACTATCTTAAAGACTTTTATAGGAACATTAAGCATTATCGTGTGTGGAGAAATGCAGGAAGGAGTTTGATAATAACATTACTGGTCTACGGTCTAACCCTTTAATCTTGCCCTTAAAAAAGGAGCTACCTAATTCAATCGCAGACAAATTGGTGTGGCAGGTGGATGCCCCCCTAGCCATGTAACAAAGAGAAATCAAGTAGAAGTTGAATAATAAATAAGAATAAGAATAATAAAGCTTTATTTTCTCCACATCATATACAACAGTTACAATAGGTACTTTATCATCATCATCATGTCAGCCATCTAGTGTCCACTGCTGAACATAGGCCCCCCCCATCGATTTCCACAGCGATCTTGTGCAGCCTGCACCCAACGGCTCCCAGCAACCTTTACCAGATCGTCTTTCCATCTAGTCGGGGCCGTCCTCTACTGCGGTTGCCGGTGCGTAATAGAATAGAATAGAATAAAGTTTTATTTTCTCCACATCATATATAACAGTTACAATAGGTACTTAAATCTACATAATTTTATGTGGGTGAAACTACGGTTACTCTTCAGCATTTGCTCCAACAGCTCGAGAGTGTTGGAGCGCTGGTTTTCAGTAGCGCCACACCCGTTGTGGAATCCACAGATAACGCCAAAACTATGCGTCTATTGGTACGTTAGTTTCTGGTTAGTAAATGGAAGGATGTGCTATTTCGATTCTCACGACAGGACCATGTTTCTATGATCTTAAATTATTTGTTTTGGGTCTGTGTATTTATGGGTAGGACCTAGTATATATTGTCTTTGGTAGGACCAATATCCAGATGTAGTTTACAATATCGATGGTAGGTATAGGTATGTGGTGTTTGATTTACAGTATCAAATCAAATAGACGTGTGTGCGTATAAAACTTTATGAATACTAAAATTAACCTAAAGAGATTAATGTTCCTCTAAACGTAGTAAAGTTTTATGGTATTTGATGATATTAAAAGTTACCTATTGGTACAGTCAGCAAAGAAAGTCGATTAACATCTGGTGTAGCAACATTAAACTGATTGAAACTGATAAATATTTGAAGGCAACATTATGACAAAAAATTTGAAGAAGTCCACAATTTTTTTTAGTTAGACAAATGTTTTTTTTTCGGAAAGCAATAGCTTTTTAAAAATCGAACTATTAATCAAATGTTGCTGGCTGGTAGGTACCTACCTACTTACAGTAAAAAAAAATAATGTATCCCACCAATTCCATAAAATTATAATAATCTGGTGTAAATACGCTGTTGACTTATTCGTATCTATGAACTTAGAGAACTCGAAACAACGCTTTGCAATTTCCAATTAATTTGTTCAAATATTTGATCCTGCTGCGAATGGGTACGAAATTGTAGATAACCTATTTAATTTACTGATTGTTTGTGCTGCTTAAAGGTAAATAAACTATCTAAAATAGGAACAAAGAAAGAAAACAAGCATGGTAGACAACCTACCTGATACTAGTTACTGAAACTGATACTGCATCCCGCGCCATATTGCTAGAACACAAAACGGTGACACCGCTGTGCTTGTGTATAATAGGTTTTATATAAAGCGCGTGCATAATCTCTATATAAAAATGAATCCCTATATCCCTTGGTCACGCCATCACGCGTGAACGGCTGGACTGATTTCACTATTATTTTTTTGTTGTGTTTGTTATTGTCAGGAGAAGGTTCTTATGACAGAAACAATAAAAAAATTGCGCGGAAAAAATTAGTAATGCGCAGACGAAGTCGCGCGGGTCAGCTAGTTATATATAAATAATACCACTGCGCCACAGAGGTCGTCAGTATAAGCAATCATAGTATTTATTTTCTCTCTATTTCAGCAATTTCGGCTAGACTTTCAATAACCTAGCTGTAGGCCGAACTGTCAATTTAATAGAAAAAATGCTAAGACGTCAGACATCAGTATTTTTTGTACAGAAAAAAAATACGGCTAATATATTTATATACAGGGTGTAAAAAGACGTCTACCGAAGCCGAAAGGGGTCCCAAAACACAGCCAAATCCAAAAGGATTTTCAAAAAAAATCATTATATCCGGAGAAAACCGACCTCGCACAGCTGGTCGAGCGTATGTACTAGGCGCGTTTTTATACGTAGATTGCTGGATTTTGAGTTTTTATTGTATATTAGCGTGTCACCGCGGGAGCGCAGCTAGTTATTATTAACTAGCTGCGCTCCCGCGGTGTGACCCGCGGTCCCTCGGGATTTTTTCATTTTTTCGGAATAAAAAGTAGCCTATGTCCTTCCCTGGGATACAACCTTTAACTATGCCAAATTTTAGCTTAATCTGTTCAGCGGTTTGGGCCTGAAAGCGTAACAGACAGACAGACAGACAGATAGACAGACAGACAGAGTTACTTTCACATTTATAATACTAAGTATGGATTTCCGGGAAAACAAACCCCATTTGCAATGTTTTAAAGTGGACAAAAACACTGTGATGGTAGATATTTTATTAATTACTAGGACGTTGATAAATTACTTCTCAGTCTGAACACCTGAGGCCGTAAAGCATCCATCGATTGTCGATAAGCCGGGCTCATTCAATGTGGAACAAGAAGTTAATTATAACTAGGTAGGTATCTTTAATCTCTCTCCATAAAAAATAAAATTGTTTCCAGAATAAAAAAAACATAAAAAAGCTTGTCATAAATAGGTTTCAGGTACCTTACACTATTTGGTGCTCTTTGCTTACACAAGTCCCTATTTAGCGATAAGGCCGCCGTTTATGGATCTAAGGTCTTTACATCTATACTTATTAAATGATTTATACAGCGTCAGGAGGCTATCCATGCCTACACTTAACGGGACGGTGTAGTGCTTGGGACATTGTTTGAGATGGAATAGGCTTGCCCAGCACCTAAACCATCCTCTCAGCTTAATCAGCCTGGCCCACAGGAAAGACGACGTTAATACGTGTGGAGTTGGCTGCGGGTTTCCTCACGATGTTTTCCTTCACCGTTAAGAGCTCGTGTTAAAGCGCATATAAATTTTACGAAACGAGAAATCCATTGATGCACGGCCGGGACTCGAACCCACGACCTTCGGATTGGAAGTCGAGGCACAACCCTTTTCGACCAACACAGCTCTTTATGAATCATATTTAGTTTATTTTATTCCGTAGGATTTGCATTATGTTTGGTTAGCTATCAAATATTTATATCTATTAATATATCTATTAATTTATATTTATTTTTTATCATTTTAATGCTTTTATATTACCTATGCAGTATGCAGTGTCTTAAGATTTTTCATTAATTCTAAAGTTTATTTATTTCGGCTCCCGAACATTGAATGAATGAATGAATGAATGAATGAATGAACACTTTATTGTACACCAATTAATAACAAAACAACACATAAATAAAACACGTTCAAAATTAGTACAATGGGCGGCCTTCATCATCATCAGCCTATGGCAGTCCCCTGCTGGACATAGGTCTCCCCTAGTGCGCGCCATTGCACCCTGTCCTCAGCTCGACGCATCAAGCTTCTGCCGCTGGCCTTATCGCTGAAAGCGATTTCTTACCTTACCTTACAAGCGCCTTATAGAAACTTAATAGTATTATACGTCTGAATGGCTATTACATAGTAAAGACAATGTTAGGCGCTATGCTTTAATTTTGTTTTTTAAACCTGATCGCACACTCATCTGTGCTTTACGCGCCGCAGTCATTTTTCTATACAAAAAATGCTGATGACTGACGTCAGAAAATGCGGCTCGCTTCTGACGTCAGCAGCATTTTCTCTATTGAATTGACAGTTCGGCGCGTTCGGCTCAGCTGGACTGTGCGACCACCCTAAGCTCTATCGGTGTTCTAATGTATTTTATCACAATTAACATTCTGTATTAACCTCAGACGAAATATAGAATTTTACTTGAATTGGCGCTATTCCACTCTAATCCACTAATCAAATCCATTTAGGGATTAGTTTCCTCTTTTTCTCCACTGATCCATCAATGGTTTTGTGCTTGAGTGCCTAATTATTTGTGAACGTTCATGCTGTTATAGGAAAATAAACCACTTCAAGCTCATCTCACGACCAGTGGCGCAGTGGGCGAAGGTCCGCCTGCGACGCAGAAGGGGATTCGATCCCCGCCGCGGGACAAATGTTTGTATGACCTACAGATATTTGTCTTGGGTCTGGGTGTTTCTATGTATAATATGTATGTATTTACAAACAAATAGTATATAAGTAGTATCTTATCTGGTTCCCATAGTACAAGCTTTGCTTAGTTTGGGGCTAGATGATGAATGTGAAAATGTCCAGCATTCTTTTTTTTTTGTGGTGGAACACCCTTTGTTGTTTATTATCACAGGGTTAAACTTTCGTGAGAAAACGTCATAATATTTGAACAACCTCGAACAACGCAGGTGTCAATGAAATTAACGAACAACTTTCTGCTTGTTTGTAGGTACTTAAAGTTATGAAGTAGATATCGTTTATTAAATTGGCAGTTGACTCGACATTGGCTGGTCCAAAGTTCAGTAGATCTGTTAGAAACTTAGCTTATTTGGAGTTCTGGGAATCCATAATATTCAATCATTATTAAGTTCAAAACTGATGACAACCAACTTATGATAACTATTGGAACTTCGATTTATATGAAAAGTTACGCATAACTTTGAATAAACATCATTATAATATAAATAGGAACGTTCTCATAAATTCGTAAAAATGTTAGTAAAGTATTTTTCAATCCAACAGGAACGCCTCTACACTTACTATGTACCTATTTACCAACTATGTTTATCTACTTATGTTTGAGGAGATAGAAGGTAGTAATTGAAAACGGGTGTTACCTTTACCTGTGTTTGTTTTAATACATTCAACTAAAACAAATAGGTATAGGTATTCATGAACCAGAACGATACTAGGTAAATACGAAAAAAAAAACAAAAAAAAAACATGTAATTTTTTAAGACGCTTCTTAGACCTTAAGGTCAAAAGCAAACTTAAATTCTGTAAAAAAAAATTTGTAAGTACTAACTTTTATTTTTCAAGAACTATCGTCCTTCAACATTGTCCTTCAGTTTATCTAAGCAATCAACTCTGTAACTTACACCACCCTCTCAAGAACATTGACATCGTTTAACCGATGAGCTATCAGATAATTGCCCAACACGGACCGAGGCACTGCGATAGAAGCCAACACTGCTATACTCGTATAACTATGCTTACTTTATGGATACCCTTTATGAGCTATGTTTGCCTGGTACTTTTTAACCCAAAAGTCTATCGGGTTGAAATGTGCAATAATGTCCAAAAATGTAAATAAATGAATAAAAATACTTTATTGTACACTTAATAAGGCATAAAAAAAGAGAGAACCATTACAGTGCAAAATGGGCGGCCTTATCGATGAGAAGCGATCTCTTCCAGTCTCTTTGGATGAAGAGGAATGTAAATGCATGGAAGATTGAACGGGTGCAAAAAGTTGAGAGAATCTTAGGGTTACCTAATATAAATAATAATAATAAATAAACTACACAATAATAATTATACTAAATAATAATATGTAAAACATTATATATGCAAAAATATTAAATACAAAAATGTGTTTAGCTCTCAAATGCTGCTGGTGTTGAAGTCAGCTTTATACTCCGTATTACCAATTTATGTTTTTCTAGGCACAGTTTTTTTTTTATAAGTAACTTAATTTTTGGTTTTTAAGCCGGCGACTAATGACTATGCGTGGCATTTTTAAGACCCAAAATTAATGAATACCTATGATACGATCTAGCCAAAATATGCCTACGCTCAAGTTAGATAGATAGATTAATGCTTTTTTGTACACCTTATACAGAGAATATATAAAAATAAACAAATTGTTTGTGTTTAAAAATTATCTTACTGATAATGTAAGCAATTCCACAACTCCCTTTTGTTAAATTGTAAGGATAGATGCTGTCACAAAAACATCTTGACACGTAGAGAGTAGAGTTCCGAAAACATCCTTACAAATTAAATGTAATATTTCTTGCAGGCGGTTCCTACCCAACTGCAATAAGGGAAACAGCGTCCCTCATTTTGTATCTCGGGACAATTCAACAAAAAGCTGGCTTCATTTATTTTATGTGCACAACCTCGTGAGGTCACATAATTGAAATGTATAGCAGCTTTTAATTAAAACCGATAAAGTGCAAGTCGAACTCACAGGAGGACGAAACACGAAGAGTTGCATAGTTTTGTAGATCTTAGCCATCGGTCTAGGAAATATAAGGTCATTCATTTTAAACTACACAAACTGACAGGGCCTCATTTTTGGGTTGTAAGTTTGAGCGTATCAATTTAATTCCTAAGCCGATTTAAGTTTTCACCTAAAAATGTATATTGATTATTTAGAAATGTTGCATAATGATTTTCAAAGAGAACAGACGTTCCTCCAATCGCAGCGCAGCTACATAACGAATGGACTAAGTTATACAAAAATCAACAAGCAATTGAAAGAATAGTCTTTATAATTTTCTCGGGATTTTCATAACTAAACAAAAAAAAAATTACATAAATATTTATTTATTTATTTTTTGAACCCAATTCCTGAATAAAGTTATTTTCAGAATCAAAGTATAGAATAGAATAAAGAGTCAAGCGATATTTCAGAATTCTATTTCTATGGAAAACTAAACTTGATTTCGAACTTCAGTGGTTTTCAAATCAACCAGGCAGTAATATAATAATAGGTAGGTTATAAGTTAATGTAGCCAAACATTTGCGACATTGTCAACGTGAAACTTGGAAAGGTTGTAAACGATTTTCTGGCCTCATTTGTTATTTTACAAACAAGATAAGAAGTTTGTTCCCAATTTTAATCTCTTCTTCTAGAGTTGTGGTACTTTCAAAGTTAATGAGCGCTAAGAATCTGACGGCTATTTAATTAAATTATGATCTACGTTTTATTAAGTTTATTAGACACTTAATTTAGAGTTCAATATGTTTATTTTAACAGAAGCCCTTATAATGAGTGATTTTATATGGCCCTTATATGGGTTCAATCCCCGCCGCGGGACAAGTGTTTGTATGATCTACAAGTATTTGTCTCGGGTCTGGGTGTTTCTATGTATAATATGTATGTATTTACGAACAAAAAGTATATAAGTAGTATATCAGTCATCTAGTACCCATAACACAAGCTCTGCTTACTTTGGGGCTAGATGATGCTGTGTGAAAAGTCCAGCATTATTTATTTATTTATTTATTTTATTTATTTATTTAAAACCATATATTTGTTTGGAATAGGTAAAAAAATACAAAGGATTGAGTAAGCTACCATTTTAGCCCTAAAGGCAAAACTTTGTCTCATGTAATGTTAGAGAACTTGATACTAAACTACCGATTGGCAGCTTTAACTTAAAGCTGGCATGCTATTTGCTGTCCAACTAACGTTGTGTCGTGACAAAGTTGGTTGCTGTTCTCCGGACAAACGGAATACAAAGGACACAATTTGCTGTCAGTACTCGAATGCATACTTATGAGTTCATGGTACAAATAAGTCGTTTTTGAGCAACACTATCTACGTGTGAAGATAAATTGCAATAGCTTTTTCATAAGCTCTGCGAAGTTCAACGGAAATTCGTTGTTATGGACTCTACAAAATTAAAAATATTAGGATCATTACTATCAACAGCGCTTTTCCTCAGGCAGCCTAAAAACTCCAACACAAAAGTTGGCCTCACGGCACACACTATATCTTCACACCATCGTATTATATTCTCTTAAATCTTTAGGGAAATTAAGGTCCTAAAATGTTTTGTATTAAAGAAGAGAAAAAACAAAAATTATTATATTCATACCATGGGAACCTTACATTTTTTATATTTATGTATTCTGAATACTTAGATGTTTGTTTACGTTCGAATAAAAGCTTTCAACTTCACAATCTTATCGGAAATTCCTCAAATAATCTCTAAGCCGACCCTTACAAGTTGAACCAATCGACTGAATGAAGCGAGAAAAGTTTAATACAATTTCTCGGGCAGTTTTAAATCTTAGGTTTCTTATGAAAAAGAAAACAGCAAATGACCGTAATCATCATCAGAACTTCCCTAAGCTTTCCATCCACCATGATCCAGCGCCAATCTGACCCATTGACGGCCCGCGACGTGAACTATCATCTTGCCGCCGGAGATCCTACGTTCCTGTACCCAGATCTGGGCCATCATTCAGACATCCTACGTTCCTGTACCCAAATCTGGGCCATCATTCAGTATACTCCACCTGTCATCACCACGCCTCGCTGTGTGTTGTGCCTCACCCAGCTCCATATCAAGTCCATTATCATATTCCCTTAAATATTAGCAGATAAATAATTGTAACAGAATAAGTAGGTATTTATACCCGTACTAACCCTGAATGGTCAATCACAATTCAGGCGCTGTTGTCTCTAGCACTTTTATCGTGTACAACGAAAATTAAAGACCAATTTCATTTGATCTAATGAAAGCTTTTGTGTTCGTTTTGAGAACAATTTTTCCTTTAGTAATAGAAATAGAGTCTCTGTTTCTATTACTAAAGGACAATTTGACGACCTCTGTGGTGCAGTGGGCGAAAGCCCGGCTGCGACGCAGAAGGTTGCGGGTTCAATCCCCGCCGCGGGACAAGTGTTTGTATGATCTACAAGTATTTGTCTCGGGTCTGAGTGTTTCTATGTATAATATGTATGTATTTACAAAGAAAAAGTATATAAGTAGTATATCAGTCATCTAGTACCCATAACACAAGCTCTGCTTACTTTGGGGCTAGATGATGCTGTGTGAAAAGTCCAGCATTATTTATTTATTTATAAATAACTGTTTTTGCTTCTACTATACTTAACTTAAAGTCAAATAAATGTCTATCTATCTATTTATCTATCTATCCTTCTTAATTTCTTACCTCAGTTTTGAACCTTCGCCGTTGAAAGGACTACAAGGTTAACCTACTGATTGATGAAAGTTTATTCCATAAAGCCAGAAGAACAAGATTGAAGACTTGTTTCCTGATTTTATTGTAGGTAAATTGTACAATTTTAATGATATAAAAGGCTAGGGATCTCAAAATCAATATCACTCACATTTCATCGATAAACGTAGTCGCAACGCAACAATAAATCCTTCAAAATGGTTGCGAAGGTAAATATTAATTTATATATTTTTAGAACGATCAGAGAGCTGGCACATTTTTGGCTCAAAGGATCAGCATTGCCATCCAGCGTGGTAATGCCACCAGTGTTTTGGGCACACTTCAGACTGACAGTGACCTGGATCAGTTGAGCTATCTATAGATCGTTTCTAACAATCCTTAGATAGCTTGAATAATCCTGTTGTATTTTGTAAATATATGTAAATTTGTAGTAGCTTAGTTTCTGTAAATAAAAATATTTTTTATAACGCATAAAATTTTTTTTATAACGTATAAAAATAGCTTATAAACTTGTCCTGATTAATATGCAAATGACCTGTAATCAAAACCTTGTTAACTTAAATCGATAAAACACAATAACACGCTTCCTTATTTGTTTGATCGATAACAAGATTTATAATTTTAAATCTGTAGGTAAGTAACCTAGTAGTTTATAAATCATCAAAATGTGTTTTTTCAAACTGTTTTTGATTCCAGTTCGTTGCTCTCCTCGCCCTCGTGGCCGTAGCCTCCGCATCAGACTTCTCAGGCTTCGCGTACAGCGTAGCGGACCCGTACACCGGGGACTTCAAGAACCAGGTGGAGTCCCGCGCCGGGAGCAACGTGCAGGGCCAGTACTCGCTGCTGGAGTCGGACGGCACGCGCCGCACCGTGGACTACGCCGCTGGAGCGCAGGGCTTCAACGCCGTCGTGCGCAAAGGCCCCGGGCTCATCGCGCCTCTGCCAGCGCCCATCGCTCCCATCGCTCGCATCTCTCCCATCGCTCCTATCGCCCGTTTCGGATACCCTTACGGATACGGAGGCATCGCCGCTCCCTTCCCCTATGCTCGCTACTACTGAACCCAGACCTGAACTGACTTAATAAAGAATTAAAACAAACTATAATGCTTTCATAATGTTCGTCCTCATAGCGATACTAAGGTAGATGTAGGTACTTTGATCAGCCACCTGTAAAAATACCCTTTTGCAGGTAGTACTATTTGTTTGAATGATCCAATTACCCTGAGACATCTGGTAGGAAATGCTTAATGGGCACTTCTGCCAACAAGGGTACCCGACTGGAGAGGCTACGTCTAGTAAGAATTTACTTCCTATATTCAAAATTTCAAAAACTTGATTTCTACACCCGAAACGGCCACTGCTCTACCCGGAAACGTAGGATCAAAGCAACTAATTTAGTTGTTGGCAAAATGGGCCAATCACTGCCTCACTGACAAATTCTGATTTATTTATGTATGAGAGTGAACTCAGCTGTGAATATCCGTCTCGTGTTTTGAATAATTGACCCGTGAATCCGGATGATAGTAGATAGGTGCTGGTTAGTAAACAAGTAGGAAACTGAATGAGATAGTCAATATTGGTTTTGAGGCTTGGTATATGAATAAATAGGTTTCAGACCCGTTGTTCATAATGTGGCTCGTAACATCGGCGTTTGTGATAAGTAGGTAGCAATATTAGAAAAATTAGGTGTGAGACATTGTATCATATCACATAATGTTTGCTTGTTGTTTCTGAAACGAATGTAGGGGATAATTTAGGAGAATGCTTTTTGTACATTTATATTTAAAATGGAATCTGATCTTAGCTGAAGGATACCAACTGACGATGAGTTATGCTAATCTTACACGTATTTGTGATGCCACAACCCCTTTAACATTTTTGTTTATCTTTTGGAAAAACATTTATGTATGTGATTCTGAATTCACCTGCGGTTCGTAAATTATAATACTTGAAAGGTAAACCAAGACTATAAGCTCATTCAAAACCTTCTTGAAAGGAAATAGACCACGCCAACGATATCACCGCCCGTCCCTTCCTCTACCTGCAAGGTACTTTTGAAAAATCACCTTAGAACCTTCCATAAAAACGTCCCAACTCGCACAAATCATTTGACGTAATCAAGAAATTTTCACCCAACCTTGCCATTTGTCGAAACTCGGGGAAGGTAACCCGGGACAACTTTACAGATATTTTGTGACGTTCACAGAATATGGGACAAAGTTCTGTAAAATGTTGCTTATTGTAGGGCTATCGATCTTCCGTCATATTCGCTATTTTAATAAGTTTATTAATAGCCGAGTCTCTCGCCATTCAACGGGAAAGGCTATCAATACTTCAGGCATTTTCAGACTCCAGTGATGAGAAATAAGAAAAGTTTGTTGTGTTCGTGACGTGGTAAGATAATAAACGACGGTGTTACAGCAGACGAAAATAGCTCGTCTGATTACATGAAATGATTCGTGAGCCACTTGAAATCAAGAATAATCTCATTGTCAACCCTGAAGATGGATTTCGTCTCCCAAAATATTGGAATCAAATCCCGTATCAAAGGTATCAATGGCTTGAAGCTAAAGATAAAATGAATTTCACCAGAAACTTAAGTAGGTAAATCCTTGTCAATATCACAGTGAGGTTGATAGTGGGAATATAAGCGGAAACTTTTCACACAAGCCCAATAAATACATTATTTTCCCAAAACTTTGACTAAACCCATAGTGAATGACAGCCCTAACCCTTACATTTACAGCCTTGCAGAGACAATATTGCCTCACACGGCTCAAACTGATAAATAAAAAAGTTTCTCGCAAACCACTTTTTATGCTCGATTTTAGTTGGAGTGGAAAATTGTGTCGGGATGGGAATAGGCTGTGGAGCGGGAGCTTTATATTGCAGATATCTTGGGTTTCGTATCGATTTAACATGAGTTAGAAACCAAATCGATTTCAAAAAATTCCTTTGGTTTTATTCGATTTTATTAAAATATAATAAAATATATAAAAATATTTTGAGAAAAATTTTTGAGTGGCCAAGTTTTGGTTCAGATTTGGTGATACTTTCTCAATTAAACAGTAAGGCCTTATTAATAAACGCGGTGTAAAGTTACACCCGGTTTTTGGAGTTTTTGGACTTTAAACCTGGCGTAACTTTACACCACGTTTAAAGTGAAGGGTTTAAATAAAGGCCTAAGATTGTAGCTTGTATTGTAGGTACTTCAACTTATGTTATGTTTGTTATCAACATCTTTCTATTTCTTTACCATTATAAAAGTTTATATTTAATTTTTAAGTTTAGAATTAATACAGTTGGTTGACCGCTGACTCTTGTTTATGTATTTTTGTTAATAATCCGTTTGCCGTAACTTTACATTAGACTACCAGGTTGACTGTACGATATAATATATCACTTTCACCGTGGCATTTACGAGAAAAGGTATTTTCGAGCGACAAAATGTTGTGAATGAATGCCAGAATGTGACAAGGTAGATTTTATCATCTTCCGCTTACCCTAGATTGGCGAAAGATTTAGGGCTTTGGTTTTTTTCTTTATTATAAAAATACAATAACACATGTGCACATGCGATTCCGTGCTTCGGATGGCACGTTCAACTAGCGGTACTGGCTATTAAGTCGTTAAGCCATGACGAAGGACAAGGCTACTGACTCATACAAACTTACTTGCTGATTTGATAATAAATAAATAAATAACGCTGGATGTTTCACACAGCGCCATCTAGCCCTAAACTAAGCAAAGCTTGTACCATGGAAACCAGGTAACTGATATACTACTTATATACTTTTTTTTGTTTGTAAATACATTTATAATGTTATATATAGAAACACCCAGACCCGAAATAAATATTTGCAGATTATACAAACATTTATCCCGCGTCAGGGATTGAACCCGCAACCTTCTGCGTCCCAAGCGGGCTTTCACCCACTGCGCCACAGAGGTTGATAATACAGATTTAATAATTAAATAAGACCTTTGCCAAAAACTTACTCAGACCACTGAAATAGATTGTAACGGGTCACTTACTATTTTTAACTGAAGTGGAAATAGCCTGAGGCAAACAAATCTTAATGGACCGAGTGTCGGACATGGTCCATTTTCAGAACGACGTGGACTAGAAGTCATAGCCTTGCAAATTTTCGATGAATTTTTGGAATATCAGCTAAAACAACAATGAATATCAGCTTAGTACAATTGCCTCAAAAAGCTACGACACAAGATGTCGAGAATACTTAGGCCTTTACATCTATATTAGATGATTTATACAGCGTCAGGAGGCAACCTATGCCTACACTTAACGGGACGCTGTAGTGCCTGGGACATTGTTTGAGATGGAATAGGCTTGCCCAGCACCTAAACCATCCTCTCAGCTTAATCAGCCTGGTCCACAGGAAAGACAACGTCAATACGTGTGGAGCTGACTAAGCTGCGATGTCGAGAAACAGCTATGATTATTATTATTTAAGATATAAATATTGAAATGGAAAACGGAACGCTAACTTCTACAAAATTAGGGTGTGCCAAAATGTACATATTTTCTACAAGTTTTAATAGGATGCGACAAAATAACACTAAGTTGTGATCAATACTTATTGCTACATGTATGGTCGGGGACGATGACCTTAATTCAACTTTAAGCTCATACAATTTGTGTTTCATCGGATATTGGTCAATGGCTTTTCAGAGCGGAAATTTGGCACATTCAAACATTGTGACACAATCTGATTTGCACCGGGACTCTAGGCAAATAGAGAAAACTGTAGATAAGCTGTATCATTTTACACTAACTCTCCACCATTGAACTAAACGGTTTAGAAAAGCGAAGGAGTGAAAAATGGATAAAAAGAAGAATTATATTTTATTTCAGTTTTTGTGAAAATAGAGGTAGTGAACAGAGAAAAATGTTTATTTTAGGTGTTCACATCACATTAGATTGACGATTTAATCACTAAAGATTTAAAAATGCATCCTAAAATTGAATGTAGGTATTAATGTCCCGCAGGGGTGCAATTTTTGGGATATGTACCTACATTTTTGAAAATCTTCAGTAGAAGTTCTTTGTACTTTTTCGGTTTTTTATAAAATTAAACTCATTAAGCATAAGCTCACCTCGGTTATCACGTAAGTGCTTTTTTGCGACAAATTCCTCATCTCAAGTGCCAATTTTCATCACAAAATCACCCAAGGAATTTTCATGACAACCCATCCATTAACTTTCATAGTTCTATTACGAGTGCTCGTGGACCGGCATCAACTAGTCCCTACGTGATCAGAAACGCAAGCTGTTATTGCCGTACGTTCCACTTTGGGTACAGTTTTCAGGAAAACGGAGGATTTTTAGTCCAAATATTACGGTCGGTTCTAAGCCTTGTTTTTGCTTCTAAATTATTGAGCATTTAAATGCGCTTAGGCCGATTTTGAGTTTCTAGAAGAGAAATTTTGTGTTTTTAATATCGCGATGGGTCAATGGCATTATATAATTGTATAATTTTGTATCTTTTTTAAGTGCCCAATTCATAAAATTATAGTTTTTTTAATTTTTTTATTTACATGAATAAAAGAAAAGGGCTTTGTCGCTGAGCCACTATACCGCCCAATCAGTAACATCTTAGCTTAGTCTTCTTTTTGGTTTCACTTCACATCTTGGATTCTTCTTCTTCTTATTTTTATTCCTTCTTCTTCTTTACTTCACTTCAAATTATATTTAGTCACGTCAATTTGATTTTGAAAAACATGGCGGCTTGTCTTTTCAAAACTCCAACGGAAATCTTTCGTCAAATGAGAAATCTTCTTGAATACTCCCCCATTCCATTTGTTAAATCTCCTGTTACGTATCCAAGGCTTCATTAGTAAAATGCCACCGAAATTACATAAATTACGTAAAACACGAGAAAACTAAATAAAATAGCAGAGCCACTAGCTCCTTCAAAAATGGCGAAAGAAGTCCCATTTTTAAATAATAATAATAAACACGTATTATAAGTTATGCATGAATAATTAAAATAAGAAGTGATTATATTAATTGTTATGTTAGAAGTTAATTTATGATTTTGGGAATAAAGGCTTTATTTATTTATAATTTTGTAAATTATAATGTTAGTTTGTCCATACGAGTACCTACCTATCTATGCTCAGAAAGATGACACATGCAGGCACTCTGCGTCCTGTTGGGTTAGCAGGCACACTGCTTTAGAAACAGTGACTTTATATCTACGGCAACGGAAATAGTATATTTTATTAATTTAGGTGAGTACCTACATATCAATACAAGAGTAAATACATATTTCATGAATAAGTACCTGCGTTTACTATGTATTTTATTAGTATGGAAACTTCTCTTGAGCATCTAAATATTCATCCTACCTGAATTTATTAATTAATAGCTGCGCTCCTGCGGTGTGACCCGCGGTCCATCGGGATTTTTTTCATTTTTTCGGGATAAAAGGTAGCCTATGTCTTTCCCTGGGATACAACCTTTAACTAAGTATGCCAAATTTCAGCTTTATCTGTTCAGCGGTTTGGGCGTGAAAGCGTAACAAACAGACAGACAGACAGAGTTACTTTCACATTTAAAATATTATAGTAAGTATAGTATGGAGTATGGATTTCACATTTATAATATTAGTATGGATAATATTTTAGTTGTTTAGTTTAGTTATTTTAGTTTGACGACCTCTGTGGCGCAGTGGGCGAAGGTCCGCCTGCTACGCAGAAGGTTGCGGGTTCGATCCCCGCCGCGGGACAAATGTTTGTATGATCTATAGATATTTGTCCCGGGTCTGGGTGTTTCTATGTATAATATGTATGTATTTACAAACAAAAAGTATATAAGTAGTTTATCAGTCATTCTAGTACCCATAACACAAGCTCTGCTTACTTTGGGGCTAGATGATGCTGTGTGAAAATTCCAGCGTTATTTCTTTATTTATTTATTTATTTATTTATAGTAGGTATGGAAGTATGGATATGGATATTCATTCTTTGTTTAAATTTAGGTTTAGGTATACATTGGATTGGATGTGTCCAAAAAAGTGGATAAAGTGGCATGAAAATAAGGTCTAATTACTCAGCAGTGGATGGATGTGAACTTATTAGACAGTCAAATGTGCCCTACTATTTTAAATCAAACTTTAGTTTAATATTCACCAACATTTACTACCTACGTAAAATTTTAAGCTCCTAAAAAGTTTATGTTTCGACCAGGCGGCTTTAGATTAATCTAGCGTTTCCAAAAAACGATTCCTTTTATGTGACGGCCGTTATTATACATGGCGATGAACCAATGATAAAATGATCTGGTTTATAGACACTATTGTGATTGCAATAATCGATGAACAACACATAAAAAAAAACCTCTGTTAAACGACATCTGTGGCGCAGTGGGCGAAGGTCCGCCTGCGACGCAGAAGGTTGCGGGTTCGATCCCCCCCGCGGGACAAATGTTTTTATGACCTACAGATATTTCTCTCGGGTCTGGGTGTTTCTATCTATAATATGTATGTATTTACAAACAAAAAGTATATTAAGTAGTTTATCAGTCATCTAGTTCCCATAACACCAGCTCTGCTTACTTTGGGGCTAGATGATGCTGTGTGAAAGTCCAGGATTATTTATTTAATATTTACTGGGTTCCTCGCTAGCGGCTTAGTAAGTCTCACATAATGTTGGCAAAAAAAAAAAACAATAGGTACGCGCTAAATACCCATAAATAAAAATTTATGTCATCAAATCCCCAATCCCAGCGCAACGAATGCACACCCCCTGTACAGCTTGTAAGTCATATTTTATGAAAAAGCGGTCAGTAAATTATTAGAAACAAAAAAATTGGTAAACAAAAATACCTAAAGCGTAGTGGGTGTTATTAAAATTCATTTATTGCCACATTATGCCGCTGATGCCCCGAATTTCCAAATGAAATTCTACCTTTACGTGCCTTCTTTAAAATTATGCTGCACGGCTGAAAGCCTAAGCCGACAGATTAAGCCAAGGATACACTAGGGGCAAATGGAGCAACATGTTGCGGAACATGTTCCTCAACAACTACGTAGAACATGCCGAAGTGAATGTCGCGGAACATTGTGTTGACCACACTAGTCAGTGTTTATAGAAATGTTAATCAGATACTACAATTTCTTGTCCTAGCCAAAGTGTGGGCAGTGTGGGCATGTATCAAATATGTATTTGAACATGCTAAAATATGTATTTGGACATGCTACTGACATACGACATCTTCAAAGGATTTGGAATACATAATTTATCTTTCTAATATATAAAATTCTCGTGTCACAGTTTTCGTTGCCATACTCCGCCGAAACGGCTTGACCGATTTCGATGAAATTTTTTGTGCCTATCCGGTATCTATGAGAATCGGCCAACATCTATTTTTCATCCCCCTAAATGTTAGGGGTAGTCCACCCCTAAATTTTATTTTTTATTTTTTAGACAAAATTTTTAATTTCCAATTTTTTATGATACAACATACAAAAATACATAAAATCCTCAATTTTCACACTTCTACGATCAACCCTTATATTTTAATAGCGATATAATGGAAAAACAACGTTTGCCGCGGGTCAGCTAGTATATGTATATATTTTTATAGTGTGCCACAGGCTCAGCCGCTGCTAAAGTCTCAGCCTTTGCCGTATGCTTAGTCTCTCAGGCACATCTGAAGAATCTTGAAAATTGTCTTCTTCGGAGCTCGTGCTTCCTTGTCTTCCTTGTTCTGACTTTATGCGCTGGTTATCTGGTCTTTGTGTGTCACTTGTGTCCCCCATTTCTTGGGTATTATCTTCTTCAAAGAAAACCACACTTAATTCTGTGGCCGAATGGTAAGGCACTCCGGCTTTAGGAGGATTGTCTGATCATTGCGGGTTCGAATCACGTCGGAATCGAAAATTTAAGACTTTTCATTTGGAATACATGTCATAAAATATTTGATGGAATGCCTGTCTACCGCACCTCATAGATACTTTCGTGAACTTATTTTTTGGGAACTATATTTTCTATCACCAAAATTTATATTTGTCATCAAGTTGTATCACCTAATAAATAGATCTATCGCCACGAAATATTTTCGTTCTCAGATAAACAAAAATTGTTCCCAGGTATGTATATGCGAATGTGCTTCTTGTATTACCTACTAGTAGGCTAACAGACCTATAGCATAGGTTGCGAGGAGCGTAGCGACGAGCGGTTAGGTGTGTGGTGAAAAACCACACACAAGCCGAGCGAAGCGTGCCGCGGTAGCGGCCGGCGAGTGCTAGAACCGACTTGCTCCTGTTGTACTGTCCTGTTAGTTTGCTTAAATACTTATTAGGACACACCTATTATAATACATACAAAAACATTTATTTGGTACTAGACCTTATATCTCAGGATTTTAGGTGATTTATTGTGGAACTGATTTTGCATTGTTTGGTGACTACATTTTGGTGACAGATCTACTATTTTGAGGACAAACCCTATTATTTAAGAAACACAAAACTAATTAAATTGGTGATAGCTTCAATACTACCCTTATTTTTTTTCTTCACGGTAAATAATTATCTTTGCATCCTCTACTCGTACTAAATATTATGTGACGATAATCGTATCTCGTCAAGTTTAAAATGCTTACACTCTTCTGCATCTGGCTGCGCATGCACACACAATATTTTACATTTGCCTCTGACCATTTTATAGGCACAATAATACAACTGGTACGTGTTTGTTTTGTTATTATTTGTTAAGGGATTTAATCGGCTCAGTTTTATAACATAAAGTTAGCTGAACAACTAAAACGGCTAAGAATAACCAAATTTATTTTTAAAAGATTTGTTTTAAAACATGCCGTATCAGTATCGTTCGCCGGCTACAGAGTTGTTGACCTCAATTCAAAAGCCTTGCAAATATAGAGGCCCTCTTGAAATATCTGAACTGTACCTATTGAATGCGATTTTGACGAAGAAAACGAGGTGCACAATACATATTTGAGAATATTGCACACAACCTAGCCCAAAACGAGATAAAGCTGTAGCTATTTAAAATAAATAAAAAATAATGAACTTATGATTTTTTAAACTAATTTATCATGCTATCATCACTGAAGTTACTAATTTATTAGGAGACCAAAATATAGATGAATGAATGAATGAAAATGCTTTATTAAAACTACAAGATACATTAAAAGAGAGAACCATTACAGTGCACAATGGGCGGCCTTATCGCTGAGAAGCGATTTATTCCACGCAACCCTTACTTCAAATTAAAATAAACTCATTTTGTAAATCTAGCAGACTGTTAGCTGAAATATTTAAAAAGGAAATCTTAAACAAAATGCACACAAATCCAATCCAGCCATCAAAATGAGAAAGATTCTTCAAATCCTTTCATGAAAAAAGAAAGTGAAAAAACTCAAAGGAACTCTTTTCACGTGCATTTCCAAAGCTTAAGCGCAGACTTTTGCAAACTTCGATGCTAATTTACTGTAAAAGTTTTAATAGCGTTCCGTTTAAGGTACTAGTACTCAATAGCGCCTCTTAAAATAATGTCCATTAAAAACTGCTTGGAATGACGTGCGATTTTATGGAAAAAATTACAACTGATATTACGGAATAGTCATTTTAGTTTGCCTTTTACCATCCATGAGCTGATGAAGATTACAGTTACAAGATTTTTTTAAATACACCCTAGAATTGTCTCTGAGGGATTTCAACCCATGTCCTAGCCGACCCATACGGCCTTCACACGCACAATCCATCGCGAGTGATACAGCAAATCGTACGCGAAAGAACGCGTAGCTTCAAGCTTCAAAAAAAAGTACGTGAGTGTCGTGGAACATTCGGTTGGAACGAAGCTAAGAGTACTTTTCTATACTGGGAATATAATAAATGAATTGTCAATTAGGTATCATAGAAACGCTCTTCCGTACAATCTATGAACTGTGTCGCGGCTGCGCATTTTGCACTGTGACGATTTGACATAGACATGTGTCGTGGATGGTAAAATGGAACAAAATTATTTTTCCAGCCTGTCTTTTTTTTCTTCGTTACCGTCCGAAAAGGAACTTCGTTCCAATAATCACGCGCAATTGCGCGTACAGGCAATAATGTGGGAGAGCCGCATGCCGAGGTTGTCTTTATATTTGACAAGAACTAACGAGTAATCGCACGCGAAAGAACACGTAGCTTCAAGTTTAAAAAAATAATCGAGCGCGATTGCGTGTACAGGCTTTCCCGCACGCAATTCTGTACGCGCATTCCTGCGCGATTGATTGTGCGTATGAAGGCTGCTCGCTTTAACCAACTAAACTGATTGACAATCGCCCTCTGGAGGAAATATCTTTTCGTCGTAGTGTACTTATCATAAAATATTATTTACTGAAAATCACACCTATTGTATACCTATTGTATGCTCTATGAAATCAACTGAGCTTGTAGCTGATTTGAAGGGTTCAATTATAGTGATACTTGACTTGCCAACTATTCAATTCAGTATCGTATATTCAGATATAGTAGAGGTTACGTGCCTCCATATATACAAACAACAGACCAAGTCACAGCCCATTCGCTGGTGTAATTGCGTCCGGTCGCACAATATACTTCGAACAATAGGCTGAATCTCCTGGTAATGACGTGGAAATATCTCAACAGTTATCCAATGGATATGTATTTCTGAAACTTGTGGAATTGTTTTCATGGAAAAGTTGGTAAAAAGTATGTCAAGTTCTCAGCAAGTGGAAATCTGAGATCAATCTCGGATTTGATGTGCAGCAGATTTTTGATAATAAAGATCTATCTTCGTTCAGAAATAAAAGATAATTTGAAAAAGTCCTATGAGAATCATGGGCAGTGGGCAGGTCCAAATGTAGCTAAAAAAGTGTTTGTGGATGGTTTAAAAATAAGAAACTATGGTTCCGCTTGAAGGCCTTCCGAGATTGAATATTCCTATATTAAAAAAGTCAATGGGGTCGTTGGTAATTTGTATTCAATTCGTTGGGAATTTTATTCCCAGCTACCCCTTACAGGGAAATAATCTTTCTAAGAGAAATAATAAAAATATTACAGAAATACAAACTGTAAGACAGTAAGACTATGATGACAGGTAACAAGCATTACCAGCCCAGTGCAGCGTTAAATAATGACGCCATTTTCTGCAGCAACTCAAAGCTTTCATAACAAATTTATGTTCTCGAAATAGAGGCGCTAGAGCTGTGTCCCCGTGCAAGCTGAGCCAGGCTTAACTCATACAGTCGACGATAAAATGTAAAAGTAAATTGTATTTTTCAAAAAACAAAATATAATAAGTTAAATTCAGAAGCATAATCTTCTGAAACCAATGGCTTCTATGTTCTTTTTTATTTCATTTCTAAATTCAGGAGCATAATTCTATAGATCAAATATCGTGTATTAAAATGATGAAAAATAAGCACAATAATGAGCATCTACAATTAGTGCTTTAAATGTTAAAGAAACCAATATGGTGGCAAAAGACTTGTCACGTATCCTTCTTTTACAATACTTCAGAACGTTGGCACCATTCAAAATATTCAAATATTATGTGGCTTGCCTCTGATTTACCCACTTTGTATCTTCAAAATACATAATCTTGAAGTAGGAGAATGCATACTTAGGGACATTGATCTGTTCCATTTTGTTTTTAATCTGACTGTACTTTCTTTCGGCCTGATTACACAGACCGCGGCGTGTGGTTTTTTGCGTTGTTTTAAAGGCTACTTGTAAAATGTCAAGGGTTGTGAGTTGCTCTTTGGAAGCTAATTTAGCTCTCCAGGTGGGCTTATCGTAGGTGTGCAATTCGTTTTTCGTAGGTGTGCAATTCGTTTTGATGTTTTAGAAGCTATTTTCTAATTAGCACATGCTTATCCATGGAAAAAGTAAAAAAAAATAGATAAAATATAGGCAATTAGTGTTGACCGGGCACTACGCCTTTTAATCGTCTGAATTTCTGCAGGATACTTTTTTTATTTCGCGAATTGTTTGTTTTTATTTATCTATCATTTTGTTTAAATTTTGGTCAAGATTGGCCATCCGTCTTTCAGTGGCCAAATAACGCTCACAGTGAAATCTTATGAGTTTTTTTTAATCACGACAATGTGGCAACAAAAATAACAAGGAACATTAGCAGCCAGCCAGTTCGATACCATCAGAGAAAACATTCAATTTTCTTCTCCCGCTTTAGAGCCAGAGCTAACGACTTAATTATACACCTTAAGTTTTTTATTTTGTTTTGGCTGTCCATCTCAAACAAAGTCCCAGGCACTACAGCGTTCCGTTAAGTGTAGGCATAGGTTGCCTCATCATCATCAGCCTATGGCAGTCCACTGCTGGACATAGGCCTCCCCTATTGCGCGCCATTGCGCCCTGTCCTCAGCTCGACGCATCCAGTTTCTGCCTGCAGCCTTTCGCAGATCGTCACTCCACCTGGCCGGAGGGCGTCCTACACTACGTTGCCTCATGAAATTGTATAAATTATCTAGTAGGTATATCTATACCTATAGTAGGTACCAAAACCAAAAAACTTAACTAAACTTAGGCCTTTGCCATAATGGTGCAGTTACCGAGAGCTGATTTAAAGCCTCCAAAAATACGATTTTTTTCTTTATTAAACTTTTAAACAGCATCTTACAAGCTACACTACAACATTAATAATAATGCTGGACATTTTCACACAGCATCATCTAGCCCCAAACTAAGCAAAGCTTGTACTATGGGAACCAGATAACTGATATACTACTTATATACTTTTCGTTTGTAAATACATATTAAAAACAGATTAAAAACATATTATTTATTATACATAGAAACACCCAGACCCGAGACAAATACCTGTAGGTCATACAAACATTTGTCCCGCGGCGGGGATTGAACCCGCAACCTTCTGCGTCGCAGGCAGACCTTCGCCCGCTGCGCCAGAGAGGTCGTCAAACATTTACTACATAATCCGAATTCGAGTACACACCCTTAGTTCAAAATCCGATTTTCTAGAATAACCGCTTCCAACATGGAAGCGTACGTTACATACATTTTAATGTATCAAATGCAGCCGCGAGCTCTCGTGCTATGGTCCTTTTATTCAGTGATTAATGTCTCTGTCGGCACCGTCTATTGATCCTTTGATTAATTGCGTTATCACGGGCGAACGACCCGAGAAACTGTGGTCAATTTAATCTTAAAATCGATTTGTAGCTCATGATAATGTTTTGATGAGATGAAGTATTTTGTATGTAAACGATGCTGTTTTAAAATGTCCTAGGCACAACCAGCACCCCGTTGAGTGTAGGCATAGGTTGCCTCCTGAAGTTGTAAAAATCATCTAGATGTATGTTTATGCTTTTCAACCGACTTCAAAAAAGGAGGAGGTTCTCAATTCGTCTGTATGTTTTTTTTTTTTTTGTATCTTGTTACGCGATTGTTCCGCCATTTTTTGATCGATTTGCAAAATTCTTTTTATGTTTGAAAGGGCATACTCCAGAGGTGGTCCCATAAAAATTTTATTCCTGAGGGATTGATAGTTTCCCCGTAAAACTCTAAACACCTTCCCTCCTAGCCATGCCACAAATAGAAATCGAATCGACAGCTTGACGCCCTGAGTCACACCGCGTTTCGAGTCAAACATTGAAGTCGGTTTTCTTTTTAGTATTAAAACGTAATTTTGTTTTACAAATTATATTTAATCTACTTCAATGTTAGAATTTTTATTTTACTACCTACAAATTTTCATTTAAATACAATGATGTAATAATTTAAAAATGGATTAGAATAATATTAATGGTAACAACTTAGAAGATATGTATTAATTTGCTGCGTACCTGGAAGAGGCTAGCCACCCACAACACAGGGAATCCTATTGTGGGGGCTAGAACACTCGAAACTTAATTACTTACTAATTACTATTTAGGCTTAGGCATATAATTATTTATTATACATACCTACTCATAGATAGATAGACCTACATATAATAATATCATAAGGTACCTATTTACGATTATGGATGATTTTCTTTAGTAAATAAGTTTATTTATGTAACAAAATTGTATACTCGTAGTACCAAGAAATAAACTATTTGATTTGATTTGAACTGTACAAAATAAAGAATCAGTTGCGCGATCCAAGAATCGTAACATCTATTGAAATCCAGGTCACTGCCCGTCGTGAGCGTACCCCGAGCACTAGCATTTTACCACGCTGATGGATAATGCTGATCCGTTGAGACAAAGTTACGCCAGCTCTTGAAAAAAAAATATAAGCACTAGCTGCGCTCCCGCGGTGTTACCCGCGGTCCCTCGGGATTTTTTTTCATTTTTTCGGGATAAAAAGTAGCCTACGTCCTTCCCTGAGATACAACCTTTAACTATGTCAAATTTCAGCTTTATCTGTTCAGCGGTTTGGGCGCGAAAGCGTAACAAACAGACAGACAGACAGACAGACAGACAGATAGACAAACAGACAGAGTTACTTTCACATTTATAATATTAGTATGGATGAAGTTACTCTGTATAACACAATATAGATACGAAGGACCTTAAATTAACATTTTCATTAAATCTGCCATCACCATTGAAAAGTTTTTATGGCTTCTTTCATTTATATGAGGATAAAAAGAAGAAGCCTCAGAATTTTAATAACCAACAAAAATAATACGGCTTACCTTTTGGAGTCAAGCAACTAATTAGTTTGCATCCAACTTTACTGGGTTACAAACATGGTTCAAGAAATTCTCTTCTTTTCTATTCGAATGGTGTAAAAAGTTAGAATAAATAAAATTAATAAATAAATAATGCTGTACTTTTTCACACAGCATCATCTAGCCCCAAACTAAGCAAAGCTAAGTAAGTAAGGTAAGTAAGTTTACTAAGGGAACCAAATAACTGATATACTACTTATATACATTTGTTCGTAAATACATACATATTATACATAGAAACACCCAGACCCGAGATAAATATTTGCAGATCATATAAACATTTATCCCGGGGATCGAACCCGCAACCTTCTGCGTCCCACGCGGGCTTTCACTCACTGTGCCATAGAGGTCGTCAAATTGCTTAACTATATACTTACCTAAAACACGCTGGAAATCATGTATCTTTTGAATTTTGTTCAAAAGAGATATGCTATTAGATAGTCCAAAAAGTAAATAAATACCAAAGCTAATGAACAAAAGTTTCGACCATTAAAAAAGCTTAGTAAAGTTCCTAGAATTCATATAAGCATAACCAGTTGGCAACACTTTTGATCATTAAAAATTGTCTGGGCCGTGGATAATTAACCCCGGGACGAGGTAAAAAGCTAAATAAATGTCTCATTTAAGGGTCACTGTTATAAAATTACAACTTTGCGAGCTCCTACGTTAGTTAAATTAATTATTAATTTTCATCATTCTTTTACGAGTATAATGAAGCTTTCAGTATCTCATTTTATGAATCTACAATATCAATGCAATGTAGGTTAGTGTCATATTATGTCCAGCAGTGAACCGATACTGATCACGAATATTATGCAAAGGAGAGTTTGGAGTAAAAAATGAGCGGAGTAGTGGTCAAGAGGGTCCAGAATCGTCAAAAAACGCGTCAAGTTGATGATATTTGAAAACAAAAACACCCAGCAGTGAGCGATACCGGAGTGAAAATGATGGTAATGACAATAATAAAGTACAATATAGGGGTCTTTAAATCAAGAGTAAATAGGTTCCTTCTAGGAAAGCATGCTCCATCTTAGACCTCACTACTGCTTAACATCAGGCAGAGGGAGGTCAAATGCTGACCTATTTAATTTAAAAAAAAAATGGAAACGTCAGAAGTTTAACTTCTTTTAGCACTTTGGACCGCTAAACGAAACAAAACTTCAAGCAAATTGTAGGTTTTTTCTAAATTAAATACCGTCTCGCATTTGTCCAAAATGAACAGATTGGTTCGACATTTTTGTACAACATTAGTTTGAATTAGGTTTGTTGCAACGTGGAAAGCTTTTCTGCTAGTAAATTGTGTTACAATCTGAAAGAGCTCTGAGACCAACAAGTCTACTTAATAAGGCTTTTAGTCATTGATTGAAGCATGGAATCAGTGAATGTAGTAAAAACTGGAGGGAAAATTAAGGAACAAAATCGTTTGTAAAATAATGATGATGAAGAAAGTCCAGGGAAATTTCAGGTAATAGTCTTTATACATGAACATTGACAAACTATAGTTTCAATGTGCAAAATTGTTCGACTTTGAACCGTTAACCCGTCGAATTCCCATGGAACAAACCAACCTGAATACTTCGAACACCAATACACGATCACTAAGACCCGTAACACCGTCTCGGCCAAAAAATCCCCTAATGAAATTCCGAGCCGATTCATAACCCTATAGAATCCCTTTTAGCGTTCGAACAATTCGTTTATTGGAGAATAAATAAGATGACTTTCATTTATACAGGCTTTGTCTCTGAAAACATTTGAAATTAGAACAGCAATCGTGTTCTACGATGAGGAAAAGAGAACTTCATCAAAACCATTCTGTAGCATTGTCTTGCAATGAGGCTCCAGTTGATTACAGTGTAAACTGTACTTGAGTAATTTGTAATTTGTATTGGTACTAAACATAATAATATTCAACATTAGAATAAACGTGGAGTAAAGTTACACCAGGTCTAAACTCCAAAAATTTTATGGTTACACCCGGCGTAACTTTACTCCACGTTTATTAACGGCCTTAGTCTTTGAAATCAAAAGATGTCGGAAAACATAATAAAGAAATGAAAAAGCACACAAAGTTGGACAATCCAGTTGAGCAAGCCTTTTCAAAGTTGGTTAGGAAGAAGTTTTTAATATTTAAACCTAGGATTTTCTTCACAAAGATTTTGGATTAAGACTAAACAAAAACTTTTTATGTTATAAGTGACAGAGACTCATTAAAATGCAGAGCCAAGTTTCATCTAACAAATTAATTAAATAAAGTTTCATTTGTATCTTCCAAAAGTTGGATGTATGAAACTTACCGGAAAATTTCATTAAGTACTAGCTGGTACCCGCGACTTCATCAGCAAAGTAACATACTTGAAATCATCTAAATAGAACTAAAATCTGCAAGAATCAGCAACGTCATCTATTGCCTTTAACTGGAACTTTCAACTCCCCATACTAACTTTCAACCCTTATTTCACGCCCTCCATGATTAATATATAGATTTTTTCGGTCATAAGAACCTTCTCCTGACAATAACAAACATAACAAAAAAAAAATTTGTGAAATCGGTCCAGCCGTTCACGCGTGATGGCGTGACCAAGGGATATCGGGGAAAAAGTAAAGGATAATTATCATTTCTCTATTTATAAAAATGAATCCCTATATCCCTTGGTCACGCCATCACGCGTGAATGGCTGGACCGATTTCACTAAATTTTTTTTTGTTGTGATTATTATTGTCTGGAGAAGGTTCTTATGACAGAAAAAAATAAAAAAATTGCGCGGAAAAAAATAATCCCTATATCCCTTGGTCACGCCATCACGCGTGAACGGCTGTCGCGCGGGTCAGCTAGTTTATATATAGAGATTTAAAAATCGAATGCTTGAACTTCTACGGACCATAGACTACAAAGACGTGTTTTGACGTTTTTTGCCGTCACACTGACATCTTAAATCTAAGCACTATCTTAAGGGTCATACGTGTCAAGCTCACAAAGATAAGTGCCCTTAAGCTGGGCGCATCATTAGTGAGCTGCACTGCCCTGCTAATTGGATAGGCATTCACCTGAAAAACGGCCTACGGTGCAATGTTTTGAGAATTAGTGACCTATTTGCACTAAGTTACGGTGCATTTTTGTTTGGCTAATGAGTTTCTGGATTTACAAAGCTCTTGATTTACGCAATGGATTTAGCTTATAACTCTACAAAGTAAAGAAATTCGTTTCTACAACAGGGGCCGTATTCCCGTTCTTTTTTTCGTTCGTTTGATAAATATTCGGATGTTTTTACTGCGACCTACATTGTATTCAGTCGATAAGATTAACGTTAAAACACGGTCCTAGCCTAGGAAGAAATATTCCAAACCTAAAAATTGGCCCTTGAAGTCAGAAATTGTAGTAATAAACATCAGAATATTCATCAAACGAATAAAAGAACGGGAATTCGGCCCCAGGCCTTTTTTAGTAGTAGTAAATAATGAGTTGGAATTAATGAAGTTTCATAAAATTAAACCACTGTAGAATACTAACAAAACAAAAAGCTTAACAATGTAGGAATAGTTCGGTGTGAATTCTTAATTGACCAAACAAAATTAAAACGACCGCAATCACGTTCTGTTCGCTGTGGGCTACCTACGTTCATTCTAAATATCTTTAAACTTATAATTATTATATCTATTCTTTTTTATAAAACACTTAGGTACACGCATTTATTTTTTATGAAACAGCGGCGTGAACTATAAAAAAACTATTGAGAACTGTATATAATTTTTTTTTTCCTTCATCGAGCAAATTTATTTACAGAAACTAAGCTACTACATATTTACATATATTTACAAAATATAACAGGATTAGTCAAGCTATCTAAGGATCGTTAGAAACGATCTATAGATAGCTCAACTGATCCAGGTCACTGTCAGTCGGAAGCGTGCCCAAAACACTGGCGGCATTACCACGCTGGATGGCAATGCTGATCCTTTGAGCCAAAAATGTGCCAGCTCTCGGTTCACGCGTCGCTTCGACCAGACGCCCTGAAAGAATTTTGAAAACCCGAAGGGCTCCAGAACCCCACGGACCTAGGGTCTCAACCCCAAATGGTTCAAATATATAAACCCTATCAAGATTTATATATTTGCGCCTTTTGAGATCCTCAGCCGATATATAATATAATATATAATTAGAAATCAGATGATAGAATCAGCAGCATTCATCAATTTCACCATTATTAGCTTGCCCTTTTTTCCCGCTATAAAAAAAAACTTAGGCATTTTCATCTATATTAGATGATTTATATAGCGTCAGGAGAAAATCCATGCCTACACTTAACGGGACGCTGTAGTGCCTGGGACATTGTTTAATATGGAAAAGGCTTAACCTAAACCATCCTCTCAGCTTAATCAACCTGGCCCACAGAGAAGACGACGTCGATACGTGTGGAACTGACTAAGCTGCGGGTTTCCTGACGATTTTTTCCTTCACCGTTAAGAGCTCGTGTTATAGCGCATGTAAATTTTACGAAACGGATTCGACCTCACGACCTTCAGATTGAAAGTCGAGGCACAACCCCATTCGATCAACACGGCTTAGGTTCCCGCTATACATTATGGCTCTTACTAATAAACGTGGTATAAAGTTATTCCTGAGTGTAAACTGTCAAAATGTATGGTTATTCCTATTTTATTCCGAGGAATAACTTTATACCACGTTTATTAGTAAGGGCCTATAAGTTAAAAGAAAGTTAATACTGTGGAACTCATTGCCGGGTACCGTATTTCCCGAAAAGTGCAATATAGGGGTCTTTAAATCAAGAGTAAATAGGTTCCTTCTAGGAAAGCATGCTCCATCTTAGACCTCACTACTGCTTAACATCAGGCAGAGGGAGGTCAAATGCTGACCTATTTAATAAAAAAAAAAAAATATAACAACAGCTTTAGATCATCATCATCATCGTCCACCTTGTCGCATCCGAATGTGGCTTGCGAAGCCAAATTTGGTCTTAAATGTCCTATTTGTAGCTTTAGATATAACGTTGGAAACCCTACCCTATTGCGGTTAGGAACAATACAAAAAGCTACCGGTTGTTTCTGCAATTTGGAAACTGCATACAGATATAAATTTGTCCTATTGTTTTGGTATTAAAACAATAATTTCAAACAAAATGTTTAAAAATATTTATATTTTGGCGTGATTCTATCTCTATCTTCCCGACTATTCATCCCACATGGTGGTGGAGTCAGCCTTCCTAACACTCTTCCTCCACTTCGCCCTATTCATGACGTCATCATAGGAAATGTTGCATGCCTTCATGTCAGCTAGGCATGGTAGGTTACAATAAATTGGAAGTGAGGCGGGAATTATTTTTAATAATGTATATTGTGCGTTTGCTCAGAGGTATGATGCACAATCCGCGGGTGTTGATGTGTGTCTGTCTGTACGTGCCGGACAAGCATGTGGGCGCGCGGCGGCGGCCTCGGCTGCTGATGATCCCGAACGCAAGGACTAACCTCCTCAGCAAAGCACCATTCACGCGAGCCCTAAGTGCTATCAATAGCTTATGCACTTCGGAGGATATAGATGTTTTTAACACTACATTGGCGAAATTCACAGTCGCTGCTATTAAGTATTTGTGTTGTTTGTTATTTATGTTGTTTGTAATTCCATTGTCGCTTTGGTGTCCCTACTGTTAAGACAATGTAAGTGTTATAAAATAAAAAAAATAAATAAAATGTCTCGTTTCAACACAGCTGTCCATGTGGTTTTTGGGCTAGTCTTTTACCGGAGATGGACAGTTCCAGTACCTTTGCCAACGTAATCTGGTGATCTTCTTTTGACATGTCCATACCATCTCATCCTGTTTTCCTGCAGCTTCTCCGCAATGTCGCGGACTCTCAGGCTACCACGCACATTCTCATTCCGGATCTTATCCAGGCTGGTTACGCCGCACATCCACCTCAACATCTTCATTTCTGCCCCATGGATGATATGGACATGCCTCTGTGTGACGGCCCAAGTCTCAAGTTTTGTTTGGCGTGATTCTATATTTGCTGAAAAAAAAAATGTTCCTACGCTAATGATCCTAATATAATTCTTTGAAAAATACCATGCATACAATTTTATCATGCGAGGTATAGAGACGTACAGTTATAAAGTAAACTCATTAAATTACCAACAGATGCCAAACATTAAAAATAAATTACACCATTTGTTCCAGAATATATTCATCATAAAAAGTTAGCACTAAAAAGTTGTAAACATAAAGCCTCGCCATTCAACTAACTCGAAAATTATACAGACATTTTCTTTTGCTGCTTGAGTTTTTCCACATTCTATTCAAGTTTTCATAAACAAAGAATGTTTTTGCCAGACAGACACATCATAGTACTTAATATTTTGTTTAAGAACAAGATTTTTATAATATTTGTAGCTACTTATAGTCATAATTGTGTTTGTAGCCGAGCGAAGCTGAAAGCTAGACAGGGAAAAATCAAAGAACTTTTTCCATACTTTCCGAGTTAAGTGCGATCCCACCAGTGCCTCTTTGAGGAGCACTTAAAATCCTTTCACCACACTGGTTAGAAAGAACTGGTGACACAATGAGAAGAAGAAGAAGAAGCGCCTTTTAGAAAAAGCATTAGCCATCTAGAAAATTGTTATCAATGCGTAAACATGTTATACTAAATTTGTGATTTAGTATAACAAACAAAAATTAAATTAAATGTGCCGCTTTGAGAATCATGGTGGCTCTAATCGACGAAGGTATCCTACAAAGCAAGGAAGCACTCGATAGTAAATGCCACTTATCCGCGCAAGTGTCCATCTAAATGTTGACCACTTGACCTGCGAGTAAACTCCTTCACGAACACTCGGAGTTTGCCATTTTTTTTCCGAAGAGATACCAGCTTTTGAAAATAATCAACCCACGAGCACTTAGGGATAAAATAGGTTTTGCAGCGTTTCAGTCTTCATGAATATTCGATTCCAAAAAAAAAACTATTTTTTTCAGTTGTGATTTTATCAGTCGTCATAACCTTATCAATGATCTAGATGGCAGTATCCTCAAAATGTTCTGATCAAATAGGTATGGCAATAAAAAAGTGCACACAGCCATCTTATTTCACTAATAAAAAATCTACATTATTGTGCGTAACCAGTGTTTATAAATTATATTAGAGAACTCTAGTGCCTAGATACACACCTAATTTAGGATTTAAGACACTACTAACAATAAAAAATGGGATCTTTTCAACAATAAACACTATCTATCTCTCTCTATCTATCGTCCTCTTCTATCCAGTGCATCCAAAATTTACCTGGAAGAGATCACTCTGAGTGATAAGGCCGCCTATTTTGCCACCACAATTAGACTTAAGTTTCTTTTAGTTTTTAATAATGTAATATAGTTTAAGGTGTAACAATATAGAATTATCTATATAACTATTTATCTACTCTTTGCGCATTATTTGAGTCGTTTGTCTTATTCAATATCTCCAGCTACTCAGAAAAAAAATATGATGCAAAGCCAATAAATATTACAATAAAAAAGTACAAGTCAAAATATTATCCCACTTGCCAACAAGGTTCTTTGTGGGTTGAATGTTTGTAAAATAAATCCCATGTGAAGGATATTCCCAGGGATTTTTATATTATTACGGATTCAGCAAAGGGTTTAAAGGCCTGTGGTTAAGTGGCTGGATTTTCAAGAAGGACGTGCTTTGAATTTTGTGGAGAGCGAATGGCTAACAGATTTTTAAATACCTTGTTCAACATTATTTTCAGAGCTGGTATTTTTTGACGATTCTGTGGAAAGCTTTGTAATATTTTTATGTCTCAAACAGTAGAAAAAGAAAAATAGAAATCAAAAACACATTGCAGTTAATTTAAAGTAAGTCTTGAAATGGATCTTCTTCATTTTGAAATTGAATCAAAATAAAACTTTGTTTATGAAAAATAAGAGACAAAGGCAAAATAAATAGCAATGGACGACGAAAACACATTTGACACACATTGAACCCCAAACAATTGTACGTCACCGCTCGAGGCTATTAAAAATTAGGAGAGACTAGCTTTTTATCATGCAAAGGCATGATAAAAAGCTAGTTACTCATATTTCATATTCGTAAATAAGCTGTAATTAAAAACTTTTGGTGCCTATCTTAAAAACTGCGTTCGAAGCCTATGCCTGAAAAGAAACACTAGTGCTGTAGGATATACAGGGTGTAAAAAGACGTCTACCGAGGCCCAAAACACAGCCAAATCCAAAAGGATTTTCCAAAAAAATCCTGTAAATCCGATATAATTCCAAAATTATATCCGGAGAAAACCGACCTCGCACAGCTGGTCGAGCGTATGTACTGGGCGCGATTTTATACGTAGATTGCTGGATTTTGAATTTTAATTGTTTTTTTCTTTTATAAATGAAATGATTAGGTAGGTGTGGCCTTATTATGTTGTACTTGTGGTAAATAACCGGTAATAACATAAAATGACGTAGCTAAGTCGTTTTTTTTTCGTATTATGTTTTTTTTTGCACCTGTAGGTATATTTTATAAAATGTGCAATATTATTGTAACGTCTCTACAGCATCACTATTTCTTCTTAGATCATATTTATTCGTTTGATAAGTCCATGCTAAGCGTCTCTAACAAGGGGGACAATCTTGTCAGAATTTAAGAAACAAGATCAAAATTTAAAGTATAATTTCGGTCTTTATTACGAGACGCAAACGAGCGGACTTGACATTGCCTGTACCTACCTTGCTTATTGTGAAGCCCGTATACAAAGTTCACAAACAAAGAGTTTCTCTAACTTGGCGAAAATAAAATTTTGTAGAAGTCTTGTTACTTTTTCACAGAATTTGTTAAACCTGCAAACTTTTTATTATGTTAATTATTCTGTGTATGAGCAAGAGAGAAAACATATCTAAAATTTTGTGTGAAATTCCTGTGTATGATGAAGGACGTTGAGATACAAATCAAGCGTATAGATTTGTAGTGCAGTACTGAAGCTTTCCGTACGCATGCCAGACATGGGCTCTAACTGAAAAATCTCTAGAAAAAATTAGAGTATGCCAAAGGGGTCTAGAGCGAAGCTACACAGGCCATAAACTTAAAGATAAAATAAGGAACAGCACCATAAGAAACATAACGAAAGCTAAAGATGCAGCAACAAGAGTTTTAAAATTGAAGTGGAAATGGGCTGGGCACATACAAAGAGTGACGGATGAAAGATGGTCAAATATAACAACCCAAGGTACCCAACTAACAAAAAGCGCAGACCAGGAAGACCATACAAAAGATGGAGTGACGATCTGGCAAAACTTGTTGGAAAGACATGGAGTAGAAAAGCTAGAGACAGGGAAAAGTGGAAGCAATTGGAGGAGGCTTTTACCGCAGAACGCGGTTCTTACGCCGATCAGTACGTACAGCAATAAGTACGTACAATATTTAACATTTATATTTAAAAAGAATAGGTTAAACGATTAGTATGTAGAAAACCATTGTAAATGTAGAAATAAGTGTAAGTTAAAAAAAAAAAATAAAGCTCTTATTATTATTATTATTACTGAAGCTTTCCAATTTTTTTAAACCAAATGGCATGTACAGAAGTTCATAATGGCCAGAGTGGGTGATTTCATCTAATCCTTTCCTCAACGTCTCCGATGTCTTGAGCACTTCATGCCTCTTATCCAGTTCCACTTTTCGTTGAAATTGCGTTTCGACGCCCAAGAGAGTCTGATTTGTTGTTTTAGGCTCAAAAGGGTTCGTTTTAGATTACATTTAGAAGCTTTTACTTCGTGGTTTTATCTCATGTTTAATGTTTTTAAGTAGCGATTGAGTCAATGTTACTTCATGTTACTGATTCTAATTCTGAAAGCATCCGACCGACACATTATTGTCCCTAATAATTATAATTATATATTTTTTTATAATTATTCAATAACATTTATCATATTTGTTTTGCAGGTAATTTTACATATAAGTTATCATGCTGTACGAAGTGTACGAGGCAAGCCTACATAGGTGAGTATTTTTTTTCCAATTATTATTATTATTATATTAGCCCTCAATGTTCCACTGCTGGGCAAAGGCCTCCCCCCACTCCCTCCATTCATCCCTCTCCTGTGCTAATAAGGTCCAGTCGGCACGGAATTTGCGAGCTCGTCCCTCCATCTTGTTCGCGGTCTGCCGCGGCGTCGTCGCAACGTATCAGGGCATCACTCCATGATCAATTTGGCCCACTGGTCTCCCGACATGCGGCAAACATGGCCCGCCCAGTCCCATTTAAGCTTGGCGGCTTTTGTGGCTACATCAGCGATCTGTGTTCTTGAGCGATCTTGAGCGCAGCTCGGTATTGCGAATAAGGTCGATCCGCTTTCTCCGAGTATGCTGCGCTCCATCGCACGTTGGCAAACCTTGAGCTCATACTTTTGGATGTTGGTCAAAGACCAGGTCTGCGCACCATAAGTGAGAACAGGAAGAATGCATACGTCCATTTTACAATTAATACAGAATTTCAAAATAAACAATCAATGTTACTAAGATGAAAATTTAAAACGTATCATTAATTTTTAGCAAGCAAGACCATCCCTATTGTCTAACTTGAAATCCATTCCCAGTTTTCATCCCAATAGAGCTCAACCAATCACACAATACGAAAATGACAATTGAATTCCAGAATGGGTTTCAAATGTCAAAATTAAGTCCATGTCCATTGCCAGTTGAATTACACAATACGGCCCCATGTCTGCTTAGTAAAGCTAGTGCACAGATAAAAAAAGACGTCTCCATCAGCTTTATTTCTCCGTATGCTACCGACATGGTGCCGTAATGACAAAGCACTCAGCGATCTAAGCGTCAGCGGAGCTGTTAGCGGTAACGAGACTTGACGCCTAGTTTTGCATAATATTGTGAAGCTATTCCCAAGTTCTTGTATCGGAGAGCCAGGCCTAGAACTTTGAATGAACCTGTAAGTTTGTGTTCTCATTAAATATGATAAAGTCACCCAGACTGTTACTTATAACAAATTGATTGATTTCATGTATGAGGCTAGGTATCTTACCTATAAGGTAGACATTATTTTTCATCGCCGCAGGTTTCATCAGTTTTTGCGGGACAATATCCGGTCAAAAACGAATAACATCGCTTTATTGAACCTTTCATCTAGGGCAATAGACTGTATTTTTGCAATCACAATTTTATAGCGGGGGTATCCCATTTTGCTGCATATTCTTTCACTATTTTATTACGGTTTTCTCCGAATCAGAGAGTAGAAATTTTTGGTTTGTGTCGATCCATTTAAACGAACCTAGGACGTAGCATAATATAGACATTCTACAACAAAATTTAGCTACAGAATATCACAACGGACAAATTACCCTACTCATTCTCCCTATCATTATAAATCTCGGTCAAGCTCTAGTTTATGACAAACGTTATCACATCAGCTTTAAAATCGTTATCATAGAAGCAAACTAGTTCTTAACCAACCCCTAAAAGTAGGTTTGCAATCTTGTAAGTCAATAGTTAGGTATCATGTTTATGAAGTTTAATTCTTACCAAAAATTGAGCCTTCTTGAGGCGCACTTAAAATCCTTTCACCACAATGGTTCGAAAGAATTGGTGACACGTTAAGAAGAAGACCATAAAATGACACAACTAAATGAAACGTGTTTTTTCAGTGATTACGGAAAAGATCAAGGTCTAAAAACTATCGAACGATCACACACTCAACTGTCAATATTTTTGTTATTACTCGTACTAGAGTCCGCGCCATGACTGAAGTCCTTTCGGTGTGGCACTAATATCTACATATGTGTCAAGATGAACATAAATAGCGTTTTTGTTAGTTCTGCTAAAATCCGCAAGACTTCAGTCGTGGCGAGTAGGAGTCAAGTTGATAGGTTCTTTTGTTTTTCTATTTAAGACCTGCTAAGTCTTTACCAGTCTTGTTTTCTCGTATGGATTCCTAGCTCACGCAACTTGCCAGTTATTATTTTACTCCATTTTACAAAGTCGTGAATGGAATGTACCTATAATCTTATTTTCTATCACTTTTCAATGCAAGTAAGCTGCATTCGTGCGGCAATATCCGCTGACTGCGAGACACCGGAACCGCTCAATGGGCTTTCAATAGTGTAAGAAAAATTGCTGAGATGCGTGTTATAGCGAGAATTCCATTCAACGTTATTGGTTCTGCACTACGGAACAGGATGTAATGGGCTGTAGAAATTCGTGGTTTCAATTCCTATGGGAACATGGTTATTTACTTGACTCTCCTTTGCGAGTTAATACGTAATTCGTAGATTGTAGGAGTTTAGAATTTGTAGTAAAATAATATATGTAGTTTCTACCTTCATTTATTTTAGGAAGTAACATGGGTTCCTGCTAGCCTCATCTGTGGGCTATTTAGTCCCATCTCGTAGTCTGATATAGTAGCTGGCTGGATCTGATATACTTAGGTACTTCTCCTCACTTTCAAACGCCAACACAGTTATGTGATTGCATCTTCATTAGAGTACGAAGTACTTACTGCAATAGTAAGCGGCAGTTAATTTTAGACGTGGAATGACTAATTATAGATAAAGCCCACATAATGCTTCTCGGCCAAGTGGCCACAGATTAGGGTAGTGAGATCAAGCAATTAGGTACGTATTAGGCTGGAATTATTCACAAAGGACTATATCTAGGGGTCTTGTATGGCCATTATGTACCTAATTCCTTTCATGAATCATGAACATTCTAGAATATTCATACAATTTGTATAACCTATTGTTCCTTTCAATCCATAGGTTGGTTTATCGTATCTGCGTGATATATTTTTAAATTGTTATTCGGTTGTAATATAATTTTGTTTCTTAGTGATCATTTTCCGTCATTCATTCATCTTAGGATTGTTCACACTTTTAAACTGATTTTGTTGTTTTAGATTTTTGAAGCTTCGTAACCTATTTATTTGTTAGCCTTTATTTAAACACCAAATCAGTAAATTTACCTATTGCGCATTTAGCTACGCTGAATAATTGAAACGTATAGGAATATTTGATAATGTACTTTGAATTTACCTAATAATGTATTGTTAATTGTTGGCAAACGCAAATAGATATCATGAAAATATAATTACACATTTATTCGTTGTTCATTATACCACAAATCATATATACTAGAATAAGGAATCAGGAGTTCAAATATCGTTTAGCATAATAATTTGGCAAATGCAGGTTGGTATTTTATGGTTTGACTGTAGAAAAATAATTTTCAAATACTTAATAAAAACTGCCACATATAATTAAATTTACTATCTAAAAATGTATAATTTACGAACTTTTAATTTAGTCAGCTAAGAACCGAATCGTCGCCTTTCTAAAGTTAAACTGAAAATGGCGGCTCTTCATATTAAAAAGCAAAGTTTGTTAGGAGGCGCGAAATAGAGCATGAAATCGATAAGCTTGGGGCGATCGTGAGCGATCAATTAATTTTGCGAATAAAATGCGCAGATGTGCCTTTTGCATTTAAAAATAATTCAGTATCTAATTTTAACAAAATTATTATAGGATTACGAAACTTTATTACCTTTTTGACGAGCTCTGAAGGGACTTACTTAAACGGACGTAGAATGAAAACACACGAACCGAACAATAAGAGTTAATAAAGGTATCTATCATTACAAAAACTCGGTAATCCGAGGAAAAACAAAAACCAAAGATGTGGTGAAAAGGGTAATGGGTTTAAAATGGAAATGGGCGGGACACTTACAAAGACAAAAGCCAAATAGATGCCAAATAGCCACATCGCTACAAACTGGGTTCCTCTAAACCTGAGAAGGAAAAGAGGAAGACCACAAAAAAGATGGCACGATGATATCGGACAAAATGTTGGGAAAACATGGCCAAGAATGGCAAGAGACAGAGAAGAATGGTGCTCTCGGGAGGAGGCTTTCACCGCCACAGGCGGCCCATACTTAGATTAGCATGCACATTTTTTTTACTTTTTTATGTACGTTTACTTAAGTGTGGAAATAAAGCTTATTTTATTTTATTTTATTTATTTATTTATTTATTTATTTATCATTACACGATGATAGAATAGAATAGAATGAATTTTTATTTGACACGAAAAAGACAGTGATTAGACAAATACAAGCAAGTACCTATCGAGGCAAGACCTACTTGCCCAATAGGTAGGTACGCTTGAAATCTTAGATTATTATTGACTGATGAGACTGATGGTGCTAAAACTACTAAAGAATTCAAGATGTGCAAGTCTGAACTTGATGAAGTCTCCTTGTACGTTTGGCTTGACCTACTTACGTCTCCTGAGACGTTTTGAGACATTGACATCGCTGAGCTGAAGGACATCATGCTGTTAAATTGTGTTGAATGACGTGAGAATTCCACTTGGAACTCGCTTGTCACTGAATGCAGCTCAATGTATGTATCAAAAAGAACACTACATAATGTATGTATGCTTCATAGCTGTTCAAAAATTAAGACGTGATCCTGGTAATGATCCGGAATACAAGGGTCACAATTTGATTTATTTCCATCTAGGCGTACTCAAAAATAATAAAGAGAGGTTTGTTAAGGAACAAGTGTTAAAAATACAATAATTGAACTATGAACTTACCTATACTGGATTGAAAAAATTTTGTTCGTTATAGGTACTTACATAAAATAATGTTTGAGTAATTCAGTGTAAGAGCTCTAAAGCAAAAAGAGTTTGCAAATAGGATAAGTTTAGCCCAGTCAAAAATTTCTCCGATTGGTTTAGTTTTAAGCAAACTTTCCATCTTAGCAAAAAATATCAGTCAGTCGGTGATTCTTTGAAGCCAAGCTGAGCAAATTGGAGTTAGGACAGTTTGCAAGAGTTGTCAAATGCGATTAACAATAGAATTCAAACTCTCTTTACAACCATCTACAGAGAAAGGACTTTCTCAATCCGATTATTTTATTACGAGAAATTTCAAGGTTCTTTAGCTAATTTTTACTTAATACAATAAAATACAATAATATTTTACCATAGAACTGTAAAGTTATATATGATTTTGCTAAAGTTGAGCTTTGTCATCCATAGATGTATGTATGTATGACGCAGTGACAATCTGTAAAAGTTTGTACTCCCACAACATTGAAACTATTCGATTGCTATCTTGGCCTTGATTCATAATACAGCGGAATGCATTCGGCTCGGAATCGACAGATAGCAACCAATCACAGTGCTTGCACTGTTGATTGACCGAATTTGACGTTTCTTGAAACGTCAAATTCGGATCAATTCCTGCACTGTGATTGGTTGCTGTCGGTCGATTCCGAACCGAATGCTTTCCACTGTATTATGAATAGGTCTGCAGTTGGTTAGAGCTGTATCAGTTGGATCTGTGACTGTCGTTAGGTAGTATTTTTTTTATAAGCATGGGTTGGTCTGCATTGGTTCCGTTTTGGAATGCATTACAATCTCCTTCAACTGGTCTTAGTTAAAACTTTAGCCTGAGAAGACTGCAAAAAATACATCTTACGTCCATTCCTTGAAAGCATCCCTAATCTTTAGCCTAATATTAGAAGTGTAATGAAAACTCACAATTCTCGTGGGAGTTGGCATTGCGTAGTGATTCCCGTAATCCATTTGTGACCTACTTCACGTCAAATCCATCACACTGATAACACCAGTTTAAACATGTGCAGTTGTGTACGAGGCTTTTATATAGCTTCCAGCTTTCACTTAGATATTTCTAAATGGTAATTAATATAATTTAATTTTGCTTTAAAGTATTTGGCAAGAGGGTCAACTGCAAACGAACAAATATTTATTTGATGGTCAACCTAAAAGAATCCGTATTTTCAAGATATTTTTTATTTCATAATTTAGTCAAGTCAGACTGAATAATATGAACAGTTAGATTTTAATACCTATGGGAATCCCACTTCCCACTATCCCACTAATATAATAAAGCTGAAAGTTTGTGAGTTTGTTTAGATGTTTGGATATTTGGATGTTTGTATGTTTGTGTTTCAATCACGCCTAAACCAGTGAACCGATTTAGATGAAACTTAGAATAGGCGTAGATAGTGACCTGGAATAGCATATAGGTTATTCAAAATGTTGGTACCACGCGGGTGAAGCCGCGCAGTAGCTAGTATTTATATTTTCCATTCCAAAGTTACTATGCCATGTTCACGTAGCAGGATTTTGTCTTTTCTTTTCTTTATATTATCTGGATTCATACATTTTTGGTATATATTCAATTGGTCCATTGTATGAGATAAAATACACCTGTAACTTGTGCTTTTGGTACATTTTAACAAAGTAGCTGTACTTGTCAGCGTGACAAAGTCACGAAGCTTGTAGCTGTTTATGTGAACATTTCGAAGTTGAAGAAAGTTAGTTCCTACCAGGCAAGGACGAGTTATCATAGCTACATATAAAATTATTTTTAGGATGAATACATATCTATACATAACAAGTTCAATTCTTTCGAGAGAAATAAAAGTAACAAAAAATGTATACATACAAAAAACACAGTTTCAAATCTACTGTGATAATAATACACGACATTGTGTCGCACTCATAATTACAAAATATTGCAAAATTAATGAATGTTTTGCTTGCTATTTATTAAAAAATACAATCAAAAACACCTTTAATCTATGGTGGGAAAAACAAAGTCTCAAACGACTGGTCATGACAGCATTCATCAATTTCTATCCCGATAACATTTTACAATGAAATCGAAGCCTACTCCAAAAATGATATTTCTGCAGTGTTATTATTCGAGCCATTGGATTGTAAAACGAAATGCAGATCCATTTATCACTGACACCCAGAAATAGCGGTATTTTTTCGATAGAGAGCTCATAATTCTACGTTAAAATATATTTATTCAATTTTCCAATATAAGTTGCTTTCGTAGCCTTAAGCTTTATACTTTTGTCGCAAGTACTAAACGAGAGCGATTTAAGCGAAATAAAAATATTCACATTGCGATATGATTGCAGTCTTTCTCATTCATGTAGTAAAATCTGCTTACAGACTTTGTTATTTGAGTGCGGTACAAGGAGTCACTCGTATATATACATAAGTTATAAGTAGGTAAAATGTGTAAAGTTATAAGTAAAGACTTAAAAGTGTGTGTATTTAACATGATATGTAGTGTATTCCTTACTTAAATCATTTTATAAAGTGTCATCATCATCATCATCATGTCAGCCATCTAGTGTCCACTGCTGAACATAGGCCTCCCCCATCGATTTCCACAGCGATCGATCTTGTGCAGCCTGCACCCAACGGCTCCCAGCAACCTTTACCAGATCGTCTTTCCATCTAGTAGGGGCCGTACTCTACTGCGGTTTCCGGTGCGTGGCCTCCACTCGAGAACTTAACTTTAACTTAACTTTTATAAAGTGTGTGAAAATATGTACATTTTTTATTTAGTTATCATGGCACGATTTTTTCTTCCGTAACGTTTTACCTCAAGATAATCGAGTGAATGTCAGTTTTTATACCGTGAGCCTGCTAAACCAAAAAACCCCGTGGTTGTGATGTAGGAAGCACGTCCAGTACTAAATAGGGCAAAAGAACGATAAAATGTTTTGTTTTATCGGTCGTATCGGCTGTGTTTTCCACCAAGATCAGTATTATTTTACCATCATCTACCAAGATTAGTATTATTTTCTAAAAGTGTTTTCTGCATACAATTTAATAAATAATGAATAATGCTAGCCTTCCGTTTTAATCAAATCAACAAATGAACGACATAAATGAAATACGTGACTGTGACACTATCTTAAAATGTATATTCATGTCGTGAGGTCAACGAAAAATCACGAGGAAACCCACAGCTTTGTCAATACCATACGTACTGAAGATATTTTAGCTCAGGATAAGGCCGATATAGCAAAGGAGATGGCTTAGGACAAGGACCAACGCTTTTTCTGACGCTATACGAGTACAAGCATTTTGTATAGTTTTAGTTACGTCAACATAATTTAAAATAACCCAGCCATTGAAGAGCATTTTCCGTAATCTATTCTGGTCGTTTTATTTTGAGCTAAATGTTCTACGAAATACCTCATCAAAGAACAGATTACAGCGAAGAAAGTAAGATATTCATTATTCATTAATTTGGAAGAGATCCGACCAAGACTATTATGACGTAAGCGTTTCGAAGATTCTTGCAAAAAGGTTTATAATATTATCAGTTAGACCGACAACAAATAATTGCTTACTGAATTTTAATTGAGCGGCTACATCACAGTTCTTTAAAAAGTTGCTAAGTAGTGTAAGTATTGCTATTTTTATATTGAAAAATTGCAATTAAAAGTAACAATCCACCCGTGACTTTATTTTAATTGGATAGAAGTTTTAGATTATATATCCTACACATGAACATGAACTCGTTACCTAATATAGTTTAGATAATAGTAAAATTACATCTACTACACCTTCCTAATTACAAGCCACAGTTAACAATCAACCAACATCTAAGCAAATGATTCTAAATATTTTCCATTAAAAAATACCTACTTTCACCAACAAGATATTGAGCAACTACAGGAACTTACCTACTGCAGGAGCAACTTGAATTGCCCGTTTGCTAACAAAATCATAGAGCGGCAAAAGCTGAGTCCAGGAAGTCCGGCCAATATCCGGGGTTCATTCAGAGCCCCATTTGTAAAGGCAGTGTGTGTGAAATTATTCTAGCCATAAATCCCCAGCTAGTTCGGGCTACTAATCATTTGAAAGACATTTTCACGTTACATGTACTCTGGATATGCAAAATCAGCCTCAGAAACATTTCTGTTTATATAGGGTAAGGTATATTCAGTAAGATTTCTGTTTACAATATATCAGGGTATGTTAGTGAATGTGTTACACTAATTGAACGGGGTTCTTTGAATCCTCAAGGGTGTTTTGAAGATTCAAAGGTAAAATCATCGAATAGCTTTTTTGAACAGAACAAATATTTCGTTTAGGAAAAAAATGCGATACATTTCTCAACGGTAAAAGAAAACATTAAAAAGGTTTGCAAAAGCAGCTCTAGCAGACGGCGATGGGCTGCAACCTGTCATATTCATTTTCATCTTCATTTTTATATAACTATTGCTAACTTCTGCAAAACCTGGGCATGATCCAAATGGTTTCGTATTTGGGAATGCCCGACGTGCCCACTTAGATATCTTCAAAATATCTTAAAGGTTTAACGATGTAATTGTCCGTGTCTAGGAAAACTGAGTCGTGCTTCTGTTTTGTTTTGAAAAAGATAATTTGATACCAGACACTTCAGTGGCCGGCAAACGTAATATAAAAAATAATCACCTCTCCGGCCAAAGCGGCAAATACAATTTATTTTAGTCATAAAGAGGCAGTTTACCTCACCTTACCTGAAATATTGTATTATAAGCGTTATTAGCTATACACATGATGGATCCATGTGCCTTTATTAGGCCATAAGAGAAAGGAAAATATTTTTTTTTAGGATAAAAAAAGGATAAGACCTAAACAGCACTACCCGGGAACAATACTTGCTTCATGAAAACATTCGTAAAAAAATCCTGATAAGTAAAGAGTTCATCATTGTGCTCCATCTGTGTAAATTATATTTTACATAATTTGTTCAAGACTATTTGTATTGGATTTTATAAACAAAATTGCACTAGCGCCTTGTCTTAGAAAATATCGACCATAAAGTGACCAACCTGAAGGGAGACGACGCCGCGGACGGCCAAGGAAGCGCTGGAGAGACGACCTCGACTCCTTTGATGGTGGGTGGTGGAACCTATCAAAGGAGAGAGATGGTTGGAAGGAATTGGGGGAGACCTTTGCCCAGCAGTGGGACAGTATAGGTTAAATAAAAAAAAAAAAAAAAAAAAGTGACCATAAAGGCGACTTTTGAAACAACACAGAAAAATACACTTGACATCAAAACTGCACTCCAGACAAAGATACTAAATCTTTCATAGTTTACGATGTGTGAGCGAGCACTTCGTCTAACGATGAAATACGACCCTATATTGCTGGTATACAACTTTTCACAACTTGCCGGGCGAAAATAAACCTTATGTGAACTAGTTAGCGTTGGATGTGTGGGAAAAACGTTGATGTCTTCCTAACGACTTCTTTATACGACGTGTGAAGGACCTATATTGGCTGATTAGCAGAAGAAAGGCTTCGAATGGCTCATTAAAGTAAATATCGGTCGGCACTCTCGTGATTTTAATGGCTCTTTTCTATTACCTTGGAAAAATTTGATGGAGCACTTTATTTTATACATTACTAGCTTCCGCTAGTGGCTTAGCTTACATTGTTCAGTATTTAACATAGCTTTTTAATGCTATACTAGCTATCAATCTAAATATTTCAAAATTCTTCCATTACAATCTAGTCACTCTAATAGCCGAAGCCACCAAAACATTTTGCACCCTCCCGTCAAACATTTTACGAAAGAGTGATGGAAATCACCATAATATCTTACCATGAAAAATGACGGGACGTCATTCGTCTATCGGCAAGCGGTTTATGATGCGTGACTATCGGTTACACAGAATTTATGACGACATTTTTGCAACGTCAAAAGACGTCAAATTAAAGACTGAAATAAATGATGTAGGCATTCTGTAATCTTCAAAGAATATTTCGCTTATAAATCGGTTTTAATAGAAATACACACGTTCTTTAATTTTTTCCATTCCCGTCGTTGATAAGATTCAGCTCATCATGTCTACTGCTGGACAAAAGCATCATATTTAAATAAATACTATAATCTAAATAGAAGGGGTACATTTACGGTTGAACTATCTTTCAGCAAGTCTATTGTATTGCGTGATACCACAAATTAGACCAATATCATACAAGTCTGTGTACCAAGCAGACACACGCGACTCAGTATTGGCTTAGATAGTTGATTAATTTGACGTCTCTCAGGTCTGCAATATGCAACTCTGTCTACACTACAAGTCTGACTAATTACTTGCAAGCGTGGTTTAATTGACACTGCGCATATTTATTGAACGGTTTATATGAGCTATAAACAAGTTCTTGCTACTTTAATTTAAATTATTCAAAAGGTTAAAGGTTTACTACTCTGATTAAAAAAAACAATGCTAGGAAGCTACAATTTATTCAGGTACGTGAGCTGAGCAAATCAACGAGTTCTACTTGATCTTTAATATAAATATCCAATAGAATCTAAGGCATATTTACACACACCATAGGATTTACGCCAAATCCCCTTGTCAGAGAGGATAACATTTGAAGGATCACGCTTCATTCATGCAGGATTATCTTGTAGGCAAACTGAAGGATCAATGCCTCAGGAGAAAATCCTAAAAATCACAGAGAAGGTTATTTTTGCCAAAATCGTCAACACTGCACGAAACGGAAACGAAAAAATATCACGGAAAATTTCCGTGATCTAGGTTTCATAATGATTTTAATTGCAGGTGGCAACATTGATAATAATTTGCGAGACGAGCTGGACTCTGAAAAGCTCGCAAGGCGATTCATCAAGCGTCAGTACAGAAGTTCATGAACAATTGGAGATTGGAAAGCTTCATTTTCATCATTATTTGTTGGTAAATTGCGTATTTTTTTTCATAATAGTAATGGTGCAAGGCATAACATCCACTAAAACCCTATGAACTTCGAAGATATTGAAGATTCAAATATATCAAATGTTCATGAACTTCTGTCGCTGACCGTACCTAACGGCAGCCCATCAGCCGGAATACGGAATGGCAAAAAAGTCATTTAATTCGAACAAAATCAAATGCATTTGAATAAATAATGAATCGGCTTGCTTGTCTTCTATAGCTGATTAGTTGTCTACTTAGCCCTTGCATCAATATGTCAGTGATTTCTATAGTACATTATATGCGAATATTTCAAGTGATCTCTTTGCTATTTATTTAAATGAACTCTGAAAAGATAAGCCATTTAAAAATCTTGTTTACTAAGAAAAGCGAGATATACCTATTTGTATCCTTAGAGCACGACCCGAGATGCAGTTTTTGACGACCTCTGTGGTGCAGTGGGCGAAGGTCTGCCTGCGACGCAGAAGGTTGCGGGTTCGATCCCCGCCGCGGGACAAATGTTTGTATGACCTACAGATATTTGTCTCGGGTCTGGGTGTTTCTATCTATAATATGTACTTATGTATTTACAAACAAAAAAGTATATATTAAGTAGTTTATCAGTCATGTAGTAGTAGATAGGATTCACAGGTTCTGGCTCACTTGTCCGACCCTCTCCTAAAAAAAACAAGCGCCGAAAATTTTTTGTCCGCTCCTAAAAAAAACAAGAGCCAACTTCGGCGTCGGCTAAAAAAAAAAAAAAAAAAGTTTGGTGTCTTTTTGTATGTTTTGCCACACGCCCGATCGATCTGTGTAATCCTTTTTTTGATAGCTATAACGCTTCGGGAGTTACGTGCCGCATTTGCAAGGGTCCACTAGACCTCATTAACCCTCATTAGGTTACCTTAGGTTAGGTTTAAGTAATTACATGTCAACAATGTCGGTTGCTAATCACCTTCACTCTTCAAAACAATAAAACTATAATTATGCTGGGTACTTCCTCTTTTATTTAGTTCCATAAAAATGACATTTAAACATATTAAATACCAATATATCATTCACAATACTATTGTTCTTGAATAATCCTACAAATTCTGACAAAGATAATCCGTGGAATTTGTAATAAATGTACATCAGGCAGTACTCGCCACATACTGAGGTCCAATCATTTTGTATTCTCATTCTGTTGTAATTCCATTGTCTTGAATTCATCCTTAAAAACCTTAGGTGAGAACCTGTAGGTGGTCGACCATAAGAATCAAAATATTCCCCAATGCCATTGTCAATATGTATTGCAACCCAGTGAGATCCGGGTTTTGTGTCAGGGTCTAAATTGCTTATAAGATACGTTGGGGTTTGTATGCGTATTGGTAATCTGTTTGCAGCATAAACGTTGTATTGTAAGCATGGATGAATATTATTTAAATGTTGCTTTATTTCCAAAGTATTCATTTTGCCTAATAGCTCATAGGTCGTATTGATGACAGGTATCTGATACAAGTGGTACATTTTGGATAGGTACCTACCTACTTAACAACTACTTAGGATAGTATGGGTCAATGTAGATAATAATAAATGCATAGTTATAAGTAATTGATAACTTTATTTCAATGTCTTAACCTAATAAAAAACATAGTACAGTCAATCTTAAAACTAATCTTAACTGCTGTAATCTACATTTACATTACGATTTTTATCTATTTCTATAACATTATCAAACTCTGCGTACACAATGCAGTTGATGGTTTGTGAAAGTGCTGATTCAAATCGAACTTCCAGTCTTACGCTACCGTGTTTAATAAGATTCCAATGTGTTGAAGAATGAGCTGACAAATCAGATGTTAGATCGAATGCTAATAGACAATAACCGTTAGCATAGTGTTCCCTTGATATCCCATTACCTTCATTAAGAAAATGTATACCTGTACCAGAGAACAACGTGTGATAAGCTGAAGTATAAACCTTATTTTGAAATGATGGTTGTAGAGCTTTTGAAGGTATTTGCTGACCGTCAATATATAAACAAAATGTATTGATATCATAATTTTCAAAATTAAACGGATTTTTAGTTAGGCTACCATTGAATGCGGTATTATTAACAAACCCGACTATAACTCTCTTAGGTACTTGTCCCAAAAAAATGTTATCCAACGTTTTTCCCTGTACCCCTGATGGGATCGTTAAAACTTTAACTTCAGCTCTAGTTATAGGATATTTAGCTGTAGTAGAGGTTAAAACTTTCTGATGTGCAAGTAAAACTGTCGGATTAATTCGCGCTTTGCGAACAATAAGTGTGGCGTCGGTAATGCATGCTTTAAACTTTATATCATTCGAAGAAGCCATCAGATTAAATGTTTCTCTAGAACGCACTAGTTTAACAGACATTTCAACACCATTGATTAAAAATTTTTCTTGATTATAAATATCACCGTGTAAATGCCCAATCATCTCTATTTCTTTACTCTCTGATGCGAATTCCTGGCGCTTAGTAAACCCAACATTTTTATCATCTGTAGCATCCATTTTTCCAGCACTATCTTCATACCAAAGACCACAAGTCAAATGAGATGTCTTGGCTGCTGAACCATAATTCAATAAAGATTCCAAATATGCACGATAAGGGTAAGTGTTGTTGGGTGGTGATACAAGTTTTTGATTTAAATAAACATCAAGTTGACAAAACAGAGAATGTAACCAATTATTAACAGGAGCTACTACTGCTGTAGAAGTAAGTTTTGTTGAGTCCTGGTTTAGTACTTTAGCTTTTATATGAAGCAAAGTGTGTGATAGATCAATATAGTCATCTCCAGTTCCTGGTACTTGAAATTCGATGGGGCCATCGTCAGCAAGGGATGAAATAGGTTTGTAATGTATCCACATCCCATTTTCTATACTTGTTTGAGTTGAAGGCAAAGCAAATAAATCTAATTCTGACTTAATGCACTCACAAGAATGGGTATGTAAAAAAGACATTTTTATTTAATATTATGTAAAATGTTATGAAAATATGTCTTTAAGATTATTGTGGGACAACTTTTTCTTTTTATTTGAAGCTTTCACTTTAGCAGCTAGCGGTGGAATGAATGAAGCTAGTTGTTTCCGTTTCGTTATATATCCTGACCCCGACATATTAATTCGATCAATTTTATCATCAGCTTTTCTCTTTAAATTTGAGCTGACTTCTTTTAGACGATTTTTAATTGATTCATCCATAGGTCGCGCACTAACAAGATCCGATAACAACCCCACACCAGCATTCAAAGCCTCTTTACCAATCACTCGGGCTCCACTGGAGAATAGTGGTAAAACAGATCGAAACAGTCCCCCCAAAAAGCTGCCAATTCCATGTCCACGTTGATATGGTGCACCTCTATAGATGACTCCGATACCTGACCCAGCCTGGTGTGAGTAATAGTTTTCATAAGGGCAAGACGTATTATTTTGATGATATTGCATTATGTTCTTTTAAAATGTAGCTTAACACACACTGTTCCAAACTGGAATGGTACTTTTTCACCTGTGTTCGATCTTATATCTATTTCAATAGTATCAAACTCCCTTCGCATGACACGCAAGTAGTGCGGTGGTGAGAAAACGTGCATTTTATTAGCACCATAAATATATTTTGAGGGATCTAATGGTATTATTCTAAGTAAAGGAGTCATAACATCACCAACGATTTGTGGTTCAATTATATCACAGTAAACTAATAATTGAGATGGTAACCCTAAATGCAAATTGGCAGGACACTTCCCTAATCCCTTAGTAACCAAATTTCTAGAAGGTTCAAATCCAAGTTGTAGAGACAGCTTTGGTGATAACGTTAATGATGTTATTGATTTATCCATTACAGAGACCGAGACCAACTTTGATAACTCATCGTAACGAAATTTAACATTTTCTTTTATGTTGTTTAATGCTGCTAAGATATGATCAATACTATCATAGTTTGTGGCTGGTATGTGTGTTTTGTAGTACACTTTTGAGGTTTTCTGATCACCAGGCATCTGCATCCATTTAGCCACATAAACAATATTTTCACGTTCTTGAACAGTGAACATTGTACTTGGATATTGAAATTCAACAACACCAACAGACCATGACCCTTCCAAAATGATAGATTTTGGTAATTTAGTAGAAAAAAGAGCAGTAGTGTTTTCCGGAAAATATTCCATTGAACTGTTGCTTAGTAATGTAAGATAAAAACTTTCTTTCATTGTTGTTTGATGCTAGAAGCCAAAATCCAACTGTTGAATTTATCTGGATAACCTTTCCACTTCACCAACAACTGCTTTCTGTTCCCAGAGTAGCGTGTGCTTATGATTTTATCTATTTTATAACTTGCAGTGGGGTTATATTTTACTTTCTGCAGTTCTTTTTCATAAAATGTACCTATTATTGGTTCATTTTGCAAATCTTTCAATGTGTATACTACCCAAGGTGATCTATCTATGATTGAAGATACAATAAAAACTTCATCACTCCAATTGGATTCATATCCTTTTTGAAAGATATGTTTATACTTAGTTATTCGCACGTGGTCACCAATATGAAACCTTGGTAAAGTGGTACCTGAGACCCTTATATCACTTTTTCTATCATATAGGTTATTCCAGACAGTCATTATGTTACTAAAATTAACGTCACAAGGACACATTTTTATGCTAGAGTGATAACTGTGATTATATGCGTACACCAAATCTTGTAAAATATCTACATATCTGTAAGTATTTTTGTGTGTAAAATAACGCCACATTTTCATCTTAAGTGTTCTTTGAAACCTTTCAACAATGCTTGCTTTTATGTCGGGGTTGTTTGTTGTATAATAATTAATTTTTTTATTCTTGAAGTATTTTTGCACTTCCTTTGAAACAAACTCTGTTCCCTTATCAGATTGTATGTGTGTTGGAGTAATATTAGCTTCATTAAAAATACTTTCAAAACATTGTTTAACTGTTTCAGAGTTTTTATTTTTCATAGGTCTTACAAACGCATATTTTGTAAAAACATCAATCACACACAAAATGTAATTAAAACCATCATTAGATTGAGAATACGTTCTCATATCACTTAAATCAGCTTGCCAAAGCTCGTTTAGGTTTGATAAAATATACCTATTACGAGGAAATTTCTTATGAACAGGTTTATGCAGTGTGTATGTTTCTTGATTCTGCAACCATGTTTTGATATCTTTTACACTCATTTTACCATTCATAGCTTTTGTCAATTTATTAATGCTTCCATATCCAGCAGGATGTGAAGGATCATAGTATATTCGATTAATTTCTAATAAGGGGTCCATTTTTCCCAATCGATCTTCTTTCGTAGTTTTTTTATATAGTCACTATTATTGGGTGTTGAATATGATTCTTCGTTTTTGGAATGTTCACCAATATCTTTTAACCGCAGTTCACTGATGTATTGACTTCTTTTGGGATTCCCGATGTATGTGAGTGGTATTTTCATATCTTTCAATCCTTTAGAGAACTCTTTCCAACCTATTGGATCACTTTTTTTTAATGGTCTTAGTATATCATTCACTAGATCAATAATATTACTTCCAGGAATAGCTTTATTATCAATCACAACTGTACCATCGTTTCTCCAATGAACTTTGTTTCTATTTTTACTCAGAGATAGTGAACTTAATAACAATTCACCTTTTTTGTTATAAGTTTTAGGTATTAAACTCAATATTTGATTAATTGAGTATGGAGTCTTCAAAGGGGAATGAATACTTTCGTTGGGAGACTCAAACGGAGTAATAGAACTTTCTTGCTGATTATCTTCATCGCTCGAAGTCGGAGAGTGAACTACGTGTTCATTTTTGATGTCATTATTTTTATCCAAATCTTTACTTATTACAGGAATTTCAGATGTTATTATTGGTAATTCAACAGGTTGGCGATCTTCTTCGGTGAAGTGAAGAAACCTTTGCAAAATTTGTAAGTATAGGATACATTTTTTTCTATCATCCATTTTACTATTTAAAATATTATGCATTTCTGTATCCAATCGCGTTCTTGGATTTTCAACCCCATGTTGGGTGTTAATTTGGTTTAATTTTTCAATCAAGCTTGGTTCAACGAGCATCATTTTTCTAGCATGTTCCATTTTAAATAAGTGAACTCATCAATCCACTCAAAATGGAACCTAATATGATTGGTAGGAATGCTCCACCTCTTTGTACTAAAATTTTCTTTCTTATTTTATTTGAGCCTTTGCGAACCAATTTCCTAAGTAAATGTTTAAATTTGTTTAGTTTATTTTTCTCTTTTCTGTCGAGTGGAATTTTACCTTGAAGAACGTTGTGAATACACTCACAGATACAATTTATTTCATCATCATCACATACCCTTAATATGACTTGTTGATATTTTGGTTTTAGTGTATTTAGTGCGTTTAATAAATCCTTATGCGTCTTGAGGCTACGACTCATTATTTATAAGTGATAGGAATGTGTTGAGTCTTTGAATATTTAAAGCCTTTTGTTGGAACGTAAACTGTGCAATAACCATCTTCAGGTAATATTTTGGTTTTGATTCGACAAATATCATTTGTGCCTTGCTTAAGATCAATCATTAAATATCCATGTGCTTCTGTGGTTGCATCCTTATAAGCATCTTCGATAAATTTTATATTTTCTGGTGATACTTGACGAGCTAGGTATCGAATTTGTGTTTTATCACGAGGGTTTTTAAAATAAATTATATAACTTGAATTTAATGAAATATCTCTTTGACCCCTACCCTGATGAAACAAATTTTGTGTAATATAAAAAACACTTAAGTTTCTATGATGACTACCTTTGGTAAAAATATCAACAACTCTACCATCGGATTCTCTCATGAGATCATCAATAATTACAAGGTGTGCTTCCTTTCCATCAAACATACTTAGATCTGGTATCCCTTGAATGTAGTTTACATTTGGTAAGCTGTACAAAGGTTGCATTTCATCAAAACACCAAGTAATTTGGTTAAAATGTTTGTTACATATCACTGTAATATATTTTATAAAGTTTGTAACAAATTTAGATTTTCCACAACCACTTGGACCAGCAATAATTGCAGTAAATGGATGAAGAAATTGATACATTTTATGACTATTTGACGTGTGAATTCTATGAGGGTTTTGTAACTAATAACACATTTCTTCAATAAAAATATAATTTATTCACATTCATTAAACAAAGAAAAAAAATCCTATACAAAGGCTAATATACAAAAAAAAAAAAAATATTTACAGATATAATATTAATGAATTAACAAAATATACAATACTAAAACTAACAATTTATACACATTTTATAAACCTTAGATACTATTTCTATATTAATGAATTAACAAAATATACAATTACTAACACTATTTATATACATTTTATAAACCTTAGAAACTATTTCAAATTTTAAAATGACCCCAAGCTAATGTATCAATATTGTTAGGTAAAATATATCGTTTTGTATCATTGTATGACAAACAAGTTTTGTTAATTTTCTGAGTAAAAATTGTATGCTTGATTGATTTAAATCTATACATATTACAAAACTGATTATTTTTATCAAAGAGGCATGACTTATAATTTTCCATTTTCATCTTTTTTGTGACACATTTATTAACACCTTTTGCTTTAGCTGTAATTTTGTTCTCCACTTCAAACGCATACATTTTTGATCTGAGACCTACAAATTCTTTCATAATTTTACCGTTATTTTCATCTTTAAAAAAACCCAACTTCTTTTTATTAATTCTTGGATACCCAAAAAGATTATCTGCAGGATAATCTGATGTATCGAATCGCGAGACTAAGTCCAGTTTGATATCTTTGTAAAAATTATCTGTGAAAGTTTGATAGATAAAACTATCAGTATCCGTATATAATAATTTTGTTTTATTTGGAAATTTCTGTAACATATAGTTGTAATGAAAATCATACATTAAAGTTTTTGAAATATCCAATATACAAAACCCTAAATATATTGGTTTGTTGTAGAAGAGCTTTGTTTTTTTTAACTGAACTGCAATTAAACTTTCATTAAATATTGATAAGCTATGAAATTCTGGTTTTGCAATTAAGTCTTGAGCACCTAAAGATTTTCCATTATTTTCCCAGTGTGTTAATAGTTTTACATTTACACGTTTTTCTATGTTTTCCATTGTTTTACCAAAAACGGAATTATTCATCAATTTATAAAAATCTTTTTCAAAATCCGAAGTTGCGTTTTGCCTTAGTTTTGTATTTAAATTAATGTATTTTTCCAACCAAGGACTTTGATCAAATTTTAAAACCCTGTGAATTTTTGTTAATTTGAGACCCATATCAAGACATTGTTTTAGATTTCTGTAATGAATTTTATATTTTGTTTTATTGTTGAGATTAGGAACAAGCTTATTTTCCTTGGATTGTCCTACACATATGTTTTCTGGGCAAAGAGGGAAATCTGAATGTAAATCATGAAGATCTTTTGGGTACTCCAAATCGACTTCCAATATGAAACCATATTCAGAGTCATCAGAGACCATAAAATTGGTGTCAGGATTGACCCATTCAAAACCACCCTTTGGAATATATTGAGACATGGCCCACCCGTAAAGATTGTTAGCATCTAAATAGGTTAGATAAGATTTAGGTTGACTTTCATCAAAGCCCTCTAAAAATTCATTGTTTGCCTTTGCGAAGCGATTACTACATTGGGACACACCACCTCTTATTCCAGCCCGAATAAATGCAATTTGATCGAAATCTGATAATAACTCTAATTCTATTTTGGTGAACTTCAACATAGCATCCCAACTTAGCCCTGGTGCTGTATAATAATGAGCAGGATCTAAATCGTATGTTAACATACAAAGGTTTCTGAAATTTTCAAAGATATCAACTAGCAGCAAAACATCGGTTTTTAAGTATAAGTTAGAATAATCCATCATATTTTGACACTTAAAGTGTTTCCAAACATCCTGAGCACGATTGTATTCTTCATCAGATATATTTGAATCGGAAAGAGAACTGTAAAACTGGCTTTGATTAGGGAGAGAAGTTAATTTTAGGGATTCGGATGATGTCATGAATTCATAAGGAAAAATACCCTTCTTCCTAAGGCGGTTGAAGTCTTCATTATTAGGGAAATTTCTTTGGAGTGTGTTAAATTGATGATCTTTTAGATTTTTAGCTAGTTGATCGAGACTACACGGTAAAAATTTCAACGAATCTACAAATCTCAACTTAATCTTTTGATTATTTATGGAGAGTACTTTTGTAAAAGATATATATCTTTCTTTGTTTTGAGGAATAACTTCTATTTCACCCTCCGCGAAATTTAAAGCATGAACGATGAAATGTGCATCATAATGACTGAGATTGTGGAGGAAAACTGGAATATAGTATGGTGGACGAAATTTTTTAATGCAAATATCATGCGCAACCCCTCTAAAATTACCTGTGTGCCAATCAAAATCGAGAACGTTTTCCCCATTTAAATCGTTTTCACAAATGTGGCAATTTTTAGCGCTAGCAATTTCATTTTGATTTTCAGTTGACAGTGGCTTAGGACACTTTTGAAAATTATTTGCCTTACAAATTTCCTTTAAATCGCTATACAAACGATTCATAAATATTTGAGCACAGTTTGGTCCACTATATGTTTCGTATTTTGATAATCTATCATTATATGAACATTTAACATAATATCCGAAGCTATAAACTTCATGCTTTGCTACATTTGTAGTGTATGGTTTAGAAGAATCATTAGTACAAGTTTGGATTGGGTTCAGTAATGACTCAAAGTCAGCATATACAACAAAAGGAATTTTCATCTTGTTTTGAAATTTTTCAAATACAAGCTTATCATTAGAAACTGGTTGTCCTAACCAATTTTTTGTTTTTCTTTCATTATTTGGGAGCTCTATCGAAATAAGAGAACAATCATGTTGTTGATGGTTACCTAATCTTTCTTTTGTGGGGAAGTGAAGTAGACAACCATCACAAATGTAAACCGCATGCTCTTGATGAGAAAGTTGTTTGCTAACTAATCGAGATAAATTTTTGATGTAACAATAATGATTATTTGTACCGTTTTGAACGAACAATAGATTTACATGACGAGTTTTGCGAGATTTGGTTAAAAAGAACGGACCTACAACATTATTCCTTTTTGTATTTTTATCAAATTCTAAACCAAAAACGTTAATACTTATATCGTTTAATACCTCAACTTTAGGTATATCAGTTAGTTTAACTGGAAAAGAAATACCGTCAAATTTAAGTTTGTTTGCATGCGTACTGTATGATGTCACACGATCAGAATTTTTATTGACTGGGTATAAAGCTGATAGCAAAGCCCATTTAAAACAAAGATTATCTGCATTTTTTACATTAATTACTGCTTTCTTTGCTCTCACATCTGCGGGTAATTCAATATATGAGGTACCTCGCAGTGGGTTGAATTTATTTACATTCATATCTAAACAATTTATTTTTGTGAGACTCCATCCACTATCTTTTTGTTCAAACGTACCTATTTTGTTCACTATAGTGTCAGACAAAGAGGAAAAGAAAATATTTAAGTCATCCCCACGAAATATTATGTAATTACATGTTTGAAAGTCAAAAGAATTTGATACATTTTTGGATTGTTGTATAAAATCAGCATGCAAAATGAAATTAACTTTGAATACCGTATGTTCTTTGATTGATTCTTCAATTAAAAACATTATATCGCCTTTTATGGATTTCAAAAATTGTTCAGGAGTTTCAAATATTAAGTTAGATGATGAATCATTTTTACCATTAATTCTATATGTTATAATTCGTTGCCCAAAGGCAGATTCTACTACAGAAACATTTGATAATGAACTGTGTGATTTCAGAACATTATTTTTGTGTACATTACTCTTTAAGTGATTTGTGAAAAAACGTCTTTTAATTAAAAGTTGACATATGCTACAATTCACCTTATCATTGTCATCTGTCTGAAGTTCTGTGGTCTGAAGACTCGATGTAGGAGATGAAGATCCAGAATCGTATTTTGGAATTTTTGCTGCCGTACTATTGGTTTCATTAGCACTCCGAGATCTCTTCCTGCTTCCACCTCCAACTTGTAATCGTAGATCACTAAAAGGTAAAAATGAGGTTTTATATTAAAATGAGGAACAAAACGGTAAATATAATTGTATTCTTAATATTTAAACGTTATTGTTTATTGCTGACATAAATTAACTTACATGTTGTTTTGTTTTTCAGCTGCAACACATAATCTGTAGAGATCTTCATCGTAAAATTTACTTCCCAAATCACATGATTCAACTTCTTCACAGAGCTTGAACATTTCAGTATCTTCACATTTATCAATCGAGTTCGGTGCAAAGAAAGTGCTGATGCAAACTTCTTCATGAGCCATTTTTATTTCACTTGTATGTGTTGCAATGACTTTCTGATTCAAACTGATGCCAGGCTATGCAAAATCTATGCTTTTTATCGTAACCATTCAGGTAAAATATTATTAATCATAACAATAGAGACAACCCACACAGACTAATTAGCTAATCATAAGACTTACATTAAAAATAAGAGGTGACACATACCAATTTACTAATCATTATTTTTGTAAAAAAATTTTTTTGAATCTTCCGTATTTGCTATATCTTTTGTTATGTTATAAATAAGGTTTTGTGTAGTGTTATAATTATCACCTTCATTTTTGGAATAATATTTTATCCTAACATCTGCGTGTTTCCAGTGTTGCTCTTTTGGAATTTTGGATAATTTTTTTATATTATATACTTCTATTTTAATCAAGTGAGTGGCTTTACCACCGTCATCATTATTTGTTGTTAAAAATGCAGTTCCATCTCCACGTGTCCGAGATACAGTGGATGACAACTTTTTCTTAGAAGATTTGCTTGGTATATTAAAAAAATCATCTAAGCACTCATTTTCGTTCACAGGTTTTTTTCTTTTTAACATTGAAGATTCTCTAATTACTAAATTATCATTACTATCATCTGATAATGTATTGTAATAATATTGTTTGTAAGTGTTTTCTTCGTTAATATCAATGATATTCTGAAACAACAGTTTATAACTATTAAAAACATTTTAATATATTACGCTATTTTCACAGATAAATAAAATAAAAAAGTTTACATACCTCCATTATGTTGAACTGCTAAGTGAGAGAGAGGATCTCTACAGATTATGTGTCGTCAATCACTTCAAACAAAATATTCACTGTTCACTATTCACAGGACTATAACTTTGTAATATTTAAAAAGTTTCGCGTTCTATATATATTGTCAGTTTTATCGAAATATTTGTTTATTTCATCATTAAGCTAACTAGTTTGATTATGATTACGTGTTTCAAATGAGTTTTGTGGAATGTTGGTCTTACTAATCACCCTGATTGTGTAATCACCAATTGTCAATAGTGTTATTGACAACGCTTTCTCGTATCTAGTTTTATAATGGGTTTTTATGATTAATTGTTGAAATGTCTGTTAAACTAGTGCGTTCTAGAGAAACATTTAATCTGATGGCTTCTTCGAATGATATAAAGTTTAAAGCATGCATTACCGACGCCACACTTATTGTTCGCAAAGCGCGAATTAATCCGACAGTTTTACTTGCACATCAGAAAGTTTTAACCTCTACTACAGCTAAATATCCTATAACTAGAGCTGAAGTTAAAGTTTTAACGATCCCATCAGGGGTACAGGGAAAAACGTTGGATAACATTTTTTTGGGACAAGTACCTAAGAGAGTTATAGTCGGGTTTGTTAATAATACCGCATTCAATGGTAGCCTAACTAAAAATCCGTTTAATTTTGAAAATTATGATATCAATACATTTTGTTTATATATTGACGGTCAGCAAATACCTTCAAAAGCTCTACAACCATCATTTCAAAATAAGGTTTATACTTCAGCTTATCACACGTTGTTCTCTGGTACAGGTATACATTTTCTTAATGAAGGTAATGGGATATCAAGGGAACACTATGCTAACGGTTATTGTCTATTAGCATTCGATCTAACATCTGATTTGTCAGCTCATTCTTCAACACATTGGAATCTTATTAAACACGGTAGCGTAAGACTGGAAGTTCGATTTGAATCAGCACTTTCACAAACCATCAACTGCATTGTGTACGCAGAGTTTGATAATGTTATAGAAATAGATAAAAATCGTAATGTAAATGTAGATTACAGCAGTTAAGATTAGTTTTAAGATTGACTGTACTATGTTTTTTATTAGGTTAAGACATTGAAATAAAGTTATCAATTACTTATAACTATGCATTTATTATTATCTACATTGACCCATACTATCCTAAGTAGTTGTTAAGTAGGTAGGTACCTATCCAAAATGTACCACTTGTATCAGATACCTGTCATCAATACGACCTATGAGCTATTAGGCAAAATGAATACTTTGGAAATAAAGCAACATTTAAATAATATTCATCCATGCTTACAATACAACGTTTATGCTGCAAACAGATTACCAATACGCATACAAACCCCAACGTATCTTATAAGCAATTTAGACCCTGACACAAAACCCGGATCTCACTGGGTTGCAATACATATTGACAATGGCATTGGGGAATATTTTGATTCTTATGGTCGACCACCTACAGGTTCTCACCTAAGGTTTTTAAGGATGAATTCAAGACAATGGAATTACAACAGAATGAGAATACAAAATGATTGGACCTCAGTATGTGGCGAGTACTGCCTGATGTACATTTATTACAAATTCCACGGATTATCTTTGTCAGAATTTGTAGGATTATTCAAGAACAATAGTATTGTGAATGATATATTGGTATTTAATATGTTTAAATGTCATTTTTATGGAACTAAATAAAAGAGGAAGTACCCAGCATAATTATAGTTTTATTGTTTTGAAGAGTGAAGGTGATTAGCAACCGACATTGTTGACATGTAATTACTTAAACCTAACCTAAGGTAACCTAATGAGGGTTAATGAGGTCTAGTGGACCCTTGCAAATGCGGCACGTAACTCCCGAAGCGTTATAGCTATCAAAAAAAGGATTACACAGATCGATCGGGCGTGTGGCAAAACATACAAAAAGACACCAAACTTTTTTTTTTTTTTTTTTTTTTAGCCGACGCCGAAGTTGGCTCTTGTTTTTTTTAGGAGCGGACAAAAAATTTTCGGCGCTTGTTTTTTTTAGGAGAGGGTCGGACAAGTGAGCCAGAACCTGTGAATCCTATCTACTTGTAGTACCCATAACACAAGCTCAGCTTACTTTGGGGCTAGATGATGCTGTGTGGAAAGTCCAGCATTATTATTATTATTATTATTTATTATTAATAATTCAACATAATGACACGGCGAAACTATGGGCTCCGGACTCTGTAGGTACTGACAAGCACCAGTAGGTACAAATTATCTTCAACGATTAGAATTAGAAATTGACGTTATCAGCGTATTACAAATTGCTTCTATAGGGTCTTTAATTTTATACTAACATAATTCAGGAATTGGGTTCAAAAAATATATATTAAAAATATTTGTGTAATGATATTTTTGTTTTGTTATGAAAATCCCGAGAAAATCTATAAAGACTATCCTTTCAATTGATTGTTGCTTCTTGCATAACTTAGCCCTTTCATGATGTAGCTGCGGTGCGATTAGTGGAACGTCTGCTCTCCTTGAAAATCATTATGCAACAATTCTAAAAATCAATAAACTATTTTGAAGTGAAAACTTAAATGGGCTTAGGAATGAAATTGATACGTTCAAACGTCTATTTACAACCCAAAAATATGTCAGTTTGTGTAGTTTAAAATAAAATACCCTAATATGTAAACCTTTTTGTTTAACCTTGTTTTTTTGAAAACTATTTACATTTTCCACAAAATTAGCTTAAGTTTCTGAAAATGGGACCGAGGAGACTTGCAGTGGAACGAACAAAAAAAAATAAAGTAAAATTAAAAAAGATATAAAAAAAATAATTCATAAAATTATGTTATTACATAAAAATAGTAGCATTTAAAAAAAAGTACGTGAGTGTCGTGGAACACTTGGTTTTGTCGAGTGAAACACTTTGACATTTGGCATTTGTCAAATAAATTATTGTCATACTAATCATAGAAACGCTCTTCCGTACTAACAATGTAACAATCTATGGTCTGTTTTGCGACTGCACACTTGGCACTGTGACGATTTGACACAGACAGTGTCGTGACCCAAATATCGAACACCTTTTTTTCGTCTAAGCCTCCCATCTGATACCGTTCGAAAAGGAACTTCGTTGTCTGGGGTGTGGCGGAAGGCTGAGCCACTTAGACAGTGGTCTAATAATGTACTGAAAGGCGAGTCGTTTTGTTTGCAAGTCATTATGCATGAATACCGGACTAGCGATCCAATGCTATCTAAACTGGTGCTAATGTTTGCTAATCAGACTGAAAGCTCTAATTCTACATAACGCGAGTAAGGTTTGCACAAGTAATACCTAACTAGATGGCGTACAGTTTTGAATGAACTTGCAAAAAGTGGGCATGTGCCAAATTATGTAATTTGACGAACCTAGACACAATATTCAAAGAATCTTTGTAAAAAAGCTGAGAAAATGTCTAATTTACCTTCTAATCTTGTATGCAGGTTGATACGGCTATGAGTCGTTTGTGGCTTACACAAAATATTGAAGACGCTCAAGTTTGCACTTAGAAACTGTTCAAAGATTGACTGACGTTTTCCTCGGTAGCCTGTGACTGTGTGCTGAATAAAACAGGACGTTTCACTTGAGTTTAAGTTACGAGTAAGCAGCTGAGTTTGATAGTGTACTTATCTACTTTCGATTTTAGGAGTAAATCGTATTAAATTGAGTAGTGAATAAAACATATATAGCCCAACCCCTATTATGAATGAATGAATGAATGAAAATTCTTTATTGCACACCATTAATAAAATTAACACAGACAAAAACAAAAGAAAAACCAAATAAAAATGTACAATGGGCGGCCTTATCGCTAAGAAGCGATCTCTTCCAGGCAACCTTTGGATGGAAAGGAACATCAGTGAAAAGAAGATTGGTCGGGTGCATATGATGACAGATTATTGAATTTTTGACAGACTAACATAAACATGCTAGCTATTAAAAATAAATACAGATAGAATACGTATACCTACTCAATAAAAATAAATATACCTTCCTACATAAATAAATAATTTTAATATACATACATACATACAATACAATATATAGGTAATAAAACAATATTTAGATCAAGAATTGGATGATTCAACTTTACTCTCATTGAGAAGATGTGATTTCAATCTCATCTTAATCATAGCAGGAGAGGAGGATTTTTTGATAGATAGGGGTAGAGCATTCCAGAGTTGTACAGCTTGAACGGAAAAGGAGTCTGCATAGAAACTTGTTCTATGAGTAGGAGTTTTGAGAAGGAGGTTGTCTGAGGAGCGAAGATTACGAGGATTCTGATCATGAAGATATTCAAAACGCTCCTTCAGATAACAGGGAGTTAAGGGATTGCGGAGGATATTGAATAAAAGGGAAAGAATATGGAAGTTACGACGAAGTCGGATCGGTAGCCATTTCAATTTAGCTCGATATTCCGAAACATGATCATATTTACGCAGCCCGAAAATGAACCTGATACAGACATTCTGAAGACGCTCAAGTTTATTGAGCAGTTCCTCTGTGAGGTCAAGATAAGAGGAATCAGCGTAGTCAAGAATAGGGAGAAGTAGGGATTGTGCCAGCGTAATTTTAGTAGCTGTTGGAAGAAAATTACGTAATCTTCGGAGCGAGCTAAAAGAAGCAAACAGCCTTATGTTATTTTTATTTCAATTGAGTGATACCAATTGAAAAGGTTTGAATATTGGCCGCGCATCCAGTAATTATGGATGAAACTTCTAAGAACTGTAAATAAATAGGTTTATTTTGACATCTTTAACAATAAAAAAAATAGTTTTAAAACAGTTGAAGCTTGATTTTTAACCGACTACAAAAAAAGGAGGAGGTTATATGTTCGGCTGTATGTATTTTTGTAGAATTAATTGTCTTCTAGAGAGCTGCTTGATCTTGTGCTCAATTCATTATCTCTCATTTGCAATCAATCGTCGAGTCAAGCGCCAAGAGTAATGAGCTCAGTCCATTTATGGAGTAAATACTAAGAACTTTATCAAAACACAAGCTGTCCATCGCGGTGTTACCCGCGTTCCCTCGGGAAAACTTTACTTTCCCGGGATAAAAATATAGCCTATGTTCATCAGGGATAATGTAGGATACTAATGGTGAAATAGCTTTTCAAATCGGTCCAGTAGTTTCGAAGCCTATTCAGCACAAACAAAGAAAGAAATCTTTCTTCTTTATAATATTAGTGTAGACAAAGACTAAGTCGACGACCTTAGTGACGCAGTGGGTGAAAGCCCGCTTGGGACGCAGAAAATTGCGGGTTTGATCCCCGCCGCGGGATAAATGTTTGTATGATCTGCAAATATTTATCTCGGGTCTTGGTGTTTCTATGTATAGTAGTAGTAGTATATCTGTTATCTGGCTCCCATAGTACAAGCTTTGCTTAGTTTGGGGCTAGATTATGCTGTGTGAAATGTCCAGCATTATTAAACAAAAAAGTTAGACGGTTTAACCAGGTTAAGGATTAACTAAAACTTAGCTGTTAAAGAATTTTTGTTTATAGAGTCTTTGTAAAATTTATAAAAATAAGAAAATTAATATGTTCATATTGTTCATGCCTTCGAAGCGTCACTTATTATGAAGACGGTTTATAGTTTATAAAAATCCTTGCTGGAAAAAATATAGCGCAGCTCAATCTCAGTCTGGCAGTTGATTATTTTTGCTGTTTAATTAAAAGGGTCATTAGACGTAACGAGAATTTAGTTAGTACTCGGCACCCCGCTTGAGGTACAGACATTTTTCACTTTCTGTATTACTTACTGAGCTAGTGAAATTACATTTAATCTGATAGAAGGCCGTTGGGTTTGTCTAAGACGTGTATTTTGTAGTAAAACATTACCAATAAAATACTGTGTGTTTGATAGGTTTTTATGATTTTTGACGACCCATATAGACTGAGTTTTTAGGACACCAGAAGGCTTTTACTATATCCATACTAATATTATAAATGTGAAAGTAACTCTGTCTGTCTGTCTGTCTATCTGTCTATCTGTCTGTCTGTCTGTCTGTCTGTTTGTTACGCTTTCACGCTCAAACCGCTGAACAGATTAAGCTGAAATTTGGCATAGTTAAAGGTTGTATCCCAGGGAAGGACATAGGCTACTTTTTATCCCGAAAAAATGAAAAAATCCCGAGGGACCGCGGGTCACACCGCGGGAGCGCAGCTAGTCAGTTTCATAACCAAAGACATTCATCAGGTAAACATACAATTTATAATCTACTAGCTTGATACAACACACATCGAATTCGATCGCGCTATCGTTGCGTTTTGCGCTGTCGTGTAAATGTTTACTCGTCATTCTCAAATTTATAATTTATAATATTAGAGAGCATGTTCTCCGAAGATGGGATTCCCAATTTCTATGCGATCATCTGAACTCGTATAGTCCTTCTGGAGTAGGCTACATCGCTCCAACAACAGAATAATGAGGGCTGTCTGTGACTATGTAAATAATCCTATTTTCTGGCACTGGATTAAATGTACAGGGGGTGTTGTACATTCGTTGCGCTGGGATTGGTGAGCTTTTTTTTTAAATTAAATAGGTCAGCATTTGACCTCCCTCTGCCTGATGTTAAGCAGTAGTGAGATCTAAGATGGAGCATGCTTTCCTAGAAGGAACCTATTTACTCTTGATTTAAAGACCCCTATATTGTACTTGAAACCACTTCTTCTTACTATTTATTGATCCTTGTTCTTACTGCTAGGTTGCTTGCGGACTGAATGCCAGTCGCTACAATTTGCACAATATTTATAGCCGTCCATATGGATAGCAGTTGAAAATTATTTACGTATAGATAGGTACCTATATTTTTGATGTATTTTAATTTAAGGGGGGTAGTCAGAGGCATGTCCAAACACATATTTGATACATGCCCACATCTTGCAGAAGTTAGTATTCCATACGTGACAGGTTGCAAGCCCATCGCCGCCTATAAGAACACTAACTGGTTTCCTCACGATGTTTTCCTTCACCGTTTAGAGCACGTGTTAAAGCGCATATAAATTTTACGAAACGCAAATTCCATTGATGCACGGCCGGGATTCGAACCCACAACCTGATGTGATGTAGGCATGTATCAAATATGTGTTTGGACATGCCTCTGACTACCCCCCTTAGACATCTTCAAAGGATCTGGAATAAGTAAGATCTGAGAGAATGTCTACCGCACGTTGGGGATACAGTCGTGAACCTGTTAACGTTTTTTACGTTTTTTTTATTTTAATTTAACTTTCATGTTTTTCTCTTTATGTGCTTTATTGTATGTGATATATTGGGTCTTTAATGCCAGAAATAAACGTATTTTATTTTATTTATTTATAATCCCAAAAACTCGGGAACGCTGAGTTTAGTTTAATAGTTTTTGCTTCAGCGATTATTGGAGCCAAAGGAAAAGTTCTAATGATGACAAATTCACGGCGACATTACAACTTTTCTCTGAAAGTTTCAGAACTTCGATCATATTGGATTTTAGTATAATATCATAATATCTGTATTACGGTGTTATATTAGTAAATACAGTGTGTAAAAAGACTGCTACCGAAAACGGAGGGGTTGCAATCAGACCATGATTCTGAAAACGCAATTTTTTTTTACTTAGTACGTCATTTTATTTTATTTTCTAGTTATTTACTACTAGTACAAGATAATAAGACCATAAGAACCTAATAATTTCAATTATAGAAGAAAACAAAAATAAAACTCAAAATCCAGCAATCTACGGATAAAAACGCGCCCAATACATACGCTCGACCAGCTGTGCGAGGTCGGTTTTCACCGGATATAATGTTTTTTTTTAAAATCCTTTTGGATTTGGTTGTGTGTTCGGATGTTATACCTACCCCTTTCGGCTTCGGTAGACGTCTTTTTACACCCTGTACAAATATTATTTAATACATACTTTTGGTAAGCAGTCTACGGGTCATAAAACGCATAGGCACCTCTAGATCAGATGATAATTCAAACACGGTGGAGAAGCATTAAAAAAGGACCAGAAAGTGAAACTATTTCCACGCACAATGATACTACGAACTTCCTTACTATAATTTATTTAAGGCGCAAGTAATGTATCTTTCAAAACAATTAACTATTCAACAGGTAGTGATCGTAAGACACATTATCAGTAAAACACCCGAAACTTACCCCATTTGGGGTGTAATATGGTAATTTTACTGGCAAACTTAGGTTATTACGGCTGTTTGGTTTGGCAACTATGACTTGAAGTATTTACCCGTCTGGTTTTCAAAGATGGATGGGTTGTATAAACACAAATATGATGGAGTCTATTTGACCTTGGCTATAGTATTTTGACTTGCGAATCAGCGATATTACTAATCAACTTTTGGAACGAAGTTCCTTTTTAGACGGTATCGGATGAGGGCTGGACGAAAAAAGTGTTCCGTTTTTGCGTCACGACACATGTATATCAAATCGTCACAGTGCAAAATGCGTAGCCGTGACACAGTCCATTTGCGAGTCCAGAGCGTTTCTAGGATACCTAATTACCTAATTTTGACAATTAATTTATTTCCAGTATAGAAAAGTACTTTGCTTTGTTCCAACCGAGTGTTCCACAACACTTACGTACTTTTTGATTTTAAAATGTGAAAAGAGTATTGATTTTATCCTTCTATTATTTAAACACAAACGGCCTTACTAATAAACGTATTAAAAAGTTATTCTTGAGTGTAAACTGTCAAAATGTATGGTTATTTCTATTTTATTCCGAGGAATAACTATACACCACATTTATTAGTAAGGCCAGAAGAAAAACGCTTCCAAACATAAAGAGAAACCATTCTTTTCCCGCAAAACAATAACTAATTATACTGCTTTCATTCAAAAAGATATTCGACTTTCAAGTTAGAGGTCGATTTTTTTTCGAAAAATATGCGCAATGAAAGACTACTTAGGGTTCTTCCTAGGGAGCTTTCTGCAGTACTACCTAGGGAGCTTTCTACAGTAACAGAATCAAGTAACCGACGACAAAAGCTCGTGAACAGGCTGTGGCAAAATTGCAAGTCTGCGTCAGAAAGTCCGCAGTGCATCACCCCGAATTAGGGAAACGGGACGAGGGCATTGTTCAGTGGCCTGCGCCTCGTCAAGGGGTCCATTAACAGATTGGACGGCGGATGTTGATTTCGTATTTCTCACACGGCTCTGAAACTTTGGCCCATTTGACCGTGGAACACGACAGTGAGTAATTTAGGAATTTACCGGTCAATTTCATGCCGGTCATTTATAAATAAACTTTCCGCTATAATAATAAAAAGAATTCTTACGTTTCATTATGTGATAGTCACAAAGTTTTACGATATCGTCGGTAATTTACGTACGGTAAACTTTTTTGAAACGCCGTGAAAATTATTTCATGTATGTAGGTACTGGTTTGAACATGGTGCCCTATTACGACGAAAAATATTTGCTCATAATTTTAAAAGACAAAATAAACCTGACCATCACAAAATAAATGAGCCTCCAAAAAGAAGCCCAGAAAAATACGAAACAACATTTTTTACCGTAGGTACATGAGGAATGGACCCTTTTACTCCAGGTAAAATAGACTTTATGATAAAGTCACAGAGCATGAATTGGATTGTTTAAAAGTATTGGTTCATTATTTTCATCGGCTTAATAGGCCCACATCCTAACCTGTAAAAAATTTTTGAAAAAAAAAATTGAACCGACTTCACAGAACACAAACACACTAAAAAGAGAAAAATAAGAATATAATTTGAAGTCGGTGCCTATTCATTTACATCTAAGAAATTCAAAAGAACTTGGGTGCAAAATTGTATCCTGGTACGCTATCGCTCGATTTCTTTTTTTTATAGGTACTTACCTAATCGTATTCACTTGGCACCGACTTCAAATTACATTCTTATTTTTCTCCTTTTAGTGTGTAGAAGGTTCGTCTGTTTGTGTTCTGTGAAGTCGGTTCAATTTTTTTTTCAAAAATTTTTATTTTTCACTTTTTATTGTAAGTAAATAAATACTGTGTAAATAAAAGTGTAAGTGTAAATAATATAGTAAGCTACATTAAGACCCTGCTTATCGTAGCTTAAATAGGAAAGGATAAGAGAAGTCATGGGCAGGCCTACTTTTTCCCCTTGCTGAACTCCGGTGTGTCCTTTACACCGGAGTTCAGCAAGGGGAAAAACTATCAATCCCTTAAGAAAAAAAAAATATGGCGCCACCTCGAGTATACCTCTTTCTAACAAAAAAAAATTTACACATTACACACATTGTACATACATTAAAAAAAAACATACATACAGCCGAATATAGAACCTCCTTCTTTTTTGAAGTCGGTTAAAAATGGACAAAATGGTCGGATTAACTGTAAATTATTTTGTGTGTTATTTACGAGCAAACTTTATCGAGTGTTTTTGTGATAGAAATATAGCTTAAAGGTTATAGGTTTTCAACAAGTATTTTATGAATCCTTTTACCTACGTAGTATTTTTTTATGGTCTAAAAAGATGGGCCAACGTTTGAAACTTACGAGTCAAACATTTGCACTCTCAATGTGTTGTGGGGTTTCAGAAAAATAGAAAAGTCTTTATTTATGTTAAAAAATGATCCGAGAGCTGGCACATTTTTGGCTCAAAGGATCAGCATTGCCATCCAGCGTGGTAATGCCGCCAGTATTTTTGGCACGCTTCCGACTGACATTGACCTGGATCAGTTGAGCTATCTATAGATCGTTTCTAACGATCCTTAGATAGCTTGACTAATCTTGTTGTATTTTGTAAATATGTAGTAGCTTAGTTTCTGTAAATAAATATCTTAATATAAAAAAAAAAGTTAAAAAATATAGATACGCTAAGAACGCGTAGAAATTGAAACATCGAAACGGTCTTATTAGCACATTCTACTTCAGTTTGCGTCAAACAGAGCGACGTTTTTGTCAGTGACAGTCAAATGTTCCAAGCTCAAATTTTAAACTTTGTTATATGAACATAACTTATCTATAGTTTATTTTATAACTATAATATAATACTCGTTTACTACTACTAAAATTATTAGATGAATAAATACAATTAATCTTAATACAAAACATATTATACAAGATAATTAAAAAAGAATCTACTCGTATGACCAAAGACGGGAAAAATTAACTTTCAGTCGGCTGAAAGTAGAGTTGTTTAAGTAAAATTACAACATTAATTTGCCACAAAAACAATCAGAGTTCTTCTAAAGTATTTCACAAACATCCAACTGGGTGCTATTACTCGTAAAACATTTATCGTAAACTTATTTGTTTATTAATCTTCCTTTGAAGATTTCTTTGCTGATATGAAGCCGTTTTGTAGAGTATTGAAATGAATGAATGAATGAATGAATGAAAATTCTTTATTGCACACCATTAATAAAATTAAAACAAACAAAAACCAGATAAAAATGTACAATGGAAATGTTTTACTAATAGCATTTTTATATTTTGCTTTCAATTTCAAAAAGTTTACTATTTTATAGTATATTGCGCGCGGCTTTGCCCGCGTAGTACCAACATTTTGAATAGCATAAAGTGCTATTCTAGGTAACTATCTACTCCTATTCCAAGTTTCATCCAAATCGGTTCACTGGTTTAGGCGTGATTGAAACAAAAACATACAAACATCCAAACATCTAAACAAACTCTCAAACTTTCAACCACACATTTAGTCTCTTTCAGATCTAAAATAGCAGAGCCACTAGCTCCTTCAAAAATGGCGAAAGAAGTCCCGGTGCCAGTGTCAAAACCTCCTAACATCACTACAAAAACGATTTATTGTAGAAAAACTGTTTCCGCAATTACTAAAAACAATAAATCGTACTTAAACTAGTCAAGAGATTCAGGAAATAATAAAACCACATTATTATAATTGAAGTTCGCACTCGGTTGGAATGAATAAAATATTAGATTTTCTTATGCAGTTCTCTGCCAACAGCACCAGTTTTTTCATTTTGTTGTGCTATCAAATCTTTGAAATCGCTCCTTACCATAGGCCTTATTGTGTAACTCAACTGGCAATGGACATCAGCATCATTTTGACATTTGAAACCTAGCCTGGACTTCAATTGTCATTTTCGTATTGTGTGATTGGTTGAGCTCTGATGGGATGACAACTGGGAATGGATTTCAAATTTGACAATAAGGCTGCAGGTTGGCATGCACGAGAGAAAGCCACGATGCAGCCACGGTCGGCTGTAAGTCTGCCACAAACTTATGTCAAATATTATTTCAATTCTGGAGACTTTCGAATATTGCATATTGCTCATAATGAGGTACGACATGGAGCTTTTAGCAGCGATTTTCATTATCATGCCATCTAGCAACGTCACGTTTGTAAAGTAAATTGGTATTTTAATCATCATCATCATCTTATGGTTTTATCTCACCTCTTTTGGCATGACCAGTTTTTTATTTTCCACTCACATATCAGCCGTCAGAAAAAATAAAAAAAGACTAATCGAGACCAAAACGGAGATGGCGGGATGAGCTCGACCAGATTCTAACGAACTGGAGGGATGTTGCTGGGGACCGAGATGTCTGGAGGAAGTGGGGGGAGGCCTTTGCCTAGCAGTGGGACACAAATGGCTGATATAATAATAATAATAATAATAATAATCGAGTTCAGGGGGGTTATTCGCGTTCGTTTTTTCACTCGTTCGATGAATATTCGGATGCTTCTTACTACGAGCTACATTGTATTCAGTCGATAAGATCAACGTTAAAACACGGTCCTAACCTAGGACCTAATATTCCATACCGAAAAGTTGGCCCTTGAAGTCGGAAACCGTAGTAAGAAACATCCGAATATTCACCAAACGAACGAAAATAAGAACGCGAATAAGGTCCCTGTAACTCATTTCAACTCGTTTTCTAGTAAAAATTACTTTATTGACTTTTATTAGGTAGTCGTGCTAGGGCTACTTTTATCCATAATGGGTAATTCAATTGCAGTAAAAGGTTGTTTAAATAATTGTGCAAGTCGTTATAATTTGTAATAAGATTGCATGCAGACTCACCTCGGTGATTCGACCAAGTTCCGTACACAAAACCGAATTGTTCGTGGACACCGTATTTATAATTTAAAGATATTCCAAGTGACTTCGTATGACTTCGTGGCCAACTCTGGTGACGGAGTTCTTAGGCTCTTAAGATAGCCTGATACAGTTCTAATTATTGAAATGAAGTTCCTCTTCGGACGGTATCGAGGATGGGGGCTAGAAGAAAAAAAGCATTCGATTTTACTGTCACGACACATACATAGGTCAAAACGTCATAGTGCGAAGTGCGCAGTCGCAAAATAGTCCATAGATTGTTACATTGTTAGTATAGAAGAGCGTTTCTAGGATTATAGTAGGTAAATCCCCAGTCTGAGGTCAAGAGCCGACCCATTCATCATTAAAAAAAAAAAGTTTGTGAGTTTGTTTAGATGTTTGTGTTTCAATCACGCCTAAACCAGTGAACCGATTTGGATGAAACTTGATATAGGCGTAGATAGTACCACGCGGGCGAAGCCGCGCGCACTAGCTAATATAATTTATTTGACAAATGCCAAATGTCAAAGTTGAAACTTCGTTCCAACCGAGTGTTCCACGCACTCAGGTACTTTTTTAATTTCTTATTTATTTTATTTAACTTAAAATAGTTCAGGACAAAAAGCAGCATGCACTTTTAGCAGAAGTACCTAACTAAATAATTAGCATTCTGCATCTGTATACTACAATTTCAACTTTTTGACCATTATAACACACTAATTGTTGCCTGTTAAACATTACAAGTTGAGATTACAGCTTAATTAGTGCAGCTAGCTCATTATAACGACTCGAACTTCTATTAAGCTGACTCATTTATCACTGTCCGTCTGACTAATCTAGCTGTTCTGTATTCAAACCATGGAAAGATTTATCTTTCACAGGTGTCAAAGCGAAGCACCATTTATTACCTACTCTTTGCACGACTAATGTCCAATACTTATATTGTGCATTATTTAAACGTTAACATTTTTATAAAGCATCATATTATTTTGACATATTTGGCAAACTAGTCACCATAACAATGAAATAAATTCAATCAGGATAGCAAGTAAATATTTAATCGTATCTCTATATCACGAATGTCGTTTTTATTTAAAAGTAGTTTCTCATTACTGGGTCTCTTTCTCAATGTTCCAACACAAAATGAATATATTACTTAATCCTAAGAGAAAACTAAGTATACTTATTAATACGGAGGTTATTATTTATTAAAAACACATACACATAATATAACATTACAGTTAGCACCAAAACGTCATATCTATTTAAATTATACTAACCTTGCGTTAAATTATGTCACAAAAACAATGTATGTGTTTTGAAACCTTAACAAATATATTTTGTATTTGTAGTAAGAGTATAGTAGTAAGATATTTTTTCAAATCGGTTAAGTAGTTTCGGAGCCTATTTAATTTAAACAAACAAACAAATCTTTCCTCTTTATAATATTAGTGTAGAAGTCTAGATAAGTATATGTAAACGCCTAAGCATATGGAGTACACCAGCTATATAAACATAGCCTCTGCTACTAGGCCCAGTCCAGCGGTCGACAAATTAAATTTCTCCCCTCGGGCCTTGCATGCTAGCTCGTTTGTAAGCATTTAAACGATGCTGGAAAGTGGTCGGGCCAAACTAAAACTTTTCGACTGTTTATTCAGGCCACTCGAATTCTCTTTGATATTTTTTTAATACTGGATATAAAGTGCATGTGAATTCAGTATCAATTGCGAGTTTTTGTATTCAGCCGATTGATAAGCGTTCCAAGCTATGAATATTGGCTGGACGATGTTTTTTGCTGCGGCTGATAGCATGTTCAGAGAGTATCGTAATTTTCTTCTTTTTACGCCGTTCTACTTCTCTTATTTTTTCTGATCCCTGCCAATTGTCATCTTCCAAGCAGCTAGATTGTATCCCACTAATATAATAAAGCTGAAAGTTTTTGATTTAAAAGATGTTTGTATATTTGTGTTTCAATCATGCCTAAACCATTGCAGTAAGCCAATTTGGATGAAACTTGGAATAGGCATAGATAGTGAATTGGAATAGTTTATAGGCTATTCAAAATGTTGGTACTACACGGGCGAAGCTGCGCGCAGTAGCTAGTCTTATATAAGTTTAAATCAAGTTTTTTTTTTATTGGTTTATTTTTATTGGTAACATAAAAGTACCTAGTACGGTTTACGTGCTTGGCAAGCCACGTGCTAATAGGAATAAAATAATAAATAATAAATATGTCTATTAGACTATACTCTAACCACAGTATTTTTTTCATTAGTTATAAACTCGCAATCCACTTCAAGATTTGGTATAAACTTTCATTCCAAGAATAAGGCTCTCTTCAATTTAAGAGGCATCCAATCGAAACGATTCCTTTGCTGGAATTTCCCAATATTGTGCGGGCACAATAAATTTTCCATTACTGAAAATCTGTGGGGACATTAAAATAGGAATTGACAAACCCAAGTTTGACTGTAGATAGGTCAAAATTCTGTGGTAATGTCCATGTCCATCATGTTGATAAACCCGAGTTTGACCGTAGATAGGTCAAACTTGGTTAATATTATCATTTTGTTATTTTGATTTTAGAAAATGTAAGAGTAAATCGTTATACGCATACACTTAGCGAATTTTTTTTAGGTCTAGGTATTGTGTTGTTTTATTAAATAGTTTCAAAATCTCTAAAATCCGGAACGTACGTAAAATACGGTTCTTATATTTCGTTCTCTATTTAATAAAAACTCTTTCTAAAAATGTGAAAGCACAAAAGTGCGTCTTCGAATTTAGAACGAGCTAGGATCTTAATTTAAAAATTCCTAGGATTCCCGGCGTTTCTGCACGTCAATAGAATTTGACGTTCCATTATACTCAATGCTTACAAGAAGAGTTCGTCTAATTTAAGTAGATGTGTTTAGTTAATTTATAGATTTAAATAAAATTGTTAACTTCAGGGTAAGTGCATTAAATTAATTGAGTATAAGTAGTTGTTTTTAATAAAAATTAGTCTGGCAAATGAAAGTAGACCCTGAAATATCGCGGCAAATTCAAAAATATAAGCGTGGCAACCCATTAATTATACGGACAATGGCAAATGTATTATTAATATATGGAATATTATTATTAATAATTATTTTTTATTAATACTTATAATTAATGGGTCACGCTTATATTTTTTTAATTTGCCGCGATTTTTTAGGGTCTACTTTCATTTGCCAGACTCTAGCGTATATGGTTGAAAAGATCACATTTTCATGGATGATCACATTAGAATTCTATAATTTAATCAATCAAACGACCAAAAACCTAAGTTTCTTAGAAAAATATTTTTTGAGCTGCTCAGAGATCGGGAAGTTCGTACTGTCCTTTCTGAATAATTAAAAAGGTTTTTGAAAATATTTTTTGAATTGTTTTGAGATCAGGAAGTTCGTAGTGTACCTACTATCTGAATAATGAAGAAGATTATTTACGGATGAAGTACGAAAGAGCCTTTGCCGTCTATTTTTATTACTTTACACAAAAAAAAAAACCATACTCACCTGAAATACATCGCTATTTTATGACTATCAAAAAAATTTTTAAGGACAGTTGCAATAGATGCATAAAATGAGGCCTCAGTCATGGCTTAACGACTTAAATAGCCGGGTCTGACAATTTAACATGCCCTCCGAAGCACGGAAGCGCTCAGATGAAAATGCCACTGGCGGTCACCCATCCACTTATAGACCGGTTCGAACGTTGCTTAACTTCGACGATCTATCAAGAACGACTAAGCAAGCACGACCACCAGCGCTTCACGTTAATAATAAAATTTTGTAATACAGATTATCCCGAGGTGAAATTCCCTTGGCTTCTGATAAATAGCTCCACTTAGGCTTCGCTCGAATGCAGAGTACGTGATTACGATGATGACTCACATTAGAATGAATATCTCTCATTCTTGGGGTCTTCGGTAATGTACTTCGCATTACAACTTAGACAAGAACTGTATTTCTAATGGTATGAGAGTGAGATTTCCGGCAAATGCGTTGAATGTGATACTGACTCGTTTAAAATAGGTAAAACTTTTAATTGTCTTTAGAAAGTAAGTATTTCTTATAAAATCCGTTTAAAAGCTTAATTTTAATTAAAATTTAAAGCTTTAATTGGGACCCTGTAGTGCGTGGGACATTGTTTGAGATGGAATAGGCTTGCCCAGCATCTAAACCATCCTCTCAGCTTAATAAGCCTGGCCCACAGGAAAGACGACGTCAATACGTGTGGAGCTGACTAAGCTACGGGTTTCCTCACGATGTTTTCCTTCACCGTTATGAGCGCATATAAATTTTACGAAACCAAACATCCATTGATGCACACGGCCGGAATTCGAACCCACGATCTTCGGATAGAAAGTCGAGGTGCAACCTCTAATATAACTCTAATAACACGGCTCTAATGAAATCATGTAATAGTAAATCTTAAGGCAATAACTCAAGCTGATCCCGAAAACACTCTAAAAATATTTCTTAAATAAAACAAAGATCTTAAAATATGGAACGAAAATAAACAAAAACAAGGAAGGTTCTGTAAAACGTCCCTAATGGCTTGTACAAGGTATTCATCCTGTAGACAATGGTCGTTGACACAGCTCCTTGAAAGGCATCTGGATCATTTCAATGGGATAACACTAGATACAGCTCATCGATCATACGAAGACGGCGTGGTTAGATGGCAGAGAATTGAAATTCTATGGTAAATGGATATGCTTGTTGTTTCTGTGTGCGTAAGCTCAGGAAAGCTCCATGGACGAATGATACGCATAGAGAAATAAATCTACACACACAACTCAGACCAATAGGATACTGGCAGCTTTAACAAATTATCAATCATAACACCACAGATCATACACACTAAAAAGTTTAAATATCGAAAATTAAAAAGATTAAATCTCGCGTCTTTGGTTAAGTAAGTAAGTAGGTAAGGAAAATCTCTTTTGAGTGTAGCGCAGACTACAATGTTAATCTTAAATGCTTATCGGTTAAACATTGAGTCAGCAGTATTAAATTATAGCTGTCCCTGGGACCCATTTCAGTACAAAAGATTAAATAAAAGATTATCTTGGTGAGTTAATATGAAATCGGGTTTCATAAAAATATTAACTTATATCTGTTTCAAGAAGTCTTCTTGGATTTATCCAAATCAGAATAAAGCCAAGCGAAAATATAAAATGTTTTTAATATAACAAATTATTACTAGAAAGGTTGTTAATATTGAAACTGATAAGTTGTATTTGAACGTGTTTCAGACTACCCCCTTTTTTCAAAGAATCTGGTTTCTTGATCAGAGAGAACGTCTACCACGCTTAGAAATATACGTGATCCTATTTTATGCAACGATACACATTAGCGGCCTTCACACGCACAATCTTACGATTGAGCGTACAGGATTGCGCGCGGGAAAGACTGCACACGCAATCGCGAGTGATAATTTTGATGATACGCGTTCTTTCGCGCGCGATTACTCGTTAGTTCTTGTCAAAACGCAATCGTGCGGGAAAGCCTGTACGCGCAATCGCGAGTGATAATCATGTCCCCTGTAACCACCCCCCCTCCCTTCGGACCGCGCCTAGCCCTATTTTTGAATTTTGAATAACAAACACGTTTGATGCCTAGCTTTCTTATGTGATCCATGGTATTCCAGTTTGTAGGTATGACTAAAATACTCTTAACACGCTTTCTATACACAGAAAATACTCTTCACTTCTCAAAGGCATTTGCTCTCACTTCTTCATTTGCATTTGTTTTTAAATCTTTTAAAACTCTTTGATGTTTAAACTGCGCTCAAAAGCACTGACATACATAGATCTGGCTTTGAGTTTTCTACTACCGGCTTTGATTGTAGTGGTTCGTTTGCTATGTAAAATAGAGTTTCACGATGCAAATTGTGTTTTAAACCCTACCTAACCTACTCGACAAAGGTGAATTTAATGGTTACTTCTGATTTATTGTTTTTCAAAAAACTAGCACAAAAGAGCGTACTTCTTTGCTACTTCAGCTATCCACTCAGATCCTCAAACATTTTATATTATTTATGGATGACTTTCTAACTCTCTATTTGCCTAGTCGCTTACCATAAGTTAGTGCTGTCTTTGCCTGTAATTTACAAATGTATTTGAATAAATCCATAACCTAAGAAAAAATATGAAATTTTTAATAGTTTCTGTTGGATTTCCATAAAAAAATAAACTCTCTGACCTCCTCTGACAAACCTGTGTGCCTAGTATGCAAGTCCCTATTTCGCTCTTTACCGGAAAACAGTAAAAGATTTCCTTGGTATTTAAAGCTCGTACTAAAGAGGATTTTTTTTAGATCAGGGGCTGATAATTGAATTTGTAATTGATTTTGTAAAGAAAGTCGAGCCTCTATAATAAAAAAGTACGTGCGTGGCGTAAGCTTCTTGCGTGGAAGACTCCTAGTTTTAAGAGGTTTCAAAGTGATCCCAGCGGTCCTACTGAACAAATGCTTTTTGACTTTGACTTTTGACTTTGACTCGGTTGGAACGAAGTTTCAATTTTGACATTTTACATTAAATGTCAAATGTCAGAGTTGAAACTTTATTTGACAAATGTCATATAAATTTTTGTCAATTATCTAAATACTAGAAAAGCTCTTCCGTACGAACAATGTAACACTCTATGGACTATTTCGCGACTGCGCACTTCGCACTGTAACGATTTGACATATACGTGACGCAAAAATCGACTTCTAATTAATTAAGCATGAAAACCGACAAAGTCCACACTACCGAGATTAAAGTCCTAATCCAATTAACAAGGAGATAAAAATCTAATTTTCCAAGAATGTGGACGAAGGTGAATGTGTTTGCAGTGCGGCACAAGATAGAAGCAACATCGGCAAATCTTTCACTATGATAGACACTTTCCATAATGACTTGACTTGAGTCAACTATTTGACTCAAGTCAAATAGTTAACTCAAGTTAGTTAATAGTTTTTAATTTTCACCTCTATAGGTGAAAATTAAAACCGCTAAGTATAGATATACCGACGGAATACCTCACAACGATGAATTTTTCGATTCTTCCTCTAACCTAACCTAATCTAATAATAAATTAACTCCACTGTCATAGTCAAATAAAGTAAGTTCATTGAGTAAATTGTGTAGGTAAGTAACAACTCATTAATGTAAGTAAAAGGGATATGTTTTGCATATGGGTCTATCCATATCTCATTTCAAATCGGTCGTAAATTATGCCATCTTGAGGATAATGATGACTTCACAATGCATATTCTGATCTGTGTCAACCTGTACTGTTCTATCAGAGAGCGCACGAATAAATTGGGCATGAATTGTTACATCGCTGTCCCTTGTCCGGGGGGACAAGTGGGAATTGAGGGCGATAAAATAGGTTTCCTACTGGTTCACTACAAAATTCAATTGTTAACCGCAATTGGAGTCGAAGATGGCTTTACGGTTTTCAGCTTTTCTTTTTAGATGTAAGGTGCTTTCTGGTAAGACCGGACAAGTAGTAAGTCCGGATAAGTCATGTAACTACTAAATTCAGCAATATTTTTAAATGATGGCAACATCACCGTACGCGCCATTTTGTTGTGCCCCTCCCTACAGTCTGCTTTTTACGCTATGCCCAGCAGAACGTGTGCTATTGTCGTTCAAAAAAAGGATGTACCAAAAGTGGAAAAAGACATGATCCGATCTTCCACCTGAAACGTTCAGTGAGCAATTTGGTAGGTAATTTTTGTTTATTTTTGAAGTTTTGCTGTTTTATTACCATTTGCGATGTAAGACTAATTGATCAGTATTATACAATCATGTCTACGACGTTTGTAGACAAAGATCCGATCTTTAACCTCGTAGGTTAAGATCGGACATAATCCGCCGGTCTTTCACTTTAAAGTGTTTCTCAAACTTTTTACTTTACATGCTTTTTATTTTACTTTCAATATTCGATTTGTCTGTATCAAACGTCTCACTTTCGCAAGCTTTTGTACGGATGTCTTGGCTGTTTTCGCCTACAAGTAAGTAAGATATCAAAGTTACCTAAATTTATGATGTTTAAAATGTAACTTGTTTTACTAATAATGTTGTAAAAGTACTTACTTTTTTGTTTTTACTTAAAGAAGTATTTGTTATGTTTAGTTGTTGATTGTTTACTTCTTGTTTGTTCTGGATTGTATAAAATACGTAAGTATTAAGATTTGTTGACAGAACGTGCTATAATACTGCATATTTATATTACTCAATAATAATTTAAGGGGATTGACCGAGTTTGGAATACCACGCTGCGTTCAACGACTGGTATTGTCGACGTAGGGCGCAAAACAGTCAAGTTGAAGTGGGACTGGGCAGGGCACGTGAGCCGGATGCACAGCGAAAAATGGGCAAACATCTTAACACGAAACGCTGGAGAGACGACCTCGACTCCTTCGATAGTAGGTGGTGGAACCTATCAAAGGAGAGAGATGGTTGGAAATCATTGGGGGAGACCTTTGCCCAGCAGTGGGACAGTATAGGTTAAATAAAAAATAATAATTGAAGAGTAAAGTGCCCACCTACACGACTGAAATGTTCGTCCTATTAAACAGTAAGGTATTTAGTTATGTTCAACTTTACATAAAGTTTTTTGATTTTTTTGCTTATTTGTTTGTAGATTAATATTTAAGCTTATAATTAATAAAGTTGATTGATAATAATTTTTTTGTTATTATTAGAGCTTGAAAATGCAAGTTTCAACTCAGAAAACTGACTTCTATTTTGTTAATTGTCTGCCTGCTGTAATTATGAGTCTCATGAGCCTTTAGATGTAAAAGTTTGAGATACACAAAAATCTATGTTTGAATCATGCGGGGTAAGATCGGACATTTGGAGTAAAAAAATGTATTAAATCTCCGCTAAAACTTAAATTTGAAAACCAATTCAATAACAATTTGTACTATGTTTTTTATTAGGTAAGTCCGAATATTTTCCTGTGATAGAGCTTATTCTAGCTGTTACAGAGGTGATTTTATAAGGTAGTCCGGTCTTACCTTAACACGGTCCGATCTTTTACTTGCCATTCTGAAAAATTTTGCTCTGTTTGATCATTCATAAAACATCAACCGTTGTGTTTATCTAAACATTACAAATAAGAAATGAAACCTCTGTATTTTTGCAACAGTTTGGTTGCTATGGCATTGTAAAAGAGTCACTAGAGGCGATACAATAAAATATTTTCTAAGACTCTTTAGGTTTTCTCAAAAATAGTCCGATCTTACCAGAAAGCACCTTACTTAGTAGTTGTGTATTTACTGAAGAAGTTTCGTAGCTCAAAAATTGAGCGAGAGAATTATTGACTAAGCAATTTTTATCAGCGTATTGCAAGCGCCAGTGCAATATGAACTGAGGAATGCGTGTTCGTATTCCAAGTTTCACAAATTAATATCTAGTAAGGTGCTTTCTGGTAAGATCGGACTATTTTTGAGAAAACCTAAAGAGTCTTAGAAAATATTTTATTGTATCACCTCTAGTGACTCTTTTACAACGCCATAGCAACCAAACTGTTGCAAAAATACAGAGGTTTCATTTCTTATTTGTAATGTTTAGATAAACACAACGGTTGATGATTTATGAATGATCAAACAGAGCAAAATTTTTCAGAATGGCAAGTAAAAGATCGGACCGTGTTAAGGTAAGACCGGACTACCTTATAAAATCACTTCTGTAACAGGTAGAATAAGCTCTATCACAGGAAAATATTCGGACTTACCTAATAAAAAACATAGTACAAATTGCTATTGAATTGGTTTTCAAATTTAAGTTTTAGCGAAGATTTAATACATTTTTTTACTCCAAATGTCCGATCTTACCCCGCATGCTTCAAACATAGATTTTTGTGTATCTCAAACTTTTACATCTAAAGGCTCATTAGACTCTTAATTACAGCAGGCAGACAATTAACAAAATAGAAGTCAGTTTTCTGAGTTGAAACTTGCATTTTCAAGCTCTAATAATAACAAAAAAATTATTATCAATCAACTTTATTCATTATAAGCGTAAATTTTAATCTACAAACAAATAAGCAAAAAAATCAAAAAACTTTATGTAAAGTTGAACATAACTAAATACCAACTGTTTAATAGGACGAACATTTCAGTCTGTAGGTGGGCACTTTACTCTTAAATTTTTTTTTATTTAACCTATACTGTCCCACTGCTGGGCAAAGGTCTCCCCCAATTATTTCCAACCATCTCTCTCCTTTGATAGGTTCCACCACCCACTATCAAAGGAGTCGAGGTCGTCTCTCCAGCGTTTCCTTGGCCGTCCGCGGCGTTGTCTCCAGGGTGTTAAGATGTTTGCCCATTTTTCGCTGTGCATCCGGCTCACGTGCCCTGCCCAGTCCCACTTCAACTTGACTGTTTTGCGCCCTACGTCGACAATACCAGTCGTTGAACGCAGCGTGGTATTCCAAACTCGGTCAATCCACTTAAATTATTATTGAGTAATATAAATATGCAGTATTATAGCACGTTCTGTCAACAAATCTTAATACTTACGTATTTTATACAATCCAGAACAAACAAGAAATCAATAACAATCAACAACTAAACATAACAAATACTTCTTTAAGTAAAAACAAAAAAGTAAGTACTTTTACAACATTATTAGTAAAACAAGTTACATTTTAAACATCATAAATTTAGGTAACTTTGATAACTTACTTACTTGTAGGCGAAAACAGCCAAGACATCCGTACAAAAGCTTGCGAAAGTGAGACGTTTGATACAGACAAATCGAATATTGAAAGTAAAATAAAAAGCATGTAAAGTAAAAAGTTTGAGAAACACTTTAAAGTGAAAGACCGGCGGATTATGTCCGATCTTAACCTACGAGGTTAAAGATCGGATCTTTGTCTACAAACGTCGTAGACATGATTGTATAGTACTAATCAATTAGTCTTACATCGCAAATGGTAATAAAACAACAAAAATTCAAAAATAAACAAAAATCACCTACCAAATTGCTCACAGAACGTTTCAGGTGGAAGATCGGATCATGTCTTTTTCCACTTTTGGTACATCCTTTTTTTGAACGACAATAGCACACGTTCTGCTGGGCATAGCGTAAAAAGCAGACTGTAGGGAGGGGCACAACAAAATGGCGCGTACGGTGATGTTGCCATCATTTAAAAATATTGCTGAATTTAGTAGTTACATGACTTATCCGGACTTACTACTTGTCCGGTCTTACCAGAAAGCACCTTAATATATTCAAACAAATTCCATTTATTATTAAGAATAGAGCTCCAGTCGGAATATCAATGAACTAGAAAATTAAAACCAGATTCAATTTAAGATAGCCAATTGTATGACAAAGTACCTTCTCTGTTGGAACTTTTAAATTCCATTGAGGGAAAATTTTTATAGAAGTTGTGAAACTCGTTCATCATAACAGTTTCATTTTTTACTCACTACGGGCATATTATGGAGAAAATTTTGTATCATCACAACCTTTATCAAAATAAATATTTTTGAAACGAAGTTCCTTTTCATACGGTATCGAAGAAAAAAAGACTGTGGCTGGAAAAAAAAATTGTTCTATTTTACCGTCACGACACAAAGTATATGTCAAATCGTCACAGTGCGAAATGCGCAGCCGCGACACAGTCCACAGATTGTTACATTGTTAGTACGGAAGAGAGTTTCTAGGATACATAATTGACAATTATTTTTAAATTTCCCAGTATTGAGAAAAGTACTCTTTGCTTAGTTCCAACCGAGTGTTCCACGACACTCACGTACTTTTTTATATAAATATTGATATTCATAAATCGTGTTGGACTAGGGAAATAAACATTCAACCGAGGCAAAAAGCATGTGATTTGGGAGCAAAACCGGGCTTCAATCATAAATTCATGTATCATGCATAATTGAACATTCTTAAATATTATAACACCCAACATTTCCTTTCGTGAATATAAAAGTCTACATTTTTTAGTTTAAAAAATTGTGTGGTGCTATACTCTTACTAAGAAAAACATGCCTTTACTCTATTTACTTATCTTTGTTTTTTTTTTGTAAAATTTTATCGTATTATTCAGGGATATCGTATTCTGAAAGTACTAAAAACTTTTTTGCGAAAATAAATAATGCTGGACATTTTCACACAGCATCATCTAACCCCAAACTAAGCAAAGCTTGTGCTATGGGAACGAGAAACAAAAACAATCAAAATAATATCTTCTATAGGTTTTAGATTCTTTCTTCTCTACAATTACTGAGTTAAAATGCTGTTATTTTGGATTATCCATAAAAACTTAGACTTTGTATGTAAGTGCCAACAGTAAAATATCAATTAACTGAAGTGCGCAATTTCGTAGAACTGTCTATAAAACATTTTAGTTACTAAGATACCATCACTCTATCCAGTAGATAAAAGACATAGTTGCTTAATGCTCGAAGGCATCTGCTTCAGAATAGACGCTCACACGATAAAATTCTTTCATTGTCGCTATAGATAGGTATTACTTGTTTGTAGGTGTCTCTGACTAAGCGTATGCTACGTTTAGTCGAGTAAACTTGCTACTATCGGCAAGTTAGTCGGTTATTCATTTTAGTAGGTATTCTGATAGAGTAAGGATTATTTTTTTAGTATTTTGATAGAGTCATCATCATCATGTCAGCCATCATGCTGAACATAGGCCTCCCCTATCGATTTCCACAGCGATTGATCTTGTGCAGCCTGCACCTGACGACATCTGATAGAGTAAAGTTTCAAAAAGTAGCAGTGCTGGGCAAACTCTAGCAATCTTCCTTCAACCTTCTGGGTAAGCTCGCTCCATTGTAGACCTCACTCTTGCCTGTGTAAGTCTGAGGTCAAGAGCCGACCCATACATCATATTAAAAAAAAAAATCTCAACAAAATCCTATAAACTACAGTTTCGTTGATATTCGCCAAGCGAAAAGGATAAAAATATGCTTAAATAAGGGCGAGTAGCTCGCTCAGTGTGAACTACTGAATATATATCTTCATCCATCAGAGTGTATCTTGACGCTGTACAGCCACGGCTTGATGATTAACATTCATAGTGGAGTAGTTGGGATGGGGGTCTACTGCAATGTTCATTAATTATCGCAGTTTAGAAGTCATGAGAATTAATGCTTTGGACCAAAAATGTAAGGTTAAAACTAGTTTCTCTTTTACTTCCGAATGAACGATATGTCTTTTTTTGCTAATGACGTATTTATTTTCATCACACCTAAATAAAGTAATGGTAATATGATAACTCAAGGTGCATTTACACGATGCAATTTCAACCTATACGATATCGTATCGCACGGCATTTTTTCACGTGTTAACGCTCATCGTATGCGATTTATCATAGTTAGCGCGACGTCGTCTGCACGTTCAATGGGCTTAGCAAATCGTACGAAAAATCGCATCGTGTAAATGCACCTTAAATCCCTGACAAGATGACAAAACGTTGGTTAAATAAAAGATACGACAAAAGACTTCAAAATTAATTTGAGACATTCAAATGTGGCTGGACAAAGGAATTTTAATTACTCAACTGAGATTTGATTTAATAAAATATCTCCTTTTAATTAAACCCTTGTGGGATTTGCCTCATTTCGTGATCAAATCTGGCGACCGTCCCTGCTTCAGGGCTTGGAAATAGATTGGGTATGTATTGTACAAACGGGTTGTTTGTATCAACTGAACAATTTATTAATAATATTTTTAGGCCTAGTCTACATCTACACTAATGTTATGCAAAAGAATAATTACGTTTTTATACTAAAAAGAAAACCGACTTCAATGTTTGACTCTAAACGCGGTGTGACTCAGGGCGTCAAGCTGTCGATTCGATTTCTATTTGTGACATGGCTAGGAGGGAAGGTGTTTAGAGTTTTACGGGGAAACTATCAATCCCTCAGGAATAATATTTATATGGGACCACCTCTGGAGTATACCCTTTCAAACATGAAAAGAATTTTGCAAATCGGTCAACAAATGGCGGAACAATCACGTAACAAGATACAAAAAAAAATTGTTTGTTTGAATTAAATAGGCTCCGAAACTACTGGACCGATTTGAAAAATTCTTTCACCATTAGTATCCTACATCATCCCTGATGAACATAGGCTATATTTTATCCCGGGAAACTGAAGTTTTCCCTAGGGACCGCGGGTAACACCGCGACGGACAGCTAGTCTCTTATATTTAGGTAGGTATGCATATAGTGACGAGTCATAGCTTGTACACTAATTTAAGTTCTATTTATTGAATTTGTTTATTAACGTGTTACACCTATGATCAATACTACAAATGGACACAGTTTTATTGTCATCATAAATTGTCATGATCCACAAATATTTAATGATTCAAGCACTTAATCAATTGTACTCACACATGGCTCGAATATTTCGCATCATTAATCATCTACCGCTTTCGAAAGTACCTGAACATTTCCCACGGAACTTTTCAGTTTTAAATCTGCCAAACGAGTCTGAATCTTTTCACTATTCAAATAGAAACCGGGATCGAATGAGGAGCTACCAATAGGGAGAGTATAACAGGAGGTTATTATGTCAGGTTGTTCAGCCCACTTCCGTTGGCCTAATTTGCTGCCTCTTCAAATATAGTACTTATGCTTCCTTATTCGTTTCAGAAATAAATAAAACTCATTAAAGATTGCGTAGCACGGCGTAGCAGGTAACGTAGCAAACCGCTACGTTGATCGTAGCTTTGCGTAGCGATTTATAAAGAATGGCGCAGCAAATCATTATTTTTTTTATACTCTTTATTACATACTCGTTCTATATTAATCATAAGCCTCAACCGCACTAGCATTGAGATGGTTCTGGTTTTAGATTCTATTGTACTTATAGAATTTTTTTTGACGTGACTACGTCTTATAATTCGATAGAGCCGGCTGCACGCACGAAAAACATGACGCCATGAGGCGTTACCTCGCTCTGGGGCGTTCCATGTAAGGCTTGCGCAAGTGCAAGCGAGAGCTCGGAACGAGCGACAAAGAAGCACAATCGGCCTTTGCGTTGTCACGTTCAACTATTGTCAGTAACCCGACTTTACAAACAACCATTTTTTTTATTTAACCTATGCTGTCCCACTGCTGGGCAAAGGTCTCCCCCAATTCCTTCCAACCATCTCTCTCCTTTGATGGGTTCCACCACCCACTATCAAAGGAGTCGAGGTCGTCTCGTCTCTCTGTATAGAAGAAATTAAACAGGAAAAGATATCGCGCAAAAATCTGTCGCTCATTGTAAATGTGAATCGATTTATTACCCTGATTTTGAGAAAATCATAGATCTTCCGATATTAAAAAAGTTATTTTTATGTGATAACTTTGTCATAAGTTTAATAAGATGTAGGTAAATAATGGTAACGAAAACGTGGACATTAAACCTCGCTCCATAATCGTTTATCACACATATTTCTTCTAACCACTTCTTACCACCAAACTTGCTCGATCGTATTGACTGTAGTTATATCTCGCACATCAACACAATATACCTATACCTACAATTTTATACCTATTATATAAAGCAATACAAAAAACGTGTTCAAACAAGCTTACATCATTATGACGGATCGCGCTCTTGTGATTCCCGCGGCACGTCAAACGAATCCTTTCATTTAAAACATAATATTTTGTGGATCGTTGATGCGTAGCGTAAGGAGATTCTATGTACAAATGCGACTGAGCGATATTTGATTGCGCGGAGTTGAAAATAATTGTCATTTGGTTTGTAGAACAAGCTGTTTCTAAACGACATTATAATATTTTTATAAGAAGTCACGATTTTTATAAAAATAAATTACTAGTAGGAAAAAGATTCAAAATGCTAGATCTGGTTTTTTTTATACCTACTCACTAGTCCGGTTTCCTGAATAGAGACTATTGGAGGTAGGTATATTTAGTTTATTTTAGTTTAGAATAGAATAGACACACTTTAATGTACACAAAAGAAACACATTACAAAAAATACAGGAAAACAAGTTAGTAGGTACAATGGGCGGCCTTATCGCTAAAAGCGATCTCTTCCAGACAACCTTTGGATGGACTGCAAAAGTAACACAGTAAAACGGCGGTTTGTTAACATAGTGTAACAACTTTCCCCTAAATTGTCGTAAAAAGTCTTCTTCTTCTTCTTCCTGCCCTTATCCCACTTAAGTGGGGTCGGCACAACATGTTTGTACATAATTATGGCATACATGGCACACATTGTCGTAAAAAGTGCATCCAAAAAAAGCAGATAATAAATAAATAATGCTGGACATTTTCACACAGCATCATCTAGCCCCAAACTAAGCAAAGCTTGTTCTATGGTAACCAGACAACTGATATTACTACTTATATAGTGTTTGTTTGTAAGACCCGAGATAAATATTTGCAGATCATACAAACATTTATCCCGCGGCGGGGATCGAACCCACAACCTTCTGCGACCAAGCGGGCTTTCACTACGCCACAGAGGTCATCGCCACAGATAGATATATGCCCATTATTAATAATTCGAATTTAACTCAAAACGAAAAAATTAATTGCCCACCCAGTGGACGATTTGAACCACTTCAACTAGGAAATGAGAAACGAAAGTTCTATCAAGTAATATTTTATTCATTATGATTATTATGAGAATGAAAACATCGTGAGGAAGCCTGTTATTACTCTGATAACGGCGATTGCACTATCGTAGAGTAATAAAACTATAGGTGAGTTTGTATGGTAAAACCAACCAAGATTTAAATGATTTGATGACCGCAATAAGAGGAGACGCTTAAAATTAAGTACCTTTCATGTAATAAACTAGCGATTTGCCCCAGCTTTGCACTCTTTCCAACCCCTTCTCATTCTCTGTTGATGAAAACTGTATAAAAATCTGTTGCGAAGTAGTAAGATTTAAGCGTTTGCGGGAGACGACATTCTTATTGCTACTGCTCCTCCTGCATCTTAACGCGTGAAATAGTGACATATTTGACATTAGATCCATATATTTTCTGACAAATATGTAAATTTTTTAACGTGTTTAGACGCAGGTGGAGCATTAGCATTACGAGTATAAGTAGGTAGTGATGTGAAATGAAAATTGGTGCTAATTTTGAAAATGTTATTTTTCAGGTAAATAAAACCTTCATCATTTAATTGCGAAGTGGAACACATAGGCAACTTCTAGGTAAAAAGGTCAGTTAAAATTATATCTTTTTTTTTCTGAAACCTGATGGCGACTACAGACCTAAAAAATGTTAGCTACGCTCATGGCTACACACAACCAATTCGTTTTGTGCTATGTAAGTCATTGTTTTATACACTAGGCTTTGAAATTTACCTAGGTAAGATAAGAATGTAGGTAACCAAAATATTTTTTTTTTTCAAAATGTCTATTATTTAATAAAAATAGCTTTTATTGTTTGACTTGAATTCGATTATCGTTTGATTTAGGTTTTATTGATGAAAAACAAAGAGTTATCTATTTGAAAACACATCAAACCACGTCAGCTGTCGTGACTCTATTAAAAGAACACGCAACACCTGAATATGTTATGATTATGTCGATGGTATCTTGTGAGTACCTACGTATTTTGTGTACACTTCACATTGTTACACTATCAATCAATAATAACCGCCTAAACCTGATCGAACATTTGGCCTTAAGAGTAATTCGAACTCACAGGTAGGGTTCTCTATAAGCTATATATGATTTGTGCTATATGTAAAAAAACCAGACAAGTGCGAGTGGGACACTTACTGAAATTCGCTCACTCTATAAAGTTATTTTTAATGCCATTTACTTACAAATAATACTTATCAGTGCAAAATACCTACCTACCTTAAAAATAAAAAAAAATATGTGGTTTCACGTTTCAGCTGAATTTAACCCAATTATTAACTCCCTCGTTAAATTCTGAAATGAAAACTTCAACATTGAAAGCTCCGTCGTAAACCGAACTATTTTCTCATTTATGAAGTCCGCAAACTTTGCCTAAAATAATTCTACTTTGGCTCGTATCGTAATAAACGGGTAATGCAACTTTGAAGCGGTTTAACCCTTCCCCGTAATATTTACCGTGGGGTTAATTTAATAAAGCAGTTACCTACTTAACGCTGTACCTCTAGGTACCTACTTGTTGCTCAATATGAGTATAAGCTCTTATAAAGAGCCTTTGTTTTAATCTGATGCAAAATCGATTAGAATTTGCTTACAAAAATACTTTTGCGAGTACCAGCAAAGATTGAAATAACTGGACAATATTATAGCTTTTTACCAAATAATTATGATGTGAGACATTATAGATGGTCATAGCCAGTTACCTACAGTTACTGAAAAGCATCAAGCTTTGACATAAGTAGATTAGCTCTTCAATCTTTGAGAAAACACAAAATAAAATCGTATGACTGGAATGAACTATGAAATAGTAATAAAATCGTAAATAACGTTTATTTTCGTACTCAATATACATTAAAAGCCATCATAACATAACCCATCTGAAAATTAAAAGAAAATATAATATAGACATTGCCGTTATCAAAAACTTCAGATAAGCGCCATCTATCGTTTTCTTGTCAAAACATTTACAGCCAGACATAAAAAATTCTGGTAGCTGGGTGATGCCTTGGATGTCCGTGTATTAGTTCACAACTTGAGATATAGATGGCGTTGTTCGATGTTTGGATTGTCGTCATAGTGAAAAGCTTTCACTGAATTTTATTTATACGAGTAGTATATTTTATCTGGGCTAATACTTAAGTACTGTAAATTTTCACTCAATATTTTACCTGAGAAAGTATAGTTATTTCAAAGAAAGTAAGTAATTCATTCCAAAATGACAAATGCTTCTCAGTTTTATAATATTGAGGATTTTTACATTATGAGTTATATTGACTAATATATTCTGGTAAACTTAAAAAAAAAAATGTTTAATTATTTACTTAGGAACCTAATTTTTTTTCTGATAACAAAAAATAACTCATTTCATCAAATGAGCTTCTAGATAGCATCCTCCAACTTCGCCATAACTTTAGGCTTATCAAACACGAAAGCACTTCATTTGAATGCTTATCACTGCGCATGCGGGAAATAGCACCGCCCCTAACATACACTTCCCTTATCTAATTCCGCTTCCAAGTTCGTCGAACTCCTGCAAACTTATGCTCGCCTGGTACAAAGTAGACATTTTCCGCTCTAATCGGGATTTCCACAAATCCTATCCTACGAGTTGAGGGTTAGAAAACGTTTATCCATTTCTGCGCGCTAACTGAAACTTTCATGGTAAACTCATTTTCTTTCAACTCCTATCTGCTCATGCTACCCTGGTACTTTTTCCCGCAGCTACGAAGCCTTCCGCTACGCGGCGTAGCTGCTACGATGCCTTTCGCTATGCGACGTAGCTGCTACGAAAATTTCGTAGAGACTTGCTACATCCTGCGCGCGTAGCCAATGTATTTTTTGCTAAATTGTATGAAAAATTGGGCATAGGCAGGCACTACTGCTTTTTATCAGAACGCTCTAGTGGTTGTATATAGACTGAGAAAAGAAAAAACTATTTTATTTTTGTCTCTTTCACAAACTTTTATTCCCGTATGAACATTTTTGCTTGATCGCTAAAATTCAATAGGACAATCGTAAACGTAATTTTTCAGACACAGCATCCCTGTGTCTCCCCGGGGTCCAGTAGACCCCAGCTTATTTTTGGACGAAGTTTTTACGATAGTGTTATTTATGAGTATGTTGCCTCTTGAGGTTAGTAAGGTTGTAATTTTTATGTTCGGAGTTTTTGTGACTAGTTTTACAGGATCGTTATTTTTATGTCATCCAGGTGGGCAATGACGACAACGTAGCAGATATCATAAAAGCAGGCAAATTATTTTTTGTTAGTTAATTTACAGTACATTTTATTGAATCTTTTTTTTTAATAAATTCTATTTAAGTATTCATTATTTTAAAAATATTATGGTATTAAATAAATAAATAATGCTGGACTTTTCACACAGCATCATCTAGCCCCAAAGTAAGCAGAGTGTTATGGGTACTAGATGACTATAATATATACTACTTATACTTTTTGTTTGAAAAAAATACATGTCATAGAGTCGAGACAAATATTTGTAGGTCATACCGAAATCGAACCCGCAACCTTCTGCGTCGCAGGCGGGCCTTCGCCCACTGCGCTACGGAGATATTAAGAATGTATTGTGTTCTGCAATATGTTCATTTATAACTAGTGCTACTTTCCATTCCTAAATACCTTCATAGGGTATTGATGAATTTGTCAATCGCGATCTTATTTTGATCTTTTAGTTTACAAAAAATGAAGACCAAACCCGCCTTTGTGTGGTGTATTATTTTTTTATTTTTTTCGGTAAATACCAAGTCTCATATTGCATATTCAGATACGAGAACAATCTGTTAGATACAATAAATAATCCACTGGGACGGGGTGAAGCGTTGTAGAAAATGCGACGAAATTCTTGTACCAGCTACGGTTTGTATAACCTTGGGTTTGGTCCTATATTAAGAGATAAAATATTAAAATAGTTTTAATTAGCCAGCCTTTTGGGCACATTATATGCGGTCGGTGATTTGAACACTGTTTTTTATCTTTAGTTTCGTTAAATTATATACCTACTTATGTATTTTTATGATTATTGTTTCGTTTTTTAAAAAAATATTAAAAAATATTATAATTTTTTTTTTTTTAAATCATCTACGATAGAAAATAGAAAAAGTCAAATAAGTACAGGAAAACTCAAAAATCATGGTAAAATATTTTGAGCTTTTAAAAATCAGGATGAATAATAACCATGATTGGCTATTGTTTGTAAGTCAGTTAATTTAAATTAATAAAATATTCACTTCCGGTAATTGAACCAAAGAGAATGTAACACTTCATTTGATACGAGCTCTCATTCGGTCACGCAATACTACAACAGCTCATTCCTTAGCTCCCCTCACTCACCCCTCAATGAAAGATTTCTCATACCTCTCGCTCTGCCTCACTCGAATGTGTCGTGAGCGAGTGTGACAAACATTTCGAAGTTGTACAAGGATTGAAAATAAGGACCATTACATTTTTGAGGGAATGAGTGGGACATTTGAAGTACCTCACTCATGTCCTACTCAACACTAGTACGAAATAAAATTAACTCGCTTGAAGTCTCGCTACACGCTACCTCTGAAATTGAATAACATCTTCGTCTGGAATGTAGCTGTGAAAATAAATATAAACAAGTCTATCCCCGGTTCGAGTCCCGGGGGGCACCGCAGTTCTGTCTGTAATCTAGGGGATAACGAAATTATTGGGATAACTATTTGGTACCAGTTCATGGAGTTGTTATTCTTCCAACGGATCTAGGCATTCGTGAAGTTAGCCGTTTGTCTGCGCAGAACACAATTTTGTACAAAAAAGCGGTCACTGTGCAGATAAACGGCTAACTTCACGAATGCCTAGATCCGTTGGGCGAACTGTACATACATTTTACTTGGTGAACGACTACTTGATGCATGCTGGTTTGTTTTATGATTTTCATAGCTTTTGTTTTTATTAAAATAAAATGTAAACTAATGATATCAGAATTAATTGAAGTGCGTTAAAATTGAATATTAATTAATATAATAAATAAAATTTAAACTAATGATTTGATGACATAATCATAATGTTCACCCGTGACCACGAGCATTGCAACGCGTTGCAACGTCGGGAAAAATTTAACATTTATGTACGTAATAAAAACCCGTTTTGCTGTGTTTTGTATAATAAGTTCGCAAAACTATGATTAAAGTTTAGTTAAAATCTCCAGCGAAACTTTTACTTGTCTAGGGATTACTAAAAGATCCAATTTGAAAAAAGTTTTTTGATCTTTTTTTTCGTTTTTGCGACGGAACAATTGCATGATCAGCAAATATTTGTATAAGTTCTGGGTTTTGTGGGGCCATGGTCAGATAGTTAATAAATATCCCCCCTGTTTCTTCCCTTGCTACTCACCTTGTTACTCTCCTTGCTACTCGTACATTTTCTCAATTTCTTATAAGTACCCATCACAGAACTAGATATAGTTCTGTGGTACCCATCATGAGTAAGGAAATCTTAGGGTGTTATTTTATGTGTGTGACTGTTGGTTGGGTGCTTTTAATCTAGGTTTACCTACCTCACTTTATCAAATAACATAAGCATTTCTAGGCTCAATGTAAACTAGAACGTGAACGTAACAAATAAGTTCATTTAAACTTAGTCGGACTGTTTAACCGAGCGTCTGCAGATAAAGTAATTAGCATTAAGTTAACTCAACTTGCCTTATTTATGTTATATCGTACAAGATTACTTATATTAGTTACTGTTCTTATAGGCGACGATGGGCTTGCAACCTGTCACGTATGGAATACTAACTTCTGCATGATGTGGGCATGTATCAAATATGTGTTTGGACATGCCTCTGACTACCCCCATTAGACAAAGGATCTGGAATAAGTAACAAAAAGATCTGAGAGAATGTCTACCGCACCTTGGGCATACAGTCGTGAACCTGTGTGTGTGTGTGTGTGTGTGTGTGTGTGCAGTTAAATGTGTTTCAATTATTTGACTTACACATTAAACAAAATACAGCTCTTACAAATTGAAACAGGATTACTACTGTATCCTCAAGCCACGGTAGACCTTCTAATCCCTAAAAAAATTCAAAAGGAGTAGTTACATGCATGTCCAAATACAAAGACACATGCTTGCATTTTGCAGAAGTTAGGAATCAATCGTGACAGGTTGCAAATCATTGCCGCCTATCAAAATTCTTATGATCGATTGGTCTGGCTAAGAGTCTGCAACTAAGTGGCTAACAGATTAAATCAACTGAAATTCGTTGTGCGATGGAAATTACTTCATAAATAAAAGCCTTATGATATCTTATGAATATACTATAAGATTATTCAATCTGTATTCTGATCACATCCTCGTGGAAGTCAAGGACAAGGTTATACACATGGACAATACACACTTAAATCGAATGAGTATTTTACCAACTGAAGATTTCAAGTGCGAGTACACTTAGTAGGTATAATTAGTGAAGTTAATATGACAGCCCAGAGATTTCTACAGAATTTGTAGAGGATAGACTTACCCCGATCGCACATTTGGCCGCCGTACGCACCGCAGTCATTTTTCTATACAACAAATACTAATGAGAGCTCGGCGCGGATAAGTCTGCGACCACCTTAATACGCCATTTATTTTATTTTCAACCGTAAAAGTCGGTTGAAAATAAAATAAATGGCGGAAAGGAGGTTCTCAATCGTCTGTATGTTTTTTTTTGTTTTTATTTTAAATATTTTAGGAAAGCTAATAGCTAGGTATGAACAATTTAGAGTATAACTTATAAGAAGTACATAGGAAGCTACATAATGAATGAAGGCTAACTTAACGGAGCAAGAGCTATTATGCTGTGGCAAGAGGCAAGAATGGTATGCCAGAATGGTATCGTGCAAATGGCATCTATAACTGAATTTCACCGTTGTAATTGATCATCTATACCCGTCGAGGGGTCCTTGATTAATTAGTTTTTTCTAGATTTTAGATTAAGTACAATCAATGAAAATAAACTCAGTTCACGTGGATTTCCCAGCAGTCATAATTCCGCTCTTACTTTTTAGTTGAAAAATTCACTTAGTTGTTATGTAATAGTGTACTTGCCAAAGCTCTAAAATGATAGGTACCTTATCTCATCCGTTTTAAAACCTCATACTGAAATTATGCTAAACATCTACTTATTATTCATGAGTCTGAACTTTTCAGTTCAATTTCATTTGAAAAGATAAATAGCAGTATGCAGTAGCTTACGAAGGCAGGGTTCTGTAGGGTCTATACTCTGACTGTGATGCATATCACAGAAATAAGGCATTTAATTTTGTTTAAAATTACAATATATTTTGATCTAAAACAAAAAAAATACATACCAGCATTCGCAAGTGGTTTTGCTAGCAAGCCTATGAACTAGGTAACAAATTTTTTTCATCGTTTTTTTTTCCTTTAATCACGTCTCAAAATGTTTGGAAGCTACGTAAATTAAATGACGACCTCTGTGGCGCAGTGGGCGAAGGTCCACCTGCGACGCAGAAGGTTGCGGGTTCGATCCCCGCCGCGGGACAAATGTTTACCTACAGATATTTGTCCCGGGTCTGGGTGTTTCTATGTATAATATGTATTTACAAACAAAAAGTATATAAGTAGTTTATCAGTTATTCTAGTACCCATAACACAAGCTCTACTTACTTTGGGGCTAGATAATGCTGTGTGAAAAGTCTAGCGTTATTTATTTATTTATTTTATTTACTTACCCCGATTATCATTTTATCTAATCGTCTCTCATTTCTCTTTGTGATGAAAACTATTCTTCATTATTGTTTTCAAGTTTTTTTATACTGATATAAATATTTTTTTACAATTACTCAAGTAATAGGAGTTTTGTTTTTCCCATGAGGCACGGGACCCTAATATACCTGTAATAAACAGTAAAAAATACTAATTTTATTTTTTACGAGCGTATCCCGAATCGCCTTACATCCCTGAACGTGATCCTCATGCCAATCACGACACCACCAAATAAATTAGCTTTTGTATCCTGAGTTTTGTTTTACAAAGAGCGTAATTTTTTTTTTCCAAGAATTAAAATTGTTTCCTACTTCAATTCATGAATTTTACCTTATTCTTCTTGTCATGTCACACGCTCTTTCAAATCAGTGTGGTGAAAGGTTTACAAAGCCTTACTGTACAATCATCTTAAAAATGAAATAAGTAATAAAATGGATACAAACCTCATTTTTAGACTAAGTTACCTACCTTAAGTTTTTAAAATCAAGAAGTAATGCGTTATACAATAACGCGGTGTCATAATAAATTAATAATATTATATAAGTAAACCTTAGAAAGCAAGCTATTACTTACTTATGGCAGATCTATAGAGCATAAAAACAAACTAGAGTGCTGAGAGGATTACATCGATATTATTCAAAAGGAAAGTCTATTAGGATTCAGTGAAGCATGCAGAAGACGCCATTTATGTAATATTTATTTGCTACTTTGTATCGCCAACGTTTTATACTAAGCTTCCGCAAGATCACACTAAATCACCCGGGCTTATATTACACGGTGTAATAAGACTAATACCTAAAAACACACAACAAAAATACTAAGTCTTAGAGTAAAAATAAAAATATATGAGTACTATTAAGTACCAGAAATAATACTAATGGCTATTAACAATAAGATGTTGAAAGATTTTTATTTAAAAATGAAGATAATTTTAGAAGGAATAAATAATAATAAACTTGATTTCGAGCAAATTAAGAATAGTATGTCAAGAAAACGAACTCTAAGGTACTAACACAAAAATATGTACAACTTCTACTGGATTAGCACACATAGGCTGCATCGTGCTACACAATGTCAAGATGTCCCGCAGAAGCGTCTATTAGACGACTCCCTTCAGCCAAAACGCTGCACCATGAAAGTCGAAAGAAGAAGAAGAAGAATACTACAATTCCTGTTACACCCAGTATTCGCTGACCCGCAGCTGCATCGGTAAGATAAAGGCGGATTATTCCGCGCCGTCCGCTTTGAGCATGTGTCGACCTGACACCGGCCAAATCGTTTCAAATTATTCACGGGTTTTGGAAATGGAATATCGAATCCACATTTAGATCAAAGCATTTAATAACCAGGTACAGTGCGCACAACCGATCTTTAGCTCACTGAAGTTAGGTGCACTAAACGATTGCGCAACTTGCGCGAGTAGTAGACGATGCAACAAACTAAGCGAGCGAGCGAGGCAGCTATACTGTCTTTGTCTTTTAGGCGTCATCAAAAATGGGTTCTGCGCAGCTACTTCAGAGAGCTAAAGATTGGTTGTGCGTAGTGTACAACTAGTACTAGTTAGTCACTTTCAAATAACACTTCAGAAATTCATACTAGCCATGTCTGGGTAATCAATACAGATGATGGTATATAGAATGCTGAAATAGAAAACAACGAATTTGAAATAACTAAGGATTATCATGTGACTATTTCTTCAATACCAGTGCAGTGAACGGATTTCAAGACCACGTAGTGCAGTTTTGTTTGATAGAACACTTTTTCATAAAAAAAAAACAAAACTGCACTACACACCCGGCCTTATGACCGGGTGTCAATTTTGACAATTTAATCTCGATAAAAACAAAACTGCACTACACACCCGGCCTTATGACCGGGTGTCAATTTTGACAATTTAATCTCGATAAAAACTGAGTTATAAGCTATAACACAAATCTGAAACACGAATAGAACTCAAGTGGATAACGATCTGACTTCCAGCCTTGGAATCTGAGGTAAACATCAATTCACCTGCCTATCCCACAACAATACGTGGATGCTTTGAATGCCAACAATGCTTTATGATAGACACCTTTATTCCCTACATAATAAAGACTAGGTAAATGATAAAATAAAAACAAACGCCTCTCACCAGCGCCTAATAAAGAAAAATCTCACTCAACCACGAAAAATTTATCGCTCATCGAGTTTCATACGATGCTAGAATCGTGACACGATTCCTTTTATTACTTTTACCATAAAATTGACATAAAACTCGCCATAACGTTGCTTTAACGCATGCCTGCGTCAAATCACGGCTTGCGTATCTTCCTACTAATAATATAAATGTAAAATTTTAAAAGAAGTCTCCCTCAGTTGACGGAGAATTCTTTTAATTCAGTAGTTATTGAGGTGCTATTGTTTGCATCTTTGTAATACACTAGGGCCCTTACTAATAAACGTTGAATAAAGTTATTCCTCGGAATAAAAAAGGAATAACCATACATTTTGACAGTTTACACTCAGGAATAACTTTATACCACGTTTATTAGTAAGGCCGTAGAGCTTTATCTTACTCTGACGAGCCTCACTTTTGTTCGATGGCTCCCCACTGAAGCTTGGCATTTAGTTTTAAGATTGATTACCTTAAAAGAAAGCTAAGCTCCGAACCGTGTTTCACGCGGAATTCCAGAATGAAAAAAAAAAACAAAACCGCATCAGTCTAAATTGGTTCGAAAAATGTCTGTCTAGTCAGCATTTCTAAAGGTTCGTATGTTTGATAGCAAATAAAATTTTCATCGCTTTTGAATCAGGAAACGGGTACCCATACATTATTATGCTCCCAGTCTATTATGACGTGGAAATAAAGACTATATTACAATGACATTGTACTTTTACGAGTGTATAGTCGGCCAATACAGAAATTCTTTACAGTCTCGCAACGTGCTAGACTGAATAATAATTGGTTGAAAGTTTAAATGTCATTGTTACTTTCACTCATGCAATAAAATGTTTTCGCTGCTGTTGTTGTTAATGTAGTCATATAGCAAATGTATCAGGCGAGTAGATTATTTTACTTGTGACGAAGAAAAACTTCGTGTAAAATCCGTGGTTTAGTAAGCTCCACACCATGACCATGTCTTTCCTGATTGAAGCCAGTTAAGCTGAGAGCACGCTTTAGGTGCTGAGTAAGAGGGGGTACATACATAATATTAGGTTTTTTTAAGTGCGCACTTTGGTAATGTGGCACTCCGGGAGTGCCAACAGAAGTTAAAACTTGAACGAGGTGTCGGTAACAGTTCTTAACTTGAAAAAAATGCAGGTAGTAAAATGTAAGTAGTTATTGTCTATGTGGGATATGATCCAGCCGCATGTCGCATCATAAGTCCAGTTATGAATCGATAGGCTACCGTCGCTTATGGCGTTGAGGTCGAAATAGCAGATTTTTATACACAGGGGTACGGTGTCTGAAAAATGCCCAACGCGCCTAAAGAAGTTTTCACTTCAAAAACCATGTGGTCAAAACGCGCGCTTCTAGAAAATGTGAACCCTCTCTACTCTATTGTCACAGTAACAACGGTGTTACTTTAGTTGGTTAGGTACGGACCTAACGCTATCATGTATTAGGTATTTTCATAGTTCAAAAATATGTCGATTCCAATTGCGTCGGTGGTTTCTGCGGTCACCACACAATATCCTGCAGCGAGCGGCTCCCTAGACCACAGACTGGAAACGTCAGTTCGTACCCCAAAATTGCGACGTTTTCTGCCGAAATTACTTCTACCTACTTCATGCTGGGACTTCTACTACCTACCTACTTTATACCGGGTTAACATAACCGGCATAACAAAGAAAGTTGCGTTTAGAAAATTGAGATACTTATTACTTACAAAATTGAGATACTTATTAATTGAGATACTTAGCTTACAAAAAGTAAGCTAGAATTTGATCCCACGCCCTCAAGTTTAAATCGATTTATGCACGGTCGGAATGCAAATTTTTGGAACTATAGTCAAGAATTTCCCTACACGGCTCTCGGAAAACATTGTTTTTGAATAATTCATAATTTTATAGCCGACGAAGCAAATAACAACCGTACTTCAAGTATCTTATACTTACTAAAAACATAGCACAACATTTTTTGAAATTGCTGATTGAAATTGAACTTTAAAATTAAGTTGTTACGATCTATTTTGTGTAAAAACATAACAGTTTAAGGATGAGATTCCGAAGTCATGTTGAACAAAAGGTCGGAAGCGTGCTACGGTCAATTGCGTTTCGTACGATTTATACAGTAACTGCCTATACTTGTAGCACATTCAACAAGCCATGAATCTGTACTATACATAGAACATCTACTATGATGTTCTATGTATATACAGACTAGCTGCGCTCCCGCGGTGTGACCCGCGATCCCTCGGGATTTTTTATTTTTTTCGGGATAAAAGGTAGCTTATGTTCCTTCCCTGGGATACAACCTTTAACTATGTCAAATTTCAGCTTAATCTGTTCAGCGGTTTGGTCGTGAAAGCGTAACAAACAGACAGACAGACAGACAGACAGAGTTACTTTCACATTTATAATATTAGTATGGATAGTATGGATAGATTCTACTGATTCATGCTTATGTATAAACACGGTTCTTTCAGTTAGGATAGAAAGAGAAGAGACCACATGTATTTCCTTCTCTCTCATACTATAGTAATAACTCAACCTAGTTATTTTTGAAAATGTCATCACTTTTTGTAGAATCAACTGTTCTCTAAAACATGTTAATCTCATTATTTGTCATAAAATTATTATCCTGTATTTGGACATGCCTCTGACTGCACCTTGGACATCTTCAGAAGATCAGGAATACATAAACGAAGTTCCTTTTCGGTGTCGGATAGGGGCTAGACGAAAAAAAGCGTAAGATTTTACCGTCACGACACATTTTTATGTCAAATCGTCACAGTGCGAAGTTCGCAGTCGCGAAACAGTCCATAGATTGTTACATTGTTAGTACGAAAGAGCGCTTCTAGGATTTTAATATTTGACAAATGCCAAATGTCAAAGTTGAAACTTCGTTCCAGCCGAGTGTTCTACGACACTCATGTATTTTTTCATAATTATGTTACGTCTACATCAAATTATGTATATATTATAACAATAATTATTGTTATTTTCCTGTGAAATAGCTCCTGGTTTGTGCTCGTATAAATACTATAAAAAGGAGTAACGTACCAGCATCTGAGCCTGAGATAATCTAACAAACTCCAAGGCACCCCTTCATTAAACTTTCCCGACATACGATTAGCGGTTTGCGCGTTAATCTACCGAGAAATAGCTGGCAGTGCGCAAGTATTTCAACTATGACAAGGGTTCTGCTCATAAAAACTGTTTTTTTTTTATTTGACTCTATTTGTATTATCATTTATCACTCAGACACACATCAATCAGACTTTAACTTATTATTAGGTTGGTGTAAAAAAAGTTTCATAAAATATACTTAGGGTAAAAAGTGAAGTAAGTAGAGAACAATTATCAAAGACCCAATCTCAATGGCAATCTCTGAATTTATTGAAACTTTCACAACAATAAAACTCATTTTACACAATTTTACATATTCAACAACATAGTCATGAATTCGTCAGGATAAGAATGACGTAAACTGAGGTGACGCAATGAAAACTAAATGAAGTACCGCTCAAAGGTATTCTGCGGAACCCCAATAAACGAAGAACTTGCTATTTGTACGCTCAGTGGGTGGCAAACCTTTCAGAGTCTATAAATTCGGACCCTCTGAACTACTGTGGATTAAGTAATACCTATTTCAGAATGTACAGTGTAGATAGAATTACGCATCGTTCTACATAGATTTATTTGTGGGAATTTATCATAAAATACCAGCGGTTTTCCATATACCCAGTAATGGTAGGAAGTTTTTATTTCCTACTCGTGTAAAACACTTTAAGTTATTGCGAAATAATGTTTTTTGTTGGCTTGAATTGGTGTTTTGGTCAAGGACAACACTAACAGATATTTTAAATTTATATTGCATACTGCGGCAATAATATCTTTGTGTAAGAGCCAACTGGACTTGCTTGTCGGAGAGCCGGAAGTTTTTGAAATCTATAGCTACAGACTTGTCTTTGTCTGTAGTTAGTGTTTATTTTGAATAGTGAGGTTTGACCGCCCTGTCTAGCTTGGCTACATGCCAGCCCATCACATTGTAGGTGTTTAGTAAAGTGCAAACATAAATTTACTAGAAATCATTGCTCAGAACATTTTGATAAATAGTGAGACGAAGGCGTGGGGTGGGACGTTCTTAGGACGTACTTGTAAACATTCTACAGAAGAAAATATAAGAATACAATGATAAATACTACAAATGTATGTTTATTTGGGTAATAAATTCTTTGCCAATTCGAAAGAAAGTTTGTAAACATTTTTGCAACTGAATTATACAAAAAAAAACTCTGTACTGCAACTCGCTAAATGTACAGTCTGTGTGAGGAAAGCCGCGTTGGACCACTAGTCGTATAATAAAAAAGACCATCAACTTTTTCTTTCAAAGGAAGTTTTTGGTAGCCTTTGAACATTTACGAGATTCCGGAAGAAAAGTTTCGGGAACTTTTCTTTCATAATGACGAGTGCAACCTATCAGCTAGTTACAGAGCAACTATCGCGAAGCGTGTTTTGCAACATGTTGCGCAACATGGACTATGCTCTAACAGCCAACACTCAATCTTTTCTTCTCCAAATATTTCACACCATCCATATCCATATCCATACTAATATTATAAATCTGTCTGTCTGTTTGTTACGCTTTCACGCCCAAACCGCTGAACAGATTAAGCTGAAATTTGGCATAGTTAAAGGTTGTATCCCAGGGAAGGACATAGGCTACTTTTTATCCCGAAAAAATTAAAAAATCCCGAGGGACCGCGGGTCACACCGCGGGAGCGCAGTTAGTCTATTATATAAAATTCTATTGTACGTAATTTTATAAATAGACATTTCAGCTACCATTCTAAAGAGGGTCATTTATGTATTTAGTATGAAAATAAAATTTTTATACTTGTATATTTTAACATCAAAGGCCGGGAATAGCTCGGGGGTTACCGGACATGGCCCTTAGTCTTTGGCTTCTAATTGGGGGCTGTAATCAGAGCCCTAGCTCTCTGTGTCTTTGTAATTGTCTCAATTACAAGTAAAAGGGTATAATTAAAAAACAATCTAACTAGAGAAACTGAAAAATAAACCGGCAAGTGCATACCGGAGGGGGGGACTCCTTTCTTTCTTTCAGTTTTATTGGTATAACGATAACATCAAATAAAAAATATATTTTATAAATATATTTTTATATAGCGGTCCGACTACACAATCTGTGCAAATGTCAAGGTGTCTACTTATTCACAAGATAAGTGGAGCCGTCGCGTCGTCCTGTGACAGACGAATAGAAAAGCAGACTACGAGTGTAGCCTTAGGTTCCTGTAAGCAACCTTTGCCACAGAACCCTAAGGGTCGATTCACATCTGACGGAAGATGCGTCGAGCGTATTCTTCGTTATCATAATCGCGTATCATCGGTCAAGTGTGAAAGGTTGAATGTTTTCTCATATAATTGTCTGTTCTGGCGTTACGCGACCGATAATACGCGACGCATCTTCCGTCAGATGTGAACCGACCCTAAAATTAATGTTTTTGATTAAAACAAAATAATAAATATGAACTGAACATCCTTTCAATTTAAAATGAATAATGTACACATGACATTGACGCTATAGACGCTTGGCTCGAAAGGCTACCTTTTATGAAATTTGTGCAACTAATCAAACTTTAGTTGTGTAAAGTGATGATTTGTAGAAGGGTGCCGGAAAAAGAAAAATTTTCCTCCAATCTAGAGACCTCGGATGAGCCATGGTGCATAGGGGAGGTCTATGTCTACCAGTAGGCTGTTCAAGTTGATGACTTTTACTATTACTAAAAACTTTGGCCATTACTAATAAACTTGACATAAAGTTATGTCATGCAAAACCTATGACTTACCATACAATTTTTTAGTTTATGAATGACATAACTTTATGTCAAGTTTATTATTAAGGGTTTTTAAGTGTAAACCTTTTCATAACTTCTTTGGGGATTCTTTTTCTGAAAACAAAAGGCTTCTAATAAAGAGAAACCATATTCAATAACCATATTTCTAACTAACAAAGGCTTCTGTACAAACTTTCTTCCCTAATTGAATCCCTTTAGGGTATAAGAAGGGGCCGAGTTGACCTTGAACTGACTTTGAATCGAAGGCTTTAGGATTGAATACAAGACATCAATAATACAGTGTATATCGCACTTCTCGTACAAAAAAATGCAACTGAGAATTCGCAGGAAAGTGAGTCTTGATTGGTGCAGGGCGATAAATATCCAATGTCCATACCAAACGTAGTAAGTACCTAGATATACCTAATAACCTAGATATTCTCTGGTAGTGGTTGAAAGCTTTAAAAACCTAACCATGTGACGCTCTCGCCCGCTTCGCTTTCGAGTTTGACGCGCAGGTTTTGGCTTTACTGTGAGCAAATTTCAAAAAGTAATAAGTCGATTTTTCTTTGATAACTTATCTTCAAATATTTTCACAAGATAGTCAAACACGAACCTAAACAAGTAGTCCGCATCTCGACTTAACTGCGTATCAAACTTTTCTCATTAAAATAAATATGGAAATCTCCGCGATAGTAACTATAATTCTTCAAAGACATTATTCGAAGTAGCTACTTTACTTGTAAACGAGTTTTAACAAGACATAACAGCTGCTAACTGTACTATGAAACATCGATAAAATTTATAATGTTCTTAAAATCTGACTTTCAAAGCATTCGTGTGTTTTACTTAGACGTACAACGTATTATTGTGAAGGCTTTTTGACTTTAACATTTTACACAGTTTTTTGAATTATCTACACAATTCAGTCGTGATTTGGTCGTGATCCTATCAAAGATTTAGATTATGCTAAATATTAGATATTTTTGCAAGTATTAGATTCTTCACTAGTTTTGTTCGTTTTTTAAAGTATTTCAGCAGCAATCAAGCCTGCTATTATGAATTGGATGAGCTCTGGATTTTTATGTGAAAATACAGAAACACATACGAATTGCCCGCTGTACTGTAAATGTGACTTCTATATCAAAAGTGCAACAACCTGAAAAAGCTAGATATTTTTCAGATTGACAGATTTTATTTCACACTATCTTTTTATTTCGCCTTGTTTGTACTATTTTTTTCTTAGCGTTGTTATATTTTAGCGTCAAAAATAACGTTTTTAGTTGATTTGATTTCTTACAACAAACACTTTCCATCTAAAATAATATCCAACAGAAATGTTTAGTTTATACTTGGCCCTGAGTATAATCAAAGACAATATATACACTAGGTAGTATAATTTACCTCTATCTACGTGTAGTTTGCTCCGCCTGCGTCAAATCACCAGGACATCAATGTCAGGCGCAAACTGGGACACGGAATCACAATAATACAAGCTTTGCTTAGTTTGGGGCTAGATAATGCTGTGTGAAATGTCCAGCATAATTTATTTATTTATCTAAAATAGAATAGAATAAACATTTTTTTTTAATGATGGTACAGTCAGCACCAAAGTTAGTAGTGGGTGAATAGTTTGAGGGTTCTTAAACCGTGAGAGTAAGAAAACAGATCATTTTTCGCTTTTGAATATCAAAATTCGAATGTTAATACAGTGAAGCTTTTTTCTTTCGTCGACATTTAAAAATAGCTTAATTCTTTCTCTGAAATTTAATTTAAGCTAAATATAAACAAATAATTTAAGAATTGCTTTCATTTCATATCTTAGAGTTCAGCCCATGTTTGATAGAATGTATTAACAAAGAGAAACATACTTACCTAGATGTATGGGCAACAGCCGCTGAAGACCGCAAGGAGTGCTTATATTGACAGGTATTGTGTCCTGATATTATCTGATCTGTCGTAACTTGTAGAATGTTACTCCATAGTTATTTGTGAGAAATTTTAGTTATACCATTTCTCTATCTTCCTACTAATATTATTTTGAATGGTTGGTGTAAAAAAACGTAGATCAAACGTACCTAGTCCAAATGGTCTAATTGGTTTGTCATCTCTCAACTAGTCGGTAATCCTATACCAACAATGAAAAATAGGTCTGAGAATTGATTTTTGATTATAATTCAATACCTTCGAAATTCGGACAGTGCCTCATTTTTGGGTTGTAATTCTCATGTCATTGTAGTGGCGTTTGACCGTATCAATTTAATTCCTAAGCTCATTTAAGTTTTCACTTCAAAATTTATCTTTTATTGATTTTTTTGAATTGTTGCATAATGATATTCAAGGAGAACAGACGTTCCACCAATCACAGCGCAGCTACATCACGAATGGGCTAAGTTATACAAGAAGCAACAATCAATTAAAAGGATAGTCTTTATCGATTTTCTCGGGATTTTTATAACAAAACAAAAATCATTACATAAATATTTTTTAATATATATTTTTTGAACCCAATTCCTGAATTAAGCTAGTATAAAATGAAAGACCCTATATAGTTTAACTGTGAAAAATGTTCTGCACTGCACTTTCCTATAAGTGCTCCGGATCTAAATAAATAAAGAAATTATGCTGGACTTTTCACACAGCATCAAATAGCCCCAAAGTAAGCAGAGCTTGTGTTATGGGTGCTAGAATGCCTGATAAACTACTTATATACTTTTTTTTTGTAAATAAATACATATTATACATAGAAACACCCAGACCCGAGACAAATATCTGTAGGTCATGCAAACATTTGTCCCGCGGCGGGGATCGAACCCGCAACCTTCTGCGTCGCAGGCGGACCTTCGCCCACTGCGCCACAGAGGTCGTAATCTATAAGACTAGAACTCTAGTACTTACGTTATTTTATTGTAATAAACAAACATATCTTTTTAAAATACACATTTTGCAAAGTAATAAGCCCACAATCACATCAATAGAAATAACGTAATTTAATAAAAACCAATACACCCTATTATCGTTTACCGTAATGTAATTGAAAAATATCAAAGACCTCAATCCACTTACAACACAATGCCTACCTATATAGACCGAGCGACGGTAGAAAATCCAACATCATCCTTCCTACAAACGGGCAGCCTCGACGTTTTAATTTTGCCTAAGCCAAGAGTTTTTTATACTATAAGTTAGTATCTTTCGCATTTCCGTGAATACCTACTGGACTGCGTCATGGACACGAAATATTTCTAGTTAATGTTTTTGCGAGTTTAAAAATTGAGTAATGAGTGGTAATGCTTACCTTCATTTAATGGTGTGAAGGTGGAGTAACGCACACAGCTGTAATACAACTGATATACAAGCAAAAGCAATTAAACGGATTGCCTCACACTATCATGCATTTAGCTAATTTTGCCAAATGGAACATCACTTCAATTTTTAGCTATTAGCTTATTACTGATAGTGGTTATAAAGTTTTATTGGTTAAAGGTACGAATACTCGAAGATAACGCTTTAAAAATTCACAAACACGTTGGATATTAATTATAGTTACAAGATAATAATTGAAGAGAAAGAACTGGCTGATAATTATGATGTTTATGGTTCCAAAAATATAATAACTGAAGCAAGTTAATAAGTTGCAGCTTGGTGACATGATGCAGCATTATGCTGAGCTTAAGAGAAGAAATGGGGTTGTGCCTCGACTTTCAATCCGAAGGTCGTAGGTTCGAATCCTGGCCGCGCATCAATGGATTTTTCGTTTCGTAAAATTTATATGCGTTATAATACGAGGAAAAACATCGTGAGGAAACTCGCAGCTTAGTCATCCCCACACGTATTGACGTTGTCTTTCCTGTGGGCCAGGCTGATTAAGCTGAGAGGATGGTTTAGGTGCTGGGCAAGCCTATTCCATCTCAAACAATGTCCCAGGCACTACAGCGTCCCGTTAAGTGTAGGCATGGATTGCCTCCTGACGCTGTATAAATCATCTAATATAGATGTAATAAGTTTTTTTACGGCCAATTTCGCCATAATTTAATATTCCTTTTCTTTTAAATACTGTGTTTTATTATTTTGTGTCATTTGTATGACCTAGAAGTAGGTAATCTTTTTTGCAACTTTACTAAGTATAATATCTACTATTACTCGTGCATCCACATTTTTTCATTCTTATCATTTCATTAATTGGAATCAAGTACAAGTCTAATTAATTCTCTACTGTTTTGTATTTTTGTATGTAAAACATGTTTTTCCTGGTGGCAAATAAATAAATATTTCTTTCTTTCTTTTCTTTTAAAAAGAATTTGTAGAGCTTTCATTTTAGTACCTTCCTGTCTTCATTCACTAAGTGGTTTTTATGGCATTTGTTTGTTTAGAATATTCTTCTCTTCCGTCCGTTAGTAAAATTAAGCAGCTTTTTTTTCTTTTTATTTTCTCATATGATAATTATTTGATTCAAAATTATAGATAAAAAAAAAAGGTTGTAGGAGTAACGCATAAAATTACATTGTATTTTCTTTTGTTTCAGGTGAGTCAACGTAAATACAACACAAATTATTCTAGACCGGTATCTTTAATACATTAACACGTTTAGTGCCCGTGAAACCGGGCCCCACAAGCAGTGGCAACTAACAGTGGTGAGTTTATCTTTATTACAGCATTTGGATGTTACGCTGTTTGGTTTGCTCGACTAATTTGTGATAGTTCCATGGTCAAATCTACGCCGTATTCGTAGGTAACGCGTCTACAGGGGCCGTTTTTTCGTTCGTTTAATGAATATTTGGATGTTATTTACTACGATTTCGGACTTCAAAGGCCAATTTTTGCGTTCGGAATATTTGGTCCTAGGTTAGGACCAGCAGCCTTATTGGCCAACTTGAAATCCATTCCCAGTTTTCATCCCAATAGAGCTAAACCAATCACATAATAGGGAAATGACAATTGAAGTCCAGAATGGGTTTCAAATGTCCAAATGAAGCCCATGACCATTTCCAGTTGTATTGCCCAATAAGGCCCCGTGTTTTAAATTTTGGAAAAATTGTCTCTTGAAGTCAGAAATCGTAGTAAGAAACATCCAAATATTCATCAAATTAACGAAAAAACGAACGGGAATAACCTCCCAGGACCCCTTTTAATTCTCCATTTTATCCATTGGCTCTCATATAAACTTCGCCCTTAGATATTGCAACAATGGCTACAAGAGATGCGATTCAGAAATGATCGGAAAATGCATTTTTCATTTCACAACCTTTCTACGTGAGTTGGTCTCTACAGTGGGTATATGCGGCGATATTGGGTCATGGTTTAAATTTTTAACTACCATGACCATGCCCCTATGTCTTGGTTTTTTTTTAATTCTAGATTATTAAGACTCTTGTTCCCATGATAATTAGAATTAAAAAAAAACAAGACATGGGAGCATGGTCATGGTAGTTAAAGGTTTTATGGTACAAAAATAATTGCTCTAGTGTCATTATCCAGGGAGGAAACAGTCAACTACGTTTGTATACGTTTGTTTGGAGAAAGAGCTGGGTATCCGTGGAACTTTTTGTGATTCTCCATTTCATCAAATCCCATAATGAAATACCAAATCAAAGCTGAACTTTAGACGAAACCAACGAACTTCTTCGATTGCTCCCAAAAAGCCGAATAAAAGCCTTAAAGTTTCCAAACCAAATCCAATCCCTGCTCCAAGAACTCTGAAACATGTTTGTGTTTACGTAATCAATCAAATAACGGGCCGGAAAGTTGATGTCAATTTGAATACATTCTAAGCGACAAAACTAAACTTAACCTTCATAGTTGTAGTGAAAAAACTGAAGATACATGGCATTCCTAAAATCACGCATCATTTCCTTATGCTATATGCTACCTGCTGCCATAATTAGGCGTCAATGGGCTTGTCACAGCGTATTTATCTTATGACTATATTTCTAGTGCATCGATTATTTTTGTTCTTATTGTTACAAGCTCGTGAGTGAGAGTGAAATCATCGTGAGTAAATCAATCAAAGCGACAATAGGCATGCAATGACTTCGTGCATATAAACTTTTTCAAAATCAAACGCAAAATGCTTCGAAAGCTGTTTGTAAACCCCGCTGGAAGCTGATTCCAAATTTTTGCAGTGCGCATAATAAAAGAACGTTCGAAGCGCTTAGTTCTAATAAGTGGAATATCAACCAGGTGAGGATGATAATCAGCTGTGCGTCTGAAGTCCCTGTAAAATAACAGTCTTTGTGACTAGAATGAAAAAGTAAGTCACAAAGTAACATCACTAATACCTCATTCCGAAAAAGTTTCCAACGAAATCCTGACATTAATTCACTCTAATCCAGGAAACGATTAAATTACCACAAAGGGAAAATGATGGCCGTAAATTCACTATAAAGTTGTTGTGATGACGCCACTTAAAAAACTCGTAAACGGTACTAGCGAATCGAGAAGAGTATTTTAGTATACTCTTCTCGATTCGCTAGTACCGTAAGTTCGTACTCAACAAATGTTACATTTTTGTTTAAAAGAGGCCATTCACGTTCCATATAACCTGGGCCCAAAAGTTAAAAGTGCCAATGAAAATAAAGGCCTCCTATTGGGAATGTCAATCCGAGTATTTTTTAGTATCAAACTAAGTTTCTAAGACCACTACTTCAAAAAATATCTTATGTTGAAAAATCTGGATTTTGATGCAATAATATTTTTTTACTTACAAAAAATCATGTCAAATAGAGAGACATAGAGACTTGGTGCCATATTGAAAAATACTCCAATTGGCTTCCCCAATAGTGGCTTATTTATTTTCTATGGCCAGCACTTTTGACTTTTAAGTCCAAAATGAATGACCTCTTTTCCTCCCACTACTAGGAAAAAGTCTGTCATCTCTCTAACCTTTCATTCGAAATCTCCTACCACTCTCTCTAGAGGCCATCCCGTCATCCCGTCTTCGTTTCCTTTGTAACAATTACCTACCTTAAAATACCGTTCCAACCAACATTAAGTGGAAATAGAGTAGTCGATTTGACCAAATGATGAAAATGAAAGGATAGTAGGTTAGTACGAGCGCAATGCAGTTATATTCCAGTGGTAAGGGCGGGCGCCGATTTCAGCAGACGGACCGATAACGTAACCGAGCGAGCACGCTTACCGAACGTGCTTCAGACGCGCGCGCGGGTGTAACAGACTTTGGAACGATTAGTGAAATTTGAAAGTGGAATTAAACTGTGAAGGTTTGTAGTGAATTTGAACATCGAATCGCCTAAACTTTTTCTAAGCGCATTTAGTTTTTATTTTCGTTCCATGTTTGAAAATGAATTTGAATTTGTTTTTAAAAGTGTAGTTGATCTATGGAGGTTTGTTGTGAATTTAAAAATTGAATTGTTTTAACTTTTGGGAACGCGTTTTGTTTTGTATAGGATCGATATTTAATAATTTAAAGGAATTTATTTATTCTTAAATTAGCCAACAGCTATGCCATTGTTTTTAAAGTTTTAATAATCTTAAATTCAAATTCAATTTGACAACCTAAATTAAAAAAGTGAATAAGTATAACATTTTACATTTATGAGGAAGTACCATAAGAAGGCATTATTGTATTTTAATATTATCGTGATTGAATGGCGTATGAATTTTATTAGATCAGCTGGCTGGTATTAATCTGAATATTCCATCACCACGGTGTCAGACAATAATGGAATAAATTATGCTAATCAGTCTGCCTAAAACTTATTAGGGATTTTATTATGCTAATATTATATTGTTAATCCTCACCGTAGAATCGTAGCAATTGTTGCCAAAATACTTTAACTTCTGGCTGTTCATTTCAGCGATTTTCAGGAATTATAATAATTATTTTGAATAATAGTCATCATGGTTAATAAAAATAATAAATAAATAAATAATGCTGGACATTTCACACAGCATCATCTAGCCCCAAACTAAGCAGATATCTGATACTTTTTTGTTTGTAAATACATTCTTATTATACATAGAAACACCCAGACCCGAGATGAATATTTGCAGATCATATAAATATCCGCGGTGGAGATCGAACCCGCAACCTTCTGCGTCCCATAACGGGCTTTCACCCACTGCGCCACAGAGGTTAACGTCAGGTAATTAACAAGAAAGTTGCTTTTTTCACCAACATTTTCATATTTTTCAGTTCCGCAGTACACAATCAATAAACAATACAACATATTTATTTACGCTATATTCGTATAGAATCATATTGTGTTAAATAACATTAATATTATTCGATAAAATTCAAGCTTGCAAATAACAATAACCTCTGTAACGTAGTGGGCGAAGGCCCGCCTGCGACGCAAAAGGTTGCGGGTTCGATCCCCGCGGCGGGACCAATGTTTGTATGATCTACAAATATTTGTCTCGGGTCTGGGTGTTTCTATGTATAATACGTATGTATTTACAAACAAAAAGTATATAAAGTAGTATATCAGTCATCTAGTACCCATAACACAAGCTCTGCTTACTTTGGGGCTAGATGATGCTGTGTGAAAAGTCCGGCGTTATTTATTATTTATTATTAATAATACTATAGTCCCGATAGTTCTATCATCAACTGGTATTATCCCTACACAACTTTTCCAATCTCTAGAGTTCTTCTTACCAAAACACACTTTTACAAAAAGCAGCTATTTTAAACACATGTACGATAGAATAGTGAGGAGTTTTTACAAACGGAACATCTTTCAGAAGCTCAACTTTCCACTGAGTCACACTTGGCCCCGGTTTAAAAACCGAGGAGACTAAGATCTGATAACAACAACAATAATAATAAGACAATTAATTTATATCATAAAAATTACCCCCTATTTTATATAAAAGTTATGAAACTTTTTTATATTACAGCATCTGACTTTTAATAATAAAAAAAACTTTACAAATGTTGCCATTTATTAATTTTAATTGGTAATTGAAATAGTTGTTATTGAAATTAGGAACGTTCTCGAGAGATTCTTCTTGATCCTAATTGAATGTTCTTAGAAAAACATCAGTATACAATATACATACATTCTACATTAAATAATTAAACATAGTCCATAAACCAAAGAAGACATGAGTATTCTCCATTATTATGAAAATATACGGTGATTTATCTCCATACTTCATCCAGTGACAGTCCATGTCATCGTTTCTGCCTGACAAGTATTTTCAATTTAGGTATCAAAACCTCTCAAAACACGTTATTAATATATTTACAAACAGTATACGTGCTATGACAGTATATGTTGTAAAAGACAATAAAAAAATGTTATGAAGGTACCTGCCTAAGCAATCAAAAAAAATGTAAATGGACTTACAACAAATCTGTGAATGAAACAAGAAATAAAAGTACGTGAGTGTCGTGGAACCTCCGCGGAACACTCGTTGGAACGAAGTTTGACATTTGGCTTGGCATTTTGTCAAAATCCAAGAAACGCTCTTTCGTACTAACAGTGCAATCTATGGACTGTTTCGCGTCTACGCACTTCGCACTGTGACTTTTGACTATGTATGTGTCGTTACGGTAGAATCGAACGCTTTTTTTTCTAGCCTCCATGCTCGATACCGTCCGAAAAGGAACTTCGTTCCAAAATTGATAAACGCTAAGAGTCATACACGTCCTAATTATTTGGACCGAATGCCATAAAGACTTATCAAAATTCTTCTACTTAAATACTCGTCTAGGCTAAAAGTGCCTCGTCTTTGAATTTAAAAATGGTAAACTTTAACACGTCATGTGTTTTAAATAACTTGGTCATATCTCATTTTCAATAAGGATCATTCACCCCAGTATCCCTACTGTTTAGCAACCATCAATTCTGTGTCTGACAGGCTTTTTCGTAGGCTCTCGGAGTCAAACGGGTTTATATCGATTACGACCGACAACCGTAACGAGATATGATCGAGAGGTCTTATATTTATCTTATCTGAGCGTGACATGTTGAGGCATGCTCACCATTACATAGGGTAATTACCCTTTTCAATTGAAAAGGATGGAATCTTAATCATCTATCCGATAGATTCCATCAATATAAAATAATCATACAAAAGAAATAAATATCGAAGCGCTCGTGGTCGTGCTTGCTTAGTCGTTCTTGATAGATCGTCGAAGTTAAGCAACGTTCGAAACGGTCTATAAGTGGATGGGTGACCGCCAGTGGCATTTTCATCTGAGCGTTTCCGTGCTTCGGAGGGCACGTTAAATTGTCGGTCCCGGCTATTTAAGTCGTTAAGCTATGACGGAGGCCTTAAGGCGGCCTAAAAACTCCGTCACCAGAGTTGGCCAATGACTCTGAACTCAAATACTAATATTAAAATTAGACTTTAGTGACATAGACTCGCTCCATCGTAGACCTGATTCTTGCCTGTGTACGTCTAGAGGTCAAGGGCCGACCATCATAAAAAAAACAATTTAACAAACTATTCTTCCTCTTTCTTGCCGAATTGTCTTTGATAAATAATTTCTCTGTGTTTTAAATTTGATGAATCGTATACTTTGTGCTTTCAACTTATCTTTTCATGATTTTGCGCTAACAATTGACAAGCGTATTTTCACTCAATTTTGAACTTTACGGCAAGCTAATACCTTTCGTTGAGGTCCATATTACATACCTCAGTTGAGTACCTACATAAGGAATGTTTAATTACCGTGTTCGCTCCTCTGTAAGGGATTGTTTTATTAACCTTTATGAGGAAATGTGAGTTTTTTAAACTTCAATATACTTCTTAATGATGTTCCTCATTTCGAATACTTAAATGAGAGAATAAAGACTGTGTTTTTTCTATCTAACCTTCTTTTTTTAAGTTGATGTTTGAATAAAACTCAGAGCCATTCAGACCAATATTAGGGTGGGGTACCTACATCCACAGCATTACTTGAGCAAGGGTTATGCTTATATAAATATGCGTTGTTGTGTTGATCGGCTAAATGATTTTTTTTAAGTATAGCTTGAAATACCATAATTATTACCTTAAAACCATCAGTTGCATTTAGCCTTTCAATACCCACTGCTAGGTCATACAATATTTACTGCCAACCATAAAATATTTAATTTTTGTTATAAATAAATATAAAATATACCACGTCGTGTTTCCTCTTAACGAAGGTGTATATCTTAAAGCGTGGCATACTCTTAACTTAAGCATTTGTCAGTTCGTTATTCTAATGAGCCTACCTTATAAATCTTACGTAACCCGTAGCTTCGTATTCTACGCATGCGTTGTCTTTTGTTTAAAAACTAAGGGCTGGTTTCATAACTTTATAACATTACTAGCTGAACCGCGGCAAACGTTGTTTTTCCATTATATCGCTATTAAAAAATAAAGGTTGATCGTAGAAGGGTGAAAATTGAGGATTGTATGTATTTTTGTATGTTGTATCATAAAAAAATAGAAATTAAAAATTTTGTCTAAAAAAATAAAAATAAAAATTTAGGGGTGGACTACCCCTAACATTTAGGGGGATGAAAAATAGATGTTGGCCGATTCTCATAGATGGATAAGCACAAAAAATTTCATCAAAATCGGTCAAGCCGTTTCGGAGGAGTATGGCAACGAAAACTGTGACACGAGAATTTTATATATTAGATTTGAAATAAAATGAATTTATTTGTCAGAAGAATGGTAACATAAAGATTTTAAATATAAAGTATTAGTAGTAGTAGACCATTAAACCCTCGTAGCCCCTCCACGCTCGTAGCCATTTTTGCTGTAGCTAGAGAGGTAGTAGTTGATATTGTTTGATCCATATTATCCTGCTAAGCATGTTACCATAGCAACAACCTTTATAAAATTATGTAACTATAGTTACATTGTTATTTGACTAACAAAAAAACAGGTTCACGACTGTATCCCCAAGGTGCGGTAGATATTGTCTCAGATTTTTTTAATTTAATCATTCTCTTTTTTTTTACTAACAATATTTATAAATAAAACAAGATTTTTTGGCATGCTTTCATCGTGGGTCGAAATAAGCATATAAATAATCGTTTTTTCGTACTTCCTATACGAGAAATTTTATTGTACTTGGCAAGATTTTTCTTTGTACAAGTGTTTTGGAATATAAAACATTGATGAAGATTATAACCCTTGATAAATATGATATATCATCTACATTGACATAAATATTCATTTACAGCAAAAAGAGCTAGAAGAAGCTCTGACAACACAAGGTTAAAAAATAAATGACACAAGTATTCTTGAAGTCTTTGTGAAGACTATTTTCAATTCTACACCAAAATTCACGACTTAGACGTAAAACATTTTTTTCAACAATGGTAGAAATGTGTGTGTATTATTCCTAAAAGGTACTTAATACAACATACCTTCAGACATCTATCAATGATCGATAAAGCGCTTTTTCAACGGAGAACCATTAATCAAACTGGATTGTACTCTGTACAGGATCACGGTTACAGAGATGAATATAAATTGATGTTTAGGAAATAAGAAAACATAACAGGATTGTGACCTAAACACATCGTCTCTCGTATCTTCAGATCAAATAAAATTATTTATCCCACTCATATAATAAAGCTGAAAGTTTGTGAGTTTGTTTAGATGTTTGGATATTTGGATGTTTGTGTAAGGATCAAGCTCAAACGACGAAACAGTTTACAATGAAATTTGGTAAGATGAAAGGTATAACTCTAGGCATATAGGCTACTTTTTATCCCGAAAAACGTTCCTGAAAACCAAAAAATATGTAAAAGGATAACTGGAATATTGCATAAAAACTTTAGCAGTACTCTACTTGACACAAAGAGCACTGCTTTAAGGTTGCCATGACAACCAATAACTTTTGTTTTTTTTCAAAATGGCGATGGTGATGAATTTTTTAAAAAAATAAAAATAAATAATTAATAAAGAATTAAAAGACTATTTGTGATTGTGTGATTTGAATTGCGAAACACGCTTTTATTATATTTTAAAAACTACCCAACTCTTAGATGGGTCCAAAAATCCAAAAATGAATTCAGTGGTTTTTATGAGTTGAATTGGAACAAGGAAGTTCTATCTCGAAAGTTTGTATTACGAAATTTATTTATTTACAAAAAAAAAGAAAAGGGCTTTGTCGCTGAGCGACTATACCGCCCAATAATGCGCAGATGAAGCCGCGCCCGGGTCCACTAGTATGTAATATTTTTTTCATTCAATGAATGCTGTCTGTGTGTACATGTATGTGTATGTTTAGTTTATGTGAAGTATTAGGTATCAGGTATATTCTTTGGTCGAAATTAATTTGGATTGTTTCTAAATTATTGTATTCTAATTTGTCTGCAACTGAAAGACAAACAAATTGTGGTTGGTTTCAAGCATAATTTATTAAAAACACTTGAAAATTAATTATACAATCACCCGAAATTAACGTTACGATCACTCGAAGTGGACATTTTAATTATATTGACGTTTCATTAGTCGCCAACATCGCGGTCGAAAAGCTAATTAGTTTTAAAAGTTCAAAGAAAATGCCAAAAACACGATTGGCATTTTCGTGGAAATTGTCCTTCGATTTGTCTCCGCTTTTATCAACTTTGTACTTCTTAATTGTTTCCAAATACAACAGTATCAATTACTTACATTAAATAATTTATTATAATGTTCATTGCTATGCGATATTATTTGACGCTATAAAATTAAGGGTTTATTTGTAAGGAAAGTCAGTTAAATTACGTAATTAATTTACCTAACAAGCTCCGGTTTACTGTTGTAACTCAGTAAAATTATTGCTAATAGATTGTACTCAAAATTTGTATTTCAAGTAGCCTACAAAGCAAGCCCAATCAGCCCATTGGCATCTTTTCATCATTTTTTACAGAACGGCTCGTACCTATGTATACGTCAACACAGAGTAATAAGCTTGTTGGGCCCACGCGGACACCGCAGGCCCCATTGGGCTTGCCCACGCGTCCTAGGCGCATACAGGCTCTTGCTCAGCGATTAGTGCAGCAAGTGTAGATCGTGATGCTTAAGTTTGGCATGTCCAAGCTGTTTAATCTACATTATCTGTCTGAAAATTCAATCTAGCCTAATTAATTACCTTTTGACTATATCTATAAAAAGGTTACCGATGTGTTTCCAATTGGCAATTCCTTTCACAAATGTTGACTGCGTGGTTTGGACCCAAATAATCCTACATTACAGACGGGATCTGCTGTGTGAAAGGTCGTATCTTCTATCACTAAAGCGTACGCTACAATACTCGTACTCCTATATTCCAATAAGCCAATACTAAGGTCGCTTTCAAATTAGGCAATTGGTGCCAGAAGTTTTCTCTTTTTGCAGAAAGCTTTGAAAGCTCTCTTGAGCTTATACAATTCATAAATGCACTAAAAAAGTGACAAGCAAAAATTTGAAAGTCTTAAGAAATCAATAGCTGAAAAGGTAAGACATTAATAGGTTTTTTATCTTTGAGAGCTGAGGTCACACTAGAGGCGTCTCTGACATTTCAATCGTGCACCCAATCTGCATACTCAATCGAGTTGGGAAGGCATATTCAAATGACATTCCAATGTTATCAAATTCAAAGGCATCTGATTGCATTTCTGTCTTTGACATATCCATTAAAATATTTATGATCATGGCTTGTTGTAACTGCATTCATTGAAGTTTCAATGGTTTTTTGGTACCTACCATTTATTAATAAACAAAAAATCGCCGCTGTAGAGATATCATACGCTTACATAGCAAGAAAACGAAGCGCTTGTTGCTTGATTTTTCGAAGCTAAGCAACGGGGGTGACCTGACTGAGCGCTTCCATGATTTTGAGGGCACGTTAAATTGTAAGTGCTGGCTAATTAGGTAGTCAAGCCATGACGGAGGTATTAAGACAGCCTTAAATCTCCATCACCAGAGTTGAGCATTAACAAACGAACTTACTTACTTTTATCGCAAAAATGACAAAAATGGTGCCCAATAGGTACATAAAAAGCCAATTCTGCGGTGACAATGATGATGATTAATGAACTTACTTTACTCGTAAAAAAAACTCACAATTGTGATGCTGACTGTACTCAATGACGTAGTTGCGTTTAGTCCGTCTTCGGCATTCAGCATACACAAATTGATCTCTGTCATGTTAAGTCCATTAAGTCGATGACGCTACAAATCAATTTACTACCATCATTAATCACATACGATTACTCGTACTAATCATTAGTCAGTAATACAATTATGTAGTTATTATGAAATAAAAAAGGACGTGAGTGTTGTGGAACACTCGGTTGGAACTATCTATACTTTGTTTTTTTTTGTTTCGTGTTTTTTTTTTTCTATTTTACCGTTAAAAAGGAACAAATTTTTTTTCTAGCCTCAGTCTTATTTTTTCTTCGATACCGTCCGAAAAGGAACTTCGTTCGGCAAGCTATTTATTTCTTAGTATCTCAAGTAAAATTATTTTTTTCGGTATAAAAAAGAGCCTTAGATCTCATCTAATATTTTTATCACTTAACCCTCTATTGCATACAAAGCCAATTTTGGCTGCTCAACTTTAGTAATTTATTTCTACCCTAATTTTAAACAAAATTATAAAATGTCAATGTAGTAATATTAAGGAATTCAAACTGAACCGAAACGTAATTTTTATTATCTATGGCCAACGTCATGTGTCATTTTATCCTCACTTTTCTCCGGTGCGTACGCGACGTCGTTCTTAGTGAAATTTATTGCAGCTTTGTTGGTGGAAATTAAATAGAAAAGGTAAGAAAATTGATGTTAAAAAATGTAAATAATGTTCTGCAAAACCTCTGTTTTTGACCCCTATCACAGTTTATTCAAAATATTTGCTCTTTATACTTAATTTTCAATAATTTCTACAGGAGCCAATTTTGGCTTCGCATGCATTTACGATGACGAAGATCTCGTCAGTGGTATAAAAAAATATTTTTCCACTTGGTTGATATGTGTGCAGTAAATGCTTGGTTACTGTGGCGACGCAAGACTGACCAATACATGTGACTATTTGACTTCAAGCTAGCCATTTCTGAACATTATTGCAAGGCTGGCAAAAGCATCTCAAGAAAAAGAGGCCGTCCTAGTATCAGTAATCCCGGTACACCTACCTTGTCAAGAGGAAATACTCCTACGTCATCTAGAACGGGTACTCCTACCAGTAGAAATGAATCTATCGCACCTCGAAAAAAGGCACGGAAAACCCCAGCAAAAGTGCAAGACCTACCTCTAAATTCAGTACGTATAGACAAAATTGACCATTTCCCGATACACCAAAAGAATCGTCAATTATGTCAGAATGATTGTTCTTTGCGTTCTCATATAAAATGTGAGAAATGTGACGTGTTTCTTTGCTTGAATGAGAAAAGAAACTGTTTTAGAGAATTTCACCTTGTGTTTTGGTATTTGTTGTGCATAGGAAGCCAAAAATGGCAGTCTCATACACAGACGTTATTGCATGGGAAGCCAATTTTGGCTTCTGTTTATTTTTTCTAAAATAAGATACTTATTTTTTTTTTCACTTTATATTTTGTCTTACAAGCCCTATTAAAACACATTAAAACATAAAAATATTTTTTTTCTTTTTAATTTAATAATTCATGCAATAGAGGGTTAATTTCTTTATTGAAAAACGATGAGATCAAGTCTGCTATCTTGGTGCTACATATTCTCTGAGATAGGCACGTCCAAATGCACACTTGACATGATTTCGTTTACTAGGTAAACCCAACTCCAAGCCTTCAGTCCCACAGTTTTCAGTACGATGAAGGGGTCCCTTACCAAAGATCCTTACTATTTCACGCGCAATTTGTTTGCAGGTCGTTATCTGAATATTTTCAAGTTTTCGCCAAATAGGGTTAGACAGCTTTGTAGTTTATGTTGGATTGAAGTTGTATTGTATTTTAATGATAATATTTTTCAAAATCATATAAAAATATGGTAAAATTATCTTGAGGAAACCTGCTAGTATTCTAATTAATCCTCATAATCCCTGTTCTTTTCATTACGACTGTAAGAGTACTGTGGCGGCTAGCCACAAGTATCAAAGGACTTCAATTACTCACCGCAGAGACTGTTTTAAACTATTCTCGGCAGAGTTTTAAACAACCTACCAATAAACTTTTTTTTTTATGGAAGAGGGGGCAAACGAGCCAGTGGCACACCTGATGGTAAGTGATACCACCGCCCATAGACAACTGCAGCATCAAGAAGCACTGCAGATGCGTTGCCGGCCTTTGAGGTAGGAATAGGCTCTTTTCTTAAAGGTGCCTAAGTCGTATCGGTCTGAAAATACCGCTGGCGACAGCTGATTCCATAAGTCTGTTGTGCGAGGCAGGAATTGGCGTGAAAACCGCACAGTTGTGGACTGCCAACCATCCACATGATGTGGATGGTATGAGTATTGCTGTCGTTGCATACGTTGCATTCGTTGCAAACTTGATGAACAAAGGCATTGAAATTCAAGGAATCACCTCATTGCCTTTTTTTATGCATGTAGAGTCAAAAACTACTCTTAATGGTATTAGACGAAAGTCTATCCTCTATCTAGCACAACACTTTAAAAAAAATATAAAAAGAACCAGAATTAGATCTGTACAAGTGAACTCATTTAGGAAATAAGCTTCTATTTTGTCACGTTCATTTCTGTAGACGAATTAGAGCACTCCGCTCTCTGTAAATCGTACTCGGGCATTATGTGAGTGCGATTAAGTTCTGGTGAAATACCTTATTTTATTTATTGAATCAAGATGGATGATGGTATAATAAATACTTTACAGTAACTATAGTATCAGAGTATGTTAAAAATTTGTAAATTTTATATTTTTACTATGTATTTTTATGTGCCGACATTATTAGCACAGGAGAGAGATGAATAGAGGGAGTTGGGGGAGGCCTTTGCCCAGCAGTGGGACATTGAGGGCTGATATAATAATAATAATAAATGTATTTTTAGTGGTAGGCCTATTCCTATAGGTTTCTAACTCTGGTTTTTGCCAATTTTTATTATGCTTTATAAAAATTGGCAAAAAAAGGTAATTGTAAAAGGCGAAGTGTAGTTTACGCGTATACTATACACTACTCATTTTGGTCTACAAAATATAAGATAACAGAAAATACACTAGAACAACTCTAAAAAATACACAAGAATCAGTTGGCCTATTAGTTTGATTTATCTTCGAACTAGGCGTTCATAGTTTTAGTGATTCAATACCCACACTTTGGTTTCAGTTTCTGAAGAAGCAATCTTGTGCAACTTCCAAGTCGATTAGGTTAGTTCGGTTCTCAAGAACACTTCGATTCTTACAAATTGTCTGCACAACTGTACTTTAGCTCAAAAGCTATTGCAGACTAACATCTCATGAGACAAGTTTATTGAAATAAAGAAATAAACGAAAATAAAAAAAAACTGATTAGAGGCATAAATCTTATTTATGTGTATATACAGGATTTATTGCGTTAAATAGCTTTTATTTATTCCCGACGTTTCAGCTGTGTTGCAACAACCGTAGTTGCGCGCGAACTGGAGGTAGGCAGCGGAGCCTACGAAAAAAATAATAATAAATATATCTTTGAATTGTGATCGCGAAAGCTTAAGAAAGCATAAATCTTACTTAGTAATAAAAGCTATTCAAAAAACTGTAAACCATAATTTACTTATTAAAATAAATAAAAATAAAATAAATAAATACCTAGTTAAGTTTATAGTGATGGTTTTATAGGTTGTTTGACAGATGAAAACAAAGAAATGATAAAAAAAGTGACGTCACTTTGATTCAGGGCGTCTTACATGGCTTTATATCAACGCCCAATAATGCCCACTTTTCTGGGCACCTCATTTGTGTTTTCTAAAAACACAGAATACATCATTTAGCCTAGATTGCCCAATCAATTGCTTCCATGCATCGTAAATAACATCGTTAAATGGGCACGTGCACAATAATAAACACGGGTAATGGTGTATCTGGTGCGCACTTCTATTTAGTAACAACTTAATTATTCGTCAAACTGAAATTTTGTGAATTTACATATTTACCTACAATTCAAAAGTGTCACCATGTAATTTAGCTCAATAGGTCTGACTCGCCGGCCCCGCATGCTAAGCTTTTGAAAAGTTATTTTGAAAAAAAATTTTTCATTGTTTTCGTGTGCCTTTAGGATAAAATCAAAACCTGTCTAAAATGTAGCTCACTCCTCCAACTACGAAATTATCTAAATATGCACGTCAATTACCACATCATCTCAATGTTTACATGAGCTATCTTCGGAAGTGATTGAATTAAACAGTGCCTAAACAATAACAAGGTTTCAGGGCCAAGGATTTGGCATTATTTATCTTCTACGCCACAATTTGTAGCTACTATCTCTTACTATACATTTGGATAGATGGATTGGAGAGATACATGGATTTTTGAGATGGGCCATGAAGGGCAGGTACCTTAACCGTTGTAGCTACAGAAAAACTAACTTTTGAAGATATTTTAAACTGCATTCACAGATTTTGAAAAAAATGTAAAGTCAGCTACAAAAATGCCAAAAGTAAAAAAAAAATTATGCCTTGTAAGTCTTGACAATCACTGTCCCTTTTACCGGTCGGAAGGGTCCATATCTTCGAAATGAATTCTATTCGTCACTCTTAGAGCTTCCTGTAGCCATCACATTTCCTAAATTCAAGGATATAGAAAATGTTTTTTTCGATTACATTCAGAGTTGTTTTGTTTTGACTTGACTGTTTTGACTTGACTTGAACCACACTTGAACTACTTAGGGCCAGTTTCACCAAAGTCAAGTTTTACAGCTGGTTAATAGAGCCGCCGTTAGCCGTTTGTCAGCGCAGTGAACGCGTTTTCATACAAAATTGTGTTCTACGCAGACGAACGGCTCTCTGTCACTCTCGGATTTTTGGTTGTTGTGACATATTTTTAACTTTCTACGATGTCTAACTGCTAGTTAGCTAACGGGCCGCCGACCAGCGAATTTTAACTTAGCGGCTTGTAAATGAAGATAATCATTTGTTAGAGCATGATGGAGCACAAAAAAATCGTAACGGTCTTTTAAATATTTAATCCGTTGTTATTTATCTTACTAAGGGCTAGTTTCACCAAAGTCAAGTTTAACAGCTGGTTAATAAATCGGCCGTTAGCCGTTTGTCAGCGCAGTGAACGCCTTTTCATACAAAATTGTGTTCTGCGCAGACAAACGGCTCTCTGTCACTCTCGGATTTTTGGTTGTTGTGACATATTTTTAATTTTCTACGATGTCAACTGCTAGTAAGCTAACGGGCCACCGACCAGCGATTAGATTTAGCAGCTTGTTAATGAAGATATTCCTTTGTTAGAGCATGATGGAGCACAAAACAATCGTAACGGTCTGTTAAATACTTAATCCGTTGTTATTTCTCTTACTAAATTTGATGTCAAATTAACTAACGCTCTGTTAAATAAAGTTTGGTGAAACTAGCCCTAAGGGCCAGTTTCACCAAAGTCAAGTTTAACAGCTGGTTAATAAATCGACCGTTAGCCGTTTATCAGCGCAGTGAACGCTTTTTCATACAAAATTGTGTTCTGCGCAGACAAACGGCTCTCTGTCACTCTCGGATTTTTGGTTGTTCTGACATATTTTTAATTTTAAACGATGTCAACTGCTAGTTAGCTAACCGGCCGCTGACCAGCGATTAGATTTAGCGGCTTGTTAATGAAGATATTCCTTTGTTAGAGCATGATGGATCACAAAGCAATTGTAAAGGTCTGTTAAATACTTAATCCGTTGTTATTTCTCTTAGTAAATTTGATGTCAAATTAACTAACGCTCTGTTAGATAAAGTTTGGTGAAACTAGCCCTAAAGATATCAAATTAACTAACGCTCTGTTAGATAAAGTTTGGTGAAACTAGCGCTTAGAGTAACTAAAGTTTAAACATATCGGTTCGTATGGGTAATAAGCAATACATTTTCAAGAAGATTATTGCTTCTAAAAAAATTAAGCCAACTCCTGAAGTGATGTACTACTGACCGACCAAATAAAACTTTATTTCTAAAAAACGTAAGTTCGCATGAGTTTTGTTCATACATTATTTCTAAGTTAAGAGATATCAAATCGTCTTAAAAGATAGAACTCAATAGCAACAAGTTGTTTTGTTTAAAATTTGCTAATATAAGGTTAGATTTACAGAAACTAAGCTACTACATATTTACATATATTTACAAAATACAACAGGATTAGTCAAGCTATCTAAGGATCGTTAGAAACGATCTATAGATAGCTTAACTGATTCAGATCACTGTCAGTCGGAAGCGTGCCCAAAACACTGGCGGCATTACCACGCTGGATGGCAATGCTGATCCTTTGAGCCACAAATGTGCCAGCTCTCGGATCACAATCGTTGGATTATTCCAAAAAACAATTGCGTTTGTACATTATAAGCTGGCTTACAATCTTGCTCTAACCTAAAGCCCAAAATTGAAGGATTCTCCAGTGAATTTTAATCTTGATTGCTTAATTTAGTGTCAACAATCTCGGTTTAATCCTTCTGTTGAACGTCGTAATCCCAGACCTATGATGATTTACCAGAGCCTGTGCTAGAGAAACTAATATCTCTAAGATATTCACTGAGATCACTCAGATATGAAATATTTTGGATGACATACCCTCTTAGACATGCTTAAAAGATGAAGAAAAAGAAAGATGACGACCTCTGTGGCGCAGTGGGCGAAGGTCCGCCTGCGACGCAGATGGTTGCGGGTTCGGTCCCCGCCGCGAGACAAAATTAAGTGTTGTATGACATACAGATTTGTCTCGGGTCTGGGTGTTTCTATGTATAATATGTATGTATTTACAAACAAAAAATATATAAGTAGAATAACTGTTATCTGGTTCCCATAGCTTTGCTTAGTTTGGGGCTAGATGATGCTGTGTGAAAATGTCCAAAAAAAAAAAAAAAGATCTTCATTGACTATTCCTACCTCAAAGGCCGGCAACGCATCTGCAGTGCTTCTTGATGCTGCAGTTGTCTGTGGGCGGTGGTAATCACTTACTATCAGGTGTGCCACTGGCTCGTTTGCCCCCTCTTCTTTAAAAAAAAAACTTAAATAATGTCTACCGCGATTCAGGGTCGTGATTGTTTTGTACCTATTCGTTTACGATTTTTCAGTACAGGATTATGTACCCAATGGTAAACAAAAGGATTTTAAGTGGTTTTATCAAAACATTTAATCTCAAACTATCACAGCTTGATGAAATACATAAAAAAGTTAGGGTTCTCTTGATATTTGTATAAACAAACGGAATCAATAGCAAAGTTCATTTTTAAATACACCTATGCTTCCAAAGAAACAGTTGATTGCTCGACGGAAATAAACTTAGGATAATCTCAAGCTATACTTAAAGAGTAATCGATAACACTTTTATATAGGCTATTGATGAGCAGTCATAAAATGATCGTAAATTCTGGAATACCATCCAATATTTAGCCACAGATAAACCATAATACAGCTAGAATTTATAACCAGAAGAACTTTCACAGATAATGAAAGAATATTCAGAATAGCTCGTTCAATAAAAAAGTTACTAGTGAACGTTTGAAAAAGAAGTATTTTCAACTTCAAAATTACATGGGACTTTTTCGCGAAAAGCATTCAAAACTTTCGATCGGTTCCTACCTGTTAGGTATCGAATTTTAACTTCAGAACAATACTTTTAAAGCGGTTTGAAGCGTTTTAACTTCGTAAAAATGTGAAAAATGTGGCATGTGCCACATAATTTTCCATTTTGTTGTCGGTTTTAGACGTACAAAAATTGGGGATCTGCCAACTACCTACGACTTGAACTTGGATATGCCTTAGGCTGCCCCATTGAAAATATTCGAATGATATGGGATGATTATTATTTAGTCGGTGTTGTTCCACTGTAGAGCAAAGGCCTCCCTTCCCTTCTTCCACTCTTCGCGATTTCACGCTGCAACAGGCCAAGTTCTCAGCTGAGGATAATAGGTTCGAAGGATCTAGAATAAAATGTGAGGGAATGTCTTTCGAGCCTCGGAGACTGTGGTCAATTTTGTCTTTCTTTCTAACTACCCTTTAGACAATCGTAAAGAGTCAATCGTCAGTTTTGAGTGAGAGATTATCTAGAGCCGCTAATATCCATACGCACCGAACGCGCCGAACTATCAATTCAATAAGTAGAGGAATTGCTGAGACGTCAGAAGCGTATTTTTTCGTACGTATTTTTTCTATAGAAAAATGACTGCGGCGCGTAGCCGCGGACATGTGCGATCAGCTTTATTACAGTCGTGATTCTGTTTCGCTAGCAATGAATCATAGGTAGCTAAGAACATAAATAGAGCCTAAGCACACAATCATAAAATACCCAACAATAAACTTGTTCCTTATTAGAAGCGTTTGCGACCGTGGCGTGACAATTACGCAAATAATTGAAAATTCTGGCAACATTATGTTTTAAGCCGCTTTAAAACGATTAGGTTGACGTTAAGGTCAACTCCCGCTTGGAACCGCTAATTGGGGAAACTGGAGGCGTTTTTTGTTTTTAATTTCTCATAATTATGAAGGCTGCTATATATGAAGAATGTACCAACTTGTGTATGGAAATTAGAAATTAGTATTACCTTAATTATTTTATTATAGGTATTCTCAACAATTTAGTTAAGTACGTACCTACCTAATAATATTATGTAAAATTCCTTGACTTGTTATTCATGAAATAACTAAATAAATGATTATGATTATGATTATAAGTATACGAGTATAATATACTTTTATAAAAAAAAATCTTTATATTCCTCGTAAAATGATTAACCCATCAAAAGGTTTTAAAGAGATCTTACCTTCCGGAAACTTTAATTACCCATAAAAAATACATGAATAAGTACATAAAGGCATTAGATCAATGTCAATCGCATTTTGAAAAACACATAATTGAGGATTTTAAGTGCATTTTATAAACATTATCGATAGAAAGCACTTACTTCAGTCGTTTTAATGACAAGACTAATTAATTGGCGTCATTCGCTTCATTTCCTTCATTAGATGGTCTGCTCATCCGGAACTAATCAATACAAAGATTGTACTGCATTTTGATCGCCCAATACATACGATTATCAACTCTATCCCTTACAGCTTACGGTTGAAGTTTGTCCGAAGGTTTGAACATGTAGTTGGACAAGATAAAACTGCGATTTGATAGGAAAATTGCGTATGGTATTTTAAGCTCTACTATGTTAAACATAAAACATAAGGTTGCAAAATGCATCTTCAGATAATCAGACTTGGCATTGCTACCATGTCTTTGAACTTATGGACCCACGCCAAGCTTCGATTTCCATGACAAGATTTGTAATACTTTGTGGGACTTAGTCATGTTTCTTTTGGTCAGGAAATATAGTTTTGAAGTAATAAAAACGATTACCTCAATCGCTTCGACAATAAAACTTCACCCAGTTGAAACGCATACTGATCTTGGCAATTTCATAACCAAATAATATATTTCATACCACGCTGGATGGCAATGCTGATCCTTTGAGCCAAGAATGTGCCAGCTCTAGGATCACGCGTATAGCTTAAAAAAAATTAAAAGCATTGTACAATGGAACATGCAAATACAATACTTCTAAAATCACCCTTGCCAGTAATCGGGTCGAAAATGGTTAAACATTTTTCAACCTTCACAAAAATTCCACACATTTTCGGACCCACATCTTTTTTATTTCCACTGTTCGACGAATAGAATGGTTTGTCTATGTTAGTGCCATCCATCTTATCCTGAGCCAATTTAACCCACTCATGACCTCTATCTCCACGTCCCATTTATTTTTTCCGGATGTTAGCTACACAGCAATGCGAGAAATATAATTATACTAGCTATTGTCTGCGACTTGGTCCGAATTTATTGCTATTTATTATATCTCGATACAAAATTTTATGGCTTATTTGAAGCGCTCGTGGTCGTGCTTGCTTAGTTGTTCTTGATAGAACGTCGAAGTTAAGCAACGTTCGAAACGGTCTGTAAGTGGATGGGTGACCACCAGTGGCATTTTCATCTGAGCGGTTCCGTGCTTAGGAGGGTACGTTTAATTGTCGGCCCTGCCTATTTAAGTCGTTAAGCCGTGACGGAGGCCTTAAGGCGGCCTAAAAACTCCGTCACCAGAGTTGGCCACCGACTCATACGAACTTACTTACTTTTCATGGCTTATTTCACCTTGTACCATATGAGTGAAATATAAGTATTCAGAGGCAATTAACTATTCAACAAGTAATTTTTTTTAAATAAATCGAGCTTTAATCCTTCGTCATGAGTTACCTCATTATTAAAGTTACTACCATTTTAACTTAGCAATTTCAGTAAGTACAGACGATAAAATGTTATGCTTCGCGTGGCTGGCATCGCTTGGAGGCATTTTGTGCGATAACATACTATTAGTACCTACTGATAAAAAAATTACTTAAGTACCTATATGAAAATTAATGATGTGCAAAAAGAATACTGCCTGGGTAATCTGGTACCATGGTATCTGTTCTGATATAGGTATCACATATGTAGGTATCGTCGGCGACACATAGAATCCCGGTGAGTAGAGCTGGAATAATTACTGTAAATGGGACTTTTGGGTGTTGTTAGTTATTATGTCATCATCCTCATCATCATGTCAGCGTAGTGTCCACTGCTGAACATAGGCCTTCCCTATCGATTTCCACAGCGCTCGATCTTGTGCAGCCTGCACCCAACGGCTCCCAGCAACCTTTACCAGATCGTCTTTCCATCTAGTGGGGGACCGTCCTCTACTACGGTTTTCGGTGCGTGCACTCGAGAACTTTTCTGCCCTGACCTTCAGTTCTACGAGCTATGTGCCCCGCCCACATTTTTTTTTTCATTTTTTTATTAAGTTAAAAAACATAATTTCATCTCGATAATTATAAAAAGTTTCCTGCCAGTGGTATCATAAATTATTTTCAATGTATGTTTTTTTTTTAAGTTTGTCGACTACTTTGTTCTCCTGGTAGAGCCTACTGTATGGTACTCATTAGTCATTACGTAAACTGATGCCGTGACTTTTTAACGACCATTTAAAATGCTGATGAACAACGTGTATGCCACTTAAACAAACTAAGTAACTTTTAAGTTAGTTGCTTCATTGTAACATGGTACAAAGTTTGCATAGTTACCGTATTCTTCCCATCGCAGGTAAGTTGGTTATAAACATGAAATGTTAGACGTGGTTAGATTAACATTGCCCACAGCTGAATATAAACAGCTAGAAATCACTTAGGACCATGTCACACTTTATGCTTCAAAGGTTGTTCCTTTCGCTTATTTCTAGTACCTATGTGACTGTTGTGTAACAGTCTATTAACAGATAACTGTAAAAATAACAACTTTTTCTGTTTTAAATTAAACTGTTTTGTATCTAAGGACGTTTTTCTTGTCGATTTACATTTTTTAAGCTTAATTGTTTAAAAAAGTAAACCAACTGTTTCAATAGTAACTCGTTCAGTACCGTTATTTTATTTCAAGCATTATTTTATTAGTGTTCAAACTGAAGAACACTAAATATCTTTGAGGTCTAGAGCTATCAAATATGTTTGGCGTGTTCTAAAACTAGTTAAATAAATAAATAATGCTGGACTTTTCACACAGCATCATCTAGCACCAAAGTAAGCAGAGCTTGTGTTATGGGTATTAGATGACTGATAAACTACTTTTATACTTTTTTGTTTGTACATACATATTATTATGCATAGAAACACCCAGACCCGAGACAAATATCTGTAGGTCATACAAACATTTATGTATTATTATAGTTTTTTGTATTATTATAAAAACTCGTAGGTTGTGCTTAAAAGACTTTAATATAATCTCTTTCAATAATAAACAACTGCTAATTTGAATGCTTACAATCCTTCGCCATTCGTCTTAGAGAACAACATATTTTTTGCTATCATTTAGGATCTTTGTGTTATAAATTATCAGGAAATATCAAGGGAATTATCAATGATCGAATACAATTTTGTAAAAGTTCAGGGGCCGTATACCCGTTCTTATTTTCGTTCGTTTGAAGGGCCAATTTTCCGGTTTGGAATATTTGGTCCTAGGGAAGGACTGTGTTTTAACGTTGATCTTATCAACCTAATGCAATGTAGCTCTTAGTAAGAAGCATCCGAATATTCATCAAACAAACGCGAATAAACCCCCAGGTCTTATAATTATTAGATTATCAAATCAAATCAATTACGTGACAAACAAGCACATCGAGATCTAATAGTTTTTAATTGGTTGGGATTTGAACAATATTAACAAGCACAGCAACAAAATAAGGCGACGAACGTAAATGTCGTAAACTTTTCCTTAAAATGTTAGCGGTAAATTCATAGCTAAACGGTTAAAGTTACCGCCAAACCGACGTCGCTAAACGACCACAAAGTAAAGCACGAGATATACTTATTAGAATAAGTTCACATAAGCTATTTTAAACCACTTTTAAATCCGAAAATTGTCTGAAACTGCTGGCTTTGATAAAAAAGATTGCTTTTTATTTTTATTTGATATGGCGACCTCACTCTAGCACTTTCTGAAAAAGATGTCTTGATATTTATTCATTGTCACTGGACAAAAAGTAGCATTTGTGATAATCCAAAATATCAGTGCCAAGTTTCACCCAAATGAATAAGGTACACGCATCCTCACAAACTTTCGCATATTAATATAAATAGGAAGCAAGATTACTCGCATAATCTTATCAAAAATACGCCTTCATTGATCACATTTGCCGTTGCGTCCAGTCGCGTCGGTTTACATTCAGATTGAAATCAAACAAGCGTAAACTTCGCAACCCCCCCTCGGAAGCAATATTTTTCTAAGCCGTTACTGACGTTGGATAAACTGGTAACCACAGCTTGGTCAGCTTGTGAACGTGACTGCATAAGCGATTATATTATAAAAAAACTTTAAATAAGTAAATAAATTCTTTTCTTGAGTTTCATTACATGTTTAGAGTATTTTATGTTAATAGGTTTTAATTGTTCATGGGGCATTTACACGACACGGTCTGAGCACATACGATTTAGCATCGCATGCCAATTTTTCACGTGTAAACGCTCATCGTATGCGATTTGTCATAGATAGCGCGACACTCATCGGCACGGCTTAGCAAATTGCATAGCAAATTGTACGAAAAATTGCATCGTGTAAATGCACCTTAAGAAGAAGAAATAAGGTTGTTATGTATTATGTTTTAGAGTATAAACTAGATGACGCGGTTAAATTAGTACCATTCCTAGATCGCGCTATCGTTGTGTTTTTCCGTTTGTAAGCCTTAGGTTTTCTATGAAATATATTGGGCTTGCTTCTACCAGCAGTCTTTTATTCCTGCACACCAATTTGGTTTGGAGTTGTTCGTTCATTACATGCAAATGGCATGGCAATGGTTTGGAAGTAACACCATTATTTGAAAAGAAGGAGTATGGGTCGGTGCATCGATATTTTCATGTGAATTTAATAATAATTATCGCTTCTACTAATAATAGTATACGCTTCCGACTGACAGTGACCTGGATCAGTTGAGCTATCTATAGATCGTTTCTAACGATTCTTAGATAGCTTGACTAATCCTGTTGTATTTTGTAAATATATGTTAATATGTAGTAGCTTAGTTTCTTTAAATAAATAATATTTTATAAAAATTATCAACTTCACATGAAAATATGGATTCATGAAAGTATGAAGTTAATTTACTTTAGTAAATAAGTCTGTTGTGTAACTGAAAGGAAGTTAAAAGATCGTACAAATAGGTACTTACAATTATGAATATCTCTGTGGCTATACTCACTTGTATTAATAATTTTATTTAGACAGAAGGTATTATAGACATACTCTTATTTTATAAGTATATCGATTTAAAACGAGACAAGACATTACACCTTGCACATTCCACACATCTGTATGTTCTCACGATAATTGGGTGTACACCAACATTTTTTACAAGAAAATAAAGTAGCTACATTCAGAAATCCCTTAGAGTAACAACATTAATGCTATACAGTACCTAGTATGATCTTTACTTACTTACATCTGGTATGAACTTGAATGACTAGATCTGAAAGAATGTATACCGTGGCTTGGGGATCCAGTTGTGATCTTGTTTTGCTAGTTTTGAATTCTGTTTGATCCTAGCTTTCAACCTAACTTTGTCACTAAGCTATGGCAGAGGCCTTAGGCGGCCTTAAAACTCCGTCACTAGAGTTGGCCAATAACTCATACGAACTTACTTTACCTATCAAATACAAAAAAGTTGATACTTATGTGGCGGTATAGCCACAAGTACCTACTCAATAAGCTGACGCGTATATTTCCAACAGCGTGTCAGACAGTCGCATCGAGTCACGCTAGCGAGAAAGTCGCATTGAGTCATACTAGTGAGAGAGTCGCGTCGGTACTCCCCTCTCGCTAGGTTCAGATATGTAATTGTTTTTATCGTAAAAATATAATTCAGTATCCGGAATGCAGTAGTTGTTATTTGTACATCTCCACCTTGTCAGATAAAGTAGGGACACAGCGCACAACCCCTACACTTACATATACTCGTATTATCCCCTCCAGACAATCTTTTAGACACCTTCTACGGATCTTGAATGCACTATTTCAGCTCGTCGTAGCGTTACGTCACTATTTTATAGGAACGAAGTTCCATTTGGGACGGTATCGGATGGGAGCTAGACAAAAAAGTTGTTCGATTTTTGCGTCACGACACATGTACGTATACGAAGTATATGTCAAAACGTCACAGTGTGAAGTGCGCAGTCGCGAAGCAGTCCATACATAGTGGTACGGACGGAAGAGCGTTTTTAGGATTTTAATAAATAATTTATTTGGAAAATGCCAAATGTCTAAGTTGAAACTTCGTTCCAACGGAGTGTTCCACGATACTCATGTATTTATTTTTACTTATTTTTTACGTTATCTATATTGCTGGAACAAACTACGACGCATCTTGCGTCGCGTAATTTGAATAGTGATTGCAGACTACTTCCATAAAACGACCCTTTTGAATCTTTGTCACACGACTGTCAGAGCTGCTTCAATGAAATGTTTCAAAATATTGGTTCAGTTGCGTTGATAAAAATGACTTTGAATCTCTATAGTGATAAAGATCCTAAAAAAGTCGTTTAAGGGACACTACTGCAATTACTTTCAACTATGCGATGCAAGTTGCGTCCAATGTCGTTAGGCCTTTACTCTGAGTATTAAGCCTATTTCGGTTAAAATGAGTTTCTTTGCGAGTTACGAAGTCTGTGGGTGGACGGGAGATTACGAGTTTTTTCAAAGAAGGTGAGTGATCGCTTCTCGAGTTTTGAAGTAAATTGCGGTTTGAAATTACATACGGAATTATATCTCTTTATTGGTAGAACCTAAAAGTTATCAGGCATTTTTTAGTAATGTTTATCATTGAATTAGTATTCCTTTTCATTTTAGTATTTTTTTCATTGAAACTAATATTTTCCACACATTTCTCTTTCTCTTCCTCGTTTTATTCATTTGAAAGCAATAATACTCCATTTTCTGCGTTACAATGGCTAGCAATATTCCCACTAAATCTGGCGAAACCACCACAACGAGCCATAAAGTTCGGGCCACTAATACTGTTCCACTTGGCACCGCTACTAACGACCCCTGCTTACTATTACGATTAGGTGCTCGACGTCTGTGAAATATTGTGCCGAAAAACATTACCTATTTGGGTATCCTTTAAACAGAATATTATGAGCAAGCATGATACGCAAAGAGTTCGTCATCACTATCTTCCTGCCCTTGTCCCACATTATATAATATAATGCTTTATTTGGAACAACATTACAATATGAGCAAAGATACAGTAGAAAACGTTGACTGCCGCAAAAGTTAAAAAAACTGAGTAGCGGAGTCAGCGCTCTTCTCCAAAAGATTGGATATTAGAGGTTCCAACGTAGCTATGTAGTAAATATTATACCAAAGACTTAATCTAAACAGGAAAGTTACATCTAACTTAAACAATTTCAAGAGTATGAAACTAAGTGTAAGTGTATAAAGTGAATGTGTGTGCGTGTGTGTGTGTATGTGTGCGTGGTGTGTGTGTGTGTGTGTGTGTGTGTGTGGAGGGGGGGGTAAAGTGTGAATGTGTGTGGGTGGGTTTAGGTGTGAGTGTGTGTGTGTGTGTGAGTGTACGAAGCGAGTGAGTGTGGGATTTGGGTTTGTGTTGTGGTGTGTTTGAGAGATTATTCCGAAGACAGACATATTATTAATAGGACATTATATGGGTTCACCATCAAAAAACAAAAAAGTATTTATTTAGATTTGTGATTTAGTGGCGTCTTTAACTTTCACTCATCACCTTCTTGTGTATAAAGCTGATGAAGCTGGAATGATGGTGTAGGTGCTGAACAAGCTTAGGTACTCCAACTCTACAATATCCTAATCTTACTCGTATCTTCTGCCGCTGACCATAAAAAATAACAAAATTCTAAAATTGTTTCCACCGAAAATCTTAATCAAATTTTATCTTCGCCAAGCTTGACTCTAAGATAACTAAAAACTTAAGCCTTTATACTTATCTATTTTAGATGATTTATACAGCGTCAGGAGGCTACCTATGCCTACACTTAACGGGACGCTGCCCAGCACCTAAAGGCTAACATAGGAGCTCAAGAAATACATAATTTATGTATTTTTATAGTGTTAAACCACACTTAGGTATTTCATTTTTTTCTTTGAGAATTTCATTGAGAAATTTTTTTTCGATTCCGATGGGACACAATCGATGTTTTTGATAAGTTCATTTTATCGGTTATAGCACCGGTAACGTCATCTTCATGTTTCACTCACACTCCGGCTTTAGGAGGATCGTCTGATCGTTGCGGGTTCGAATCCCGTCGGAATCGAAAATTGTGATAAGACTTTTTATTTCTTTAAGAAATACATCACTATTTTAAGAAATACAATATAATAATGTAAATCTGCAGCACTAATGTTTGACCGACATTCGAGTGAGTGTCAACAAAATGTAGTGTAAACAGTCCCCATGCCTCCATTGACCTAAATCGTTCGAGGAAAGTCACCTTTTTAGCAAGATCACATAATCGAAATATTATAAGCCACATTTTGTCGCCGTGCAGAATTAAATTGGACTGCCAGAGTTGATGATCTTTTTTTTCATGTCAATGGACGCTTCTATTAATTTTTCATAGAAGCCAGCGAAACTTTTTTGTGCAGATTTGAACATAAAAGGCACAGGATGCGACATAGATTTTACCGTACAGCGTGCACCAAAAGCCTTATGGCATTAAAATAGGTAACAAATAGCCATTTTTTAACTTTTGCCGAATTCATTTTCATTAAATTCTTCAATAAAACCTACGAAAACTTGTTCCTATCCACTCTTATATTGAAGAATCAGTTGCACTTCATTTTGTACCGCCTTATCTTAGGAAAGCCCGCATGTCGCTTTGTGAAGGAGCCCTCAATCCCGAATGGCTTTATATTAAGGTTTCAAGTTTGGTGAAATTCAATTTCAGTTAGAATCAAGAAAATTATTACGTAGAATTTAACTAAAATTGATCTTAAGCGTTTTATTTATACTAAATTGATTTAAACCGCTTTTAGTAATCGTAGGACCTAGGATTATACTCCTATTCCTTCGCGATCTTGAAGGAAAGATTAAAAAAATATGAGATGGAATAGGCTTGCCCAGCACCTAATCCTCTCAGCTTAACCAGCCTGGCTTACTGGAAAGACGACGTCAATACATGTGGAGCTGACAAAGCTGCGGGTTTCTTCACGATGTTTTCCTTCACCGTTAAGAGCTCGTGTTAAAACGCATATTTTTACTCACGAAATACATTAATTTATTTTAAAGGTCCAAAATAAGTTTTGTTTCAAAATAAACAAACTGAAAACGATTCAACAAAAATATTCAAGACACGTTGAAACAACTAACAAAAGGTAAATAAATCTAGCGAAGCTACGGGTTTCGTGGAAACGTGAGTAAACGAAGTAATTGTGAGGGCTTTAACGCTAAACTTGGTTTTATTTTATTATTTTGGTACAAAAAAGAAAGTTCATTTTTAAAACAACAAACAAAACGTAAGTATCTTTTTATAACTACTTATTTCACTTCAAACCTACTGAATTGTAAGTATTTTTTTTTTATTTAAGAACTATGTACCGTCTCAGGATATTAAGTAACAAACGATTTAGCTAAACCGTAGACCACTTGCACTTGAAAGCGCTTTTGGCAGCATTACTTTGAATCAAACTGGCCTTTGGATCACGTATAGATTCGATCAGACACGCCTACAAAGAAAATCCTGAACACAAACTTGAAAATGCAGCGAGATTTTGAATTGAAATATACCAAGTCGAAAGCGTTCTACTAGTTTTATTCTATCAAAGGCTACCTCTAACAAAGACTGGATGAACTCAATAGCCAGAACTTTCTAAACAAAGTCCCTCTTGTTCGTTAGAATCTGCGACTTGCGATTCAGTTCAATTATTGACTATTATTGAGCTCAATTTTTAAATTTCTGACATCATTTGTTTAACAATCATACTAATAGCTTGTGGACCATTTTTGCCGAGTGCAATGAACTCTTAAATTTCAATCTGGGGTTCATATTCGAATCTTTTTGTTTCATAAACGGTTTAAGATAACATTGGTATCGTGGGGAAACCCACAGCTGAGTCAGCTCCACTCATCTATTCTGTGAATAAGGTCGTAACATAACGTAACGTAACATATTATATCCTATACAACGTCAAGGGTACTACTGCGTCTCATCTAAAGGTTATTTTAACACGCGTAGTTTGTACACGATTTTAATATCAGAAAGTTTGAATTGAAAGTATGTCCAAAACTTTTACAATGAGCACTTAGATAGCGTATGTTGGCATCAAGACAAAACCAATTATAAAGTTTTAATCAAAATAAAGGGAATTCTCATATGTGCCAATATGGGAGACTTTGAATTCAATATAAATGTATACAGGGTGTAAAAAGACTGCTACCGAAAACTGAGGGGTTTCAATCAGACCATGATACTGAACATATTTAGCGAAAAATAATTCAAAAATTTTTTTGACTTATTTACGTCATTTTATTTTATTTTCTAGTTATTTACTATTAGTACAACATAATAAGACCATACCTATTCGTACCTAATTTATAAAAGAAAAAACAATTGAAACTCAAAATCCAGCAATCTACGTATAAAAACGCGCCCAGTACATACGCAAACAGTAATCTTCAAACGCTGTTTTCTCCGGATATAATGATTTTTTCGGAAAATCCTTTTGGATTTGGTTGTGTGTTGGGATGCTGTACCTACCCCTTTCGGCTTCGGTAGACGTCTTTTTACACCCTGTATAGTATTCAAGAAATACTTATGTAAAACAGGCAGCTATGCACTTGCTACGACTTAAATAAAACCCTACGCGTTTCGTATAAGTCGCCACATCTAAGTAATGTTAGGATTTAAAATAATAGTTGAGGGTGGAAAATTTTATCCTATCTTCAAAAAGGGAGGAAGTTTTGTTTAGATTCTAAGTACCTTCTCTTGAACTAAACTGACTCAGAAATAACCTAAAAGCAGAAATATGTTTGTCTATCTCCAGTTTCGATCACAAGTTGTATTTTGACGGACCACCAGGATTTTTATTATTAAGTAAATTAGTTTGTTTAAATTCTAATCTATCTTAGGGTAATTCGTGCCCCTGAGACCTAAGATACAGAGATCCAAGTCTAGTTTAGGCCTCACCGTTAACTGTAACATTATTTTTGTTAATTACTTTATGTACTGTACTGTTTATCTATATTGTTCTAGTGTTCTCTCTTTTTTGGCAATAAAAAATATTTCTATTTCTATTTCTTATGGGCACTCGTGATTCGACGAAAGCTAAAACCGAATAGAATACCTTGCAGGGTGTCTTGGAATATTTATGAGGGTAGGAAAAGTAATTTCGCTTGCCTGCTAACAGTTTTGAGAGCAGCACTTATTGCTCTAAATTCTCAGCTCAGATTTTATCTCATTTCGTGGTTTATTTTACAATTTAAACATTTTCACGGCACTCTTTCATTTCCTTTTGGCTTTTATGTGGATGGGTTAGAAAACTTTCAGGGATCAACTACAGAATTTAGTTACAAGGTATATTTATAACCATGTTTTTAATTACATACGTTTATATTTTTGTTATGAATAGAAAACCAAGTTATTTAGATTCATCTGACTGGTGAATTCTTAAACCGCTCAAATGAACTGCCTTTTGGATACAGAGATCGCTCGGTAAAACTAAACTAAATATATATTAACTCACTGTACCCTTCAATGAATTTGACGACTGGAGTACCCTAATATTCCGAAACCTGAGATCGTTACCCAGTATGGATGGCCCGATATTATTTATTTATTTATTTATTTAAATACTTTATTGCACAAAAAACCAAAATATTGCACAATTGGCGAACATAATGCCGAAGGCATTCTCTACCTGCTGACCAACGTGTTGTCGGAGAGGTACAAAAGGCGTGCAAAATAGGTAACAAACAACATAATAAACCTTAAATTTAACATAACAAAGTTTTTATAATATATTTAGATATATATAAATATATAATATATAATTGTAAATATAATAATACTTATAGTATAATCGAATTAAATATATAACTACAAAGAGTCTAGCAATAGTTTCCGAGTCTGCCTCTTGAAACCTTCTTTTGAGTCAATCATCCTGACATCATTAGGGAGATCGTTCCAAAGTCTCACCGCCTCTACAGAGAATGATTTATCACGGTAGGAAGAGGTGTGGGCTGGAATTTCGAGGATAAGATTAGTCGAAGATCTAAGCGGTCTATTGTGTGCATCAGCTAAGAAATTGAACCGATTTTTAAGGTATACGGGAGTAGAAGGGTCTTTGAGTATAGAAAAAAGAAGACACAGAACCCTCAAGGTTCTACGTTCACGAATAGGGAGCCACTTCAATTTAGCTCGGTATTCGCTGATGATATTAGTTTGCATGACGGACTAAAATAGATGTGTCAATGAATTAGCTTGATTAAAAAAGGCATTCACCGTTTTAACGCTCATTAAAAAGTTCAATCGTCGTTTAATTTTAACTTAGTAAGTAATTGCAAATAAAATTTAAGCACCCTGTCATAATTCCTACGTCCGTTTCTATAAAAAACTTGTCGCACCAAAAAAATTTACAAATTTTACGGGTTAGGTGTCATAGTAAAAATTATAAAAATGATGTATGAACGCAGAATGATGTCCGTTGTATTGTTGCTTATTTTTCTAAATAGGCAATTTAGAAAATAAATAAATAAAATATTAGTATGTAGCGAAGATGAAAACTATTTAAGTTTTACTCTCCCCTAGAAGTAACATCTACGAGTAGATAAAAGCACTCGCAAAATGAATAGAGATTTCAAGCGTCAGTCCATCGGTTTATCGTTGCAGATAAATCTTTTATCCCGGTTTCTTCAATTTTCCATCACAATTTACTCAATTCTTTTCATAGCGTGAAATAGGTACTAAAGGAGCATTTACACGTAAGAATTTCAATCGATATGATTTAGTATCGCACTGCAATTTTTTTCGTATAAACGCTCATCGACATTCGCTGGGACACTACATCTTCGCGAAAAACGTACCAAAAATCACATCGTGTAAATTCTCCCTAAGATACACATAAAAACGTGCTCAGGTATTTTATCTTAATAAGTCATCGGTTTTACCTTTTACGACCTTGGTTTTGATGAAAGAAAAGATCCGACAAAGAATTAAGTGAAAGAAATTCTTCGGAACTAAATTTAGCACGATTTTCCTGATAAGCTTTTGTAAAAATTTTATAAGGTTTTGTTACGTAATGGCTTTTAATTAATATTTCATCAATTAACATAACAAACCCTCACTAGGGCTTGACTTGAAGTTAATTAGCTTTACCTAAAACGAGTACCTACAAATATATTACGGGTAGTATACACTCATGGTTATTTCTTCAAAAGTGTGATTTTGTATCTGGTAGGTAATTGAATAACAAAATAGATTAATAATGTACCTAGATATTCTCGGTCGGTGATTTGAACTCTTTTCTGTCTTTAGTTTAATTTAATTTATTATTTAATTTTAATCAGTACTTACAAACAAAAAGTATTTAAGTATATCGGTTATCTGGTTCTCGTAGTACAAGTTTTGCTTAGTTTGGGGCTAGATGATGCTGTATGAAAAATGTCCAGCATTATTTATTATTATTATTACATAAATTGTCAAAAAGGCCTCTGTGTGTTGGCTTCGGCCCCATGCATGCCTATCAAAGGTCCGGGACTCTATAGTTCCGTGATGTAAGCTTTGACAAACAAAATAATAATAAATAATGCTGGAATATAATTATCCCAATTTTTTCTAACTCTTCTTATGGAATATCATTCTTAGAATTATTTCAATTGCTCTTAAATAGTGAGGTTATTTTATCAGTTACTAAATCGAATCTTTGGATCTAAAAATGCGACCGCGCACCACAATCGCAGAAATCGAATGAACGGAAACAATTGAATTGTCTCGATTACAACTCGATTTCATCTCGATTGCTTTCCCTTTGCACCGATTGATATAAACTATTGGAATTCCAAGCATTGAACCACAGACTAACTAGACGGAATACGAAATCGAATGTTTGAATCAAATCAATTTGCATGAAGTTTATCCGTTTTATTTTTGGGAAAGAGCTTGGTAATGACTCAGCTTGAATCAGCAAAAATGCTTTGAATTATTGGAACGAAGTTCCTTTTCGGACGGTATCGAAGAAGAAAAAGAATGAGGCTGGAAAAAAGATGTTGGTTCATTTTACCGTCACGACATATGTCAAATCGTCACAGTGCACTTACTTTTTTTTATAACACAAAAGCATTTTTGAAATAATAACGTAGCGAGGTATTTTTATTATATCATCATTACTTTCTATTTTAGAAAAACTAAACACGGTAAGAAACCCTTAAATTTACATTTAACCATTGAAAGCTTACTGGCTAAAAAACACACAGAAGGCCTTCGGCTTAAAAGTCGGGGCACTACTTTCTTCACTCGTCAACACATTACAACTCATAACCTCTGTGGCGACCTCTGTGGCGCAGTGGGTGAAAGCCCGCTTGGGACGCAGAAGGTTGCGCGTGCGACCCCCGCCGCGGGATAAATGATTGCATCTGCAAATAAAAATTTATCTGGGTGTTTCTACGTATAATATGTATAAATGTATATGTATGTATTTACAAAAGAGATAATCAATAGAGAATAACAAGAAAATGCAACAAAAAACCCGGAAAAAACATCTTTACTCCCGCCAAATGTTTGTTCCGGAGTGGTAATCGAGAAGCCAAATGCTGAAACAAACATAGTGGACGGAGTGTAGTAAATTGCGTAACCCACTGAAATGCATCTGGGGATAGAACAAATCAAGCTTAAATTTTTCCCTCTGAGCTTTTCAAACTAAAAATTCAACAGAGAAACTTACTTGCATCTGTGAATATGATAAGAGTACATTTGCCATTTATAAAATTTTCAAGGTATTGGTTGCAAACAGGAGTAAAATCAATAAAAAATCTAAGTGTGTCTTTGTTCCCACAGAACAAATTCATATTGATCTTAACTTATGAACCTTTTTTCTAACTAATCTACAAAAATAATGTGAACACAACTGAGTAAAGTATCTACTCGTAGAAGCAGTTGAGCTTTCTAAGTGTAGTAGCAAACGACTATAGCTCAACCATCCCTTTCTGACAGTATTACCAAGAACAACAGTGCTGATCCGTTGACCCATACTAAGGTTTACTTGATAAACTAGATTAAACTTAGTAAACTATAAAGTAAGGATGTAAAGGCCTAAAGGATATAGAATATAATATACCTATTGAAACATTTGACGACCTCTGTGGCGCAGTGGGCAAAGGTCCGCCTGCGACGCAGAAGGTTGCGGGTTCGATCCCCGCCGCGGGACAAATGTTTGTACGACCTACAGATATTTGTCTCAGGTCTGGGTGTTTCTATGTATAATATTAGTATTTACGAACAAAAAGTATATAAGTAGTATATCAGTTATCTGGTTCCCATAGTACAAGCTTTGCTTAGTTTGGAGTTAGTTGATGCTAGATGATGCTGTGTGAAAATGTCCAGCATTATTTATTTATTTATTTACCAAAAATATTTAGTACGTAGGTGTTTTGGCACAAAACAAAACTGAACATAGCGATAGTATCATATAGCACGTTGCACAAAACAGCACATAATTGTTATGTGCTGTTTGTATTCTACAAATGAAAAGACTAATTCACATTACAACACGAAATCCATATCCATACTAATTACTATGCCAAATTTCAGCATAATCTGTACAGCGGTTTGGGCGTGAAAGCGTAACAAACAGACAGACAGACAGTTACTTTCACATAATTGATGATATTATAGTATGGAATTATGGATAACCTAAAAGTCGTTGGATATCGCGGACTCTATAGGAAAAAGATTTTCAATATATAAATTGAATTTGATTTATAATTCAAGATATTTCTAATTCGTCATAAGCCTTAAGTTTAAAGATTTCTTTTATCAATTTTCGATATTAATTGTCTAGTGACAGCACAAATAAATGTAGTTTCCTTCCATCATTACTCAATCTACATCCACCAAAACTTTCTAGAATTGTCGGAATCATTTGCTCCGATTCTTAACGCTATTTTCTTTCCATTTTGCACCAGATTTGTTGTTTTTTATCAATCATAAATATATACAATCTTCCCAAAACAGGATACTCAGCCAAATATTGACGTAGCCGCCTGAATAAATTGGAAATAAGATACGGAATGAAATTTATTCTCCAAAGTGCAAAATAATATTGCTATTGCTAAAATTCTAAATTTAATTGAATATACTTACATAATAGAATAGTCGTTAACGCATTAAAATCTCATGATTTTTCTCAAAAAAAGCATAAAAATAACCTTTATAAACTCAAATCTCTACACAAATACCCTTCATGTAAGATATTTTGAAATGGATCCCTAATATTGCACCAAACTATGATAATTAAGCTATCAAATCGACGTTGGTCGCCGAAATTTAATGGTTAAACATAGTACTTTAAAGCGTCTACAATACAGGGTGTAAAAAGGCGTCTACTGAAGCCGAAAGGGGTAGGTACAGCATCCCAACACACACCACATCCAAAAGAATTTTCCGAAAAATCATTATATCCGGAGAAAACAGCGTTTGAAGATTACTTAGTTTGTGTATGTATGTACGGGGCGCGTTTTTGTACGTAGATTGCTGGATTTTGAGTTTTAATAGTTTTTTTCTTTTATAAATGAAATTATTTGGATGGTATGGTCTTATTATGTTGTATTAGTAGTAAATAACTAGTAAATAAAATAAGATGTCGTACATAGATAAGTCAATTTTTTTTGCGTTTTTTTCGCGAAATATGTTCAGAATCATGGTCTGATTGAAACCCTTCAGTTTTCGGTAGCAGTCTTTTTACACCCTGTATATAAAGTAAGCTAAATTTTTATTGATTGCATAAAAATATAGCAGTATAGCTTATTAAACGTATTATTAAAGTTTAGATTAAGACTAACAAAAAAATCTGTCCCTAGAAAAACGATCTTTAAATACTCGTACATAGACCGCTTGTTTTGACATGTTTCAACATGGGGTTCAACTAAGGTTTAACGTTTAATTAATAAGCAGCATTGTATTCAATTAAATTCAATATAGAATTTATAGTACTTACGTTTTCATTTCTATTTCCAAAAGCCCTTACAATTTAAGCAACAATAATTATAACAGAGCGCTTTGTTTCAAATTCCTAATTGTATTCCACCAAAAGATTTACAAAACATGAATAAACAGTTTCTCTTACAAATACGGCCACGTAATCCCCAACCCCCACAAAGGTATGTCCTTCGTACCACTACAGAATACGTTAAAGTAGGTACAGTCGCACTAAAAATTATATAATTTAGCATTCAGGTCTAACAAGCACACACACAATAGTCACAACCAAGTTCCTTTGTGTCATTCGCACTCTTTGTCAATTATGGAGAATGGGCGTATATGTATACACACATAGACAAATGAATGTATTGACTTGTTAAAAAATGTCTGTAGCGCTAAAATATAGGTACTTAATTTGAAAGCGAAATAATTCCAAGCATTATTTTCTCTAGATAGAATTCTGGACATTTCACACAGCGTCAAGTCAAAAAAAGCATTTATTCAGTAGGACCGCTGCGATCACTTTGAAACGTCTTAAAACTAGGTGATTCTACTCCTGTTCCTTCGCGACCAATACCGTGAAGAAATCATCGTCATCTAGCCCCAAACTAAGCAAAGCTTGTACTATGGGAACCAGGTAACTACATAGACATTTTTTTTGTTTGTTAATACATACATATTAAACAAAGAAACATTCAGACCTGATATAAATATTTGCAGATCATACACACATTTATCCCGCGGCGGAGGTCGAACCTTCTGCGTCACAGGCGGGCTTTTGCCCACTGCACAGAGGTCGTCAAATTATTCTATTTAAAAAACCCGTTTAAGAAACTCGTGCATAAATTATTCAACATATCATACTATTAAACTATTAAAATTCGTATTACAATTTTTCAAGATCAAATTTTATCTCTGTCTGTACCTACCTACCTTCTAATTTAGTCCCCAAAAGCATGAATATTTTACAGTGTTCTTGCCTTATTTCGGGCAAATTCATTGGGCTTGGGAAACGAGACACTTTTTAAACAGTGATTAAGATTTCTATTTATGCGACAAAAATATACTTATGTAAAGTCTTTGCTGTTGTCATATAAATATTCCGGTCTATACTCGTAGACTCGTCTCAAAGTACATGAGTTAATGGCAAGGCATTTTGCCTCTGTCGGTGTTGTGGTGGCCAATTGCTCGGCTGAGACGCAAGAGGGCAAGTTTGATTCTCGCGGCAGGAATATTGTTCAAAAATCATCTGTATAGCTGCTATTACATAAATGATTTCTGATGATTTTCAATAGAATGTAAGCCTTCCTTAGACTTTCGCGATCACAACTCATATTTTCTAATTAATAGAATGTTCTTTAGAAAGACATCTCTATATTTATCTGAACGCACACGTTACTACACATATTTTTGATATGTTTAGGCTCACAACATGGAACGTTATACGATGGAAACGGAATTGGAATCCATATTGGCAGTGCATCCGACCCGAGTATGATGTTTTGAATATCGAAAACGTCAGATAGTGCAACACATCTTTCATACAGCGCCATCTAATTCCAAACTATGCGTAATAAGTTCGTGAGTGTCGTGGAACACTCGGTTGAAACAATGTTTCAACTTAAAAATTTGGCATTTGTCAAATAAATTATTTATTAAAATCAAACGCTCTTCCCTACTAACAATGTAACAATCTATGGACTGTTTTGCGACTGCGCACTTTGCGCTGTGACGTTTTGACATACACGTGTGTCGTGACGCAAAAATCTAACACTTTTTTTCATCTAGTCTCCCCTATCAGAGACCGTCCGAAAAGGAACTTCGTTCCAAAAAACACTCAAAAGCTTCGATCAACTATTATAACATTACAATTATATCAGAGATCTAGCCGTCAAACACAATGAAGTTTTTATTCATACAGATGATTCATTTTTCATTTATGTAACCAACTGCATCCCCAAATACAAGACTAATGTAATTCGGGAATTATCAAACGATGTAAGTTTGAGAAAATGCTTAAGTTTGTATGAATGGATGTTTGTTACCTACTTCTTCACTCTTCTTTACGCTGAAACGGCTGAACACATTTGGATGAATTGGTGTGGCGGTAGCGAAATTAAAGCATAGGTTACTTTTTATCCCGGAGATGTGATAAATTCCCTTTGAGGGAATGAGACACTAATGAGACTACAGGCAACACCGTGGAGCACAACTTGTACGTAATACTAACTAAATACTTCCGAGAAAACATTCCTCTAGTTTTTCAATTTCGATGAATGATAAACTACAGCTTGTAGAGTGATACAAAGTAAAAACAACCTGACGAGTTTGTTTGGATTGGAGTCAGAGATTATGACAGATTTACGGCTGGTTTCGAGAAGTAGCTACGTACTTTTTATCTGTCACGTACACCACAATGTACGTTTACTTTTGTACTTTAAACATACGTAGGCGAACTTTTGTGTCTTGGCTTATTTATTCTGTGGTCGCCAAATCAAATAATAAGCCATGAATTTGGCAACACTATTGTCGTATGCTTAAGATCCAATCCAATTTTATTAGTAGAATTGGCCTAGATTGGCTATAATCATGGCACCACGTCTCTTTGAGCAGCATAAACTACCTCGTGACGCTGTATAAATTATCAGTAACGGCACTTAAAGTATGTCATGTAGCTAGTGGCCATTTCCTTGGCCCTTTGGACCCTGAAGGCCTCTGACAGCTTAATGACTTTATAGCTGGAACCGACAATTTAACATGGTTTCCGCCTCGTAGGGTTCAGGGGTTAATTCCATCAGCAGTCATCAGTTACACATCCTTGAACATATTTTTATAGTTAAGAGACTTCGCGTAGTGAAAACTTACATACCTCGATGTTTCTGGTTGTACTAAAACAGTAGTGGTCACGAGTAAAGTTGTCGTAGAATTATCGGAGAAACGTCGAGGTAGGTAAATAAGTTTTCAACACACTTGCTCATAAAGTGGCTCTATGGTCACCGCAATTAGGCACATAATGACACCCATAATCAAACTGTGACTTTTTCATTACTATAACTCACTAGTGAGTAATAGATTTTTTTTTTAATTTTATTGATTGAGTTGCTTTGTTCTTAAAAAAGTTTTTATTCAGAAAAAAGATTGTGTTCAACAGAACAAATTAATGTTCCTATTGCTTGCTCATTTTATGCAACTTCTTATTTAAATAGATAATTTTAAGTCGTACGTGTTTAATAAATAAAACTTTCACTCAAATATAACGTTTGTTTTCTCTGTAATAAAAGAAAACTTTAAATTCCCCATTTTGTACGTGGCAGAATAGGCGCAAACCCTGTGCGCGGCGCGGAAATATAGTCTGTGGCCGATCGCAATGCGCGCGCATAGGAAAACTGATTCATTTTTCCCGCAATAGCGAAACATTTTTCACAACTCGTTTTCACTGTTTGAAATTAGTTTTTATTGTTATTTTATTCACAAGTGTGTTGAAAATCGTCGTATGATACACGTGTGTATTGATGATTACCTTCCTCGGCTATATTAAGACCCTCGCCGATGGCTCGGGTCTCAATTATTTGCCTCGGCGGTAATCACCAATATTACACACTAGTACCACAATGTACTATTACATTACGCGATGTACTTATGGTTTGCAATCCCTCACTTATTTAAAAAAGTAGCCTATGTGCTATTCTAAACTACAGGTACTAATCTATCTCTGTGTCTTTCATCCATCAGGTATTCATTCAGTAGAAGAGATTTTTAGCTACACTTTCATGTATCCACACTTTTACACATAAATCCATCTTTAAAAACTTACGCATTCATATTATAAGTTATTATGAACCCTAAGACATAGGTAACTTCATTGCAATTTAATAGAAACAATAGATTTGTATTCAACTTGCCAGTACTGTGTTCAAACACGCTTCTCGCCTTCGTTGCCAAGCATCGCATGGCGCGGCCCATTGGCGCTCAACTCAAACAAACGCCACTTCCTGCCAGATAGTTTGGTAGTAATAAATATAGGCACTGCTCATGAATTTCTTAGAATACTAGCAAGTTGTTAATACTTTTCGATTTGCAGTTCAAAAATAACGTGTTTCTGGTCTTAGATTTCGGCAAACATGAATGATATTGCTAGGAGACTCCTAGCAATAACTTTCCACAAGCTTTTACTAGGAGCTAGTGTTTTTGCTTCTGAATACCTCTAGGTATGGCCTGGAAGTTTAACTCAAATAATCATATTATGTTATCTATATTATCTATCGTAGGTACCTAATTGTATTTCTTAAAATGTGGGCATGCTTCTGACTACACCTTTAGACAATGCACTAATGGCGGTCACCCATCTAACTGCACAATAATGTTACAATAATGTTACAATAATGTCTAGTCTCTAAAATTGGGGCAAAACGATCCCTGAATATTTTTCCCATGTAACTTCTGGAATAAGTTGACCAGTCCGGTATATGCATATCCAAATCGTCCCGCCATCTCCGTGGTGGTCTGCCGCGCGGACGTCTTCGTTGTCTTATATTCTAAGTCGTCAGATATGCGGCAGACATGGCCTGCCCAGTCCCACTTTAGTTGGGAAGACTTTTTGGTGACACTGACAACCTTAGTGCGTTCGCGTATTGCTGAATTTCTGATCCTGTCGATCAGCCGAACCCCTAGAAGACTGCGTTCCATAGCACGCTGGCAAACCTCGAGTTTGGACTTTTGCTGAGGTGTCAAACTATGGCTAAAGACAGAAAGGACTGGAAAATGAGGAGGCCCTGCAGTGGGACAATACGGGCTAAAAATAAATAAATTTCTAGAATGACACAACCCATCTTTCCTCATAAAAGAGCGCTAAAATTAATATTAAATTCCTCAAAGTTTGAGCTTAGTTCAGAATATTTGGATATGAACTATGGAAAACTAGTTATGAAAATTCCTTCACGTTTAATTCCAGTCATTTTCATTCCGTCAGGCATTCTTTTACATACGCACAGTGAGCGTCTCTTATCATAACCTCCCTTTTTTTTATTTATATATGGGTTTTGTCGCTTAGCGACCCATAATGAAACACAATTATAACTTATAATCAACTTAAATATTATGTAAACCTAACTCTAATAATTTAACTAAAAACAAAACTTTTTCACAATAAGGTTCCTCTAAAATAGCAGATTGAACAGCGTGCTTCGTGCATGGGAGTTACTAGCTGCTGATGCTGACTGAACATAAAGGAACGTATCTTTTCAGTAGGGTAAAACAGAATTTCACTTGCTACGATCCTGACATCTTTCGCCTCATTTAACCTAAACTTTATTTAATTTTATTAATAAGACTTCCTTATTTGATCCTTGTCATTTATATTTCTCAATATTTCCTGATATTTTACAAGTGGGGATGTTAATACAATTCCGGTCCCTTTGACCAAAAAATGAAATAATTTTGTATAGTGATATGATAAAATAAAGTACATTTCAAATGTGCATTGTTTGTGCAAAACTACGTGAGGGAAGCCACCGGCAGACCACTAGTTTTTCTAACAAGGTTACTTTATTTCCATTGTAAATAACAAAGTTCTAGTATTCCTAGATTTGCATAGAGTGGTGTTGGCTGCAAACACTATCGATCTGATCGGGCCTCCATCCATCAAAAGGGCTTTGTTATCAGCCTCTTGGTCTAGAAACGTCAGTCTGCAAACAGTTGCTCCTTTATCACGAGCCTAATGTCAAATAAACAAACAGACTCAACAATACCATAGATAGGTCGTTTAACTTATGTCCGAACTTAAGCCTTAACATCTATTAGCAGATATCAACATACAACTACCTAGCTGTATGTTTCCACCTACAAGAAAACTTGTCCGACAGTCTGTCCGACAGTTGCAGATGCTGTCGCAACACTTTCGGGACAGCACTTGCTACGGAATTTACACTTGCAAACTGTTGTCGAACATTTTTCGCGGTAGTTTACTTGCAGGTAGACGCAGCATAAGTTTTAGGATACTAGTTAAGGCCTTAAGTGTTGAGTACTCGGCCGAGCACTCGGAGATGTGTCTACATGTTCCGAACACTCAACTGAGAGCACTGTCTTGCCTATTTATTTCAAATATTTATTTATTTTCTCTCACAAACAAAACAATAAAATAAATAAACAATAATGTATTTACTCGGTATGTGTGAAAAAGCTTTAAGTATTTCTTGTCATGTCCCTAGGTATAGAACTCATTGACAATTGTTTTGTTTCAAAAAATTCTACGATTTCATTTGCGTGATTTAAAATAATTACGTTCACGCATTGCTGTTATTTAATTTAAATAGAGCTGAAAAGCTGAAAATTCATGTACGTATCACGACACATCAATGTGCTTATTCGATTTTCTAGAATTCACTTTTAAATACGTAAAACACATAATTTTTTGAAAGACTTTCTTGCGTCATTTATTCAATTCCAAGGAATCATATGCGAACACATTTATGTCAAGCTGAAATGAACTTTAAACCGAAGCAATTAAGATTATAATTATAATAACAGCGTTCCGTGCCTATCACGGTTAAAAGCCATCATAAGCTGTGCTCGACCTTGTTGAGTGCATGTTTGATCAAATTTGACCCTTATAACATAGACTAGTTCGTTTTCCTTCCAGATAAGTCGACTGGAAATGTGACAGGCAGAAGCGTTGGAGTGAGAGCTAATCAAATCGTCCCTCGGGGCATAGGCGTGATGGAAAACCTGATCTCTGCCGTCATTGCTCACTTCAAACTATGAGTAAAAACTTTTGCTGTCGTATTTATTTTTTTAGGTTTAAGATCTGACAAGTGGAAGTTAGGGATGAGATTGGTAAAGTTCTGTTTGACGATTTGCTTGGGACTTGGTATTCATAATGCACGTAGGCTTCTTATAGCTCAGTCTGGATTTTTACGTTGTTTCTATATCAACTTAAAATGTATTTTTTTAAAAAAGATAGGATGGCATTCTAGAAAAAACCATGAATACCAACATAAATGTCATTTTTATATGATGCACCATTTGTTCCAGTTGCGCCCAGATGAATTTTCTAAAATTTAAATATCTAGTGATGTGGCCATCAATCTAACTTCTCAAACTAATACCGTTTTCACAAACAGTCTCCAACTTTAGTGAGAGTTTGCTGAAAACTGCCACTACGTGCGGTGTTAATGAGTTTTGTGTTTAAAGTTTGGGTGGGAAAATAGCATAAATCAACAAACGTCGCCCACCATTTTCAAGTATTTTTAGCAGCAACTAAAGGAAAACTTTAAACAATACAGCCCATTATGAATAACATTGTTTCAAATAGTTGAGCGATTCGTATTTCAAATAAAAATTATAAAACTTATTGCAATATTTCAAAGATAATGAGCACCTTGCAAAGCAATAATTCTACCTAAAAATAATCACTGTGTGGGCCACCGTGTTCTATTTACACAGTTACCATGGTACAATGAACAAGAAAATGTTTTCTTTATGATCAGAAGGTACACGCATAAAACAAAACTATAACTAGGTACAGACGTAAACACAATAAAAGACACACAACTACCCAAACATTAGACAACAAAAAATTACCGCGCATTTGCAACGATTCTTCAAGACTGAATCGCAATAAATTACAATCAAACTGCTTTCACGTTGTCAAAACAAAATAGTGATGTGAAAAACGGTAGCTACTTAGTTTATTTCTCCTTCAAGTAGGTACTTGAACTTTAAATTTTGTGTCAAGTCGTAGCGTTCATTATCCCAAGGCGAGATGGATAATTGCGATTTTTTTCTCTAATCGTGTTTTTCAAATATAAAATCAGTTATTTCATGGTCATAATGATGTAGACATTTATAAAATAAAAGATGATGGTAAATCTGTAGCATTCATTTCATTTCCAAACTATATTGAATTATCCGCAAATATTTTTCTAAACGTTTAGTTTTCAAACCTCGCAGTATTTTCCTTCTCGTGTTTCAAGACTCAAGCTTTCCCAACCCTATACATCAAATTAAAGAGTGCAGAGTGTTCGTGTCGTTCCGTTCCACAAATACCGTGACCGTAGCGAGGCGCACGTGCGTTCCCTTTTCAATTGCCTTGTATTTCCATACGGTTACGTAAATTGGAACGTATTTTTATTATTTGTTTCTTATTTTGAAACCGTGGGGTGGTATTGTGATTATCAGAACGCCTGGAGTTATTTAGTCAAAGAAATTGGGTTAACAAAGTAGAGCTTTTTTATTCGACAATTTCATTTTATTTTTTGTTAGGTTTGTGTGTTTGGTTCGACCTAAGTTTAACTGTAATTTACTCGCAAAATCCTATCACTAGGCTCTGGTTAGAAATAACTAGTGACACGACAATAAATAAATCCAACCAAGATCAAGACTCCCAAATCCTACCTTGACTTGATGCCTCAGTGATAAATTATTAATAACCAGGGGCCTTAGTCCCATTATTATATTCGTTCGTTTGATGAATATTTGGATGTTTCTTACTACGATTTCTGACTTCAAGGGCCAATTTTTCGGTATGAAATATTTGGTCCTAGGTTGGACCGTGTTTTAACGATGATCTTATCGACTGAATACAATGTAGCTCGTAGTAAGAAGCATCCGAATATTCATCAAACGAAAAAAAAAAACGAACGCGAATAACCCCGCAGTACCTACCACAATATTTCAACCTACATAAGTATAGTACGTACAACCGGTCTTTAGCTCTCTGAAGTTAGGTGCTCTAAACGATTGCGCGGGTTTACACGAGTAGGCGAGATAGGACAATGCAACAAACTAAGCGAGTGAGCGAGGCAGCTATACAACGCTGTCTTCGTCTTTTAGGCGTCATCAAAAATGCGCAGCTACTTCAGAGAGCTAAAGATTGGTTGTGCATACTGTACCTTATTAATATCGCAAACAATCATTTAATTATGATTTTAAAATAACATTAATATTATTGACATTCATCTCTATAGACCCATCTAAATATTTTCCTATTTTTTGTTTGTACCATGTTTTTTGTTTCCTTAATAAAAAATTGAATTTTGAAATTTGAATTCAAATTCAAATCTAAACCCAAGCCTTTAAACGCCCAAATTACGGAACATCGGATTTCAAAGGAATATTTTGTATAGATTTGATTATAAGCTGGTAACAAGGAACTCAGTCCTGATACAGCTAAGGATTTATTATAGCGCCCGTGATGTAAGAAACTGCTTTTATCTATTTATTTCAACTCTAGTGTTTATCTTAGTTTATTTAAATAAGTAATTTATTGTATCTTTATAAAATTATAAAAAACGATTCACAAGATCTTGTAGGATGTATAACTGACTTAGCCTTTCAAGTTTACGAAGAACAATTCTTCTTCTTATCGTTTCACCAGTACTTTCGAACCAGTATGCTGAAAGGCAAAGAGGCTCCTTTCGTGCACGTGCGAAGAACAATAAATTATATCTTGAGATTTATTTAAATCGTTATTCATAATCATCTCAAAAAGCTGCCGATAAAGTTAATTAATTTAAACTTTACGACCTATTTCAGAATATTAAACTTTTAGCCGGGTGAAGATTTGAATAAATAGCTCATTCAAGAGTTTATAGACAATTAAATACTAATTTGTATATACTTAGTCCTAGCTCGTGTTCTTATGTGGTATGCAATAAAGAATTATCTATCTATATATTAACTTCATGAATTTTCATTCAATATTATTGTCACTGACCCAGAGTGCCAAAATACAGCTCATTCGGACCCTGGGAAATGGGTCAAATGTACCTTGCAAGATTTGACTTGAACAAACATGCAAACATTGCAAGTTAAATAAAGCCTTGTGAAATATAACGTTACAAAAAGGTACTTAGGGGAATATACAAATTCCTAGTCATTCTCACATTTCAGGCTCTACTTTATTTAGTGACTGGCACTAAGTAAATGTAGGACGAACTATAATCTAATTGGTAGGTACCGTGACTTGCCAATGTTTACCAGTCATCCAGTAAACAAAACACACAATATAGAGGAGCTACTAAGTAATTAAATGAATAGATCATCTGATCGTATGGTTCTTTTTAAAGTATTTTAGAGCTTCAAATTCAATTCATTTTCACGAATTCATTTTTATTTTTTGTATTTAACAGTGTACTGTGACGTGACTATGTGAATACGGCGACCAAACAATGACACTACAAAGTGACTAAGTGACAGTGAGTGTAAGTGACAAGTGATAAGTCAAAATGGACAAAAAAGCGGCCGAGTCTAGTAAGGGCCTTTGCGGGCAAGTGCGGCATCAAGACCGAACGCCGGATCTGTCGAGCGATCTGTCGTTCGAGGAGTTGAGGAACCGGTTCGATACTAGCGCCATCTCTAGTATTTCTAGCCACATGGTGCGGCGAGAAATCGCGACGATACCAGCGACTCACAGCAGCGCTATGCGGCAAGTCGTGAGCGGGAAAGTCTTCAAGAAATGTAAAAGCGCTACGTTTCAGATAGATGGCGCCACTTACACAATTGGTGAGTTGAAAGCTTTCAGGTTTTCGTTTTCCACCGTTATCTCAGAGGCGCTAGTCTCGCAGTCTTTTGTTATACATTATGAATGCGCATTGATCTGAGTTTTAAAACTTAGATAATTTTGTTAGGACAAGTTAATTTCAATTTTATGAACCCTAGCATCTGGTAAAAGCTTTTGTTCTATTGAATTGAATTTAAAGAGCTTTGTTATAATAGTTTTCGTTAAATTCGAGATATTAAATTGAATTTTCAATTATCTATCCAATTACAGGGCATCGTTTGCATACCTGTATAGACTACATTTAAGTACCTATGCCATAATTTAACCATGAATTGAAAAAGTTTACTGTCGCATAATTGCAATAACCATAAAATCCGTCGAATACAGCCAGATGTACATAATTGCTTTAATTACATACACTATTATCTGACCCAAAAAATAAAAACAATTAAATAATGGCTCCTAATGGCCATAATAAAAACTCCATTACCGTAGCCATTTTGCGCATAAAAATTGGATATTTTCTTTCATCCCCAAACGCCTCCAAACCTCTAAGGGGTTCTTTCAAGCTATCTCAGGCAATAAAATAGGTAAGTATAGGCATCAGATGTGGCCTAGGGCCTAGTGTACAATCATGTCAATGTCAAATCAATGGATTTTGTAAAATTCATAACCTGCAAATATGTCGAGCTTAGAACGGTGAAGGAAAACACCATGAGGAAATCCGCAACAAAGTTAGATTCACTAGTTCTTTGGCTAAAGCCAATTAAGGTACAGATGTTTCTTCAGGATAGCTTGTGCTAGGCATGCCTATTCCATCTCAAACAATGTCAATGGCACAGCGTCTCCATACTACTGCCTTTTTAACCGACTTCAAAAAAAGGAGGAGGGTATATGTTTGGCTGTATGTATGTTTTTTTTTTTTTTTATGTATGTTCACCGATATTTCCGTCAGTTGTGGACCGATTTCCAAAATTTTTTTTTTGTTTGAAAGGGTATACTCTTATAATGGTCCCATATAAATTTTATTCCTGAGGGATGAATAGTTTTCCCGTAAAACTAAAACAATCACTGAACTTTAAGAAAATTGTGGCCCGATTTCCAAATTTTTTTTTTGTTAGAAAGAGGAATACTCTCAAGGTGGCGCCATATATTTTTTTTTCCTGAGGGATTAATAGTTTTCCCGTAAAACTAAAACAATCACTGAACTTTAAGAAAATTGTGGACCGATTTCCAAAATTTTTTTTTTTTATAAAGTGTAAAGGACACACTCTCAAGGTGGCGCCATATATTTTTTTTCCTGAGGGATTGACAGTTTTCCCGTAACATTCAAAAAACCTCATTCTCACTACACAACACACCCTGACTCACAATCTGAGTCAAACATTAAATAGTTTGAAAGGGTATTACACCCGAGGTAGTCCAAAATATTTTCTTTTCCTTATGGATTGATAGTTTTCCCCCTTGCTGAACTCCGGTATGTCCTTTAGTAGGTCTGCCCATGACTTCTCTTATCCTTTCCCACTTAAGCTACGATAAGCAAAGTCTTAATGTACTCGTAGCTTACTATATTATTTACACATACACTTTTATTTACACAGTATTTATTTACTTACACTAAAAAGTGAAAAATAAAAATTTTTGAAAAAAAAAAATTGAACCGACTTCACAGAACACAAACAGAAGAACCTTCTACACACTAAAAAGATAAATATAAGAATATAATTTGAAGTCGGTGCCAAGTGAATACGATTAGGTACCTATCAAAAAAAGAAATCGAGCGATAGCGTCCAGGATACAATTTTGCACCCAAGTTCTTTTGAATTTCTTAGATGTAAATGAATAGTTGGCACCGACTTCAAATTATATTCTTATTTTTCTCTTTTTAGTGTGTAGAAGGTTCTTCTGTTTGTGTTCTGTGAAGTCGGTTTAATTTTTTTTTTCAAAAACTTTTATGATGCAGTATAAATCATCTAGAAAAGATGTAATTTTTTAGTATAATGTATAATCGACTCCATGTTTTTAGATAGCCCGAAGGCCTCCACCATTATGACAGAGACCTATTGCATTTAATGTGCATGCACCATTGCCTATGTTTGGATTGCTGGTGATACCGGCTTTTAATAAAATGAATAGTCGTTAGTTTCTTTGCACAATTACCTGGGTTGACGATCGTGACGTGAGGTTAGGCATTATGCAATTTGTCAGTGTGCAATATACCTAAATATATCATTTTTATTGTCGGTTGTCGGTATGCACTTTGTAATATTTTATAGGTAGACTACCATGGTTATCAACACATAGCGGGATTATCCTGGTTCATATTCATGGCGGATTTAACTGCGCCGCAATATCAAGAAACTTCAAAAATATTGAATCATGGTAAATATTCCGTTGGTTTTAAAAGTGATTAAATATTAATTGCATAGACCTCGAATTAGCCAAAATTGTAAATAAGTATATATATATATATAAAGCCTTTATTCAGACCTATCAAAATTATTTCAATATTATTCAACTAGCTGAGTCCAACCTTACTTCTACCTAGGTAAACGTCTTTTAAATGTATTCAAAACAAACTCTAAGCCTAAAACTTTCAACTGATTGTTATCAAGTTGGTTGTAAGCCCTGATATTATCGAAATATCGCCCCAACAATAAGAGTACCCAAACCAAGCAGACTAAGAATAAAACTTATATTTAAACAAAGTGTCCATACTTTTAGATCAAACGACACGATTCGAATCACTTCTTTCATAAATTGCTTAGTCGTTTTTAACGCGTGATTGCCCACTCAGTAAATTTTTCACTCTTATAATTTCAAACAAAGGAGCTACAGTGTCACTTGAGTTTCTAGCAAGAATGTGTCAGTAGCATTTGACGTGTTAATAGATCGGAGAAATTAACACTTTCAGTTTTACCCTCTACGATGCACCTACATCACTGCAGGTAAACACTAGTGAGCATTCTCTGCTTACTCCTGCGGAAAATATGATTATAATTATAAACTAATATTTAGAAAAATAATGTATCATATGATATTTTCAACCAGAAAGTACGAACAATTATTAGAGCTTTGCCGCTTTGTTGACATAAGATCCAATTTAGTTGATTTTAGTCTCAAGGACGAAGATTTAATCCCTAAATAAGTGACCGTCGCAGCAAAGGGAACAAAAACTTTAGTGCTATTTCACCACAATGAAAACTACCTAAACATACTATGGAATAATGTATTATTTCTTTATTGACCACATACTTATTTTATAAATGTTTTTTTAAAACTCACTTGGTATATACTACATTTTACTTGTAATTTTTTGTATTCTCCAAACAATCAAAATACAAAGATCAACTGAAATCTTCACAAATACCAATTTGTTGTAAGAGTATTGCGATTTGTTTTTTTCGCGTCAATTATGGCACGTGACATTACTACAATAGACGCTTGACGCGCAATTTAATACACAATAAGTACCAATTTATATTAGTAAAAACCCCACTGAGGAGTCATGTTCTCACATGTATCATCTAGATACAAGATTACCAAGTGGAACTTCCTACGATAAAATATCATTATGGAAATAAAATATAGCCAATGTCAGCCGGACCATAATTTCAAAACAATTAATAGGTACCTCATTCATCAGAATCACGATGAGTTGTTTAGACACTTATGTACGACAAACATTTACATTTTTATACATACCTACCTACATAATTCGACGACCTCGCAAAAGGTTGCGGGTTCGATCCCCGTGGCGGGACGAATGTTTGTATGATCTGCAAATATTTTTTTTATTGACGACCTCTGTGGCGCAGTGGGCGAAGGTCCGCCTGCGATGCAGAAGGTTGCGGGTTCGATCCCCGCCGCGGGACAAATGTTTGTATGACATACAGATTTGTCTCGGGTCTGGGTGTTTCTATGTATAATATGTTTGTATTTACAAACAAAAAGTATATAAGTAGTATATCAGTTATCTGGTTCCCATAGTACAAGCTTTGCTTAGTTTGGGGCTAGATGATGCTGTGTGAAAATGTCCAGCATTATTTATTTCATATTTGTATCGGGTCTGGGTGTTTCTATGTATAATATGTATGTATTTACAAACAAAAAGTATTTAAGTAGTATAACAGTCATCTAGTACCTACCCATAACACAAGCTCTGCTTACTTTGGGCCTAGATGATGCTGTGTAGAAAATTTCAACATAGATTAATAAGCCTCATATCAGGTTTTTTGTAGTCGGAAAAAAATGGAAAAAACCATATCAGTATCGTTTTGTCTGGTAATTCATTTATTCTTTTCGATGGTCACTTTGTCTGTGGTGCGTAAATCGTTTCGTGTTCTAATTAATCAAATAGTTAATGGTTTAAATTGAAGTGTCGTGACGTCAAACCGAGCTCTAATTAAAATTAACTAACCTTTCTCTCTTACGCAATATAGACTATTGTCTCAGAGGTTGGTTAGCAAACTAATTAGTGACAATGAAAGTGCTTTAAAGGCTGGTTTAGGTACAATACTTTAGCAGTAGATCGTCGAAGTGAAGCAACCTTCTGAGTGGCTTTGTTGGGTGACTGCTAGTGGCTTTATCAAACGCTTTCTTGCTCTGGAGAGCACGTTAAATTGTCAGTTCTAGTTATAAAGTTTTTAAAATCAAAATTACTAAAAGAAATCAAATTCTTCTTTCCGTCTCAATTGACCAAAATTGACTTTCCCATCAGAAAAACTTTTGCCGAAGTAACTTATTAAAGTTATCTCCTACCAAAAATCAAAAAGCAATTTTTTGTTATTAAAATGTCATTGGATCTGCTTAATATTCAGGGCACGTTCTAACTATCTATTCCTATCCAAATCGGCTAAGCCCTCTGGGATAAGCCTTGGCGTTATTAGGCAACAAGCTTTCGCATTTAATTTTGTAATTAGATTACACTAGCTCCTGCGCGCGGCTTCGTCCGCGTAGTACCAACATTTTGAATAGCCTATGTGCTATTCCAGGTAATTATCTACGTCTATTCCAAGTTTCATCCAAATCGGTTTAGGCGTAATTGAAACACAAACATACAAACATCTAAACAAACTCGCAAACTTTCAACTTTATTATATTAATGGGATTTATGTAAATCATTTTATATGCACGCATGAATAACGATAAATGGACAAAAAAAACATGTATCCCACAACATGGGGCCTTATTGTGTAATTAAAATGGCAATGGACATAGCCTTCATTTTGACTTTTGAAACCCATTCTAGATTTCAATTGTCATTATGTGATTGGTTGAGCTCTATTGGGATGACAACTGGGAATGGATTTCAAGTAAGACAATAAGGCTGCAGGTTAGTGCCACAAAACAAAAGAAGCAGGGGTAGACCAAGTCACGGATGAATAAATAAAAAAAAATAAAAAAATGCTGTACTTTTCACACAGCATCATCTAGCCCCAAAGTTAGCAGAGCTTGTGTTATGGGTAGGTAGGTACTACATGACTGATATACTACTTTATATACTTTTTGTTTGTAAATACATATTATACATAGAACCATCCAGACCCGGGACAAATATTTGTACTTTTTACTCGTTGAAAGGTCCTTAATAATAATAAAAAAAAAATTTACATGCATGAAATTTTAGATTCCAGAGTAACACATTTTTATTTTATTAAGGAAATAAAGAGGTTATATAAATAAATATATATTTATATATAAAATATTATGTACGGTTATGTTTTTATTCTATTTGTAATTATTCTTTTATAGTTTTTTAAACTATCATGGTATTGAACATAAACACTATTATCAACGGGATAATTACCATGATTTTTGAGTTTTGTTGTTTCCCGATATTTAAAAAAAAAAATTATCCCGTTATACTCGTATAGTGTTTAATTATTATTTTTTTGTGACAACACAAAAAAAAATCGAAAAATTCATTAATGAAATGGCAATAAAGAGTCTTTAGAAAATTTGTTTTTTTTTTATTTTCTAATCTCGCCCAAGATTGTCACTGAATACCAGCTCCATCTTAACAACCATTAGGGAGTGAATATTGAATTCATTCAACACAAAATTGGAAATTTATAAAACTCTCCTTATTTCTGTAAACAAGCCTTCGTAAATATTAAAAGAAATCCAATATTTTGTTTAAGCTTTATTCCATTGACAAACGTTATTCACAGGGCACTAGGCATTCAGTGGACTAATATTAGGAAAAAAGGCTCAAATAAAAAGCTTGCCTTTTGTAAACATCCCCGAATTAGGGCGGATGGATAAATCCGTCGGAAATACAAAAATACGACCTTTTATTGTAATATCTGTACGTGTGACATATTTTGTTGGCCGTAAGCTTTTATCTCTATACACTCATGCTTCGTCGAACATAAACTCCAATATTTCAACCAGATATTTCATTGTCCACTGGAATGAATACCTAATGATATTATACTGGAGTTTTTTGCTTTTTAAAGCCACTCATCGATATTCAGGAAAATTCAAACAGCGTTCTAATTAGAGCGTTCGCTATTTGAATATCAAGTTCTGGAATAAAAAAGTAGTATCCTGGGGTTTTTGAATTTGGAACTAAAGTAATCAGCTACCTGTAGCGGGCGAGCATGTGGTCGAGACGTCAGTCGCGCGCAGCCTTCCACGCGGTACAGTAGCGCTCGTGTCATGTCGCGCTGAGCCTTCGAACGCGGCCGTCCGTGCAGAAACAGTGCTGAAACTACACTTGAGAAACTGAAATCTTAAAAACATGAATTAAAAAGTATTTACTCGCACCTGTTTTGAAACTTTCAAAGTTTTGGCAGAACCACCTGTTGGTCATTTACGATTTGAGACTGTCACAGTCCGGCGTCACAATCTGTTTACAATGGGACCACCACCCCAAGCCGTGAGCAATGACGCAACGTTTTATAGGCGCCCCGTGCGTTACCATGGCGGAAAAACAACAGTCGCAAGTTCAAAATAGATTTCCGTGTTACCTGCGTTAAACCATAAACTAAACATTCATTACCATGGTCGGGTAAATTACGACCGGTAAAAAACCAACATGCCAGTCATGTATGAAATTATGTTTTTACAAATTATTTTCAAGATTATATTGGGCCGCGTTAGTGCAAAATATTTTCGTGAGTCTTAAATTCTTTAACGCAAAATTAAAGACAATGGTACTTATGTCGATGCCGGTATCTTTCACCGTTGGCATGCATCGTTATTATTCACTAATAATTGAACATTTATTTGTTTATCTTGGCCACCTTGCACTCAGTATGATGACGAAAGACATTTCAAAAATTTGCACCAAAGGAATAGCTCTAGATATTAATATATTTTTTTACAAATTATGTATATCCACTAATAAATTTAAAAGACCCTATAAAAAAAAATACATCTCAGTGATGACCAAAGGTGTTTCAAGCTTTTATATCGGAAAATAGCAAAAAGAGGAACCATGTCTGGTTCATTGCCTATAGTTAGTTTTATCTTATTTCCCTTTTGATCACAAATTTTATCATCTGTATTGAGTATTCATTCAGTGTTTGAAAACTTCAGTTTCCTAACAGCTTCATACATTCATTGGCGTCATAATAAATGATGACCTGCTATGTAATTATAGACCATATTTATTTATAATACCCAATTTATGAGTTCAAAACCGACAGAGCAATGAATTATAATTTATGACCGAAGCTAAAGCATATCAAAACAGAGTGTTGAAAACGTAAACATATCCGATTTTTCGAGTGAATGAGTGAGTGTCGTGTGTTTACTTTTCCAAGTGATGGATGGATTTGACGTTGTGTGTTGTGACAGTGACATTTACACCTCAAGTGATTTGTGTTAAGTGGAGGTATCGTATGATGTGATGATGCGTAAAGGAAAGGCGTTGCTGGAAGGAAGTAGGCAAGGGTCTGTCGACGGCAAAGCGGTGGCGAATGATAAGGAGTTGGTGCACAAGTGTCATAGTGACCCTGGTGGGGGCAGAGCCCTGGGGGCTGCGCCAAGGACCCTGAGACATAGGTCCGCGTCGGGCGCGCCTAGGAAATGCGTGCTCACGCTGGATGGATACTCCTATGTTATTGGTGAGTGAACTAATGAACCAATCATTCGTTCTATCGGTCGTTATTTTCATTGTAATTGATTGGTCAATTATTGATCGCTTGATTTAGTATCAACGTGAAATTACAATTGCGTCCCAATATTCAGAGATATTGTACAAAATACAAATAAATTGTCTTAGTTCATTATGTACGCAGTTCAGGGTAGATACCTATCGCTTCCTTTATGAATTCTATTGAGCATGAAAATAATAATCGTTGCTAGGCGTATATTTTGTTGTAGTCTGAGTAAGATTCTTACAGAAAAAAAAACTGAAAAAGTTACCCAGATAATTGGAAAATTTGAGAAAAACTGCTAAAAGGGTAACGTAAACTTTATTCTCTTTAATCTTTTAAAAAGTAAACCAGAATAAAATGATTTACCTAATCCATTTTCATAAAAGTTTTCTTAATATACAATTTAGTTGAGGCTGTGAAAAGGATACTAAGGAAGCAAAGGCAAAAGGATCATGTAAAAGGAAGCCTTCGCAAACCGTTCGACCCATTAGGATCAACTATACATCATCGCACTCTGCCCACAGTATCTAGTCACTAAGATAAAAAGTGAGTCCGTATCACTTTTTAGGTACCCAGATGATACAATCGGGTTGCACAATGCACAGGGCAAGATCGGTGCATCTTTCGTGATTTCGTCTCATTATTAAAATCAATAAGTTGCAGTATAAAGCTGTGACCAATGCTTTGTGAGGACAAACATTGCAGTCCGTTTATAGCAAAAATTGTAACATTTTGCAAGTCAAAGTCAAAGTCAAAAATCATTTATTCAGTAGGACCGCTGGGATCACTTTAAAACGTCTTAAAACTAGGTGATTCTACTCCTGTTTCTTCGCGACCAATACCGTGAAGAACCAGGAAGGAAACGTTTTGGAAGATGAATGTTCCTCTCGGATTATTGGATTACACCGCTCTCAGCTCGCTTGAGGGAGTGCTCTCATTAGCATGATTATAGAAGAGGAATTATAATTTCACTTTACGAACTTTACATCTAAAGTGATGTACAAGTCGGCTTATTGTTAAAAGTCAGTAAGTCAGTAACAACGTTTACAATAGTGCGTCTGGTAGACACAGATAGGGTTCTGGTCTTACAGTACTGCTTATTGGTCTTCTTCTGTCGTTATACGTGTCAATGTTATGTCAAACTACTTTTGCCCAGTATACTGTAAGCTACTATACTGCAAGGGCTGTTTTATGATTTGATGAGAAACCATCAGTTAGTGCGCTGTAGCGTGTCGAATTCAGCGCTGTACGACTTTGTAATGTGGCTCTGTTTCTTCTTTTTAAGTAAGATTTTGTTTATGACCGGAAATATGAATATTAGAACGGAAATATTAAAAAGTAAAACATTAAATTCAGTCATTTGAGAATTTGTCCAGCTTTTATTCGAACTTCAGTTACCGAGCCTATGGATATTTGGGTTAACAACTAGTAGACCCGGGCGCGACTTTAAACACTGAATTCATTTTTGGATTTGCTTTTTTTGATAAATATAAATAAGTATCCATCTAAGGGGTTGGGTAGTTTTGAAAAAAAAAACTTATTTAGGCATCATAATAATAGTAAATAGTCTTTTAATTTAGGTAATAAAAATTGTTCAAAGCATAGTAGAACGAAATGACATCGCCATTTTGAAAAGTCAAAAGTTATTGGTTGTCATGGCAACCTTAGAACAGTGCTCTTTGTGTCAAACAGAGTACTGCTAAAGTTTATAAGCAATAAGTATTCCCGTTGTCCTCTTATATAGTTTTTGGTTTTCAGGAACGTTTTTCGGGATAAAATCGGTCTAAGATGGAGCATGCTTTCCTAGGAGAAACCTATTTACTCTTGACTTAAAAATCCCTATTCTTGGTCCAAGATGTTGATGACGAATGATAAACTATAAAATGCGTTTTTTTAACCTGCCCTGAGGGCTAGAATTGATGCATTTTGTTTTATTATTTCCATTTTCACACCCGAAGTGATGACAGAATGCAGGCGGCAGCGACAATGCTGTAGATGACAGCTACAGGCATTGGCTACAGGCTTTGCCGTATTGATTCCGCATATGACGTCACGGTAGCGAGTTCTTCATATCGAGAGTCAGTCATACCACTCAAAAGTCTTGAAATAAGATGACAGATAATTGTTTAGGTTTGTAAAACAAGTTTATATAATAATAATTATCCTGTCCATTTTCCATAGAGACCACAGATTTTCACTTGCTACGATTACGATAACATAATTATTTTATAACAATATACTTACAAAAAACAAATATTTTATAAGTATCTGATTATGTTTTGCTAATACTAAAGTAATCCTCCAATAATGGCCGCCCTGGCACAGCCTATGGGCTGGAAATAACTTTGATGTCTGCAAGGATCGTACTCATAGCAAATTAAATCAGTCGTCTTTGCCTACACCTACAGGGAAAAACGTGATACTGAATATTTGTATGTTATTCTAGGAGACATTAGGGTCGATTCATATCTGACGGATGACTGACGGACAGCAGATGCGTCGAGCGTATTCAGCGGTCTTCGTTATCATAATCGCGTATCATCGGTCAATTGTGAAAGGTTGAATACTTTCTCATATAATTAATTATCTGTTCTGGCGTTACGCGACCGATAATTCGCGACGCATCTTCCGTCAGATGTGAACCGACTCTTATGGTTTTGTAGCAGTTTCAAAGAATAATCTTATAACAAAATTTTCAACATTATAATGTTCATAGGCACACACGAAAAGAATTCATGATAATTTCATTGAAATAAGTCGTTATTTTATTTGGTGGATACGAAGATCAATCAAATCGTATTGCTCATGTCAGACATGAGTAATCGTGATCTGTGAAAATACGCTATATTTTTTTATAGGAATCTCTTTACGTAGTGTGGTAAATATAAAGCACCCAGGTGAATTAGGTGAATAAAGTTTTTTATAAAGTATCTTCAAAACACCCAGGTGTTTAAAGTTTACTAAAAGTGTACGTTATGCACCTAGGTAAATTAACTCAGATGAATTAAGTTTACGTAGCCGAGTGTGCGTGCGTAAAAATGTAAACGTAAACAGGTTCATGACTGTAGACTGCCGGTGCGGTAAACATTCTCTTAGATCTTTTTATGTTACTTATTCCAGATCCTTTGAAGATGTCTAAGGGGGGTAGTCAGAGGCATATTCAAGCACATATTTGATACATGCCCACATCTTGCAGAAGTTAGTACTCCATACATGACAGGTTGCAAGCCCATCGGCGCCTATAAAAACACCAACTGGTTTCCTCACGATGTCTTCCTTCACCGTTTATTACGAAACGCAAAATCCATTGATGCACGGCCGGGATTCGAACTCACAACCTTCGGATTTAAAGTCGAGGTACAACCCCAATCGGCCGGCCAACACGGCTCGGCACGGCACGCGTGCGTGCGTGTTCTGTGGAAATACGCTAAACTCTGGACTCTCTTACGTAGTGAGGTTTAAGTTTTTTTAAATCCGTTCACTTTTATCACTAGCACGTTACGAATATAATCTGTATCGATTACTACACAATTTACCTTTACCAAAGTATGATATGTCATACATGATGTTGTGGTTATAACGTCACACTACAGGTGAAGATAAAGTATCGATAACAGTATCTGATAACATTGATGTACTGATGTATCATTAGACAAAAGTATTTGTATATTTATATGCCCCAGATAAATTAGCTATTGATTATTACTTCAATTATAATTGCGGATTTTGAGGTCAACGACCGATATTTAAAAAATACAGAAAGATCAGTGACTTATGTCTACGGACAGTTAAACATTTAAATTCGTTTTACATCATTTACTTTGTTTACAGATAATAAGCGCAACATAATTTCTGTGACGGAACGTATGTACGTACATAGAAAACTTATATTTTTATCTTCTATATAAGTACGTACATATTCGATATCCAATCAACCTATTAGCTGAGTATGACGTAATCTAAATAACTCACTAATTTGTAAATGCTTAATTCATAAATGGACAAACAATATTAATTTCAACACTGTTTCGTATAATAGCTATTTTGTTTAGATATGTCCCTATTAAACCACATCCATTCGTATTTAGATGTACATAATGCTCGCCATAAGAATGGGCCTCATAAGAAGGCTCAAGGTCGCCCAACGAGCTATGGAAAGGGCTATGCTTGGTGTCTCTCTACGAGATCGAATCAGAAATGAAGAGATCCGTAGACGCACTAAAGTCACCGACATAGCCCACAGGATTGGCAAGTTGAAGTGGCAGTGGGCGGGACACATAGCTCGTAGAACTGACGGCCGTTGGGGCAGAAAGGTTCTCGAGTGGAGGCCACGCACCGGAAACCGCAGTAGAGGACGGCCCCCCACTAGATGGAAAGACGATCTGGTAAAGGCTGCTGGGAGCCGTTGGGTGCAGGCTGCACAAGATCGATCGCTGTGGAAATCGATGGGGGAGGCCTATGTTCAGCAGTGGACACTAGATGGCTGACATGATGATGATGATGATGAATGCTCGCCAACTGTGACTTTTTGTAAAGTATTTTCTCCTTGGTTGGTAACCCCCTTCGTAAAGCGGTTTGTACTGCAGGGGTGTTAGGTTAGGTACTATTTGGTGACGCTGACCGTCATAGCTTGATATTTAGTATGATTTCCTTTTCTTATCTAGTTATTTTACTATACGTCGAGCTGAGGACAGGGCGCAATGGCGCGCACTAGGGGAGGCCTATGTCCAGCAGTGGACTGCCATAGGCTGATGATGATGATGATGATGATATTTTACTACTTTTAATCAAATAGTAAACGTAGACCATTCGTTTCTTTGGATGGAACTAGTATAAGTCCGGATGGGGGCGTTGGTGCCTGCGACACAGTTTTACAAAAAACTTCTGCAGGTATCATCGTTTTCACTGTATACATAAGCCACTGTTACTGTTACTGAATAAACTTGATTTGATTTGATAGCTCTTCTATAGCGTTTGATTCATCTCCTCGCATATCATCTGCTCGCAATTAAGTCATGCCTTAAGTTTTAACTTATTTTTCAATTAACAGAAAGGTAACGATCGATACCAGTTTTTTTAATCATCAATGCGTTTTTTAAATCTAAATTGAAGATCTATGCGTGTCTATGTAGTTGGAATCCAAGGGCAGGTTGCCTTATAAGGTGCTTGGCGCATGGCAGCTTGACGCGCGCCCAATACAATGCAACACACCTCTACTTCGCCAATACGGTTTTTTTTATTATCCATGAAGTCCATCCTAAGCATAAACACCTTGGAACAACTGCTCTTGTGTCCTCTGTGCCTCTGTGCTACAACCTGCACCCAAGAGGACCTGCTCAACGCTAGGGAGAAAGCAGCTGGGGTGGCCTCATACTGGTCAAAAATGGTTTAAACATTGACACGAAAGAAGAAGCATAAAGTTTCAACAAGGCATCTTTTAGGACTTAAGTCCCGCAAACGCATACTTTTATTTAAGTACTCGTAGTTTAACAAAATAGTCCCATTGGCCGTGTCCCAGGACAAACGGACTTTTTATATATAAATTCTTGGCAGTTTCTGGGTCCTTTTATTTTTAAACTTCAAATAATTACGTAAAATTGTAGCCACGTTTTATATATTAAATAATGCTGGATTTCTAGCCGAGCATCATGATTCATGATTCTCCAAGCTTTTGATATATGTTTTTTTTCGAACTTTCTTCTTCATGATATTTAAATAATGCAGGGAATTGAAAAATCATCTTCCTATCAAAGTAAACCATTCATTGTTTGTGTAATTAATGAATGAAAAACAGAAAATTACCTACCTCTCAGAGACGCGTTCTTGAAAATGTTTGACTTGGCATTTCGTAACGAGCCTAATTGAATTAGAACAATTAGGGGCACTTCGTAAACAAAGCCGACGGATTCTTTGAGCATCTTTTGTAATTACCTAATTTTGTTTTGAGATGTTCGAAAAATTCAAAGACTTGATCAAACAAAATAATCAAAACACAAGATGGGATAGCGACTGTATCCTCAAGGCGACATAAACATTCCTTTAGGTCCTTATTAATAAACGTGGTGTGAAGTTACGCCAGGTTTAAACTCCAAAAATTGTATGGTTACCTTAAGTTACACCCGGCGTAACTTTACACCACGTTTATTAATAAGGGCCCTAGAGTCCAGGTTCAATTTTTAAAGTCGATCTAAAATAGTTTTTGTAAGTAACACATTTTAATGATCTTAAAGCTACGTAACAAAATATGGTTTCTGGTATGGTTGTTGGTGAAATGCTAAAACAAATATGTCACAATTAAATTTTGTTCTATGGCGCAGGAAAAATAAAAGAGTTGTGGCGCGGGCGCGGCGCCACTTCTATCCAAAATTAAGAATATTTAATATCAAACAAGTGGTGCTGCCACTTCTTTTAAATTGAATAGAAATGGCACCATGCCGCGCCACGCTTCTTGTATTTAGCCCGCGCCTACAAAGTAAGACTTGTTATTTTACATTTGCGTAAATCTCTAGTACCAAATCTAAGTGCAATCAAAGTTCAAAGGACTGTTTATCTCTTGGTAGGTATTGTGACCTTTCCGTGACATTTTCTGCCTGGTTTTAGGTCACAGCAGTCGACCACGCTAGATTGTCAATCTGAGCGCTCACCGTTTGTTTTGCTCGGTTTACGTGTTGGAACAATACGCGGGAGCTTAGCACTGCTTTTATACTTTTAATCGCTGTTCCAACCGATGTTTAAATTAAAGAGAGTGCAAATGTAAGACTGGAAGTTAAGGATAATAATCCCTGGAATCACGTGCATTGATCTGAGACTTTATTTCTAGAGAGAAATAAGACAGTGCAAGAATTCTGGATGGGCCGATAGTGTTCATTTATAAACCAGGTTTTAAATGTGTCTTGATAGAGAGTGTAGAAATCTGTTCAGTCGTTGGAATTATCAGGGAATCTTTATTGCAACAAAATCTAAACTGTATGGATCAGAAGCTCGATAGCTCGAAAACTAGTGTTAAACTCAGTTTTCCGATGCGGATCTATTTTAATTGTTTTAGTGACGTACATTTTAAATTAACGCAACCAGTTTGATCGTTTTGCTCGTAAATTTTAACGTATGTATTATGAATGCGAATGATACCGCAATATGCTGCTAGTGTTATGATAATATACACCCCTATTTTTTGATTACTAGAATTTTTTTTACCGTGGTCACAGTCTATTACTGATCACATTTAATTTTATGTGTTTAAACTCAAAAAAAAATATAACCTCAAAAGGAGAAGAGACGAGTTAGACATTAATTTTTGATAGCTACTGCTGATTTACTGACTGGGGATACTACGAGAGCATAGTTTGAATGAGAGTCTGTACGCGATTGTATTCTGTAGTACTTATTTGTACAGCTTTCTTAAAATTTTGTTCGGTATTGGTTGACTACAACCCTCGATAACTTTGTGATAGTTAAATAAAAAAAAATATGACCATGCCTATCATTTACTGCATTTACTGCAACCGTCCGTACATATTTTTTGGTAGTCATAAAATAGCGGTGTATACTTTAAAACAAAACAAAATGCAGGTGTATGAAGAGCTTCATGTCTTAAAAATAAATGCTTTCACACCACCCATTTTATTTTCACTAAAGAAGATTACCTATCGATGAATGGACGCATCAATAGCACTCCACGTTAATGGATCTAATTAAAGTACTCGTTTTGCAACGAGGTGTGGCCAGAATATAATCCTGATAAAGTTAAAAGTGTATGGGATATGGTTTTAAAGCGTTAAATACAATTTGAGCTTAGAGCTGCTTAGTTGGAAGTATTACAATTGCACCCCACTTCGGCTTCGTTTGGGTACATTAATAGTATTCGGACAACATACAGCTGTTCTAATCTTTAAGATTTATAGTGTCAGGAAGAAACCAATGGCTACACTGGCACACAGTCAGGGACATTGTTGTGTAAACTTGTCTAGCATCATAACTATCTCTCAGCTAAAAGAATTTTTAAATTACTCTACAACGAAGATATAGGAGAGAGATACTTAAAAATGCTTACAAACGAACAATATACACACATAAAAATCTTCCTATAAAGACTAAATTGTAACAACATTGACCATGGTTCACACTTCCAACAATCTATCTCGACACCTCAAAATGGTAGCATAATAGTTGCGTCAAGACAGTGAAAGGCAGAGACGTAGAGCATATGCCTAAGTTACTCGGCTGACCGGTTACCGCGTGTTTTATTTGTGATCTGTGTTGTTTTATGAAGTTCTACTATGTGGATTAATGAGAGGATTAGAATGAAAAAGCGAGGTGAGTTGATTGTTTGATTCGTACTATACAGTTTACTCGAAGTTTCTACATGGCTGGTCTCGACTTTAATTCCTTTCCTTCTTATAAACAACATAGAAATACATATGTATTTATATTTTTTTCTTCTTTTAAACGACTAGACATCGTTATTTTTATTTTAAAACTTTATTTCATTGCACAGGAATTTTGAAATTCCCGTGGCTTTGTAAGGAGTAGTAGTATTATAAGTACGTACTAAAAATAATGAGGATAGTCAACAAATGTCCAAACCACACCTTGATTTTATAGTCTTTTTTTTTTAATGATTATAGGCATTTTTTTAGGTAGATTTTCTAGATGCTTACATTGACTTAGCTCGGGTTAATATATAAATAAATAAATAATGCTGGACATTTCACTTAGCGTCATCTAGCCCCAAATTAAGCAAAGCTTGTACTATGGGAACCAGATAACTGATATACTACTTAATATACTTTTTGTTTGTAAACACATAAATATTATACATAGAAACACCCAGACCCGAGACAAATATCTGTAGGTCATACAAACATTTGTCCCGCGGCGGGGATCGAACCCGCAACCTTCTGCGTCGCAGGCGGACCTTCGCCCACTGCGCCATAAAGGTTGAGCTTTTGTTTATCCAGAGTTATTAAATTTTTTTTAAATCAATGTAGGTACAAATGGTATGTGTCACAGCGATAAGACCGCCCATTGTATTTCGCTTATAATATTCTCCTGCAGCTTTGTTTGTTTTTTCTGTAATGTCCATGTGGTGTACAATAAAGTATTTTCTATCAAATGGTTTTGGAACAAGTCCAGTGATTTCGGAAATTTTTGTCTCCACATACAAAGAAAAATGATATTCGCTCTCTTCGTATATTAGTAGTGGTGTAAAGTTACTCAGGGTGTAACTTAGGAGTAATCATACAAATTTTGGAGTTTAAGCCTGGTGTACCTTTACACCACGTTTAATAATAAGGGCCTTAAGGTATACCGAGCTATAATCCCTAATCTAGATATAACAAGTTATGCAAATAAAAAATATGCTTATTGTGAGTAATCCTGTTACACCTAGTAAACTTCAAGGTACATAACTGGGTGCCAGTGAGACTGGCTGGCCGCAGTGATGAAACACCAATTACAATTTGTGAATGGATAGTCTATAGATAGTCCATTGATTAAAATGTTACGAGGTTATACCGTAACTACTAACTATAACTTAAGCTGTGCCGTAACTAAGAATCTAATCTGTTGGTCTAATGGTTTCTTGTTAGGGGTTAGATAGATAGATAAAATATTTATTTGACACATAACAATTCAACACAGACACAAAAACAAAGACAAGTAACAAGTAGGTAGGTGCATAAGTAAAAAACAAACTAGAAAAAATACAAGTAGTCGGGCACCTACATAGGTGGGTGCAACAGTGGTCTATGTGCTGTCGTGAGCCAAAAAGGTCCAGTCTCAGCTTATTGTTACTTCATGCCCAAAGGTACAGAGTAACGCTGATTTTCAGACTGGACCTGGGTTGTCACAGTATAAAACTATGTTGTACTGGCGAATGATGTTTGATATTGAAATGAAATTAATAAAACTCAATAGTCGCTTATAGGTCATCCCACACAGTATTAGAAACTTTGAGTCCCTACCTCTACACAGTACACAACATCCAGAAATATCTGCTAATTTGTCCCACCGCTAATAGAAGTACTTTCGCCTTTTGTATCTAAGCCAAAATACCAAGGTTGCTATAAGTTAAAAGATTTTTAACCTTTTTGACTGTGAATAAGACATACTCGCAAGTTTTTTTTTTTAATGATGAATGGGTCGGCTCTTGACCTCGAAACTTACACAGGCAAGAGCGAGGTCTACGATGGAGCGAGCTTACCCAGAAGGTGCCTATTAACTCTCTTCTTAAAAACAACAGGGTCGTAGCTCAGCGGAAATACAGACGCTGAAAGCTGATTCCAATTTTTTATAACATAATTGTATATATCAGCACCACAGCCTTTACAAGTTGTACCGGTTGTAACCGGATATCTCATAGTACTTCTACTATTCTGCTAGTTCATTCATTCCCTTTTTTTCTTCAAAAAAAGGGAATGAATGAACTAGCAGAAAGACAGAGGCTGCTAAATTATATAATACCCTTTGATTCGGATACCAAAATGAGTACTTATAGGCCTAAGTTTGGTTTTTAGTATATTTGAAAAAAAAAACGAAATTATGAATATTCTACTTCTATTTAATATTTTGTTAAGTATTATCAACGACAGGTCGATAATAATGTTCTGTATAAAGTGGTTTTTCATGTTTTAAGCAGACCAATGGTAGTAGACGTTGCTCGTGTTGGATGGATATTTTATGGTATGTTTGATGCCTTCCATCGGATATGGCGGTGAATTTAAGAACCTTGTTTGGATTTAATGGTCTATAATACCTTTATTTTATAGAGTTTTTATTTTCTTTAATAAAATGTGCTTGGAGACAAAAGCAATCTTTCATGACTTAAAACAATTGTTTTTAAACGAAAAAAGACGTCATAGTTGACTATCATTTGGCCTAACTCTTGCTTATTTGGATTTTTTTTAGTAAAAAAAAAACATTTCTGACTTCTAAATAATAACTTTTCACACAGCATCATCTAGCCCCAAAGTAAGCAGAGCTTGTGTTATGGGTACTAGAATGACTGATAAACTACTTAATATACTTTTTTGTTTGTAAATACATACATATTATACATAGAAACACCCAGACCTGGGACAAATATCTGTAGGTCATACAAACATTTGTCCCGCAGCGGGGATCGAACCCGCAACCTTCTGCGTCGCAGGCGGACCTTCGCCCACTGCGCCACAGAGGTCGTCATCGATTAAGAATACGAGTTTTCCAATATCAATAATGTTACGCCACTCTATACATTCGCCGAACTATGCGCCGAACTATCATTTGGATAGACGATGACAGGCGAATACAGGCGATGAGGCCCTCTACATGTTCGTGACTGTCGACATTCGGCTATCATCGGCGAATATGTAGAGGGCCCATTACATTCAGGCTTAAATTTATTGCAATATCAGCACTAATTTATAATATGTGAGCTAATAACCAAGATAAACCTCTAAAAGCCTGAATAGCCAGCCAAAGCAAAGTTATATCATAAACTCAACTATGAAATTGCCAATGACAGTAAATTAGTTTCAGTTTTATTTATAACTGGGGCTCAATTTAAAAAGTGTTACATACATAGTCCAATTTTTATTTTACAGCATTGTCCAAGTAAATCATCTAATTATGTTGTATTATGTTCTTGTGTACAATAAAAAGTTATTCTATCTATCTATCTAATCGTAACATAGATTTGATTTGAAAAAGAAACACAGACTTTTAACGGAAATTTGAAACACTCTCCGTTCAGCCTATCACCATATTCTCGTTATTTTTCTACACAAATCAGAAATCAAAATCAAAAAAAAAACTAAAAACAGTCTTCGTTCACTGATGCAGTATCAGTGAACCTCAACTAGAATATTTTAATTTATCATCGGAGACGTCAAAGTCAACATACAAACACCTTACATAATTTTTTTATGAATAACTGAATTTAATTTAAATTGCAAAAGCGAAGTCTTTGAAATGTTTAGTGAAGAGAGGTGACATTTTGTTTTATTAATGAATGAAAACGCGTTGAAATTTAAGATTCGTAACTTGTACAGAGCATTTGACAGAATTTTTATGTGGAGAATGTAACAATTCTACGGGCAATTATATCATAACCTTGATTATAGCTCAATTCAATTGTAATTATTGTTCTCAATAATTTATTTTATACATAAGTGCTGTAAATTCCTTGCCACAATAATCTATAACTTATAATAAGGCATTCTTTACATATGATGTATTCATTTATAATTGAATACCCAAGAGACAATCACAATAACACCTTCGTTTGCTAAAACATTTATAGCAAAAACTTACAATCCATGCATCATCCGAGTTCATGATTTATTTATATAATACCTACATACGATTCCATTGTATTTTTCAAGGCCTTGACGTTTTTGATACATAATCATAGGTATGTATTGTACCCGATTGTGGTATTGTTGAATTGATTGATGCATTTACTTCAGAATGGTAACTGTACATCAATTATGTATGAGTTATTTGAATACACAATAGTATTCAAATAAAGGTAGCGACTATGAAAATAGTGCGTAACGCTTGAACGTAAATGTATTCACATTGTAAATAATTTGCACGATCGACATAGTAATACAGTTTCAATGTCATCATTGCAATAATCTATAACCTTTTGCAGTTCATAATATAAACTGCAAGAATAATAATACTTAATGATTTTTCAACCGACTTCAAAAAAGGAGGAGGTTCTCAATTCGTCTGTATGTTTTTTTTTTTTTTTTTTTTGTATCTTGTTACGCGATTGCTCCGCCGTTTGTTGACCGATTTGCAAAATTCTTTTCACGTTTGAAAGTGTATACTCCAGAGGTGGTCCCATATAAATTTTATTCCTGAGGGATTGATAGTTTCCCCGTAAAACTCTAAACACCTTCCCTCCTAGCCATGTCACAAATAGAAATCGAATCGACAGCTTGACGCCCTGAGTCACACCGCGTTTCGAGTCAAACATTGAAGTCGGTTTTCTTATTAGTATAAAAACGTAATTATTGTATGAGCTATCTTTATCACTTTCATCAAAATCCATTCAGTAAATTTGAAGAAGTTACAAACTACACATACCGATATATCCTCGACCATAACCCGGAACAAGTACCACGCATACTTCTCAAACTTGCACCTCTCTTGAACCAACACCACACCACCAAAGTATATCAGGCATTTGTGTTTATACAAACTTTGAATTTTATTATTTCAACAGTTGAAATGAACACTGCATTTCCCTAGACATCTTTCAACATCATAAATATTAATATCACTGAAGAATATCTCTTTGTTGTTGTACCACTAACATTAATTTCTAGAATGTTCGTATTTTAGTTTTGATATGCACTTTTCATGTCAGTTTAGTAACCATTGAATATTGAATTTTGGATTTGCATTGTTGTAGGTAGGACTCTAACTTAATGAAGAAAAACCCGTATGAAACTACCCCGAGATAAGGATTAAATTGCAATGATAGCCACGAGAGATGCAGATGATCGGCATTACCAAGGCCGAAGATAAATCGATAAGACTAGAACAGGGGGGTTATTCCTGTTAGTTTTTTCGTTCGTTTGATGAATATTTGGATGTTTCTTACTACGATTTTTGACTTCAAGGGCCAATTTTTCAAACGTTAAAACACGGGCATAACCTAGGACTAAATATTCCAAACTAAAAAATTAGCCTTAAAGTCAGAAATCGTAGTAAGAAACATCCGAATATTCATCAAACGAACGAACAAATAACGCGAATACGGCCCAGAATTGTGTTGTATGGCACAAATAAAAGGGGGCAAATGTCCAGCAGTGGGCTAGCCAGGAACAATAGTTTAACTAATATAGTATTATCTAGTCCAATATCAAAATTGCATTAAGTTTGGACCGATATTTGAACGTGGTAACTTGTAGGTATTATTCGAAACTCGTGCTTGTCCTGATCTCATTTGGTATGCACTTACTTTGAATTAATTAAAAACGGACAAAGGGAGATAGCCAGTCCATTTGAAAATTACGCAGGTAGAGAATAAATAACAGTACTAATGGGGTAAGGAAAATAGCTCCACCTTTATGCGTTTGTATACTTTGAGGAATAAATTTACCCTTCGTGTTTGGGATACTCAGTATTTTCTTAGAATTTTGGCACCTTACTTCGAATTATAGTCATAGGATCTCTTAACTTTCACTCACTGGTTTTTACGTTTCAATACATCAAAATTACTAACAGAAAAAAGATAAAACATATACCTAATAATCTCTGTTGACATCCATGATTTGTGTAATTTATTATTTAAAATTTTGCATGCCAATGTTTTGATGAAATATGTGATACCTTTATATATTTAAATAACCATGTTTCGCAATAAATGATTTGAATTTGAAAATTTTAAATATTATACATAATTTCATGATTAGGGACCTCTACATCAATGTATGAATACACAATGCAACAAGTAATGCTAAATGGAAAATTTCATCCACATAACAGTTTAATGAACACAATATGTGGTATACAGCACATAATGTGTTCATGACAAATATTCAGGTGGAAATCAAGTGCAAGAGTGCAGAATAGACTAACTCTATGAATAAAATCTGCTATGTAGGGATTTTAGATTTTATCAATTTATAAAGGGAAAATACCACTTATGTATTTGAACGAGCTACCAAGTCTACTGAATTATTTATGCTTTGTGTAAACTTCAAAAGATCCTAAATCAAAGCTTTATAAGGTGAGAAATCCTCGTTAAAACTTTCGGTTCACGAGTTTGCTCCCTTAAAAGGGATTGAAACGGAATCTCGATTAGAAAAGACGGGAATCAAGACCGTTGACAGTTTTAATTAAAACTATTATTTATATCTATCTGTGAACGCTTATTTTTTTCTACTTAATTGTTTCACCTCTTTGTGTCCACTTTTCAAAGAGACTATGATACCTAATCTAAAAAAAAAACATAATTTAATTTCTGGCAAATAAAATTCTGATTCTGATTCAGATAAAAAAAGATCTTCGAAAGACTTTTTTTATGTTATATTAATTTTATTTTTACCCTTTTTAACCAATAGGAAACTATTTCAAATTAAGATGTTTCCATGAAGAAAATGTATGTTACAAGCCATGTTTTGCTTACGAATGCGCCAACTACGTAGTTTCACAAAAGCCTTTGTTGCTAGAACAATTGTTTCACTAAAATAACCATTTACCTCCACACAAACAAGATATTTTATTTACAGTCAGTTGCAAAAGGGAGGAATGGAAATGAGAATTTTTCTATAACATAGACAAAGTAACAACCGTTTTATTTTCCACTTAGTTTTACACTACTTTCAACACCAAAGCTTCGCTGCCAAATACTTCTAGATTTGTAGCAGCGTATACCTCTCTGAAAATTAGAAAAACAATGTTAGTTTTGTTGCCTCAGGTGAGCATAAACTAGCATACATTTTTGATGGATTGAACTGGGACTTTTTTCAAGCTTATTTTCCGTTACATACCATAAACACAAGGAGACTGTCAGTGAGACTCGCATCTCACTATTAAAAATAATCGCTTGAATCGTTCCCTATTTAAAACATTGAAGTCGAGAACTCGAATAATCGTTTTCAGACCGCTCTTGACACCCCCTTACCAGACATCTTGTAAAAATACTATCTCTAAATTGCTTACCCAGCGCTTTTTGGCGATTGGATACTGCTGACAACTACTTGCACTTGCTCGGTCACATTTTCGAAGTAAGTTAGATCAATTGAATAGGAAGACTGTCTGAAATTCACGACCACGAGGTAGATTTCATCATTGTACCATCTGAAAATAATATTGTAGGTACTTTAAAAAAGGTCCAAGTCTTTTAATAGCATTAAAGTTCCTTTGAAGACTTCTAGGGCATTGAGACATCTAAGAAAAGGCTGACCCTTTTTTTTGATGTCACAATGTCTAAAATATCCTTGTAATTTAAATGATGAATCCCTTTACAATTTATTTGATAATTTATGATCAAAAAAATAACTGTAAAGGTGTAAAATACTTGTTAAACAAAATAGTGAGTTGTAGGTACCTACTTGACATAATAACGAGCGTTATAAAATTATATTAAATCATACGTGTTTTTGTTTTACAAAATAAATAACAAACAACATTCAGAGCAAAACCTTGGTCAAATCACTTTCGACATGATAACAAAATATGCAGAAAAAAACCTGATTGTGTCGCCAGTAGGCAGTATTTCATCCATCAATGTCCAGCTTAGTGCCGACCGCTGGCTGACACTATGGAGCTAAATTACCGCAGTAATATAATTTGACAGCAAGTAATTTATATAATGTTCTGCTGTTTATGAGATTATTGAAACAAGTTTTGACCGCTCTCTGATAAAATTGTAGCCTATGAATTGCCACATCGAACACACCATTTGAGAATGCCACAGTGAACATAATTAGGAAATTATGTTCACTGTGGCATTCCTAAATGGACGTGCATCAATGTATTTTTCATTTCGGTGGCGATGGATGTGTTAAGTGTGTAATGCTAAACTTTTTCAAAATGTGGGCGTGTGGAAAATACAATCTTTTATATTTTGTGCATTGGCATCTTCAAAAATAATCTAAACTTCCTTTTATAGACCTGAGAAAATCGTCTATACTCGGGATATGGACAAATCATACTCTATTTATTTTAATCTTATTCACGAATCTTATCTTACCTTCTAATAGCAAACACATCTTCATTGAACGCTACAGATTCATATCTTCCATATCTGAATGCTGGTTCAGCTCGGATATTCACAAGCTTGCGGTACACATTCAGGTGGGAATTTTCAATTAGGCTTTGAGCTTCCACGTTGAGGGATTCATAGCCTTCCGCTACTGGGAGCCATGTGCTGTCACTGGAGGAGAAACCTATGAAATAAGAAAAGATATATTTTGTATTTTGCAAGTTGTTCGCAAACATAGTCAATAGTCAGCAATCAAGCTAAAATGATGATGATAGCTTGGAAAACCTCTAATTCATGTAATACTTCTTTAAAAAATTAAATTAAATTAAAATTAACTTCTTTAAGAAAATCAAAACGGGAAAACATTGAGATGAGTCTGTGATGTACATTTTTATGGTTGACAAAATTTTATTGATAAATGACCACTTACTATGACCACTTACCAGCATTTTTGTCTGAAGTCCACTGGAAAGGTGTGCGTTCAGGGTCCCTTGATACTTGCCAGTAATTGATAGGATCATCAGTGTTGCAACCACTAGGATCTACTGTATCTTCCCAGCTTACGTAACCATCAACCATACCGATTTCTTCCCCCTGCGAAACAGTTTGTCAGAACTTATGGAACTTATACCAATATCTTTGCAATATACCAAAACCTTAAGCCGCGTACAGACATTGCGAGGCGTGCTTTGCGAATGGTTCGTCTCGGATGACTCAACCTGAGATGCATTCGTTCTGAACGATACATGCTCAAGCTGAGCACGCAAACAACCACGCACGGTGTTCATGAGCGCGCAACGCATATAGCACCCATCCGTTCACACGGAGCGCACGGCTCGCACTGAGGCAGCGTTCGCAACGATCGTATGACGCGAATGCTCACTGTGAGCGCACACGTCCACACAGCGCGAGGCATGCGAGACGAACTATTCGCAACGCATGCCTCGCGATGTCTGTAAGCGGCTTTAAAGTTTATGACATACAAAAAAATTTAAACAACCAGTATATTGTCATGAAACTTTACCACGATATTTTTAAAACAGAATTCCAGAACTTACCATGTAAGTAATGGCCACTCCAGGCATTAAAAGAATAATCATATTGATACCATCAACTAGCTCAGGGCTGAACCTGGACGCTACTCTGCTGTTATCGTGGTTGCCAGCCACCCAATTCGCTAGTTTATCAATAGGCTTGTATGTAAGGAACTTGTCAAGTGCGTATTTGATATCAGCAGCTGATGAGGAACCATCAACGTCGGAAATGAGAACAAAATTGAACGGCATCTGGGCACCATTCTTTTCTCCATCACCGAAGTATCTCATTGTCATCTGAGGGCTAGAATAGGCTTCTGTCATCATAACTCTACTCAAACCATCCTTTTCTTTATACTCATCAAATACCTCTCTCCATTGGTAAACCATATCAACAGTTTCGTCTTGGTCTGTTGTGTAAATGTGGTTCAGATAACTGTAATTGTCAGGATCTGTTTCTGAGTTACCAGCTCGAGGTTCGTCAGGGAATTTTCCTCCGAAATTTTCCTTGTCTACTTCGAAAAGATGAGCGATAGCGTCTACTCTAAATCCGGCAACTCCTTTGTCTAGCCAAAAGCGGATGACGTTCTTCATTTCTTCGACAACTTCAGGGTTTCGGTAATTTAGGTCAGGTTGGCCGATTACGAATTGATGGAGGTAGTATTTACCTACCTCTTCTCTATACTCCCATGCACTTTTTCGGAAAACACTGACCTGAAAAGTACTTTTCTATTAGCTTCACGTGTACCTGTTCATGACATTCTAGTACAAACAATCAAGTAGGTGTTTTAAATTAGGACATAATTGTTGAATCACAAAACCTTAATAATAAATATATATATATTGAAACAAAAACAACAGACCTCTATAATTATTTTATCTTCAGCAAGAAATTCTAAGCCAACGTTCTGTGATTAATGACCAGCCTCTTTTTAAATAAAACTCTGAGATCACTCACCCAGTTATTGGGAGGGTGTAAGTTCCCATTTTCATCCACAACAGGGTCTTCCCACACAAAGTAATCGAAATACTTCTCGTGACCTTTGAGGGCCTCCTCAAACCAAGCACTCTCGTTACTCGAATGGTTCGGTACGAAATCCAAAACTATTTTAATATCTGCAAGCATAAGGACGCAACATTATAAGAGCCTTGTATCATACACACGAGTAGCGTAATGTTGCTTTAAACTGGCTGTACGTCTAGCCGGCTATTTGGTGTTATTTGGCTGAAAGTTTTAGAAAATTTGTTTTTCAATGATAGTTTTAAACTAAAAACATCACACCAAAATTATATGCGAATGTATTGGAAATGTGATGTCAGTTATGTGAACGTTGTACATCTAAGCATGATGCATGTGTAAAGGCACATTCAAATCTTGTAACTTTTCTCAAAAGCTTTCAAGAATTTACGATTGAAAAACTTTTTAACATACCCAGTTCGTTTGCTTTCGCGATGAGTCTATTAAAATCTTCCATGGTACCATACTCGTCTTGGATGTCGTAAAAATCGGCAATATCGTATCCAAAGTCGTACATTGGGGACTTGAAAATTGGTGAAAGCCATGTTGCGCCAACTCCGAGTTCTTTCAAGTACTCTAAGCTCTCCGTGATTCCTGTAAAATATATTTTAAAACATTGCTTCAGGAATAATTATCCAAGAGGTTGATTGACGAGACTAATCAAATCACCAAAAAGCTGGTGCTTACCTCGGACAGAGGATAAGTAATGTATAGCCATCCAACGAGGTAATGCCGCCAGCCTTTTAGGCACATTACCTGCGGTCGGTGATTTGAACACTATTTGTTATCTTTAGTTTAGTTATAATTTTTTTATGATTATTGTTTTGTGTAAATATTTATAAATAAAAAATGTAAGGAAATACAACATAAGTGCATGTTGACGTTCATAGAAACCGACGATTGAACATCTGACTCTCACTAACGAACTGAAAAAAACTTCCTACTAATATGACGTTCTTTAGTTTCCACGCGCTTGTAACGTATATATAAAATACTTATATATTTTTTTATATAACTTGCAACGCACACAAAAGGCTCAGAAAGAATGTTTCCACAATTTTAAGTAATTTTATTTTATTTTATCATTTTACCGTTCAAGTCACCAATGCCATCTCCATCACTGTCCTTGAATGACCTTGGGTAAATCTGGTAGAAGATAGTAGTTTCCCACCATTCCAACTCCTTCTCTTGCGCTGTCACCGCCAGAAACAGTAATGGCAAGAGCAATAGAGTCTTCATTTTGACTAAATGGGTAAGAAAAAAATTATGACCTGAATAATGTGCTTTCATAGCTATTTTAGAACTTATATTACTTAGAATTATAAAATAAAAGAATGAATTGAAAAAGATCCTGAAGCTATTTACGAGGGTACGGGACTCAAACTTAGCTTTTAGTTGAAGCAGAACAATGCTAGGAACTTATAGCATTCTTCAAAAAAGTTTTCCATGGGATAAAGGCTAGTGTCATCAAACGTCTAAAAATTTAACTAAAAAAATGAATATATTTTTCTAGAATCGGAATTTTCACACGTTCTTACCAGTGTCGAAGACAAAATCACAATCATATTTAAAAACTTCATATTTTATAGTGAAACCTATCTCTACGGAGATAAATTACTGATAAACCATTAGATGATAAAAGTAGGTACGTGAGTGTCGTCGAACACTTGGTTGGAAGTTTCAACTTTGAAATTTGGCATTTGTCAAATAAATTATTTAAAAAAATATTATATAATATATAGAAATCCTAGAAACTCTCTTCCCTACTAACAATGTAACAATTTATGGACTGTTTCGCGCCTGCGAACTTTGCACTGTGACGATTTGACATATACATGGGTCGTGACGCAAAAATCAAACACGTTTTTTCGTCTAGTCTCCATCCATCAATCCATAGTGTTGATTTCTCAGATATTTTGTGAAGAATTATGAGTAAGTACTTTTAGTTCACTTTATTTGTTGTTCAATTTCGCTTTGATGCTGAAGTGTGAGTACCTCTATATTTTGTCCGTTTGAACACAGACAAAAAAGCACAGATTGATTTAATTTTCATAGAAATCGTATGGCAATCTTAAAGAAAAGGTATTTCTGTTGGGAAGTCGACTAAGACCTTTTTGATTTTTTTTATAATTTTTTTTTCTAAGCACACTACACATTTAAACGAAGTCAGAAAGAGCAGTTGTATTTTTTACGAAAAAAAGCTAGGAGTAGTCAATTCCAAGTAATTAAACCTTCTACCTAGGAACATATAGAGGTACTTAATATTTTTCCGCACCCTGTATTGATGTGGATTTTCATTTCACATACCTATTAAGTAGTTACTATGTATAACATAAAATGATAATTATTTTCAACATTCTTACTTAGATAGCACTTGGGTAATAATCAAACAAACATATTAAGGAAAAATACAATTTATTTCAAAACCGGAAAACTTTTCATTTAGCTTCCGAAGACATCATGACTCTAATTTAGCTTAAGTACTAAACCTTCATATCCTGCGACTGGTAAAGAATCTGCTTCATATATGTCTCTGTAAAACAAAATGCAAACAGTTAGCTTTAAGCCACTAGCAGATTCCAATAACAATTTAAAATAGACTTGAAAGGAACATTACCCTTCGTTTTTAGGTGACTGGACACTCCTTAGAATCACGCTAACTTCACCGACAACGTTTTCAAAGTATGTCAGGTCCAAAACATATTCGGAATCCCTCATGTTTATTAATACCAGGTAGATTTCACTATCGTACCATCTGAAAGAATATAAAAAGTCTTATAAATATTTTGAGATATTCTGGTTTGAAGTTGCCCGCCCTGTAGTGTCGCGAAGGGAATAGTAATTTACAAATTGAGAGTAACAACTATACACGTATATTCAACCTGAATTTGTTCAATTTTCAATTGGTGATTTTGCGACAAGAACTTTACTACTCTTAAGATAATTTATAGTCATGATGATGTTCTTTAGTTATTTTACCTTCTGAACACAAACACGTCCTGATTCAACGCCAATGATTCGTATCTTCCATATCTGAAGACATTCTCTTTACGGAGATCAGCCAGAGCCTGATAGACTTTTAGATGTGAGCGTTCAGCTGCTGTCTGTACCTCCACGTTCAGAGTTTCGTATCCATCGGCAACTGGCAGCCAGGTTCTATCAGCAGTTGAGAATCCTATGAATAATAAACAATCCTGGACATATCACACAGCATATCTAGCCCCAAATGGAAACCAAATGATAAAGCGAGTCCGTGACTCCTAAAAATAGAATTCCATAGCTAAGTAGTTTCGATTTTTCCCTCGGATTACGGTCATGAGAACGAAGAAACGTCAAAGCTTACCAGCATTCTTCTCGGCATTCCACTGGAATGGCGTCCTCTCAGGATCTCTAGAGCTCTGGACGTAGTTGATAGGGTCGTTGGTATTGCACCCAGACGGGTCCACAGTATCCTCCCAACTGACGTAACCATCGACAAGGCCAAGCTCTTCTCCCTACAATAATAATTAATATGTTTCAAATTTGAATGGAATGGTCGGTTTTCGACAGTACTAATGTGATTTGCAATAAATAAGTGGACAGTATAATGATGGCGCCTCGACGCCTGAACGTCTCCATCATGGCTGCCATGACTTTAGAGCTGGAACTGACAATTTACCTAAAGCCGCGTTGACATGATCAAGCCTACTCGGACGCTCTGATTGGCCGCCGCCATCAGAGTAAGATCAGAGTGCACTCGGATTGGGGTTGCCACGATCCAAGTAGCGTCCTAGTAGGCATCAGAGACCACTTTGTTAGAATATACTCTGATCGTTCACGCGGCCTAACATTGAAACGAAACACGGAAGTACTCAGATATTATTGCCCTATAAATGCTCACCATGTAAGTTACACCAACACCAGGAAGAAGTAACACCATCATGTTGATCCCATCAACTAAATACGGACTGTAACGTGTTGCCATTCTGCTATTGTCATGGTTACCGACCTAAAAGTAAAATGTTTTTTTAATTAATCACATCATCATCATCATCAGTAAATTTATTACCGGAAAAACTAAGAGCATTCAAAAATACTATTCAGTTTAAAAGTTATTTACAAACTCACCACCCAGTTAGCTGCTTTATCAACTGGCATATACGTTAAGAACTTTTCAACTGCACGTTTGATATCAGCAGCTGATGAAGACGCATCCACATCAGTGATCAGATCAAAGTTGAAGGGCATCTGAGCGCCTACCAAATCTCCTTCTCCGAAATACCTTACAACATTCTGTATTGATGCGTATACTTCTGTCATCATGACTCTTGGTTCACCGTCAATAGCAGTAAACTCTTCAAAAACATCCCTCCATTCGTACACCATGTAGTAAGTCTCGTTTCTGTCTTTGGTGTAGATGTGGTCTAGGGAATCGTGGGAACCAGGGTCTACATCAGTTCGGCCTGATGAAGGCTCATCAGGGTAGACTCCTCCAAAAAGTTCCTTATCCACTTCGAATAGGCAGTTCACAGCGTCTACTCTGAACCCAGCCACTCCTTTACCTAACCAAAAACGGATGATGTTCTGTGAAAAAAATATACAATTGGAAAACTGTTTTTTTATACATTTTTTATAATAATGTATCTAAAGAGTTTTACCTTCATTTCTTCAACAACATCAGGGTTGCGATAGTTCAAGTCAGGTTGTCCAACCACAAACTGATGCAGATAATATTTTCCAACTTCTTCTCTATATTCCCAGGCACTTCCTCGGAAGTGGCTTAGCTGCAATCAATAAACATGATCATACAAAGAAGATTATATTGTTCAAAAAATAAATGTTTATAAATCTTACCCAGTTATTAGGTGGTTGCCTGTTGCCTTCCTCATCAATAATACCATCTTCCCAAACGAAGTAGTTGTAATACTTCTCATTACCATTCAAAGCTTCTTTGAACCAGACGCTCTCGTTTGATGTGTGATTTGGTACAAGATCCAAAACAACTTTTATACCTATCGAATAATAAAGCGATTAAGATTCTCAGATTTTTCGTTTTCCCGTTCTTTGATGGATTTCTTTGAATATATTTCTTAGTAACCTACCGTGTTCGTTTGCTCTATTGACGAGATTTTCAAAGTCCTCCATGGTTCCGTACTCGTCGTGGACGGCGTAAAAGTCGGATATATCGTATCCGAAATCATACATCGGTGATTGAAACATTGGCGATAACCAAATAGCTTGCACGCCCAGGCCTTTGATGTATTCCAGTTTTGAAGTTATGCCTAAAATAACATAAACAAATTTAGCCACGCTCGTTTTGCTGGATTACAGAGAAGATTTTAAATACAATTGATGATTATTATTTTTAAAGCGTACCGTTCAAATCTCCGATGCCGTCACCATCGCTGTCCGCAAACGACCTTGGATAAATCTGGTAGAAGATCGTTGTCTCCCACCATTCTTTTTCGTGTTCACTTTTCGTTAGAATACTACCATTACAAAGTACTGCCAACAACGGCAGTAGAACTAAAGCTCTCATATTCAATTCGACCCTTCGTTGATATCACAAGTAGCTTATTGTAAGACTATTACTGAGAGAAACACCATGATTTATATAGATGTACCTACTGCTTAATCAATCTTATCTTATCAAGATACCCTGACCAAGTGGTCGGAAGATAAAACTGAAGTGGACGGAATTTTGTGTAACATCTCATCTGTATATCTACCAATAGAAAAACAACATGAATGTATTTTTACATAACAGATTGTAGACATAAACTGTATGGAATATTTGAGAAAAAAACTAAACTTTGGTGCTAAGAAACTTCTATGGTTTTTAGAGCAATTGTATGTTTATGCATGATTGCAAAAATTTATGAAGTATTTGATAGAATTAAGTACATAGGGCAGTTTTATAACGCTGCTATTTTTAAACATCATTTGAATTGATTTCTACTTCGATAAAAAAGCGTTTTTTGAGTAAAATGTGTTTGCTATGCATTTTTTAGCCTTTGAATTAAAAATAAATCAATCATTATGTGTAACCATAAGCTGTCTGTCATTTTTCAGTGGGTATTGATAACACCAGTCTCACCAAGAGAGTTCTTATCACGTCAATCCTAGAGACCTTAGCTATCTGTCGTGATAACCAACATTTTGTTTATTGGTGTGTAGATAAACCTTTCCCTTTCCATACAATGATAAGAAGCTCTTGAATATTTAATACTATCAAAGTGACTTCTATATTAATTCAAAGCCTATGTCCATCTGGAATAATCTTTTATGTTGTGAAGTAAGGTACACAAACTCGTTCACTCTCATTACACGTGACTTGAGCTTGTACCTACAAATTATTGATTAATATGGAGTATTTAATATGTTCTATAATTATACTTGTAAATGGTTATATAATTTTCTACTCGTACAGTACGCTCCAACCGATCTTTATCTCTCTGAAGTTAGGTGCACTAAACGATTGCGCAGGTTTGCGCGAGTAGGTGAGATAGCACGATGCAACAAACTAAGCGAGTGAGCGAGGCAGCTATACAACGCTGTCTTCGTCTTTTAGGCGTCATAAAAAAAGGGTTCTGCGCAGCTACTTCAGAGAGCTAAAGATTGATTGTGCGTACTGTACTTTCTATTTGTGTACCATTCTAACGAAAACTCAAATGATTGCTTGTTTGAAACTGAAAGAGTTAATTATAATAATAATATGCGAGGACTAATTAAAATGTCAAACAGAAGGTGTGGAAATATTTAATTCATATTCAATTTTTTGGTACAAACAAGGTTACATTCTTTGTGTTATTCATACATCAATTACAGCTCTTTCCCGTAGGGGTAGTCAGAGGCGACAGATTTCCACTTACTAATGATCCTGATATCTTTGACTAATTCATCATATTTATTCAGCATTGTAATAATTGTGAATGGTTACAGTAATCTTCCTGGTGTTAAATAAATGCTAAGTTACGTTACTAGGTACTAAATTTGTGCAAGCTCCTAAGCTTGCATCCTAAGGACTAACGCTTCGTCTCCTGCCAAATCCAAGTAGTTGGCCTGAACATTATCACTGAAAAAAGAAACTGTGTTTAAAAAAAAACAAACATTAAATTCTTGGTTTATTGTCTACAAGGTAAAATGGCGAAAAGTAGAAATCTCGTCAATTCTAAGCTAGGTAAGCGTAAGCAACTGTAAGATACAAAAGTTCTCTAGTTGAATTTGTTTTTATTAAACTAAGGATTTAACTGTTATTTTACAAGTTGTACTTCTATTTATTACTGTACCTGTAAGTCCTGGAAGACAAAACACTGCTGGCTTCAACTTCCAGTTGACCGAAGACAAGGTCAAAAGCAGTCAAGTTTACCACCCGGAACGATCGTCCAACGTTCATGACTATGATGTATGTGTCATCCTTGTGCCACCTGAAAACAATTTTTATACCAAATTGTTTACTTGATGCCCACTTCAACTCTTACATAATAGTAGGTAGGATGTTTAGAATCGAATTCCCACTCCAACTCCAACACAATATAGAAAAAGCTACTTGTATTTTTGTTCTGTGGTGCCATTTTGTGAGGTATAATCATTGGTAGATATTGTATGAAAAATCACTGATGAAATATGAGCTGACTAAAAAAAGGTAGCAATATCTCTGTAATAAAACTTGCATAGATCCATTTTGGGCGACTGCTCACTTGGATTAAACTTAGCCTACTTTTACGAAGAGAATTACCTTAAACCATCGTCATTTGAAAAATAAAAATAAAGTAATAATAACGCTGGACTTCTCACACAGCATCATCTAGCCCTAAAATAAGCAGAGCTTACTTAGATAAACTACTTATATAACTTTTGTTTGTAAATACAAAGGTACATATTATACATAGAAAGACCCAGACCCGGGACAAATATCTGTAGGTCATACAAACATTTGTCCAGCAGCGGGGATCGAACCCGCAACCTTCTGCGTCGCAGGCGGACCTTCGCCCACTGCGCGAGAGAGAGAGGTCGTCAAAAGTAAAGATATTTACATAAACTGTATAAATGTAGGTAGGTACTTGTATTTTTATATTTGCAATACATGAATAAAGGAATACAAAAGTAGCGCTCAACAAATCTTCCATAAATATAGCGCCTAGACTTCGTTTCATTCTCCCCGCAACCTAACTAGGACCGGTACAATACAATTGGGGCTTAGAGGTTTGTTTTGTATCGGTTCAACCAATTTGAATACGAATTTTTGCAAGCACTTTATGCGAATACAAAGGATTTTTGCAATATGTTCGACTACAGTTGTTTGGCTAGCGACTTCGAATTTCAATCCGAAAGTCGTGGGTTCGAATCCTGGCCGTGGATTTTTCGTTTCGAAAAATTTATACTTATGCGCTTTAACACGAGCTCATAACGGCGAAGGAAAACATCGCGAGGAAACCCGCAGCTTAGTCAGCTTCACATGTATTGACGTCGTCTTTCCTGTGGGCCAGGCTGATTAAGCTGAGAGGATGGTTTAGGTGCTGGGCAAGCCTATTCCATCTCAAACAATATCCCAGGCACTACAGCGTCCCGTTAATTGAAGGCATAGGTTGCCTCCTGACGCTGTATAAATCATCTAATATAGATGTAAAGGCCTGTGTACAAATCCAGTGTGGGTGTTTTTTTTTTTTTAATATATTTTAAAATAATCCCTTTTACAAAAATAAACTATTCACTGAATTCTAGCTGCGGCAAACTGTTTCGTAGAACTGTACCGGAATAAAATATAAGCTTTCCATTATTGCCAACGTTTTTTCAAATCGGATATATCTGTTCCGAGAATAAACAAACGTAAAACTGCTATAACTTTTGTGAATATTTTACCACACAACCAAGTGTGCACTTTTGTTCTAAATAATGAATTAAAGTAATAATTATGATCTCTTGACTTTTCAAAAGCTAAACCGCCTGCTAAGTAAGCCGCAAGTGAAAAACTCACGAGTCATTCACACTCGTAATGAGAGTGACTTGTACAGTGTTCTAGTAAAGTATTTGTTATGTTACCCTACATGTGTCTCTTTTGATGGAATGCATTCTGATTTATCTCGTCCATTGGTTCAAAAGAGATATTATTATGCTAAATTCGAGTGAATTTACTCTTAGCCTTAATTCAATTGGCTTTACTTTTTGTGTAGCCTATGAACCTTACCTTTTAAACGCGAACACATCGCTATTTAGCGCCAGAGACTCATACCGGCCGAGTTGAAAAGCGGCGCGGATGCGAATGTTGGTCAAAGTCCGGTATACCTGTGAAAAGGAAATACAAATTTTATTGGGAACAATATAAAAGTTTAAATCTTCAGCATGTTTATCAACTAGATGATGGAAGGTAACAGAAAGTGGAAAAAAATATTTACACTAATCTGTGTCACTTCAAGTATTTGATAAAATATCTACAGTTAGTCAGCATTTGGTCATATACCTGATAATGAGAGCGAACAGCCGATCGTTGGTTGGCCACATTCAAGTGCTCGTAGCCATCTGCCACGGGGAGCCACGTGTTATCCGAGTTTGAAAATCCTGGAAAAAAAAATAAGAATAAGTTATGAGAAAAGCAATTTTCTTAGACCACAAATTCATATTTAAAGTAGTCAACATCATCATTCCCTTGCTCTTATCCCACGCTAAGTGGGGTCAGCACAACATGTATTTTTCTTCCATTCACTCCTATCACTCGTCAAATGTGTATCCACTTCGCATTCATATCATCTCTCACAGAATCCAACCACTTCTTTTCGGCCTTCCTTTACTTGCATAATCTCCAGCCACACTCATATTCATCACTCTCTGGGTAACATGGTTTTCATCCCTCATAACGTGTCCATACCAAGCCAACCTAGCACTCCGTACCTTTTCAGAATATTCAAAGAATATTTAAAGTAGTCAACATGACATGAAAATGAATTAAAATTGATTGTAAATATTATGACGAAAGTATGTAAATCTGCCAAGTACTTTATCTTCTACTTTAAAGCAGCTTATAACTCAACTCAGCAGGTACTTTAGACGTGTGTAATGTTTCACTAAAATACAAGATCATGTTGTAATTATACGACACAAATGCTAAAACGAAGAACCTACTTTGTGACGCGATTATAGGATTAGTGTAATCTACTCTATTTCTCAAAGGTGTGCCGTGTCAGCAACGAATGAAATTACGTTTTGTTCACAAGCTGAAGTGAGTCATATCTTTATTACGTAAGAGCTTAGTATTGCGGTAAGCGTGTTGAACAGCTGATATCCGCATGGTATACTTGAAAATGTTGTCGGCTTAAGTTATTAATACCGTTGAGTGCATTTTGTGCAGACTGTGATAGATTACACAAGAAATGGTAACAAGATAAGTTATCACACTATCCGAGCATCTCACTCTAGTAGTCATAATAATATTATCACCATCATCTTGTGCTTAACTTTCTAAACCTGAAACAGGAAAATGATCTCTTCTGTTTGTATAGAAACGTATTTCGTTACTATACATATAGAGACACTAAGCACCTGTGTGTTTCCCTCTACAAGCTTAGTAATTAATGTACCTTTAATTTACTATTGCAGGAGCGATCTCATTGCTAAATGCATTAGAAACTTTGCAAATGGAGCAATCAACGTGTTGATTGGATGCAGCTAAGGTAGGATGCTATTTCATACGTAAATTCTATATCTATCTACGTGAATTAAATAAGTTGGAAGACACGATGCTGGATACACAGATTCGAATTTTCGTACATGATCCAAATAAAGAATAGTATTTATGTATGGGACTTATAAACTTTAAGAATTATTTCCATGAGATAATATTTTATAATGTACTAGTAAAACAATATGTTAGTAAGAACTATCAAGTAATCAAGTTTTACATTCCATTTTATAATAAGATACCCAAGTTATTTTAAAATTTAATCTTAAGCGTAACAGAAACGAAAGTCGAGGCGGGGGCGCGTCGCGGGCAGGGCGCGCGCCCCTTCCGCGACTCCTAATCACCTGTCTCTACTCATCTTTTGTAGATGGCATGTTGAATGAATGGAAAAAGACATACACGCTGCCGCCTCGACGCTTAGCACACGTCAATTTCACCCGCGCCTCGACGCCGACTTTGCTGTGAGCGACCTGCCATATGTATACTATTAGCACTTTTAACCCAAAAATGCCATCGAATTTCTTTCACTTCCAATAAAAAAACATCTATCTTGCAAAACCTCAAACATAATGTATCGTTCATTGTTGAAGACGAATAGCGGACAGTCCACATCGTACGACAAAAGCATTCAGGTATACAAAGCGCATTATAAATGAATAAAGTATTTACGCGAACAAAACTCCGTGACATTTTAACGTAACCTAACGTCACGATTGTCCAAGTAGATCAGGAACATGGAATAGTATTCTTACTTCATTTTAAGTTTGGGAACTTTTACTTTATTCAACTTATTAAAAGATGAAGACACCTTGTAAAAAACATTAAAACGTTGCGACTCGTATTAATGTAAATCTACAAATATTTACTTACATTTTCGATAGTCAATAGCAAATGAATAAGTACCTATTACCCCAGACCATATACATATTACTAAGAAGTAACTTTGGTGGCTCAGTAGTAAGTGAGTGAAGTCAGGCAGTAGCTAATGATGACAAAAATCTTTCGTTAGCAAATCTGAATATTGTCGCCAACTCTCTGTCTACCCCGATTGTCCGTATTTTATTCAGGCAGAAACGCAAATATTCAAAGGTCGGGTCACGGAGCGGGTAAGCTGGTCATTTCGGATGAAGGTATAAAGCTGAAGCTAATGTAGATCGCATCTTTGGAGTGAATTTATTAGGCCGTGAATTTCAGATCTAGATTTCAAATGTTCATCCTCAAAGAGCCAGCGTGTTTCTAGTTAAAAAATATTTTTCGTGTTAGTCAAAAGCTAAATTTTTGAAAAATATTCATACCACCTCTTTTTCACATACTCGTTTTCACTCTTCCTCCAGTCACTCTTTTCACTTGTTAACTGTGAATCCATTCTCAGACATCTCTTCGTCGGCCTTCCACTTCTTGCATACCCAGCAACACTCAAATTCATAGCTCATTTGATGGTATTATTAAGGATACTTTTATGTGAGCACCTTATTCCCGTATGTAAGTACTTATTCGATTTTTTTTTATTAAATAGGTTCGCATTTGACCTCACTCTGTCTGATGATTGAATTTTTTAAATTTTGCGCACCACCTTGCGTACAACCTTGCGCACCACTTTGCACACTCTGCGCATCTATTTTTTTCTTGCAGCACTTTGCGCACAACTTTGATCTATTTGCGCACAACTTTGCGCACTTTGCTCACTCTGCTCATCTATTTTATTTTATGAGGCCTTACCTCCATTTTTGCCATTGTTCCACTGGAAAGGTGTCCTCACGGGGTCGCGGGAGACATCTATGAAGTTAACAGGGTCGTCCGTGTTACAGGCCAACGGGTCCCTTGTGTCACTCCACGGCACAAACCCGTTGTGCATACCGATTTCTTCGCCCTAACAGTAAAAAAAGTTAACTTACTTTTGTTTGTGTGAGATTTAGTCATAGTAGCTGCATGAACAAATAAACCGTGCTGACATCTTTAAGTTTAAGTATTAGTAAAAATTATATTTGCTAATGCGTCCATGTTATTGATTTGAAGCAATAAATATTTTATGAGAAAAGATTTTCTCCAAGTCAGCAATATCTTTATTGAAATATTGAATGGCACACTGATATTTCTATCTATTTAATATCGCTGTCGCTATGGCAGACTCGGACAGGTCACTTGGGAAACTGTGCACTCGACTGGAGCTACATTTTATGATTGAATTGATCAGATTTTTTCTAATTTAAGCACAATTTAGGAAAAACTTTAACATAATATCTTACCATGTATGTGATAGCAATGCCTGGCAGGAGAAGAATGAGCATATTAAACGCATCTACCAACTCAGGTCTGAACCGAGATGCCACTCGGCTTCTGTCCTGATTTCCAATCTAGAATACAAAATTATTAACAGTAACACTATGAGTTTTTGCGTAGTGCTGATGCAACAAAAACACACACAAACTCCTTCATTGAATTTGTGTTATATGATAAAAAAACCTTACTTATCTTAAGTCAAGCTATAAACTAGCTTAGCTAAGCACTTGTAACAAGAGTAGCAGTTTGCTACACTATTCATCAGCCAGCAAGCACATTTGCAAAGCCCTTCAAACATCGAGAGTTTTAGGTCAAGACCCACTTTGCTGTTATACACGAAGACAGTTTAATTGATCATGAGATTCTGTCAGTTCTCGTTTGTAAAACCTAAGTACAAGACAGAAATTATGGCTAAAAAGGAACCTATTAGTAAACCAACCGTAAAAATTAAATTCATTTCGTGTCTATCAAGGTTCAAAAGATCATTATGTCACAAGACGCACATCTTATCCGATATTCATGTCCGAATCTGCATAATTTTACCGTCAAAATACAAAATGCCAAGCCTGCTAAGATGCCTGTACAAGATGGTCGATGTGCTAACACATCAATTCACATTCTATAATGACACCAGTTTAAATGCTTCGCAATATTCTACGGGTATGAGGCTATTTTATGTGACGTACCATCCAATTAGCTTGTTTTCGGAAAGGTTTGTATGTCATCCAGGTGTCGACTGCATTCTTGATGTCCCTCGCATCTGAGTCCTTGTCCAGGTTCTCTATGAGAACTATGTTTAAGGGTATGTGAGCCCCAGAATGAACACCTCCTCCGTAGTACCGAACTGCGTTTTTGATCCCAGTGTATGCTTCTGTCATCATCACTCTAAAAACACACCAAAACGTCAGATTTGCACAAAAATCTGTTTATTTGGATCAAACACCAAAGTTTTCGTAAAAGGCTTGTAGTGTCTTGTTATTTTCACAGTTAATTTACCACATTTAAAGAAATGAAATGTCTTATCAAAAATTTAGATTCCGACACCTAATACCTAAGTGTGGTTTAACACGATAAAGAGTCCAATTTCCAATGCTTACGAGTATTTCAATCATATTATTTGATAGGTACCTATCAATGAATATTGTGCATATCAACTGTGTATTCATCCAACATTAACTAGCAAATTTAAAAAAAAAACTTGTTACTTTGTTTGTAATTTGTAATGTCCATGTGGTGTACAATAAAGTATTTTCTATCTATCTAAGTATCTACATCGAAAATGTCAATTTGCTTTGTATTTTATTAAAAAAAAAAGAGATATTATTGTTAACTAGCAAGCGTATTTGTGTTCACCAAAGAAAAAGAGAGAACAGAAATGATTCCAATACAATATCATTGCATCACTTCGTAGAAATTGAGCCTACCTGGTCATGTTGTCCCGAACAGTGATCGCATCAAACACATCCCTAAATTGCGACACCAGCTCATACGTTTCTTCTTGATCTTTAGTGTATACATGGTCCAGGTATCCATAGTCCTCAGTTACCAGTCCTGGCTTCCCTGTGGCTGGTTCGTTAGGATATCTACCGCCGTAGAGATCTTTATCAACTTCGAAGAGTAGGTTTGTTGAGGTGATCATCATCCCAGCTACACCCTTTTCAAGCCAAAACTTTATCACATTCTGGAAAAAAAAATCAGTTTTGATAAATCATGACAAGTATAAAAATAAAATAACAAAGAGTAAACCGTTTGCGTACTTTTCCATTTGTACAGTTATAGTGAAATGGTGTAAATTTATTTTCTGCGCATACTACCCCGGTAGACAGATTTGTTTTATAATATCCAGGAAGCTATTGTTGACACGTGATCTGAACGTCTCGTACATACGGTAGCTCAGTATTTATGTATAGCATGTCATTCAGTGTGGTAATACTGTGCTTGGGCACGCTTCCGACTAAAACGGCTCTCTAGATCATTTATTTTGTAACTCGCAACCCGAAATAGACCCTAATCTGATTATTTTGTAAAAAAATTGTGAATAAGTAGTCGATTATTTTTTGTAAATCAGCAGAAGTGACTAGATTTGATTTCATTTGATTTTACAATCGTTCTTTAGCTCTCTGAAGTAGCTGCGCAGAACCCATTTTTGATGACGCCTAAAATAATGCTATCTCGCTTACTCTACCAAACCTGCGCAATCGTCTATTGCACCTAACTTCAGAAAGCTAAAGATCCGTTGTGCTTAGTATACCTATATATTTGCGCCAATTTCGTTAACAACACGAAGAGCAAAACGAAAAAAAGCTGATGTATTGTGTGATATCGTTTACAATAACAACAGCACCAGTGGGGATTCTCATTCAATTTCATGATTGCATTGTCTGACATATATTGCCGCAGGGAGTTACTATTTATTTATACCTTCATTTCATCAACAACAACTGGATTTCTATAATTGAAGTCGGGCTGAGCTACGCCAAACTGATGGAGGTAAAACTGATCCCGGTTCGAGGAGTAGCTCCAGGCACTTTTGCGAAAAATACTGACCTGTAAGCAAGATGGTTTATTTTTCTTTGGAAACAGCAACAAAGTCTTCTCTATCTAGGTCGAAAGGTTAGACAAGTAAGTTTTACTGAGAACACAATAAAAAATTATATGGTTTCTTGTACTTGTGTTGTAGAGCCCCAAGTTGAACAGCAGTAGTTCTTGCATTCAATTGAACTGATAATGAAGGGTATCATTTTTGTATTTGGGAATTTTGGGATAAATACCTCCTAATATACCTAACATTAGGGTCAGTCCTCGCAAAAGAATGTCGTGTTTACAAAACAACATAATAATGTCAACATAAACTCAAAACATTTGTAACGATGGGAACTGGGACATTATCGAACCATTGAACCAAAATATCTTTGGAAATGACAATGAAATGGTAGAAACAACATAAAAATCCCGTTATTCGTTTCCGTTCCGTTTTTCACGACTGTTTGTTCAGTGGAATGGATCTTACCCAATTATTCGGTGGCGACCGCTGACCTAGTGAGTCCAAGTGGCCATTCTCCCAAATATACCAGTCGCTGTAATACTCATCTCGGTTAGAAGATTTAATAAACCAATCGCTCTCGTTGCTCGAATGGTTCATTACGAAGTCTAGGATTATTTTGATATCTGAAAATTTTACGGATAGACTAGATTGGAGACATTAGGTATAATATGTATTTAAAAGAAATAAATGCCATTTGTTAAAACAAATAGTTTATTCGTTCTTGGAAATAATTCTGAAAAAAGCACATTTTTGTTGTCTGATTTTTGATCTCGTTCTTAGTCTAATACTGTCTCCATTTTCTTCAAGCGAAAAGGAAAAAAACTGTATTGTAGGGTCACAGTCTAAGAAAATGACAACAATAATAAGTTTCAAATCATTTAACTCTTGAGATCTATAAATCAAGCAACTTTGGACGTAATATCGTGTTATGAAAGTTCAGATATCCGGTTTGGGCGCGAAAGTTTCGATCATTCCGGGCCTCATGCATAAATTTGCGTAATTTTCCAATGAATATTTATGAGTACTTACTGAGTACGTTAGCTTTTCTTAGGAGCTGCTCGAAGTCATCCATGGTTCCATATTCAGGCTGAATAGCGTAGTATTCTGAGACATCGTACCCAAAATCGTGCATCGGTGACTTGAAGATAGGGGACAGCCAAGCTGCTTCTGCGCCGATTTCTTTCAAATACTCTAGTCTAGATGTGATTCCTACAAATTGCAACAAGCGTAACGAGTATTTTAAATGCTGCCCACCAAAAACATGATGAATATATGATGAACAGGTCACATTAAATTATTATTTAGTTGAGCTGAAAAAGTCCTAGTTTTTTTATGATAAAAAACAGAGATAGAAAGCTAATTTATGAAAAAAACATACCATTTATATCCCCTACTCCATCCCCGTCACTGTCCATAAAAGACCGTGGATAGATCTTGTAGATGACTGCATTTTCCCACCAATCCTGTTTCACGTGCACATTTTCATGCCGCCCGTGGACCGTCACACAAGTCAACAGTAACCACCACATAACGGAACACCTGAATTAATACAAAATACGAGAACATTATTGTATCGTATACTTAAACGCCATTTACACGATACCATTCATTCATTAAAACTCAAAGGAGCAAGAGCTAATATTCTATGGCAAGAGGCAGGAATGGTATGCCTTACTTACCAAAATGTTGGACACAACAAGTAAGGTATATTTAAATCCACATTTATTGAAAAGATTGAAAATGAGAAACTACAAGAACTTTTGATGTTGAGATGAATTCATTGGAAAACTGTAAAACTTTCAGCTTTCATCGTGGCACGTTGGTAAAACAATTTCACAAAGTTTAAATCTATTGAAAAAAAAAACTTCACAAAAACGTATTGTCGTCTCGTATCACTATTGAATTAGGAATGACAAAGAAAGTTAAAAATTTGTATGGATTGAACCTTGTCATAATATTATGGTTGACTGTGAACCGAATCGGAAGTAATCTAAAAACATTACCAAAACCCAGACAGAATCAGGACAAACAAAACAATTACGAGTACACTATTTTTTTTATTGTCAAAGTTTATAAAAAAAAGGTAAGTAAAGTTAAAAGAAGGAAGCTAAAGACCTTTGCCCAGCAGTGGGACACGAAAGGTTGAAAAAAAAAGTTTATAATTTATTCTTTTCTAAACTAATAATAGTATATTATGTAAAACATGATTATAACATAAAACTTACTTAAACCATTTTTTTTTTTCAATTATAGAAGTTATTAATAGATGAATGATCATTACCTGTAACACTGAGCAATTGTAAAACTACATAAGTAGTCAACGTTTTTATAGATATCATAGAGCATTGTCAATAAAGAATGTTTAGATTATAAGTATATTATATTATTATGCTTAGAACTTTTATTATGAAAACAATTCAGTGTAAGGTTATAACAATACTTTCAATGATAGAAGACTTCATAGTAACTGTGCTTGATTGGTGGCGTAAGGTGATTCTATGCATTAAAACATAACGCTGCTTATTATAAAAACGTAAAACCTTGGTTGAACCCCATGTTGACACACGTCAAAACAAAACTGTTACCACAAAAAAGCGTTCTATGTACGAGTATTTAAAGATCGTTTTTCTAGGGACAGTTTATTAGTTAGACTTGGTCTAAACTCAGCTCATTTTCTTATAATAAGCCCCATGTTTTATAATAACTATTTTTTTTGTTACAGGTAAGCTGCTAAGACACAATTTCAAACAGTTTCTGTAAGTCAAAACTCATAAGTAATGAACTAATGAATCATGAAATACTTTCATTTGTATGATACGCAAATCAAAAAAAAAAACATTAGAGATAAATAAAAATAATTATTGATTTAAAATGCTGATAAAATTGTATATATTTAACTGTTGTCAGACGGTAATTATATATATATAGTGTATATATCGAAAAATGTCAGAGACCTAGGCTTTTTAAAAATAAAAGAGGCAGAAACGTTGACCTCGTTTCTGTATTAAAACATTACTCTAACTATTCTCCTTATTTAAAGCTTTAAGCAACAAACTACTTAACGAATTATTCATGCTAATTTTATTCTAAAATCACAAAGTAGTTTTAAAGAAAGTTCAAACAACAAACTCAACAAAACTCAAATTACTTTATTAAAGTTTTCACTCACATGTTAACAGTTTAACCGCTCAATCAAAAAGTGTTCATATTTTTCATTTCATTTCATTGCAAATGGACGCCATCTTCTCCACCTACCAAGCTTCCGCTTGATACTTTTAAAGATGGCGTCATAAAATTAAAACATTATGAAAACATGGAAAAATCTAAACCTTGTTCCAAAAATCCTAAATTAATTATTCATGAATTTTAAGAATGATAGAAACCTTAAATTAATTTATTTGTCAAAGGAAGTTATTCACATTTATTGCAAATGGACGCCATCTTCCTATAATTTAAAGATGGCGTCAGGAAATTGAAACATTATTAAAACTTGCATAGAAAAATCTAAACCTACTTTCAAAAATCCAAAATTAATTATTCATGAATTTTAAGAATGATAGAAATCTTAAATTAATTTATTTTTCAAAGGAAGTTCATGAATTCGATAATAATCAAAACATTACTCAAATAAATTCTAAAAATCATTATAAAATTATGAAGGAATTTTGGAAGTACCTACTTGTAATTTTTACTAGAAATTAATTAAACACAAAAGAACATTGTCACAATATTTTGGTCATGAAATTAATTATTGTTGAAGTAAATAATAATAAATCCTAAAAATATTTTCTGATTTACTTATGAATTATCAAAGCATTTAAGCGTATTTACAAAATCAAATGGACAAATTACTTACTTTAGATAACATCCTTTTGTTGGTAGTCAAATCAGTGAACAATTTTACGAAACGAATTGAAAAATCACTTGTGATGAATTAACTTTACATCTAAATAACCATAAACGATTTATGGGTCTATAAATAATCATCTTAACTAATGTTTAACAAGCCAAATAATTGGCGCGGCGACACGGCCAGTCTGATATGCAGTGCGTGCTCTGCAATGCTCCTGGGTTTTTCTGTAAATAAAAATTGTCTTTGAGGCTAGGTACTTCCACAGTACAACCTAGTCAGTATTTTAAAATTTTCAATTACATAGCGATATATGCGCTGTTAAAATAAATGCTCTGGTCACTCAACGTAACTGCAGATTGAAAATGCAAACAAAAATAAACTATGAACTGCTCAATCCACATGACAACAGATTCTCTTAATATACTCCTCACTGCTCAACTTTGCAGTCACTGGGTATGCTTATTTGCAAATTTAGCTTTAGTTTTATTTGTAACTGTTTTTTTTCATTTCATAGGATTAAGGAGTAGGCAGGGGGTCTGATGTCAGGGCTCTAAAGGAAATGGGAAAGGGCGATGCTGTGCTCTGGGCGGTCTTGAACGCCGTGGTACACAGGGGACCATTTTTCTTTCAGGATATGGTTAAGTTTGGTTATAACGCTCCACGCGTTAGTAACATCTTTTAGTTCATAGCTCAACAGTTTCTCTTTATATAGGATTAAGGAGTAGGTAGGGGGTCTGAAGTCAGGGCTCTAAAGGAAATGGGAAAGGCCGATGCTGTGCTCTGGGCGGTCTTGAACGCCGTGGTACACAGGGGACTATTTTTCTTTTAGGATATGGTTTCATTTGGCTATAACGCTCCACGCGTTAGTCGCATCTTTTAGTTGATGTTAGGTTAGGCTATAACGCTCCACGCATTAGTCGCATCTTTTAGTTAATGTTAGGTGAGGCTATAACGCTCCACGCACTAGTAGCATCTTTTAGTTGATGTTAGGTTAGGCTATAAGACTCCGCGCCTTAATGGCATCTTTTGACGTTATCATTTTTAGATTAGGTATTGATCTATTATGAAAGGTTCTCACCGGGTATGACATAGCTGCATCACTCTGTAGCCTGCGTTGTGGTTTGCAACACAGCCACAAGATATGGCACTGGCGCCGATGCCGGCACGGTGCCAGAGGGTCTAGGTTGTTGTCATCAGGGGCGACCCGGCCGCCTGGACGCCTGACGCTCCACTGTAAAGCTTTTACAAATATTAGCTTTTATTCACCTATGGTGGGATCAATTATTTTGTGTTTAAGTAAGTTTCCTTCAAGGCAATAATTCGGAACATAGTCTCCGTTATGTAGGGCATCAATTTAAAGATTTTTTAAAGAATTTTATTTTTTTCTACGTACTTATAATCAATGATTGGTTGCAGCTAGGCATCACGTCACTGCTCTATGTTAAGCCAGTCCAGGTTGTTGGTGCGTGCTGCATCCGCTCGCCCTTCCTGTACTTTATCTCAAACTCGAAAGTTTTGAAGATACCTACGACCACCACCTGTAGTGCTTGATGGCTGGCATTGACACCTAATGTATTGTTGAGTGAAGTTGTACAGGGGCGCCATAGTGCGTGCAAAGGCAAAGATAAAAAGACGGAAATATGCCGCCAAGCCACTAAATTGGCGGATTTGTTTGACAGGTGGTTGGCACAGGGGCCTTAACCCAGGCGTTAATCTTGCCAGGACTGGGAAGAACTTGAACACCCTCAATTACATTCCTAGGAGCTGAGGAGCGCTTAAAGAATAAGACATTTATCAATATTTATTGAGAATCCTGATTCGCGCAATGTAATTTTTTACTGTATGTTCTAGGAAGTTGTTATAAAGCTGTTAGTTTTCCAATAAAATAAAAATAAAAATAAAAAATAAAATAATTAAAATCCTCTCTTTATACGCCCATCCGGCAGAGAAATCACGACATTTGATTATGACTTTCATACTAATATTATAAATGTAAATGGTTGCCTGGAAGAGATCGTTATCAGCGATAAGGCCGCCAGTTGTCTACCTATAAGTTAAGTATTTTCGTTATGTGGTTTGCAATAAAGAATGATCTCATCTAAATGTAACCGTCTGTCTGTTACCTTTAATGCTCAAACCTCTGACTGAACAGATTAAGCTGACATTAGGCATGGTTAAAGGTTATATCCCAGAGAAGAACATAGGCTACTTTTTATCCCAAAAGAATAATAAAAAGAGCTCGATAGAGGATAATGATCGCGAATAGTGTTAGGATGCTCAACGAGATGACTGGGAATGTCTCTATGCCCCGTAAGTAACTGAATGTCTGACATCTACTCCCTGGTAATTGGTTTGTAACAGACGCACGCATAAGAGAACATTCAGCTCTACTATCAAAAACGGCATGTAGTACTTAATCACTTTTTTATTTTATTTTGTTCTATTATGTTCGGAAAATGTACAGCTTATACCTACAGAGAAATAAGTAGTTAAGTAGTGTAACAGTGTAAGAGTTTTGAAACCAGATTTACATTACATTAGAGATTATCTGTCTCTCCCGGCGATAACATGTTTCAAACGTGTGACCATTCCTTTTACAAAATGAACAGACATTGTCAATAGGCACGGAAGGTGGAGTTGAGGTAGGCTGTTTCTCTACTGATTGCTCGTTAGTAAGACTAATTTTGTTACGACAGTTGATTAGGGAGTGACCAGATCTTTTACAATAATTGCAAAACGGAACATTAGCTTCATTGTTATTGGCTCTATTGTCTAAGAAAAACCGCGAGCGTTTCGATGGTGGCTGGTTAGAAGTATGTTGATTGGGACGTTTGACACGAATAGATGAAGCAACAGAAATCAATTCGGGCACTGAGGTAGCTCGGGCATTCATTAACTCGATTCTAAGGCGTTCGTCATTTATTGTTCCAATTACTGCTTCTACAGCGTCGCTATCAAGTTTATCCCTAGTCAAGCGTCTCCACAGAATCCATGATTGAGTAAGGAATTCCGATATGTCCTTAGATGGGTCATAAGTGTGTTCTCGAAACTTAAATACGTCACGGGAGTAGCGATTTTCTGGTTCGAACGTGGTGATAATAATTTGCTTTAGCTCATCCCATGTTGTTGTAGTCACAAGCCAATTATCAGCCCAAATTTTAGCACGACCTTTTAATAAGCTAGTCACCTTCATGCGAATGTCAAAGTCACTGAGTTGATAAGTGCTTTTAGCCGTAGAGATGTGATTGCACCACTCACGAACTCCTACGTTACCGTCCGGGTCGTAAGACGGTAGGAAAATATCTGTTATCTTGACTTCATTGCAAGGCTGCTGCTGGGTCAGTAATCGTTCACTCATATTCTGCATCATGCTCATCATGTTTAGGAAAAACTCAGGTGGTACATTACCAAATTGATGTGGTGCCATAACCTGATTAGTGCTTGGCTTCGTTCCACCTGGTCCATGCGAGCTCGTAGGTAGTAGGCTGTCGGTGATCACCGATGTGGTAGCTCCAGACGTGCAGACTCTCGGCATGCTTGGATCACGTGCATTCGGCTCAGGCTCGTTCATGATTAGACGTTGTCAGGCACTGAAAAATAACAATGACCGGGACAGAAAGAGGGTAACTTGAGCAATAATCCACGCTTCTGATATCGAAAAATGTCAGAGACCTAGGCTTTTTAAAAATAAAAGAGGCAGAAACGTTGACCTCGTTTCTGTATTAAAACATTACTCTAACTATTCTCCTTATTTAAAGCTTTAAGCAACAAACTACTTAACGAATTATTCATGCTAATTTTATTCTAAAATCACAAAGTAGTTTTAAAGAAAGTTCAAACAACAAACTCAACAAAACTCAAATTACTTTATTAAAGTTTTCACTCACATGTTAACAGTTTAACCGCTCAATCAAAAAGTGTTCATATTTTTCATTTCATTTCATTGCAAATGGACGCCATCTTCTCCACCTACCAAGCTTCCGCTTGATACTTTTAAAGATGGCGTCATAAAATTAAAACATTATGAAAACATGGAAAAATCTAAACCTTGTTCCAAAAATCCTAAATTAATTATTCATGAATTTTAAGAATGATAGAAACCTTAAATTAATTTATTTGTCAAAGGAAGTTATTCACATTTATTGCAAATGGACGCCATCTTCCTATAATTTAAAGATGGCGTCAGGAAATTGAAACATTATTAAAACTTGCATAGAAAAATCTAAACCTACTTTCAAAAATCCAAAATTAATTATTCATGAATTTTAAGAATGATAGAAATCTTAAATTAATTTATTTTTCAAAGGAAGTTCATGAATTCGATAATAATCAAAACATTACTCAAATAAATTCTAAAAATCATTATAAAATTATGAAGGAATTTTGGAAGTACCTACTTGTAATTTTTACTAGAAATTAATTAAACACAAAAGAACATTGTCACAATATTTTGGTCATGAAATTAATTATTGTTGAAGTAAATAATAATAAATCCTAAAAATATTTTCTGATTTACTTATGAATTATCAAAGCATTTAAGCGTATTTACAAAATCAAATGGACAAATTACTTACTTTAGATAACATCCTTTTGTTGGTAGTCAAATCAGTGAACAATTTTACGAAACGAATTGAAAAATCACTTGTGATGAATTAACTTTACATCTAAATAACCATAAACGATTTATGGGTCTATAAATAATCATCTTAACTAATGTTTAACAAGCCAAATAATTGGCGCGGCGACATATATAAGTAAGTTTACGTTGCTTGAATACTTTTTTAAATCTTTAATAGAATAACCGTCTTACTTCGCTGCTCCCCAGTGGAAGCAAATCGCCTTTGTTACCGGTTTAATAGACCCTATGGTCTATTAAAGTTCGTGACGGATCTATATCCGTCACGAACTTTTCAATAATCCCGAAGTTTTATCGACACCTTTTGTTAAAAGTTCGTCAACTATAAACTCATATCGGTGACAAGCTGAATTATTTTTGATAGTAATAAAGATTTTTACAGCCAATTTTATTCAAATCATTTAATAAAACCATTTCGATTTTATTTCATAAGTTTTTATTATAGCAGTTAAAACAGAGTGCTCTTTAAAATTATTAATTTCTCTAGAGCGAAGTGAATCGACATATCACTTTTTATTTGTATATCTAGTTCATCACTTAATCGTATTATACACCCCTATTTTATAATTACTAAAAAAAAATTAAACATGGTCTCGGTGTCTGTTAAAACTCAAAAAAAGAGAAAAAAATATAACCTAAAAAGGAGACGAGACGAGTCAAACAGGGATTTATGATAGCTACTGCGGTTTTACTATGTAAAAAGAGAGCATAGTTTAAATGAGAATCCGTATGCGAGTTGTCTGTAGTACTTATTTGTACAGTTTGCATAAAATTTTGTTAGGTTTTGGTTTACTAGGATCCTCAATCATTGTTGTTAAATAAAAAAAAATCTGACCATGCCATTATCATTTTCTGCATCTACTGCAACTGACCTGAATTTTTATTGTAGTCATAAAATAGCAGTGCTTACAACTCGCAACTTGAATTACCCTTGCAAACGCTTTCATAGAGTCGTTTTACCCAAGCCTAAAACCAAGCAATTTGACCCAGTCTAGATACTATACATAGGTACGTAAACTTTGACGCTAACCATTTCACCCCTGTTAAACTATTTTGAGCCCAGCCAAGACCTCGCGGTTGACTCTTGAGTTTCACACTTAATTAACTTGCTGTAAAATCGGCTCTACGAAGTCCCTAAAGGGTGTACTGAGAGAAATTAATGGCCCGATTCATTCATTTACTCAACATAGCTTTATGAACTTAAGCTTTAAGCTGGTTTATATGTTATAAAGTTATAAAGTTATAATGCTGGACATTTTCACACAGCATCATCTAGCCCCAAACTAAGCAAAGCTTGTACTATGGGAACCAGATAACTGATATACTACTTATATACTTTTCGTTTGTAAATACATACATATTATACATAGAAACACCCAGACCCGAGACAAATACCTGTAGGTCATACAAACATTTGTCCCGCGGCGGGGATCGAACCCGCAACCTTCTGCGTCGCAGGCAGACCTTCGCCCGCTGCGCCACAGAGGTCGTCAATATGAACTTATATTCCTTCCATTACAAATATGGATTTAGCTATTTCAGAGAAGTTACTAAAAAAATGCAACATCACCAACAGTTAAAAGCATTAGAGAAAAAATATGTAGTTCTAATTCATTATTTTTACGAGTAGATATTAATGAACTTTATAGCCGATCCAGACTCAACAGCATAGCTTGCGTTCAAAACGATGAAAATGCATTTGTCGGTTTTGTCAATAAAGACGTAAGGCATGTTTGCACTAATATTGAACAAGCTGTAGCAGGAATCACAACAACTGTTTCAAACATCCCGTGCGGGATTAAAGCGGAAACCGCAACAGTTTCCTTCACCAAATAGGACTTGCAATGTACCGATTGGCTCTTCCTTCTAGAGCAAAGAACTTCTCAGATACAAGAAAGTGCTGTTTGGATAAACTCAAAGTTACTTACACTAGCGTCTTTTTTGGGATAAATAGTTATATGTAAGAAAATGAAGAGATAAACAAACAAAAATTTTTTTTTATTATACTTAATGATTTTTTAATTTAAAAGTATTCGTTCGTATAAGTCAGTGACCAATTGGCTCCGTCTTGGATAAGCCGGGATCGACAATTCAATCTTCGAATGGTAGCATTAAATAAAATAAAATAAAATAATTTGTTACAGCACAGAAACAAAACATGTGTAACTAATAGCACAAATAAAATAATAGCGAAAATGAACTTACCGTATTTCTCTTTTGCCGTTTTGAATATTGTATTTCTAATTGAATTTCACTCAATTCCTCGGCGTCAAATATCAACATATTTGCTGTAATCACACTGAATTCACTTTAGTATTTCAATTCCAATGTAATTTTGAGTTTGAATTCTCGCTCAACAGTTGAATATTACATGAACAACTTTACTAATTCAGCGCTAGTTTGTTTCAAACTTTATAATATAAAGTTTTTTACTATAATTCGTGTTGTTGAACATGATTGACCACAAATGTTTGCCATTAAAAAGTCATCATCATCTTCTTGCCCTTTTTCCACACTACGTGGGGTCGGCACAACATATGTTCTTCTTCCATTCTCCTCTATCAGCCGTCATCTCAACACTCACTCCTTTCTTACTCATGTCATCCTTTACACAATCCATCCATCTTTTCTTTGGCCTACCTCTACTCGTAAATCCATCAACACTCATACCAAGCACTCTCCTAGTTACATGACCTTTTTTGTTTGCCATTAAAAAGTATATTCATAAAAAAATATGTAAATATTTTTCTACTTTTTCCGTCTATCTGTAGGTACCTCAAAAAGCTTTTTTCTGTTCCCTTTAATATTTTCGTATAGGTTAGAACAACAGCATTTTTGGCGAATGCCAAACTCAGAGCAACTCTTGCCGTCAAGTCTCCCACGACTTGCCTCTTACAAGTTTGAAAGCACTACGTAAAACCTTCAAGCTTGTCAGAAATGCAGTAAAGGTACATTTAATTATGTTAAATAGGGTACCTTATTGGTCCATGGGAGATATGATGAAAGGAGAATTACCCCTATCGCTTAAACGAAAGTTAATGGACGTATGCATCCTCCCCGTTCTAACGTATGGTGCGCAGACTTGGTCATTGACTAACATTCTTAAGTCCAAGCTCAAAGTTTGCCAACGAGCAATGGAGCGTAGCATCCTAGGTGTCAAACTGACGGACAGAGTCCGAAACACCGAATTACGCTCCAAAACTAAAATTGTTGATGTAGCTTCGAAGGCCGCTTACGCTGAAATGGAATTGGGCCGGGCACGTCTGCCGCATGCCAGGTGAGCTGTGGGCGAAGGTAGCCACCGAGTGGCGCCCCGACCCAGCGAGAAGGCGACGCGGCAGACCAAAACGGAGATGGCGGGATGAGCTCGACCAGTTTCTAACGGACTGGAGGGATGTTGCTGGGGACCGAGATGTCTGGAGGGAGTGGGGGGAGGCCTTTGCCCAGCAGCGGGACACAAATGGCTGATATAATAATATATGTAATAATAAACAGGGTACCGGCACCTGCACCGGCATTCAATAATTTAAACACTACATCACTGAAGCATTTGTTTTTACCTTAGATTATTATTAAAATGAAACAGTTAAAACATTATTTTGATCATACGTATGTGCTTAGATCTAAAGATCTATATTTATAACACACGATACAATATCGAAAATTAAACTGTTTACGATTTTACATTATAATAAAAATATGTTGGAACTGTATGCCGAGCTTCAAATAAAAATTGATTGACGATGAGAAGGGGCACTACGATGGAACATTACAAAGTTTTTTACAATTGCCGCGTTCAAGAAAAAGGCCATGGTCTGGATTTTTTGTAATAATCTTGTCATATCTCTCGGCTTTCTAATTACACAGAAAAGGAAAATTCACTAATTTCTTCAGGCGTAGCTTTACTTTCGCAGGATTGTGGTGGATGGCACAAGCTTAGGTAGACCCAGCAATGGGTGAATTCAGGCTGTGGATGATGATGATGATGATGAGCTTTACTTTAGCCTAAAACAAACAGTCTACTTGAAAATTTAATTTATGTTATTATTGAATGAATGAATGAACACTTTATTGTACACCAATTAATAACAAAACAACACATAAATAAAACACGTTCAAAATTAGTACAATGGTTGGCCTTATCGCTGGAAGCGATTTCTTTTTTTCTTTTATTTGCAAAGTATAAAAGTTAAAAAGCATTATTTAATTTCAAATTTAGATGCTTGTTAGGTTTTTATGTTTATTTAGCTACAAACTAGCATAAATGATTTTATAAACCCGTCATCTATTCGTTTTTTACGATAATATATCCTACATGATAGTACTAAGCACGTTAATTAAGCTTTCAATTTGTAACAGGTAACTATAGCAAAATAACTTTATTTAATGGGTCACTGTGTTTGTAAATTCAATTACATTTACTGTACTGGAATGTTTCAATTAATTTGAGCTTAGCACGGACGTGCTGCATACAGTTTTACAGCGTAAACAAACGAAATTACGGTTGTAAAATGCAAGCTATTTTTTTTAATACGTTTCATAAAAAGGAACGATTTATTGGCTTTTTAGTAATTATAATGTTTTAGTGAACAACAAAATGCAAAACACGATGCTATAAGAATTATACTTATTGTATAACTAGCTGACCCGCGTCAAACTTTGTTTTTCCATTATATCGCTTTTAAAAAATAAGGGTTGATCGTAGAAGGGTGAAAATTGAGGATTGTATGTATTTTTGTATTTTGTATCATAAAAAAAAAAGAAATTAAAAATTTTGTCTAAAAAAAAAAAAAATTTTGGGGTGAACTACCCCTAACATTTAGGGGGATGAAAAATAGATGTTGGCCGATTCTCATAGATACCGGATAAGCACAAAAAATTTCATCAAAATCGGTCAAGCCGTTTCGGAGGAGTATGGCAACGAAAACTGTGACACGAGAATTTTATATATTAGAAAATACATAAATGACAGTATACAGTATTCAAATCACCTACCGCAGGTAATGTGCTCAAGAGGCTGGCGGCATTACCTCGTTGTATGGTTATAATTATCCTCTATCCGAGGTAAGCACCAGCTCTTTGGTCAATGCTGTCTTATCCTGAGTACTATGTAAACAAAACCATAAGGAGCAGCTAAATGTGCAAACAAATCTGATAATTATGAAAATGATTCTTCTTTTGTTTTGGTCAATTGACATAGTTCATAAGCCTAAGGTACAGAACCTACGTTAAATTTAAAAAGGTGCTTTTTAAATGGGCATAAATATAATTTTATAAAACGAGGGTAAAACCGCTTAAAATTTCCATCACTTCTAATTTTTGGGGATTTCCTGAATTCGGATAGGCTTTTCTTCATTTGCATTTATGATTTGTAGTGACCTTCTTTTATTAGGGTTGCATGGATAAGTCATGCAAATAATACCGACAGATCGAGACAAAAATGTTAGTTTGGACCCAGATAAAATATAACGATAAAAAAGTAAGTACTTATACTTTTTTTTTAAGCATAGTCGTATTGATTATAGTTAAATATTTTGGCAACTAGGTTTCCATAAAATTTTAAATATTTTTTTTTATATGCACAAACCTCTGACTGGAATAAGTAACATAAAAAGATCTGAGAGAATGTCTACCGCACCTTGGGGATACAGTCGTGAACCTGTTTACGTTTTTTACAAACCTACTTAACAATATGCTTTCTAAACCTTTCTTGTTTCTTAGTTTTTACCATTACGATGGCACAATATTTGAGTGATTGTACTTCCAACGAATACTTGCTAGAAATTGATAAGCCTTGTATCCTAAGGAAATTGATATATATTAGAAATGAATACAGCACGCAATACCAAAAAGGTGCATGACCCGGCAACACGCGAAGAAAAACCAGAATTACCGAATTTCCAGTAAACTTTGTTTTAAAATACCATTCCGTGATAATATTTCACTTGAAAAGCAATCGCACTGCGGTGCCCTGGGAATACCGGCATGCAAACGTTCCCGGATTCGTGGATTTATTCCACTTTGAAGGAATATTTTTCGTGCTATTGCATTTGGATTTGTGTGGGCATTAGTCACGAACCGTGCTTGTGGGAAACACGGACCTTTATCTAAATTGGTAGTAATAAACAGATTTAGCAGGCTATAAATTTGGTAAACAACTTAGATCGGAAATATCTTTACCATTACAAAATGAGTTTGGTAAATTATCGAAAAATACGTCTATAGTTCATAAAGAAAAAAATATAACTTAACTACAATATCTATCCCCAGAAATTGAAGATAATCTCTTTAATCTTAAGACAAGTACAAGATTATTCAAAAGATCTGTTTTCTTTCATTAAAAATACGTACACATCGTTAGCACTACTTTTACAAAGCATTATTGTTCTTTAAAATATGTACAACATTAACTGAAATAAAATAGTTTGTAGTAACTCCAAACTATTCGAGTTTCATGTAACAGAGGAGAGTCATTAAAAAGTCACAACAGCTACATCCAGGTACTTGTACTTAGTTTAACCGCTGCGCAATAACAAGTTTAACCTAGATAGTGCAAGTTTGATGATGAGATAAATTCGATACTCCTTGGTTAGTTGTTGTTTAAACAAGCTGATATGAAACAATAAAATTATCTACACTAATATTATAAAGAGGAAACATTTGTTTGTTTGTTTGTTTGTTTGTTTGAATTGAATAGGCTCCGAAACTACTGGACCGATTTGAAAAATTCTTTCACCATTAGAATCTTACATTATCTGTGATGAACATAGGCTATAAATTATTTTCAAAAAAATTAGAGATCCTTATGAAAATTGCAATAATGTAACCAAAGGTGTAAAAATTTTGAACATAAAATTCTTCATATCGCGTGCGCTGCGAAAACTATTGATGATAGAACAAAAAAATGTTCTACAATATTAAAGAACGTATCAATATCTACAAAAAAGTCAGCGATAGCATATGTCCAACTATTGTGGTTGTGTCAGAATAACAACTTTTATAATTTAAAAAGTGAATAAAAATGTCCACCCAAAAGCAGACCACGTTATTCTTATTTTGGTATTTATTCTTATCCAAATAAATTCCTTCGTAGTAAAGGCTGTTTCAGTACCCGTCGATTACTTTTTGAATGATTGAAATCGGACATTTTTTTCAAAAGTTATCATGAGTTTAAAAATGTAAGATACATCGCGACCACAGAATAAATATCAGTTAGTACGGTAGGACAAGTGTCTGGGATTTTTAACACAGGTAACGGGATATTAATAACCATGATTAATACCATAGATACTATTGATCATGGCGTATGCAACTGCGCCGAAATATCGGGAAACTCAAAAAACATTAAATCATGGTAAATATCCCGTTAACTGTGTTAAAAATGTTGAAAACCATGATAGTTTAAAAAGTGTCTGGGAACTATGGAATGAATGGAAGGGAGTGGTAATATATCAATGAAATATATATGGGAGGTAGGGGAGCATTGGGCAGTAGAGAGGTTTGGACACCCCCGTGTCATGTCGGCCATAAACCATCATGCCTATCGTCAAATCGGAAAACGATCAGTAAGAATTGACCATGTATGAGGGTAGATTGGCATGATGGTGTATGGCCGGCATAACACGGGGATTTGCCGGTGGTGTCCAAACCTGCCTTACTGCCCAATACTCCCCTACCTACCTTAGATCTTACCTACATATTAACCTCTAAACTTTAAAGGATCATACATCCCGCTCCGGGACCGCCATGTTGTTATTAAATTTTTGTTAAATACCTATAATAAACCCGTGCGAAGCCGGGGCGGACAGCTAGTTTACAATAAAAACATACTAAATTACTAACCTAAGTTATCAAAACACAGAATCAGAATCTGAATTGTGAAAAACCCCCAGACGGCCAAGAAACGTTCTTGGCGATCCAGATGACGCTATCACTCTCAAGCTTTGCTTAGTTTGGGGCTAGATGATGCTGTGGGAAAAATGTCCAGCATTATTTATTTATTATTAATTAATGGTGAAGTGATACCGTCATCTAGTGATGATAGATAGGTAGGTAAATTCTCTCCGGCAACAGCCCAACCTATTAGAGGTGCTCTTGCGCATGTTGTCGTAGCTTCTTTCTAGGCGTCTCGGCACCTTCAGTGCCCGCCATAGTCCGGTAACACTAAAACGGCCTCATAGGCCATTAGTATAAGGCCCTCCGAAAAAAATAATGAATTGTGAAAATTTAAGCATGCGTTCAAAAGAATAAGGTGCTTTCTGGTAAGATCGGACTATTTTTCAGAAAACCTAAAGAGTCTTAGAAAATATTTTATTGTATCGCCTCTAGTGACTCTTTTACAACGCCATAGCAACCAAACTGTTGCAAAAATACAGAGGTTTCATTTCTTATTTGTAATGTTTAGATAAATACAACGGTTGATGTTTTATGAATGATCAAACAGAACAAAATTTTTCAGAATGGCAAGTAAAAGATCGGACCGTGTTAAGGTAAGACCGGACTACCTTATAAAATCACCTCTGTAACAGCTAGAATAAGCTCTATCACAGGAAAATATTCGGACTTACCTAATAAAAAACATAGTACAAATTGTTATTGAATTGGTTTTCAAATTTAAGTTTTAGCGAAGATTTAATACATTTTTTTACTCCAAATGTCCGATCTTACCCCGCATGCTTCAAACATAGATTTTTGTGTATCTCAAACTTTTACATCTAAAGGCTCATTAGACTCATAATTACAGCAGGCTGACAATTAACAAAATAGAAGTCAGTTTTCTGAGTTGAAACTTGCATTTTCAAGCTCTAAAAATAACAAAAAAAATATTATCAATCAACTTTATTCATTATAAGCTTAAATTTTAATCTACAAACAAATAAGCAAAATATCAAAAAACTTTATGTAAAGTTGAACATAACTAAATACTTACTGTTTAATAGGACGAACATTTCAGTCTGTAGGTGGGCACTTTACTCTTAAATTATTATTTTTTATTTAACCTATACTGTCCCACTGCTGGGCAAAGGTCTCCCCCAATTAGTTCCAACCATCTCTCTCCTTTGATAGGTTTCTATCGAAGGAGTCGAGGTCGTCTCTCCAGCGTTTCCTTGGCCGTCCGCGGCGTTGTCTCCAGGGTGTTAAGATGTTTGCCCATTTTTCGCTGTGCATCCGGCTCACGTGCCCTGCCCAGTCCCACTTCAACTTGACTGTTTTGCGCCCTACGTCGACAATACCAGTCGTTGAACGCAGCTTGGTATTCCAAACTCGGTCAATCCACTTAAATTATTATTAAGTAATATAAATATGCAGTATTCTAGCACGTTCTGTCAACAAATCTTAATACTTACGTATTTTATACAATCCAGAACAAACAAGAAATCAATAACAATCAACAACTAAACGTAACAAATACTTCTTTAAGTAAAAACAAAAAAGTAAGTACTTTTACAACATTATTAGTAAAACAAGTTACATTTTAAACATCATAAATTTAGGTAACTTTGATAACTTACTTACTTGTAGGCGAAAACAGCCAAGACATCCGTACAAAAGCTTGCGAAAGTGAGACGTTTGATACAGACAAATCGAATATTGAAAGTAAAATAAAATGCATGTAAAGTAAAAAGTTTGAGAAACACTTTAAAGTGAAAGACCGGCGGATTATGTCCGATCTTAACCTACGAGGTTAAAGATCGGATCTTTGTCTACAAACGTCGTAGACATGATTGTATAGTACTAATCAATTAGTCTTACATCGCAAATGGTAATAAAACAGCAAAACTTCAAAAATAAACAAAAATTACCTACCAAATTGCTCACAGAACGTTTCAGGTGGAAGATCGGATCATGTCTTTTTCCACTTTTGGTACATCCTTTTTTTGAACGACAATAGCACACGTTCTGCTGGGCATAGCGTAAAAAGCAGACTGTAGGGAGGGGCACAACAAAATGGCGCGTACGGTGATGTTGCCATCATTTAAAAATATTGCTGAATTTAGTAGTTACATGACTTATCCGGACTTACTACTTGTCCGGTCTTACCAGAAAGCACCTTATTCCGTTTGTAGAAGTATAGTTCCGAGATGTAAAAACGCCTTCACGAATCTTCGGTATGTACTTGGAAAAATACTCGTCATTTTTAGAGTTTGGTACCTACTCATAAATATTAGGTACATTCTGTAGTCTTATATTACCAAAAAAATTATGCAAATTTTACTCATATTAATTATAAAGTTGTTTGTATAATAAAAAAATAAAATAATCATGATTAAAATTACTAAAATAGTAACTTGGCTAAAGTGTGTAATATAAATAATAGCAATTCAATCAAAGTCAAAAGTTGGGAGATGGTTCCGAAAGTGTAAACAAGCCTTTGTCACATGTCTAAAACAAAAGATAAATACCGCGTTACTATTCCAAGGGCATTCCGTTCATTTGTAAAGACATAAGGGTGATTCGCACCATCAAGAACAATAGTGTGGAAAGAGCACCGGCTGACGTGATTCCGAGTGTTTTCTTCGAGACATCAACAATAGCCATGTTTTATTAGATGCACGCTTAACCGCAGGTAAATCGTTTCTAAGTGATTGAAAAACATCGCCTTTAGTAGGTCAAAAGCTTTATTATTGAGAAAAACAAGTTCTTGACGTGAAATTAAATTACGAATTGCTGAATGATCTGCTGAAGATAAGTTAATTCCGAATTCCGTATAAATTAGCATAATAAGTTAGCCTTTAGTGCATGAGACATTGTAAGAAATGGAATATGGCTTTTCCTAAACCACGAAATATCTGAATTTCAAATGTCATATTCCCCGTCAGACACTCCGATTTGGTTATCACATTAAATATCTCTAACATTTTTCAGGTCTAGAGAGAAATCCCTCATCTATTTCTTGTTGGGAATTTCGACATTGTATTGTAAAAGATGAAAACTTTTGCCAGCATTATCTCTTTAGACGAAAACACATACTGTATGTAAGTACTTTTGGAGTTACAATGGAATGTGCTGCCATTCTGTCAAAAGTTTATGAATATGAACATTTCAACTGGGTTACCAAAATTTTCATAAACATACGAATGTGAATTTTTAATTAAAAGAAAAAACAACAGCAAAATTAAAATAACTGATTGTATTTGAAACGTGCTTTTGTTTCGTAGTTAACACAGAAAAGATACTGAATATTCAAAGTGATGTATTCGACTACTAGCAATTTTTACTATGCTAATGATGCGAGCTTAGACATAGACACGCCAAAAACAAGCATACCGCAAACCGTCTGTCTATGTGAATTTACATTACATCCGCTAAGGTAAATTTTGAACCTAATCAGCATTATTATAGAGTTTAGTTTTGAAAGTTTCTAAACTTTGGCTTAGAGCCAAAATTCAATTGTGCTATATAAACAAGTTACAAGCAAGTGTTTTAGTGGTTGCACTGCAGCCAGGGGTAATCTTATCACATGTGTCCTCGCCGCGTTGTGGAGCACCAATTAGCTAGACATGGTTTTCTCTTTGTTTTATTTGAATCCGACTGGTGTCTTTGTTATTTTAATGTAAAAATGTATTAAAATTAATATGAAAACAAAATCTATTTACGAATGCACTGAAAACCTCGGTGACATGGCGGGCATAATATATCTCTGAGACGTAGGAAAGTGAGTTCAATTAAAAAAAATCTTTTTTCGGGATACTTCTTTCGGTGCTGGACGTTGTGTATAATTAGGTACAGTCAACGACAGAAGTTCATGGACAATTGGAGATTTTAAAGCTTAATTTTCATCATTATTTATGGGAAAATTGCCTATTTTTTTCATAAATAGTAATGGTGCAAGGCAAAACATCCAATGTAAGGTGAAGTTTTATCTAAAACCCTACGAACTTCGAAGATATTGAAGATTCAAATACATCAAATGTTCATGATATTCTGTCGCTGACTAGAATAAGTTTTGATTAAATAAATAAATACGATAATACGAGCTGTTGAATTATTGGCGTCATTATTGAATTGAAAATATGAATTAAATAAGTACTTATATTGTGATAAACACTGACGGTTATCATCGCCCAACAAACGTAGATAAGGTAATTGAAATCTTTGAAGTCGAATGCTGCAAAGTTCATTTAAGACCAAGTTACACAACGTATCTAACACTTTGAGTTAGACTAGAGTTTCAAGGATAAGTTTCTCTTTGGTTCGTTTTCATCACAAAGTTATTCTGAAATGAAAACAGAGATTAGAGTGTGCAACATCTAAACATCTGTTTTGATGAAATATTTAATAAAACCTAATGTTTACAGTACATTTTCATTTCAAGTGTTTTAATTGTAGAACTCGCTGATTTATTCAATTCATTGGGAAGTTTCAAGTAGGTACTTGTTGAGATAGCAGTTTTCTTCTTCATTTAGTGAGGTAGGCATAATGATATAAATAAAATACTCAGCTTAAGTTTATTTGATGGACTACTCATTCAAAAATGAGGTTAATCTATTGTTAAATGTTTTCTGAAAAAAAATCGATTTGATACTATTATTAATAATATAAATACGTAAACGTAAACAGGTTCCCGATTGTATCCCCAAGGTGCGGTAGACATTCTCTCAGATCTTTTTATGTTACTTATTCCAGATCCTTTGAAGATGTCTAAGGGGGAAGATGTCCTTTTTTTGTCCTTTGAAGATGTCCAAACACATATTTGATACATGCCCACATCTTGCAGGAGTTAGTATTCCATACGCGACAAGCCCATAGCCGCCTATAAGAACACTAACTGGTTTCCGCACGATGTTTTCCTTCACCGTTTAGAGCACGTGTTAAAGCGCATATAAATTTTACGAAACGCAAAACCATTGAGGTACAACCCCATTCGGCTGACATGGCTTTTAAATTTTTATTAATATAAATAATCATAAAAAAATTATAAAAAAAAGATATAATTACTGTTTAGGAGTTTGACTTTACTCAGTAAATCATCAAAGTATTTGACTTCTTTTTTTTCTGAAACAATATTAGAAAAATTCATTGCTGAAGGCCAAAAAGATGGATAGGTTGTGAGGATGATGCCATAAGTCATAAAGGAGCTGAGCAGACTGCTGATGGAAGAGGAGTGCCGATCCTACATAATGTGGGAAAAGTGCAAAAAGGCATGATAACAACGTGTCGGTCCCAGAACGGGACCTTCTCCTCCTCCGCGAGTAGTATTCCTCAGTGCTGAGGGTCGTGACCTCTTTAAGGTATCACGATCTATTATGTTTTTCCATCTTCCTCTGTCCCCGGCAGTATGAAGAGCATTGTGAATCGTGTGGGGCTATGATGAGCAACGTGAAATTGTCACGGCGTGAGATAAGAACATTTGTCATGCCGGCATTTTTATCATGTTGCGCTAATATGAGCGCCATGACAGAGACTATGTCACACTATCTCACAATTTGACATAACGATATGAAATAACGGGCTGCGCATGACGACAGACACAGTTATGACGATTTTTAACGAGAAAACGAGACGAGAGACTTCAGTCACGGTGCTCATCATAGGCCTACTGGTGTCGAGAGTGGTGTGAATTTGGTCAGACCAGCGCATCGGACTTCGCCCACGAGGTCTTTTTCCTTCTATCTTTCCGGTCACTATCAGCTTTTCGAGGGTGTCCCCACCTTTCCTTGCAATGTGACCGAAATACTCAAGGACTTTACGCAGATACTCGGATGACAGTCTTTTGGTAATCTTGAGCTCTCGCAGAACGGGACCACGAACATTAAGAACTGTGTGAAAGCCAACTAGGAAAACGCTATCTCAAATCCATATCCATACTAATATTATAATTGTGAAAGTAACTCTGTCTGTCTGTCTGTCTGTCTGTCTGTCTGTCTGTCTGTTGTTACGCTTTCACGCCCAAACCACTGAACAGATTAAGCTGAAATTTGGCATAGTTAAAGGTTTATCCAGAAAAAATGAAAAAATCCCGAGGGACAACAACGAGGGTCACAACGCGGGAGCGCAGCTAGTGAATTATAGGTATTTAAAAAAAAATACCAATGTTACTTACCTTCTTCGCTTATTTCATGTCCTGTCAAAAATAAAACAATTTTGTTGTATCTCTTTCCTACTTTAGTATCGAGTTTCATAAATAAAATAATATTAAGGGCACTTACTGAATTTTTCTTTGTAGTATTTTTGTTCTTGCTTTGCTGAAATGAATGTTTAGTTATTAAACATGACAACTAAAAATAATTCTCAACTCTCAACTTACTTAAATAATTTACTCAACTTACTCAAATACTTGTAATAGGCAGCAAGATCTGAAACCAGCAGTGTTTTTTTAATGAGAAACTTACTGAAATAACTCAGCGGTTGTTCATTACATAACTGTTTACCTTTGTTTTCTATAGAGTCAGAGCTATCCGATGACTCGTCGCCCAAATCAACCAACAGTGAAGCTGAAAAATAAATTGGATTTAAATAAGCAAACAAATATCGTGAACAAATAATAATTGATTTTACGAAAAATAACACTAAACTATGAAACCATGACTACAAATACTATGAGTATCTCGACGACCTCTGTGGCGCAGTGGGCGAAGGTCCGCTTGCGACGCAGAAGGTTGCGCGTTCGATCCCCGCCGCCGGACAAATATTTGTATGACCTACAGATATTTGTCCCGGGTCTGGGTGTTTCTATGTATAATATGTATGTATTTACAAACAAAAAGTATATAAGTAATTTATCAGTCATCTAATACCCATAACACAAGCTCTGCTTACTTTGGGGCTAGATGATGCTGTGTGAAAAGTCCAGCGTTATTTATTATTTATTATTATTAGTATCGTTGTCATCGTAGAAGCGCTCGTGGTCGTGCTTGCTTAGTCGTTCTTGATAGATCGTCGAAGTTAAGCAACGTTCAAAACGGTCTGAAAGTGGATGGCTGACCGCCATTGGCATTTTCATCTGAGCACTTCCGTGCTTCGGAGGACACGCTAAATTGTCGGTCCCGGATATTTAAGTCGTTAAGCCATGACGGAGGCCTTAAGGCGGCAAAAACTCCGTCACCAGAGTTGGCCACTGACTCATACGAACTTACTTACTACAGTGGCGTAGCTACCGGAGGGCAAGGCTGTGCACCGGAGCCTCCAAATTTAAAGGGGCCCAAGGACTCTGAATCAGAGACCGAGACTCCTTCCGTTTTGTTCTTAGGAAACTATAGGTACCTATGATTATTTTGAAAATAAAAATAAGTTATTAGGTACTTATGTATGTAGCTACAGTCAGCCCAGAAAATTACGAATCAAATCGTAAGTTTTTACAAAAAAATTAAAATAAGTATGTTTACATTTTGCCACACCCTGCATATTTTGACTTGATAAAACCTAAACCGTTCAGTTAGGGCCCCAGTTTATTTTGCACCAGGGCCTTTGGCTACAGCTACGACTTACTATGAGTATCAACATACTTATATCTAGATCTTCGATTCCGGATCGTACATCTTGCAATGATGCTAGTAACTGCAAATAAAGGACAAAAAAATATTCAATTAATTTTCAATTCATGTTTCTAAAAATAAGAATTTAAAACCATACAGCTAGCATAAATCCAAGCACCGCTGTTTCCATTTTGCAAAACCAGCATGTAATAAAAAAAACACTTATTTCTAATTAACTTTATCGGCCAAACATTAAATTAGTTACTGCAGCACTAAAGTGCGGCTAATTAATTAAGCTAGCAAGCTATACAATTTTAAGATAGCGAGCAAAACTTGTCTGAATTTGCATGTAGGTATCTTGTAATATCTAGAATGAGATTTCATACAAAATTATTTTTAAACAGTTGATCACTCCTCTTTCTTCGTTTAAAAATGTTTTGACTACACATCAGTAGCCGTGTTGGCCGAATGGAGTTGTACCTCGACTTTCAATCCGAAGGTTGTGGGTTCGAATCCCGGTTGTGCATCAATGGATTTTGCGTTTCGTAAAATTTATATGTGCTTTAACACGTGCTATAAACTGTGAAGGAAAACATCGTGAGGAAACCAGTTATTGTTCTTATAGGCGGCGATGGGCTTGCAACCTGTCACGTATGGAATACTAACTTCTGCAAGATGTGGGCATGTATCAAATAAGTGTTTGGACATGCCTCTGACTACCCCCCTTAGACATCTTCAAAAGGATCTGGAATAAGTAAGATCTGAGAGAATGTCTATCGCACCTTGGGGATACAGTCGTGAACCTGTTTACGTTTACGTTACATCAGACATGAACTCTCAATAGCGCGTTGTCTGTAATTGAAAGATATTAGGACAAAATAATTTAAGGGGTATGGCCACTCACTCATACGAACTTACTTTACTTAGCAAATGATACTTAAACATAATAAGAAAACCTTTGGGCTACATATTAATAATAAACCAATCATAGATCCAGGTTTACACACTAAGGAATTGATACGAGTATAATATCATAAGTTCCATGTAACTCGTAAATCGAAATTTCTCAGAACCAATTTAAACTTATGTGTTCCAGAGGCAGCAATAATATAATAACTATGTATTTGTTCGTTATGGTTTCTCGGCTATTTTACCTTAAACATAGGGTTGAGTTATAAATCTATAAAGATAAAGTTTTAAAATTTAAAATTCTAAATTTTTTGAATTAGTTGCGTAGTCTAGTTTAAGCGTGAAATAAAAAAAACACACATTATTTATTAAGTTATACCTACTGAAAATTATTAAGTTTATAACAAGAACTTAATACCTTTATACCTTTACTTCGTTTGTGTTCTTTTTAAAACTTTGCATTTTTTCATAAAAAAATGATGCGCAAATTGCAATATAAGTGATTCACGTCATTCCAATAGTTAGTACAAAGATATAAATTGGTTGATATCTATCTTTTCGTAACTGGATCTAGCAAGCTTCGTCAACACTTGGGGTCTTTGTCCCCAAATCGATACTCTACAACGATAGTACTCGGAAGTACTGCCAATCATCTTGAGTGGATGGGTACAGTCATGTAGAAAGCGGGTTTAGCCAAATCATACGAAGAAAAACAGCCTGCTTTTTACTTATTTTATAAAAGCCTACAGGGTAGGTACCAAACGCAGGATATAAAATACTCAGGGATACAAAGTCAAAGCCTCACGATTACTCATTAATAGGTTGTAAGCGTTGTAAGCCCTATTCCACTCTGATCTACTAATCAAATCCATTAATTTTTTCCACTTTCTCTTCCACTCTTATCCATCAATGGTTTTGTTACCACTTTGAGTTCCACTCTGATCCATCAATGGTTTTATTTCCACTTTGAGTTCCACTCTGATCCATCAATGTTTTAAGCATTGAAAATATTAAAATAATATGTATTAGTACTTCCGAAATAAAATACGGCCAAAACTATATTAGCGAATTAAATTGTTTTAATTTTCTTCTTATGCAAATAAACAAACGTAAAATGAAACTCAATGCAATATGCATAACACACATGCTTTCCGTCTGAAAATATACATTTTACGTTGACATGTGACATTAAATATTTGCAGAACTCATTTCGTTTTGCTCTGAGCTTAGTTGAATGAATTTATTATTCAATTCACAGACACGGTTCCGGAAGAAACGCTGATGTTCTTTTGAATTATATTTTAATTTTATTTACAGAAACTAAGCTACTACATATTTACATATATTTACAAAATACAACAGGATTAGTCAAGCTATCTAAGGATCGTTAGAAACGATCTATTATTATTTTATTTAGTTTTGAAACGAATTTGCGATGACATAAAGCACCGCTAGCCCATAATAACACGAACGTAAAAACTTAGTACCCAAAGGGAGTAATCAAAAAATAAATAACAAGAACCGATGCTAGGATTAAACTCCACGACCTTAGGATTCTTCGAGGCACTACCCCACTCAGTCAACTTGACCCACGAATTTATTTGAACCTGTTTAAAAAATCGAATCTTCATGTAAACGTACCATACCTACGCAATTTGGAAGGTCGTTAGTCTACCTGTCACAGGCACTCTAGATAGAATTTAATACTTGATTACATTTCGACAGATCTCCGATGTCTGCTAATTAGAACATCATTCTGAGATGTATATTGAGTTTGCTATTCCCTGGTGTATCAAATACTGATTTTGAGAATTTTGTTTGTATTTTGTATTTAAGGCTCGAGTTTCAAACAAAATAATATTCATTTGAGAATTAATATCTATGGATGGTTTATACTCATGAATGATTTAACTCAGAAAAGGCTAATAGATTTTACGTTACAATTGAACAGCGAAAAAAATCTAGTGTAAATCACAATTTTAATCACTCATTTTATTGTACTTCAAAGCTTTCAACTAACACTCACGTAAGTCATCATATTACAAGTCTCAAGCAAATACACCGCCACTTCGCAAAATAAATAACGTCACATTTTTATCAACTAAACGTACCAAAGCATAATTCCTCTTGGGCTTTATTAACCTGAGAAACTCCCCAAGTCGCTTTATGTGGGAAACGTGCGAACCCAAACCACTGAGGTACCACAAGACCCCAATTCGTAGCCACGTAGACATTTTCGTAGAGCTGCTACGAATTATGTGCTACAATTTTACAGAGCGTAAAAGTTTCTATTGACATAACATACTAATTTTATATCTTTCTAGAGCCAGTTCTGAGAATAATGTTAGTTCAAGTTTAAAATAAAGCAAATAATCAATAGAGATTTCATTATAACTTGCACTTAAGTTTGTTTTAAGTAGAAAATATAAAGAAAAGATGGTATCTTTATCTTTCACATATTAAAACCGACTGTCTCCACGTCCACTTTATATGACCTGGAAAAATTGTGCCAGAAAACTCGACAGTGGTTGATAAAATGTCTTAAAATAGACGATGAAGTCACAAAACTTGTTTTTTAAGTCCGTCTACCCGGTGTTTTCAAGCTGGGAATTACGGGTTCAGAATGTTAAACAGACATTATTTCTAGAAGAATCTTGCTGAAGCATTGACAACCACGTCCGTGCTGTGGATTAGAGAATACTAGAGCCAAATAAACTTTGGTATGCGATAAATATAACGCATAGAATTTTGATTATAATTTATCTATGAGTTCAGAGAATCTGTATTTAATATTAATTACTTTCTGATACGTCATTATGCTAAAGCTTAGATTCGTTGAAATTGCAAATAAGTATTGCAATATTTGCATTCATAATTTTATTGATAACAGAAATTTAAATACATCGTAATAGGCGCACGAGTTAGACATAAATTCAAGGCATTTGTAAATGTCAACATGTAATCGTGAACATTTTGAATTAATTGGAATGGTGAATTGGCTAAGTGATATTAACTACATTGGAAGTGGCATTTGAATGCGAAAGTCTGTGTGTGTGTGCGAATGTTTGTCATTGTAATGAAATTTAGACTTAAGATAGTTTTAGTTGTAGAATAACATATAGGCTTATAAAATTTTAACGGTGTTATACAGGGTGTTAAAGTTTATATGAAAAAAAATATTCCTTGCTCCGATCCACTCCAAACTCGGTATAAATATACTTTAAAGTAAATGATGAAACCCGTATTTTTTTTTCAAAACAACCACTAGGGGTGGTGCAAGGCAGTTTCAAAGTCGTACGATTCGTAGACGAAGACGCGCCCGGGTACACTAGTTTGTCAGTAAACGTGAATCCATACCACTTATATAAGTCACAGCGGCGTTTAAAAATACTCCCAGAAAAGCACAAGAAAATGATGTTAAATTATTGACCACGTTTAATGTCCATGTGTAGCAGTTGGTGGCAACTTATTTTTTCTAATATTGGTTGGCCCATATTTTGAGTATTGTTATTTAATTAAATAATAAAATATCTCTTACATTCTTTGTAATTCGTAGTAAAATTTATTTATCAGTATATACGTTCAATATTTAAGTCGGCAAAGTAATAAAACATAACTATCTGTAATCGAATGAGAGCCTAGTAACTAAAATGAACTCGTAGTATGAATATACATTTCTGAGATACGCGTGTTTATGTGAGCATAAGTTTATTTATTGCATAAAACATTATTCATTCTAATTGTAAAGGTACAGAGGTTTTCATTGATTTTAATTAAATTTACTACCAATTGATGCAAATTCTGTAAGACCATACGACCGACACAAAGTCGTCGTACTTACTTGTACTGCCAATACCAGGACTAAAATATGAATAACAATACAATTCAATATTTCAACGAGAATAAATTCAGACGAAACCGCGATAAAGCTCAAATATCTTGTCCTGAACAGATACCTGACTACGATTATAATAGCCTCATGAACAATGCAGTGAACTCACGAACCGAGGAACAGTCACGGAATAACACAAAGCGATCCGGAAATTTGATAGCGGTGCCTTCAAAGTCGCCAGTGACGTCTGCAGATGGATTACACTGTAGTTTCGAATACGCGTTCAGTCTGGCTTAGTAAATCTGTGCGCTACATTCTATTATTACATCATACTGCGTTTTACTTACTGCATTCGTTTGGTGTACTGCGTCATCACATCACTATGCTTGCTTAGGCCAGTTTTTTTATTAACCAACTTCAGAAAAAGGAGGAGGTTATATGTTCGGCTGTATCTATGTTTTTTTTTTCGTATTCACAAATGGGTTTTCATTATCTATTAACGAATTCCGCTGTTTTTATCCATGGATTGTAGCTCACGTCAACTCTCACTAGGTGCTTAGCTGTAAAAAATAGTAGTAAAAAAAAGGTAGAACGGACTAGCCGAATTAAAAATTTAAAAATTTACATTTTTTTGAGAATTTTATAGGTATCAAAAGCAACATGAGAATTACTAGGTAATTGAGCCAAAGTGCTAGGACGAATAACTAATAGCAAACTATATGCCTCTATCCCCATCACTGGAATTAAACTACTATTTGATACCATCTAATAAGTTGATGCCATAACAATAATCGGGATTGTTACTGCCTACTAGATAAAGCAATTGAAATTCATATTTGAGCCCTATTCCTTTGACTTAAAGTTGAAACTGGTAAGGCAAGAGAGTCTTCGTATAAACGTAATGAAAATGTTGACCTACATACAGAAGGGTGCGAATACATTGAATGGTTGTAGACATTCTCAGCTATCTGAAGATGTTTTTAGTATTTTTGGATACTTAAGTGGTCACTTTGATAATTTTTTTGCGCTCTTGAAGTACCCTTATTATTTAGAAATGAAACCGATAAAATATGAGCTTATCAAAAATTTCGATTGTGACGACATGGATTCTGTGGCCGAATGGTAAGGCACTCCGGCTTTAGGAGGATCGTGTGATCGTTGAGGGGTCAAATCCCGTCGGAATCGAAAATTTTGAAAAGACTTTTCATTTCTCGATGAAATACCTAAGTGTGGTTAAACACTATAAAAAAATATAAACTTATTATTTAGGTTCTTGAACACCATATAATTAGATCTAAAATAATTTTTGCAGTGCTTTGAGAATCCATCCTGATTTTGTTTTTTTAAACTAATCTAAATCGATACAATGATAACTGATACAGTGACCTGGATCAGTTGAGCTATCTATAGATCGTTTCTAACGATCCTCAGATAGCTTGACTAATCCTGTTGTATTTTGTAAATATATGTATATATGTAGTAGCTTAGTTTCTGTAAATAAAGTTATCTAAATCGTAATTTGGTTATGTAAATGTGAACGAATGCGCAGCTTTTGGTCGAGCTGAGGACAGGGCGCAATGGCGCGCACTAGGGGAGGCCTATGTCCAGCAGTGGACTGCCATAGGCTGATGATGATGATGATGATGATGGTCTCCTAACGATGTTTCTTTTCATTTCGTCAAATTAGTAGGCCTTTGTATTAGAGAACTCAAAAATCATTTTATTTTATTGGATCTGACAAAACAAATTGTAAATCATGATAAAATATGAGTGCGTAATAAAGTTTAGCATTATGACTTCCAGGAAGCACGTTTGTATGAAACTTTTTGATCTATATCAGTTTCTTACAAATTCTACTCGCATTACTTTTGATAATTTACGAGGTAAAGCCAGGTGTTACTTTATTGGTTTGAGCCGTGTTGGTCGAATGGGGTTGTGCCTCGACTTTCAATCCGAAGGTCGTGGGTTCAAATCCCGGTCGTGCATCAATGGATTTTTCGTTTCGTAAAATTTATATGCGCTTTTACACGAGCTCTTAACGGTGAAGGAAAACATCGTGAGGAAACCCGCAGCTTAGTCAGCTCCACACGTATTGACATCGTCTTTCCTGTGGGCCAGGCTGATAAAGCTGAGAGGATGGTTTTAGGTGCTGGGCAAGCCTATTCCATCTCAAACAATGTCCCAGGCACTACAGCGTCCCGTTAAGTGTAGGCATGGATTGCCTCCTGACGCTATATAAATCATCTAATATAGATGTAAAGGCCTAAGTTTTTGTTAGTGAAAACGTTTTTTCAAAAACGAAAAATAGGTAATAAAACTCTGAAATATGCCTAGGCTAAAAATTCTACATTCTACCGCATTGTTCACAAAATCGAAGAACGAAAATATTGACATGTCAATTATTTTAGTGTATTTTGTAAATGCTACGAATATTAGGAATTTATTAGAAAATACGAGTACGTACAGTAGGCACAACCGATCTTTAGCTCTCTGAAGTTAGGTGCACTAAACCATTGCGCAGGTTTGCGCGAGTAGGCGAGATATGACGATGCAACAAAGTAAGCGAGTGAGCGAGGTAGCTGTACTACGCTGTCTTCGTCTTTTAGGTGTCATCGAAAATGGGTTCTGCGCAGCTACTTCAGAGAGCTAAAGATTGTTTGTGCGTACACCTACAGCAAAAATATTAGGAGCGCGGATCGTGCGTTTTTATTTTTATGTTCCATTTTTGAATTTGTTAGTTTTGGAAGGTTTTTGGCCTAGAAGATATTGTAAACTACAAATCTTTCTTTTTTACTAGCGGTATTGTAGTGTGCCAGCCAACAATGAGTTTTGTTCTAATTTCAAACAAATTAGTTTTCTTCAGACAGTTAAAACTTTGTCTTTTTTATTTTTTACTTCATGCCGTTTGCATTGTAATGTAGCTTGCTTAGAAAGCAACGTGACGGTATACAATCACAAAATGGATAGGTGGCCGTTAGTAGTGGCAATATCTTAGAACATTCATTCTTTTCAACTTAATATTACGTCGTTTTTAAAAAACCATCAGGTAGTTAAAAAAATGTTTTCTCTACTTTCTTATTTCTCAATCTCATTTAACATATTTATTTCTAAAACTGAGTTTTTAACCGTCTATTTGCTTCAAATAAGTTCCGTTAAACCACATAGAGCTACATATCAGCTAACATAATCAGATCACGTCGGTCGCCAGCAAACGTGACGCTGCCCTCATCTGTACATATTAGATTTTGCTTCCATTATACAGACAGATTACACAGCAGTGACAAATGTTCATCATCTGAAATTAAACGTCGCTGTTGTCTCATTTTTAATGGATATTTTACAAGCTTTTATTTCACAAGAGCCGTGTTGGTCGAATGGGGTTGTGCTTCGACTTTCAATCCGAAGGTCGTGGGTTCAAATCCCGGCCGTGCATCAATGGATAAGTTCGTATGAGTCAGTGGCCAACTCTAGTGACGGAGTTTTTAGGCCGCCTCAAGGCCTCCGATAGCCGGGACCGACAATTTAACGTGCCCACGGAAGCGCTCAGATGTAAATGCCACTGGCGGTCACCCATCCACTTACAGACCGTTTCGGACGTTGCTTAACTTTGATGATCTATTAAGAATGGCTAAGCAAGCACGACCACGAGGCTTCTCTTACTTACTGAAAATGTTGCGTGTTAAATAAACAGTTTACCAAACAAATGAAATAATCCATGTCGTTCAATTAATATATCGCGTCCATCAAGTACAATCGCACAGACAAGTGTTACATGCGGCCGTCACATCACATCACAAATCACCTCCCTGGAAAAAACAACCTTAGTTACATAACAATAAGGTAGAGTTTCCTGAACCCAGTTTATGTTATTACTTGGACACTCCTATTCTTATCAGACATCGGATATGTGAGGGCGCGGCACGCATCACGGGTACTGTCGTGTGGAAATGGATGTTACTTTGCTGATAGCGATTAAGGAAGCCTTGTGAATGATATTCAGCCCTCAGCCCCTGTTTCTGATGTAATTGAATCGTTAGCGATGCTTGGCGTGAGGCATGATGCCTTTTAATTTGAGCTGGTATTAATACAAAAGGGCTCTCAGACGATTATATTCCTAATAATATTTTTAGTTTCATTTTCATTGTGGACGCAATCACAAATTTTCATTAAATATTTTATTATGAGAGTGTTAAAAACTAATATTCAAGAAAATTAACAGAATTATATTTTTACTAGCTGCGCTCCCGCGGTGTGACCCGCGGTCCCTCGGGAGTTTTTAATTTTTTCGGGATAAAAAGCAGCCTATGTCCTTCCCTGGGAACCAACAACCTTTAACTATGCCAAATTTCAGCTTAATCTGTTCAGCGGTTTGGGCGTGAAAGCGTAACAAACAGACAGACAGACAGACAGAGTTACTTTCACATTTATAATATTATATAGTATGGAAGTATGGATGTTTGTGAGCAATAAATATTACGTTCAAGATAGGGCGACAAATCGTCTTCGCTTAATTAAATCCCTACGTTTTCTACATAAGTATCCTTTCTAAGACGATCTACGTGATTATACTCGAATAAGCAATTAATATTGTCGACGCAAAATGTAGTACATTCTTATTATTCTCTTTTTTTTTTAATTAAATAGGTCAGCATCTGCCTGATGTTGAGCTTCGGATGGCACGTTAAATTGTCGGTCCCGGCTATTTAAGTCGTTAAGCCACGACGGAGGCCTTAAGGCGGCAAAACCTAAAAACTCCGTCACCAGAGTTGGCCACTGACTCATACGAACTTACTTTTTTTATGGACAATAGATACCTAAACAATAATAACTATACGAACTTGAGCACTTACTATGATGCATAGGTACCTATCAATATATTAACTTTGCATTTATGTGTTTAACTGTTTGTACATTTTATTTGTTAACAAACCTACGATCTTTGTTAAAATTCAACAGATTACAATAAAAACTTATGTTATCTTATCTTATCTTAACTTTCATCTACAGCCTGATTTAGCCATAGTCCACCTTTTTTGTTATGTTTATTTCTTCGAAAAAAATAAATTAAAGATCGAAAAACATACGAAATACGTTTACAAAGTCTGTTAGCGACACTAATGTGTAATCCAAAGTTTATCGCCAGCTCCGAATGTAAGCCACCTGTTGAGCACACACGTCGTAAACGTAACATAAGTTTGATGGCAAGAACTGTTCGAAGTAACTTGCAATGGCTGAGGGGATCGTAAATTATGAAGATGTGGAAAACTTGGAAACGACCAGACATTCACATTCATTTATTAGTTGTGGACTTGCGGCAGAAAATACTTGGTAACTCTTAGTTTTGTGCTACTGAGGCAAAATATTAAACCACTATTTAAAAAAACTTTAAAGGATAACGACTGTTATCCCCTCTTGACATTCTCTACGATTTCTTAGGTAAGTATTTCATAAAAATCTTTCACATTATAAAATAAAACATAATTTACCGTCATTTTCGAAACTTGTAAAACCTTCCCTAGAGAAAGTCTTCAAGTCCATCATGACAGTAGCACCCAGCATTCGTTGTTCAATTTTTATTAAAAATAAATGAAGATACAACTCAATCTAAAGTACTAACGTTTTTTATGCTAGTCAATATTATTACGTAGATTTTAAAACATTGTTTCGTATAAAAACAAAGCGTTAATAAAAACCCTCGCTCGAAATTTCCTTACAAAGCTTTTCTTTCAAGAGCAGTCTCATTTGCGTCATCATAAAATATGAAGGCGCTTAGATTATCCTGAAGCTAGAAGGGTATCATTCCCCTCTCCCCCATTAATGTGATCTGCGAGGCTGGTTAAAGTGATAACCGCGTTAGGTGTAGCGTCAGGTTAACGTCAGAAAGATTCATTTTTAAAAAGGTCCTTCCCATAAGGTATGGTGTTGGTAGTCGCGTTTCGCGGGTTGAAGCTCTTCTCTGCTGTATGATGTCTGTTTTGGCGGGACTCTATTCCCCGCAGAGATTAACCAATGGAATGTGAACCTGATTTTTCATTTTATGCTCAAGCGTTAGGCATGTAAAAGAAGATATTGGTCACAATATAATATACAATATATCACAATATATTGGTTACAATCTTATGCAATGTTGTGTTTCCTAAACGATGAATGAAGAGTTGAGAGAATGTGACCCTTTTTGTAAATTTTTTTCATTGTATTCTCAAGCAAGTTAGCCATGTAAAAGAAGATAATAGAAACAATCTTGTTGTGTATTCTAAACGAATCCTAGATTGTATCTATCTAGTTCAGGCACCGTTGATGCAGAGTCGGGATTCATGCCCACGACCACCGAATTGAAATTCAAGACATTATCTTCAAGGCTTACAAGGACAGGCGCTGATAAATTCATACTAAGCTACTCGTACCCGTTTACAAACAAACCAAGCCCTCACTTTAAGCTACAATCAGCAAGTCAGCAACCCTTGTTCCGATGTGGTTTCAGTGGTATCAACTTTTGTTCATAATAAATTAGGTTTCACTGGCGTCAAGAGTTAATTGGGACTTGTTTTATAGGTTTGGTTCAGTTTATTACAATTAGGATCCCACTTTGACGTGACTTCGTTGGTCAGAAAAGATCAGGGGGGTTAACACGTCTATTTCGAATAACCCGGAAACCCCGGTTTCGAAGAAACGTCGCAACTTATTATGTTCTCTCGCTTGCACACAACTACAGTCACTAATGTGCAAGCGAGAGAGCATGATAAGCGCCGCCATTTCAGATTCGTTTCTTTATGTCAAAATTACCATGCATTTCTAAAACTGCCTGGAAATAAGAGTTCATGCTAAGCCACCTGATCAATAATTTATTGTTGCCCTGGTTCTTCGCAGTATTGGTTGTGAAGGAAAATTAGTAGAACCACCTAGTTTATAAGACGAGTGATCAAAATGGTCCTACTGAAATATATGCTTTTTGACTTTGTAGATACTCGTAGATTGCAACAGAATTTCCTTTTTTCGTTCGTTTGATGAATAATTGGATTCATCAAACGAACGAAAAAAGGAACGCGAATACGGCCCCAGTACCCAAACTCATCCAAAAATAAATATTTTGTCCACAGTGCATACGGCTTATGCTTGGAGGGCAGAAGTATCTTGCGAACGTCCTGATAAGAGGATTCTAATTAATGTCTCAGGGTATCTAATCGGCGGCGACATCAAGGGGGTGATTAGGGGCGCAGTGAGCTCGGTTGGTTAGCTTATACTTGTGGTATTTATTATGTTGGGTTTGTCGTAAGTAGACCATTAATTTGTAACTACTCCGAGCTCTTGTGCTGTATAATAGTACAGTTGTGTCTAAGTAATAAAAAAATCTTACATTTTGATAAAATAAACCGCTTGAGTGTGACTGACAAATAATCTTTATAATAATATTCTTAAAGTTTCCTATTATTATAGATTTTGCCACTGTAGAATAGAATAGAATAGAATAGAAAAACACTTTATTGTACACAAAAACACATTACAGGAAATACACGAAAACAAGTAAGTAGGTACAATGGGCGGCCTTATCGCTAAAAGCAAGTATGTAGAAAACCAAGGTATAATAATAAATTTTATATTTACTAGCTTTTCGACCATATCCGTGCCAAAACTATATAAAAAATATGCTTACTTTTATCTAAAAATCATTTTCGGCCGCCACAATCCCACACCGAATTCCAGAAGAAATAGACTATCTGAAAAATCTCCAAATAGTCCGAGAGATAGCATGTTTTCTCGCTCAATTTCCTCACCATTATAGTCTAGGCGCCGCTGCCCATTTGCGATCACGTTTCGTATTTGATACGGCTCCTAGCTCCATTATGAGGCGTCTTGGACGAGATAAAGTGGCTGGTTGGCCTTGCGGCTCGCTGGATTTATGGCCTTGGTACTAACCTACGATTCTTTAAGAGCTGTGATAATCTTTTGACCTTTTGTTTCATCGAGAATTTCGCGGGAACAAAGTCATTGAATATGATGCATAAAAGATTTCAGGTGCGCTTTTTCTTCACATTTTATACTTTTTACGTGCTACTTATAATAACTGCATCGACTTTTTACGTTTCTTATTTTTTTGCAACTCAGATTTTAAAACGTAAAACAGGTTCACAACTGTATCCCCAAGGTGCGGTAGACATTCTCTCAGATCTTTTTATTATCTCTATCTATTTATCGTCTAAGGGGGGTAGTCAGAGGCATGTCCAAACACATATTTGATACATGCCCACATCTTGCAGTAGTTAGTATTCCTTACGTGACAGGTTGCAACCTCTCATAAAAAACCTGTCAAAACAACAAAAGATAATGATTATTTTTAGGGCACATTGATTTTTAAGGCTAAGCTATTACAGATGATAAGCTATGACAGAGCTCTTAAAGCGGCTTAAATCTTCATCACCACATCCTCCATAGTTATCCGTAAACTAATACTATACTAATACACTATTCTACTGTTTCTGTATTGATAATATCATTACTTTGGCTAAGTTCTGATGTACCAATAACAGTCTCCATATAATGGGCCTGGTCATACTCAATATTAGCGACATAATTAGATTTTAATAATGGAAAAAAACCTCTGGTAGCAAATGTTTTCGAACTCATGTTCTTAGAGTCACTAAAAACCGATTTATTTATATAACTGGAGAAAAATAATCAATTCTGGGTAAGAAAAATAATGTTGTGTATTTTTCCGAAAGTCTAAACATAGCCCCTAAATTCCTGTTTTCCCTTCAATCACGCCCACGTACACCACAAACACATAAATTTTAATAGTCGTGATAGCACGTTCATTACTGACGTTATTGAGAGCCATCGATGTACTTGACACAGTCAAATGGGAGCCGATACACACAGAAAATCAATGTTTAGAAGGCAAACAAGCAATATTGTCCAAAATAGTGAAGTTAGTAATTGGGCTATTCAAAATGTCGGTACCACACAAGCATAACCGCTGATAAAAGCAATTTCCCAATTTTTCCAGGTTTTTATACTTACATAAAAACCTAATAAAGACACAAAAAATCTAATAATATTTTACTTTAAACAAACATTTAAAAACAAAAGCAGGAGAAGAACTATTCAAAGTTACTCTTCTCCCTACTTTTCCGCTGCAATACATAGATCTACGTATTGCAGCGGAGAAGTTTCCCATGGCAACGAATAATCCCGTTATTTAGTTAGGTCCTACTTGACGACTGAATACGAAATTTCACGCGAATTGGGTCAGCTAGGACAGTTGCGTTTGCGAAAAAGCTAAGGAGTTACTGATATTTTTGCATGTTTTACACTTTACGATGCTATATATAATGATATAATGATATAAAAATAATGCTATCCTTAATGGTCTCTAAAATAAAAATAATAAAATTAAAGACGATTTTGAGTTCTATCGCAGTTGTAGAAAAAATGCGTTGGTCAGAGCTCAAATCTAACTTCCTGTCGTTGTAATCCATTCCTCTACCTTACCGTACTACCACTAGACCACCAGTGCTCTACGGTACCTCCGTAGAGCACTGGTGGTCTAGTGGTAGTGGCCCCGCCTTCCGATCGTAAGGTCGTGGGTTCAATTCCGGTCGTGCACCAATGACTATGTATAATATGTATGTATTTACAAACAAAAAGTATATAAGTAGTTTATCAGTCATTCTAGTACCCATAACACAAGCTCGGCTTACTTTGGGGCTAGATGATGCTGTGTGAAAAGTCCAGTATTATTTATTTTTATTTATTTATTTTACCTATAAAGTTCGAAAACATGTGTCAAGTGCACGAAAGGAGCCTCTTTGAGGCGCACTTAAAATCTTTTCACCACACTGGTTCGAAAGAACTGGTGACACGATAAGAAGAATAAGAATAAGAATAAGAATTTATTTCTACGTACTTATGAAACATTTGTTTAGGTACTAAGAAAATGCTATGTTACAAAATTGTAGTGTTTGGTGTTAAAATAAAATCGACAAGTCAACTTAGGCAAAATGACGGTAGGTACTTAAACAGTTTAGAATAACTTTATCTTCCGTGCTTGTTTAGAACTGTGTTACGGCAAGATAATGATCGTAGAGGTCCTTTCTTTATGGTATAACAGAGTAGTTAGCATAAAGGAAAGTTATATAGAAATTCTGTTTCTACAATTTCAGCGTTAACCTTTGTAGGTATAATACTGGTTGAGTAAGTTTTGGACGATTTGAATGTGTAATGAGAAATTAGGGTAGTTTGGCATTTTGACCCTTTACAGTATGTAAACCTACAGAAGTGCTTTCGAAACTATTTGTATGTGATTCTGAACTTTAGTTTAAATACAACATTAACTGTATTGTATTTTAGATGCGTAGGTAGAAAATTTTAGCTTGAAACACTGCTTTTTTAATGGTATTTATTTAGGTTTAAGATGGACCACAAAATAAAAAGCGTGGCTCTAGACCATACATTTTTTTTGCATTTGCATTTCATTGTTGCTTTGGTTTTTTACGGTATTGGTCGCGAATGACAAGTAGAACCAACTAGTTTAAGACTACTTTTCAGAATAAATAGTTTTTGAGACTTAAGTTGCTGCCTGGTCTCGGAAGCTTAATTGGTACCTTCGTTTATGTGATAAGGCTATGCTCTATCGCTTCTTATTAGTGTATGACGTCCTGGTTTGAACCTACAACCTTCGAACCGTAGGTAATATCCCACACGGCTAAGTCAATCCCCTTATTTATATTAGTTTATATTTAGCCCATATAACTTTATCTATATTGGTTCCAGACAATAATATTGGCATTTTTATAGCCGCAAAGCAAACGCGTAAACTAGGATTTGGAATTCCACCTGGGAATACCTACGGAATACCTACGTCAGTTCTTACCTGTATTAACCCTCGTCTTTAGTTTCAGAGTACCTGATTTCAGTTGCTTTATTATTCATTGAAATGTTTCGAAGGAGATAAGATTGTTGAATAATATCTTTTGATTTTAGAAGTATTCTTATTAGAATGATGGCGGCGATGGGCTAAGAGACTTGTTACTTATTCAATGCTTATTTTGCAAAACTATAATTAACAACTTTTCCCAATATTTTGACATCATGGATATCCCCATTCATAATTGATATTTCATTAACAGAAAATATCGGAACGGGTACAAACTGGGCGTCCATCCAGCTTTAAGAACGTTCGAAATGACGACTCATTTAATTCTAATTTTCACTTTCCAATTTTCCAACGCAACATCCATGACGGGGAGGCAAGATACCTTTTCCAATTCAATAAACTTTATATTTAACAAACTAAAAGAAATGAAAGATTTCTATCTATCTATCTAAACTGCCCACATCCACCCACTGCTGATAAAGACCTCCATATTTTCACTTTTTCCGATCCTGCGCCATTCTGAAGTTTAACTTTACTTCCTAATATTCTATAGCAAACAGCTACTCACCGTAATTTCCGATGTGTATCTTACTGCTTATGTCTTTGCTAATCTCCTGAGCGAAATCTTAGAAAGCGAAATTAGCTGAGACATCCTTAAGCTTAAAGAGGATGTGACAAAGGATAAGCTACCCTAATCCCTTGATATAAGAGCTATTGGGCATTCTTAAGGCTGGCGTAATCTCGAAATTGATTCGGTTGATTGAATTGAGTGGACAATTGGACATCGCATCGCTAAAAAGCGTTTATGTGAATTCGGCTTACCTAGATTATTGAATAAAGCTGGTTCGAAACTCACAACCCTCTTCATTTGAACACTAAACATTTAAATTACCTACTTTTTTACATAGGTTTTGGAACGAAATTCCTTTTCGGACGGTATCGGATGTGGGCTAGACGAAAAAATGTGTTCGATTTTTGCGTCACGACACATGTTATGTCAAATCGTCACAGTGCGAAGTTAGCAGTCGCAAAACAGTCCATAGATTGTTACATTGATAGTACGGAAGAGCGTTTCTAGGATTAGTTTAATTAACAATAATTTCTTTGACAAATGCTGAAACTTCTTTCCAACCGAGTGTTCCACGACACTCACGTACTTTTTTTTGTTACAGTTAATCTTTATTCCATATGCTGTAAAATCTAGATAAAAGTGTATCATAGTTTTTGAAAGCGTTAACATTTCTATTCAATCTTTTGTTCCAGGTAAACATCTTCTAAATAACACACACTAACACGATTCATACTATCGGTTGTAAGTAACACACAGTGAACGAAAAAAGTTGAATCATTTCTTCCGTGCGTTTGGTAAAACAATAAAAATGTATCGCTGATTTGTAAACAATCAGTCATTTTGAGAGGACTGTTTCGTGCAAAAATTCATCCTATTTCCTAGGAGTTTGAGCTCCTAATTCACCGCACAGTTAATTCAGATGCGACAGAGATTATTCCATGATTTTTCGTTCACTGGTAACACTAGACTCACAAGATAGAACACTGCTCTTAGAGCAAATGCTCTAAGACACTGCTTAAGTAGTTTCACCTGTTATTATGTAAAATGTCTTAAAATGTGTGAGAAAAAAGCTTTTAGGATGACAAGGCCAACTTGACAAATCTTGGCTCGTTTCACTCTCTTGCTTGATCAATTATTCCAATAGAATGCTAACGTAGAAAATAAAAAGGCAATGAGTTACAGCCTAGTTGTGATCATTCCTGAAAGACTAATGATCAGGTACTCGTGTCGCGTACACAAGGTACAGTTAGCAGTCAAGCAAGATCTTTGGACGTAGGTTGCTTTTGACCATAGTTTTAGACTTTAGATTTTTCATCAATTTTATACTCGATTTGTTCATAACTGGCATTTGCAATAGAAATAATGAGCAAATAGTCTCGGTTACTAAAATTGTAAACTGCATATGAGCAGACATTCTTTCCATAATATTATCTCACAAACTGAGTTTATTTATTTCTATGAAGGTAGGTATCTAATACAATACCTACCAACCGGATACCTACCATACCGGATGGGTAAACTGTTGATACCTTCTTAGATAAATACTATCATCTTTGCAACAGTTTGAACAATACATTTTTCTTATTTCTTATTTTTACTGTTACAATGTACCTACGGCTTGATATTTCAAAGTCTGGAACTGTTATCATAATTTTATTGCTGACTGTACCTACGCCGTGTGGTGTCGTGTGAAAACTCATTAATAACAAGTCGTTCGCCATTTATCAGGCTTGGTTCGATAACCTAGCGTTGTGCGGAAAAATGAGGAACAATGTTTGTTTATGGATACATTTTCTGTGAACATATTTTGATAAAAATTTATTTTTTCAAAATATCCTTTCTATACTTACACTGTAGTTTTTTTACACTAGCCAATAGTATAATCATAGTAGATAATATAATCCATACTAATATTATAAAGCTGAAAATTAGAAGATTAGCGAGTTTATATGTTACACAGCCCAAAACGCAACGAAAGCGCGATCAAATTTTTCCTGTAGCGCTATCTATTATGTAGTAAAATGTCTCTATCTGTCTGTCTGTTTGTTACCTTTTCACGCCTAAACCACTGAACAGATTATGCTGAAATATAACTTGGATAAAGATTATTTCCCAGGGATAGACATACTTTTTTTCAGAACTAATCATGGCGGGCGTAAAATAAGGGTTGAAATTTTGTATGGGGACTTGAAGTGAAGTTCCAGTTAAAGGCGATAGCGTTGCTATCCTATGGCTGAGGTCGAGATGGCGCTACTATTGCATTTTTATTTTAAAATTTTCAGAAGAGAATCTTCGGAACAGCAATTTTCAGTTCTATTTTTCGCGGGTACCAGCTAATAATTCATATAAGTGCGTCTCAAAGAGCCTTTTTTTTATGCACTATCGAAGAGTAAAAAACTAGAAGTCATGATAGAAGGCTCTATCATGACTTCTAGTTTTGGGAACTTAACGTTATTCGCTGCTATAGAATCAGATTCATGCATTAAAAGCTTACACAAAGCCTTCTATACAATACCATCCCATCTCAATATAGGCACTCGTTCCATGAAATATTTACGACGAAGGCGATAAATAGCAAGGAGGCTGCTCGATGTTTATGTGCCAATGTTTGCAACGGCCTTATAAGAATTCCTTTTATCTGAGTCTGCACCAACTTTTCACTCGAGAAAAGGACAATGCCCATTTTTGTATGGAGAGCCGTACCAGCTTGCGTCAAAGCGTTAAGCGTCTTACGTTAAAAAGACTTGCTTTTGTTTATCTTTACGTTACCAATAAGAATTTTGAAAATATTCACTCGCATTTTTAAATAGATTCGTAGTACATGTATGCGGACAGTTTTTGACGATTTCTGACATTTCTAGTCTTAAAACCTGAAATGGTCCCCTTCATAGTCTTTTGATCCCTACATGAAACATACTTTTTTCCAAAATCTGTCAATGCACTTCAAAATGTTTTAAAAAGTTAGGGAAGGTCTCTTAATAACGTTTTCCTGTAGCTACAACGTTTAAGGTGCCTTTAATGATCCGTCTCAAAATTCCAAAAAAGCTTATTTTTATCAGTAAGTTATTGACAAAAACAAAAAAATACTAAGTATTGGTTTAATATATCCGTTACGCATCGTGGTATGGGCATTGTCCTTTAAAAACCAGCGCTAAAATGCACCTCTACCTCCCTCTCTTTTCTTGGGCAATTGAAAGATGAAACAGGCAAGCAGCCGCACTTATAAATCGTGATTTGGTTGCTGCTTAAGTAAGATACCTACGTATTTTTGTGGCCAACTCTGATGACGGAGTTTTTAGGCCACTGACATGTTTTAACGACTTCATAGACGGTACCAACAATTTAAAGTGCCCTTGAAACACAGAGCCGCTGTTACATACCGCCCTTTGCTCTAGTAAATAAGATAGTTAAGTAAGTAGTTAGTAAGTCGGTAGTTCCCCTAATTAGCTAATAGGCAAATGTGTTCTTTCCCAAACTCTCAAATGTATTTTAAATAACTGATTAGCTTTAAGGACCTTATTTTTGTTTACTGGTATATTTCCATTTCATAATGATGTTTAACAGTCCCACGACCCTTTCATATAAATACCTTTGTATTAGAATAAGTTGACAGTTCTATTTCGTATTTCAAACTCACAACACAAATCCTCTGTATCAATTCGCTGTATCAAGTAGTTTAAGTTAAAGTATTGTAAAAAGTCTGAATAAAGTTTATTTTTATAGTGATTGTGCTATTTGCTACGTAACATTTGGCGCAGCCGGTAGGATCACGTCAGTCACGCGCAAGACGGGGATAACGTTTCGAGTCAGTGAAACGGTACCTGAAGGGTTTAAATCTTCTCCGCCGAACCTGCGACATGTGCATCCGCATTATATTATTGTTACTGTGGTAAGTGGCTCAATTTATATGCTCTGTTTCCTTATATTCTAAGTCCCTAATTCCTAAAAACCTAATTTATAAGACCTTATTCCTAAGATCTAATTCCTAAATCATTCATACATCATTCTCGATTCAATTCTAAGTCTCTAATCACGTAATTCTTTAAATCAAAATGTCTTTCGACTCAAAAGTTATTAAAATAGATTCAGTTGCAATGGACGTTGATTTGAAAATGCTTTTGATGCTAGTGCCAGAATTCGATACGACAAACCCAACACAAGTTTATCGATACCTTCGTTCTTGTGATTCAGCCTTCAATCTTGCATCCGCAACTCAATCACAGGTTCTATTAACATATGCTCTTAACAAAATCACAGGGCCAGGATCGTCTGACGTTCACATCAAACAATTCACACTTTGGTCAGATCTAAGAAATTTCTTGATTCAAAAATATTCACAGACAAAAACGATCGGTCATCTCCAATTAGAATTGCAATCACTTTTCCAGAAGCCCAATGAATCAATCACTGACTATTTCCATAGAGTAGATATGTGTAGGAGTAAGTTAGTTGAGAAGTTGACTACAGAGACAAACGATGAAACTTTGCAAGGCCGCGTAGCAACCGCGGAAGAAACAGCTCTTAATGTCTTTGTCAACGGGCTCAGTTCAGATATAGGTGTAATGCTTAGGGTCCGATCGATCTCCAATCTCACCGAAGCCGGTCATTTCGCGATTCAGGAAGAAAAGATTCGCAATATGAACAACGCCAGGCAAGCGCTGTATCGAAACAGCACCCCTCGCCCAATCAATACGCGCACAAACGATGTTAGGCCAACCTTCAACAAAAATTTCACACCACAACTTCAAAATAACATGAAATTCTGCAACTATTGCAAAAATCCCGGACATCTTATTACAGAATGTCGAAAACGCGCCTATAATAATAGTTTAAAACAAAATTCTGTGCCTCAACAACGACCATTACAGCAACGCGCTTTGCCACCAGCTAGGGTGAATAATTTAAACTCGCAGGCGGCCGAAGAGACGGGCACTCCTTCGGAAACCGCTTTAGCCTGCTTTACCAGTGCCCAGACACTGATGTCGAGCCCGAGCTCGAGTCAGATCAAGATTGCGGAGACAGAGGCACTCCAACTAGAATAGTAGAATCAAAGCCTCGCAAGCTAATTCGCAATCCTAAGAATCATGAATCGTTTCATTCAGTCCATCGGGGACAGACGACCATGGTTCCGCCCAGCAAGAGTAGCGATACGGCACCACAGAACAGACCAGTCTATCGGAGACAATTTTGTGATGCTAGCACTCAAACTGAATTACCAAATCTGACTCAATCAAATTCCAATTCCAAAATCATTTCTAAATCTACTATATCGACTCAAACTCAAATCCTAAATTCGACTCAATCAAATACTAATTCCATTTCCAATTCCCAAATCGATTCTAATTCAAAATCAATTCCTAAATCTACCAAATCCAATGCTAAATCAAAAAACAAATCAAATTCCAAATCGAAACCTAAATCAAAACCTAAATCAAAAATTTCTAAATCCTCTAAATCAATTACCATTTCCTCGCTCAACGTACCTCCAGAAAACCTTCTACACTGCCAATTCCACATCGAAGGTGAACCGGTTACACTACTGATTGATACAGGAGCCGCCATTTCAGTTATTAATAAGGCCAAAATCGGCACCGCTCCTCTAGATGTATCGAACATCGTATCAATCGTAGGTATCTCGGGTAATCAATCGTCTATTCGAAGCTTCGGAACAGCGCCAATATCTTTAGATAATTTCCCAAAATTCAAATTCCACGTAGCCAACCTGAATATTCTAGTAGACGGAATACTAGGTAATGATTTCATGTCCAAATTCAATGTTCATATATCTGTTCAATCAAAATGCATGAGAATCCGCGACCGCACTTACAAACTCTTCCATATCGGTGAACAAGACTCAAACAAAAATCAAAGCCAACAATTCGTAGGTCAACGCTCCGAAACCGTAATTACCTGCTATACAGAAGACATCGCTAACGGATGTGCAATAATCGAAAAACAGCAAATCAATAACGATATTGCCATACCGAGCGCTTTAGTAACAGTTAAAAACAATAAATTCTTAGTAACTTGCGTAAACTCTAGCACCGACGATAAAATCATTCCCATTCCCAAAATTCAAGCGACTTTGTTTACTCAAGACCTTCACGAACTCAAGTACCCAATTAACGTTTCTAGCGTAACTAATAATACAAAAATCAACGAGCTTGTTCGACAAGACCACTTAAACGATGAAGAGAAGGAATCACTCAACAAAATGGTTGACGAATTCTCAGATATTTTCTATTCCGAAGGCGAACCTCTAACATTCACTAATCATACGAAACATTCCATTCCTACTACATCTGAAACACCAATTCATACCAAAACTTATCGATTTCCTTTCGTACACCAACAAGAAGTCAAATCACAAGTTCAGAAAATGCTAGACCAAAACATCATACAGCCTAGTACATCTCCTTGGAGTAGCCCTATTTGGGTCGTCCCAAAGAAACTAGACGCGTCAGGCAAACAAAAATGGAGAGTAGTTATTGACTATCGCAAACTCAATGACGTAACGATCGGAGATAGTTATCCATTGCCAAACATCACTGACATTCTAGACAAGTTAGGACACTCAATCTACTTCACGACACTAGATCTAGCCTCTGGGTTCCACCAAATAGAGATGGACCCCAAAGACATTCCAAAGACAGCCTTCAACACTCCTTACGGTCATTACGAATTCCTTAGAATGCCATTCGGCCTGAAAAACGCACCAGCTACCTTCCAACGCGCTATGGACAGTGTCCTTCATGGACTACAAGGTGAACGATGTTTTGTCTACCTTGATGACATCGTTGTGTTCGCTTCCAGCCTCCAAGAACACGAACAAAAACTCACCGAAGTTTTCAAACGTCTTAGAGAACACGGTCTTAAAATTCAACCTGATAAATGCGAATTCATGAGAAAGGAAGTAGCTTACCTAGGTCACATAATTTCTAGCGAAGGTGTAAAACCTAATCCTGAAAAAGTCAAAGCTGTTCGCGAATTCCCAGTTCCTAAATCTTGTAAAGACATCAAGTCATTTCTAGGTCTTGCGGGTTATTACCGTAGGTTTATACCAAACTTTAGCAAAATCACTAAGCCAATGACAAGCCTTCTTAAAAAGGACGTTCCATTCATTTGGGGCGAAGAACAACAACGAGCATTCGATAGCTGCAAAGAAATTCTTACAACGACCCCTATCTTACAATATCCTGATTTCACCAAAGAATTCAATCTAACTACTGATGCTTCAAAATATGCAATTGGTGCAATTCTCTCTCAAGGCGAAATCGGCAAAGACTTGCCAATAGCATACGCTTCACGTACACTTAACAAAGCTGAATCCAACTACTCAACCATCGAGCGCGAACTACTAGCCATAGTATGGGCAGTAAAGCATTTCCGACCTTACCTCTTCGGTCGAAGGTTTAAAATACTTACTGACCATAAACCACTTATTTGGCTCATGAACGTAAAAGATCCCGGTAGTCGATTAGTACGTTGGAGACTAAAACTCGAAGAATACGATTACGAAATGAAGCACAAGTCCGGTAAGACTAATACCAATGCAGACGCTCTTTCTCGCCCACCTATCATGAATTCAAACATCATTGACTTGACAGAATCACCTCCTAACTCACCTGGAGTACCTCCATCGGATGGATACCTCCAACTTAACTTCGAACATTACACTGCTCTAGACAACATCGAACGTAAATGCTTCGAATCCTCTAAACTCAAAATTTCACCAGATCGGTTACTAGATACCAAACACAAGAATATATTCATCCCTACATCTTGCAACCTCTCAGATCAAAACAACATCGTCAACGAAGCCCTAAGCTTATGTTCTGGTACAGAACCCTATTTGAATAAAACTAAAAATCTTTATGATGCTGACCTCCTAATTTCTAATGAAAAACAAAACCTTTTCTTTTGCTGCACTCGACCCAATCACTTCGATCCTTGGGATTCGGAGAGTTATTTCAAAGCTTTGCTCTCTTGTCTTCAACAAAATACAATCCCAAATCTCTATGTACCTGATTTGAAAAACGATCACACTTGTAAATTAGTTAACAACGAACAACATCGTATTACAGCATATTTAGCCGAATATTTCGATTGCGAAATCACTATTTGCGAGAACAAAGTTGTCTATCCCAAACCTGAAGAAATCCCTAACATTTTGAAAACCTATCACGATGAGCCTCTTTCAGGACATCGAGGTATAGTCGAAACAACACGAAAGATTCGAGACGAATACTTTTGGAAAGGAATGACCAATGACATTAAAAACTACATCGATTCGTGCGTTGTTTGCCAGCGCAACAAAATTCAAAGAAAATCATTTCAAGCGCCCATGGTCATAACCTCCCAATCAACCGAACCTTTTGAGCGAGTTTCAATGGACTTAGTTTCCTATTCAGATATTAGCGAAAATCATAATAAATACGTGCTAACTCTTCAAGATGACTTAACGCGATATGTACAGGCTTATCCTATCCCTGATAAAGAAGCGGTAACCGTAGCTCAACAATTGCTCCACTATTGTCAACATTACGGAGTTCCCAAGAGATTCCATTCAGATCAAGGCACCGAGTTCATGAATAAAGTCATGAAACAACTCATGCAATTCTTAGGGTCAAATCATACTTTTAACACCACATACCATCCCCAAACTAACGGTGCTCTCGAACGCTTCCACGCCACCTTACGTGATCACATTCGCATGTATCATAATCGTCGACTAAAGAATTGGGATCAAATAATTCCTTTCGCAATCATGTGTCACAACACTTCGATTAATAACTCCACAGGCTATACGCCTCACGAACTTCTCTTTGGCTACAAACCTCGCCCATTCTATTCTTTAAAGCCAATTCCCGATTACACAGCTTCCGATTATCTAAAAGACCTAAATGAACGCCTCAGAGCATCGCGAGACGCAGCTCTGAAAAGCCTAGAGAATATGAAAGAGAAAGCTAAAGAACGTTACGATAGTAGAATTAAGAATCATGTAGAATATAAGGTAGGAAATAAGGTAATGTTACGGGTTCCTAACCCTAACAATTTAGACGCTAAGTGGGAAGGCCCCTACGAAGTAATTCGCGTAGGTTTCAACGAAAACTATTTGATTAAAGGGGCAGGTAAAAATCAATTAGTGCATGCTAATCGCTTGCGACCTTATGTAAGTTAGGTTAACGTTAGTTTTATTATATTTGCAGGGTTTGCCGTTATACAGCAGCCCAAACTCAAACCATGTCCTTTACACAAATCTTTCAAGATCCAAATTATATTTACAATTTCATGTTTTGCTCATTATTAAAACTTATACTCTGTTTCATTATTTACAAACTTTACATTATATCTAAAAACTATTTTAAAAACAAATTCAATTCTAATTCGAGTCCTTCTATTTCAGGGCAACCACTGGAATCGTTGCCAATTTAAATATCTCGATACCTCTTACCTCACACGCAGGTATCTTTTATAATGACGAAGGAGAAATATTAGCAACCGAAGAATCATGGAAATTAGTCATATATCGCGATCTAAAACCTCTCTTCATATCATTCGAATCTTTGCAACGTCTCTCTAAAAACTTTCAATCGATGTCAACTCAATATCTTAACTTTCCTAACGTCCAATCTACTAAATCTTACCTTAACGTAAATCTTAACAAAATCGAATCTAGACTTTCCGAACTCAACATGTACTTAGGTAAAAACTCACGTGTTAAGAGAGAACTCTTAGACGGCTTTGGCACTGTTTTAAAATGGCTCATAGGAACACCAGACGCCGCAGATGCAAAAAGGTACGACGATTGCATCGATAAACTCGAACGGCAAGAAGTAAGCCTAGCAGACCTTATGCAAAAGCAACTTCAAATCACTTCTTCAGTAATGAAAAATTTCAACGAATCCATTTTTAAAATTTCCTTTGATGAACAAATTATTAACGAAAACATAAATCGATTAAACGATCATCTCAACAAAACTGAAAACCTAATATTCAATCTTAAAGTTAGCGAAGACATCTCCACTGTATCCCTTCAAATCCTAGAACTCGTAACAAGTCTAGAAAATGAAATCGACGATTGTCTTTCCAGTATTCTTTTTGCCAAATCTAACATCATTCATCCTTCGATCATAAGTTCCAAAAGGCTTTACGAAGAGCTTCTAAATTCAAACAAAATTCGAACAAGCAAACGTCTTGTTACCTCTGTCTCTATCGAAAATATTCACACTCTACTAGATTCCTCAACTTTAACTGCATATGTATATTCAAATCGTTTAGTTTATATTTTAGAGTTCCCTCTCGTCATGAATAATCCCTTAGTCCTTTACCACACCTATTCAGTTCCAATCCAACATCCTAATTCCTCGCTCCATTCAACAATCCTTCCCGAGCATATTTATTTGGCTACTGACCCAGATGGACAATACTATGCGTCCACGAGCTCGCTGGACAACTGCAAGATCTTCGCGACAAGAAGACGAGTCTGCAAGGACCTCGTGATCTACGACGCTACGGAGCGACCCATCTGTGAGATGCAACTTCTATTCAGCAAAACTACTACTATTCCCAAGTCCTGCGTCACAACAACATTTCCTGCGGAAATTCAAACTTTTCAACCATTGGATGACAACAGATGGCTCTACATCCTCAACATCGAAACAAGCTGCGTTCTTCACTGCGGAGACGTCATTTCCAACTACAAACTTCAAGGCTCTGGAATACTAATTCTACCTCAAGGATGCAAACTCCACACAAGATATAGCACGCTGACTGCCTACACATCGTCAGATCAGAACATCACGTATCCTATCATCGTTCCCGATATTAGAACAGACGACTGCTTCGAGATCCCAACAAAAATGGAAGTCCCACATCTGCTTCCAATCACCATCAACGAGATGCCGCTTGATTCGCTCAGCAAACTAAAATCTCACCTCGACAGATACTCGGACGAACTAAAAAGGATACAAGCGACGGCGAAACCAAAATCATTCATCGAGCAGCACAGCCCTATCTTCTCATGGTTTTATTTCACCACTGGCATCCTACTTCTCTCATACCTTCTTATAAAATTGTGCAACAGATGCCCCAACGGTTTCATCGGAAGGAGACGAAGATCATCAAACGACGGATGTATCCAAATTTTCAACAACTGCTTCGACAATTCACGAAGGCAGCGAACTACCCAAGTTGCCATTCCAATGCGAAACATTAATCCAACAACTTCTTGTATCACGGACGACGAGGACGACGCCAACGCCGAGAACATTCCATCATCGCCAGATTCCCAAAGATCAGGCGCACGCACCCGATCTTTTTTCTAAGGGGGGAGGTGTTACATACCGCCCTTTGCTCTAGTAAATAAGATAGTTAAGTAAGTAGTTAGTAAGTCGGTAGTTCCCCTAATTAGCTAATAGGCAAATGTGTTCTTTCCCAAACTCTCAAATGTATTTTAAATAACTGATTAGCTTTAAGGACCTTATTTTTGTTTACTGGTATATTTCCATTTCATAATGATGTTTAACAGTCCCACGACCCTTTCATATAAATACCTTTGTATTAGAATAAGTTGACAGTTCTATTTCGTATTTCAAACTCACAACACAAATCCTCTGTATCAATTCGCTGTATCAAGTAGTTTAAGTTAAAGTATTGTAAAAAGTCTGAATAAAGTTTATTTTTATAGTGATTGTGCTATTTGCTACGTAACACCGCTCAGTTGATAGTGACAGTAGATACTTTTGTGACTACACAATATCTCGTAGGTATTATCGCGTCATAAAAGTCAGAAAAAATAAATAAATGATATAGATGTCTGTATCTATGTATGTGGGATGCTTTTATTTGAATACCTTTAAAACTTTAACATAGCATAGAGCGTCGTACATCGTAGAATCGTAGGAGGATGTAGGAAGTATCTCCATTTTTCATTATTCACCTCATTCTTTCATCTCGTTCACTCACTTAGTCAATTTCTTCCATTCCATACTGTTCGTATACAATATGATCGTTAAAAACGAATTATCAACTAACTAGTTATATCATCATTAATTTTCTAGGTACATTATACGAAACGACCCCCACCTAGTCTAGCAAACACGAAATGACGAACATAAATCGAATATAAAATTGCAATAACAAGCGGTAATCTCATGCATAAAAGACACCAGTGCGATTTCAAATTTAAAATGAAATGGGATAGTTATAAACGGATTACGTGCAAAATTACAAAATTGTATGACCAACACCTATACTGTAGGTACGTGTTTTATTCTTTGTCAGTATATTTCAAAAAATATTATTTTCCGGAATAAAAAACATTGCGAAAACTGTAGCGCACAATATCAATTTATTTTAAAATATTATTTTAAAAAAATTTATTATATTAAAAAAATATATAATTAAAATTATATTCTTATCTTTCTCTTTTTAGTGTGTAGAAGGTTCTTCTGTTTGTGTTCTGTGAAGTCGGTTCAATTTTTTTTTTCAAAAATTTTTATTTTTCACTTTTTAGTGTAAGTAAATAAATACTGTGTAAATAAAAGTGTATGTGTAAATAATATAGTAAGCTACGAGTACATTAAGACTTTGCTTATCGTAGCTTAAGTAGGAAAGGATAAGAGAAGTCATGGGCAGACCTACTAAAGGACAGACCGGAGTTCAGCAAGGGGGAAAACTATCAATCCATAAGGAAAAGAAAATATTTTGGACTACCTCGGGTGTAATACCCTTTCAAACTATTTAATGTTTGACTCAGATTGTGAGTCAGGGTGTGTTGTGTAGTGAGAATGAGGTTTTTTAATGTTACGGGAAAACTGTCAATCTAAATCAAATATCTCACTCAAATATCATAATATCAAATATGTGGCGCCACCTTGAGAGTATACCTCTTTTTAACAAAAAACAAATTTTGGAAATCGGTCCACAATTTTCTTAAAGTTCAGTGATTGTTTTAGTTTTACGGGAAAACTATTAATCCCTCAGGAAAAAAACATATGTGGCGCCACCTTGAGAGTATACCTCTTTCTAACAAAAAAAAATTTTGGAAATCGGGCCACAATTTTCTTAAAGTTCATTAATTGTTTTAGTTTTACGGAAAAACTATTAATCCCTCAGGAATTAAATTTATATGGGACCACTATAAGAGTATACCCTTTCAAACAAAAAAAAAATTTTGGAAATCGGTCCACAACTGACGGAAATATCGGTGAACATACATAAAAAAAAAAAAAAAAAAAAAAAAAAAAAAAAAAAAAAAAAACATACATACAGCCGAACATATAACCTCCTCCTTTTTTTGAAGTCGGTTAAAAAGGCCTAAGTTTTTTCAACACAGCGATTCGTAGGTTACTTTAGCAGAACGCATCCGCAACAAAACCTTCAATCGCAGTGCAGGAAACGTTTGTTTTGTACGAATTTCACGGAGCGGTTTCGTCACGGATGCGTTACATTTTGCTATCATTCATATGACCATATATGCCTGTCCCAACTTCAGTAGAGCAAAAATGTAAATAAATACTTATAATTTATATTGTTGGTAAGTCATGTGGTTGCTAACACGATAACCTCACGATTATAATTACTACCTACCTATTTTAGCTTATTTTTCTTAATAATTTACTATGCATTTACAGTGTTTGCATAACACCCTATACTCTGGGTTTTGCTATATTGTATAAGGTGCTTTCTGGTAAGATCGGACTATTTTTGAGAAAACCTAAAGAGTCTTAGAAAATATTTTATTGTATCGCCTCTAGTGACTCTTTTACAACGCCATAGCAACCAAACTGTTGCAAAAATACAGAGGTTTCATTTCTTATTTGTAATGTTTAGATAAACACAACGGTTGATGTTTTATGAATGATCAAACAGAGCAAAATTTTTCAGAATGGCAAGTAAAAGATCGGACCGTGTTAAGGTAAGACCGGACTACCTTATAAAATCACCTCTGTAACAGCTAGAATAAGCTCTATAACATGAAAATATTCGGACTTACCTAATAAAAAACATAGTACAAATTGTTATTGAATTGGTTTTCAAATTTAAGTTTTAGCGAAGATTTAATACATTTTTTTACTCCAAATGTCCGATCTTACCCCGCATGCTTCAAACATAGATTTTTGTGTATCTCAAACTTTTACATCTAAAGGCTCCTTAGACTCATAATTACAGCAGGCAGACAATTAACAAAATAGAAGTCAGTTTTCTGAGTTGAAACTTGCATTTTCAAGCTCTAATAATAACAAAAAAATAATTATCAATCAACTTTATTCATTATAAGCTTAAATCTACAAACAAATAAGCAAAAAATCAAAAAACTTTATGTAAAGTTGAACATAACTAAATACCTACTGTTTAATAGGACGAACATTTCAGTCTGTAGGTGGGCACTTTACTCTTAATTTTTTTTTTTATTTAACCTATAAAGTAAGTACTTTTACAACATTATTAGTAAAAATAGTTACATTTTAAACATCATAAATTTTGGTAACTTTGATAACTTACTTACTTGTAGGCGAAAACAGCCAAGACATCCGTACAAAAGCTTGCGAAAGTGAGACGTTTGATACAGACAAATCGAATATTGAAAGTAAAATAAAAAGCATGTAAAGTAAAAAGTTTGAGAAACACTTTAAAGCGAAAGACCGGCGGATTATGTCCGATCTTAACCTACGAGGTTAAAGATCGGATCTTTGTCTACAAACGTCGTAGACATGATTGTATAGTACTAATCAATTAGTCTTACATCGGAAATGGTAATAAAACAGAAAAACTTCAAAAATAAACAAAAATTACCTACCAAATTGCTCACAGAACGTTTCAGGTGGAAGATCGGATCATGTCTTTTTCCACTTTTGGTACATCCTTTTTTTGAACGACAATAGCACACGTTCTGCTGGGCATAGCGTAAAAAGCAGACTGTAGGGAGGGGCACAACAAAATGGCGCGTACGGTGATGTTGCCATCATTTAAAAATATTGCTGAATTTAGTAGTTACATGACTTATCCGGACTTACTACTTGTCCGGTCTTACCAGAAAGCACCTTACTGACACAAACCTTGATGCCATACAAACATTTATCCCACAGCGGGAATCAAACCCTTCTCACTGGCAGCCTTCGCCCACTGCCGATGTACAATTACTTTAACTTGGTGTTGGTGTTGCAGTGGCCAGCCCGCCAGGAGGCGCGGGCGCGCCGCGGGAGGAGTCCCCGCGCCCGCCGCCGCCCCCCGCACCCCGCAACGGCACCCCTCCTAGTAAGCACGTCTTAGTGGTTGTTACGATGTTCAAGATTTCATAGAAGCTTCTAGCCAAGGATCATTTCTGGCAAACCTTTAGAAAAAAAAAATGTAGAAGAAAAAAAATTAGAAGCATAGAGCCTCCTAGAGTCGCTAGTTCTTTCTTCTAGTTTCTTTTCGTGTCTATTTCTTTTGAGCCAGTGATATGAGCAGAATGAATATTTTAAGTGCGCATTGTGGACTTGACACACACGTTACCTATCGAATTACGGCTCGTCTTACGTGGGCGATCTAGACGCGGACGCGAAGCGACGCGGTGCGGCGCGGAAAAAACAAACAGTCGATTACTTTGGAAGTGTCCTACGTGAGCGTGCGCGGCACAAATTGAAGCGAACGCGATTAGAATGTTTGCGAATTTTGACACTTTGTATGATTTGACGTAAAATATGTAGGACGATTCGCGCGCACGTAGGACAGACATGCCGCGACGCGCCGCGCCGCCTCGAATCGCATCGCTTCGCTTCACAATCGCGTTCCACGTAAGACGCAGGGTTAGGTTCGACATGCACCTAGTATTAAAATTGATAAACGCTATGTAATGGTATTCGCAGCTATGCTTAGCACAGCTAAGTAAGATATACATCTGTTTTTAACTTTTAGAATATATTTAATGAGAAAAGTTCACAAAAAAGGTGGCACTTGATGTTTGTTTTGAAGAACATGTAAGTTTGTAAATTCAAGCAGAGCTTGTGGTATGGGTACTAGATGACTGATAAACTACTTATATAATTTTTGTTTGTAAATACATACATATTATACATAGAAACACCCAGACCCGAGACAAATATCTGTAGGTCATACAATCTGCCCCGCGGCGGGGATCGAACCCGCAACCTTCTGCGTCGCAGGCGGACCTTCGCCCACTGCGCCACAGAGGTCGTCAATTGTTCTGTATCAAGCAAGCGTTAAAATCTTTCATCGCAATAACCACTATATCGTTTCGTGCACGTTCTATTCTTACAACCCTGTGTACCCCTGCATCTTTCACACTGTTATGCTTGTCAAAACCAATTTACTTTGTACATTATTGTTTCGTTTGCCTATTTTTGCATCTAAGTGTATATTTTTGTATTATCTTGCAATGAATGTTTATATTCTGTGTATATACCTACTCGTTAAATGTTTTAGTACTTACAATAATACACAATTGTATGTCGTTTCAGAGATGAATAGCTAATTGTTATTAGATGTTTTGTTTATTGTTATAGATAAATCAATCACTTTTTGTAGTCAGGTATTTACGTCTGTAAAGTTGGTAGTACCTACTTATAATAGCAATGACGGTGTCAAATAACATAAAAGCTAAGTCCTGTATGCGCGTGATACACATATTAAAATTGGAAGACAAACTATTATGGCCAACTCGTTTCATTGAAAACAAAATAGCAGCCTTCACACGCACAATTTTTCGCGAGTTATTGAGCGTACAGGATTGCGCGCGGGTAAGCCTGTACGCGCAATCGCGAGTCTTAATTTTTTTGAAGCTACGCGTTCTTTTGCTCGCGATTGACTTTAACATTCGCAATAGATTGCGAGTGAAGGCTGCTAATAGGAACTTCATTTCAGTTAACCCGGAATTCTACCAAAACGATCCACAGTAATACGATATCAGACAAATCATCCATTACCATCGAGGGTCCGTAAGCTTCCACTGTTGACTCTGAAAGGTTGCCATAGTAACAGGGTCACAACCCACTCCGCAGAATTGCACCGAATCGATGTACAAGTAGCGATTTTATCTGCGACTTTGTTTGGGTCTGCCTGATCTGATTTTATTTGATGCCTTAGCCTATTTACTTACAAAACGGTGGTATGTTTCAAACGAAATTGCGGGAATCATAAGTACCTAATCAAACATCGAGTCGAGTTTAATATTAGCTTGGGAATTTCTCAGTAGGTAATCACACAGTGAATTTTATAAGCCGATTAGCTGCCAAAGGGCAGACGATGCCCTACCTTAAATTTAAAAATAAAATGATAAACCGAAAACACCTGTTTCAGTAAAAGCCAATGATATTTTAAAATTTAACATCATTGGTAAAAGCTGTATAATAAAAATACATAATCTGAAATGGAGTGCAATCAAAAATGTGCGAAAGCGTTTTAAAATCCATCCATAGTGATCCACAAATGTGAGTTCTGTAGATATATACAGGGTGTAAAAATACAACTAGCGAAAACTGAGGGGTTGCAATCAGACCATGATTCTAAACTCATTTAGCGAAAAAAAACGCAAAAAAAAATTTATTGACTTAGCTACGTCATTTTATGTTATTTCCGGTTATTTACTACAAGTACACCATAATAAGACCATACCTACCTTATAATTTCATTATTAGAAGAAAAAAACAATTAAAACTCAAAATCCAGCAATCTACATACTATGTGTACTGGACATACGCAAACAGTAATCTTCAAACGCTGTTTTCTCCGGATATAATGATTTTTCGGAAAATCCTTTTGGATTTAGTTGTGTGTTGGGATGCTGTACCTACCCCTTTCGGCCAGACGTCTTTTTACACCCTGTGTTTACCTACCATCTTTGTTAAATTCAACAGTTTACAATAAAAAGTTATCTTATCTTATCTATGTCTACTAGTGTTATTTTCATAGAATCTATGATACTTCAAAAATATAAACCACATTAGCTCTAAATAAACTTTATTCGTTTTAAATTAGCTCTTACAGAGAACACAAGAAGGTGCTTTGTCTCTTTATCAAAGGTGGTATAATTTATTCAGTTTTGGATCCAAGAATCGCGTACCTAATGGAACTTGCAAACAGAATATTGTAATAGCTAAAGCCAGGCATGGCAGTTGATAATTCAGATTGAAACTTTTGAAGTTGGTCTACTTTAATAAATTTATAATTATGTTCAACGCAGTTTAACATACGAGCCTTATAAAAACATCAGAGAAAGTCAGATGCATGCCCAAAAAATGTACAATGTACATTTGGCACACATTTTAATACCTTATTTAAAATATTATGTCAAAGAGGGTCAATATTAAACAGAAGTTTCATGATTCCATAAAATTATAATAATCATTTTATTTGGCGAGCTTAATATAAGCAATAAGTACAGAAAATAAACGCTCTCAAAATGGTTGCCGGGCGAATTCAGAAAGGCACTTCAATTAGGCGTAATCAACCGAACCCGAATGAAGTGAAACTTCAACGGAATAATTTCAGCTCTGGAAATTGTTGAATACAATATGAGCTTTTGTGTTATTATTATTAAACATTATTAAGTAGGTATACTATAACTAGATTTTGTGTGGAACTACAAAACACTAATCGGATTTTTACGGTAAATTCAATTTACATAGTGATTCAATCAAGTGACTAGAAAATCCTACTTATAAAACTTTTTTATATTTTGATATTTATAATTTTATTTATTTATTTTAGCCCATATTTCCCATAATCATTTGTTTTTGCCTTCCGATCCGTTGTTCGAATGTGCACCTAGAGACACCTAGAACTTGACATGTTCGAAAACATAATATTGTGTCAAGTGTACGAAAGAAGCCTTTTTTTACTTATAATCGTTTTACCACTGTTTCACAAGAAGAAGCCCATATTGTTTTACTGCAGGGCAAATTCCTCCCATCTCATTTTTCAGGCTTTTCTGTCCTAAAAATTTTGGACACAAAAATATGGCCAAATTCCAAATTTCAAAATAGAGAAAAGTTTTGTAAATTTTCCTAATACAATGAACGATGTACATTGAATTAACCGTAAACCTTCCTTATTTCATGAGTTTTTAAATAAAAATGTACAGTTCATAAAAATAAATTGCTATCTCACCAACATTACAATGGCCAGCAGGAACACGAACGTAAATTAAATTACACGCACGTGTATGAAGTGCAAATATTTCACTTTTGCGTCGCAATTCGTTCTGTGTTTTGTAATGTCAAGGAAATACAAAGGGACTAGATATGGTTGCATGCTTGCATGGTATGGACACGTAATGAGGGATGAAAATAATTTCACCGAAGAGCTATGAGGAAAGGGTGAAAAAAATGGTCGGATTGTGGGATTATGAATGTGAAAGGAGATTTACAGTTGACGAATGTTAGGAGTGGTGGAAGTTGAAATCACGTTGTACCGACCTCACTTTATGGGCAGAGGGGGGGGATTTTGGTTTCTGAGACAGAAGTCCTATGGCGATGGGGCGATGATGGTGGGAATTCGGGCTACGGTGTGTCCGGTTCTTAGTTATTTCCCTGCACATAGGCGGTCAGAATTTTATTTCAAGCCTGGTTCGCCATTGTCGGATCCGACAAGGAGGACTTTATATATGTGGGCAGTGAAACGATGGTAATAATTAAACGATACTACGATGAAATTTAAATCATTAGTCTTTTTTCTTGCGATATCTGAAAACACCTCAAAATATTTTTCATTTGTCGGTCCATGGTCGGTTCAAAGTGTAATCCATGTTTATTTCCAGTTGTCGATTCTACACTAATTGAACGTATTGACACCTGCCACATTGCCAATCAATTTTGTATTTCGCCAATTTCGCTAACAAATGTTTCGTGACTTGTATAATTTACGTACAGTTAGTCACATAAGTACATGAAAAATGTATTTTTACCTCGCTATGAGCAATAAGTACCTATATTTTAAGATTAAAAACACAAAAAATGTTCCATGAACTTATGATAATAAGTATCTACTCACTTAATGTTTTTTTCGTTCGTACAAAATAAATCGTATAAGTACTTAAGATAAGATTTTTTATAAAAACTTTAACAAATAGCTATAATAATTAAGAATGAAAGAATATCATGAATCAATGTTATTAAATAAATTAAGATATAAATCGCACCAAAAAATCATCCAGTTTATAAAATAATCAAACAATCACTTTATTTATGCGTTGGATTTTACCTATTTTCAAATTTACCTTTGTAAATTTTAATTGAATGTGCTTTTGTGACTTATTGAGTCGTGTCGTTCAATTGTATTTATTTGTAATTTCGTGTTTTCCAATTTAAGAGCGTAGAATAGCATTTTTTAATTCTTTTTTTTTTTGGGTTTAATTTTGAAGAGCATTGTCGTCTGTACATTACATAAGATATTTAGATAAATTTCATAGTTACAAACAATAAGAATTAATTCATCTCACCATTAGTTAACAGTCTATTAATGAAATTGTTTTTGAAAGAAAATGTGACTCTACGAGGAGTAGAAATATTATTCATAGTTGCCCATCTCATCTACACTGTATTTTGAAATCGTTCATTCCTTCTCTACCTCCTTTACAAATTGCTTAATTTGTCCACAGAACAAGGCGCCCTCACGATCGTCCGGCGATCTTCCAGTCGGAGTAAAGCCGAGAGGGAAAAAGAGAGTTGTTCGACTCCAACAGACGAACAGCTTGACCAGCTAGACTTAGACACTGAGCACTTGCCCGCCGTCGACACGCCCGATGCATGTGACAAAGCCGCTCTTAGGTAAGAAATGAACTACCTATAGACTACCTTTAGACTATTTTTGAATATCTTTGAATCAGGAAGCCATTGTGTAGCCTAAAAACTTCGTCACCAGTGTGGGCTACTATTAATTACGAACTTTCTCTTTTTTTTTAAAGAAAAAGGGTAAGTAAAAAGGTTTCTCGTTCGAAACTCGCTCAGTTTGAAGTCGTTTTCTCTAGATTTCTGCATTTTATTTGCATTCTAGCGCTCCATAGAGCTCATGTATTATTACGGGTATTACTAGACAAAGCCTTTCATGGACAACAAAGGCGTCGCAGATCAAACGTAACATGATTCCGCGCGGTTCAGTGGCATCACTGTTACACCGTTTTACATGTCTAATCTATTGATTATACAATACCACAATACCATTAGAATATTAATTGGTTCTTTCTAGATAATGAAGTTAAAATTAATAAGGCCAAAATATTTAATTTCAATTTTACAAGGCAGTGCTCTTCTTCCCCTTATTTAGGGGAATTTATTATTTCGGAATTCATTTAACGTTCGTGGTCAAAATTCTAATAAGTTTTATTCATTTGAAATCAAAATGACACGGACAATGAAATAATAGCAGAACCTTGATATAATGGAATGGATGAGACAACCAAAGTAACAATAAATAATTGGCCTTTTAATATTTAGGAACATTGCTTGAGATGGAATAGGTTTCAGCGCCTACATTTGCCTCTCAGCCGAGCTGCGCGCTAGGCCACTACCGAGATTGTAAGTTTATGATACACAGACAAAGAAAACTCCTTCATCAAAATAAAACGAGGTGCTGAGTGCTTTTAATGTTTATTTTTCTCTTCCAACAATTCCTTCGCTACCTTTATAAAATGTTTACAACTACTTTTCTAGAGCAATCAATCCTGAAGAAAATAATGATCCTAAACTTTTTAATTAATTGAGGTAAGTACCTACATCATAGTTTTCAGAAAGAAATAAGGTAAAAGGTACTGCGTAATATAAGAAGATAAACAAAACGAATAGGGATTACGACTGGTAGCCCTCATGCAGGGTTTTCAGTCTAGTTAACCTGCTGAAAAATGTATGTTAAATTTGATTATTTTAGCATAGTAATGGTCCAAAATTTATCTCAGAACTCATTACCGAAACGCCTTAAAGTGAAAAAACTACAGATGATTCTACCATTCCCTCCTAAGTGATCGGAATAAAATAGCCCTGGTTTTTTGAGGTTTTTGTTACACACTCAGTATATTATTTTGTCCAAGATAGAGCCAATAATACAGGGACATCCATCAGACGTCCCTTAGGAGCGTCTAGACAAGGGTGTCAAACGATTAAGAGATGAAACCCTTCAAGTCCTTTGGATCAGTGACTTATAATATTGCTCGATTTCCAGACGTCGTCGACGACTTTACCGTGTATTTCAAATCTACCTTAGCTTAAAATTATTAAGTGTGTAAATATTTGATGTTACTCTTGTAAGTTGGAATATTCTTATTCGATAACATAAATAAAAAAAAATGTAATTCGGTCATATCGTAAAATCTTCTGTTATACACTAAATTAGTTATTTAACGACATACACGGTAAGCAGGCTGCAGGCAGTGAATGTGTTAATGTCAAATAAGGTGGCCTGGCCAGTGTTTTAATTGCCAATTTTTTGTCGTCGATAGAAGCGCTCGTGGTCGTGCTTGCTTAGTCGTTCTTGAAAGATCGCCGAAGTTAAGCAACGTTCGAAACGGTCTGTAAGTGATGGGTGACCGCCAGTCGCATTTTCATCTGAACACGTTAAATTGTCAGTCCCGGCTATTTAAGCCATGACTGAGGCCTTAAGGCGGCCTAAAAACTCCGTCACTAGAGTTGGCCACTGACTCATACGAACTTACTTACTTACTAGCCATCAATACTAAGAGAAGTTGAATAGATTCGCTTCGGGAAGTCGTAAAATTTTCGAACAATAAGTATCGGAACTTCGTTAGCAACAGCCGTAAAGAATACCAAGAAGAACTTTATATTAAACTTGAAACGCAACAAAATATCAATAAAAAATACGGTTGAACGGTCTCGATTGGCACAATTTATCCTGGGATTTAAATTAAGCCCTGGAATTTTCCCTCTGTATTTTCTTTCTTGGCATAGAGACTAAGCTCTTCTAAAAAGCGAGCACGGTTATAGTACTATTGTACTTGAAAACAAAACAGTCACTACTGTATTAAAACGTGGTAGACATAATGTCTATCTGAGATTGTAATTTTCTAAAAAATAAATCTCATACTTCTACAACGAAAAATACATTGATCATTCATTAGTTTAAGATCCTTTGTAGCATCCTATGTGTTTTTTGTTCTAAAGAGTGTCCAAAAATAAACCTCATACTTTCTACAACAAAAAATCCATTGATCATTAGTTTAAGATCCTTTGTAGAATCCTTTGTGTTTTTTTTGTCTTAGGGTAGTCAGAGACCGCTTGAAGTCGTCAACTGCTTTTGGAAAATATACAAACAGTGGAGAGCTGACGCCGATATTTCTTGCGTGTTTCAATACGTTTGTAACAAAATCTGGCCGTGACTAAAAATGTACAACGAAAAAGTTATTTCAGACGTTTGTGTGTATGTAAAAACGTGAAGAAATATTCTGTTCAACTATTCTCTATAATAAATCTTCATAGCACAAAATTATTTCAATCATGAACTATGGAAATCGTAGCAGATCTTAAAAACTCCTGATATTTCTTATTTCATATAACAATTTTCAATTATAGTGGTACCGAAGTACATAAAATGTATTTTTGTAAGTATGTTTCAAGTTTATTTATTTGCATGTGATGAGTAATTCCATAAACTATTTGAAATTCTTCCAGACGAACAAAGGCTACTAACCCCCGAATATTCAGGACGCCGCTAGTCTAAAATATACACACATGAATACCTCATATAACATTCCTTCGTAAAATATTTGATATCTGAAAACCGTTCCACAAATATTTAGGAGCACTCGACTCAGATTTATTCCGCACTTGAATATACACTGTTGTTTTATTTCACACTTTTGGAATACGGTTTATCTTTTGCTTTGAAGAGTTTGTGCTTCATTGGTTGAGACAAATTGAGCGTACTTGGATACTTTTGTCGTGGTAAAGATTTTGTTTCTTAAAAAAATATTGATACAACCTGCGTCATAAGTTGACCATTTTATAAGTATAACGTAAAAATTACAAATATTATAGCATTTTCATCAGTGCTCATTTTTTGTGGCCTATTTTCAATCCTAATAGGTACCTAATACTCGTAGAAAAAAATTTAAAACCCCTGAATATGTAGTAACTACATAAGTAAAGCACATCTTAAATTTTAGGCAAATAACAGAAAAAGCGTACTTAAAGCATAAAAAAAGCAAAGCTATTAGGTACACTTTTAAAAATCAATTGTTCTATTCCGCTGAAATTGAAATCCGCTTAAAATCATAGAATTAAAACCGCGGTTTTAATGCTTTAATTCCTGGCAAACTCACTTCATAATTAACCGAGGAGTCGAGGGCATAAAACGATTATGGCATTATAACTTGACACCAGCGAAAGTGTTCATAATTGGGTCGACCTTTGGCCATCTCAGGGCTTACCAGGCTTTGTTTTCAACGGACCCAATTACCGACCTTTCATCCTTCGTCCTCAGTTGTGATAGCAAACAGTACACGATTGGCGGCAATCGTCAGAGTCCCAATAAGGGCGCGTGAAGCACTCAATCCAATTTGAACGGTCTTCAATCTCGGGTAAAAAAACCTTTATTCGCTTTTAGGCGCCACCGGCCATAAAGCCTAACTGAATTACGGTGGTCACCGCAGTACAAATTGCACTGATTTTCCATCATCAAAATGAAGGAACGTTTTAGTTTCTATCTCGAAATAAGGAATTTTCTTTGTCAATCTTTTGTGCGTCAAATAGAGACAGATTATCTACGTTCTAAACCTGATTACTAAAATATTATATAGAGGGTAGTTTTAAGCACGTTTGCGACGTTTTGCGACGAAAAAACGGAATCAAATCTCATACCCATGTTTTATTCAATTGTAACAAGTTCTAACTTATATTAAAAAACTTAAAAAAAAAGGAAAGGACTATTTAAAGGAGACCTACCACTATCTCTGAAACGTTAACTCATGGACGTCTGTATCCTCCCGATTCTAACCTATGGTGCTCAAACTTGGTCCCTTACTGATGTTCAGAAGTCCAAACTCAAGGTCTGTCAATGCGATGGAGCGAAGTATACTGAGCATAAAACTAACCGATCGAATTAAAAATGCCACCATTCGCTCTCGAACGCAAGTCGCCGATATAGCTCAAAAAGCCGGGAAACCTATGTGGTACTGGGCGGGGCACGTCTGCCGCATGCCGGACGAACTGTGGGCCAAGATAACCACTGATTGGAGCCCTGAGACAGTGAGACGGCGCGGCAGACCACGCAAGCGATGGCGCGACGAGCTGGACACCTTCAGCGACTATCAGTGGCAGGCAATGGCGTTAGTCCGGAAAGCTTGAAAAACTCGAGGGGAGGCCTATGCCCAGCAGTAGGATAGTGGGGGCTAAAAACAATAACAACAACAACAACTAACTTATATTTTCTTTGTCCACAGATTACGATACCTCCTAAGACAATTAAATAGAGGTGAAATATCCGCTGAGACATTACAAAAGAACCTACAATATGCCGCGAAGGTGTTGGAGGCGGTCTACATAGATGAAACCAAGTATGTATATGTCTAGCACTTAGATTGTACTGCTATTAGATACGAAAGACTACGTTCCACAAATGAATACGATAGCTCATAGAAAGCTACTTTGCACTTTCGCATTTCGTGCGATTTTTCGTTTAAGTATATTTAATAATTAAGAAACTGAAGATGAGCCGATATAGCTTCACTTGTCTTAAAAGCTATTCTTAAAATTCACTAGACACGTGTGAGCGTGGTATCGAGACCAATGTTACAAAAATAATATACGATACCTATTAACAAGGGCTCTCGTTTTCCCAGTTTTTTATAAACTGCGTGTTAGAAAACATAAATTTGTAACCCAAAGTGACATAAAAAATTTGTGAAGCTTATGTCGACCATGCAAAAATTTAATAAATCGAGAAATCCTTTCATAATTTTTATGTTTCAGATCAATAGCAGACTTTTAAGTGTTGACGTCGTGTTAAAATTTATCGGGGTTTTCATTCGAGCTAAACGCATTCAGTTCAACTAAACATTACTTTTTTATTTCTTTCATTTCATTTAGCATTCTTCTATTGAATGTCGGAGCTTTTTATGTTTCTGAATAATGTATCCAACAAACTGTTTGATATAGTCAGTTTATATTTGTTTCCACGCTTGAAACATTTTGGAACGAAGTTCCTGTTCGGACGATATCGAGGATGAAGGCTAGAAAAAAAAAGAGTTCGATTTCACCGTCACGACACATACATAGGTCATTACGTCACAGTGCGAAGTGCGCAGACGCGAAACAGTCCATAGATTATTGCATTGTTAGTACGGAAGAGCGTTTTTAGGATTTTAATATTTGACAAATGTCAAATGTCAAAGTTGAAACTTCGTTCCAACCGAGTACCACGACGAGTTCCCGGAGGTACCACGACACTCACGTACTTTTTTTGTTTCGGTCTATTTGTAAAAGATAATCGCCAATCTTAGGATAGAATGTTCTTTTTACTCGTACCAAATAAAAACCCAATATCCTATAACAGCCCCGTAATTTTATCTCACCTCTATTTTGTCGAAATCAAATCATGTACTACCAAATCAAGGTAAAACCTCTGCCTGAAATTAGGTGCCCGTTTCACTAATTAACCTGACCCGTATCTGAGATTACAGCTTCATTCTAATTTGTTCTAACTTCAGTTACCTGCCAAAATGGGAGTCATTGCTTTCTTGAAACTTTTTTCGGAGATCGGGCTCATCTTATCCGTGAAAGTGGAGTGTAATCTTTGTAATTTTAAAACGATGTGGGAATTTACATATTCAATCCATTAAACAATGTAAAGGGTAGAAACACGGCTGTAATCATCATTAATCACGGAGCAGTAGCTGTCTTTCTAAGCATTGAAAATCACAAAATATACGAAATCTTAAAATCAAAAGTATGTTTTGAATGACTTTTACTCAGTTTAAAAGTAAAAAAAGACTGAAACGGAATGTGTGTCATACAAAACTTGCGAACTGAAAACTGTAATTAAGCTCAAAAGGTTAATTCAGAGCAAAGTTATGATATTTTTCAATTTAAATAAACCTCGCTTTGAGGATTTTCGTTTCGGTTACATAAAACTACGATTTCCTTTTAAATTGCAGCCGTCGCTTTATTGAAAGTAATAAAACGACGACAGATGCTTTATCAATGAAAGTAAGTTAATGGTACCTATCTGTCATATTGAAAGTTGGTGGCCATCGAAGAAAGGATTGTTGGTAATTATTTTTTCTAGTGATGGTCGCTAAGAGACAAACCCCTTAAATAAATAAAAAAAAGGTAGTGCCTCATACTTCAGCGGAACACATTCGCGACAATCCATTCCATGGAATTGATCCGAAACTGGCGTTTCCTGCACTGTGATTGTTTGTGGCCTAAACTCTCCGTCATCTGACACAGCCAGAAACTCATACGATCTTTCAAAAGCCTTGTACGGACTATAGGCGTTACAATGTTACCTGCATTGGCTACATTGGTACGTGTAGTCATTGAAATTAAAATTGTAGTACATTAGAGATAAGATATAAGATATATTTATTTAGACACAAGAAAAAATACAAGCTTATAAGTAAACTTACAGACACTTAAATTTAGATAAAATAAACTCAGGAATGATAATTCTACTTATGCTTGCGTAAACAATAATAATGTGCGCTAAGAGCCGGACTAGATTTTCTGTATCCCGGTTCCCAGCGCCCCCTTTCGGACATTGAAACGCCTAGTAGCCGAGAAAATCAAAAGTTGACTCCTAATCCTGAACTAAAGTATGAATGTGAGTTTTTTTATTTGTTCGTTACAAAATGATGAAATGATACAAACTGAAGCCCGAACACGAACAGAATCATTTACATCTGAATAGAAGTATATTTTGTATGGTTTTGCTCTCCATTTAAATGAATTTATTATAAAATCCATTTATATACATATCAAAATTCATGTTCATTAAGATAAGATAAGATAATTTTATTTTCATAAAAAATGGTTATGCCTTAAAACTAATACAAATTTATCAAGAACAGTGAGTAGGTACAAAGAAATTAGCAATCAACAACAAAAGACTTAAGGAAATACAAAAGTAAGGAACAATTATGGGTGGGTAAGTATATTAATCTAAAGTAGGTATTATTACAATCTGAACATAAGGCGCTGTTATTATGGCATAAGTATGAAACTTTACCTTCCGTGCTAGTTTTACAACTGTGTTACGGCAAGGTAAGTTAACACACCCTTACTACAATTTTGCTATAAACTGTCCAATAGCATAGCGCTATGAGACCGTAGGAGGAATAGGTTCAGACAAGAAAAACAAAGCAAAAAGGACAAAATTAAGAGATAGGTAGATCTTACGAACAAAAGAAAAGTAAAAACTTTATATAAAAGAAAAAAAGAAACAAAAGAAAATTAAGCGACTACAAAAATAAGGTACCTAATTAGGTTAGGTATAAATATACATCATCATCATCAACCATCACCACCCAGTTATATATATGTATAATAGTATGTATTTATTTATATGTATATATTTATATGTACATTAGTATAAAAGCTAATTTTATTATATATAAATTTATATGTATAAATTATATTCTATGAGTATAATAAATTGTCCTATTTAGTGATCAGAAGTAGATTCTCTGTTTGTTCATAGTTTAAAGGGCCCAAGAAATCTTCTATTTTATGCATGCATACGTGTCTAGTATTATCCGTCAACTTTACAGTTTTACTTATGCGGTTGTAGAAGAGAGGAGCTAGGAAATATGCAAAGTTTTGTGCGAAGCTAGTATTGCAAAGTGGGACTTTGTATACATCGTGTGTTCTCCTGCGATTCTTCTTATTGTCATTATGATGTGTCGGAGAAGAGTGTTGCTTCAATGTGATAGCCCTTATAAAGAGCTTACGTACGCTCAGCACTTTAGACTCCTTATATAATTCTATAGTTGGGTATTGAAAGGGTTTGAATTTCATGACTTTGAGAATAGAGCGCTGGGTTCGCTCTAATTTAATAATAGTGGTCTTTGCTGCACCCCCCCACGCAGAGATTCCGTATGTTAATACGGATTGACACAGAGTCAAATAAACGGTTTTAGTGGTTTTATCATCTTTAAGCTGTCTAATTTTTTTAAAAATATGCATAAGTTTTCGAATACGGGTTTTTAGAATATCAATTTGAGGTTTCCAATTTATATTTTTGTCAATCATAATACCAAGATATTTGATAGAGTCCGTAGCTGCTAGAGTGTAACATTCGCAGTGATTAGTACCATATGGACAAGTATGTGCTTTAATTTTGAAGTCCACATTAGGCTGTGAGTTATTATATATTGAGAAAGTTATGTATCTAGTTTTAGTTAAGTTTAATGTTAGTAAATTATCATTCAGCCAATTGCTTATTATACGCATACCGCTCTCAGCTGCCAAACGGGCATCCTCCCATGTGGATCCAGTGAATATTATGACAGTGTCGTCGGCAAATGATGTTATTTTACCGTTAGGTAGTTCAGTATTGCAGAGATCATTTAGATATATTAAGAATAGGGTTGGGCCTAGGACTGATCCCTGAGGTACGCCAAAATTCACGGGTTGTTGCGCACTATGGAAGCCATCTAGTGACACTGTTTGGTATCTTTCGTTTAGGTAGTCTCTAAATAGATCCAAGGGTACACCTCGTACTCCCATGGCTTCAAGTTTGCGTAGAAGCAGTGGAACAGAGACAGTATCGAACGCCTTGGCCAAGTCTAGAAAAACTCCAATACATTTTTGTTTATCATCCATTTTTTTTACTATGTGTGTGATAACAGCGTCCATTGCATCATTCGTAGATCTTTTTCTCCTGAACCCATATTGGTTGTTTGAAAGCAGATTATTTGCTTCAAGATATTTAACTAGCCGTAAGTTAATGAGTTTTTCCAGAATCTTGGCCAGGGTTGGTAGTAAGGATATAGGGCGATAATTGGTGACACTGTCTCTGTTCCCCGACTTAAAGATCGGAACCACAACCGATTCCTTCAGAAGCTTTGGGAAAACACCTGCTGACAGGCACTGGTTACAAAGGTGAGTTATCGGAGCATTAAGGATACCAATGCATTTTTTTATAAGTATCGATGATATTCCATCCCAGCTAGTTGATGCGGTGCTCTTTAGAGAGGCCACTACCTTGTTTACTTCGAATTCATCAGTTTCTAACATCATGAATGAATTTAATTGAGTGTTTTTGGGTGAGTATTTCTGCACTAAACTCTCTTGGGTGGCGTTTAGAGTTTCTAAAATATTAGCAGCTAGATTTTCACCTACGTTAACAAAGTAGTTATTAACAATGTTAGCTGATTCACGATGTGTCAGATCGGGTTTGAGAAGTTCATTAGAGGTCTCCATTTTATTATTCATCCCACACACACGCTTTATGACTTTCCAAGTTTTTTTAATGTCTTGCTTGGCATCTTGTAGGTCAGCACTGTCATATTTATTTTTTACAACGTGCAGGATATTATTACAGTGGTTTCTGTAGCGTTTGTAGGTAACCTCTAAGACCTTATCTTTGGGGAGTTTTTGGCATCGGCGATGCAGGATGTCTCGGAATCTCATACACCGCAGTAATCCAGGAGTTATCCATGGTTGTAAGGTTCGTTTTCTGTTAGATATTGTAATCTTTTGTGTACATTTCTTAACAATAGAACCAACTGTTTCTACAAAGTAGTCGGTCAGGTTATTAGCGTCCCTTTCTAAGAAGAAACCTTCCCAATTTACCTTAGATAGTAATTCCAGCACTTTATCGTAGTTTATTTTATTATGGGTAATTGAACCAGTATTTAGTGATTGAGATAATGGAATTAACAGATATAGGCATCTGTGGTCTGTGACACATGATTTGCAGATAGCAGTTATTACCTTTGACTTAGACTTAACAAAGCAGTGGTCATAGCACTTTTCTAGTCGCGTGGGAAACGTATGACTTGGCAGTAGCCCGTGTAATGCAAGAAGATCTAAGTAGTCATCAGACCTGTTGTCAGCAGATGATAAGCTTATATCAACATTCAAGTCACCAAGCATATAGATGTTGGGTATATGCTTAAGGTTTGACAATAGATCGTTAAGAGATGTGAGGAAGTTTGCAATAGACAAGAATGACGGGGATCTGTATACACAGATAAATACATGATCACTGCCTATCCTTACCACCAGACAGTCAGCATCGTTCGTGTTCGGCTCGTGCACAGAGACACCAAGAATATGTTTGCGAACATAAACAATTACTCCACTATTTTGGTTTATGTGTCTACAAGTGTGGGAAGATGAGTATCGCTCAAGAGATGGTATAGGACCGCCACCCTGCAGCCAACATTCAGTTAGCACTATTATATCGAAATCAAGATGACTTCTTGCAAGGAATACCGAAAAATCGTCAAGGTTCTTGTTAACACTACGGATATTCTGTAAGATTGCTGTCATAGAGCTTTTGGTTTTCAAATTTTGTTTAAGTTCAGTGAAGTTAGTTGGTTCGTCCACCAAATAAGATTCACCCACATTAATCTCATTATCCACAGCTGTGGTGATTAAGTCAACGTCATTTATCATGATTAGATTATAACTGAGATGTAAGTGTAACTTAGAGAAAAAATAAATAAATAAACAATAAAATAGCAATAATAAGTATTAGGTATATTTATATAATGATTTGTATTGTATATATTCAAGTTAATGCAAAATAGATTCTTTATTAGGTGTAAAATACACAAGTACAACCAAAAATGAATTAATAAAAATGTACAGATACAATAATAGATAGAGTAGGTATATTACTAAATAAAAGTCAGATAATATTGAGGACAATATTAAAAACAGGGCAGGCCGAATTATATTTAAGTTGAGAATGATTTACATAGATCCAACCTTTTCCTTCAGATTATCCAGATCTGAATCAGATGTAATGTGAAAATGGGGCGAACCTTCTGATTTGCGGAGGTAAACACGCCCAAAAGATGTCCAGCAAAAGGAGTAGCCGTGCTGCTTTGCAAAATCACGAGCCAGGAAAAATAAGTTTCTCTCACGTTGTGTGAGGTTTTCCGAGATATAGATCGGCTTTCTCGAGCCACTGATTCCAAGTGTTGTAGTACTGAGCTTCTCCTCCAGTCCGTGCTCTTTATTAAACTTCTTCGCAGAATCAAGAAAGTTATCTCTAGAAGAGACAGTTGTAAAATCAACTATTATTGGTCTCACTTGTGATTTCGAGTTGGTACGATAGATATCTTTCACTTCAGTTGCGGTGTCAAGTGAAATATTTAAAACTTGAGCTTAAATGAGTGAAATATTTTAAGCTCATTCAATGCCCAAAAGTTCTCAGATTTTCTACCGTGCCGTGGAAGTAAAGTGGTCCTGATCGATTCGTTTTCTAACAACACTTTGCGTAAACCGAATTCCTATTTTGTGTATAATAAAATTAGGTACTTTACTATACATAATTATATCTACTATAACATGGCCCTGTCGCTTCAAATATATTTTTTTATTTACTCAACGATCCACACACGTGATTTATAAACAGTGTAAAAACTAAATCATTTAAAAGGCTTCCCATCTGAAGTTCTCATTTAAAACGAAACCTTACGCGTATCTATCTCATTGAAAATTCACTGTAAGAAATCATGGCAGTGTTATAAATTATTAAACTTTATACCTATCCAAGGGTTTTTATGACTGCATAAATCATTAATTAAGCAGTAAGATAACTTGAAATAAAAGTTTTTCGTTTCGGTAGCTTCAGTATTTTGCTATCTGCAACTTCTCACAAAATCCGAAAGTATTACGACACTAGCGGTCCATCGCGATGTTACCCGCGCCGCGGTCCCTCGGAAAACTTCACTTTCCCGGGATAAAATATAGCCTATGTTCATCAGGGATAATGTAGGATTCTAATGGTGAAATAATTTTTCAAATCGGCCAATATTAGTGCAGATGTAGATGAGGTTATGCAATTATTATTATAACAATTTTAGACTAACCGAATACAATTTCACATCGGTCTTTCAAAATCCGTGGGAATGCCTACCATGCGTGGGATTACAGTCGTGATCTTTTCCCGTTTCGCAAAAGCAAACAAAGCGGGTTTTATAAAAAATAAAACATTCATCAAGCGCAGCGTTATACATTTTGCAGTAAAAAATCTATGCAGTGTTGTGCGATTTATTCAGTTATATTTCACAGCTCCGACATTCCTTCCAGAACACCGAGATCACAAGCTTTTGAAATATCACTAACATGACAGAGCAGCGTTCTTCTAGGGTGTTTTATGCTTGTGAGCAGTTGGCGTTGTCGCCAATGATAATGTCTCACACAGGGATAGCCGAGCCGCCGAGCAGCCTCGGGCACAGCAGTCGGCTCTCCACATGAGAAGGCTCCGCACTCCGTGCTGGGCGAAAGCGAAACCGAACGAAGCAAAGTTAATAACACATCGGCATTGGCCAAGTAGTCGCGCATCCCTTCTGTCCGAACTGCTAGGTCTTTTTTTGCTTTCAACCTGTCCTCTGTTAGAATAGTGTTTCCTGGATTATTTTGCTGTTCCGGAGGTTTTTAGGTTTCTATGTCTGTGGACAAGTTGCGGTAAGCTTATTTGCTCAACCCATCACTCTGAAATTTGGGTCATGTTAATTTCAACCTGCAAATCGTATGCACAGGTTGTTTTGAGACAGAGAACACATACAGGCAAAAGCTTCACGACGGGTTTGTATGTGGATCTGGTCTAGCATTGTTTACCGTGACTTGTTCTAGTAGCATAGTTCTCCGTATAGTTTAGACACGGTATAGCCCACGTGTCGTCTCCCGTGTGACTTGTCTTGTGATTGTCCCCGTTACTTCTCGTCTGTGCTCCTAGGCATGTTTATGGGTGGCCCCACTAGCATCCATCCAGCTTTTTATTTCCTTCAAATACTTCAACGTCTATTGTTTTTGGATACTCAAAATCAAATTGGTTGTTTTTCATGAACACGTTTGATTTTAGCTTCTTTTCGCTTCCACCTGATTTTAACGAGATTTCTTTTTAGGTACTTTTTACGTAGCAATTTATCGTTTCTTAAAACTTTTAATTACCTAATTATAATGTTATTTTAATTTATGTGTATTTTGTACAGAATTGCGTATTTTTGAGGCATCGATAGACTTCAATGGCTAATAAAAAAAAAACATTTTCATATAATTTGTGAAAGTGCACTACGCTAGTCCCAAATATTATGGCCTATCATTTGTGTACAGACCGTCTTAATTTTCCCTCTTCATTTTTCTGGCCTAATGCACTCTAAAATCTTAAAAGCGAAATGGTTCTTGTAGCCTATTGATGCCGATCAGCCTCAACAGTGTTCTTTTGATTATTTATCTTTTGCATCTGTCCTATGAGCCCCATTGACATGGTGTTTCATTTTAGACCAGCAGTGGCGCGTCAGCAGTCAGCCCCTACCCTGGTGTTTAGGTGTGTCGATGTTGCCAATACCTACTTTTAAATTCTACTGCCATTTCAACTCAACTTTTTTTCTACTGCTACTATAAAATAAATCAATTATCTAATAATTCTAATAACAGTGATTGTCTTTCTAATAATGGATTTGATATTTCATTGCTAAATTAATGGACATGATAGCTTTAGGAAATGATTGGTTTGGTTCATTAGATTAGCGCAAATATAGAGTTTGAAGCTTAGTATTATTATCCAAACTAATTTAGGTACTAATTTTATGATATTATATTACTATTTAGGTTAACTGTAGGTATAAGTACTGTTTACTGTAGAATTGGAGTCATTATGAAAATTTTAGCAGGAGGATGAAATTAATACTAATAAATAATCTATAGAATATTTTTGATTATAAGTGTAAGTACATGTACATCAAAATAAATATTAAGTAAGTACATTGTGCGTTTTGTTTCTCTATGCTCAAGAATTTGAAACCGTAAAATATTTTCAATTAATTTAATGCGCTTAACCGAAACATGAGAACGAAACGAGCAGATGAAAAGGCTCGGTGTAGACGCAAATATAATATCGTGTTCTCATTAGTAAGACGACTGCGGAGCGAGAGACTCTATTTAAACTTCTAAAAACAAGCGTCACAATATACCACAGCATTTAATTTTAGTATGAATATTTGTTACCCAACGCCGAAATACGACGAAAGACTAAAGTCGTGGATGGAGGATAAACCAGTTGAAGTGGAGATGGGCAGGACACTTGGCAAGGCGGAAAGACGGTAGTTGGACAAAGGCAGTTACCGAGTGGTGGCCACGCGAGGGTCACAGAACACAAGGCAGACCACCAGCCAGATGGTCTGATGACATTGTAAAGGCGGTGGGAAAACATTGGGTTCGACTGGCACAGGACCGGAAGCCGTGGCGTGAAAATGAGGAGGCCTATACTCAGCAGTGAGTGGATGTGGGCTGATTAGAGAGTTAGCTAGATGAAGATTTGTTAAATTCATCCTTGCGGGGTATTTATTTTGTTATAAAGTTAGGTATTGACTGATCAACCATTCAAAACATTACCTAAATACACTAGGAAGCTAGATAAGTCTTTTTCAGTTTAAGAAAAATCTAGGTAGTAATCATAAGCTTGACTAACTTTTAGCTGCATTCCGTTTTATATAGCAGTACGAGTATTAACATTGAATCAAGCTTCCCTCAAACGCAATACCATTCATTCATTCATTCATTCATTCAATACCCAGATTATATTCGTTGCTCAAAGCAAGAACCCTGGTTGAGTTGAAGTAGCAATAGAAGAAACCTAACCCAGCGTCCCTTTCCTGCTTCACCGTGACTGTCGAGCTATATTGCTTTCTATTGTTTGTGGCGAAATTAAGACGACATTTACACTATACCATTCTGGCACACCATTCTTGCCTCTTGCCACATAATATTAGCTCTTGTCCCGTTGAAGTTTGAGAAAGCAAGATGCAAGAATGGTATGCCAGTAAGGTATCGTGTAAATGGCGTTGACTTTGCGTAGACGGTTGAATAGGCAAAATGGGTTACCAATGTATTCAATTCTCATTAGGGAGACCTAGAGAGATCTAGCAATGTCTTTGAACGATTTGTCTTCTTTAGTGCCCAGACATAAATTATTTCAAGTTGCCGCGATGTTGGTTGATTAAGTTAAAAATAATTGCTGTTTTTCTTCATTAGTAGAGATATTTTTTTTTTGGAAGACTATTAAAATCACGAATGTTGGCGGATCAAAAACTTTCTTAATAAGGTATCAGGTTTTATACTAACGAGATACTGAGGATAAGAAAGTGCTGATTTTAATCATCAAATTATCCTATGAAAAAAGTTATAATTAAGACCTTGTTATTTGATCGTCAGATCAATTTTATCGAAGGAATTAATTTTGCGATTCGACATGAAGATATTGAAATTTTTTTCTTATCTTCAAAGTAGTCAAATTGGTATGGCATGCTAGAAAGGCTGTAAATAAATGAAGTCCATGGATAATACAATGAATTATCAATGGAAATGAAATGATTTATACATTGCGCATTCAATCATCATGCTTTACCATTTCTTAAAAGGTACCTAATTACGTAGTGTACACCAACGAAAGAATAAAAAATATGGACGTGGTTATTTATTATATAATTTACATAACTCTTAATGTATGTACCTAGATACGAAGAACATAGCGACTACATTATGAGGTATATTCAGGTTATGGCTGTGATCTGGCTCTTGATTCAGATTTCAGCGGAATGAATTCAGGTCGACCGACCGCAACCAATCACAGTGCAAGAAACGTCAGTTTTGGATCAATTCCTGCACTGTGATTGGTTGCTGTCAGTTGAACAGCTGACCGATTCCAACCTGAATGCGTTCCGCTGAAGTCTGAATCACTAGACTGGTTCTTGTAGTCACAATGTATCCTAACGTGAGATCCGAATTCCGAACTAAGTGTCTGAGGTGTTTTAACTTTTGAGTAAGTCAAAACTAGCCGACAAGTTTTGGTAACCGCAACACAGTCAGGGATTTAAAAGCATACCATTTTAACCTGTGTCGTTGTTTCAGTGAGTACCTACGTTTGTGTTAAATTCGGGATTTGTTTTTTTCTATCACAACATGTTTTTATAACATTGCACTAAAAAAGTTCACAAGCGGAAACTTTATTCTAAACATTATAACAAGCAACAAACGTGCCGTTTTGATCTGGCGTTTTTAATCGAATGAAATTGCTGATATTTATTGTGTAGCAGGTTTCAATGGAAAGCAATATAATGATAGATTGCAGCACGTTGCATGCACCCGTGAGAGCCTTGGACCTTGCTATGGCATGTTCTATCTACTAACCTTATAAACTAGTTCAACATACATCACTCTTCCGCAGAAACAATCAACACTTATTTCAAAATACAACACAGTTTTATTTTCTTCACGATTTTATTACCGCAAGACATTCAAACGAAATGGATCGTTCGATTAACATAACCGTGCCCCATTTAGTTGATTGACAACAAGTTCTCTTCTAGACGGGGCTTGAATAATATTTTTCTTTTTCAGATACTTACAAATCTTTAAACCTTTTAGCGGCTTACTTCAACCGTTTGGACACTTAAAATAATAGAATTAGCAATGCAAATGGACTAGACCTACAATAGCTTAGAATAACAAAGTAACATAGTTTTTTTAACGACTATTTTAGATTTAAAAGGTAAAGTAAGCTTAATGTAATAAATACGACGAACGTGAAGCTTCGCGGCTTTCTATGGACAAGAGTCGCTCCAGCTTCCAAAACTAACAAGATGCTTTCGAAAGGAACTTCAAACTTATTTTTAACGCACTTCGATGTTATACAGGAGACTAGCAGATGAAGATGACGAGTTATCAGAGGTCCAGCCGGACGCAGTGCCGCCTGAGGTCAGGGAGTGGTTGGCGTCGACATTTACGAGGCAGCTGGCGACGGCGAAGAGAAAGTCTGATGAGAAGCCGAAGTTCAGATCCGTGGCGCATGCGATCAGAGCTGGCATCTTCGTGGACCGGATCTACAGGAGGGTCACGAGCACAGCACTTATGCAGTTCCCGCAAGACGTTGTTCGAGTACTCAAGGTTAGTGAAACTAGGTGAGATTTGGAACCGAGTTTCATTCCGAAAACATTAAAATGCCAACTGCAAGAAAATATGCAATGGGAACTGCAATAGAATAAAAAGTTTAAGTTTGCAATTTAAAAGTATTTGTTTGAACTAGTTCAATCTGGTTTATGTTGTTTACAAAACTAGGGAATCCCGATATCATCACTTTTTTTGATATTTCTTTATTTGCTTCAATGTTTGTCTAACTTAAAAAAAGGAGGTTCTTTGTTTGACTGTTTCTATAATGTTTATTGATATCTCCGTCTATTATCGACCCATTAAAACATTTCATTATTCAAAGATTTAAATTCGTCCCTTACATCTTCGTAGTAACATTGAACAGCGGTTTTCTTCATAATTATTACTTAAACGAAATAATAAAATGCTGGTTGAGAGCAGGCTTCCTTATGTGAACGATTTCCTATTTATTAGCCATGAACTAGACAAGATTAATGTCTGCTATCCTCGGAATTTGCTTGCGGACAATTCGGAATCCTATTAGGAACGTGTAGACGTGAATTGCAGATCTAGAAACCGAATTCTTTTCTAGATGCGACATTTATTACTTGCGCCAACAAGATCGTATGAGATTATATTGTCTTCGGTATGAGTACCTAAGTTACGCCAGTGAGTATTTAGTTAGACAATCGGAAAAAAATAGACAAAAGAAACTTCATTAAAACTAACAGTTGGATGCACCCACTTGGTTATAAAATAGCCATTTGCGTAGCAAGAGAGAGAAATAAAAGTCTGAGAGGAAATCTACTTCACTTTGGGGATACATTCGTGAATCTGCACAAAATGCAACAAAACTAAAACAGTAGCAGCGCGCCAAGATCACTACCCACCTATCTTGTCCACCACTCGGTAACCACGCCATTAGCCATATCTCCAAAGCAATATACAAACAAATAACTCGCATGCTGCCTGTACTTTTCTCTGCTCTGTGGCAAACTTGCTTAAACCATCAACATTCAAGTTATAAATGAAATTCCATTATGAAAAGCCAAGGAATCCCCTATTGCCCGAACAAAGAACAAATAACCTTCAGGCGCTTCTGCTAAACAAAAGATTAACTGAATAACCCGCACCAAACTTGGAATGGATTAATTCATTGTAAATGCTGTTCTCATCAAAGTGTCAAGATCAGTCTCATTGTTTCATAGGCACGGAATACGTTTCGCTCTTATAAAACAATGAGTTTGTTATGGAGAGATGCCAAAGAATAGTATTCTTTCTGGGATCATACATGCAAAATGACCAGCGAAAAAATTAGTAGCCATTTTAGGATAAATCAGGCCAAGTAAGTTTTACTATGGCAAATCTCTTAAAATAATTTCCAACAAAGTTTTTTTACCTATTGAATGGAAAGGGCTATGCTTGGTGTCTCTTTACGAGATCGAATCAGAAATAAAGAGATCCGTAGACGCATTAAAGTCACCGAGATAGCCCACAGGATTAGCAAGTTGAAGTGGCAGTGAGCGGGGCACTTAGCTCGTAGAACTGACGGCCGTTGGGGCAGAAAAGTTCTCGAGTGGAGGCCACGCACTGGAAACCGCAGGCCTGCCTGATGTTAAGCAGTAGTGAGGTCTAAGATGGAGCATGCTTTCCTAGAAGGAACCTATTTACTCTTGATTTAAAGACCCCTATATTGTACTTTTCGGGAAATACGGTACCCGGCAACGAGTTCCATGATTATGATATTAAGGATGTCCTCATGTTATTATAATATATTTTTTTTTATTAAGCCATTTGTTTCAAATTTGAAACAAATGATGAAATTTCATTAGCATTTCTAATGTTCCCATTGCTTCGTTTGTAATTTTCAGTTCGTGTAGGTTTAATTGTTTTATTGTTCTTCTTCAATCGGTGAAATTTGGATCCCTTTTAGGGTAAAGGCCTCTTCCAGCTTCTTCCAAGCTTCCCTGTCTTTGCCCAAGTTTAACCAGTCGTTACCAGCTACTTGCTTGATGTCGTCAGCCCACCGTGTCCACCTCATGTTATATCGATATCTATTTAATCGATTTTCAATTCAACTAAAACCATGTCCTGGAGTCAAGTTTGATTCACAAGCCTTATCTCATAATCAATGCATGGAAACATGCAGGAATAAAAATAAAAATTTACTGCAGCGTTAATTTTCAGGAAGCCTCACAGGGCCGATAAAACGGAAGCTTTTACGAAAATAACTTCGGATACATTTCCTATGGGAATTTTGTGAACTCGAGACAAAATATACCTACTATAATAGTTCTATCTAAGAATAGGCGGCAAAGGTTTCTGACCTTATGCTAAACTTGTTAACTTAAGTAAATGGTACCTGCTGGTCTTCTTCTTCTTGTCGTGTCACCAGTTCTTTCGAACCAGTGTGGTGAAAGGATTATAAGTGCGCCTCAAAGAGGCTCCTTTCGTGTACTTGACACATGCTTTCGAACTTTGTAGGTTCTAAGATATGCCGGTTTCCTCACGATGATTTCCTTCTCTGTTTGAGAGTTCTGGCATAGTGCACATCATTTATTGCGGCAGAAAAACTCATTGGTGCACGACCGGGATAGAACCCACGGCCTTACGATCGGAAGGTGGGGCCACTGCCACTAACATTAGACTCTGCTCTCTGCTGGTAACTTAGATGGTACCGAAGTTTTTTCTGCCTAGGGTGTCAAAGTCTTTTTAGACATTAGACATTAAACTTAGGTAGTGATTATTCTTTTCCTTGGCAACTAAGTAGGTTCCAAGAAGAACCAAGGCAACAAACACGGGTTTGGATCCCAGTTTTCATTTTAAAACTCTAAAGCCAAGCTCAAGTGGAGTCCATCGAACAAAGTGAGACTTGTCAAAGGTAATACTCCATTTTAGGCTGAAAGATTGAAATCTATGTCAGTAAGGAAGAACAACGTAATTATCTAAGGTAACCATTTCATTGTGCCCTTGGTTGGTGAATATTTGATGTGTACCCGGATTTACGACTAAAGAGAGGTAGATTTAGTGCGGCAATATAGATTTACGATCGTGGTTGTAGGTACCTCGGTCTTCGTGTTTCGTTTATAATGTACCTAGGTACCTTATTTTAGTCAATATTTTACGTTGAAGTATTTATATTATTAGTTATAATGTATCACTCTCTTATTACTGTTTTTTCACGGAATTTCTGTTTGTGTGCTGTGTAAGGTTCATCTACAAATTCTCCAACCTTTTTTGGTGGACATAACTATCTAACCCTTATCCATGTTTTTACAACATTAAAAAAAAAAATGTATCTCTTCGTTATTATACCACCCGTAGGTAAGTAAATCACATAAATACAGTATTTCACACTGATTATCAAAGCAGTATGAATGTAGCGCGGCGTAGAAGCTTAGCTTTGTCGTAGCAGTCGTAGCAATGGCGTAGCGGTATTCGTCGTAGACATTGAAGTATTTTTATGAGTTTGTTTACATTATGCATTGTAGGATTGAGAACGGTGGAAAGTTCTATATTACTAAATGTGCGAACATTGTGATGAGACCCTTTTTGTTAACAAATTCTGCAAATATAACAAAAATTACGAAAACTTTTAAATGTTTGGAGATGGGAGAGATGTCCATTAAATTACGTTTAATACATCTGTTTGCGAAGCTCTTGACCAGCGAACTACGGTCATGTTAATTATAGTAACTTCAATATTGACTTGCCAAGCAATTTCGGTTTGTTAGCCAATATTCGGGCTTGGACGTGAGATTCTCAGACAAAATATATATCTATTTAGCGGTAGAAAAATACACGTTCAGTATTTTATTAATCTGCGATCTCCTTACATTTTTTTAAAAACGTAAACAGGTTCACAACTGTATCCCCAAGGTGCAGTAGACATTCTCTCAGATCTTTTTTTGTTAATGTCAGAGGCATGTCCAAACACATATTTGATACATGCCCACATCTTGCAGAAGTTAGTACGAGTACGTGACAGGTTACAAGCCTAACGCCGCCTATAAGGCCACTAACTGGTTTCCTCCCGATGTTTTCCTTCACCGTTTAGAGCACATATAAATTTTACGAAACGCAAAATCCATTGATGCACGGTCGGGATTCGAACCCTTCGGATTGAAAGTTGAGGTACAACCCCATTTGGCCAACTCGGCTCTTTTTTGTACTCGTTACAATATGTTTGTTCATGCGTCTTTCATCTCGATATATTCACCTATGATGTGTCTAATGCTGCCAATTAATGAGATATTGACAGACATCTTTATTTGCTTTCATTACTCGCCATTATAGAATATTTTGACCAGCAGACTTATTGTCTAACTTGAAATCCATTCCTATTTGTCATCTCAATAGAGCTCAATCAATCACATAATAAGTAAGAAAATGACAAGTGAATTCCAGAATGGGTTTCAAATGTCAAAATGAAATCCATGTCCATTAACAGTTAAATTACACAATAAGGCCTCAGGTCCTTCTCTCAAACATCATTGATTTCCCTTCCAGCTATACACTATGCTTGTTTAGCTAAACACCTGGAATTTATCATCTAATAATATAGCTAATAAATATAATATAGTTTGGGAAACTGGACGACATTCTGAAATCTAAAAACGTTCCACAATGTCTGAAAACCCGTTTATTTAACCAGTGTGTTCTGCCCACAATGACGATGTCATGTGGGTCATGTCAGGGGTGTCATGTCGGTGCCGAGACATGGACGCTCACGCAAGAGGCTGTGTACAAAATGAGGGTCGCACAGAGAGCCATGGAGCGTGCCATGCTCGGCATTAAGCTTTTAGACCGAGTTCCCAATACTGAGATCCGGAGACGAACAAAAGTCATGGATGTCGGTATGCGGGTAATGGAACTCAAGTGGAGTTGGGCGGGACACCTGGCAAGACGTGGTGACGACAGGTGGTGTAAAAGGATGACAGAATGGTGGCCCAGAACTGGCAAGAGAAGTGTCGGACGTCCGGCAGCGAGGTGGGCGGACGATATCATTAACGTCGTAGGCCGACAGTGGATCAGGCTGGCACAGGACCGGGAAGAATGGCAAAAGCGAAGGGAGGCCTGTACTGTACCTGTGAATATAGCAGTTTTTTCGAAACAAAACAAAACCACAGAATAAATATTAATACAAACATTTTTTAAATTACTCACAACTAAAATAAATCTAGATTATTTAGTCAACAAATTCAGTTCACATTTACCTGTTTCCCTTTTGAAGCAAAACTGTTTTCAGCACACAGAATATTGAAGCGGTACATGCATCTATTTGCCTATCTCCTTACCTATTCTGGTTCTGCGTGTGATAGGTAATTATAAGGTGATTACCTATAGAACAGTTTGTTTGGAAAAAGCACAGATATAATAATAAGAAATAACATTATCTGTTCCACTGAGTGGTGACTTAAGACATATGAGATGACGCGGCAGACCACGCAAGCGACGGCGTCGTGCTAGATATGATTAGTGATTATCAGAGGCAAGCCATTGACTGGCACTAACGCTATTGCGTTAGACCCAATATTCTGGAAAACTTGAGGGGGCCTTCGCCCAATAGTGGGACAGTGCAGGATAATAATAACAACATTCTTAAGTAGTGTCTCACTAGAGGAAGGCCTCCTTTTCTTCTCCAGTTATTTCGTTTTAGGCCAGTCACAAAATACAGAGAGGAATTAGGCCATTGTATCTCAGTTCTGTGTTGTATACCAATCTTTGCAATGACATAAAAGCCTTCGATGGATTAGGTACTTAACTTATATTTATGGAAATGGAACGATATTTTCCCAACCGGAAGCTAATAATGAAATGTTTGTTTGATCTCGTTTGTAATTGTTTTTTTTTTTGCAGACGCTGGACGAATGGTCGTTCGACGTGTTCGCGCTCCACGAGGCCAGCAGTGGTGCGCCAGTCAAGTACCTCGGATATGAGCTGCTGAATCGATACGGCATGATACATAAGTTTAAGGTCAGTTTTAGTCTAGAATTTCATTATTACTCACACAATAGGTTCCTACTCAGAGAACCCTATAACTTTTGATAGAAACTTCAGATAAAACATGCATTTGAAAGGGCATAGGTAATTATTTCTACTACAGAATCAAACATTGAAAAATATCACCAACCGTACTTTTGTTTAATTTCCATACCTTTAGGTGTATTTTTTATCGTCATAAAATAGTACCTACATCTACAAATTCCAAAAACGTTTTTCGAATTCATAACATAAAATGTCACTATTAAACTTTATCTTCACTTCAGTCTCAGAGAGCAAGAGCCGTTGTGTGCGAAGTGAAGTAAACAAATCGTTAGCCAAACTCCGTCTACACTACACTGAACAACTTGCTGGATAGTTTCAACGCTATCCAATCATAAAATGTATCGGAAAATTGGCTTAGTTCTGTAAATATTGGAATGAACCTAGTTGCATTTTCATAACATTGTAATAGGTTTTGTTTGAGTCATTGCTACCTTGAATACTTTGTTAGCAAATTATTTACCTGCTACGAATTTAAGATAATTTATTTCATTAAAATTTACCCAGGACCCTAAGCAAAGCTTGTGTCGCGGTAGTCCCGAGTAACAGTTTTCATAAAAACACAACTTATAAATAAATATAAAATAACATTCTGGTCTATTTCTAATATAAAAGATTATCATACATACAAAAATATAACCTACTCTAAAATAACCCACGGATGTCACGGATGAACGGGCGCTGCAATGCGTCCGAAACGTAATTTACGAAAAAATAAACAAACATTAGGTAGGTGATAAATGCCCGTTAAAAATAATCATTATGTCACCAAATCATGAAAGTTTAAATCCAGTTTTATCAAAAAGAAGTCTGCGCGTCATTATCCAACTGCGGCTCGCCTCAAGAGCTATTGTTCTCTGAAACAATATAAAGCTTTGTTCTACGGACTAGATCCTATAAAATGAGAGTACCTATGAGCTTAGGTAAATTTCAATTTCAATTTATTCATAAAAACTTAATACATAAAATATAACAATTATTATAAATAAGTAATTCATCACGAACCCCGCACTAGGCTTAGCCTGTATCGCGGCAGTTCAAGTGTTTTTAAATGGCTAGAAAGTAAACCTCGGAGGTGATGACGAGTTCGGTTCTCGCGGTGAAACAATTTTTTGGAACGTTCCTTTTCGGACGGTATCGGATGGGGGCTGGACAAAAAAAGTGTTCTATTTTTGCGTCACGACACAAGTATATGTCAAATCGTCACAGTACGAAACTCGCAGCCAAGACACAGTCCTACCTAACACAGATACCTACCTAATCGACAATTTATTTATTATATTCCCGGTATAAAAAAATACTCTTTGCTTCGTTCCAACCGGGTGTTACAGGACACTCACGTACTTTTTTCTGGAAATGATTACCACACAAGTAAGGTTCTATTTCCCAGGTCAAAAACAATTGATTATGGACGATATTCAGATCATATACTTATTATCAATATTTATTATTATTGTTTAGATTCAATAAGAGTGTTTTGTGGCATTTTGAAAAAACAAATGACCTAAAGCAGCACACGCTAAGTGGTGGCACACGCCAATTTTGTGTGTAATTGTAATTGGTATAAAAAAAATTATTTAGTATACTTAGTTCTTAATAATGTAAGTTTTTTGTTTTGTACCACAAAATAAACGTTTTTCTATTCTATTCTAAAGCTATATTAATTTGGGACCCCAAAAACGTGCGCTTCCAACAAAATGTTGATACAAAGCTCGTCTACAATTAGGTACCTACTTACCTAGTACAATGATAGAAATCATTGGTGACTTTGCTTCGTGTAGTTCATACCTAAAGATGTTCCTCCATAGTAAAGAACCAATAAAAACTGTAAGTTGTACCATTGTTAGATAATCTAATTTGTCGGTTTGTTACCCTACGCTCAAAGTTATTTTCTTCCATTCCAGTTTTCATTTAGCCGCGAAGAAACGAGAATAAAGATAGAGTCGATAAAATAAACGATGATTGCAGTTGAAACAAATTGCTTTGAAATATGTCTAATAGAATTTCGCAGAGTTACTCAAAACCCGTACCTACTTATTTATTTTACTTGTAAACGTAGATAAGTAAAGTTTACTAAGTAAAAACCTTTAGGATTCTCTGTGGTTTCCTCTAACTAAACTCTTACTTAATGTAGTAAAATTTTGTCCCAATATGCATAGATTAAATACCTACTTCGGTAGGTCTTAATTAGACTTATATTATAGGAATGATTAATAAGCATGTTATTTAATGAAGAAAATAGTGAAATTAACCTCTTACCTACATAAAACTAGAGCATTTTGTAAAAAGGTAGGTAAGCCTCACTTTAACAAGACTCCTTTCACTGTCAGTAAAGTTTACGAAGAACTTTTAATAGACCCCCGCTGATAACTGGGAAAAGTTTAAGATACCAACTGTTGTGAATTCTCATGAACCTTTAAAGTTTTCAGGAAAATATAAATAAAAAGGGTTTGGTTTTTGTTAGTGAAAAAGTTTATTTACAACCAACAAAATAGCTAATTTTTAAACTAGCTTTATTTTATTTATTTATCACATAGCATCTAACATTACAGTTATCCAATTTAACTAGAACTATTATAATGTAGGTGCATATTGAAACTGGCAGTAAGATGGTAGGTAGGTACAGAAAAACATGAGTTTATGAATCGGGTCTTTCATGAAAATGATAAAAAATTTAAGAAACATGGTAGGCATAAATCACAAAACAATAAGTAGGTACCTATAATGGTTTTCCAAATGCTTTTATTTAGGCCTTTGTGGGAAGACATCTGCTGAATAATAATGAAAATATTTTTTTACATCACGAAATAAAATGGACATTGTCATCAGGTCCCATCAACGATACTGGAGAACTTCCTCAGTCGGATAGAGGAGGGGTACTGCCGGTTTCATAATCCCTACCACAACAACCTGCATGCGGCGGATGTCGCGCAGACTGTCCACTACATGCTCTGCCAAACGGGGCTCATGGTAAGTACCTATACAAAACTACATCCTCATCAAACATTTACATTTATTAGGGCTTGAAACGCTAAGTAGAGGCGAAATTATATTTATTTAAATTATTTGATTCGCTATTATTACTTTCGTGTTATAGAAATAGCGTCGATTGAGATCAATCAATTTTCTAGGCAGTTGTACATTCAACTGTAGGTACAGGTACCTACATTGTTACAACAAACGAATCCTTGAAATAAACTTATAGTTTCAAGAACAAAGCCTTCTAAATACAAAAGAAAACGTGCCCTTAATGAGTTAAAATCTATGTGTGTATTTATTGTTTAGAGAAATCATTAGAAGCTGGCAGACCAGCAGCCAGGTTTACAAAGAGTCCATAGAGTGAAAAAATAGTGGCGTGAGGGGGATGCTTGTGTCCAGCAGTGGGTTATTATTTGAGCTGATTATATTATTTACAGAACTGGCTATCAGATCTGGAGATCTTCGCGACGCTAGTAGCGGCGGTAGTGCACGACTATGAGCACACCGGCACTACCAACAACTTCCACGTGATGTCCGGCTCTGACACGGCACTACTTTACAACGATAGAGCTGTGCTCGAGAACCATCATATCAGCGCAGCTTTTAGGTAAGAAAACGATTTTGATTGCAAGATCTCTTTTTCATGATTTAGAAACATGAGAATTTCCTAAAAACAAAGTATCTAAAGAAGTGAAATCAGTGTGTGTGTGTGTGTGTGTGTGTGTGTGTGTGTGTGTGTGTGTGTGTGTGTGTGTGTAGTGTAGTAACAAAGTACCTACAACTTTAATTGTTTTTCCGTAGACGGTCTACTGCGTAGCTCTAAGGCAAAATTTAGGTCAAAGTATTTTTTTTGTGATGTAATAAATTAATTATTTCTGTGTAATGTATTACTTACTTACTACCAGTAAAAATTTGGGTTCTACTTTATCTAAGTAGCAAGTTTTACTTCTGTTTCCGCTTAACATTCAGAATTTTCAAAATGCGCGGAACGTATAAAATACATTAAAAAACTTATACAGAGTACTTACGTAATTTTAGATGCATTTTTCCAGACATTTTAGCCCTTTTTTGATCATTGTAAAAAAGATTTCAAAACATCAAAATGTTCATAAACTCTCACTGACCATATTCGTAAAGCGGTACAGAACAATAACGAAGAAAACTCGATTGTCCGACTGTGTGTAGTTTAAGTTGGATCCGGCTGTATAGCGAAATATTCAAACAGTGCGCTGCACAGGCTGCCTGCACGACTAGGCGGCTCCGACACTGATTTGCATTTTAATCAAATTGAGTCCATCTACCTACTCGTCAGTCTGGGATATTTAGCAGCGTTTATTTGAAAAGGCCAAGTGCGAGTCGGACTCGCGCGCGAAGGGTTCCGTACCATTATCTTTAAAAATGGCAAAAAAAACACGTTTGTTGTAAATATTTATTTTATTCTGATTTTTTTTATATGTATATTTGTTGTTATAGCAACAGAAATACATCATCTTCTGTGATGATGAATACAATGATACAATGAATACATGAAAATTTCAATTGTCTATCACGGTTCGTTCATGAGATACAGCCTGGTGACAGACGGACGGACAGACAGACAGACAGCGAAGTCTTAGTAATAGGGTTCCCGTTTTACCCTTTGAATACGAAACCCTAAAAATTGCCGAACAATGGGATTTTAAACAACTTCAAATGACTTCAATGGACTTCAATGTCCATTATTGCATAAATGAATCAGCTTGAGGTTTAATTAGCCGGAAACCTATCAAATTGGCAATCGGTCGCAATTGCAAAAGCAATCAGTGATGAATCATGCTACTTGCATGATACTTAGTAAACCTAAGCTTAGTTTTAAGTTTTATTAATTGTGTACCTACCTACTTTGTTTTTGTGGAAAAAATCTCTGTACTCGGAGGTGGGCGTTCATTTCCGCGACACAGTTTTTCTAAACGGTCATTATCGCTTCCTATTTTTTGTTTGCACCATGTTTTTTGTTTCCTAAATAACAATTTTAATTTGAAATTTGAATTACAGGTACACATTATTTAAGTAGGTACCTACCAACTTTTTTTTGTTCTAACAAGGCCTCCATTACCAGCCAATTTCTTCAAAAATAACAAGTCGAGTTGTATAGATTCGTGTACAATTGAATTCCTATAACAATAGGCAGAAATCTTGATGGAAATTCGGATTTTTTCACACAAAAGGAAGAAGGATGCTCGTTATGATGCTATATAATTTCCCCGGGGATTCGAAGGTACCTACCTAGGCCCTTTTCGCACTTCGTAGATGTTTATAGCCTAAACGAATTTATATGGGACGGAATAGGAATGACGAGATATTTTTGAAACATGACTGAGGAAAATAGGTACTTATTTTACTACTTATATTAGTAAAATACAAGTAGGTGCCTAACCTACCTACAAATTATTTATTTTATTGAAGGAACTTATTTCGTCTCACTGCTAGGCAATACCACAAGTTTTTCAGGTGTGGGTGTTGGATAAGTGCCTACCTACACAGATAACAGCCTACTCCATCAACTCCAGTTATACTTATCTACTTTTACCGAAATCAGGTTTAGTAGGGTTAGAGTAGGTGGCACATTTTCCTTAGAACTTTTAAAATGTTTTATTTGGGTCAAGAAATCTATCAATAACGTTTGGAAATCTCTTGAATCTGTTTGTGTAGGCGTGACGAGATTCCAACCTACTTGACGGTAGATTATGTAAACACGATCCGTCAAAGCTTTATCATCAGCGTCGATGATTGATGGTGACACAAACCAACGTTTTCACCGAACCACCTACAAAACTTCCTTACCTACTTCTTAGGTATAATGGTAAAGTAATGGGTAGAGACAAAAGTTCATACGAACATTTGATGTTTCTGAACTTTCTACTCGTAGTATAGCATATGAACTCGAGGGATTGGAACCAAAATGTTAGCTTACTATCATGTAAAAAAAATTCGGTACCTACCATAGTTCATGAACAATTGGAATTTAAAATCTCCATTGTTTATGCCAGCAGTGGGACAACGTAGGTTAGGAAATGAACAAAAAAATGGTCTATCTAGACCATTGTGAACATACAATATGTGACGAAATTGTATCTTCACAATGGTCTTCAAATCGTAACACGGTAACAGTCACGTGACTGAGTTTGATATTTTCTCCCATCTGAAAAACGCCTAACGCGGCTAAAGAAGTTTTCACTTAAAAAAATTGTTTATGAACTTCTGTCGACTGTAGGTACAGTCTCTACTCCAGGTACCCAAACTTAACCCAATTAGTTTAGTTAGGCTACTTATAAATTATGCTATTACTAGGTAAGTACCTACCTACATACCAATTACCTAAGTGCAAGCTGGCAACTAATTGGTCACGTACCTATGAAATTACTTAATGAGGGGTTAAGTCTAGGTCCCCTGCGCTAATTGCCTCTGATAACCCCTTTACATGCTCAGCGGCTGTGTAATTAGGTTTATCTAGGTAGGTACCTACAAGCACAACTAGGTTGATGGTTGTCAGGGCATTGACCCACACTTTACAGGTGAATATTCGCAGTTGGTAGGTAGGTACTTAGAGTCTGGCAAATGAAAGTAGACCCTGAAAAAAGCGTGACAACCCATTAATTAATAACTTTAAATAATATACTTCATATACTTAATTATTTTATTTGGTACTAGAAAATAATAACCAAGTATCAAGTTGTGTTCTTCCAAATGTCCTTATGGGGTTACACGCGAATTTTTATTGAATTTTGAATTTGCCGCCTTTTTTTCAGGGTCTACTTTCATTTGCCAGACTCTAGCTACCTCGGTAATTTTAGATTCTTACCTACCTATATCCTGGTTACAGTCAGCGGCACCAATTGGTAACACCCTTAGGGTCGATTCACATCTGACGGAAGATGTGCCGAGCGTATTTAAAAGTAAAAGTAAGTAAAAATATGTTTATTCAGAACGAATTACACTTGAGCAAAAATTACAAATAAAACGATGAGACTGCAAAAGTTGAAAAACTGTGAAGCAGTCTCAATATCTCAGTATTCAGCGGTCTTCGTTATCATAATCGCATCATCGCTCAAGAGTCAAAGGTTGAATGTTTTCTCATATAATTGTCTTTTCTGGCGTTATGCGACCGATAATACGCGACGCATCTTCTGTCAGATGTGAACCAATCCTTAGTAAGGCGGTTTGTACCTACTACAGAAGGGTTACCTACCAGTTAGTGACGCTGACCGTACTCTGATCTCTGTAAAAAGATATGAGACCCTGAGAATTAACAAGCGGCCTAAAACGTCATCAAAATTCTCAATTTATACAAACTTCCTTTCACTTCCAGAGTAATGAAAGACGAAGACTGCAACATCCTTCAGAACCTCTCCCGGGACGAGTTCCGTGAGTTCCGTACGCTGGTCATAGATATGGTGCTGGCCACAGACATGTCCTTCCACTTCCAGCAGCTGAAGAACATGCGCTCGCTGCTCACGCTGGCAGATCCTACCGTGGATAAGAGCAAAGCTGCGTCTATGGTGCTGCATTGCTGCGACATTTCACATCCTGCTAAGGTACCTAACTTAAGATCTCTCTCATATTCTTCGAGTTTTTCCACCACTCCCACTATAGGATTCGAATAAGATTAATATAGGAACAAAACGACACTGAATCACGACAACAAACATTATTAGTAGGTAAGAAGTGCATTCGATCTGAGATTAATGTCTAGGTAGACATTAATCTCAGATCGAATGCACTTCTTAAAGAGAAAAAAGCTTCACAGAACACATCAAAAATAAAGTGTTAAGACTGTCTGTGTATTTAAAAAGCTCAGTAATATTGATGAACACTGATAGGTAAACAAAATCAATTCCAGCGTTGGGACCTCCACCACCGATGGACAATGAGCCTACTCGACGAGTTCTTCCTACAAGGCGACAAAGAGCGAGACCTCGGTCTGCCCTTCAGTCCACTATGCGATCGGAACAACACTCTAGTCGCAGAATCTCAGATTGGGTTCATAGAGTTCATTGTGGAGCCTAGTATGGGTGTTTGTGCTGATATGCTGGAGTATGTCCTGGGGCCGCTCCATTCCAGCAAGCCGGCCGTCTCAGGAGGAAGCGAGTCCATCAGTGAAGATAATACACGTGAGAAATGTTTTTAATTAGAAGTCCTTCTGTATCGTTTAATGTCAGAAACATGAAATGATTTTACATTTTTCATTTCAGCAAATGAAGTCACAAAGTTCAAGATCAGAAAGCCGTGGGTTGCCTGCCTTAGTGACAACAAGAAGATATGGAAGGAACAGGCTGCTAAGGGTACCGACTTTGGCATACCTAATACGTAGAGAATAGTTACCTAATAAAAACCTACCTACAGGTAGGTACCTACCTACGATACAACATCAAATCCAATCTCGTATAAGTAGGTATTTCAACAGCCAAATAAACAATTATTTGTTTACTAATACAAAGACCATGCAATTAAAACTTAGAGCTGAGAAAGCCATTCTTTGAATTGATTTCTTCTTGTTATTTATTTCTTTGATTTGATTGAAATTCTTTATAGCCGAAAATGAATTCGTTCATATCTCATTTACAAACTACTATTACTTATACCTACATAGATCTATGTCCTCAAAGATCTTTCTAAAATTATTTTTCACTTTCCAGACGCCGAAGCACGAGCTAAGCAAGAAGGCGAGATCAACGACAATCCGCCACCACCTACAGAAGAATAATATTTAGCCACCTTTGTAAATAGTGTTAGAACTAGCTGCTGCAAAATGTTTAGCTCACTCATGAAGAAAAGTTAAACGTTTGTCGAAAGCTTTATCGTTGCTAATGTTGTGTGTGACGCACAAATCGCGAATTGAAAGCACAATGTGAATGTATTATAATGTTTCTCTATGTGGAAGACAACATAGTGAGCTAATTGGGAAGGTGTATCAACGCCTGTAGTAGTTAAATTATTATTAGGTAGGTACTTAAGTAATTCACTGCTAAGACTCTAAGCCTAGCCTAACAGTATAGACGTAACGCTTATTCTATTAGTCATGTATAAATTATAAAGAAGAAGACCGAGATGTGTACCTTGTGGTACACTTTGTGTTTTCTAATTTCTGTCTGGAGATCGAATATAACGTGCTACGACAGAACTTTCTACTCATTATTCTAACGTAAAAACGTACTGACTCATTTCAAATAACGTAGACTCTAAGAACTAATTTATTGTATCTGTAGATACTTATCTAAAATGCTGGTTATGGAGCAAAACATTTATTTGTAAATGTACACACAAGCACTAGATACTTTTAAATCATAATCACTTTTGAAGTAGGTTTATCTTATACTAATCCACACGTAAATACCTAATATCTTTAATATTATATAATGTAGCTTATAAAATAATAATATTAGCGTTTAATCCATGAAAAATACGCTTATTAATTTTAATGTTTCCGATTAAATTGGAGTCTTGATATTCTTGACCAAATGTTATTTAATATAAATTATTTTCTAATTAAAGCATCTCAAATTTTAGATTTAATTAGGTAGATGAGATGGATACAAACTATTAGTAAACTCTCACGAAACTACTTGAAATGTAGTCTTATTCACAAGAATACCAAGCCTTGCTGAGGATGGGAATGAACTCTTAACTGACGAGAGTACAGATTTTGAAAACTTAAATCTTTATGAAAACGAATGCAAAGAATGATGTCTTATATTATAATTATCTTAAAGCAAATTATGAACATGTTGGGCTCTTAAATGCTTAGCATAGTCATAGTAGAACATACTCGTACCCCTCCCATAAATCATACATTAAGGTAGACCTCTAGACTGAGCGAAGGCGCGATGCCTCGCAGTTATACTAGATAGATAGAACGAAAATTTAGCTTTGCCAAGGATCTTGATTAAAAATGTACCGTCCTTCAAACTAGACTATGAAGGAAATTGAATTTATTACGAAAAATACTGATTTAGGCCAAGTGTTATACTCACAGATGCCAAATTATCATCAAAAATATGCTTTGAAAATATACCATAACGAAAAACTATATCGTGCAGTGGCCTAGTTATCCGGTTTGGTATGTGGGACCATTCTCATTGAATATCAAAATCAAAACTGAACCATAATCATATTAAAATATTAGATCAGTCCCTTTTTCTTTTCAGGGACTGAAAATAGATTTTAACTAACCGGTGACGCTTATCTTAGAAAAAAACTGTAATTTTTATATATTTATCGTCTATGTATAAATGACTAGATATTTATTAACTAAATCTGTATATTGTGCATTTAGTTTATCTATAGATGTAGGCACATATTTGTATTTTTAAGTAAAATAATTTGAGAGGTAGATTAGGGCCATTTTTGATTGGGAATACAGCTTTATGAAAGTAGAAATTAGCATAATGAGCCTTATGTACATGATTATTGTTGTCTTGAAAGATAGCTTGCAACTTAGGCCAATGTATTGTAAAGTATCTTTTAAACAGAAGCTTCATTTAGCCACTTTTGTAAATGTTATAGATATTGATACATTCCTTGATTACATTATGCTGAAAATTTAATTGTACCAATTGCTGTCTTCAAAACTGATTGAAACATGTTATTTGGGATCATCATCATCTCCCTGACCTTATCCCACGCTAAGTGGGGTCGGCACAACATGTCTTCTTCTTCCACTCACTCCTATCACTCGTCAATTGTGCATCCACTCCTTTTACATTCATATCATCTCTCACACAATCCAACCACTTCTTCTTCGGCCTTCCTCTTCTTGCATACCCAGCCACACTCATATTCATAACTCTTAACTCATGTTAACTCAAACATGTTATTTGGGATAGTTGCCATTAAATTCACCTTTCATACAATTCAAACATAAATCGGTTAAATATCTTAATTAAATTCAGAATTACTACAGAGTACCTTCACATAAACTAGTAACACACCATTAAACTTTTAAGTTTTGAAATCTCAAGTAGTTTTATAATTTTGTTTTTAACTTTGTAAATAGATATAAGTAAATCACCTTTGTGTAAATTATACTATGTAAAATAAAAATAAAGATTTTCGTAGAAAACTGTTTCCTTTAATTCTATTTACAATTAATATACCACATACAATTGATTTGCAAACAACGATTTGTCACTGACAATAAGCTTGGACTGTAAAAACGAAAACATTTTGTCCAACAAAGTTAGCTAAGAATATACTTATAGGTTTTACCAAATACATTGATTTGCACTGATAATGATCGAACATCAGTTTTTTGCCGGTTGCAAATTATAGTACCTTCGACAACATCACCTTTCTTCACTTCCTTACAATCCCTGAAGTAGAATAATGTTTGCTTCCAATGTGTTGGGGTGACTTGTGGCCCAGTTGAGAAAGAAACATTTTGAGGCAAATCAAAAAATGTATCAAAGTAACCCACTAAAGATGTAATCGCACCATCCCTCATTATGGGTAACTTAAAATCAGCTGTGAAATCCATCACATCAGTATTGCAAGAATCGATATCAATATCTTTGATAACACTCGGCTCTGACAGTATGTGCTTAGATGCAACAACGTCCACGCTAGCTTCTCTTGTCACTTCAGATTTCATACAATTCATTTTGTACCCGTATACATCTGACCAGAATTCTATGAGCTTTGTATGAGTGTCTGTATCTCCATTGGCAACAAGGCTAATGTTACATCGATTAGGTAGCAAGATACCTCCGGTTTTGAGGTAATTATCCCGAGCATAAATAACACTATCCAACATACCTTCGAACAGCAGGAAGTATCCCATCCATTCGGAGACAATAATGTCAACTTTTTCTTCCAGTTTTGTATTCTCCAACCTGCCTTTTACAGTTTTGATTGTATCTTGTAAGTTGTTCTCTCGTATTATGTCCATTGCATGATAAATTACATCGGATTGGTCTAATGCATAAACCTTTTTGGCACCGGCTGTGGCACAGAACATAGACAGAATCCCAGTACCACAGCCAAGATCTAGTACCACCTTGTCTTTTATGGTTTCTTTGTTCTTCAAAATTGCATCTTTGTATGATTCTGTGCGTACTTTGTCTGAGAGCATATCATAATGAATACCAAAGTGAGCATATGAACTGAAGTAGCCTTCATCACATTCTAAGGGTACTTGTGACACACAGTTTACAATCGTAGTGCTATCCTTGGTATCAACGGAACCACCTCCATCAACTAATGTTTTTATTGATTCCTTCATTTGGTTTATGTCTTCTTTAGCCATTTGTAGATGAGTTTGAGTTTCTTTGAGCTGCTCGGCATAAGTTTGAATTGTCCTCTGAAGTTCAATGAAATGAGCTTGTGATAGTGTAACTAGCCCGTTTTCAACATTAGCGTGGTAATTTTTCGGAGAACTGGGCTTGTCCATCAATGATTCGAAGTCAAAAGTCAGCCATTCATCATTCTCTACCGGCCGCAAATACTTTTCATCTTCCCATAGAGGTTGTTTTGAGTTCATTATAGTGTTGGAAGTTGGCTTCAGTGTCTTGATGTAATTAATCAATTTAATGTATGAATAGCAATCCATGTTGAACTTAAGCTTCAGTTTGGTCAATGAAAAGTTGTGAGCAGTCTCGCAGTGAGCAATACCCTCGTCTACGGATGGTAAAACGGAGCTGCAAAACAAGCATGTTACCGATGTGTTACCGGTCTCCATTTCCTGCCATTCGTCCTCTTCAAATTGTTCCTCATCACTGCTTAGGTCAGGTACGTCAGACATTTCCCTTGGTAAGTAAAACTTTGCTTCATTCACGCAAATATTAGCAATGAAATAGTGCACTCGCAACAGAAAACAAAATTTTTAGAACATGTGTGAATCAGACAGACAAGCAAAGCAAGACAGAACAGAACTAGACAGTGTAGGTAGGTAGGATAGAACTTGACAACTTGACATTGTATGTCAATGCCAAATTTTGATTTTGACTTTTATTGTCATCAAAATAAGGCCCCTTTCTGATGTTCAGTCCCTGCGCGCCGCCGTCAGTCAATAAGGACACATTATTATGTATGTATGTATTTACAAACAAAAAGTATATAAGTAGTATATCAGTTATCTGGTTCCCATAGTATAAGCTTTGCTTAGTTTGGGGCTAGATGATGCTGTGTGAAAATGTCCAGCATTATTTATTTATTTATTTATTTATTTGTCGATTGCACAATTTGATTTGATCATGATTTATTTTGATGCTCAGTGGCCTTTGTCAGTGGTACAACCAGTGGTTTGGTTGCCATGACTACCGCTTGGCAAAATAATTTCACAACACAGGAACTTTGTAAGGTGAGAGTAATGTTTTTTCTGTGTTCGTGAGTGACGGGAACGCACGTGAACACAACGGAAAATAAAATGAAGTTAAAAATCTCTTCGTTCAGGGAGCCAAAACACGTTGGAGTGGTAGTTTGTGTAAGCTGGAATAACACAGAAGACGTTTTTTCATGCGGGTTAGTAATTAAAGTACCTACCTACCTCTACCTGCCTATACCAAAACATTAATTAGGTAGGTATAGGTACTCCTGAGTGACTAACTCCTGACGGAGCTACCTACGCCTACGCCTACAGCTTTAATCGTAGGTAAAGCCTTTTATCTAATTAAGTACCTATCTACTTAGACCTACTTCGTTTGTTAATAATAGGGGTGGAGTATATAGTATATAGGTAGGTACTTAATTAGTAGGAATCTAAATAGGTACATAGATAGAGCCTAGAGCCGAGCCGGGTCCGCAGTGACTTGTTTTCCGATGTTTTCTGTTGAAGATGTCAACGTCAAAATATTTCAAATGTAGGTATGTGTCAATTTTGTTTGAGTGTTTAAGTCATAGGTTTAAGCATAGAGATAGTTTATGGTTGTGAGTGAGCGAAACTATTACGCTATTACCTAGTGATGTGCCTCATTCTTATCGACAAAATCTTATACCCTTGATTAAAGGGGAAGGAGGGGCAAGCAAAATCTCACGACATCTCACCAAGGGTTCCCCCCTTGGTGAGATGTCGTGAGATTTTTGGTAGGTCGAAAAATAGCCAAATTTGCCTAACGTAATTTATGGACACAGGGGGTGTCCATACGGCTGATAATAATACCATTTTTACATGTTTGATAACATAGTTTCCGCGGGTGCCATAGTCCCCATAGTGTCCAGTCCAATACCATTCCACCTTATGTATAGCCCGATAATCGTTTTCCATATTTAAGCGGGTTTCAGACATTATTATAATAGCATAAAGCTCATATCACAACAATATCAGTTCACACTGTACTGTACTATAGGTAATTATAAAAAAAGTAGGTATGGTTCGTGATACTGTTTTGCTATGAACTATATGCTATACCTATGCTATATATTATAGCGTAGTCTGAAAACCGCTTTATCCTCTATCCTCAATAGTCCTGCACAAACCGGAGACTGTTCTTAGATACACTTCTAGTGTTGGAACTTGGAAGGGATAGTAGCCGGTATGACAGTCTCCATTACACAAGATCAAAATTGACAAACAGGCCTCTGTGTATTGTCTTCGGCCCCATGAATGTCTGTCAAAGGACCAGGACTCCATAGTCCCGAGATGTTCAATATTGATTGACAAACAAAATGTTTGTTTCAGAGACGATCATAGACTTCTCAAGTGGAATTTAGTGAATAATGAATGCATAGTTGTGGCAACATTCGCAGATGACTTTTATCCAACTGGGATGCATCTTTTCCCTAAAATTGGTCTTGGCGGTAATAAACATCAGCATGATGTTATTTTAATTTCATCTGCAGATGGAAAGTACGTACCTTTCAATAAATTAAAAAAAAATAAGCTACTACGTGCCACTATGTAGGTACTAATAAATCTACAATATGTTTTATTCGATTTAGATTTCATATTGTTAACCATAACGGACGTATTGAGAAAACTGTAAATGCGCACCAGGGCGCATGTCTCTCTGCAAGCTGGAGCCCTGACGGGGCAGGTCTTTTGACAGGTACTTACTTTTTTTTTTTCAAGTTGTGTGCTTACTTTTCTCTAACTCTCATGGTTTCGGGCTTGGCCAATACCATCGTTCTCAAAAACCACCCTGTATAAAACTACAACTTAATTTTTTTTTAGGTAGATAAGGTACCTAATATGCTGTTAGATGCTTAAATAAAAATATATAAGGTTCCCTAGTCATGTAATTATTTTATTTTCTAACCCGTATAGCTGGTGAAGATGGATTTGTGAAAATTTGGTCACGTAATGGTCTACTTCGATCGACAATAGTTCAATCAGATATGCCATGTTTCAATGCTGTATGGAGTCCAGATAGTTCTGCTATATTACACACCAAGGGAAAGTTTTTAAGTATAAAGCACTTCAATTCAAGCAATAAAGTTACTAAGGTAATAATTGTAATATAATTTGTTTTTTTTCCTAACAAACTTTGACATTATTTAAATTAATTTGAAAATTTTAGTGGAAGGCGCACGAAGATCTTATTTTGTGCGTTGCTTGGAATGCTAACAATAACTTGATCATTTCTGGCTCCGAGGATGGGTTCTCAAAGGTGCGTTTACCATTAAAGTACTTACCTATCTAGTAATTGAAAGAATATTTAACACTCACTTACCTAATTCTTTTAATTTCACGTGATTTATTTCACATTTTTATAGATTTGGGACACGTTTGGTCAGCAAATTTCAGTGAGTGTGAAACACGATCAACCAATAACGAGTGTTAGTTGGTCGCCTGCTGGGGATATGTTTGTTATTGGTAGTTTCAACTTAATAAGACTTTGTAATGCTAACGGAGTAAGTACCTAACATCAGTTACGTTTTATCTTTATATTTTGGTAGTTCAGCAAGTGGGTAAATTTTGACCTCAATATATTTGTTTGCCTTAGTGGTCTCATTGTTTGGATCGCCCTACAACTGGCAGTATTTACAATATTGCATGGTCTGCAGATGGCACTCAACTTGCTGCTGCATGTGCAAATGGTCACGTTCTTTTTGCCCACATCATTGACAGGTAACTAGCAGTTTGATAACAACTTAATGATACTTTGTAAATGCCAATCACTTACAGGCGTTTGCAAAGTTAGAAACCACTTTAAATACGACAATTTTTGTTTTAAATTCAAAATATTTTACACATTGGTTTCCATACTCTTTAACCTTATCTTAATGACTAATTTTGCTGCAAAAAGAAGGTTCAGCTGTCTATGCTTCAGTTTTCTAGCTTCAGACTGGCTTGGCTGTAAATTCATTCAATCAATCAGATTAAGCTCCTTTAAATGTTAAAGATAAAATACCACTACACATTAAATCCATTTCATTATTTACAGGGAGTACACTTGGAAAAATTTTGCGTGTACCCAAACAGGTCGTAAAGTTATCTCTATCAAAGACATAGTGACCGACCAAAGTGATCAGTTGGATTACCCGGATCGAGTTATACAAATTTCATTGGGTTTTAACCATCTCGTGATAGCAACTGTCAAACAGTGTTTCATTCACAAGTTGAGCTCTTGGAATACTCCAGTTACATTTGATCTGAAGGAGGGTACTATCAGCATGATTTTACTTTCTGAAAGGTAAAATAATTCCTACCTAATGTTAAATGATTAACTAAATGATCAAACTAGGTACCTGATAAATTTACAAAAGTTTAGTTATTTTCAGATGCTTATGCGTTGTAGAAAGAGCTGGTCTATCAGTTTACAGCTATATGGGTCGATTACTTGCAAGTCCACGCCTGGGGACTAGACCAGAGACCTTAGGAAGGGCAGCGGTTTCTTTGGGACCCGATGCATTAGCTGCTATTGATCATGCTGATCGAAAATGTGAGATAATAATTTATTTGCTATAAACTTTTTCAGTCCGTTTTCATACAATCCTGGAGTATTTATAAATTGAGTTATACTTCAAGGAATCTAGCTGGAATACATAGATCTGAAAAAATGATCTGCCGTTCCTTTGTTTTAAAATTTAAAGACAAGGTAGTAAGTAAGTACTTCTTAACCTGATCGATGTGTGTTTCATTTTATTTCAGTGATCCACGTTTTTGACTTACCTACAGGATTGATTGTTCGTAGCTCTACCGATAATACTGTTACAAAGCTTACACATAAAATGACCATCTCGAGCATCGCTCTCAGTCAGTCAGGTCCTATCAATGAAAGGCAACTTGCTATATTGGATTATAATAGAGACTTGTACGTGGTGACTGTCAAAGATGCCAAGTCAAAGTTTGTCAAATTGGGTAATTTTTTTATTTGAATGATGCTTAGTGTGAATAGTTTTAAAGTTAGGTTATTAAACTTGCTTGATTTCTTAGGTTCACAGGTTTTAAGTATTGCTTGGAGCTACGAAACAGAGCTTCTGGTTGGATTACGAGCGAATTCAGTTGTAGCATGGTGTTGTCCAAAAGCCGCTATGCAGCCAGACTGGCTGGCCCTAACAACCGTCAGTAAAGAGATAAAGTGAGAATACTTTTATTGCATATCATTAAAAATCTTAATGAATTCTGCTCGTCTTAAAAAGCTGTTTTGTTTTCAGTGATTTAGGTCGAAATCCATCTGTATTAAGTGTTGAAGATGGTGTTGCACGTATTTGTCGAGGCAATGGGTCTATTTTACACCTATCTATTGCAGCATTTCCCGAAAAGCTGCTTAAGCATGTTGCAGCAAATATGTGGCAGGTGGCTTTGCAGGTTAATATTGAGTATGCGTGCGTAGTCTATGATTGATTTTGATAATCTGGCAGTTATCTATTATGCAAAAACTTTTGCATTGATGACTCTTAACTTAATTATAATTAGGAGTTTGCTGCCTTATTTGTTTGATGTGCTTCCTTTTGAGTGCTGAAGTGTACATGGCAAAGACTTTTATGTTCATTAATATTCGAACTAAAATTCATGACATTGTTTTAGCTTTGCCGTACAGTGGAAGACGAAACACTGTGGGCGTGTCTTGCAGTACTGGCCTGGCAAAACCATCAGTTGGCAGTCGCTGAAGAGGCTTTCGCTCTTATTCATCAATATCAGCAAGTGTGTTATATACAGCATCTCAGGGTGAGTTGGTAGTCCAATTCTTACCGTTATCATTAAAGTAAGTTATATTATTAAGTACCTAGGTACTGTTGTATTTGACATGAGATCCGAGGTAGCAACATCTTCCTAAAATATTCATGTTTTTTTTGTATTTGTTGCAGAGTAATTTGCCAGAAAAACTCACAAAATAAAATAAAGATAGGCCAGTGGCCTTAAACTCCGTCACTAGTTTTGGCCTACCACATAATAACACTAATGAACTTACCCTATGTACCTACTTTATGCATATGTTACCTACCTATCTTTTACACGTCGGTACCTACTAATAATTTATATTTGAGTTGAATCCCTTGACTTTACCTTTTGCGTAATAATAATAGTAAAACTGCATTATAATAGTTATAACTTATAGATTTTATTGCTCTGTGAAATCAATGATAAGATAAATAAAAATAGCTATCGACCTTTTGAATAAACTGTATTTCATTACATCACTATAATATCTCTTTGCGAAAAGCCTATGGCGAAAAATAAGAGTATCTTTCATTCGTTAATCTTCATTCATTTCATTCGAATTCCATTCATTCAAACAAAACTTAATTCAATTCTTCAATCAATCAAAAAAAGCAGAAGCAGTTTTGTTGTCGTTGCGTGCAGTGGTGGTTGTGTTTGTGTCGTTACTGTAATATTGTTTCGAAACATAAACGAATAAAAAACTAGACGACTTGTAACAAAATAGAGTTTTCTAACAGAAAGTCTCAATTAAATTTGTTTATTCACAATGCAGGTAAAATGTATTATCGTCAACTTTTAAAAATAAATGCCCTACTTTGAAATTACTGTGTATACCTTGACTTAAAAGAAAGTTGTGATGAGTTTTGAAGATGCGTGCTACAAACATTGTGTGTTTCTTGTTGAGCATTTTGTTGTGCGTCAACGGCGGTGAGAACGACATCGAGGATGAACACCCGTTGGAGCTCACTCAGTCCCTGAACTTGGCTCGTCAAGAGCTGATAGCAGAGAAATGCCGGCGTATTCCTCCAAAGTACTCGCTGGACGAGCTTCCGCCTTCTCAACTCGAACACATTTTAGTTGACGAAGAGCACAAATTGATGTATTGTTACGTGCCAAAGGTGAGTTCTTCAAGGCTAACAAGTATGAACATTAGTTTAAAGCGGCGGTGTGTCGCTTTGAAATCATAGCGTGAAATATTTGCCCGTGACATAGTCAGTGTTTTTCCGTAATAATATTCTATAATTATATAAGGATGTATGCTTCGATGAGCTTCCTTGATGGAAGTAACTAATTATCCAAGTACCTAGTTGCTAAGCACTTCCTGAAGGGGAAATTTTCATGCAAATCAGTGAAGGATCAAAATAAAGTAGGTAGGTACCTACAACACGCAGAAGTTAACTAGGCTCCTCGCTAAGGGATTTTTCCTTCTATGCAGGTGCCAAGTTTTTATTTTTTATTTATTTATTGGTTTACAACAACTGTTACACTAATAATATTATAAAAGTGCTTAAGTATAGAATAAAACTAAGCGCACAGTTTTCTACAGTAAACACATCATGCTTATAACTAAGTGCTTATTTTATATTTTTAGTTAAAAATTAAATTACACAAAAAATATTATGTGAGACAATACAACTCAATTCATGGTGAATTGAGTTGTATTACTTGATTCTTAAATGCATTGAGGGTAGTGCCAAAAAGGTCGAGACTTTTACTGTTTGCGTTATAAAGTGTGCATAACCTTGAGACGGGAGAATTAGAGCCAAGAACAGTTTTACGAAACGGGGGGTAGAGTAGTGCGACGGGTTTTCTAGGGTACCTTTTAGGGATTCTAATGTTGAACAACGTTAACAGTTAAAGTTGATTTTATTATTTTTTTAAGTATATATAATTTTTTTATATTTAGTTTTATATTTATTATCTGGTGGAACGAGGTGGCTGTAGGAGTAAATAACTTAGTGCCAACCTCATAAATCATAAATCAAATCTTAAGGCTAAGGCTTTTTAACTTTAAAAAAAAATTGCAATTGGAAGGCCTTATCGGTGCGTAGTTGACACTCCTTCCATTCGGAATTGCTTTATAAATTAATATTTTATACTTTACTGCTTTAAAAGGTGGGTATACTAAGCACAACGAATCTTTAGCTCTCTGAAGTTAGGTGCAATAGACAATTGGTAGAGTATATAGGTTTTGGTAGATTAAGCGAGATATCACGATTTTAGGCATCATCAAAAATGGGTTCTGCGCAGCTACTTCAGAGAGCTAGAGAACGATTGTGCGTATTGTAAGTAAGTATTTATTTATTAATTTCTCCAGGTGGCTTGCACAAACTGGAAGAGAATCCTCATGATACTGGAAAGCAAATGGAAAGACACGGATGTCCTGGCCATCCCGGCCAGTCTGGCACATGCCCCTGGAATGTTCCGGAATCTCAGCTCGGTGGAGAAACCTGAGAGGGACTACATGCTTGAGAATTACCATAAGATGATCATTGTCAGGAATCCGTTTGAGAGATTATTATCAGCCTACAGAAACAAGTTTGAAGGTGACCTACCTAGCGCAAGATATTTTCAGGTAAAAACTAAGGCTTTTACATCTATATGAGATGATTTATACAGCGTCAGGAGGTAATCCATGCCTACACTTAACTAAAATAAAAAAATTTGGTACCTGTAGTCAAGAACACCGTATTGTGCAATTTTATGAATACCTACATACCTAATTGCACTATAGGTAGTTTGTACACACATTGTTGTCTAGTGTGTTGTGTTAAAGATGAGATGACCTGTGTTGTGTTAAAGATGAGATGACCTAGGCAGAATATTTTGGTTTTAAATTAGATTGTATTTCATTCAATCAAATATAATAGGTAAACAATAATTGGTTATCTGTAAAGCAAACATTCGTTTAGCATTGGGTATTTTGTTAATACTACATTGATAAATTAAATGACTACTTATGACACTGATAACAATTAACATGTTTGTTACCTATTAAGTTAGGATAAAAGAAAACTCGACAGACTATGAAAGTTCAGAGCCATGTTGGCCTAATCAATCCAATTATGAAGAAAGTAAAGACCTATAAAAACGACCTATTCAAAACCTCGATAAAAACATTAGTAGGTATTTATTCAAATAGGTTGAAGGCTTACAACCTTTTTGAAACAAACTCATTGGCGCGAATTGTTTCTTAAACAGGCCCTTGATTCATAATACAGCGGAATGCATTCGGTTCGGAATCGACCGACAGGAACCAATCACAGTGCAGGAATTGATCCGAATTTAACGTTTCTTGCACTGTGATTGGTTGCTGTCGGTCGATTCCGAACCGAATGCATTCCGCTGTATTATGAATCAAGGCCCAGGTTTAAAATTCGAAGCATTTACAGGATCGTGTCGGAAGAAGGATCATCAAAGCATACCGCGAGAACCCTTCGAACGAGTCTTTGGAGCTCGGCAATGACGTCACGTTCAAGGAGTTTGCTATGTTCCTAACGAACCAGTCTGAAGAGATGGCTGATGTCGTGAATAATGAACATTGGGCGCCCATCACTAGCTTGTGCCATCCTTGCCTCATTAAATACAGTCTTGTTGGTAAGTACGCTGAAATTGTTGCTTGGCATAATATGGAACTATTAGGAAAGCTACACTATTCGTTCTCGAAGAATACAAACGGGACCTTACTAAACCTTCGCTGGCTTACGTAGGGCTGTATCTTTTTAGATTTTTTTACATAATACTTACTTACTATCTCTCTATATATATAAATGAATCCCTATATCCCTTGGTCACGCCATCACGCGTGAACGGCTGGACCGATTTCACTATTTCTTTTTTGTTGTGTTATTGTCAGGAGAAGGTTCTTAATACAGAAAAAAAATAAAAAATTGCGAGGACAAAATGAATCATGCCAAGACGAAGTCGCGCGGGTCAGCTAGTAATATTATAAATGTGAAAGTAACTCTGTCTGTCTGTTTGTTACCTTTTCACGCCCAAACCGCTGAACAGATTAAGCTGAAATTTGGCATGGATAAAGATTATACCCCAGGGATGGACATAGGCTACTTTTTTCTTTAAATAATCATAAGGGGGCGTGAAAATAAGGTTTGCAAGTTGCAAGAAAAAAGTAGCCTATGTCCGTTCCATGGGTTATAATCTTTATCCATGCCAAATTTCAGCTTAATCTGTTCGGCGGTTTGGGCGTGAAAAGGTAACAAACAGACAGACAGAATTACTTTCACATTTATAATATTAGTAAGGATAGTAAGGATTTTGTCGTGATTTCTTCGTCTTTTGACAGCAAATAGCTTGATAAAATATTATTTGTTGGTTTTTCTGTCAATATAAACAGGAAAAGCTGGTATCTATTAAAAAGTACATCAGTCGTTGTTCCATTGATAACATGAACGCGTTGGCGTTTCCTTCAGTTATAAATATTACTTGAATGCTGTCACTGTGTTAGCTCATGATGACTCACACTATTAAATAGATAATTATTGTTGTTGAAATAAGGTTACTTATTATATTATAAAATTAATAAGAGATGTTGTATTCAATGACACCAAAAAATCGAATTCAACTATGTGTTTCCTTCCAAGCATAGTCAATATTTCTCAAATCTCTTTGTCTCTATGATGAAGTGTTCTGGCTTTACCGCGTCCAAAGTTACATTGACGACCTCTGTGGCGCAGTGGGCGAAGGTCCGCCTGCGATGCAGAAGGTTGCGGGTTCGATCCCCGCCGCGGGACAAATGTTTGTATGACCTACAGATATTTATCTCGGGTCTGGGTGTTTCTATGTATAATATGTATGTATTTACAAACAAAAATGTATATAAGTAGTTTATCAGTCATCTAGTACCCATAACACAAGCTCTGCTTCCTTGGGGCTAGATGATGCTGTGTGAAAAGTCCAGCATTATTTATTTTTTAAACGGTTGCAACACTTGCAACAACCGATTTTTTTATTTTGCATATCGGTTGAAGTACAATGCAATTCAAATCCACAGTCGTGAGATCTAACCTACCCATATGACCTTATTGCGATTTTATAGTCAAAACAAGAACCTCTATTCCATAGAAAACCAGCTTTAGAATTTACTTGTTTAATGTTTCTCCCCACATGAGATAGTGTAATTAAATCGGTTTAAGGTAAAGTAGCGCATGATTTCTCAAAGTAGCGCATGTTTCAATAGCTACCAGTTTCTTGCTATGACGTCAGTAAACACGAGGCAGATTCAAATCTGGGGTTTGTGTATATGTTAGCAGATTATTAATATACTATTAATATTAGTAATACCTACAGCGGGTATTAATAATAGTAAGTAATGAGTTACTTTTTTTTTTTTTTTTTTTTTAATAAATAATGCTGGACTTTACATCATCTAGCCCTAAAGTAAGCAGAGCTTGTGTTATGGGTACTACATGACTGATATACTACTTATATACTTTTTTGTTTGTAAATACATACATATTATACATAGAAACACCCAGACCCGAGACAAATATTTGTAGATCATACAAACATTGGTCCCGCCGCGGGGATCGAACCCGCAACCTTTTGCGTCGCAGGCGGGCCTTCGCCCACTGCGCCACAGAGGTCGTCTTTTGAACCACAGCGCTGATTTTATAGTAACGAAACAACATCAGTTTTTCAAGGCACGTTTGTTCTTCAGGAAATAAAGGGTTAATCTTCTGAAATTCACTTTCCAATATAAAATAATAGAAAGAAAGAAAGAAAATACATTTATTCAACAAACAAAATACAAAGTACACATGGAAATCCATATCCATACTAATATTATAAATGTGAAAGTAACTCTGTCTGTCTGTCTGTTTGTTACGCTTTAAGGACATAGGCTACCTTTTATCCCGCAAAAATGCAAAAATCTCGAGGGACCGCGGGTCACACCGCGGGAGCGCAGCTAGTAAATCAATAAAAAAAATGGCCAATGGGCCCCATTTTGCTACATGCGTGAATCTTCTCTTTTCAAAATGATTAACTACTTTTTTAATATGGGGTTTAGACCAGAAACTGAAAAGTAATTTATTAAAAAGTGCCTTTGTAAATGCCTGCTCTCATTAAAATTTGCCTTGCTCGCACAAATAATTATGACATGTAAAGTTACGTAATATGATCCTTCCCGATATCACGTGCTAGCCGTGACTAAATATAGAATAGCATCTAGAATAAATCATAAAATAGCATTAAAACTTAACATACTACTGGGATTAACAATTTAGTACCTACGTACAGAAAGCTGAACTAAACCAGTTGATCCTTTTGCAGAGACAAATCGGTAAGTTACTTCCTTCTTTGTATAGTATTTTGCACGTAGGAACGCATCCCTGACATATAGAACTTTTGCGTTTATCGCTATACAACAATGAAACATTTTGAAATTAATGAAATCTAGTGATAAAAGATACAACTTCAAAAATAAAGGATTTTGTCTATTTCCTTTTTTAATATTCAGAAATTAGCTTAGAAGAGCCTTGTCACAGAACCGTTCATAAGTGAATAGGACTATGTAGTGAAATAATTTTACAAGTTATAAAGATTATTGATGATATTCTGAGATGATAATATTCTGAGTAAGCACTTAAAGTTTAAATTACTTATTTTAATTAAATCAAATTCTTAAAAAATACCTTCAAAATTCTGCTTTCTCAAGTTTATTCATTCATCGAACGTTGTTTTTGCTTATTTTGGAGCATAGGTACTTACCTAGTTTTATTACACTCAGTTTAAAGTCAAATTTAGTGTCGATGTATTCTGTGGCCAATGTCGAGCACGTGTAAATGCATTGGGCTCAATTCCAAGCTCTATTTAGACAACTTGCACATTAATTAGTCACTTTTACCAACTTTTTCTTTTACTGAAGAAAGTGAATATTATGTTGCGTGCCTGTATCTGTCATAGATATAATAACTGGTATTATGATCTAGCTACTACGTAATTGCTTGCTTACCGTATCTATAGAAAATAAAGAATAAAGTTTCCAAACAAATTTATTAATTTCAAATCCATTCGAGATGGCCTCTGCCTAAAATTCACTGGATCACTTTATGTAGACCATTTCTTTTGTTTTGGAGAGTGTAATCTTCATACTTTTGCTCAAACGGCTGCTAAGTACACATACAAACCCTTTGCTATCTCTTTTCATTAATATTAAAAAGACAATGACAAAACATTTTATAAAGCCTTCTAAAATGATTGAACAAAAGTTTTACGTAGAAATCTTGAATTTTCAATGAATTATTACGATGGATTTGATAATTCTCAGTAATAGTGGGGTAATAGTTTACATTGTTTTCTTTCGTAACACCTGCCGACGATAATCTTTGACTCAGTCACCTGATTCTGTAGAAATTCTGTTGACATTGATATTTTGGAATTACCAGAAACGCGTAATATTAATCTCAAAGCAAGTTTTTACATGCGTCAACAGTAAAAAGAACCTTACTAAAAGTCCCCATTTTAACATCCCCACCCGAGACAAATATTTGTATGACCTACAGATATTTGTCTCGGGTCTGGGTGTTTCTATGTATAATATGTATGTATTTACAAACAAAAAGTATATAATTAGTTTATCAGTCATCTAGTACCCATACCACAAGCTCAAGCTTACTTTGGGGCTAGATGATGCTGTGTGAAAAGTCCAGCATTATTTATTTTTATTTAATCAGGTACTTTGAAAAGTTCCAGCTAAATTAACAGACGCAACACAATTTGCGTCACACTACGTCCCGGGTATCTACGTCACAGTTTTGTGGCTGTGTGTGTGTTAAATATCCGGAAGACTCCTTCAATGGTCATTCAAAAAGCTACCCAAACTAGTAGTCTAATCTAAAAATAGGTATTAGGAACCTTCACTCCCAATCAGAGTTAAACGTGTGTAAAAAGCTTGAATCGTCTACAAAAACAATTATTCTAGGTAAATTTCTAATCGACAAACTAGCTGTGTTCCAAGTTACATTCAAATATTTAAATGAGGCGTGATATTACCAACGCACAATCAAACGTTCATACAAGTTAATAATATTACTGGTGTTAGTTAGAACGGTATAACAAAACTATTGAATAAATTATCTTGAAGATTGGATGAACCTCGACGTTGTGTAAACTTTATTTATTCAAATTAATTAATCAAATTAACATAGATATATGAATTGACTATGAACTCATACAGAGAGGTATAAAAAAAAAGAGGTATAAAAGGTATAATCGTATTGTTTAATATAAACGGGAGAAACACAGATTTTGAACCATAGTATTTTTGGTGCGAAGTTTAAGCAAAAAATCAACAACCTGTTTGTGCTGACGCAATGACTGTTTTACTCGTATGTCTGTCTTCAAACCTATGAATAAATTAACTAAGTGATGTATCAAGTTCGTGAAGTTTGGGAGATGAGCGACAAAACACGCTAATGTAACTAGCAGACCGATGGCAGGCAGTCTCTACATCACAAATGTGGCATAGTACGTTCAGCAAAATCTGCGTTAGCATTTTAATTTTGTTTCCCGACGTAGGTAGCTTCTATCGACTGATATTTTATTTTATTTTATTTATTTAGGACATCCAACAGAAACATTACAAAATTAGTATAAATTTCTTAACTAAGCTACTTATATCTAGTGTTTCCCCAGTTATAGGATGCCACAGCATGCACTATGATATGGGCTCAACTAAACTAAAATGGTAGGTATTTTAGAGTTTTATATTTCTAAGGTGTAAGTTATTAGTACGAATAAGACGAGGTACCTCACGTGTATGTGCGATTATAAACCGTTAAAGTTACGAGCGAGTAACTACTTCATAGAATGTATGGGTTGGGCTAAATACTTATTAGTTTTTTTAACTATAATCTAGCTGTATGTAAGGTACCTTTACAAAAAGTAAACTTGGTTCTCAGACTGGCTATTGTGTATCCTAAGCCACACCCTACTTGAAATATCTTCTTGTGTATTCTTGTGTCTATCTATTGTGTTCTGAAGGACGTACATCGTACAACCAATATGTAGCTCGCTGATTCAATTCTAATTCTCTTTAGGTTTTGGTCATAACTAAGCTTTGTCTGTCCATGACACACTATTACATTGTAGATTAAGACGTCTTAAAATATCGATAAGTACCTACTTGAATTTGACCTACCATTTACTTTTATATTATGTACTTATTTATTTACAAACAAAAAGTATATAAAGTAGTATAATTATCAGTTATCTCTTTCCCATAATACAAGTTTTGCTTATACGAGTATAAGCATTGGGGCTAGATGCTGCTGTGTGAAAAAGTTTTTTTTGGATTCCCAAAAAACCTTCGGATTTAAAGTCCAGCGAGATACCTACCACTCTGCCAACACAGCTCTAAATGAAGCCAGTGTTCTTAACCCACGTTTCATGAGAACAAGGCTACGGGCATCGTACGATCCAATAATTTGATAGTGGCCTGCTCATATTTTTTGTACTAATTAAATCCACCATTTTATATTGCGTCACTCCTGTTAACGCTCGAAAATGATTTACGATGATAACTCGTTTGTAAATGTTGCTATAATAAATTATATTCTACTGATTTTTAGACACTAAATTTGGCCTAGAGTTCTGTAATTTTATCAGCTATAATTTGTAATATTTTCCTGCAAAACTAGGGATCCAGATTGTTTTTTTTTCACCATTTCCAAGGTCCCAAGTAAGCTAACTAATATCAGTCTCATACTTTTCGAAATGCGTAAGTGGCTATCAGCTACTACCATCGCAAGAAACCACCTTTTGAAATGTTACAATTATTGCGAATAAACATTTTGATTACCTGCCTTCCCTGGCCAAATAAACTCTGAAATGTTTGGCAAACCATAAAGTTGAAACAGATTTAGTGTGAACGGTCTGAACCCAAAGTTCATTTTCTAGGAATGCCAAATCTGCCGTACGTAGTCTACAAAGTCTCTCTTTCGCTCTTAAGATGCCACTAAGGCGCCATCCCTTTCTGGTCCAAAAAATGCCTGTAGCCTCAAATAACTCCTGGAAGTTTTGTTTCCGTTGTTTTGTTTTTAATATTTAGCAAAACAATAACTTTGCTGCGCGGTGAATTTATTAATTTTATTGAATAATGAACTTAAATAAATAAAGTCGATTAGGTATTCGATTTCTGGAACCAATCAGCTAAAAGTATTGAACATTTCTACTCGTCATTTCTGATAATCAATCAGTTCATTTTATACAGAATATACAGATCTACAAATAATTTCTCCCCATCAAATCTTTCTTTACGAATCTCTCTGCGTTACTGAGTTAGTAATCAACCGACTTCAAAGAAGGAGAAGGTTCTCAAGTCGTCTGTATGTTTTTTTTTATTTTATTTTTTTTGTATCTTGTTACGCGATTGTTCCGCCATTTGTTGACCGATTTGCAAAATTCTTTTTATGTTTGAAAGGGTATACTCCAGAGGTGGTCCCATATAACATTACACAAATAGAAATCGAATCGACAGCTTGACGCCCTGAGTCACACCGCGTTTCGAGTCAAACATTGAAGTCGGTTTTCTTTTTAGTATTAAAACGTAATTATATTTCTGGCCATGTCTAACAATCTACACCATATCAAAAACTGTCTGCATTGTCATGAATAGCAAGTTGTAATTTCGCTCTTATTTTCAGGTAAATACGAGACTTTACTGGACGACTCCCTACTAGCGCTACACACTATCAACGCCTCATCAAGTATTCAGTTCCCAAGATTGGCCAGAACTTCGGGCACATCACAGAAACTGCACACTTACTTTTCACAACTAGACTTGCCGCTAATACGACGGCTCTACAAACTGTATAAGCATGACTACAGATTGTTCAACTATGATCTTGATAACATAGTCGGTTTTGATTTAGGATAGCATTGTCTTGAATAACTTTCAAAGCGATAGGTACGATAGGCGAGGCGAGCCTTCGTTGAGTTCTGTCATGATACCTTAGGTGACGAGAGTACTGAACATATCTTCAGAACCCGTAGGTTTCATAAAATTTTGGCACGTTTATTCATTTGCCAAAAAGTCTCCTGTCCTTGTCGCACTCATCATACCTTTAATAGTTCGTCTCTGTCTTTTTATAACGTTTGCCGTATCTATCTATTCGAAGCTTTGCGCTATTACATTTTTTTAATTAATTTCCGATAATATGGTGGTGAAAATAAAAGATTGTTATCAACGGGATAATTAGGTAAGTACCCGAACTTGTTTACCGTGATTATTCTAATTAATAATTATAATAATCACTTTTAATTGTTATCAACGCGATTTTATGGTCCCCTTGATAAAAAAAAATATGTTTGTAACCATGATAATTTCCAAAATTTTATTGAGTCATCTCTAAAGGTGTGAGTCCGATCTCGGCAGCCAGGCGACACTACTGGTCCCCATATATTCTTCATAGATTTATATGCGATTACATTCCGAGCTCGCGGCAGCATACTTACGTACGTCAAAACAAGATGAATTTCTATGCGAACAGAGCAACATTTGTCGCGGCAGCATGCTGCCTGCTGCCGAATTCGGAATCACACCTTAATTCTCAAATTGTTAATGAACTTATATCACTGCCGCTCAGTGCGGTGTGTATCGCATTTAAAAGTACAACTGAAAATGAATCGGAATGAATATAGCTTGCATTATACAGCAGGCCCATGAATGTATGCTCTGTTCATTCGGTTGTAATTTTGTTCTCCTTATTTTTTAAAGGACATTAGGTATGTCAATGTGGTCTAAAAGGTCATAATATTTTGTCATCAAAATTTTCGCTTTAATGTAGCTTGTAAGTAACTTTATTGTTTTAACTTCAGATATTATTGTTAACTATGTATCACCAAGGCACTTTGATGATACTGAACGCAGTAGACGTTAAATTTTCCTTTACCAGTGATGATCTACCTCAAACGAACTTCATTTTTAATTTTCTCATTCTCGTCTTCCTTCTTCTTCTTCTTATTTAAGGATTTACTCCTTGTCGGCACAACTGATGAATCCCTCTCCTTCCATGGTTCTGAAAATGATACACTTTTCATCTCTAAAGTTATCCATACTAATATTATAAATGTGAAAGTAACTCTGTCTGTCTGTCTGTCTGTTTGTTACGCTTTCACGCCCAAACCGCTGAACAGATTAAGCTGAAATTTCGCATAGTTAAAGGTTGTATGCCAGGGAAGGACATAGGCTGCTTTTTATCCCGAAAAAATGTTAAAATCCCGAGGGATCGCCGGTCACACCGCGGGACCGCAGCTAGTTCTAACATAAAAACTATGTACTTAGTTCAAATTACTAACCTTTGCGAGTAAGCGACTAAATATCATCTTTCAAAATATTTATTTGGCCAAGATCAATTGAAATTCATTGAAACGCCAGTAACAATCAATGCCTAAATTGGCAGGGCGACCTCTAAAATCTACGAATTGCGATGAATTACAACCCACTTTATATCAATAATAATACTTGGAATCCACTATCAGTTGCACAAATATTATGTTCTAGAAATAGCTTCCGGTTGTGGCTTCGCGCGCACCATTTTGCTTAGGCTATATGCTTTTCCAGTCCATAGCCTACATGTATTCCAAGTTTCATCCAAATCTGTTCATTTAAGGCGTTACAGGCACATAAACAATCCAAAATATAATCTTTTAGATTCATTATATTGGCAGGATCTTGTCGTAGTCAAAACATGGCCAACCTTGATATTGTACGTAATCGTTGTGCAAAAACAATAATCTTTTAAACATGCAATAAAGATAATATTTACACTCTAGGTCAGTGTGCTATTACAGGATGCTCCAAAAACGATTTTTTCCTTTTAAAAAAGATCTTGTGTGAAATATGTCTTCCATGCCCTGGGGAATACAGCCGTCCGGTTTAGTTTATTAAATACAGAAACAATGTTTTGAATCTTCTTTTTTATAGTTGTGATATTTACTCAAGAAATGCTTTTACACAAGCCTTTTTTGTAAAAAAATGCTTAAAATAAAAATTGGCAAAACTCACGGGCAAAGTACAATGACTTCTAAATTTCCATAGTAAGCAGATTATGAATTTTGATTGAGTGAATCTTGCAAGTTATTTCATTATTTTGGGCCTGACTTTCAAGTCACTTTTATTTATTGCGGTTTAAAAGAGTATTTACAAACTGAAATTTTTGGCTCGTTCCGATGCCATTTAGCAGTCAAGCCAGGGTCGCACTTGATATAAAAACAAAAATTAACGTTAAAAATTTTCACATAACTCCAGGCACAACCGTTCAATCTCCTTCCAGCCATCCGCAAACACGTCTAACTGAGGATGTACTACCATGAGCTCATTAAGGATGCGCTGCGCACAGGAAACAGGCGACTGCTGACAATATAACGTGCGCACGCGTATTGGCTCAAACAGTCGCACACGGCCTGGCCGTAATCTGTTTCTCTGAAGATATATCACCTATGTCAAATACTTGTACAAATACCTTATCGTTATCACTATCATCACTACATAGTATAAAACAAAGTCGCCTTTTCTGTCCCTATATCCCTATGTGCGCTTAAATCTTTAAAACTACGCAACGGATTTTGATGCGGTTTTTTCCAATAGATAGAGTGATTCAAGAGGAAGGTTTATATGTATAATACATGCATCATATACAAAGGCAACATTGCTAATTTTAGAGGTTTCTAACGTGATGTCGTAAATTAACCTATTTTTTTGGGCTTATTTATGCCCGTGCAAAGTCGGAGCGGGCTGCTATGTTTTTATATACAACGTTCATAGTTTTTCTGTAGTGTATTTAATTTAGTATCAGCATTGCACCCGTGCGAAGCCGGGGCGGGTCGCTAGTTTGAAGATAAGGTATAAAATTTGTAGGTGCTTAGTATTGGTGCTTTTACTTAACCGACTGTCGAGTCAAGGGTTATTGTATAGATTATTTTAATAACTGAGCACTGGTGATCTAGTGGTCCCCCGCCTTCCGATCGTAAGGTCGTGGGTTCAATCCCGATCGTGCACCAATTAGTTTTTATGCCGAAAAATTTATGTGCACTATGCCATTGAGTACTGGCATTTACCGTTTACCGTTTGAGAGTTCAAACGGTGAAGGAAAACATCGTGAGCAAACCGGCATGTCGTAGAACCTAAAAGTTCGAAAACAGCCTCTTTGCGGCGCACTTAAAATCCTTTCACCACACTGGTTCGAAAGAACTGGTGACACGATAAGAAAATTTTAATAATAGAAGATGTAAGTAATTTGTAAGATTTGAACACAACGTAACATTATAAACAAGTACAATTTTATTATGTAATTTTTGGAACGAAGTTCCTTTTCGGACGGTATCGAGGATGGAGGCTAGAAAAAAATACCGTCACGACACATACCTACATAGGTCAAAACGTCACAGTGCGATGTACGCAATCGCAAAATAGTCCATAGATTGTTACACTGTTAGTATAATTATTTATTTGACAAATGCCATTTCAAAGTTGAAACTTCGTTCTTACCGAGTGTTCCACGGAGGTTCCACGACAATCGCATACTTTTATAATTTCATTAAATGGATTTAAAAAATATGTCAAAAGTTTTACGTTATCGTACTTACTACAATTTGGATTTTTTATTTAACAGTAGTGTTAGTTTCAATAATGTTCAAGAACATAATTATTTTATTTTTAGCATTCCATGATATTTCCAAAGCTCTCTGTGATAAGTTGTCGTAGTAACTTTACTCATCTATAAAATACACCTACATATACCTGGTTTTATGTGCGTTATATACGCAGATAAAAATAGGTACATATTTTAAACAATTTTTAGATTAATTAATATAAAACAGTTTGTATGAATAGGCATGATGACAGTAATCAAGAATCTCCAAAATATTTAACTGTTCAAAACAATAAATCGGACACAAAAGGCACACTTTTGTTTGTGTCCGATTTTTTTCACGTAGTTTGCTGTTGACGTGTGAGCTGTGACGTCATAACAGCCGACATGACACGAGCGTTTTGGTGTGAATTTTTTTATGTTTGAAAACCTTTATTTTCTACTGAAATATGATATTTTTTCACATAAAAAAATCATTCTGAACAAAATAGAACAGATTTCGTAAAATTGACATCATGCCTATTCTATAATTTATTATAATGTTTTAGTATCAAAATTTATTTCCTATATGCCTATTTTAAACGTGTTCACAAGTATTATCATGTATACGTTTTCTTTGTATCTATAAAATTATGCATTGAATATACAACTATGTTAAAAATGTATTTTGTTTCGGTTTTTGTCATCGTCTAATATCGACAACTTAAGGTGCATTTAGACGATACGGTATGACGCACGTTTTGCTAAGCTAAGTCCATTCAGCGTACGGTCTCCAGTTAGAGTTAGCGCATTTACACGACACGGTATACCGTATGACTAGGTTACTTAGTCGCACGGTGAGCGCGCCGGGTGGCTAACACTGCGGCGAGTAGGGTTACCATACGGAAAATTTTAAACGCGGACAAAGACCAGAGAAAAAAATCTATTTCAATGGAAAAGTCGCGAGTGCGTGGGCGTTTTCGTGGGCGTGGGCGTGGGCGTGGGCGTGGGCGTATGCGTGGGCTCAGAATTTCTCCTATGACAAGGTCTATGTTGGTAACACGTAAGTGAAGCCACGTGCGTTCCGCAAGCTCACATACCTAAATGTACGTATAGGTACACGTTGATATTTTTATCTTAATAATAATAATCGTCCTGTTGTAGGTGAATTTGATTATTTTTCTACTTAAAAAAAGAATCTTAAACATATTTTGTATCATATTATCTTAGAAAAATCCTGATAATTCTAAAATAAAACGACATGTCTGGAGAAATTTTAACGTATGGTCACTGTAAAGTAGGCGGAACCTGGCCACAGATTACAGAGAGTACCAGTCATAGTTACCTAGTCATGCGTTTTAGCGTACGGTATAACGAGACTATACGATATAATGTTGTATGAACCTTTTTAAAATTTCGGCGTGCAAATCAAGTACACTCTGGTGTAGTGGTCTTGTCCGCCGGTTCTCAATATGAGATGTGCCGGTTCGATACCATTAGAAAATTATTTTAATTTTGCTTTTTTTTTTTGCTTTACTATTTTGTATTTTTTTATGTTGATTGCGAAAAAAGAAAATAAAATTTAAATTCAAGGTACAAAAAAAGGTACTTGCACTACATGCCTAGAATCATTTTCCTTTTTTTTTTTTTTGCTTTACTAGTTTGTAATTTTTTTATGTTAATGGCGAAAAAAGAAAATAAAATCAAATTTCAAGGTCCAAAAAGAGGTATTTAACTACTTACACTACTTTCTTGCTTAGATGGTAATTTTATCAATTTTAAGCTGACTATCATAGGACAACGTACCTACATACCTACGTATGTACATACCTACATGGTATGGATCCTATGACACCTACCTATCTAATGGTAGGTTTACCTAATGATACTCATACGTAACAGAAAAAAGTGAAGCAAAAACTAAAAGAAAGTGGTTCACGACTTCCAGTCCAGGGCACGGTAGACATTTTTTTCAGATCGTTTGATATAATAGGTTTTGCTGTGGATCTACCTACTTTACAGCACCCTACAGTTAAAACTGAGGAGTTGGCTACACTGGCTGTGGCTTTGTATCTAGCTCTAGAAGTCTAGAGAAACGACAGAGAGTTGCTTCATCAATGTGTTTCTAAATAGGTAGGTACTTACCTACTGGGACATTTTGTGAAATTGTTAATAAGTAGGTACCTACCTACTATAATAGTATAAACTATTATAGGTAAGTACCTCATTATCTCACTGGATAGGTAGGTAGGTACTTATGTACCTACCTACCTATCCGCACTGTCTTGCTCGCTCGCTCGGTGGATCTGAACACGCGCAGACTCGGCGACCACTCGCCGCTCGATGCACATTACATGGCACTTTTGACTTTTGTGATCAGGATAGAGTACCATTCACATACACATCCGTGTAGTCGTTTCGATGCGCAAAAGCATAGAATTCAATAGATCTCACTGTAAAAAAGCGGTCACTGCGCAGACTAACTTTACGAATGCCTAGATCCGTTGAACGTATTGTATTTACCTAGAGTACCTACCTACCTAGGTAGGTACCTCATATAACCTAACCTTAAAACAAATAACGTGTTGAAAATTTAGTACCTACCTACCTTTCAGTGTGTTCAGAGTTCCGACCAATCCGACTAGTGCCAAGAAGGCAAGCGTGGCGGACGCGCCGCCCGCCCTTGTGCGCGCGCCCCGTGTGTTTGCTTAGGCCGTTCGTAGTAGGTAGATCCTGCTACCTACATTGTATTTAGCAACTCCTGATATAATTCTTCTGTTTTACAAATAAAGTACCTACCTACATGATTTACCTATCGAAACTTGATCGAAGTATCAAAATAAAACAAATCTGTAATAGGTACCTAATTATTAGGTAGGTAAGGTACTTAATACGCTTTAATTAAGTCACTGACGGACTCTATATTAAAATGTGTGATCTTATTATAATGGAATTGGGATGGTAGATATAATATAATAAAATACAAATAAACAAGTAAGTAAAATACGCACAATCGTTCTGCAGCTCTCTGAAGCAGCTGCGCAAAACCCATTTTAACCCAAAATTAACTCAAAATATGAGCGTGTCTCAAGTAGAAAAGGTTGTCTGACATAGTGCTCTAGTACAGTTCGCCCAACGGATCTAGGCATTCGTGAAGTTAGCGTTTGTCTGCGTAGAACACAATTTTGTATGAAAAAGCGGTTGCTGCGCAGACAAACGGCTAACTTCACGAATGCTTAGACTCGTTGGGCGAACAGTAGGTACCTAATGTAGTAGGTACCTACCTACGTATCATAATATTATGTACCTATCTATCTACCTACAATTTTTTATAGAATAAAATCTTCACACAGATAGGTAAGTTTGTACCTACTTAGGTATAAATTTACATATCTGCGCGTCTGGGATTCGAACTCGCAGCCTTCGGATGTAGGTTGATGAGGGTACGTAGGTACATCTCACTAGGGTAACACGGTTCTCAACACTACTTAGAAGTATGTACATAGGTACCTACCTACCCGGGTAGCATACCTAGGTACATATTCTCATCTATCTACCTACTTAGGTACGTGTAAGTATTTATTTAGGTACCTACCTACATTGGTAGTATGGTACCAAAATAGGTACCTACGTAGAGTATTTTAAAAGGTTTAGTCCTGTTGGTAGGTACTCAGGTAGGTCGGTCCTACCTAGGTACTATCATAAAGCTGTATCACATAACTACCTACCTACTAGGTAGGTACCTACCATCCCAACAATGTGGTAGGTAGGTAGGTAGTACTTAGATAATTACTTTTTTGTTCGGACACGTTTTGGTAATAAGTTACTCGCTACTCGACTAAAATACAAGACTAGTCCGAACTACGCATTAGTGAGTGTCACAGAACTATAGTTCTGTGGTGTGTGTCATTCACAGTGTCATTATTACTGTCATTTTTATCTATTCTCCGGTAGGTACCTAGACAATTCGCTACTATGATGCTAAGGAAGCTGAGACAGGTACATTTCTTCCAACGGATCTTGACATTCGTGAAGTTACCTACAAATTTTTATAGAATAAAATCTTCACAGTTAGGAAAGTTTGTACCTACCTAGGTATAAATTTACATATCTGCGCGTCTGGGATTCGAACTCGCAGCCTTCGGAGGTAGGTTGATGAGGGTACGTAGGTACATCTCACTAGGCTAACACGGTTCTCAACTCTACTTAGAAGTATGCAGGTACCTACCTACCCGGGTAGCATACCTAAGTACATATTCTCGTCTATCTACCTACTTAGGTACGTGTAAGTATTTATTTAGGTACCTACCAACATTGGTAGTATGGTACCAAAATAGGTACCTACGTAGAGTATTCCTGTTGGTAGGTACCTAGGTACTCAGGTATAAACGCATATAAATTTTTCGAAACGAAAAATCCAGTGATGCACGGCCGGGATTCGAACCCACGACCTTCGGATTGTAAGTCGAGGCACAACTCCATTCGACCAACACGGCTTCTAGGTAGGTAGGTTATACATTTATAGGTAAGGTAAGTATACTAGTAGCTAGTAGGTAGGTACCTACTTATTCACAATTTCGCAAAATTTCCCAGTAGATAAGTACCTGCCTATTTAGAAACACATTAATGAAGCAACTCTCTGTCGTTTCTCTAGACTTCTATAGTTAGATACACAGCCACAGGCAGTGTGGCCAACTCCTCAGTTTTAACTGTAGGGTGCTGTAGGTAGATCCACAGCAAAACCTATTCCCTATAACAGCATAATATGATCTGTGCCTATACGTGTGTAAGTACAATATTATGTGTAATATATATGTTATGTGTATGCCTGCGACGCAGAAGGTTGCGGGTTCGATCCCCGCTTCGATCATCGATATTTGTCTCGGGTCTGGGTGTTTCTATGTATAATATGTATGTATTTACAAACAAAAAGTATATAAGTAGTATATCAGTTCTGGTTCCCATAGTACGCAAGCTTTGCTTAGTTTGGGGCTAGATGATGCTGTGTGAAAATGTCTTAAAAAAAAAAAAAAAAAAAAAAAAAAAAAATGTAACCAAATAGGTAGATGCTACCTACCTATTTAGTTACATACTTAGCCACGGAGGTACGAGTAGGTACCTACCTACCTATGTAGTACTCATACGAACTTACTTACCCAAGTACCTACCTACTTTTTATTAATTTTGGAAGCCTATCTGATTTACCTACCCCTTTGACAACTTTAAAGTGTTGAAAGGATCTTGAGTGACGATCTGAAAAAAATGTCTACCGTGCCTTGGAAGTCGTGAACCAGTTTCTTTTAGTTTTTGCTTCACTTTTTTTCTGTTAGGTATGAGCATCATTAGGTAAACCTACCATTAGATAGGTAGGTGTCATAGGAACCATACCATGTAGGTATGTACGTAGGTATCATGGAATGGTAGGTATGTAGGTACGTTGTCCTATGATAGTCAGGTTAAAATTGATAAAATTACCATCTAGGCAAGTAGTGTAAGTACCTCTTTTTAGACCTTGAAATTTGATTTTATTTGCTTTTTTCGTCATTCACATAAAAAATTACAAACTAGTGAAGAAAAAAAAAAGGAAAATTATTCTAGGCAAGTAGTGTAAGTACCTCTTTTTGGACCTTGAAATTTGATTTTATTTTCTTTTTTCGTCATTAACATAAAATAATTACAAACTAGTGAAGAAAAAATAAAACAAAATTATTCTAGGCAAGTAGTGTAGGTACCTCTTTTTGGACCTTGAATTTAAATTTTATTTTCTTTTTTCGCAATCAACATAAAAAAAATACAAAATAGTAAAGCAAAAAAAAAAAAGCAAAATTAAAATAATTTTCTATTGGTATCGAACCGGCACATCTCATATTGAGAACCGGCGGACAAGACCACTACACCAGAGTGTACTTGATTTGCACGCCGAAATTTTAAAAAGGTTCATACAACATTATATCGTATAGTCTCGTTATACCGTACGCTAAAACGCATGACTAGGTAACTATGACTGGTACTCTCTGTAATCTGTGGCCAGGTTCCACCTACTTTACAGTGACCATACGTTAAAATTTCTCCAGACATGTCGTTTTATTTTAGAATTATCAGGATTTTTCTAAGATAATAAGATACAAAATATGTTTAAGATGCTTTTTTTAAGTAGAAAAATAATCAAATTCACCCACAACAGGACGATTATTATTATTAAGATAAAAATATCAACGTGTACCTATACGTACATTTAGGTATGTGAGCTTGCGGAACGCACGTGGCTTCACTTACGTGGTACCAACAACACACGCGACTTTTCCATTGAAATTGATTTTTTTCTCTGGTCTTTGTCCGCATTTTAAATTTTCCGTATGGTAACCCTACTCGCCGCAGACTAAGCCGCCGGCGCGCTCACCGTGCGACTAGGTAACTAAGTAACTTAGACCCGATGACCGTCGCACTTTTTAAGACATTTAGCGTGCGGTGAGCATTTACACGGGAAAATTGGCATGCGATGCTAAATCGTACGTGCTTATACCGTGTCGTGTAAATGCACCTTTAGGCTAGCAAGGCCAAGGTTACCTATAACAGTCATTACAAGATGGATTCAAAAAGAAATTATAACTATTTTATAGTACCTATCTATAGATTAAAAATCAAAAATACATAAGTAGGTTCATAATTAAATTAAACTAAAGATAAAAAACAGTGTTCAAATCACCGACCGCAGGTAATGTGCCCAAAAGGCTGGCGGCATTACCTCGTTGGATAGCTATAACTAATCCTCTGTCCATGGTAAGCACCAGCCTAGTTACCAGTTGGATTCAATATATTAATTCACTTTTATAAATGCAAATGTCTGTGAGAATGTTTGTTACTTTTTCACGAAACAACTACTGAATATATTTTAACATGAGAAGTTTGCGAGTTTCTACTATGTTTGTGGACTCTTGGATTAGTCGGTACATCGGTAGCCTATCCGCTCCGAACTGTCAATTCAATAGAAGAAATGCTGAGACGGCAGAAGCCAGCCGCATTTTCTGACGCAGCATTTTTTGTATAGAAAAATGACTGCGTCGCGTACGGCGCGGCCAAATGTGCGATCAGCTCAAATGTTAAGAATATAGAGAAGAGATGAGGGATGGGTACCGGCTCTTTCTCCATACAAACGTAGTCGACTGTTTCCTCCCTGGATAATGACACTAGGGCATAGATTTGTGTAGGTACCATAAAACCTTTAACTACCACCTCCTATGTCTTGGTTTGTTTTCAATTATAGTTTAATAAGACTCTTGTTCCTATGATAATTCGAGTTAAAAAAAAACAAGACAGGAGCATGGTCATGGTAGTTAAAGATTTTATGGTACAACAATATATTCTCTAGTGTCAGTATCCAGGGAGGAAACAGTCGACTACGTTTGTATATGTTTGTATGGAGAAAGAGCTGGGTTTAGTGGGTATCCTTTTCTCTTAATTATCGCAGTCTGCTTGCAAAACCTATACTGGTAAAACATACTGATGATATTCACACACTGCATGTAGTAGCAACCCTTGGTTCAATTCCTTATTAAAATCTCGTTAACTAAATGAAACGGAAAATATTAAGGTATGTACCTAGGTAGGTACTACTCTTACTACCTACCTAATTTATATTTACTGGTAATTATTGAGCTTGTTACCTTGGGTTTTCAATTATTTTTATCTAGCTATTTGTAAAAAAAACTACCTTATTAAAACAGTAATATTAATGATTAGGTACCTACTTATTTTTATAATTATGTAGAGATTGTGCTATTAATTGAAGTAAATAAAACCTAAATTCGCAAAAATATTCTAATTTAAATGCTAAAGTTTGTCGGTAAGTATAAGTACTTACATAGTTTGATGTTTTTATAAAGATAGCTCAATATTAAAAAAAAAACATTTTATTTCAAAAAAACATTTTTGTTCACAAAAAGTAGAACTACTTATAAATTAGAGCCCTTACTAATAAACTTGACATAAAGTTATTCCTCGGAATAAACTAAAAATAACCATACATTTTGACAGTTTACACTCAGGAATAACTTTATACCACGTTTATTGGTAAGGCCGTAAGTATATTTATAGGTACCTACAGTGTTACAAAACCATACCTATATCCGACAGTAATTTGGAAAAAAGTAAGCACCTACCTACTTAGTTATGTAGTTAGCAAGAATAACAATTTTAAACCCATCAGCGATTTGCTATTTAGTTCAAAATTATTGCCATGAAACTATGATTCTACTATATGTTCTGGAGATGTTTCTTACTACAATTTTCGACTTCAAGGGCCAATTTTTTGGTTTGGAATATTTGGTCCTCGGTTAGGACCGTGTTTTAACGTTGATCTTATCGACTGAATACAATGTAGCTCGTAGTAAGAAGCATCCGAATATTCATCGAACGAATGAAAAAACTTCATTTCTTTAATCCGTGGTTGAGACGCATTTATGACACTTGGACCGTTGTTTATTTAATAAAATACCTACCTATAGGAAGGTAAGGTACCAAAGTTCTTTAAGTGTTCATCAACGCACTACTTTATGTATTACAGACTGGTAGACTAGAAACATACTAAGAGCCTATCGGCCGAAGGTTATTGTTCCCGATGACGTCAGAAGGTATCTTGCAGTCCTTCCATGGTGATGATGTGATAGGGAATGGTCCTTCTCCTGTTAGTTCCACTGGAAATAGCAAAATTGTTGTGTGAAAAGAAAGAAAAAATTATAAAATCAAGACTGCATCCCAAGTTATTTAGAATGGATCCGACCTTGCCTCACAATTTTCTCGGATGCACTTTAAAAGCTACCCACTTCCTTCAAGGGGTTATTGTCAGGATGTAGGTAAGTAGGTAGGTAGGTTTCTCTGATTTTCCTATGTCCCTAAAATCTGACTGTGAAAACATTTAAATCTGACTCTTTTTGATCCACCTATCTCGTCCCACTGCTGGGAAAAGGTCTCCCAATCTCTTACAATGGTCTATCTACGTTCCACCAATCTTACTAAGGCAGATGTCATCTCGCTAACGTTTCCAAGGTAGGCCGCCGTCCTTGTGGTATGATGATGATGACCAAATTCATTCTGTACCTACAGCGAGTGGCAAACCATCTCTGGACAGCAATAAATAATAAGAATTTTGCTTACCAGTCATACCGGGCACCAAAGTGACGTTATACTTCCCGTTGAACATCGTAAGTGGCCAGTTATCATCTAAAGAAGACACCTTCAGCGTGGTCGATTCCTTATCCAGCTCTAACGTAAGCTTGGCTCCGAGGTATTTTATCCCTGAAATAACCATACCTCGTTGAAGTTGAAAACCTTACCCAATGTTTTCAGGTCCGGTATAGATATTACCTAATTAAAGTTTATTTTCAAAGATGGCCGTGGATATTTTCTACGCGTAGAATAAAATACCTTACTTGTAATTGTAACAATAAGTAATGTGAAACATTTACAGAAACTTAGGTAAGTTTAACCTTGTTTTTTACAGTTTAAAGTTTAAACTGTAATAAAACAAGGTTGTGTGTTTAAACTTTAAACAATAAGCTGCTTATTACATAAACGTTAAACCTTAGTCAAACCCCATGTTGACACATGTCAAAAAAAAAATCGTTCTATGTACGAGTATTTAAAGATCGTTTTCCTAGAGACAGTTTTTTAGTTAGTCTTAGTCTAAACTCGGTTCATTTTCTTGTAATAAGAAGGTAAATATTTCTTATTTCTTATTGATTAACTTAGACATTAAATACGATCTCAGACCTAAGTAGTTGGTATTTAATAAGGTAGGTATTATGAGATTAATATCAAGTTCAAAGGTGTTTCGTATTTTCCTTGTATAGGCTCACTCAGGTAGAGAAGTTACTAACCTAACCTTATGCAAAATGCGTTTTTGTGCCATTTACCAACATGGAGAGTTTATTTAAGGCACGTTTTGGGAGCAAAAATTTGTATTGTGCTAGAGTGGAGAAGTAGTCTGAGTGTCTCAAAAAAAGCTCTTTCTTGCATTCACCCTACATTCAGTATTAAATAATACTGAATAGACAAATATTCACTTACCTACCTACCTGTTTGGAATTATCTCTGACTACCCTCTTGACATCTGTTTATCTGTAATGCAGTTTATACTTAAACTAAAACAGAAAACAGAGTGATAACTCTACTCGTAAGCATATTTTATTTGAAACTAGCTGGTACCCGCGACTTTGTCAGCAATAAAAACAGAACTGACACTGCTGTTAAGAAGCATCTCTTCTGATACTTTTAAAAATAAAAATGCAATAATAGCGCCATCTCGACCTCAGCCATAGGACAGCAACGCCATCTAGTGGCCTTCAACTGGAACTTCACTTTAAGTCCCCATACAAAATTTCAACCCTTATTTCACGCCCTTCATGATTAGTTTTGAAAAAAAAAAGTTGCCTATGTCCGTCCCTGGGACATAATCTTTATCCATGTCATATTTCAGCATCATCTGTTCAGTGGTTTAGGCGTGAAAAGGTAACAAACAGACAGACAGACAGACACATTTTACTACATAATAGATGGCGCCACAGGAAAAATTAGATCGCGCTATCGTTGCGTTTTGGGGAACGTAACATATAAACTCGCTAATCCTTTACTTTTCAGCTTTATAATATTAGTATGGATAAACGATATGTATTTGTATCTATAGAACTTGAAGCCCACAGCGAATGATTCTCTTAGTTTTACCAGTTTTACCTCGAATCTTGAACCTGGTAGAGCCAGGAGGTAACCTTGGCTTGTCGATCTTCAGCTGGTCGAGATGGATGCTGACTCCAGCGTAACCAAAAATGAGGGCTTGGAGCAACCCGCCCATGCCGGTGAAAAAGTTTACTGCTCCGATGTTTGGACGCGCTAGTTCACTCCAAACCTGATAAAATATTTTTTATTCACATAACACTTTCTTGGCTGTCTGTAGGTATTGCTTAGTCCTTAAAATGTGCTAAGTTCAAACTTATTAGGTAAGGTAACGGAAGGTTGGTTCTCTATTCTATTTCTATTTGGTTCTGTTTAGATTTTTTAGTCAGGATAAGCCATAAAACACAGACCAGAGCCGAAATCCGTGCCATAAACATTATTATATTACACCTAAAAAAATGTCCCAGGCACTATTGCGTCCTGTTAAATGTATGCCTGACGCTGTATGAATCATCTAATAGGTAGGTATCTACGTATAGATGTTAAGGCCTAATTTTTTGTCCTTGCATGAACACTAGATTTTCGACACTATCTTACCTAGATAGGTACCTAGTATCTAGGGTAGGGTAATTCTATTCCACACTACAAAAACATGAGTTTTTTTGAATTCAAATTAAAAAAAACTTACTTAAAGTAGGTACCTACCTTGAAAGGTTCCCGTACAAAGGCTTGGTAGCTCTTATTAAAGTACGTTTCCGCCTTGCTCTCCTCTCCTAACTTCAGATGTCCTATGGAATGCATGCCCCACGTCATGGCTGGTCCGTTGGCTCTTGTCACTGACTCGTAGTAACTTAGATCATTGGCTCTCGTCGACCTGAATTTGAATGATTTGTTCAATGAAAAAGTGTTATATATGTAAAAGAAGTAAATATTTTGAAAAAAGTCAATTATATTGTGTTGGATTTTGGTGTTCCTTTTTACCCGACTGTCAAAGGAAGAGATAAGTTTTTAAATTAGAAGTGGAAACAATAACACCTTTGTGCTGAAATAAAGCTGAAACATTGTTATAAAAGGATAAAACTAAACCTGAATCCAGCATTCATACTTAAAATACAAAAGCAATTTTGAAATGAATTTGAAATGGATCCTAGAATACTTGAAGTCTTGAAGTCAGAGATCTTGATCACCAGAGAAAATCTCTGAATCTTGGTTCTCTTCTAGTGTATTTGAATTTTAGAGAATGCTCTTCGTTCTGAAAAATGTACCAGTAAAAAAAACTTACAAGTTCATGGTGTATTGTAGAGGGTATCCAAGCAACACAGCGTCGGCTTGTTTGATTTTCTCCCCTCGGCTATACCCTGAGAATTGTGGGTGGTAGTTATATTTTTCGTCGAAGGGTAATGCTAGACTCCACGCTATATCGGCGTAGTGTTCTGGGTTTTTAGCTGCATAGTAAGACTTACAGAGACAAGATACGTATCTGAAATAAACAAAGAAAATATACCTATAAGTTTAGATTTTGAGTATGTAGATAATCGGAGTGGTGCCAAAGAAGCTCAGCATAAGCACAGAATACAGATAAGGCTCAAGTCAAACTGAAAAGACGTAGAACGCTAAGACGATGAAGTAACTACTCTTTCATACAAACTTTCTACTAGATAGAATGTGACAGGTTTGTTTAAAATAGAAGCTAATATACAGGGGGTTCGATAGAAGAGAGTTGCACTGGCCTCAAGTCTGGCTTGCTTGTAATTTTGTGGCAGTAAAGTACTTACTGAGCTAGGTAAAGTGAATAACCAGCGACGACATTAGTGAAGACAGAATTTGTGATGTTGTAGTGATCTTCATCAGGGCCCATTACATCTGAAATTATAAAATTTTCAATATTCAAAGTCAGTTTCAGTCTTACATCAGACATTGTCATAGAAAGGTAACCTTACTGTGAATATCATAAAGTCCAGTTTTGTAGTTGATAACAGCTCGCGATGCCCAGAAATCTGCGATGTGTGTCACAAGGGAACAGCCACCATGCTGAAAAGTGGAAAATTTTAATTTTATGTTTTTTTTTAAATTTAGTTTTCGCTTGGCGAATATGTAGAATTGCATGGTTTATAAGACGCACCTCAAGCCATTGTTCGTTTCTCGTAGTAGCAAGGTACTGCCTGGCTGCGAAGGCGATGCAGCCACTGATGTGCTGCTCAAACTCCGCAATTTGAGGACAACATGGCTGCGTGACTTCCACACCGGTGTATGCGCTCTCCCATGGAAACCTGATGTGTAGATAACTGGTAAAGTATCCTACTTATATTATAAATGCGGAAGTGTTTTGCAAGCCTGAAGAGCCTGCCTAGCCATTTACAAATAGAATAGACAGAATAATGCTAAGACGCACCTGGCATATTTAAGCAATTTTCTAATGGCATTAGGCATCTCATCATTATCTATTTTCAATTGTCTATTCTATTTCTATTTGTAACATGGCTAGAAGGGCTGAAGTTGTGAGCTAGTGAGATGATCGTTTCGATAATCTAACTGAGCATTGTGAGCATCGTAAGTTAAATCCGCCCTCTGTACTTTATTAATAGTACATTATGGTACTAGTGTGTAACATTGGTGATTACCGCCGAGGTGTTTTTATGAGCCGAGCCGTTAGGCGAGGCTCATAATAGAACAGAGGACGGTAATCATCAATACACACGTGTATCATACGACGTTTTTCAACACACTTGTGAATAAAATAACAATAAAAACTAATTTTCAACAGTGAAAACGAGTTGTGAAAAATGTTTCGCTATTGCGGGAAAAATTAATCAGTTTTCCTATGCGCGCGCATTGCGATCGGCCACAGACTATATTTCCGCGCCGCGCATAGGGTTTGCGGCCTATTCTGCCACGGACAAAATGGGGAATTTAAAGTTTTCTTTTATTATAGAGAAAACAAAAGTTATATTTGAGTGAAAGTTTTATTTATTAAACACGTACGAGTTAAAATTATCTATTTAAATAAGAAGATACATGAAATGAGCAAACAAAAGGAACATTAATTTATTTGTTCTATTGAACACGATCTTTTTTCTGAATAAAAACTTTTTTAAGAACAAAGCAACTCAACCAATAAAATTAAAAAAAAATTCTATTACTCACTAGTGAGTTATAGTAATGAAAAAGTCACAGTTTGATTATGGGTGTCATTATGTGCCTAATTGCAGTGACCATAAAGCCACTTTATGAGCAAGTGTGTTGAAAAGACTATTTATCTCATTATAACCTTACCGGTATCCCTTGTGACCAGTGATCTTAGCCAGCTCCTCAGCCACATATGCAGTGTCCAATCTATACTGTAGCAGCTTTTGCGCGTACTGAGGGTACAGGAGTAGGATTGAGGGGAACATCCAGGTTTCTGTGTCCCAGAAGTTGTGTCCTGAAAACACCGTCCTGTATCATTGGTTGTGTATTCAATATTTGCGCAGGTTATAGATAAAAAAAAAACAGGTTCTCTCAGATCTTTTTATGTTACTTATTCCAGATCCTTTGAAGATATCTAAGGGACCCCCCCTTAGACATCTTCAGTCAGAGGCATGTCCAAACACATATTTGATACATGCCCACATCTTGCATAAGTTAGTATTCCATACGTGACAGGTTGCAAGCCCATCGCCGCCCAGGTTATAGATATGAACAATAATTGTCATTTCGTTTATTCACTATACCATAACAACAGGTACGCTCATTGTGACTACGTAGTAATTTACTTTTTGGGTTGCTCTACCTCTGTAAACCCACGTTCTAAATTGCCCTAGGTAGTGTTTTTATTTTCATACAAAATGTGTGGAGGGTATCTTCTGTGTGGATCTTACCTTCATAGTCCTCAAACGTGCCTCCTCGAGCTAGCCCGACGGGGCTCAATCCGTAGAAAGGGTCAAGAGGGTTGTGCGAATTTTCTGACGGCAAGGAACTCAAGAAGTAATACCAGATGCCATTTACTATTTTAGCCTGAAAAACAAAGAAAAATACAAGCTTCACTAAACGTTTTTAAAATTAATAATATTCATTCTAAAATTCACCTATGTGGTAGGTACTTGAACCCGCAACCTTCACTGACCCGAGTGACGCTCTCCCGACCCAACTGAGCCAATGAGCAGTTGACGTGATCGATGGTTGCAAGCTAATTGCTTAACTCATGGAAGTACTTATCACTGGTAACAATAGTCGTCAATTGAGACAAACTTGTTTTTTTTACACAGACCAAAAAAATCTGGGCTGCCTGTTAATTTTAAACAAATCCAAAAATGCAACAAAGCTGTAGATTTAACTTACCAATTTCAGATTCCCTTCTATTTCCATGCCAGCCTGTTGGTACGTCTTGATCCATTGGTCGACGTGTTTGTCAAACAACTCTTCGCCATCCTCCTGTAAAACTATGAACACATTTACTTCTTCTTTTTCTTGACGTCGCGTCCCTTCTACTATAGTCTTGCTAAAAATTCAATTAAACTTGGTGATGTCTCATTCTCACATCAATTACAAACCTTTGATTAGCTCCTCTCTAGCAACTGTCCTGTTCTTATCCGCGGTCATAACAAACGTGAAGACCCTGGACCCATGCTGAGGCACCACTAGATGATCAGGCACTGAAGTCCAATACACGCACACATTCACAGGCAGCGGTTGGTAGACAATATCCTCTGGCTCTGCGGTTTGGCCACAAGTGGTCCAAATAGTCCGACCATCGATTATTTCTGGGTGTGGATTGTGGAAGGAAATATCGTCACTCATATCACCTGGCATTAGCTTCAGAGCAATCCATATCTCGGTGTGGATGAAATTTGGATCTGTAGGTATTAGAAAGTGTTTGATTAAACAAAATCCTAATTCCTAATCCTCCAACTCGTTAGTTAGATACTATGTTTGCTAAATTACAATATACTTAGTTAAAACAGGTGCTCTACCTACTAATTGCTACAAAATCTGCATCACATGATATGAATTCTATCACATTTTTTTTATACCTTGTTAGAGCTCAAAAACAATTATGATCCAAGTGGAAACTGGGTAAGGTGACTAAACTATAAATTAAACAATCCCAAGAACCCATTGTCTGTTTATGACAAGTGACAAAACGTGGGCGAAAATGTCCATTAACCCGAATTTGAGCGCCTACTATCTTTCCTTGAGCAATCATACTTGTGATTGTGACTTTTAAAACGATGGCTTCAGTATTCGAAGATATGCAAGTATTGAAGGTGGATGACGCTTTGAGGTAGCTTCTAGCTAGCAAGTAGGTAGACTAGCCAAAGAAATACCTACCTACTTATATTCTGAACTCTAACTTCATCTCTTGATTCAGCATTATGATGTGTAGGTAAGATTATGACCATGAGGTTCATTTTAATTTAGCATTTCCTTTTGGGAATTACTAAGAGAACCGCTATTACGTCACTTAGACATTGATCTATTTATAAACTGTGATAGTGGAGTGTGTCGAGTGTGAATCAGCTATAATAATTATTATTTTAGCCTGTATTGTACCACTGGAGGACAAAGGCCTCCCTCCCTTTTTTCCAGTTTTCTCTATCCTTGGCTGCAGTGGGCCAATTTGAAAGATGCACATCTAACTCATCCCGCCATCTCAGTGGTATAATTTAGCTACGGACTAAAAAGCCATTTACATAAACATGGAATCGTGACTGTCGCTATCTGGGTAAGCAGTAATTTCAGGTCATGAATTAAAACAAGTGTAGGTACCTATAAAGTCTCTTACCAGCATGAGGTTTCGAAACAACTTGAATCTGGTTGACAATCGCTCTTGTATAATACCGATGTGCATACACCCTTTGCGTGACCACCGATCTATCCCTATCCACCCTCACTTTGAACACCCCTTCCCTCGTGTCCAAACTATAGACAGGACTGTATGGGTGATGTGTGAGAGTAGAGTTGAGCCGAATGTTGGCCCAGTTAGGGATCCTGGCTCGGTGGCTGTTGCCTGTCTTTCCACTGTAAAGGCCGTTCATGAAGACAGTGTCGCTGAAGACATTGGCAGCTATATGCCCGTTTCCGATTGATGGCATGAAGCGGTCGTTTGATGGTAGGCTGTGGAAGAATCAATATACTTAGTAATATTTCTGATTCAAAGCGAATTTTCAAGATATTCACGTAATGTTATTATATCATGATGTGCTTAATAGTCCTACCAAGTCATGTACTTAAAACAATGTTGCTGATATGGATCTTGTCGAGTAGAATAGGTAGTGCGTTATTACAGAAACCTCCTATTATAACGCGCAGTACTGGCTTTCGAAATTCAAATTTAAATGGACCGCGTCGCGCCAATGCTAAAGTACATACTTTCCGCGACGCGTTCATTTTCCACAACGACCAGCGCCATCTAACGCCACAGCCGCGCAACTATTTTGTCTGTTCCCCCGCGGCCCCGCGCGTCTCGGCGACAGTGAGCGTCCTCCGAGCTAACGAACGGACTAGACTGTGATTTTATTAACTTTTCTTTACACTTTACATTCTTTGTCATATTGTTCCTGTGTTTTACATTATTATACGTGCTTTTACCTTCCACTGTGCTTTGAACTCATTTGCCGAACCCTGAAAGTAGCTAGCTAGCCGGGCTGGCGTTAAACTATAAATTTTGAGAGAAGCAAACTCGAAGAGATCCATTTTAAACACGCCTTACCAAGTTAATCCATCGAAGCACAGTTAAAGGTGCTTCAATTATATTCAAAGGCGCACCTAAAAGCAATAAAATTGCTGTTCATTCTGACTGGCTTGAAGAAATACTCAGTTCAATGAACCTTTGATTTTATACAAAACCTTACTTAGTGATAAGTATTTCATATCTGTAGGTACTGACCGTAGGTAGATAGGTACCTACCTAATTCCGAGATTTTCATGAATATTAAAAAAAAAAGATAAAATGAAACTCTGCAGACTCTACAAAAATTCAATTGTTGTGACAAGTTCGTGTGAAATCGTAATTAAAATCCTTCTAAAACCGTTGGTCCTTATTATATGCCCAATAAAAAGAGCCATCAACGGTTCGGTTCACACAATAAAATAAACCGTTGTGGAATTAAATAATTTATTACATTATTCCTAAGATTTATTTATATTTTGAAAACTTGATTTTAAAACTTACGTGTGTGTTGAAAATATATGAGCCTTATCGCTGATATCTTCAGTTTCTTCTAAAGGGTCGCCAGCCACCGTGTAGCTTGCACTTTTGGTGGCCAGGATGACCACCAAAATAGCTGCAATAATCAGTACTCCCAGCATCGCAGCAACCTGCTTGTTTCGCACCAAAAAGTTCCACATCCACGCTGTTTTTCACGAACCAATTTATTAACAAAACTCTTTGATCGAGGAATAACTTCTATATTTAAAAATTGGCTGTATTCACTTTTTTTCGAATTGCACAAATAGATTTGAAAATCGAATGAAGTTGATTTTCCTAAGTTTTTTTCTGTATGCAGTCCCGCCCGGTAGGTACTGCTTGCGCGGTCAAAGTGTGATTACAGGACCTATAGGCAGCTGGTATGACACACTTTATTGTTCTAGTAATAACAGAGATAACAATAATGTAGGGTCATCTCTTTGTATGGACTTTGTTTTAGTAGAGATTTATGTGATACCTGGCCTACATAATATTTCTACCAACCAGTTAATCTATTTGCTGAGTTAAAAAAAAAAAAAAAAAAATAATGCTGGACATTTTCACACAGCATCATCTAGCCCCAAACTAAGCAAAGCTTGTATTATGGAAACCAGATAACTGATATACTACTTATATAGTTTTTGTTTGTAAATACATACATATTATACATAGAAACACCCAGACCCGAGACAAATATCTGTAGGTCATACAAACATTTGTCCCGTGGCGGGGATCGAACCCGCAACCTTCTGCGTCGCAGGCGGGCCTTCGCCCACTGCGCCACAGAGGTCGTCAAAGTTGACAAATAAGATTAAGTATCTGTATTCACAAAAAGCAGATCTCTAGCAAACTGCTGATGAGTAGGTACCTACCTAGGTGGTTTGGTAGAGTAAAAGTATACCTTTAAAGCCGCGTTGACACGATCAGAGTATGCTTACTCTGACAGAGTGTACTCGTACGAGTAAGCTTCATACGAGTGTACTAGGATAGCTGTTGACACCATCATAGTTGACTCTGATCATTTTCTTTGTACTCTGATTGACTTGGACTATTTTTCTTTGATTGTTCTATGCAAACACCATTTTGTTTGCCTACTCCTACGAGACAGCTCTGAACACGGTCCTAGTCAAATCTGATGGGCCGCCGTCATCAGAGTGCACTCGGATTGGGGTTGCCACGATCCAAGTAGCGTCCTAGTAGGCATCAGAGTTCACTCTGTCGATACTCTGATCGTGCCAACGTGTTGGTAATTACAAACTTGAATGACTGATGATCCAAGATAACGTCTTCTTTCGAAACCTTCGATTCTCGCATCGGAAATAATGTGTCCTTGATCTGCTGATTTTGGTGCCATGTCCGATACCTTAGTACCTACTTCCGATTGCGATACCCATGACATAGGTATCCTAGTTGGATGAAAACTATGCATCATTATCATCTGCCTGCTCATAGGTATCCCTCTTAGGTATACGGGGTCAGCACAGCATGTTCTCTTTTTCCCTATCCCTATTCATATCTATTTGTGTGACTTAAAAGATGGAATAACCTACATCACAGAAGCTATTGATCTTCCACTACATATTCCAATCAAGTACCTAGGTATATCTTCTTTGCTATCTTTTTAGCTTGTTAATAATAAAAAATATCTCCTTAAACTCCTCTTGCCAGCCCTACAACTAGACCTGGGCTGTGCCTGAACATAATTCAATTGTCGCTTCCTCTCATTGCATTAACTCACATCTCACGTGGAAGACAACGACATAGATCATCTTAATTACCAGCGGTTCGTTGACCGCTTATTATGCATAGTTTTTGCTTCTGGTTTAAGAGTATGACCATTCATGTGATCAGAGGAAGAAGGTAATTTATTAAGTCATTTTATTACGTTTGAAAATTGTTTGTTTTTTTTTAGACCGCCTTGTTCAACAAACCAAGAAAGGATGTTACACCTACAATCTTGATAGGTTCGTATTGATAGGGGTCCCTTTACTTCATAAACTGAGTAATAGACGTGATATGATTTTAAATTGAAGGATAGGTTGGCTCGGCGCGGTGGGCATCAGACCGTGAACCCAACCGTCATGCTCTGTTACTTACATGACGCCGCAAACACTTTAGAAACTGACAGAATTTTATTTTTCAATAACTGGCATCACCTTTTAGCAACCTGTGTCAGGATTGATAAGTAGCTGTGCTACGCGACGATACCCGAGGTCCTTCGGGAATTTTTGCATTTCGGATCAAGCAGCCACCCTCAGGTACTCGTGCATGGCTTGAAGCTGTTGGATCAGAACAGGGAGACGTGCTACTCGCTCCGGACTTCTGGACAGCGGGAATCGTCTACCGACGGTATAGGGAACCACCGCCTACAAAAAAGCGACTTTTAGATTATTTTAGAGTAGGTTATATTTTTGTATGTATAAGAATCTTTTATTTACCTTTAAGTAGGTATATTAGAAATAGACCAGAATGTTATTTTAAAATGTATAAGTTGTATTTTTAACCGACTTCAAAAAAAAGGAGGTTAAAAATACAATACCTTATTTTTCTCTTTTTATTTTAGTGTGTAGAAGGTTCTTCTGTGAAGTCGGATCAATTTTTTTTTTTTCAAAAATTTTTAGTATGAAAACTGTTACTCGGGACTACCGCGACACAAGCTTTGCTTCGAGCCCTCCTGGGTATTTTTTATGAAATAAAATATCTTTATCTATATCTTTAAACAATAGCCTAAGATTGTGTTAAGGCAGATAATAGGCTACCTTCGTAACAAGTTGCATCCATGTAGACCGTTCAGCGTGAATGAACACTCATCTATCTAGGTATCCATCCAAATAGTTAGTAAGAAGGTTTAACGCCAGATCGTCTAATTGTCTTAATATTATGTTCCTAAGAGATAAATATAATTCGTTGAATGGGAATTAGCCTGATGAGCTAGTAGCAGCTCTACTTTGCGCTGCGTTTGCTGCCACAACGCGCACAAATGCCAATTGCGTGTCTGCTACTTCAAGTTAAAACATTATTATTTCAAAGTGTTTATTTAGGTTCCCGTAACATGATCTTTGCTAAGGTAAATATACCTGCTTTGCTGTATGAAATGTCTTGTTATTGAATACAGGTTCGAATTAGAAAATTTTCATTGGTGTCCGTGGCTGCCACAATTACAAGAGCAGGCCGGGAATGTTACAGGGTTCTCTGTTGATGATTTACCTACTTGTTATTATTAATTATTATTATTATTTATCATCAGAATAGTGAGATATGCGCCAAGAAGGCAATGTCATTACCTGGTGCGCGGCGGAGCGTGCCGCCCTCGGCTGCGCTCCGCTTGGCGCGGTCACCCACCTTCGCAGGTGGAAGGCTGAGAAACAAGTAGATACAACTAGCAACAGTATTAGCTGCTGGAGAAAATAGTTTTTGAAACTAGTACAAGCATACTAGCTGCTAAAGAATGGGGTTTTAACTATAAACTTCAGAGAGGGGACTGAATACACAAAAAAGCCTCGATAGACTCTGAGATTAAGACACTCAAAATTTTTTGAAAATGTCTAAGGATTTAGCACGTGCCCACCTTTTAGCAGAAATTGGTAGTTTTTTATCTGCAACATTGCTACATAAAGTAGTTTTTCATTTGCTGATAAAACTGGGGTTTCAAAGTATTGAACATGACATGACATGACATGAGCTCTTAACGGTGAAGGAAAACATTGTGAGGAAACCCGCAGCTTAGTCAACTCCACACGTATTGACGTCGTCTTTCCTGTGGGCCAGGCAAGCCTATTCCATCTCAAACAATGTTCCAGGCACTACAGCGTCCCGTTAAGTGTAGGCATATGTTGCCTCCTGACGCTGTATAAATCATCTAATATAGAACATGACAAAATAAATAAGAAAAGAAAGAAAATAATACTTACACAACACACTAAACCTAAAAATATGCCTAAATTACGATTTACAATTTTATTGTGCGCAACAGAGTCCAAGCAAATTAGGCCCCAACTCAGCATTATGCTGGATAAGTACACACACACTGCTGTGCCTACCCAGCGCTGATATTCAGTTAGAGCCAGAGGAGCCACGTCACGACCAGCACTACCAAGTATAATCGACGACAAGAAGCAGCGTAAATGCTATCCTTGGTATCTTATTTTCCCAATAAAGAAAGCAAGGAAGATGATTTTTTTCCCATGCAAAAGACAACGTGAGGGATACTTCAACTCATATTTGAAATTGGATGAGTATTTTTTGGAAATTAGGTAGGTACTACGTACCTCTTAGAAATTTACAAAATAACAAACATGTTCATTGTTCAGTTTAAGATATTGAGAGACCACGAGTCTATGACCTCAACTAGGTACTAGGTTTCCTATACCTAATGCAAACAGCTGCTAAATCTAATCTAGTTTAGATTTATGAGGAGACCGTTGGTAGGTAATCTATACTCAATAAGAAGTCAATGGGCTCGCGATCAAAAGGGATCTTCAAATAGGGCCAAACCAAGGGGCCCATGGCAAAAAGCAATCGACGTGAATTGATCCGTAAAACCTATTTAGTCAAAGGCAGTGGGATGATGATAAAATTGTAAGTACTTACCTATATTTCTTTGAATAATACTCGTACGATGCAAGTGTCACTACGTCAATAATAATACGATGAAAATGTCACTACTAGTGACATTTTCATCGTATTATTCAAAGAGAGATAGTCCCTATTATCGTTGTTAGGTTTTTGTTTTGTTGCTTATTTGCGTAGGTAGGTATTTAGGTATTTAGGGGTTTTTGCTAATTAATATTTTATCGTTTTTTCCCTGTGTACGTTCTTATTTTTCTCTTGTCTCTTAATTACCTAGTTCATGTTTTTGTTTTGGTACTTTCTTGTGAATATGCCTAAAACAATTATTCTATTTTATTATAACTATTTTAATAATCTTCAAGCATAGGCACATTCAAAGCTAGCTAGCTACATAACGGGGAGTCTTCGTGCGCGGTCGGATGCGCTCGGTCGCGCTCGGCCGAGCGTGCCGATCTCAACAGGTGCAATACTGCCTCTTAATTGGTACAAATGATAGACGGATGTCCCCTTAAACCTTACGAGTAAACTTCATTTTTATGGGGATTGTAATAGTCGCTGTAGAAGCGCAAAGGGAATGATTTTGTCGGTAATTTCATTCCTAGCTTATTAAGGCTCCTCTATACATTCGCCGAACTATTCGGCGTCGTCTTCGGGGCATTTGCCGCGGTCTTCGTGCAAGTGCCCACACATTCGTCATTCGTCTTCCGCGGTGGACGGACGTCAGAATTGTAGCAGCTCCTGTTAAATACTTTAGTACGATAAATTTTTTGAATGTCAAACAGAAAATAGTGATGAAAAATCATTAATTGCGAAAAAAGTTGTGGATGTTTTGTTTTGTGTCTTCGGACATCATATTTCTGAATTTTTGTGACGAAATTTGATAAATCTGAACATCTTTTTATTTATCCACCATAGTCATGTTATTAAACAAGTTTTAATATTTAAATAACGGTCACAATGAGGACGAAACACGTGTGCTCTGCTCCGCTGTCCGCCGGTAAATGAATGATCGGCGATGGTGTGGGCACATCAAAGTTTACTCGCGCGAATCCCTTTGATTCGTGTCCAAAAAACAGACAACTCGCGGATCACTCGCGAACATAGACAAAGACAGGCAAATAGCCTCTACATGTTCGTGACCTTCGGCATTCATCTGTCTTTGTCGAATATGTAGAGGGCCCACGATTTTGCTCGTTAGACGAATTATGTTGTCCAGGTTGACGCTCTTCAAACAACATTAAAAAAATCAGATAAGAGATAAGTGCATATTTATTATCTGATTGCGTCAACGATGAACTAAACAGCAATTCATGATTTTCTTTCACATAATATAGGTCGATAATACAAAATCTGTGTGATCCGAAAGTTCAATTGCTTGAAAATCTAGACTATAATAATATATTTTTTTAATAAGTTACTTGAATAAAACCATTTGAAAAGCTGAGGACACTCTATATTCAAATGGCCTAAGACATGAGTCAGACACAGATTGGCTTAAATTATGCTGTACTGTCATCAAGTAGGTGGTACAGCGAAACACAAAGTATTAGTACCAGTGGCAAATTTTCTTTAATTAATTGCTTCCGGGATAATACTTAAGTCAAAGACAAATTGTTCTCAAAACACGCCTTCTTCGTTATTAGTAGGTTTAAGTATTTTATGTTAGGTACCTAGCTACTTTTATCATCATAATTATTTTGTATAGCTTCTTTATCTGGGTGAACATTAGCGTTTGCAATAAGTATTACTTCTCCATGAACGATTTTGTGTTTAAGTTTGTTACACTTGCGTGACTATGAAAATTTGTATGAAGCCAATAGTTAGCGAACACGATCAAAATTTTTCACGGTATTACCTAGCCCTCTACTTGGTAATAAACCCAATACTTTTGACTTGAAGCTCTGGGTTATCATTGAGGGAAATAGAGCGATAATTGTAAAAAATAACTCATTAGAATGTCCTCGTTGGTTGCAGAAGAGTATTCCTATTGTCCTCACTGCATCGGCTCACTGGATGCGAAAAACAAAAATCTTTTAGATAGAATTCATTAGTTAATTTTTTTGTATTGCATTTATGAGTTTATATTCAATCGGTGCAACCTCTTCCCTGAGGTTAAGCTATACCGGTGGGTATGACTTATGAACAGTTAAATATGAATTTAGCATCAGGCGATTGCAACTAGATCTGACATTAAGAGCTATTATAAATAGCTTTATCATTCAGTAGAGCGACTTGGTAGTAGCACAGATAGTAGATACTTAGACAGGATAAGTTGTGCTCGGTTTAATTCCATGTTATATTGGCAGTTCTATGAGCAGAGTATTGATTGTACTTAATTCAATATTGTGAGTAGTGGATATTTAAACGAATTAATCTCTGCTATATATTGGGCACGCTTCCAACTGAACCTGGTTAGTTACCTGATCACTGTTCAGCTGGAACAGCTTTCGAAAGAAAGTATTTAAAAAAACGGCCCTCAAATCAAATGCTCCATATGATCCTATGTATAATATACAGCCCTATTTTTTAATTACCAAAAAAATTAAACGTGGTCGCGGTGTCTGTTATTAATCACATTTATGTCCTTAGTTAAAAATTAAAAATTATAACCTAAAAAGGAGACGAGACGAGCCAGACATGGATTTATGATAGCTACTGCGGTTTTACTGACTGGGGATTATGCGAGAGTATAGTTAGAATGTGAGTCCATATACGTACGCGATTGTTTTCTGTAGTACTTATTTGTACAGTTTAATAATATTTTGTTCGGTGTTGGTTGAGTAGGTAAAATCCTCGATAACTTTGTGATAGTTACATAAAAAAAAAAACTGACCATGCCATTATCATTTTCTGCATCTGCTGCAACTGTCCTAATTTTTTTTTTGGTAGTTATAGCGGTATATTCATAATATCAAATCAAATCTACAAACACCACGCGCATTTAAATTCAATAAAATTTTTGGCTAAAGTTTTTGAGACGGCTAAAGTCTTTTATACAGGGTGTAAAAAGACGTCTACCGAAGCCGAAAGTCGTAGGTACAGCATCCCATCACACAATTAAATCCAAAAGAATTTTCCGAATAAAATCATTATATCCGGAGAAAACAGCGTTTGAAGATTAGTGTTTGCGTAGGCGCGTTGTTTTACGTAGATTGCTGGATTTTGAGTTTTAATAGTTTGTTTGAAATTATTAGGTAGGTATGGTCTTATTATGTTGTCCTAGTAGTAAACAACCGAAAATAACATAAAATGACGTAGCTAAGTCGTTTTTTTTTTTGCGTTTTTTTTCCGCCAAATATGTTTAGAATCATGGTCTCATTGCAACCCCTCAGTTTTCGCTATTAGTCTTTTTACACCCTGTATAATAATAGCTGTAATATTTCGCTCACTTCCCGTATGTTTGTTTTAAGAACACAGGTAAATGCTTTCTTACCCTTTAACGAATAGCCATTTAGAACCAGTTCAGTGGCAATCTTCGCTGAACGAATCAACCGATCGATAAACTGGACATTATTTAAACTATCCGGTTAGTGTAAATTACCGGTTAGAACTTGGATTTAAACAAGCATCGGGGACAGTGGCCACTGAAGTCTGGAAAAGTAATTTATGAAAAAAATGTAAGTACATTAAGGTACCCATTCTCGAGACGTCCATTTGGCAGACGTCTTTTTGAACTGGACGCATGGATTTTAATTAGTTTGGAAATCCAGAGCTTCACGACGTTGTTTTTACCATTCACGGAACGGTTTCGGAAGACAACCACTCCATTTGGATTGGGCGACGTATTGTGAATTGGTACCTTTATGATTGATGACACAAACGTAGGCATACAACATGCAGTGCTAAGGACAATTTCTACGATGTTATAGGCTGTCCTAAAACATCCTTATTTACACATAACTCATCCTTATGCACAGAAAATATATTGACATGTGGAGCTGACTAAGCTGCGGGCTTTCTCACGATTTCCCTTCATCGTTTAGAGCTTGCGAAATTAAAAATCATGCACGGCCGGTATTCAAACTCGCAACCTTTGGATTGAAAGACTAGCTAGTCAAATAAATTATTGTCAAATATTAAAATCCTAGTACTTCGCATTGTGACGTTTGGACCTATTTATGTGTCGTGATGGTTTTTTTTCTATCCTCCATCCTCGATACCGTCCGAAAAGGAACTTCTTTCCAAAAAACTATTTTTATCTACTTAGCAGACGTGACGCTTAATTGTAGATTACCTACTGGTCGGATCGGATTCAAACAAGCATTAGGTGGCCCCGTAAATATAGAGGCTCATTATAGCGCCCTAACGAGCGAGCGCGCACGTGCTGCGATATATTAGAGCGGTGGGTGACCGTCACACTGATTTGTATACTCTTCACTTGATTTGAGCTATTGTATGCTATAAAATATTATTTAAGTTTATTTATTAAAATAAATTGTTGTGGTTATAAATCTGAAATAAGCGAGCGGAGTCTTGAAGGCAGTGATGATGAAGAGAATCGTAGTGCGCTCACGTTTGGACTAGTGAAACAAAACTTGAGCTTTTACATCTACCTATTTTAGACCTACTAAATGATTGATATAGCATCGGGAGGAAACCTATGCTTACACACAACGAGACGCCGAGTCCCTGGGACGTTGTTGAGACTTAAGATAAAGGTTTGCCTGGTGGAGCTTACTAAGCTTCTTTCCTTTGATTGTAGGCATAGACTGCCTGACGCTGTATAAATCATAGTAAAGGCCTGAGTTACTTGTATCAGTTACATTACGGTGCAACAAACACTTAAAACACACCCTGTAGATTCATGCAATTGTGGCTAGTATTGGTAATTATTGTTTTCGAGACACGAGGGGAAAATATCTCATCTGTAGCTCAGTAGAGATAGAATACCTAATATTAGCTAGGTTCCAAGGTTCAGACAATAATGGGTTTTAAGTCTTGAAGATAAGTCAGAATTTGTTTTACAGTTCTATATGTCTATAAAAGAGTGCGTTGCGGTATCTTCAGTTGCTAGTTTTAAATAGTATGAAGCAAAAACATACTCTACAACGCTACTAAACTGTTCATATATGCAAACAGACTCTAGTTTTCATACACAAAATCTTTGTTTATCAGTGCATTTTAGATTTCGATACGATAACTCGTTGGTGTTCCTATAGTAAACCATAAACGAAGTTCCGGACAAACTATTTGATAGTTTAAATGGAAATTACCGAGCATATTGCTCCATTTTAGAGCACGCCCACGGAACTTTGAGAAACTTATTTACGTTCCGTGTTTTTGTCGTATCGAAGACCACCTCTTGGTGGTCTCATGGCCTCGACTATTATTATAAAAACATTGTACCATTACTTTTATGTGCTTACAATTTTAATTAAAATTGTTTCGTACACAAAACAAGCTTAATAAGCTAATTAAAATAAATCTTAAAAGTCATATCTCATAAAACATTCTTAAGAGAAATTATAATTTAGAATGTTACTAAGCGAATAAAATAAAATATTCCATGCTGAAGAGTTCACACATTTAGGGTTCCGTATTTAATTAATTATGCTTCATGCAAAGCCCAGACATTCATCCAATGCTTTGACAAGTGACCGATCAGGCAGCATTCCCACAGAGTGGTACCTACCTGCTCTCGGCCCATTAATTGGCGGCAAACCAAAGAGATTGTTTGAAAACTTTGAGATCCCGCCACGTAATATACCCTTCTTCAATAATTGGACACGACAATCAATTACTTAACACGTAATTGGCCCGTGAGTGTCGGGTAAAAAGTTTAGTACCACCGTCTGTTACAATGTTTTTGGGTGGAAATGGTAGGTTCTCAATTCGCTCGCCACAGGAACTTTGCAGTTATGATATTTCATTTTGAAACTTTACCAAGTCTACAGTATTGCTTTCAGAGATTACTTACAATTAGCAATTATAAAAAAAATTGAATTCAGTAAATACTGAAGAAAGATTAGAGAAATTATAAGGCCATTTATTGAAACTAAAAATTTCACGACTCAATTTTTTTTTAAACTCTCTCTGAAAACGAGCTCAAATCAAGCCCAATTTTTCTAACATGTTTTCAGCAATTTAAGCTGCATTTACGACTCGAAAAAAAAACAGTGTAACGCTGTCCCTAAATATTGTAGGTGTAACCAGTGTTTTGGGCACGCTTCTGAAAGTGACCTGGATCAGTTGAGCTATATATAGATCGTTTCTAACGATCCTTAGATAGCTTGACTAATCCTGTTGTATTTTGTAAATATACTGTAAATATGTAGTAGCTTGTAATTAATTAATAAATAAAAACGATGAAAAAAGGTGTAACCTAATATTGTAAGTAAAGTATCTTAAAAAGTTGCGGTCCCTGTGACCCCTGACCCTTAGTTTTATAGACCAGGAAATGCACACATTGCACACAGCTATTGATTCGGTGGCATTATAAATGAAAGAGTCACTATGTAATCGCAGATTTTCAAGTAATTACTAACTATCGGTTACTCGTGTTTCCAGTTGTTAGTCTAAATGCCGAATACTAAATAATTGTACAAGTTACATTTGCATAGCCTTATTAACTTCCTATTAAAACAGTTTAAGATTTAACGGTCGAGGTGTTGGTAACTCAAGCTTACAACAAAGAGAATTAATTAGTTTCACCTTAAAACTACTCATATCTTTATTATAATACTGTTCACTGTTGTTTTCTCTCTTGGACATGGGTATTGTATTATTGTATAGAGTGGTTCTGACGGAAGATCAGCGTTGTGTCTTGCAAACACAACGTAGTGCTGAGTCAGACTCCATTGTAACATAAACTTTGTAGGTATTTACTTGTGTACTTTTAATCCTGTACTGTATATTTGTCTATGTTGCAAATAAATCATTTCATTTCATTTCATTTATTGGAAGATCATTTAAGGAATTAACGATTCTTTGGAGTTCTCCCATAAGTGATAGCCAGAGGCACGTCCAAATTACTTGAATCAATTGAGCCATCTAAGGATCGTTAAAACCTATCTGAAAAGTATGTGATATTTATAAAATGTAATAAATATTCAAATCTCATAACATGCGGATCCCTGTAATGCCGTAATCGCTCGCTAAGGTTAAACAAACATTCGTAAAGTACCTATCTAAGTCCAATACTAACAGTAAAACAAGACATAGTGGTTGCGTAAATCTACTCAGAGGTACCTCGGACACTACAAAACTTTATATAAAGTCGTACAAAAATAAACACTGCATATATGACGACCTCTGTGGCGCAGTGGGCGAAGGTCCGCCTGCGACGCAGAAGGTTGCGGGTTCGATCCCCACTGCGAGACTAATGTATGTATGACCTACAGATATTTGTCCCGGGTCTGGGTGTTTCTATGTATAATATGTATGTATTTACAAACAAAAAGTATATAAGTAGTTTATCAGTCATTCTAGTACCCATAATACAAGCTCTGCTTACTTTGGGGCTAGATGATGCTTGTGAGAAGTCGAGCATTATTTATTTATTTTATTTATATAACCTACACGGACACAACACATTATCATTTTTAAACACGCAGCTGTGTTTACAAACAGTTTATTTCCCAATACAGTAATTCCCCAAACTATGATAGAGTGTAAAGTTCTCCAGGGTATGCCTGTCGTATGGCGGGTCTACAGGGAAGATATTCTTATACTGAAACGCGTCGATCGTTTTTCTTATCTAGAACTCAACATGCAGGGAGTCTAAATTGGTGCGGGTGAGTGTCCATCCTATACATAGTATTATTCAATATTCTTTGCCAGTGGCGCCCAGCAGTCTTGCGTCGGCCTCGACAAAATATCCAAGTCTACGAAGATAACCTGCTTCTCTCTGTAATGTATTATTCATTATTTATTTACATATATAACCTTATTTGCATCTGTGTATCTTGGATTGTAAACTGGTAGGTAACGGTGTACTTATGCATCTTGTGTTGATTTTATATCTTTACTAGGTAGCTGTGACCAGGCACGGATCCACTATAGTGGGCACTATGGGCATGCCCACAACCCTAATTGACCGAGCGAGTGAGCGAAGCATCTCCGTTTCAAAATTGGCTAAAACTGCTTTGTCCGTCTGTCTGTTCTCGCCTACGTGTCGCATTTTTCAACCGATTTGACCAAAATTGGCACAATTCCTTGATATATAAAAAAGCATTATAGATAGGTACATATTATACGAGTAGATCATGCGCGAGTTCATGTTTCGACTCGCATTTGGCCGATTTTCGGGTGTGCCCATAACCTTTTTGAGTGCTTGATCCGCGCCTGGCTGTGACCCGCTGTTATAATCCTAACCTCAGCCTTCTTACTTCTTACCACCTAAGCAACACATTTAGAATGAATGAAAATACTTTATTGCACTTAACACACATTTAATAATGAAAACAATCAAAAGAAAACAATAAACCAAAGAACAATGTAGTTACTCATTGAAGGCCTTATCTCTTCCAGGAAACTTTGACTAAAGTTGTTATTATTTGTAAGTCAAAGTTGAAAGTCCCTGGCCAACGAGTGTGTTTAGACTTTTCCATTGGATAACTTGCGAATTGAACTTGCTACAAACTGAAAGTCACTCCCAGTGACAACATCACAGCAACGTGTAGGGTCTAGAAAGCGAGGTGACAGCGCACAAATCATTGCCGGCAACGCCCAAGTTACAAGAGCTAGGTACTATGTAAACCACAAAACACAATTTACAGTTTCTAAGCAAACGATAGCCGATGATCTGAAATTATATTGAAAATACCTAAGGGTGGTCGCAGACCTATCCGCGCCTGTCAATTCAATAGAAGAAATGCTGAGACGTCAGAAGCCAGCCGCATTTTCTGACGTCATCAGCATTTTTTGTATAAAAAATGACTGGTGCGTCCGGCGCGGCCAAATGTGCGATCAGGTTAAGTGTGGTAAAATAAAAAATTCTATTATTTGTAGAAATACTTTGAAAATTTGAACATGTCAAAATGTTTGTCTTGTATAAATTCCAACAGTTTTAGGGCCTTACTAATAAACGTGGTATAAAGTTATTCCTCGGAATAAATAGGAATGTGGGATTGGAACGTAAGAGTGTATATTCTGTGTGAAAGGAAACGGTTTGAACGATTGAATGGGTGAACCGAGTGAATGACCGAGGAAAATGAATGGGACTGAATGAAAGAACGGGTATTATGTCGGTACATTGTTTGCGAGGAGGTCTAACTTTTTATAAAAATTTGAATAAAACTAAGAAGTGAAGCTGATCGTGTTTCTGTGGCTCCCCCCATCCTACAGGAATGACCATACATTTTGACAGTTTACACTCAGGAATAACTTTATACCACGTTTAATAGTAAGGCCGTTAAATTCTTCAGGAAAACAACTTGTTTGTTATGAAAGTGTAGTAACCGAGTAGAGGCACGTTTGGCACATGCCCACATTAGGGATGGTTAATAAAAATCGATGTTTAGCTGGAAAACATTGATGTTTTTACATCGATGTGTTGACTTGGATATCATCGACACATCGATGTTTTATGGATAAAATATCGAAACGTCAATCATTCTTCAGGGCGTCATCTAGTGTGCATTAGATGTACTAGGTTCAACTATCAAGTTTGATAGTCAGCTATGACTATCAAGTTCAACTATTCTCTTAACAGGCTCTATGGAAAACACCTGTCAATGTTAATTTTTTTCCAGAGTGTGCCCAAAAAAGTCTGTTAATGTTATTTTTTTTCTTTAACTTTTAAAAATAAACACATTTCATTAATATATAATAGACAGTTTTATTTGTTACCGAAACATCGATGTTTTTCTAATATGGATCATCCCTAGCTTGCTTTAGGTGGGATGGTACCCTGAATTTAGTGACAATGCAGAGTTGTAAAGTTCTCCAACTTCTTAATACCTCGAAGTACCTATCAAGTGGTCTACGAGGCGTTTTGAATTTTCGCGTTCGCGCTACTTATTGCAAGACAATGTTAATGTTTGTGTTATGACGTGACGAACGCCCCACCAAGCAGGTAGAGTCAGCAACGGATAACCATTGTTTCATAGATTGAGAAATATTATTGATAAAAAAAAACCAATTAAGACATGTCGTCCATTTAGTCTTTGGTAGAATCCCATAAATGAAAAGGTGCAGTTAAAAGAAACACAAGACAAATATTTTTCATCCACCGCATCCACGTCACTACGTCTACCATGCTTATGGCAGAGAATATCTAACAATACCACATACCTATACACCGCTATTTTATGACTAGCAAAAAAAATTTAAGGGCGGTTGCAGTAGATGCAGAAAATGATAATAACATGGTCAGATTTATTTTTTATTTAACTATCACAAAGTTATCGAGGATTGTAGTGAACCAAAACCGAACAAAATTTTATGAAAACTGTACAAATAAGTACTACAGGCAACAATCGCGTACGGATTCTCATTAAAACTATGCTCTCGCTCGGATCATCCCCAATCAGTAATCAGTAGCATAGAAAATCCATACTAATATTATAAATGTGAAAGTAACTCTGTCTGTCTGTCTGTCTGTCTGTTTGTTACGCTTTCACGCCCAAACCGCTGAACAGTATAAGCTAAAATTTTGCATAGTTAAAGGTTGTATACCAGGGAAGGACATAGGCTACTTTTTATCCCGAAAAAATGAAAAAATCCCGAGGGACCGCGGGTCACACCGCGGGAGCGCAGCTAGTTAATTATAAAGCAAGTACCTAAGTACATCAAGTCAAATTGTCGAAAGGACGAAAGGTCTAAAATGTCAAAAACCTCAAAAATTTCAAATGTCAGAGTACAAACTTCGTTCCAACCGAGTGTTCCACGACACTCACGTCCTTTTTCTTCACCGTTCGAGAGCACTGACATGATGCACATAAGAAAAACTCATCGATGCACGACCGAATTTCATTTCTACATTAGGATCCGAAGGTCACACTACCACTACTACTAAATGCTCTATGACACTGTGTATTCTTTTTGATAGTTAATTATACCGTAGCGTTCATAAAATGTTTTTCCGAGTGTCCGGGGTGTGTTTAATCGAAGCTTAGAGCACGCTCTCGGAACCGGAACACAACAGTTATTTTGCTCTTCTCTCAATATAACGGTCCAGCCATTTGCAGTACTTTTTCTTTGTGCTTCACTATTAGACTACTACTATGGTAACTCGATTATATCGAATTTTAGTCGTATTTTTATGATTTTTGCATCTCATCTATTATAATATCTCTATTAGGTATTAATTACTCGTATTTATGTCCCAAATGTGACCTTCTTCTTTTACTTGTTGTATCATTATAGTTAGTTTTTTCGATCCCGCTCGTTGCCCGAATGAATATCTCTTCGTGCACTTCTGGGATTTTTTTTTTTTACCTTTTAGTCTTGTACTTAAATACTTACTCAAGCACTGTTAAGACCCTTACCATCAGCTTTCTTGTGTGTGTAAGTGTGCGAATAAGTCATACAAACTTTAATAAAAAGCCAAAATCTTATTTTCTAGAGTAGGTCTCTAGATAGTTGTGATAAGTACTTGATTAACAAAAGAAACAAAATAAATAAATAACACTGGACTTTTCACACAGCATCATCTAGCCCCAAAGTAAGCAGAGCTTGTGTTATGGGTACTAGATGACTGATATACTACTTATATACTTATTGTTTGTAAATACATACATATTATACATAGAAACACCCAGACCCGGGACAAATATCTGTAGGTCATACAAACATTTGTCCCGACGCGGAGATCGAACCCGCAACCTTTTGCGTCGCAGGCGGGCCCACTACGCTACAGAGGTCGTCTAAAAATAAATCACAAATGCATAATGGAGGATGTGGAATAATAAATCTGCAGATCATTTAAAAAATAAAAGCTCAATCAAGGCGTAGGCACCCTAATTTAATTTTTACAGTCATTTCATAATGTTATACCTAAGCAAGATGCGTATCGACTCCTTACCCAATCGGTTTTTCAAGAACAATATTTGAATAAAACTTAATAGGTCAGCATTTGATTATTCATATATAATTTCAGATGTCGGTCATAATTACTGATTGATGACACCTTCAGGGAACATTTTTGAAGGTCAGGTCAGGGTTAGATGTCTAAACAAGTTGCCAGTGGGCCTGTTTAAGTATTCTCTAATAAAAAGTGAGTAGCATTCGAGTTGCCGTGATAGCGCGAGCTCGAGTGCATTCACCAAGCTCAGTCACCGGCACGATGAGGTAAATCGCTATTTTGGCTCGTTTCATACAAATCCACGTTTTGCTTTTTAGTTACGCTCCAAATAGGCATGATTTTATTACGATCTGGAAGTTTCTAAAGGCTTATTTATGAAGAATGATTACTGCGAACATTAATGAAAACTGAGTTTTACTACTTTAATTGTGGATTTCGTTTAATTTAGTCGTTTAAAATGAGCTAATTCACAAGATTTACTATCACATTCATCATCACTATTATCACCCCACACCAACTTGACATTGCTAAATTGACTCTTCCTTATTTTGACTATGGAATTCAATGTTTTCAATGAATACCAACCATTGTCACAACCCCCACTGGTAGGGACAGCTTAGTGGGGGATTATAACAATAAACCAAATATGGTTTACTAACCATATTTGGTTAACATACCTTAAATAGATGAGTTATTAATAAATAAATAATGCTGGACTTTTCACACAGCATCATTTAACCCCAAAGTAAGCAGAGCTTGACGTGTTATGGGTACTACGAGTAGATGACTGATATACTACATACTTTTTGTTAGTAAATACATACATATTATACATAGAAAAAAGACGTGTTGGTTGAATGGGGTTGTACCTCGACTTTCAATCTGAAGGTCGTGGGTTCAAATCCCGGCCGTGCATCAATGGATTTTCGTTTCGTAAAATTTATATGTGCTTTAACACCAGCTCTTAACGGTGAAAGAAAACATCGTGAGAAAACCGCAGCTTAGTCAGCTCCACACGTATTGACGTCGTCTTTCCTGTGGGCCAGGCTGATTAAGCTAAGAGGATAGGTTTAGGTGCTGGGCAAGCCTATTCCATCTCAAACAATGTCCCTGGCACTACAGTGTCCCGTTAAGTGTAGGCATAAATTGCCTCCTGACGATGTATAAATCATCTAATATAGATGTAAAGGCTTAAGTTTTATACATAGAAAATACCCAATGGAGCTTTATGGTAAGAGTAGATTAGCAAATCTCTCCTGCGGGTATGTATTCGATTACACTAGATCTAACTAGTTATTAATAACCTCTTCGCCTGTCTCGTACATAGAATTAAGTCATTACCCTGTGTTTGCTTTAAGTAGCGTACTTAGACAGCAACCTTCAGGCGATACTGGCTGGTATAAATCAGTTCGGTATCGTAAAATCTTCAATAACCGACTACCGATGCACCGTTAGACGCTTGTGAGATAGTTTATGGGCCAAAATAAAGTGTTTACGTGGTTTGGTTGACTTGCCTTTGCTTTTTGCTTCGAGTAACGGGTAGTGCAGTTTTGCTCCGGTTTAAACCAATATAGAACTAAATATTTCATTTTACTCATAGGATCATCATAATCATCAGCCTATGGCGACCTCTGTGGCGCAGTGGGCGAAGGCCCGCCTGCGACGCAAAAGGTTGCGGGTTCGATCCCCGCGGCGGGACCAATGTTTGTATGATCTACAAATATTTGTCTCGGGTCTGGGTGTTTCTATGTATAATATGTATGTATTTACAAACAAAAAAGTATATAAGTAGTATATCAGTCATGTAGTACCCATAACACAAGCTCTGCTTACTTTGGGGCTAGATGATGCTGTGTGGAAAGTCCAGCATTATTTATTTATTTATTTATTTATGGCAATCCACTACCGGACATAAGCCTCCCCTAGTGCGCCCCATTGCGCCCTGTCCTCAGCTCGACGCATCCAGCTTCTGCCGGCAGCCTTTCGCAGATCGTCACTTCACCTGGCCGGAGGGCGTCCTACACTACGTTACGTCTTACTCATAGGATACCTTTAAGTATCTTAAACATACCTGATTGAGAGATATGATAGATATAATCTTTCGACGATTTTTTGACGACCTCTGTTGTGGTGCAGTGGATAAAACACCCCGCTTGGGACGTAGAAAGTTGCGGGTTCGATCCCCGCCGCGAGATAAATGTTTGTATGATCTGCAAATATTTATCTCGGGTGGGTGTTTCTATGTATAATATGTATGTAATTACCAACAAAACGTATTTATGTTGTATCTCAGTTATCTGGTTCCCATAGTACAAGCTTTGCTTAGTTTGTGGCTAGATGATGCTGTGTGAAGTGTCCAGCATTATTTATTTATTTCGTGGCAATACAGCCCGGAACATTTTTTTATTTATTGTGATACCGAATAAAATTTCTTCAACTCTACACTGTCTACACGAAAGATTCATCATTGTGCCAGGAACTAGCCATAGACATAATTATGCATGTAATGTCAACTTGCACAAATTAATGGCATCAGAAGGTAGGCTAACACCTAGCACAAGGAATAAATTTGTTGAAAGAAAGAAATTGATCTGCGTTGGCGCGAGATGTAAATTAAATTCACAGCTAAACTTTAATACCAGAATCAGATAGAACAGTACCAGTTAATTAATCACAAATTCAAACCATTCGAGCCTTAACTGACGATAACTGATAAACGTATCGACCAATTAAATATTCGTGAAGCGAGAATATGCTTGCATCAGTTTTAATCGGAGCTCTATACCTTTACCCGATCAGATGCCGAGAGCATCGCAATTTGGAGCCGAAGGTCGTAGAAGGAGAACATTGCAGATTCACTGACTTTTCATACAGTGCACTTCTAGGAGCATATTGCGAAAAAACATTTTGGAATTGTGGCTCATCTATACTGAACCAGCATATTTTACTAACTGCTGCACACTGCATACACGATTGCAGCGATGCATCCGATAGAATTCTCATTAAGTGCGGAAACAGTGACAGGGACAAAGGGACGGATCATTTAATCATGAGCTACGTGTTTCACCCCAAATTTAGGGAGATTGCTCAACTAGGTGGCGATATAGGATTAGTAAGAGTATTGAAGCCAATGAGGTTGAGCATCAGAGTCGGTAGAGTTGCTGTGATGCCCTCACCTCCTCTAAACGAGTTGGCGACTGTTGCTGGCTGGGGGAAGATCCATGTAAGTCTCTCGTTTACTATAGTACTATAGTTTGTTCAAATAGGTTGGTGATAGATGGATATAAGTTGATGATACGCGGATTTCAACTCGAGCTTTGTGATTTCTCAAGTGCGTATGAACATCTGATGCCAAAGCCTCGTCCGTGTCCTTGTGTGATATTCTATTTCTATACACGGCACATTTATATTATTAGTTATAAATCCATCCATATTATCCATCCATCTATACTTCCATACTTATATTATAAATGTGAAAGTAACTCTGTCTGTCTGTCTGTCTGTTTGTTACGCTTTCACGCCCAAACCGCGGAACAGATTAAGCTGAAATTTGGCAAAGTTAAAGGTTGTATCCCAGGGAAGGACATAAGCTACTTTTATCCCGAAAAATGAAAAAATTCCGAGGGACCGCGGGTCACACCGCGGGAGCGCAGCTAGTAATAATAATAAGTAATAGATAATGCAGGACTTTTCACACAGCATCATCTAGCCCGATACTAAGCAAAGCTTGTACTATGCCATGAAAACCAGATAACTGATATACTTCCTATTTAGATACTATTTTTGTAAATAAAATACATAGCGTTGCTCTGCACCTAACATCAGGTGCAGAGTAACAAAAAAACTGAGATTGGGTCTTGTTTGGTACTTACATCAAACGCAGACCTTGCACCTGGGTAGGTAGGTACTTATATACATAGCTATGTTTTTTAGAAAACTATTTCTAACTCTGCTTTTACCAATGCTTTATTTATTTAATTTTACTTTGATTTGCAGGAACACATTCCGGGCTCCAGTAAATGGCTAAGATACGTCAATCAAACAATTACACTGCGTGAAGAATGCGAGAAAATGATCGACAAACTGCCTTTGGGTCTCATTTGTGGGGGCACATTGACGAGCGAGGGCTATCCTACGTTGTAAGTACCTTATTCCCCAAAAACATTCCATGTGAAATTAGTTACCAAGACTATCAAAAACTGTACAAAAATTATGAGCTCTACTAGTAGAGCCAAGCCCCTCGCAGAGCTCTAACTTGTTTGTTTCCCTCTAGGTCCTTCCCAAACCTAAAATATACAGCTCTGAATCCTATTATGTAGGAACTACCAGCCCATATTTTCCATATCTGAACTAAGGCCTGGAACATTTTTTGAGATGGTATAAGCTTAAAGGAGACTGTTCAAAAGCGGTCTATGAGCCAATAGCGATACTGTAATGGTATTTGTGTAGGGATGCCTCATTTACATATTTGTGCAAAGGGGCATCCAAATCTGACCCTTTAGTTTTGAGATATACAGGGTGGATTTTTAATCATTATAGTTACAGAAAAACGTTTTTAGGAGACCATGCATAATTTTTGAGGTATTCTAAACTGCACTAACTCATTTTGGAAAGGGTGTACAGTCAGCGAAAAAAGTGCTGACCATAAGCGGTCTTTGAACCAATAGCGATACTGTAATAGTATTTTTGTCGAAATACCTCAACTACATCCATATGCAAAGGGGCATTAAAATCTGACCCTACAGTTTTGAGATATACAGGTTGGAATTTCGAGACTATCTCATAGGTCAGGTACCTTAACCGTTCTAGTTACAGGAAAACGTTCCTAGGAGACCATCCATAACTTTTTGAGATATTCTAAACTGCATTCACACATTTTGGAAAAAATGTACAGTCAGCGAAAAAAGTGCTGACCATAAGCGGAATTTGAACCAATACCAATACTGTAATAGTATTTCTGTATAGATACTTCAACTTCATCTATATGCAAAGGGGCATCAAAATCTGACCCGGCAGTTTTGAGATATACAGGGTGGAATTTCGAGACTAGCTCATAGCTCAGGTACCTTAACCGTTCTAGTTACAGGAAAACATTTGTAGGAGGCTATTTATAAATTTTTGAGATATTCAAAACTGCATTTACACATTTTGGAAAAACAGTACAGTCAGCGAAACAAATGCTAAAATCCCAAAAAAAAATTTCAAAGATTTAGGACGTGGTTTTTGAACCAATAGCGATACTGAAATGGTATTTGTGTAGGGATGCCTTATCTACATATTTGTGCAAAGGGGCATCAAAATCTGACCCTGCAGTTTTGAGATATACAGGATGGATTTTTAATCATTATAGTTACAGGAAAACGTTTTTAGGAGACCATGCATAACTTTTTAAATTATTCTAAACTGCACTAACTTATTTTGGAAAAAGTGTACAGTCAGCGAAAAAAGTGCTGACCAAAAGCGGTCTTTGAACCAATAGCGATACTGTAATGGTATTTGTGTAGGGATGCCTCATCTACATATTTGTGCAAAGGGGCATCAATATCTGACCCTGCAGAGTTGAGATATACAGGCTGGATTTATAATCATTATAGTTACAGGAAACCGTTTTTAGAAGACCATGCATAACTTTTTGAGGTATTCTAAACTGCACTAACTCATTTAGGAAAAAGTGTACAGTCAGCGAAAAAAGTGCTGACCAAAAGCGGTCTTTGAACCAATAGCAACACTGTAATGGTATTTGTGTAGGGATGCCTCATCTACATATTTGTGCAAAGGGGCATCAAAATCTGACCCTACAGAGTTGAGATATACAGGCTGGATTTTTAATCATTATAGTTACAGAAAACCGTTTATAGAAGACCATGCATAACTTTTTGAGGTATTCTAAACTGCACTAACTCATTTAGGAAAAAGTGTACAGTCAGCGAAAAAAGTGCTGACCAAAAGCGGTCTTTAAACCAATAGCGATACTATAATGGTATTTCTGTCGAAATACCTCAACTTTATCCATATGCAAAGGGGCATCAAAATTGGTTCAAAAACCACGTCCTATCTTTATATAATCTTTGAAACATTTTTTTAGGATTTTAGCATTTGTTTCGCTGACTGTACTGTTTTTACAAAATGTGTAAATGCAGTTTTGAATATCTCAAAAAGTTATAAATAGCCTCTTACAAATGTTTTCCTGTAACTAGAACGGTTAAGGTACCTGAGCTATGAGCTAGTCTCGAAATTCCACCCTGTATATCTCAAAACTGCCGGGTCAGATTTTGATGCCCCTTTGCATATAGATGAAGTTGAAGTATCTATACAGAAATACTATTACAGTATTGGTATTGGTTCAAATTCCGCTTATGGTCAGCACTTTTTTCGCTGACTGTACATTTTTTCCAAAATGTGTGAATGCAGTTTAGAATATCTCAAAAAGTTATGGATGGTCTCCTAGGAACGTTTTCCTGTAACTAGAACGGTTAAGGTACCTGACCTATGAGATAGTCTCGAAATTCCAACCTGTATATCTCAAAACTGTAGGGTCAGATTTTAATGCCCCTTTGCATATGGATGTAGTTGAGGTATTTCTACAAAAATACTATTACAGTATCGCTATTGGTTCAAAGACCGCTTATGGTCAGCACTTTTTTCGCTGCCTGTACACTTTTTCCAAAATGAGTTAGTGCAGTTTAGAATACCTCAAAAAGTTATGCATGGTCTCCTAAAAACGTTTTCCTGTAACTATAATGATTAAAAATCCACCCTGTATATCTCAACTCTGCAGGGTCAGATTTTGATGCCCCTTTGCACAAATATGTGGATGAGGCATCCCTACACAAATACCATTACAGTATCGCTATTGGTTCATAGACCACGTCCCATACAACTTTGAACAGTCTTGTTTGGCTTGAATAATAATTTATGAAATCTTGTGTAAATTCTCATCATTTTATCATAACCACTTTTCCTTTTTAAATTCTTCATTGCCCAGCAGTGGTGACTCGGGCAGCGCTCTGGTGGTGAGGGGCATCATACAAGTTGGCATCGTCTCCTTCATGCGCAGAAGCATCAGCAAGTCTGTGGTCGCCTATACGGATATAGGTTACTATTATAATTGGATTGTAGAAAATACAAATAAACTTATTTGCGGTCATTAACTGGGCTTTTTCTTTCTATTTAAACAGGATAGTTTTCCCTGTGTCTTTGGTGTAAATGCACACTGCATAATAATATGCACTTTGTTTCTTTGTGCGTAAATGTAGAAACGAGGTTTGAACGCTCCATGGAGGAATGAGCGCTAAGTTTCACAGAAACTAAATTTACACAAGACCATCCCGCTTTCTTGAGACGGAAAAACTAAGTATACACTCGTGAGTCGGGCTCAGCATCATTAAAATATGTAACATGCCTCTAACTACCTTCTTAGGCATCTTCAAAGGATCTGGAGAAAGATGGTTGTCTACCGCACCTCGAGTAAACAGTCGTGTTACTGTTTTTTTTCCATCTGCAAATGCTTATTGAGTTAGGCTGGGTTTTATAATAATTTGTCATAGGTATGCGATAATATAATGTTACATTAACTATACTGGAATAATTCCAGTAGAATAATTCAACTATAAAGTTAGATACATATCAAGCATAGATAGTACAAGAATATTCGACAGCACAAAGTATAGTTCCATTCTTGTTCCAACTGTATGTAAAAGTTCAGCTAATCGTACCAACTCAAATTTATAGGCGAAATATAATAGTTTTATGATTCCAGTGTCGAGATTCTTTATCGCAATTCAATCATTTCCAACCGTGACTTAGTGCGTACTGTAATGAAATAATTACCTGATGCTGTAAAACTGGTAGAGCGAAAATTATCAAAACGATGCTTGGATTCCTATTTTTTTCGTTCTTAAACATAGATAGTTGTCAAACTCGGTTGGAACCATACGTTGTGAATGGGGAGTTTTCAAACATAAGAGATTTTCCCCACTCTGTGTGCCTAACTGTACAAGATGATGGTGATACATGGATATGTGGTGCATCGATTTTGAATCACAGGATATTGCTAACTGCGGCCCACTGCATCTACTCATATCCAACGTCTAGTATGAGTCTGAAATATGGCAGTGCATATTTATCTAAAGCTGCTGTTGTGCTAACGAGGGCATACAAGGTCCATCCAAGTTACAGCGAGGGGCATGCGTTTGGCGATATCGGGTTGATATTGACTTCGGAGCCACTGATATTTAACAACAATGTCCGTAGAGTTGCAATTTTGCCTCCTGATATTGCGCCTTATGATGAAAAAGCATTTATAGCTGGCTGGGGAAGAATTGATGTAAGTATTTGGAGTACAAAGACTAGTAAGTTGAGTACTTTTTCCTTATAGTTTTCGTATCAATGGTTTCCGATTTGGAAGATCTCGAGTTGCTAGAACGGCGTGCTAAGAGGTTGGTGATGATGACAAACTAGGTGGCAAAAATTGCCAAGCTGTCGGAAAATCCTTCTTTTTAACCGACTTAAATTATATTTCTTGTTAATCTTAGTTGCAGGTTTTCTCACGATGTTGACCTTCAACGCTTAGATCTAAACAGTAAAATTATAAACAATAAAAAATTGCAGGAATCATCAAATATACAAACAGACAGGTTGAAACATACAAAACAGAAAATCATGAGTCGTAGAGAGTGCATAAAAGCGTTGGATGTGGATATCCCTACTGGTGTTATTTGTGGAGTTGGAGAAGGCTACGCTGCCAGGTAAACAAAGTCATTCCTAAACAAAATATAGTTATCATAGCATAATGAAATCATGTTCATTGCAAAGTTTCTTCTGAGCTTCGTCGTGACTACACGGGTTTTAGTAACGGCTAGTAACTTGACTTAATTAATTAATAACTTAAATAATTTTACCTTAAGGTAAAATAATATATGGGACCCCTTCGAGAGTATACCATTTGTAATAAAAAAAAAAGAATTATCAAATTCGGACTCCTCTGTAAAAAGTTATGCGTGGTCTAACATATATATATATTATTATATATTTTTTTTTGTGTGGTGTGCAATAAAGTATTTTCTATCTATCTATCTATCTATATATATACGCGTCGACTCCTTTTTTTGTCGGTTAAAAAGGTCTGTTTACTATAATAAAGGTTTGTTTCGGGTTGTGTTGGTCGAATGGGCTTGCAACATATCACGTATGATATAATATTTCATACGTGACAGGTTGCAAGCCTACTAACTTCTGCAAACATTTGGGCATGTATCAAATATGTATCTATTTACATATATTTACAAAATACAACAGGATTAGTCAAGCTATCTAAGGATCGTTAGAAACGAATTGTATCTTTAGGTATACAGTCGTGATTCTGTTTTACTTTATTCAATATTTTATTTTAGGGGTGATTCTGGCTGCGCTCTCATGGTCCGGGATTATATCCAAGTCGGAATTGTTTCATTCAAGGAGCCTCACATCAACGAAGCCATCGTTGTATATACAGACATTGGATTCTACTATAATTGGATCAGAGAACACTCACTCAAACTATTCTGTATGTCTTAGTCTTCAATAAACGCTATTAGATGAAATAATTCCTGTTAGGATAGACGATGAACTAAGAATTTATTTTTTGTAAATCGGACGCGTAGTTTCGCAAATTGAGTTTCGCCAACAAACAAATTTTACATCTTTATAAGACTCTGTATGTATTAGTTTTGATGTAAAACTAAAAGCGCATTTTTGTGCTAACGTCAATAAGTAATCTATGTCCTAAAAAGCCCATTTGAGGTAATAAAATTCAAATGAAACTGTTAATAAAGATTGCTAATTACCAGCCGTTATTTTAGTGCCATTTAATCATAAGTATTTAAACATATTTCAATGTAACTAAACGAGAAAAATGATAAAGTCAGTCTTCAGCATTGTTTTGTTGCTAAATTCAATATCATGTTATAATATTCGAAAACCTTTTGTTGTTGAAGGTGAATTTACTGAAATAACATTATTTCCCTACTCAGCGTACTTAGTGGTTTCTGCTATAGAATCAGAAAACGGGGCGAAATCGCGTTGGACGTGCGGTTCTTCAGTATTGAATCAGAGAATTTTACTGACAGCCGCCCACTGCTTGTACACTTGCGACGGATCAGCAAATATTACTGTTATGTATGGACATGAAAAAAAAGAAAAAATGAATAAAACGATAGCTTTAAGGTATCTCCTTCATGCTGATTTTTCGGAAAAGCAAATGGGACGAAATGATATAGGATTAGTGATGACGAAGAAAACTTTGGAACTTGCTTCAAACGTGGCTCGAGTTGCTATTTTAAAAAACCCGCCTTACGACGAGATGGGCTATGTAGCCGGCTGGGGGTTTGTGGATGTAAGTATTATAGACTAATGACCAAAGGGCTGGTGCGTACCTCGGTCAGAGGATAAGTATCATACAACGAGGTAATGCCGCCAGCCTTTTGGGCACATTACCTGCGGTTGGTGATATGAACTGTTTTTTATCTTTAGTTTAGTTAAATTATGTACCTACTTATGTATTTTTATGATTATTGTTTCGTGTATTATAGGACATTCAATAAAACTTAAAAAACTTAGGCCTTTACATCTTTAATAGATGATTTATCGTCAGGAGGCCACCTATGCATTTATACGCTGCAGTGCCTGGGACATTGTTTGAGATAGAATAGGCTTGCCCAGCACCTAAACCATCCTCTCAGCTCAATCAGCCGCCCACAGGAAAGACGACGTCAATACGTGTGGAGCTGACTAAGCTGCGGGTTTTCTCACGATGTTTTCTTTCACCGTTAAGAGCTGATGTTAAAACACATATAAATTTTACGAAACGAAAAATCCATTGATGCACGGCCGGGATTTGAGCCCACGACCTTCGGATTGAAAGTTGAGGCACAACCCCATTCGACCAACATGGCCAGGACATTCTATAGGTACATTATGAAAGTAAAATGTACTTACATTTATAACTTTAACTGAAAAAAAAATGTAATGCTGAAAACCGTTGTTGCACTGATTCTTCAATTTCATAAAAGATTTCAATGAAAAAGTAACCTACCTTGTTGAAAAGGTGGATACACTTTGACTTATACAGTTGAAATAAACACGTCCTTTCGGACACGATGCTCGATGTCGATATAAAAATTATTGTTTTGAAAATGCTCTATTATCTTATTTCTAGGAAATCCGGAAGATTCCAACGAATCTATTAAAATACACAACCCAAAGGATTATGACTCAAGTAGACTGCCAGAAAGCATTGGGTAGATTACTTCCTATGGGTATAATTTGCGGAGGAACCAGAAATGCTAAGAGCTACGCTTCGCTGTAAGTATATTCACTGGTTTAGGATTGTATTTTAAGCTGCAGCCAAACGCTAGCGAAACGCAAAAGAGAAGCCGGAGTCAAAGTCAAAAGCATTTATTATGTTAGACGCTGTTTACACGATGCCATTCTTGCCTCTTACTTTTTAAAATTCAACGGAGCAAGAGCTTATATTCTATGGCAAGAGACTGCGGCGGTGGCATCAACAGTGACTGTGTAGCAGAATGCATCGTGTAAACTGCACCTAATAGTATTAAAATTCAGAGATTTTACTCCTTCCTTATTCCCAAGCTTTCTAATTTAATTAGGATTATAGAGTACTTCCTTCTTAAACTTCACAATCGGTTCACATTATTGTCGTTCTGTTTCTTTTTTGCTCTTTAGTATAAAATAAAAACAACAGGTTCACGACTGTTTTCCCAAGGTGCGGTAGACATTCTCTGAGATATTTTATGTAAGTATTCCAGATCCTTTGAAGATGTCTAAGAGGGGGTAGTCAGAGGTATGTCCAAATACATATTTGATACATGCCCACATCTTGCAGAAGTTAGTATTCCATACGTGACAGGTTGCAAGCCCATCGCCGCCAAGTATAAAATGTACTTATAGTTTTTTTTATATAAATGTTCAGGTTATAATAGAAGTCTGGTTTTTTTATTTTTTAGTGGTGACTCTGGAAGCGCTCTGGTCGTCCGGGGTTACATCCAGGTCGGGATCGTCTCCTGCAAGTGGCCAAATATCACCAGGTCTATTTCATTATACACAGATGTGGGATACTTCTATGGCTGGATATTCAAAAACTGTCATACACTCTACTGTTATTAAATATCAACATTGTATATCAAACAGCAACTAAAATTTGTAAGAAAAACTATTTCCCTACTTTATTTGGAGTTGGTATACTCCTACTACATCGAAACAATGATAGACAGGCATCATAAATAAAGCTATTCAATAAAACTGCTGATGCTGAGGCCTCTAATATAGATATATTAGATGATTTATACAGTGTCAGGAGGCAATCCATGCCTACACTTAACGGAACGCTGTAGTGCCTGGGAAATTGTTTGAGATGGAATAAACAACATGGAATAATAATGGATGGTTTAACTATAAAATGGAAAAAAAATAATTGCACGGTTTAAAATAGTTTTGGTCGTTTTGAATCGCTGAATATTTTCTAAAAGATATTTATCATTGACTCTTACAAAAAAGATTGGCCTGTTATGGCCCAGGACCGAAAGGCGTGGAGAAAGGGAATGGAGGCCTTTGCCCTGTTGGTGGCTTATAATAAATTATTTGTTATTGGTAATTATTTTACATATCTTTAGAAACAAGCAATCTAATTATGTATGTTACTAACTTTGCTATAGTAAAATATTAAGTATAATTGTATAATAGCGGTATTTTAGACCATGATAATAATTGGTTCATTTAAATTATTCTGCAGCTAGTCAATAATTATTGTTCAATCAAATCCTCAATAATATTTTAACTACCTACCTTCTAACACTAACGAAACTCACAACCTACTAGCTTTCGTTTTAAAATATAACTAGCTGCCCAGCATCCGTATTCTGTAGTCAAGCGATGTATTGTTGAACCACGTAAACAAAACTAACCTCAATGAAATATGAAAAATATGCGATGGTTTACTTTGCATATTTCATTTAAATGCAGTCTGCCGTTTCAACAAAAAAAAGCAACAAAAATTCATCGATCCTTCCAAAAATTAGCAGGTTTACACAAGTAAGATCATGATACCGGATTAAAAAATAATTTTAGAAAACCTTACCTACGATAATGCAATTGGAAATAAACCATATCTATTTATGTAATTAAATAAAATACCAATAATGCAACTTGAGTTTTTTATTTACACGTTTTTTTTTACAGTTAGTGACGGTTCTGACGGAAGATATGGAAGATGTATTCAGCGGTCTTCAAAAACATCATCGGGTATCATCGGTTATGTGTGAAAGGTTGAATGTTTTCTCATATAGGTAATTGTCTGTTCTGGCGTTACGCGACCGGTAATACGTGACGCATCTTCCGTCAGATGTGAACCGACCCTCAATGATAGCTGATTACCCGATTCGCTCATTACAATAAAAATTCATTGAGTGGTTTTTGATCCAAAGGAAATAATACCCCACATCTGTGTACACGACTACAGATTCGCTGGTAGGAAGTTTGAAAGAGACCAAGCCAGCTTGAATGTACTGTCGCAACATCAAGGCGCTGCCAGAATCACCACTGAAACAAACATACATACTTATACGTATACTTGATTGGCCTTATTACAAAAAAGTTAAACCTTAGTTGAACATCATATTGACACGTGTCAAAACAAAACAGTTATTTAAGTTAAGAGTTTTTCTAGAGAGTTTTTTAGTCAGTGCTTCGCTAAACTATTTTTGTAAGAAAGGGGGTTGTATTTATCTCTGATCCTCTCACGATGGTTTTTTTTCACCAGAGTTGGCCACTGACTCATACGAACTTACTTACTTTTTACGACGGTGTGTCTTGACTTGACTAGGGGACAAAATATTATAGGTACTATTTGTAAGTTCTGCGGATATGTTTTACATTTTACGGGTCTTGTGGTTGTGGTACCATGGTTTTCGTAGTTTCTAGTGTCAGCTTAGTTAGAGCATAAGGAGGGGGTCAGGGATGAGAATGTGAGTGTTGGGTATTTTAGTTATCTTACATATTCAGGTTTATAATGTCGTTACTTACCTAGTAACATAACTTTCATCACCCAATTGCATTCCACAAATAGTACCTAGAGGAATTTTTTCTCTCAAATAATCTTGACATTTTTCATGTTTCAATATTTTCTGAGTGGTATGCTGCAGTATAGATGAAAACCTTTCTTGAGTTTCCTATAGAACAAAATATTTTTAAACATTATTTACTAACACCTGTGAATAAGTGTAAGTTAGAAAATAAGATATGCGAAATATTTAAAGAATATCGTAGGTACTATGTAAAAACAAGCAATTGGTTTTAGCAAATAGTTCCAAGAGTGGAACCAATAGTGAATGTTTGGTGTTACTTGTTTTCAAACTGTTAATATACTCACATCGACATACCCCCAGCCAGCTATTAGACCCTCTTCACCATATGGAACATAAGTTTTTGGATACAATACAACTCTACCAACCGTATTGCTCAATGTTAATGGTGACATTAGCTTCAAGAGTGCTATATCACATCGACAAGTATTTTCATCATACAATGTATGTTCTTCGAATTTCTGTATAAGTCCTACTCCACCCTTTGTTCTGTCTCCACTGCCGAACTGCACCATCATAGAGGAGTGTCGGGAGCAGCCGTGCACGCAGTGAGCAGCTGTGAGCATCAGTCTCTGGTTCAATATAGATGCGCCACATATCCATCGATCTATTCCACCAGCGCTCTGATAGCAAGCCTGAACGTTAAGACATGCTGAGTATGAGAAATCGATAATGTTGGATTCGTTTCCACTGTGCACGAAGCCTTCTTGGCAGTAGATGGAATTGAAGCACAACACGAGTGCTAGTGATTTGATCATGACTCGCTCTGTTTGTTTTATTGCCAACCGTTATCGGTGCATAAACTTTGCTTTGGCATGGAATCGGAATACGTCATAAAATTGATGCAAAATGCGAACATAAATTAAAAACTGTAATTGCTAAATTATATACAGTTCCAATAATAAACTGAAATTATTATTGTGGGCTGTATTATCTAACTACTATTTAAAATGTTGATACCACGTGAGTGAAGCCGCAGGAAATAATTCGTTATTCTTAAACGGTTCTCTGCATATTTTCTTTTGAAGATCATATTGCAAGGAAGGGTTGTTGAAACTGAACTGTTTAATAGCCCATCAACATCGGAATTCAATTCATTTTCACCATGATTGAAAAGGCATTCAGAGAGTTAATTGATTTCATTCATCAATAAATAACATGTGCCAGTAATTGAATAACGAGAAATCATGATCAAAATATTCTTCTATCTTCTGTGTCTAAAATCAACACAATGCCAACTTCGAAATATGGAAGGCTTTATTTTTCAAGGACAGGTTGCAGAAATAGAAGATTTCCCACATTCGGCGTACTTGGAATCATATTGTGGGAAGAAAAGAACAACAGTGTGCGGTTCTTCTATACTGAATCAGCTAGTCCTACTCACCGCAGCACACTGTATGCTTACTAGTGGCAATTGCACTGAGCAACAACGATTTCAAGCCAGTTTTGGCAACGCCAATCAAGCTCATGGCACAAAAATTGGTATTTTGAGATATATAATGCATGAAAACTTTTTTGAGATAAGTGTACAAAGTGATATAGCACTGGCGTTGTTGGAGAGACCTGTAACTTTTGGGAGCAATATTGCCAGAGTCGCACTTAGAGACATTCCTGTGAGAAATGGAGAAATGGGAACAGTAGCTGGTTGGGGATATGTACTTGTAAGTATAGGTACAGACAGAGTGATCGAATGATAAGACCTAATAAGATTTCGCAGATTTGGCAAAACTCTGTGGAAAACTATCGCAGAAACATTAGAAAATGTTTACATGCCATGTGCAGTGTGCGTGTACTTAAAATAATATTTGGCTGTTTTGTTTTTTCAGCTAGAACCAAAAACAAAAACAGATGTATTGAGACGCGTCAACCAAACTATAATTTTACGCGAGCATTGCAATCAGAGTATTGGGGGGTTTGAACTCCCTTCTGGCACTTTTTGTGCTCAATATTTATCGGGCACAAGTTACCCTACTGGGTAAGTTAGTATTCTATAATAATTAGTAGTAATTTTACCTTATACAGTGAAACTTGGTTAAGTGGGACCTGGATAAGTGAGAAACCTCCATAACTGGAACTCATGCTGAGGTCCCAACACTTTGGCACTGAATTACCTCTGTTAGTGGGACGAGGTAAACCTCTATATCTGGGATTTGTTCTTTCGATTTATCATCATAGTTACCTCTTTAACTGAGACAGCGAGTAAATTTTATATGCATAAACCTCTGTAACTGAGATAACATTGTTTGTATACACATTCTTATTCTACCCACAAATTATATTTATTTTATATTCATTATATTCTCACCTCTATTAATGGAACCCTCTGTAAATGAGACAGATATTTATTTATACCTGTATATCTGAGACACTGGGTAAGTGGAATACCTCTATAAGTGAAACGACATTGCAGGTCCCTTGATGTCTCACTTAACCAGGTTTCACTGTACTTGTACTTTTACAATCGTTTGCATCTTTAGCTATTAATTTAAAAGGAATTTTCTTAGCTATACCTAAATATAACAAAAATATGAAAGGCCTCAAGAAAAGGCTTAAAGGGGGCACTACACTATCCCCTGATCTTTACTTTTTTAGATTTCGTTCTAGGGCGAAGGACCTATTAATTTTTTAATTTTTTTTTCAGTGGTGACTCCGGTAGTGCTTTAGTCATCGACCGATATGTTCAAGTGGGTGTAGTTTCTTTCAACATTCCCAAATTTCTGAACGTTACTGTGTACACTGACGTCACTTACTTTTACGAGTGGATCAAAAGTAATGTGGCTAAGATATTATGTAACAGTGACCTCCAACTTACAGATCAAATTAATTTATGAAACCAAATAGAAATTATGCAAAATTGACGCAAAACGCATAATAAATGTAAATGTATGTATGTTAATAAATGTAAATAATTTAATGTACTTTTGACATTATCATAGGAAAGTCAGAATTATATTTTGAAAAAAATTATGAGACTTTTAGAATTTTATTGATATGTTCCTTCCCTCCATTCCTCTTCCTCCCAAATCCCATTTTACTTAGACAAAATTGTTCTAGTACCTATATTTAATATGGATACAAAAATCAACCATCTTATCATGGTCACTGGCACAACAGCTGTTACGTGCTATTAGCCCATCTCATATTATTTAGTTTAGGCCTAAGTTAGTTATGCAGTTTTGGGTACCTAGTAAAGTAACTTAAGGAACCACCTTCATATAGTATAGAGCTACATTAAGTATAGAACTATGTAGAATCTGAGAAAGTGAACACACAGAACACACGGTTCACAGGATGCACAGTGAACTACTGTGCATCCTGTGAACCCGTAGAGACATACGCTCAGTTTGTCAGTTAATCGACTCTGAACATTCGTAAAATTCATTACCGATAATGAGAAAATTAGTTTTTCATATGACCGTAAAAATGACTCGGTTTTAATCCATCAATTAAATGATACGCAAACGAGCACTGTAGTTTGCAAAATATGTTGAGATCGACATGCATTTTGCTGGGGATCGTGACCACAGCGCTCGCAAGTATGGAAGGGTTTATTGTAGGGGGAAGTTTTGCGAACATAGAGCAACATCCCCATTCCGCCTTCTTAAGCGTGAATTGCATCACAGATGGAGGTAAAAGAGAGAGTTGGATCTGTGGTGCTTCCATCGTGAACCAGCACATTCTACTCTCTGCGGCTCATTGTTTATACGGATGTACATATCAGAGTCATATCGGTGTTTCAATCGGCGAACAAATTCGCACGCTTGGACTTACATACACTACTTATAGTTTTGTTATCCATGAGGATTATAACACGAGGACGAGCGCTAATGATTTATGTTTGATAAGAGTGAATCGCGAGCTTGATTTAAATAAGAAGATCAGTCGAGTGGCTATTATGAAGAATCCGCCTTACCACGAAAAGGCTATTGTTGCGGGATGGGGTATGACTGATGTAAGTTGAATATTATTAGATACTAACTACTACCCGTTGTGCATCAATGGATTTTGCGTTTCGTAAAATGTATATGCGCTTTAACACGTGCTCTAAACGGTGAAGGAATACATCGTGAGGAAACCAGTTAGGGTTCTTATAGGCGGCGATGGGCTTGCAACCTGTCACGTATGGAATACTAACTTCTGCAAGATGTGGGCATGTATCAAATATGTGTTCGGACATGCCTCTGGCTACCCCCCTTAGACATCTTCAAAGGATCTGGAATAAGTAACATAAAAAGATCTAAGAGAATGTCTACCGCACCTTGGGGATACAGTCGTGAACCTGTTTACGTTTTTTACTAACTACTTCCCGAGGATTCGATCACTGGTACCATCATTGCACTGCAGCTGAGGGACTGTACAATAATACTTGGCCGTTTTCCGGGTCTTTGTCCCGTGGTCACATGTGGACACACAGTGGACACCTCTGATGAGTTCATAGGCAGTAGGTAATGCGAATGCATTATAGCAACTAAGGTTGTCCTAAGTATTAATTATTGTGACTTATTACTATTACTATTATGTCATTTCCGTAAATAGTCTTACGCATTTTATTTTTACGGGATATTAAACTATGTTCATTCTAAAGTTCATTTTAATATGTATATCTATTTAGCTCACTCCCACAAAGTTTTGCTAAAGTTTCATGCGTTTTATGCAAGCCCATCAATGTTTAAGAATACGTTCAATATCATAATTTTTACAGGAAATACGAGAAAGTTTCACTAGCCGACTGAAGTTTGTATCACAGAATGTGTGGAACAGGAACCGTTGCTTGGAGATGTTCAGATACATTGTTAGAGGCGCCCTTTGCGCAGCCAATGAAAACAGAAATGAATATGCATCACAGTAAGTACTATTTTTATTATTATTAGTAATTAAAGATTTATTCTGATTATGTAGCTTGCGTCCAAATAAGTTAAATAATTATAACGCCCTACAGTCATATTATTTAGTCCTAGGGGGGTACCATAAAATGCCTCGAGATGGCGCGCGTGTGTGTTCCGCGCGCCTGTCCTTGGAGACCTGGTGGGAGGCAGTTGCCTCACCAGTTGGAGGAGCACTTTTTGAGCCAAACGCCGACTGCGAAGGCATTTCCCCGACGGTAATTAAAAAAAGGGGGGGTATTTTAACCGTCGGACTCGATATCAGGAATTATCCGACCAATTTTAATAGTTGTAAGGAGTCGACGTTGGAAACTAGGTAGGTACTGCCGCAATCGTCGGGCAGTTCAACGAATCCGCTTTTAAATATTTTCCCCTCCGACTCCGGAATAGTATTTATGTCATGAATACTCAGAAACTACGATGCAACTTGAAATTATTTATTTTAAGCTTTAGATAAGCAACGTTCTATGCGGTAAGAGTGGATGGGTGACCGCAAGTAGCATTATCAACTAAGCGCTTCCATGCTTCGCCACGTTCAATTATCGGCCCCGGCTATAAAGTCGTTAAGCCATAACGGAGGTATATAATATTCGAGGTAATAACTCTACGAGTTTGTTACTTACTCATACGTACTTACTTCTTTACTAGAGCGTGTATATTTTCAGAGGGGATTCTGGATCTGCTCTCATAGTCCGCAGCTACATCCAGATCGGATTGGTTTCGTACAAAATACCATCTATAGCCAGAAACGTCGTAATCTACACCGACGTTGGATATTTCTACGATTGGATTTCAAAATACGCTAAAAGACTTGCGTGTGTTTGATAAAAACTTTATATTACTATTATAGTGGTCAATTTTATTAAAATAAAGATACAGTCTTAGCTTGAGTATATATGGTCTTTCATTTTAAACTACAAAAACTGACAGGGCCTCATTTTTGCGTTGTAATAGACGTTTGACCGTATCAATTTAATTCCTAAGGCCATTTAAGTTTCACTTCAAAAATAATTTATTGATTTTTTAGAATTGTTGCATAATTATTTTCTAAGAGAACAGACGTTCCACCAATCGCAGTGCAGCTACATCACGAATGGGCTAAGTTATACAAGAAGCAACAATCAATTGAACGAATAGTCTTTATCGATTTTCACGGGATTTTCATAACAAAACAAAAAAAAAATCATTTTAAAATTTATTTATTACTAGCTGACCCGCGCCTTCGTCTGCGCATTGTTTCGTCATACGATCTTTGGAACTGCCTTGCACAACCCCTAAGGGTAGTTTTTCAATACTTAATTAAAAACACGTGTTTCATTATTTATTTTAAAGTTTATGTAAGTGTACTGAGTTTGGGGTGAACCATATGTGAATCCATAAATCCACAAATCCATCAATGCAGTGGCATTGACTGGACAGGGACTGGGAGTGCCCAGTCCCTTAAAAAAAATCCATACATACTTAATCATTGCAGGGATAGTTTCAACCCTCCCTTTTAACCCACCCTAAATTAAACCCTAAATTAGTTAAAATACAGCAGAAGAAGAATCAAGTTTTAAGATTTTAGGACTTATGGTTCCCGTAGCAACTGTTATTCCCTCTTTCACCCCCTTTATAGGGTAGTTTGAAAAAATCAAACAAATATTACTTAGTACTCATAGCGAGTTTCAAGTAAATCGGACCACGCCACGTATTAAAACCCTATACAAACTTTAACACCACCCCCCCTACCCCACATCCCGTTTTAGGGGAATTAATTCTTAATTACACTACTTAATACCTACTCATACCGAGTTTTAAGTGAATCGGACCACGCATTCAAAAAACCCATACAAACATTAACACCCCCTATTGGCCCCCAGCAACACCTTTTTATAGTATTAAGTACTTAAATCTTAGTACTTAAGCGAGAGAACAGAATAAGTTGCGACGTTTCACGTTCCCGTTTTCCATTCTAGATAATACCTTTTTTTTTATTTACACCAAGTTCTAGAGAAATTCGTCAAGTCGATGAATTATTGAGCGTAAAACAAATATTCTCTCCAAGTTTTAGATTCAAAATGTTAGCAGGCTTTTGTTTGTCCAAACACAAGCTAAACAACGTTAAGAACGTCACTAATTCAAGATTCCAATTTTCATTTGCGTTCAACTGTAAAACTACATCCATAACACAAGCAATTTACTGATAAACGGAAACAAGCATGTAGCAAAAGTTTGTCGTGTGCTATGCTAAGGTCGACATGCGTCTTTTTCCTGATTTTGGTGGCTAAGGTGCGGGGGAATATGGAGGGCTATATCGTGGGGGGAGACTACGCGGACATAGAACACCATTCCCATTCAGCTTATCTTAATATTATAAACACCGAAGCTTCGGGTGAAAAGGTGGGCTGGATATGCGGCGCTTCCGTCGTGAACCAGAGGATCTTGCTCACGGCGGCACACTGTCTAGACGGGTGCGATGGGGAAAGCCACATATCAATAAATCTTGGAGATAATCACAAAAAAAAAGGACAAAGTTGCACAACATACATTTTTTTAATTCATGAGGATTATAATCCAGATACCAGCGCCAATGATTTGGGCTTAGTGAAAACAGCCGCGGTGCTAATGCTAGGCAGAACAATTAGCCGGGTGGCGTTGATGAGACGGCCTCCTTACACGGAGAAAGCTACGATAGCAGGATGGGGTATTACTGATGTGAGTAGTAATACAAATACCAGAAGATCCTGAACCATTTGTTTTTTTGTACGTACTCAAAACATGAAGACTTTTTTTCGCTCTGGATGTTTGTTATAGCTCACACCCTGGATTTCCGAGTGGCGACGGGTCCTTGGACGGGACCTTGGAGCGCAGCTAGTAAAAGACTAGAGATACGTTTTTGTTTTTCGCGTTCGCATCACTATCTGTTTACAGGAGGATAAGAATACTGGGACCAACTTATTAAAATATGTTCCGCAAAAAGTATGGAGTCGGGCTCAATGCTTAGATGTCTTGGGCGAGATGCCACTGGGAACCTTTTGCGCGGCCTCTCCGGACCGAATGGATGAATATCCAGCAATGTAAGTTCATTGAAAACATATGCCTAGTCCTAGGGGGGATTTTCGCCGAGAAGCCGTCGGACTCGATATCCGACCAATTTTAAAGTTTGAAAGGTTATCAGAGTCTACTTTGGAAATTACTGACTTTAGTCAAAGAGCACTTATCCCTTTAGTAAGAATAAGAATATATTTATTTGACACACACAACTCGATACAATGAAATTAAGAACATCAAACATGTAGACAACACGAGTAGGTACAAAGTAACAGAATTAAAAATAAACAAAAATAAAAACAAACTACCTTTTTTTATGTGGTGCCAAAAAGGTCCAGTCTCAGCTTTAGTGCTGCTCCCAGGAGAGGAAGACAGCGCTGATTTTCAGACTGATTTGAGATTACTTTAGTCGAGCTAATAACTCAACGAGTTTGTTACTAACTCATACAAACTTACTTCTTTAGCTAGAGTTTGTGTATTTTTCAGGGGGGATTCAGGATTTGCCCTTGTAGTCCGCAGCTACATCCAGATCGGATTGGTCTCATACAAAATAACACCTATAGCCAGAAACGTCATAGTCTACACTGACATTGGATATTTCTACGATTGGATTACAAAATACGCTAACAGACTTGCGTGTGTTTGATATTTTTTTTCTTTATATTTATTACTTTTAATTAAACTAAAGATACAAACCTATAACATAAAATTTATTAAGCAGTAAATTATAATACTTCGAGCAAAATATATTTAGGAAATAAAAAAACAACGTTAAGGAAAGGGCTACTCAGGTTGAGTAGCGGATGGTTCTCCGAAAATTTAACTTGAGTATAAAGATATTTAACTAAATAATAATGAATAAATGGATATTTCACAAAGCAAGTGTATGAGGCGAGTGTATATGGAAGGGCAAGGCCTAGGCGAACCTTCTTGGATCAAATTGGCGACATTTTGAAAAAGGGCCAGGTCAAACAGTAAACCGGAGAGCATGTATTTTTTATGTTATTTTTATTAGGCACATAAACAGCTATTAACAAATCGATACACTCAGTGGACAAAGGAACAATTATCTAGAAAGTATAGTTAAATTTGTAAATCTAAGGGTTGTGCACAACACTTAAAAAAAACAACATTTACACACATCAACATCAAAAGAGAAAACAATAAGAAATAGGGTTACACAAATACACAGGTTTTACGTATAGAGGTCAATGTCAAAATTGGGGAATGAAGTGAAACAAGAAGAAACCAAGAAGTGAAGTGAGGGAGAAGAAGAAGAAGAAGACTGAGCCAAGATGTTACTGATTGGGCGGTATAGTCGCTCAGCGACAAAGCCCTTTTCTTTTTTTTTCATATTAATAAATAAATAAGTTTGGACAGATGACATTTTAAGCTTATTAGGCTTTGATGAAAGATGTCAAGGCTATACGTATTATATTTTTGGGACATACGGTGCAGTGGGTTATTATGAGAAACAGTGTTATTAGAACAAGGATTGTCAAGCAATGATGGTTACGTTGGACACGCTTAGGGATAGTGAAGTTCAGTGAGCCAAGTAAGATGGCACTAAGTTGACCATTAACTATTTTGTGGAGTAAACTAAGATCCTTAATTTTTCTTCGACGTGCTAGACTGTCTAGCTTAAAATAGGTAAGCCTACCATTGTAACTCGGAAGCTTTTTCCTGAGACCCAATCTTATGCATACATATCTCAAAATCTTGTGTAATTTCTAAGTAATCTATGTCAATTTTATAGGTGACCATACAGAAGAGCAATATATATGTATGAAGAATGTAATGAGAGTGAATGAAGCAAAAGTTGTGTGTCAGGATCGTGGCAAGTGGAGATCCGTGGTCTCTGCCTACCCCTTCGGAAAAGAGGCGTGATTTTATGTATGAATGTGTGTAAATAAATATAAATTTTAACTGCAAATAGATTTAAAACAATGTAAAATAAAGGTTCCAATGAAAATATATATTTTTTCTGATCTGATTAGATTATTTATTTACAATTTGAGTTTTAAATTAATAAATATAAATATAATTTGTAATTATAAAATTTTTTTACAGAAACTAAGCTACTACATATTTACATATATTTACAAAATACAACAGGATTAGTCAAGCTATCTAAGGATCGTTAGAAACGATCTATAGATAGCTCAACTGATCCAGGTCACTGTCAGTCGGAAGCGTGCCCAAAACACTGGCGGCATTACCACGCTGGATGGCAATGCTGATCCTTTGAGCCAAAAATGTGCCAGCCCTCGGATCACGCGTCGCTTCGACCAGACGCCCTGAAAGAATTTTGAAAACCCGAAGGGCTCCAGAACCCCACGGACCTAGGGTCTCAACCCCAAATGGTTCAAATATATAAACCCTATCAAGATTTATATATTTGCGCCTTTTGAGATCCTCAGCCGAATCTGCCGCCGCGCCAGGCCTAACGGATGTCCCCGGTAGATGGGAAAGCGCAAGGGTGTCTACGCAAGTAGCGTCCCACACCAAAGGCCTTCCCCTCTCCCAAGGGACAAGAGTCATGCCGTCGGGGCGCTTGCCATCGTCACGCATCAGACCGCTCGGTTCGAGAACGGCTGGAACATTGGCGCTGACAAGCGCTCGACGGATGATGTCATTAAGACTGGCGTGGCGGCAGAACCGACCTGCGGCCCTAGTGCACGATAATCCGTGGTGGCCAAGCTGGTCGACCGCCCTACCACACTGACATAAGTGAGGGGCGCAACACCGCGCACCCAACCGTAGGCACACTGCAATATAAATTATATTCTTTGTTTTCCCAACTTGCTCAATATGGCATGAAATTTTCGGTATGAGTTGAGGAACGACATCTCATGTGATTGCTCTATGTATAACGATGACTCGGACTTGCAGACGTTCCCTGATTGTACCATAATATACATCAGCGTCTGCGCATATCAGTGTGATCTGCATAACTGTAAAACAAAATTACATTTATTTTAGAGAAAAAACGAGCTCAGCTTTTGCCACTATTTATATTTCTCCAATCCGGTCTCACTTCTTTATTCAATATGGCAGCAAATATTCTTTCTACTTATATAAAAATAAGACATGACAGAGATGACACCGCATTAAGACATACAGTCTTCATCATCAGGAGAATCTAAACTAACTAAAATTTGCAAAGCTATTTCGTGTTAACATAGAAATTAATCGACTGTAAAAATTCATCGGCTGAACCTAATAATGAAGTGATAGTGTACAAGCGGTTTATCTCGCCGCCTGTGCCATGTTGAGATTAAAATGCATTTTTCTACTGGGGATGGTAACCAGCGCGCTTGCGAAAATGGAAGGGTTTATTGTGGGAGGGAAATTTGCGTTTATCGAGAATCATGCACATTCAGCTTTTCTTAGCGTGAACTGCAAGCGGCGTGACGGTAGCTCAGAAGGCTTCATCTGCGGTTCTTCTATAATAAACCAGGAAATACTTCTCACTGCTGCACATTGTTTGTACGAGTGCACATATGAAAGTCACATCTCTGCAGTTATCGGCAGTGCGTTACTGAATAACAGCGTTCCGTACAGAACGGGTATGTTTGTCATCCATGAGGATTATGGCATGAGGAGCAGTGACAATGATATAGCTTTGCTGAGAGTGGATCGAAGGTTAAAATTTGGTAAAAAAGTAGCTCGTGTAGCTATTATGAAGAATCCACCATATAACGAAGAAGGTATTGTTGCTGGCTGGGGCATGATTGATGTGAGTTTTATATTATTTAAATATTTATAAATAATTAACTAGCTGCGCACTGTCTCTCTGGGATACTTCACTTTTCCTGGCGAAAAATCAGTCATATAACATTTTATTGATATTATAACCTACACTTCATTTTTTTTTGTTGTGTCAGTGTTTTGGCATGTCTTCAATGTTAATAATTACAAACATTTTTTACGCAGGAAACACGAGAAATTTACCCAAACCGGCTCAAGTTCACTACTCAAAAAGTGTGGGCTAAAAGCCGTTGTTTGCAGTTGTTCGGAACCCTTGCAAGAGGCAGTATGTGTGCAGCAAATGATAACTTAGGAAACTATCCGTCACGGTAAGTAAAATAAAATACGAAACAAGGATCAAGTAGTCACAATTGGGGGAGGTTTAAAAACCTCCCCCAATTGTGACAATTCCCTCTTTCTGGGTAAACCCCTCTTTCTGGGTAAACCCAGAAAGAGGGAATTTGGGAAAACAAAGATTTAAGAAAGAATAGATACGGTAGACGAGATCCTATGTTTTCCTTTACCGCTTAGCATACGAGTATAAGCATATAAATTCTAAATTTTTAATTCTTGTTATTCCCATTTTTTTTAAATAATAAAAATCTGACTGACAATAATCCTTATAATTTTATTTTTTTTGTCGATTGCACTTCACTGATACAGGTCACAGCGTGCCTTTTTAGTGGCATAATAACGTACAATACGCACAATCGTTCTTTAGCTCTCTGAAGTAGCTGCGCAGAACCCATTTTTGCTAAAATCGTGCTTTCGCTTACTCTACCAAACATGCGCAATCGTCTATTGCAATTAACTTCAGAGAGCTAATCCGTTGTGCTTATTATGTTTCATGGTGTTTTCAGAGGGGATTCCGGAGCAGCTCTCGTAGTCCGCAGCTACATTCAGATCGGACTGGTCTCATATAAAATGCCAACTATATCGAAACACGTCGTCATCTACTCTGATATTGGATATTACTATGATTGGATTATACACTACGCAAGAACACTTTTATGTATACGAATGCCATAGTTCATCCAACTCATCCATCATATTATATAATAAAGCTGAAAGTTTGTAAGTTTGTTTAGATGTTTGGATGTTTGTATGTTTGTGTAAGGATCAGGCTCAAACGACGAAACAGTTTACAATGTTTGGTTAGGTGAAAGGTATAACTCCAGAATCGCATATAGGCTACTTTTTATCCCGAAAAACGTTCCTGAAAACCAAAATATTGCATAAAAACTTTAGCAGTATTCTGTTTGACACAAAGAGCACTGCTCCGAGGTTGCCATGATAACCAATAACTTTTGACTTTTCAAAATGGCGATGTCATTTCGTTCTACTATGCTTTGAACAATTATAAAGACAGCAAATTCAAATATGAATTCAGTGTTTTCATGGGTTGGATTGGAACAAGGTTGTTCTATTTCTAAAGTTTGTATGACGAAACCATAGGATGTTACCATGCTAAATCTATGGACGAAAAAAGTGCGCAGACGAAGTCGCGCCCGGGTCCACTAAGTTATAGAATATAAATTAACTAGCTGGTACCCGCGACTTCGTCAGCGAAATAACATATAGTGCCATCTGTTGTTTTTAACTGGAACTTCCAACTCCCCATACAAACTTTCAACCCTTATTTCACGCCCTCCATGATTAACATATAGATTTTTCTGTCATGAGAACCTTCTACTGACAATGACAAACACAACAAAAAAAAATTAGCGAAATCGGTCCAGCCGTTCACGCGTGATCCCGTGACCAAGGGAAAAAGGGATTCATTTTTATATATAAGATGCTAGTACTAAGTTATTATAAAGTAATAATAAAATCTATTTTTTTTTGTTTTTGTAACAATATGGACTGTTTCAATTACCTATATTTGAGGTGCCTCTACTTTCAAGATACAGTATAATGCGCCAGGTGGGCTTACATGAACTTTTATTTTCTGGCAGATTTTAACTGCTTGTCAATTTACCCGTCTTCAGACAAAATGAACTCCCGTCTTACTACAAAAAAGAATCTTAGTAAAAACTGATCTAAAACGTGTTTTAGCTAAGCACGAACTAAACAACTATCTCTATAGAAACTATCTTTAAAAACTCGTAAAACGCTTTTTTGTGGTAACAGTTTTTTTACATGTGTGTCAATATGGTACTTCAACAGACGCTTAATTTTTTTTTAGTAAGTAAGTTCGTATGAGTCAGTGGCCAACTCTGGTAAACTTTGTAGTAAGACCGAAAGCAACATGCGGCACTTATCATGTTCTATTCATGTTTAAGCGAGAGAACAGAGTTAGCGTTTCATGTTCCCGATTTCTATCGATCCCAGATAATATCAAAAATGTACACCAAGTCCGAATAAAATTCGTCAAGTCGTTGAATTGAATTATTGAGCGAAAAAAAAAACATTCTCCCAAAGTTTAAAAATGTTAGCAGGCTTTGATTTGTCCAAACACAAGCTAAACAACGTTAAGAACGTCACTAATTCAAGATTCCAATTTTAATTTGCGTTCAACTGTAAAACTACATCCATAACACAAGCAATTAACTGATAAACGGTAACAATCATTTAGCTAAAGTTTGTCGTGTGTTATGCTAAGGCCGACATGCGTCTTTTTCTTGATCTTGGTGGCTAAGGTGCGGGCCAATATGGAGGGCTATATCGTGGGGGGAAACTACGCGGACATAGAACACCATTCTCATTCAGCCTATATTAATGCAAACTGCCAAAAGATAGGCTGGATATGCGGCGCTTCCGTCTTGAACCAAAGGATCTTGCTCACGGCGGCACACTGTCTAGACGGGTGCGATAGGGAAAGCCACATATCAATAAATCTTGGAGATAATCACAAGGAAAGAGGACAAAGTTGCACCATACACGGTTTTTTAATTCATGAGGATTATAATGCAGATACCAGCGAAAATGACTTGGGCTTAGTGAAAACGACCACGGTGCTTATGCTAGGCAGAACAATTAGCCGGGTGGCGTTGATGAGACGGCCTCCTTACACGGAGAAAGCTATGATAGCAGGATGGGGTATTACTGATGTGAGTAGTAATACAGATACTAGAAGATCCTGAACCATTTGTTTTTTTTTTGTACGTAGGTACTCAAAACATGAAGACCATTTCGCTCTGGATGTTTGTTGTAGCTCACACCCTGTATTTCCGAGTGGCGACGGGTAGCACCTTGGAGCGCAGCTAGTAAAAGACTAGAGATACGATTTTGTTTTTCGCGTTCCCATCACTATCTGTTTACAGGAGGAAAAGTATACTGGGACCGACTTATTAAAATATGTTCCGCAAAAAGTATGGAGTCGGGATCAGTGCTTAGATGTCTTCGGCGATATGCCGCTGGGAACCTTTTGCGCGGCCTCTCCGGACCAAATGGATGAATACCCAGCAGTGTAAGTCCACTGAATCTTGTTAGCCTAGTTACAAAAGACTGTGATACCATGATGGTATTATGCCAATGACTAAAAATGAATGAATGAATTAAAATTATTTTCAACACACTTGCTCATAAAGTGGCTCTATGGTCACCGCAATTAGGCACATAATGACACCCATAATCAAACTGTGACTTTTTCATTACTATAACTCACTAGTGAGTAATAGAATTTTTTTTTAATTTTATTGGTTGAGTTGCTTTGTTCTTAAAAAAGTTTTTATTCAGAAAAAAGATCGTGTTCAATAGAACAAATAAATTAAAGTTCCTATTGCTTGCTCATTTCATGCAACTTCTTATTTAAATAGATAATTTAACTCTTACGTGTTTAATAAATAAAACTTTCACTCAAATATAACGTTTGTTTTCTCTGTAATAAAAGAAAATTTTAAATTCCCCATTTTGTACGTGGCAGAATAGGCCGCAAACCCTATGCACGGCGCGGAAATATAGTCTGTGGCCGATCGCAATGCGCGCGCATAGGAAAACTGATTAATTTTTCCCGCAATAGCGAAACATTTTTCACAACTCGTTTTCACTGTTGAAAATGAGTTTTTATTGTTATTTTATTCACAAGTGTGTTGAAAAACGTCGTATGATACACGTGTGTATTGATGATTACCGTCCTCGGTTCTGTTAAGAGCCTCGCCTAGCGGCTCGGCTCTCAAAACACCACGGCGGTAATCACCAATGTTACACACTAGTACCATAATGTACTATTATCGCACACCATTAATACAATGAAAACAAACAAAGAAGAAAAAACCCAGATGAAAATGTATACTGGGCAATCTTATAAGGATTGAGACTTTTTGCCTATAATAGAGATGTGGAGGCCACATCTAACAATGGACTGCTAACAGCACATGCTCATCATCTGCTCTTCATCAAATGATGATATTAAATATAAAAAAATCAAACTAGGTCATTTTTATATTGGATCATATTGTGGTCCATAGATTTTTATTTATGAAATTGGTTTAGAAATTTCGTTTTAAGATAAAAAAAAATGAAAAAATTAATTATTATTATTAATTTATTATTAATTATTTATTTATTTAATCTGCATGTGATTCTCATAACATAAGTTTTTAATTATTTACTAGCTGTCCGTCGCGGTGTTACCCACGGTCCCTCGGGAAAACTTCACTTTCCCGGCAGTGGCGTGGCGTAGCTACCGAATGGCTAGGCCGTGCAGTGCACCGGGGCCCCCAAGCTCAAGGGGCCCTCGGACTCTGAGTCCCGAGAGTCCGGAAGGTTTTGTTCTTAGGAAACTACGTAAAAAAAAGTAAACAGGTTCATGACTGATCCCCAAGGTGCGGTAGACATTCTCTCAGATCTTACTTATTCCAGATCCTTTGAAGATGTCTAAGGGGAATAGTCAGAGGCATGTCCAAACACATATTTGATACATGCCCACATCTTGCAGAAGTTAGGAAACTATAGGTATGATTTTTAATTATTTTGAAAATAAAAAAAACTGCATTATTAGATTTTTGAAATAGTTACCCAGAAAATGACGAATCAAATCTTAAGTTTTTACAAAAAAATAAATACGTTTACATTTTGCCACACCCTGCATATTTTGACTTGATAAAACCTAAACCGTTCAGTTAGTTAGGGCCCTGGTTTATTTTGCACCAGGGCCCTTGGCTACCTAGCTACGCCACTGTTTCCCGGGATAAAATATAGCCTATGTTCATCAGGGATAATGTAGGATACTAATGGTGAAATAATTTTTCAAATCGGTCCAGTAGTTTCGGAGCCTGTTCAATACAAACAAACAAAATCTTTCTTCTTTATAATATTAGTGTAGATTTATTTTTTCGTTATTTTTCCAGGGGTGATTCCGGGTGTGGTCTCCTAGTACGAGGTTATATTCAGCTTGGTTTGCTTTCTTACAAAACACCGTCATACAACAAACATGTCGTCGTCTACACCGATGTTGGCTTCTACTACGACTGGATTAAAAGTAATGCCAGGCGACTCTTTTGTTTTAAAAAATAAATATTTACTACAATTTTATCAGTGCTTTTTCTTTATACATATAAATTATGTTGTTCAAGTGAGATAGTGGTAGCCGCCGCCTTCCAATCCTAAGGTCGTGGGTTTGAATCCAGTCGCCAATGAGTTTTTCTGCCGAAAAATTTATGTGCACTATGCCAGTACTCTCAAACGGTGATGCAAAACAGCGTGAGGAAACCGGCATGTCGTAGAACCTAACAAGTTCGAAAACATGTGTCAAGGGCACGGAAGGAGTCTGTATGAGGCTCACTTATAATCCTTTCACCACACTGGTTCAAAAGAACTGGTGACAAGACAAGAAGATCGAGAGTTATTTAAAGGGGTTTGAATGTTTGAAGATCTCAGTAGATAGATAGATAAATAATTTATTTGACACACAGCATTACAACACACACAAAAGCAAAAACAAGTAAGAAGTAAATAGGTAGGTGCATACGTAAAAACAAACTAGAAAATATTTAGAACAAAAATAAACGGCGCAAGGGGTAGGTACTAAACAGTAGCTAAGTAGGAATAACTCTGATGGTGTGCAAAGTACCTACTTATATAACGTACGAGCACCTACATAGGTGAGTACTGTAGTGAGCCAATAGGTCCAGTCTCAGCTTATATTACTCCATGCCCGAAGGCACAGAGTAACGCTAGGAGATATCTGGCTTCCTCGGGGATACAATGGTGACAAAGTCAAAGTCAAAAAGCATTTATTCAGTAGGACCGCTGGAATCACTTTGAAACGTCTTAAAACTAGGTGATTTTACTCCAGTTCTTTCGCGACCAATACCGTGAAGAACCAGGGCAACAAACACGGTTTGGGGCCTAGATTTTTTTTAGGTGATCCATCTTAGATCTAAACTTAGGCTAATTTCTTAGCTAACTTAGTTGGTACTTTGGTTGCACAGAAGTATAGCTACACAAACGACAACCTTGCAAAAGACTAAATAAATCATAAAAGACTCATAAAAACTCCAATATCCAGGGCAAATTTACCAAATCTGTTTTGTGGGAATCATTGATATAAAAGACGAGTGCATAATCTGAGTGACGAGAGGATAATGAAACGAGTATAGAGGATACCTATAAAACCTGGAAAAGTAGCAGTTTTCTAGAAATTAGAAGCGTAATTAAGATGTTAATTGACAGTTTCTTAAACGAGTACCTAAAACAATTAGACGAAAGTGCACGTATAAGAAAGCCTAAAAATCTTTTAATTACAATCAATTAATAGTTTTTTTAATCATACCATTAAAATAATACTTATTAGCCATCAAGGAGGTATTACAAATGGATAATTGCTAATTATATTGTGAAACATGTTTCTTAAACTGCTTCTTTGTATTTTTGTAAGTGGTTCGCTCTCGAATAAAACCAGCCGACTTGAGGGTCGCGTGTACAAGGGTTCTGATGTTGGGATTCATCAGTTTTCTTACGCAGTATTCCTACATTTTGATACTACAAAACCATCGTCTTGTGGTGCGTCACTCATCATGGTTCAAGCTGTACTCACGGCAGCGCATTGCGTAGACGAATTGAGATATAGGAGAGGGCAGATCAATGCATATTTTGGAGCAACGGTACCAGATGATGCCCAAGTAAGTAGTCTTCTTGAGTTTTCTTTGCTATTCGCTAAAATATAAATATTTGTAATTGTAGGTAGGTATAGTGTGTAAGAAAATAAGTACCTATAGTGAGTAAATTTTACTTTAAAGTAGTAACTACTACGCCACTGTATAATACATGCCGTATTATACAGTGGCGTAGTAGTGGCTACCTAGAGCCAAGGGCCCTGGTGCAAAATAAACCGACCCTAACTGAACGGTAGGTTTTATCAAAGTCAAAATATGTAGGGTGTGGCAAAATGTAAACGTATTTGATTTTTTTGTAAAAACTTAAAATTTGATTCGTCATTTTGGTAGCTACGCCACTGGTATTATACGCACAATCGTTCTTTATCTCTCTGAATTAACTGCGCAGAACCCATTTTTGATGACGCCTAAAATCGTGCTATCTCGCTTACTCTACCAAATCTTCGCAATAGTCTATTGCACCTAACTTCAGAGAGCTAGAGATCCATTGTGCTAAGGTACTATCTCTTTTGCTCTTTTATTCTTTAGGTAGTTCGAAGAGCGATAGATTACGTCTTACACTCGAGATACAAAGAAAATAGAGGAAGAGGTGACATAGCTGTGCTCTTCCTAGAAATGAGAGTTCCGTTGAGACATGAGATCAAGAAGGTGCCGCTGGCTGCAGAGGACCCAGGAGTAAATGTGCGAACGACAGCGGTTGCGTGGGGAAAACAGATAGTATGCATAAAAAACATTTAATTCAATTCAATTCAAAAAGTTTACTAGGTACTTCATTAGGTAGGTGTTTCATAACATTTATTTTATTCAGTCGGACCGCTGGAATTACTTAGAATAATCTTAAGAGTTCAAGTTTTTCTACTCCTGTTCCATTACGAACAATACCGAAAGTACCAAGGCATCAATCAAATATTTGTAAATGCAAAACATTTTATAATGCGCTCATACTTGTTTCGTAGTAGTCCACAGATTTATACTTGATACAAACCTGACTCATCTCTTTCTTTATTTGTAACTTAATATTTAATGCTTTCAGTATGGAAAGCTTCCAGACTTTAGCTACAAGAGAAGTTTGAAGGCTACGAAGCAGCAGATTATCCCCCCTGAAGAGTGCGCCAAACACTTAGGAAAGACGCAAGTTTCGCATAAAATGATGTGCACCATTCCTCTTAAGGGACATTTTACGACGTAGGTGCAAAGGCTGATCCCAATGTTGATCATTTTTAAAAAACGAGTAATGCAAGTAGGCCGAATAGGCACCAATAGTTAGTTTCTAGTAGACTTCACATAAAAGGGATAAGGATAGAGAAATGATAATAACTATAATGAATTTCCACAGTCTTCTTGTTCTAATTGCTAAGTAATAGATTGTTTAGTTAGACGGACCAAAAAAGACTGGTGAACAAAAGGTTTACATATAATATAATATGTATAATATAATACATATTTATTTAGGTATAATAATATACCTAAATAAAGTCTTTCAACAGTTGATCTAACTTTCCTTTACTTTTACTGTTTTCCAGTGACGATGCCGGCTGTGGCCTACTGCTGACCAAGCCCTCCCACACCCTAGTGGGGGTTCTCTCCTACGTGGAAGACGACATTGCACACTATACTAATGTATTTGGAGAAAGGGCCTGGATTATCAAATCATGCTTTGATCTTTACGCGAGAAACTGTCCCGGTGCAAAAATTAGAAGAAGAAAAGTACCTTTTGTCTGAGTTCTTAAGGACGTATGAGTTAGTAGCCATTTATAGGGCCAAGTAGGATCATGGTTTAGTTTCTGTAAAAATAAAGACAAAACTTAAAAATGCGATTTATTTAAGCCCGTTAATTGCCGTAACACAATACAATGTAAATTATTATTCTTATTGTTCCGCCCCTTGATTACGAATCTTGCAACAGGCGTAATCTTGCAGTCACTGCTGTCAAACTTGTGCTAAACGGACATAGTTATGCGTAAAGGCTGTCATTAATAAACACGAACTAGGGTGGTATTAGCGCTAATCCAAAGCATAAGGCTGTAGTAGGTCAATTCAGTATTAATAAACAAAGACCAAGGAAGAACTAAGCTAATTCGACTCTACTCTCGGAGTAAGAGTTACTCCTAGGCGCCACCTAGTATAGAGATGGAGTAGGCAGACGTATCATGAATTTTGTCATTTTTACGTCACAAAAAAAGGTTGTGCAAATAGGATGGATTATGTTGATGATTTGAGGACGAATTGAATGAGGATGGATACCAGTTTCAAAAATGTGGCGAGTGAAAATTTACAAGAATCTATTGGACGATCTCGAAAAACTGAACTTAAAATCCAAGTAACACTGCATAGGTAGACATAGATTTTGTGGTGAAAAACCTTTCGGATTAGCAAGAAACAATAAAACAGTTAAAATGACTAAATACTTTTTTATGATTAAAAAAAAAGTTTTAGAAGAATAAAACCTCTTTGAATAAAACAGATTGTCAAATACAAATTATTGTCTATCTCTGTCATTCATATAATTAATGACAGAGATAGACAATATTTTGAATGATAATATCATTCGTTCATTCACTTTTTTTCTACTAATCCCGATGTAAGGAATGTATTACTCATTCGAGGCTACTACCAGTTTATTAATAACATCAAAATATTCAAGTTGCTCCTTCGTTAATAAAGAAGTAACAAGTCTGAGAGTAGTCTCGTATTAAGCTAGAATTAGGGTAATCTAATTAATAAGGCCGTAAGGGACTACATCCATTTAGCACAAGTTTGGCAGCGGTGACTGCGAGATTACGCCTGTCGCCAGATTCGTAATCAAGGGGCGGGTCTAGTTAGCCGGTTTTACCAGAGCATTTTTGGGGTGGAGCACACATTACAACTTTACTACGTTATCCTCTGCCTTGATAGCTTTAGGTCGTTGGTTCGATTCCCTTCCAGATCAAGTATGTGTGTTGAACACAGATCTTATGTTTGGGTCTTAGTACCTATGAATAAAAAGTACGTGAGTGTCGTGGAACACTCGGTTGGAACGAAGCAAAGAGTACTTTTCTATAAGGTACTGGGAATTTTAACTTTGACATTTGGCATGTCAAATAAATAGGTATCCTAGAAACGCTCTTCCGTTATAACAATGTAACAATCTATGGACAGTTTCGCGGCTGCGCGAAACTGTGACTATTTGACATAAACATGTGTCGTGACGCAAAAATATAACACTTTTTTTCGATATTTTTTTATCTTCTAGTATGTCGCCTGAACAGCTATATTCAGACTTCCGCTTAGCTCCAGCTTAGCGCCACATTGTCTCCTATATAAGTACCATCCCTGGAGACTATCCCGTTTGGTAAAGGAAACTACAATACGTGTTGAGGAAGCGCTTTCGAGTTTTCCACCGCATAAGGTAATCAACACTTCGACATTCAATATTCATGCTTTCGCTATTAGAAATCTTTGAAGATGTCTGTTTTCAAATCACTTCAATCTTTACAAAGCTGAGGTTTCTTAACAGTGTTGGCCGCTATATTACGAAATGAACAAATACCTAGGCAATTTTACAGAAACCAAAGCCTGCAAATAATTCTCGAAATTTATATATATTTATTTATGAAATATAATTATTGGTACATAAACAGAAGAAAACTGTGATTTATATTCGATGCTATTATGATTAAGCCTTAAATTAACTCCAAACAAACTTCTCTGAAATCTTCAGATATTTCATTTTGGAGCTTTCTAAGCCACACGCTACGCCACCGAGGTCATCTATTCAAAGTCAAAGCTAAAAAGCATTTATTCAGTAGGTCCGCTGGGATCACTTTGAAACGTCTTAAAATTAGGTGATTCTACTCCTGTTCCTTCGCGACCAATATTATTGAATATTGAAATATCGTAATATAAATTCATTTGATTTCGGTACTGAACGTAAATTGAAAAGCTACAAGCTTGTTTTCCAGTACCCGATGCTATTTATTCGCGATACGAAACTGTTGGAAGATTCTTGGGAACGGAGTCGCATGTTCTTAGCAACTGTCGTCACGGCTATCTTTCTAATAAATAACCGTGCTGTAGTTTTAGCGGTAGTGGATAATAAATAACTTGTTATCGAACCTTCCGAGTGCAGGCCTACTTGTTAACACGTGTCGCGAACAATCGATAGCTGTTGATCGATAGGGGTGTATAAACTCCTATTTGGTGCCTGCTACTTTCAGAGAGTTACAGTGTAGGTACGTAACTGGCCCTGCCTTAGTCAAAAACAGCAACTTCTTGATGTCAACGATTTTAAAAGAAAGGAAACAGTTACAGTTTTACGCACGCCTTAAAAATGTTGCCTACAGGTATAGTGTTGTGGCTTTTTTATGTTGAAAGAAACCTACCTGGCTACCACTATGTCGTCATGCCCATACAAAACGAGATGTCTTATTCAGGGTACAATAAAACATGTGTCCCGACGGCAACACCTAGCGTATAACGTGATAAATTTTCATTAGCCTTTACAAACGGCCTGCCGTATGCCGCTTTCTAAATGAATTGTTTTGCGAATATTGTTTAATTGGCGAATTCAATAGCAAATGGTCTGATAGTTTTGTTTTTTAATTAAACAAGTAACAAAAAGGTCAAGTAAATAAATGACAATGAACAACTGAACTCCAACAAGTTTGTGCAAGTTGCGAAAAACCGAATGAATTTTTGTCCCCGTATCGATTTCTCCCGCACAAAAAGTTATCGCTTTTTGGCGCCAAAAAACCTACTTAAAATTAAAGGTAAATGTTAAAAAGATAAGAATGAAGTGAAATCGCTACTGAAGGCGAGAAGTGGCTCATTTCATCCGAGTTAATTTGTCACGCGCAAAAAATTACTGTCATTATGTTTATGCTCAACATTTATTGGCTCGAGAAACATGATCGCGAACGAGTGAAACTTTTTATGGTACTGACATGATTTTACTAGATTTCAGACAAAATTACCTAAAATTATAGTTTGTATTGTATTTGTTTGTATGTAATAATGCTAGTCATAACGTCGCGTCAACTACAGTACTGGCTTAGTAGCGTTAAATAATCTTGCAAAGAGGATATGTGCCAAAATAGTCATTCTAAAAGGACAGAATGACTGAATATAGTTGAGAAAGACTACCTGTATCTTGGCATATAGGTACAAGCTTGGTAGATACAATTTAAGTATTGTAATTATGGACATAACGACTAAGGGACTTTATGTATTGTTTTTCACATCTATAAGTAAAACAAACAAACAGTAACATACCCTTACAGTCACTTGCTTCATTCTTTGTTAAAAATACTCCTCAATACATAACCAACTAGTTTTTAGTCTGCCACAAAAAGGCAAAAAACTAAAATGGCTTGTAAAAAGTAGCAGAGCTGACTTTCTATGCAGACGTGAGCAGAAGTATCTGGGACGGTGGGTAGTCATATAATTGAAGAAATCTCTGTAGACCGCAACGATTACTGCCGAGTGCCGGTACAAGTTACGAAAACATAGCGGAATTTTTATTAATGGACTCACAGCTAATTCACAATATATTCTTAATTTTTTTTACTAGTCATCAATTGCCCAATTGGTTAGATCGTAGTCACGGATCAACTAACTAAGCGAACGGATCAACTAAGCGGAATGTGAAAATGGGGTGCATTTTAAAACCATAATACTACACACTTTTATATTTTATATTTGTTATATTTAGTGTTTTTTTTTTTTGACTACTTAAATTTTTATTTAAGCGAACAGCACGAAACGTAGGGTCGTGGTAGACGGGCAAGAAATACAATATGTCGATGAGTACATCTACTTGGGCCAGATAGCGAGCTTCGACAACAGGCAGGACAAGGAAATCAGTCGCCGGATCGAGAACGCCTGGAAGAGCTTCTGGTCCATGAAGGAGCACATGAAGGGCAACCTTCCACTGACACTTAAGCGCAAACTCATCGACAGTTGTATTCTGCCCGTCCTAACCTACGGTGCTCAGACCTGGTCGTTAACCGAAATACAGAAGTCCAAGCTCAAGATTTGCCAAAGAGCAATGGAACGCAGCATTCTCGGCTTTAAGCGGATTGACCGAGTCCGGAATACCACGCTGCGTTCAACGACTGGTATTGCCGACGTAGGGCGCAAAACAGCCAAGTTGAAGTGGGACTGGGCAGGACACGTGAGCCGGATGCACAGCGGAAAATGGGCCAACATTTTAACAACCTGGCAACCTGAAGGGAGACGACGCCGCGGACGGCCAAGGAAGCGCTGGAGAGACGACCTCGACTCCTTTGATGGTGGGTGGTGGAACCTATCAAAGGAGAGAGATGGTTGGAAGGAATTGGGGGAGACCTTTGCCCAGCAGTGGGACAGTATAGGTTAAATAAAAAAAAAATTTATTTGTATTTCCGCATGCAATGTATTTTGTTTTAAGGAATAAGTAAATGAACTATGAACTATGAACTGACTATCACAAAGTATAATAGTAAAAAACCCAGGCCCGGCGCAAACGAATTGTAGCTCAAATTATAGGCAAGAATGATTAAATTAATTCTGCATATTGGGCGTAATCGATATCGATGTCTTAAGGGGTGAAATTACTCTATAGATACTAGATGATTTTTACAGAGTTTAGAGACAATCTATGCCTACACTACTCTAGACGCTGTAGTGCCTGGGATATTTTTATTTACCTAAATATACAAATAGTAAAAGAACCTACTCAACAGTTCTGGAGGTGGGCGCTGAGACTGCTTCACAGTTTTTCAACTTTTGCAGTCTCATCGTTTTATTTGTAATTTTTGCTCAAGTGTAATTCGTTCTGAATAAACATATTTTTACTTTTTACTTTACTAATGCTCCAAAATAACTGTGAGTCTAATGTTGCTAGAAAAAAAATCATACATTTTAGTTTTAATACATAATAACACGATTAGACCTATACCGCATCCAAAAATGCGAAAAAATTAAAAATCAAATAAAAAATTTTTTTTTTTCAATTCGTTGTTACGTCATATCTTAGAGCTTAGACCCATCAGATTACGCCCGATGTGCACTGCAATAACACTTTCCAGTGTAAAATCGTAAAGTTGTTTTCAGACGAAGCGTTATTTTGACAATCTTTTGATTAATTGTAGGTACTTTATATAGAACTTGTAAAGAATGAAATGGATACGACATAAGATCGTTACGAAATTTTATACGAGTAGGTACCTATCGGCTGTACCTACAGATATAACATCATAAGGCAAAGCAAAAAAAAACAGTCAAATTCCACCTTTCGTATATATTCCCCTATTTGAAATACTTATCCATACTATCCATACTCCATACTAATATTATAAATGTGAAAGTAACTCTGTCTGTCTGTCTATCTGTCTGTCTGTCTGTTTGTTACGCTTTCACGCCCAAACCGCTGAACAGATTAAGCTGAAATTTGGCATAGTTAAAGGTTGTATCCCAGGGAAGGACAGGCTACTTTTTATCCCGAAAAATGAAAAACATCCCGAAGGACCGCGGGTCACACCGCGGGAGCGCAGCTAGTGTTAAATAAAGGTATTTATCATTCATAATGTGCAATTGCCCTAATTATACACACTCAAGTTACATTGCACCTGTTTGAGTGTAAGTTACAATGCTATAATTTTCGCGTAGTAGCTGTTTTAAAAGTGTCGAAGTAATCTATGAAATTATTTTGAGATAAAATATGAGCGCAACCGTATGGAGACACCGTACATTCTCTCAGCTCTTTTAGTGAGTTCAAGATACCTTGAAAATGTCTAGCATTCATGCATTATGCATCCTAGCAACTTAAAGCTAGGCCCCAAACCGTGTTTGTTGTCCTTCTTCACGGTAAAATCACAACAGGAGTAAATCACCTAGTTTTAATCAAAGTGATCCCAGCGGTCCTACTGAATAAATACTTTTTGACTTTGGCATTGACTAAAACTTGGCTATTTAGAAAATTAAAAAAAACTATGAGATTTATCACCGAAAAGAAAGCTATGCCCTAAACCGTGTTTGTTACTCTGGTCCTACACGGTATATTTAAGTGATCAAACTGGTTCTACTAAAAAAATATTTATAAGACACGCAGTTAATTGGATATTATTCTCTGGTATGAATGAATCTGACGTATCGCCCAGCACCAGTGATGCCACTAAGAGACCACGGGAGTACGAAATCGGACCCGTGAATTCTTCCAGTGCCATTGCCTGTGCATAGTGCGTTCTTCTTTATAATCTTCTTCTCTTCTGTTCTTCTTGGCTTCAGATTGCTTCTTAGAATCAGCTTACTCGTAAAACAATGACATTGGAATCATGAGAATACCATAATTTGAGTTGTGTGGTAAGATAGTCTTTAAATGTAAAAAATATGGGAAAAACAGAATTATGCTAATTTTGTTCTATGTATATGGTTTTTAGTACGGGTAAAACGCTTCAAAATGTTTAAAGGTTAAAGATACTGTTTATTTCAAAATATAAATCCTATCGGCTCTTCGAAACGAATTGAAATATATTATAGAAGTTGTCATAAAATATTTATATTACGTGTATAGTATACAGCGTCAAGGCACGGGCAATGTCCATACTTTCAAAGGCTTTAAGGTACTGAAAACCTGTTTCATTGAGTCGACTGAGGATTTATAAGTATTTGAGAAATGTACGCGTTTTTTTATCCACTCAGATTCTACGGGTCTGATGGTATGGTAATGATGACAAGTTTAAATAAATGTTTACAGGAACCATCTACCTTTCTAAGATACTTAACATAACTAGTAAATTTTTCTTGAAATACACGCATGTATATGGTTCACTTTACATTTTTCTAAAACAGAACCCAACCTAGTAAAATATACCTACCTAATGTATAGAAATAGCGCCACGCCCGCGCCAGGCCTCTTGTAATTGTCCCGCGCCTAAAACAGAATCAAGACTGTAACTGTATCTCCTAGGCACGCATTGTCAAATCAAAACACTCAAGATCTTTTGAATGGATGAGTGCCAAATACAATATTTGGCACATTATTATTATTATTATTAGGAGCCTGTAGTGTCCCACTGCAGGGCAAAGGCCTCCCTTCCCTCTCCACTCCTTAATGTAGGCATCCAACTCATCTCTCCATCTGCGGCGTGGTCTACCACGAGGTCGTTTTCCGTTCAGAGGCGTCCACTCAGTAGTGGTTTTCGCCCACAACGCATCCGACATGCGGCTGACGTGGCCTGCCCAATCCCATTTCAATCTACCTGCTTGCTGCCCGACGTCTGCGATTTGCGTTTTGGAGCGCAGTATACTGTTACGAACGCGGTCGGTAAGTTTGACTCCTAACATACTGCGCTCCATCGCCCGCTGGCAAACCCCGAGTTTGGACTTTTGTTGATCAGTCAGAGACCAGGTCTGTGCGCCATAGGTGAGGATAGGGAGAATACATACGTTCATGAGCTTCCTTTTTAATGAAAGTGGAAGCGTACCTTACATCAGTTGTTTCATGGCCCAGTATGTAGTAATTTGGCAAATGCACAGTATTTATTAAACATAGTAGTAGTAATGGGTAACAGCGGGAGCAAGTAAGATTTATCGTACTGTTAAAATTAGATTAGTATCAAATGATAAATCCAAGTATGCATTTATGCATAAACAAAACATTCCTCTTCTCTACCCAATAGCCGTAAAATGTCGAAGCTTATCAGTAAGCTTTTATTGATCTAAGTAATCTAAATGAAATCCTGATAGCGGATCTAAGGCTCGCCGCGGATGTAAACTGCGCTATATTTATGCTTTTTATTACTGCCTGGGCTGTAGAATTGTTTATACAATGCAGTATAAAATTATTGATAGTATGTATTATACAATGGATAGTTACAATTATCTTGGACACTGTTTATCCTTCAGCCGAGAGCACAAAGGAGATATCACGACGTATCCAGTTGGGCTGGGCCGCTTTTGGCAGACTTGAAGATGTCCCCAAGTCTCGCAAAAAGTCACAATGCCTAAAAACGAAGATATTCAACCAATGTGTCCGAAGTATCGAATCTTATTTTTGTAATTAAATTACCTATGTACCTACCTAGGTATTTTACATATTATAAAGCCTTTGAATCTTTACTAGACGATTTATACAACGTCAAGAGGCAACCTTTCATTAGGTACACTATACACATGAAAAACCACATAATATGATGAATAAGCTGAGAGTGTTCACTAGATACCTTACATGTGCTCCAAAAAATAAATATAAAAGTACGTGAGTGTCGTGGAACACTCGGTTAGAACGAAGCAAAGAATACTTTTCTATAAGTACTGGGAATTTCAAATTCAAAATGAAATTCAAATCAAACGCTCTTCCGTACCAACAATTTAACAATCTATGGACTGTTCGCAGCTGCGCACTTCGCACTGTGACGATTTCGTGACGTGACGGTCGTGACGGTAAAATGGAACGAAATTTTTCTTCCAGTCCCAGCTTGTTTTTTTTCGATACCGTCCGAAAAGGAACTTCGTTGCAAAATTTTACTACAGAACTCATGTAAGGTGTCAAAAAGCGCGGAATGAAATCAATTTATTTAATGACCAATCAGCAGAAACCATGAGGTCTGAGGTCCCGAATCAAAGTCACAGGCAAAATGCAAGTGCATAATTTAATTGGTTGCTCAGTACATTCATAATACTACATCACGACTTCCGTTGATTGCTCGCTTAACTGCAAGAGATCGATCTGAGTGCAAATACATGATAGAACGATTAATGTAGCCAGAATGAAAAGTGAATATTCAATTTATGAACATTGAACTTATAAATGGTTTCTGTATAACTTATTGACTAACGACCTGTCTGCGTCTTCGCTGGGCCACTCAAGAAAATGTTGATTGATGTAAACCCTACGGAAACTCCTTCCTTATTTATTTAGAAAATGTAAAGAAAAGAAACAATCATACATAAATAACAAATGTTACCCTACTGCAACACATTTTCAAAATTCTTATAATCTGAGTTTTGATTTAAAATTTTTGATTTTTATAAAAGCATAGTCAAATTCTTAAAACTTGAATGAACATAAACACAAATCTAACATAAATCAATACATCTAACACCGCCAGCAATTACAATTATACCGATTCGAGTCGGTGGGAAGCGTAGGTTCAATTCCCATGGGACTGCGCCGAACACTAGTCATGTTGAGATTTAATGCTCTAGAAAGGATCACGAACACGATTAGACTGCCTGTATACATGCACACGGCATTGACGGGAGTTGAAATAAGAATAAGTTGTGTTCAAAATGTTCAAACGTTTCTGTTAAACCTTGGGCCATATTCGCGTTCCTCTTTTCGTTCGTTTGATTAATATTCGGGTGTTATTTACTACGATTTCTAACTTCATGTGCCAAATTTTTCAAACGTTAAAACACGGTCCTAACCTAGGACCAAATATTCCAAAACCAAAAATTGGCCCTTGAAGTCAGAAATCGTAGTAAATAGCATCCGAATATTCATCAAACGAACGAAAAAAGGAACGCGAATACAGCCCTCGTACGGACTACGCACAGCGTTCCAGGCTCGCGCGATTTGTCAAAATCGTATTCTGACATTTTAAATCGACTCGCGTGAGCCTTGGAACGCGTGAACGCGTAGCCCGGAACGCGTAGTCCGTACGCAGCTAGACTTATATATCTACTTATTTGTAGCTAAAAATACCTGAAATTAATGAACCAATTTTTTATCATTACAGAACTACACTATCTCACTCACAAAGGCTGTATGTATGAGCGAAGCAGCGGGCGAGCATTTAATTTATTGTATACGGAAAACGTGCAACGCCGTATAAACCTTTTTTACTGGCGACAACATTTGCCGCACAGGCAATTGCTAGTGTAGTAAATCTACTGGTACCTATTGTGTTCTTTTAAGAGCTATGCGTGCCATATCCTGACTCCTGAACGATCATAGAATAATGCATTCATATCACAATAAGGTATAAGTAGGCGTTTTTGCAAAAGTTTTGATGCAAGAAGGATGAATGTTTTTTTTTTATTCTTCTTCCCTCTAAAACTGATTTGGATAGAATTTGTGAAGGTAGCTTTTGCTCTAGATTAAAGTGGAATCGTTTTATCCTAGAAAAGTTAAATATTCCCTTTCTATCGTGAATTCTGCGGCCGACAGGTAGCTGTTGAACAAAGTAAAGTTAAAGTAAGTTTATAGTCAACTTCCACATGGAAGCTTTTGTGTATTCAAAGTCAAAGTCAAAGTCAATAATCATTTATTCAGTAGGACCGCTGGGATCATTTGAAACGTCTTAAAACTAGGTGATTCTACTCTTGTTACTTCGCGACCAATACCGTGATTCTGTATCAGATGCTATTTTTTTACATTATCCGTTATAAATTATGATATTACCATCGATATTCAATCAATACACGTCTACGTCATAATATATTACGGTCCAGTGGACCAGCCGATGAGTAATGTTCACCGGACGCGCAAATGACCGGCCTCAACGTATCGCTAATCTGACGGCTGCGCTACCGGGCTTGGCGGAATAAAGCTTTGAAAATACCATTCTTTTTTGGGGGAACTTTATGAGGTGTGAATGGATTTGCAAATATCCTCTTTTTGTAGAGTGATATTAAATAAAATTAAATTTAATAATACCTTACATGTTTTTTTTACGTTAGTAATTAAGTAACGATTTAAAAAGAAGTTTTATATTAACAGATACTTAATTAATAATAATATCATATTACAATTTTTATCTTCATATAAACAAAAGAGATAATTTTCAAGTAGTTTCATGACTTTTCTATACGTGTGAGAGATATTTACAGTGTGTTTGATAAAAAAGTAGTTACCAACCAAACAAACAAGGCAAGAATGAAGTCTACGATGGAGCGAGCCTACCCAGAAGGTGCCTTTTAACTCTCTTCTTAAAAACAACACAACTTTAGGTACAACTTTGTTAAAACTTAAATATTTAAACGCCAAGCTGTGAATAAAATGTATTCTTACATACAGCTTAACATGCAAAATCAGTCCTTCCCAAGCGCTTAAAATATTTGTTTAAGCCAAAATCAATCCATGAAATACTGACGCTAAAACCTCTTTCATCTCGAAATGAGTTTACGCCGTGACAGGAAGGTGGGCGTTGTAAAGGCTGCGACAGACGAGCATAATTAATTCAACTCCCAACGGGGGATCGGCTCCCGTCCTACACACCGGTTGTCCTTAGTACAAAAAGTATACTTCCTTTTGCTTCAATTTTAGTGCTACACAAAAGTATACAAGATCGTATTTTTGCCCTTTTCCACTCTGATCCACTGATCAAATCCATTATGGGATTAGTTTCCACTTTTTCTTCCACTTTAATCCATCAATGGTTTTGTTTCCACTTTGAGTTCCACTCTGATTCACCAATGGTTTTGTTTTCAATTTGAGTTCCACTTTAATCATTTAATTTTTTTGTTGGTCAGGGTTTCTCATCGAATTCAAATCAATTTATCTAGGATAATACGATTAAAATTTTAATTCTTTTTTTGTTGTCTTATGCATAAGTTTTATTCTGCCATTCAAAAATATATTTTTATCACGTTGGCAACCAAAGCCGTAGGCTAAAATAGAAGTTTCTGCTCACAACAGGGGTCCTGCTACCGTCCTACGCTGAACACCAGTGTAACCACCAGTTGTCCTGTTTGGCACAGTATTAAACAGTTTATGAAACTTTACCTGCCTCCTAAACTTGTAGGCGAACTGGTTTTATTATGTAATTTGATAACAAAATATTATTTATTTAGCCAATAGAATTATAGGACGTACCTACCTAACGGTTTTTAGTTTGCCGTGGAACAATTGCACATTCCTTCATTTTACACAACCTTTTGAAAGTGTTGTAAATTAATTGAGTTTCTGGCTCTTGATTCATAATACAGCGGAATGCATACGGTTCGGAATCGACCGACAGCAGCCAATCACAGTGCAGGAATTGATCCGAATTTGACGTTTCTTGCACTGTGATTGTTTGCTGTCGGTAGATTCCGAACCGAATGCATTCCGCTGTATTATGAATCAAGGCCCTGGTCTTACTAACTTTTCAACTTCTATATTAAAAATCTTAAAGTTATCACAATGTTGAAAAAGAGTTTTAGGTTAAATTCTTAATTAATGTCTTGTTCATTTGATCGTAAATCATTTCTAATCTTATCAAAACTTCGTGTTTCAAAATGCTAAATTGTTATAAAATACACCAGTTTATAAATCATTCAGTTATTTATTATCACACCTACAGAATAATTTAATTGTTGAAATATTGATGGAGGTAAAGTCTGATATTGTGTATTCTGTGATTAATTAAACAAACACGAAGGCCAATATGCCCTTAAAGTGTATCTACTACTCGTTATGAAGTTATTCTATAGGAATAGGACCTTTCAGCTTAATTTTGTTAATCCACACATTAATTTCACTTATAAAACTCACTCTAGTTATTTCTGACAGAATGCACCAAGTGTGCGCTGCCACCGAAAAAAAAGATATATTCTGACATTCATAATCAGTCACACCTTTTTTTTTACAAACCAGTTATACTGAACTTACGGAAGCATCTACGTATATTATTCTAAGACACTTTCATAAAAACCCTTACGACCCACCTTTCACATTCATTCATTCATTCATTCATTCATTAATTCATTCCTTACCGTTATAATCACGTTATAGGTCTACAATATTACAAACTGCGCAAATAATTTAATTTTCATAACGTATTTCTTATTATCATGTCAAAAGATATCATGACCGTTACTAACCAGTAAGGCAAGGTGTACGTACAAGCACTTAGCCAGGTGTGCGAATTTGTGAACACAGGGGGCAAGAGGTAAAAGGATTTAAAGCCATTCATAACCCGGCTCTATGCAAACCGTCCGGCATTTATGACTGCCAACATTGATTGAAAAATATTGTTTTGCAACCGGGAGTGTGGACTAGGTGTCTACATGGAGAGTACATTAGTCTATAGTCCATGGATTAGAAATACTAGTTTGAATATCGAACGGTTTTGTTTACAACAAATGAGTTTAAAGCTTTCTATAGTCTTTGTAAGATTGTATTAACCTCTGTTCTAATTTTCTCTAAAATATTACTCTTTCGTTCCCATTTCTTTAAAAGAACGCATTTTGAATCCTTTGTAAGTCGCAGAAGCCATACATCAAAAAGTGAAGTGAATCCTCAAACAGTTTTTTGTAATTAATTTAAAAAAGTTCATGTAAGTAGGTACCTACGTAATCTAGTTTTGGCAGTGTATCGAAGTAGGATTTCCTAAGCATTATTATTAGTTTGTAGTTTATCTTATACGGATAAACAGCGTAGAATTTTATACTTACCTACCTGAAACTTAACCTGACCCGGCGGTAAGTAGGCTTAGCCGCATTGGTGCGATAGCGGGGATAAGTTTTATCACCTATGATAAAACTTTAAATAAATTAGAAACCAATAATAATAAAATAATGACATGTTTCTGCTTGTGCAATGACATAAAGCATAATTATAATTGACACTCCTGGAAAATCCTCCCACTACTGCATAAAACCAAATGAAAGCATATTGAAATGACAGCTAAATACCTTGATTTATAGGTCAACCTGTCTCTACAAGCAATTATGATGACACTTTATGACGAAGAAACATTATTTTATGTGCCTAGGGTACCTAAGCCTACACCGATGCAGCAGAAAATAAGAGACAATAGGCTATTTTACTCCTTTTTGAAAACTGTTTGAAATCAATCCTGAGGTAATAAACCAGTAGAATTTTTGTTTAATTTATGATTTTTAATAGTCGCGCGGAAACGCTAGCCGCTATGCTGCTAAGGTTTGTGACGTCACTATAGTTTGTGAACAATAAGACTGTCAAAGATAAAGTAGATATTTTTTTTAAATAATCAAATTTTCGAAGCTGAGTGACGTCACGTCCGGAACCAGTATGGCCGTCGGCGTTTTAGTCCATTGCGGAATAGACGAAAAATTATGATTTTTAAAATTGAATTATAAAATGTATATTGCATTTTATGAATAAATATCGACGTTTATCGTTTACTTTTAACGAAACCTATTGTTACATGCATTTTTATGTTTTCTTACATGGTGTAAAATACCCTATTCTAGATTTTATCCACCACAGATAATCATCAACCTTTTTATACCAATTTGAACTTCGTTCCATAATTTCCTTTTGTTTCTTTAAAATCGAATTTCAGTTAAGCCAGCATTTAAAAGCTATTCGACTTTTAAATCTTCGGTAGATTTTACGCGGTACATTCAAGAGCATAGATGCGCCTTGTTTATTCAAATGGACTATAATTTCTGTTCTTATTAGGGACAACACAGAAGAGCCTATTCAAACACAAGTTTATTGGGTCAGGGATTACAGGAACATATTTACTGGTACATGGTACTCTAAGCTATGGTTTTGTAAAAGCGATCGACGAGATATGACGCACGTTATTTATAACTTCAGTTTGATTTAAGTTAGATCTAGAGGTTTATAAAAAAAAAGAGGATTTCAGAATTTCAATCTCTTGCGGAGAAGTGGTGGTTTACTTTCAAGAAACTTTGTAGTCGATTTTGTCGAGAGCACTGGTAGTCTAGTGGTAGTGGCGCCGCCTGCCGATCGTAAGGTCGTGGGTTCAATCCCGGTCGTGCACCAATGAGTTTTTCTGCCGAAAAATGTATGTGCACTATGCCAGTACCGGCATGTTTTAGAACCTACAACGTTCGAAAACATGTGTCAAGTGCACGAAAAGAGCCTCTTTGAGACGCACTCACAATCCTTTCACCACACTGGTTCGAAAGAACTGGTGACACGACACGAAGAAGAAGATTGCAAGCGTATTAAAAAATCTTAATGTTTTATCACTGTATTATGTTTAGCTGGAAAACATCGATTTTTTTACATCGATGTGTTGACTTCGATATCATTGACACATCGATGTTTTATGAATAAAATATCGAAAAAGAAGTTTTTGAAGCCATTTTAAAGTTATTCAATATTATTGCGTACAAAACGTTAGCTGCTTCTTGGAACATCGGCCCTACAGTAACCAACAGCATGTCTTATGGTAATCGGTACATTCATAAGCATTATGATCACAATTAGTTGTTTCTACTTCATAGACAGAGTAAAGGAATGTTAAAGCTAGTTATATCCCATTATTCATAACCAGCTATCAATTTATCAAGGCTTTAAATAATACCTAGTGTCTTGTCACTGTTGATGAAAATAGATGGTGGCATATTAAGCAGTCGTAAAGCTATTGAAAATCTCCTCAAGATTGAGGAGACAGATGTAAATGTTGATGATGGTTAAAGTCGGGAAAAAAGATAAATTACGCGATGTATCTCTGTTTTATAAAGCAGATATGTACGCACTCTCTGAAGTAGCTGCGCAGAAGATTTTTGATGACTTGTATAGCTGCCTGGCTCACTCGCTTAGTTTGTTGCATCGCGATATCTCGCTTACTCTACCAAATCTGCGCAATCGTTTAGTGCACCTAACTTCAGAGAGCTAAATATCGGTTGTGCGTACTGTACGATAATACATTTTGACGGTTTGCATTGTGAAGCCTTGTACGGACTACGCGTTCCAGTTGCGCGATTCGATGTGAAATTCATTGGAACGCGTGAACGCGTAGCCTGGAACGCATAGTCCGTACGCAGCTTGACAGTTTCAAATATCTTTTATAATGACTACAGCAAACAAAACGAACTAGACTTGTTATTTTGTTTTAGAAATATCACAATTACACAAACTATTTGTGAAGGAGACCTTCTAGCTACTAGCTTTATTCTAAGGCTCAACCCACATTGAATTGGCAGCGACGATCATTTTTTATAACAAGACATTGGCTATAATTCTGTTGTTCACAGACTAAACTTAATTAAACTAAATCTTGAACGTTCTTATTTTGTTCTCAATTAAGACGAAAACGTCATGTCACCAAAAGTGAAATTACTAAAATTATAATCAAAATGGCGTCTCGGAGTTTTTGTAACAGCTGATTGATAAACACTTTAATTAAACTAAAACTTGAACGTTCTTATATTGTTCTCAATAAAGACGAAAACGTCATGTCACCAAAAGTGAAATTACTAAAATTATAATCAAAATGGCGTCTCGGAGTTTTTGTAACAGGTGATAGGCACAGCAAACAAAATGGTGTTGCCTAATTTTACCCACAAATACTTGATTTTGACTAAAAATTAGTAATTTTAGAAATTTCACTGTAAGAGTTATTCTATTATGGACTTTATCGTAAACAAAATACGAATGAAGCATTTTAGTTTAGTAAACTTTAATCAGTGCACAACAGAATCGACGCCATTGTAAACCTTAAGAACAATACCATAAGTGCCAGCGCCGACGCGCGTCAGCTCGCGACCGCGCAAGACTGCTCGCGATCTGCTCGCGAGGCTGCTTGAGAATATATCTTATAACATTGTGCTTAAGGTTTATAATGTCTTGTTATTAAAATTGATCGTCGCCTCGCTGCCAATTCAATGTGCATTGAGCCTAAGAGTTCATAATGTACCCTTTAGTATTTAGGTATCCCACGGTTATCACTTTAAGTAAGGTAATTCGAACGGTCACGCGCCTAACAGTTTATAGCCACGACCCATCTGTTGGGTAAGTGCAAGTCGCTAGAATTACATATTGGCGGGATTTTGCTTGTTTTCAGTCCCTGGGTTACTCTAGAACATCGTGGAATCAGCTTTCAAAACGTAACAAAACTCTGATTATGGAACAAAAGTAAACATTCCTTAATCATTTTGAAGAAATAAGAATCAAACAATTATCAAAAACAATACTCCAGGCCATAGAAAAGGATCAGATTTTTTCAAAGGTGTTCGAGTGTAAATCCCAAAGAATAATTACCAGATAGTCGTGATTACGTATTGCGTATGTTTTCCATAAAAAAAAAATTCGTAAGCGTCGTGGAACTTTGTCATTTGGCATTTGTCAAAGATATTATTGTCAAATATTAAAATCCTAGAAAAACGCTCTTCCGCACTAACAATGTAACAATCTATGGACTGTTTCGCGACTGCACTTCGTGATGATTTGACATATACATGGGTCGTGACGCAAAAATCTAACACTTTTTTCGTCTAGATCCGATACCGTCCAAAAAGGAACTTCGTTCCAAAAACAAGTCTAAGAAACATGTACATATTCGCTAATGTTATCAGCTTCCGAAACATCAAAATTATTTTGTTGACCATTAAAACAAGATGCACATCTCTATTAGTAATGTATTGAAACAACTATTTGTATAGTCACCAAGGTCTTACCGATTTGTTTTGTCAAAACAAATGTGTTTTAAGGTCGGATAGGAACGAGTCAGACTGGTGGAGCAGGTTGCATGAAGCCAACGCCCGCTGACATAATGTATTCGAATAGATTTATTGAGTGAGTGGTTATCGATACACATATTATTTATGAATACGATGCAATTCATGAGTATACAATTTTGGGTCATGGTGTGGTTTATAAGGTTCACGAGTTTAATGCTTACCTACTTGGCTTAGGTACTTCATGGTTTATAAATATTTTTAAAGTTACTAGGTAGAAAAAGGGTTAATGTTTTTACGTTGGTAAGTAGAAGTCCTCCAAGTCCAAAAAGGTTTTTCATTTTATCGTTTAAAAAGTAAAGAAAACCTAAATTCTATAAAACCGGGTTTCCTTAATAGCGCTGCGAGATGATAAATCATAAAAAGCAGTGCCATTTTGTGCTGCCTCTAATCGTCAACTATAAAACATCTTGACGGACGCCCTCTGACATGGAGGTGCGAAACTATTGTATGTTCTATTCAGTCTTAGGGCAGAGCAGACTTTTTAAATTAATCAACAAATGAAATACGAGTATCCCTATTCCAAGCCTTCGGGAATGCTTACGCTCTGTAAAAAGAGTTCTTAATTTAAATAATGAGATTGACAGAGAAAACTCCCTAGGTAGGCAGGTGTACATATTAAAGTAAGTGATGACCGATAATACATCAATCAGTTTTATCTCTGCAATAAAATACTGTCATTTAAGGTGAAGTCCTGTTTCCATTAAACGAGTAAGGGCAATAATATTTAAGTATCGTTGAAAACAATTCTTAGCAATATTTCCCAGTTTGCCGTCTGATTTACGTCCGTAATTTTTAACAGTCATCGTTTTACAGGACATTCATTATAAATATATTACTTTATATTAATATATCATAAGTCGATATCATATTTAACCGTTAATGGCTGTAACAATAAAAGTTATAGCCGCCATTTTAAATTATAAAAGAATGCGTTGATGTGTTCCTTATCAAGTCAAATCGTGTCAACTGTTGTAATAACCATAAATTTTGTCAAAAAGCGTATTAAACGTTATACAAACATGGTGGAGACTGGCACTTCAGCAGGTTTTATATCGGCAGGTTAAGTTAATTGGTAGTGAGGTGTGGTCTTGGATGAGTCTTTAATTCAAAAATGGGTTCAAAAACCCGAGTAGCTTATGGTCCTTTAAATTAAGGCTGACATTAAATAACGGATGTTTCGCTTCCTTTTACTATCTAAATATTAACAAATATTAACATTATATATTATGTAAAGTGGACTAAATATGATTTTGTCTGTAAATAACCGTTTATTTCACTATTATTTGTAAAAGGTTTCGTAAATATGCAACCTAAGACCACCTCACAAATGCCACATCCATCTTACTCTATTATTCGCAACTTCTAGCTTCAAGACCGGTTTTATAAAAATACACGGACGAGGATGACTCACCTGCAAGTACCTAGGTTAGGTAGTTACAACTTTTGGACAAATAAATTACCTTTTTATTGCTGACAGCATACAACTAATATACTTGGTAACTCATGTTACCACTTGAATATTGAGAGGCTAAGTACTCCACTATTTTGGATGAGTGAAGGCGTTTTGTGCCAAGAACAGTTTTTTGTTTTGACAGTGTTTGTGTTACATCAACATGTCATAATGTGTCAGTTCGAAATTCAAATACTTCAGGATTTGAAAGTTGATATTTTTTTAATTTTCGGAGTCGGAGGTTGATGACCGAAATTATCGATTTTAGAGTTTCAAGTAGCAAATATAAATAAACGGGACGCACAACCGATCTCTAGTTCTCTGAAGTTAGGTGCACTGGGTGCACTAAGCGATTGCCCAGGTTTGCACGAGTAGGCGAGATAGGACGATGCAACAAACTAAGCGAGTGAGCGAGGCAGCTATACAACGCTGTCTTTGTCATCAAAAATGAGTTCTGCGTAGCTACTTCAGAGAGCTAAAGATTGGTTGTGCGTACTGTACCTACTATGAAAATTAATAAAAGCGATACAGCCATAAGAGCCATTGCATTATTTTAATGTCTTGAAAATTTTAATAATTTGCATAATTTAATTTCGATCTATTACTTAGGTATCTAAGTATTATGATTTAAGATTTTAATCTCGTATTGTGTATTTTTTTTATTTACTGTGTTAATCTATGAAAACAAAAACGATGTCTCATATGGACAAAACACTTCGAGACATAGCATAGCAGACGCGTCCCGTTTGAAGGCATAGGTTGTCCTGACGCTGTATAAATCTAGTAGAGATGTAAATACCAAGCTGACTCATTATTCGACCAGTCGTTTGGCTGCGCAAGTTCTGGCTGTGCGTTTCCCGGAAGCACAAACCTGATACTCTTTTTATCCATAAGTTAACTCGACATAAGCTTTCAAATAATATCTATATATTTTTCAGCATCTTAACTTCAAATCGTTATTATTATAAGTACACTCTTGATACTCTCGTATAATAATCTCCCTCGACCCCTTACACGCAAACACACACACACTACACATACATACACACACACCCACACCCACACACCCACACACACACACACACACACACACACACACACACACACACACACACACACACACACACACACACACACACCAAACATATCCAGTATTCTCATTTTGTTGTATTCTTTAATATTACTTTACAGGATAATATTTAGCTTCCTTATTATTTAGTAATTAGTTTAAGTTTGTAATAACTTCCTCAGTTAAGTTGGGACTTGATCCCTCTCTTGTCTGGAGGAGAGCGCTGACTCTGCTACTCAGTTTCCTAATTTTGTAGTCAACGTTTCCCTATTGTATTTTTACTCGCATGTGTTTTTGTTCCAAAAAAATATATTTTGAACAAAAAAAATATTTTTACCAGGCTTTTCTCTTTCATTCATCATCATTGTCATTGTCTGTAGCTTGACTTTACCAACTACTGGTTTAGGCTTTCATTTGCTTTTGCTATTCTCCCAGCCCTACAATAGGCAGTTTTACATTGCTGATATTTTCTTATTGTTCATAGCGCTACTGGAAGAAATATCGTTGATTCTACATGGTTAAACTTTTCAAAGTTATCTGCGTAATAATGATAATAGGTAATCAGATTGATATCGTTGAGGTATCTGTAGATCGATGGCAATTGGTTTTATGACTCAACTAGTGGACCGGGCGCGACTTTCTGCGCATTGTTTCGTCATACAAGCTTTAGAGATAGAACTACCTTGTTCCAATCCAATCCATGAAAACACTGAAATAATTTTGTGCTGTCTTTGATAAATATAAATAAGTACCTATCTAATGTGTTGAGTAGTTTAAAAAAACGTATTTCGCTACTATATATATATACAGGGTGTAAAAAGACTGCTACCGAAAACTGAGGGATTGCAATCAGACCATGATTCTGAACATATTTATCGAAAAAAAACACAAAAAAAATTTTGACTTAGCTACGTCATTTCATTTTATTTTCTAGTTTTTTGCTACTAGTATAACATAATAAGACCATACCTACCTAATCATTTCATTTATAAAAGAAAAAAACAATTAAAACTCAAAATCCAGCAATCTACGTATAAAAACGCGCCCAGTACATACGCAAACAGTGATCTTCAAACGCTGTTTTCTCCGGATATAATGTTTTTTTCGGAAAATCCTTTTGGATTTGGTTGTGTGTTGGGATGCTGTACCTACCCCTTTCGGCTTCGGTAGACGTCTTTTTACACCCTGTATATATATAAGTTCTATACTATAAGTTCCTTTGGCAAACATTTTATAGTGTATTAACGTTTATTTTCATTCATAATCCCCTCATCAAGTTAAACCGTTTAGCAAAACGGTAAATGACACTGACACTCAAATAAACATAAAACTATTTCTTTGGATACCTGTTTTTTAATAGTGTTTAATAACATTCCAAAGGTTACGCTGTTTTCAAATTCATTCAAACACGAAAAATTACAGTTTAAAAATGATTTCTCATCTTGTTTAGGGTGTCATATATACATTTTTACTTGGTAATAAAAACATCAAACACGTAGTTATGTAAATCGCAATACGTGGATTTTAATAATTTAGAACATTATTTATTACTTATTTAAGTTATATTTTATTTATGGCATTTTGAATGTATCTTTTTGTTAATAATTTTTTTCATGTTTTAAAATAAAATTTATAGTATTTTTTATTTAAGTAAGTATATCAATGTTTATAATATTTTATAAATTTGGAATAACTAAAGTAATAATAAATCTATTTTGATCAATGCAGGAAAATATCTGATTATACGAGTATTAACTATCGGTTGGTGGTGAAATATTAGCGATAAACATAATTAAACAGATAAGCCGTGATAACAGATTTATTGCACTGAAGTTTATACAGCCCGAAATAAATAAACTTGCTTTATGTGTTGTGTTAGACTTATTTAGTAAGTTTTCAAAGTAGTGATATTTTGCGTAAAACAGCCAACTGGTTTAATCCGCCGTCTGATTAAGCGCCTAGCCATTTGATTAAACGGCGCCGTTCAACCAGCGGCTGAACTGAATGATATTCAGCCGTCTGGTTAATTAAAAGCGTTTAATAAACTGGCTGAATACCAATCACGAATGTACAAGTTTTGAATAGTTTACATTCATTGAAAAAATACATAGTACCTAGGTAAGTATAGGTACCTACAATTTTTTATACTATATCAAACTTATTATATCCACTTCAAAGCATAAAAGACAGAAATAATTAAATTATGCCACAACGATATAATTTGTCATCGAATTATCCTAAGTCAATCAAAAACATTGACGTCACTACAACTCAGTACAATATGTTATGATTACGAAAATTGTTTTTATCGATATTCATATCGATAGGATTCACGGACTGTGCTACGTCACTAGTGAGTGACGTTATGTCAGAGGTCAGGTGTGTCAATATTTTTAGATAATTGACAGACAGCTTGACAGACGCTGTGGGCTGTTACTACCTACGCTACGCCTTCATTACTCGAGGTGAATGATTGACTATTTTATTACTCTTAAAGCTTTTCCCATCACTACGACTTTTTACTAATAATAAGCCTCTTGATTTTTTTATTAATATATTTTTAATAATTGCTGGCAACCATACTTTTTAGATGGCAACTCGACGAGAGAAGCTGATGACAATGACAGCGTGTGACGGGAGTTCCGGCGGCGGTCGGGTGATTGCAGGTTGTTGTTGTTGAAATATAACGAAGTAATTGATAAAACATTGGAATTAAACATTGGAAGAAAGCTAAGAGTTAATATAATTAAGAATGAAGTTAAAAAAGTATAATGTTATTTCTATATGAAAATATACAGTAGTTAAAAGTAACTTACAACTCTCTGACGCTTTGTTAAATCCCGAAAATTGTTCTGGTTTTGAGAGAGTCGCCAATCCCCGTGCGTATGCGTAAGATCGTTAACCAACTCAGAAAAGCAGAATAGGTACTAGGTAGCTATGCTAAGAAAATTATGAATCTATTTTACGTCAAAAACTTACTTACACACGAAAGCCTCTAGCATTACATTAAAGAAATTATCCAAAACAGATACCAAGTGCAAATTAAACTGCGTCTGCGAAGTTGGATAACAATAGACTGTGGAATTCTCCGAAAGGCAATATCGTTTTACGACCAGAATAAAGTCATCAAAACTATTACCCACGACTAAAGGGAGATTACAGGAAACTGGAGACACGCGACCGCCCACAGATCATTGCTATCTGATGAAACAAATACTTATAAATAAATAATGCTGGACATTTCACGCAGCATTTACTTCAAAGCAAAGCTTGTTGATTCAAAGTCAAAAAGCATTTATTCAGTAGGACCGCTGGGATCACTTTGCAACGTCTTAAAACTAGGTGATTCTTCTCCTGTTCCTTCGCGACCAATACCGTGACCAATACCGTTTATGAACCACATGCTGATACACTATGCATGTTTAAAAAAAAAAAACAGGTTAACGATTGTATCCCCAAGGTGCGGTAGACATTCTCTCAGATTTTTTTATGTTACTTATTCCAGATCCCATGAAGATGTCTAAGGGGGGTTGTCCAAACACATATTTGATACATGCCCACATCTTGCAGAAGTTAGTATTCCATACGTGTCAGGTTGCAAGCCCATCGCCGCCTATAAGAACTTTTTTTTAACTTCTTTTCGTAGGTACTTGCTTTAAATTCATACCTACCTAATTCCCGAGAAATGTAGGTACTATACAAAATATAATAATTACATGAATAATTATTTGTATAATACAAATATTCGAATTTTAGAAGTCTGTCATTCATTTTGTAATATATAAAACAAACTCATCAAATATGCAAACAAACACTGCTAGCACACATTTCGTATGTTTACAAAGATAACATCGCCTAGCAACTATCAGTGGCGTAAATGGTACGAAAGCCTGCATCCGATCGGAAACCGTGAACTAACAAAACTGGTACAAACCGGTATGGACCGGTAATCGCCCGGCCGGGACACCGTTTCCAAACGGAACAACCAATTTTGAACGTCAATCTTGTTCACTACTTCGATATAATCTTACCCTAGGTATAGGATAACACTTCGTTTGGTTTTGCCCCGACTGCCAAAAGAGCAAATGATTAAGCTATTTGGAATTACTCGCCTCTTACACTTTTAAATGAGACTTTCCCGTGCTTACTTCAATAATCAAAAGACCCAGAAGGCGTTATTGGTGCTTCGTTCACCGAAAAGGTCGGGTCAATCAAACATGCCCGAAGCCGTGCAATTACCGCCTACACAGCATTTTTATCCGCATTATCAGCGTGTGAAACCATTATGAATCACAGACTGATTCTGCCATATAGGGTGTTGGACAATCATTTGTAAATGGAAAATTACCTGATTAATATTGGATGTTACTAAAGAATCCGATCTACAAATACCGAGTTATAATTCGATTCCTATCTTACCTTATACAGTTTCTTTTAAATCTCAACATACTTCCTTTCTGGTCAGAACCAGGCTTGAACTATTTAGTGCCTGCATCGACCAACCTTTAAAACACCGGGTTTATAAACCTTAAGCCGATGATATAAGATGGTGGGAACACCTGGACGAGACGCGTTCAACAAGTATTATCGCATAAAAGAAGACAGGTCTAGCCCTGTGGGTGGTATTAAACGGAGATGATGTTGTCCATAATAATTAAACAAGTGTGGGTTCACGCTAAAATTGTTAAAATCTAATTAGGTTTCGTAAATTGATAGTTTGAAAGTGGCAGAATCGTTTAGGGGAGTGGGTAGGGCGCTCCCGAGACCTCATCACCACACCTCGACCTGACCTGACCGTATCGAGGACAGAGAAAGGTGGATGTTATGAAAAATTAATAGCTGAAGGTTTTGGGAGTGGCTCACTGTGGCTCAGAGATAGACTAGACAAAAAGGTATTGCTGAGAAAAACTGATATTTTGTATGATACAAAGTTTATCATATAGAATTCTGTATGATGCTAGGGATTCATTAACCTGAGGCCTGATTTTCGGAGGAGACGGAGACAATCAATATTTTTGTTAATCTGACCTTTTTGATATGAAAAATCTTGAAAAAAAACTAATAAAATTTTCGAATCAATATTTTAAGTGTTTCGACCTCCTTGATTATACTAATGCTGGCTGAATACAATGCATCATTCTACAACTAGGTAGACGCCTCGTGTAACGGTGTCGTCGGTGGGTCACGACCCGTGCATTTTTATGTGCACGTGGGAACTGCACTAATGTTGCCGCGTTCTCGGAAGCTGGCAACACTAACCATCGATGCTTATGTAGACGTAGATTAAAATGAAATATACATCATCATCTTAGAAATATACCTACTACCTTACGACAAAGACGTGATTTGCTTTGTGACTAAATGACTTTATAGCAAGGAAAGAATAATATGTTTGTAATTTCTGTCCGCAACTTTTAAGGTCAAAAAACGAAACAAAAACCTCAAAGAATATGTTGTTCTTATGACTTATGACTTACCACCGCTCGCTTTACTCACTTCCAACTGTTGGCACTATATCACAAAGCACATCAAAACCTGTAACAAAAAACATGAGGTTACTAAACATATAATTACACGTTTGTTCTAGAAGTAAAGCTGTCATAAGTATTTGTATAGTTTAGATATTTGTTTAGATACGTCGAATTAATGTGACGGTCACTAAACGGATGTGCGACCATTTATCGACGACCTCTCTTGCGCAGTAGGCGAACTTTGCGATTCTTTCGATCGAAGGGTTCTATCCCCGCGGCGGCGGGACCAATGTTTGTATGATCTACAAATATTTGTCTCGGATTGTTTCTATACAGGGTGTAAAAAGACGTCTACCGAAGCCGAAAGGGGTAGGTACAGCGTCCCAAAACACCACCAAATCCAAAAGGATTTTCCGAAAAAATCATTATATCCGGAGAAAACAACGTTTGAAGATCACTGTTTGCGTATGTACTGGGCGCGTTTTTATACGTAGATTGCTGGATTTTGAGTTTTAATTGTTTGTTTCTTTTATAAATGAAATGATTAGGTAGGTATGGTCTGATTATGTTGTACTAGTAGCAAAAAACTAGAAAATAAAATAAAATGACGTAGCTAGGTCAAAAATTTTTTTGAGTTTTTTTTCGATAAATATGTTCAGAATCATGGTCTGATTGCAATCCCTCAGTTTTCGGTAGCAGTCTTTTTACACCCTGTATATAAAAAGTATATCAGTCATGTAGTACCCATAATACAAAGCTCTGCTTACTTTGGGGCTAGATAATGCTGTGTGAAAAGTCCAGCATTATTTATTATTGAATAGGAGACTTTGAGATGATGATGTATTCAATTACAAAATGTATTTCACAATTTGCTTATTATTTGGATCACGAATTTTATAACAGCAAAACAGCTTAACGGTTTATGCTTAGGATTTGCATCATAAGTTTAAACTGAGGTTAATCGTGATTATGAAGAACGAAGTCACGCTTAAACATCTCGTTTAAGTTTCTGATGATGTCTAACAAAATGCTAAGGACTATCCGTCTTATTATAAGAAAATGAACAGAGTTTAGACTAAGACTAACTAAAAAACTGTCCCTAGAAAAAGATCTTTAAATACTCGTACATAGAACGCTTTTTTTTTGTGGTAACAGTTATGTTTGGACATTGTGTCAACATGGGGTTCAACTAAGGTTTAACGTTTATGTAATAAGCAGCTATGCGTAGCGGCATTTGACTATAGGGTCTGTAATCCCACTATCCCACTAATGTAATATAGCTGAAAGTTTGTGAATTTGTTTAAGTGTTTGTATGTTTGTAGGTTTGTGTTTTAATCACGCCTAAACCAACTGATTTGTATGAAACTTGGAATAGGCGTAGATAGTGACCTGGAATAGCACAAAGGCTATTCAAAATGTTGATAACACGCAGGCGAAGCTGCGCGCAATAGCTAGTATAATATAATATCGGTTAAACCCATACGTAACAACAAAAACAGTTGTAGGTACAACTGATTAAATTCTACCTACGAATGTCCGTTGAATATAGAAACCGGGGGTTAGAGTATATTTGATTGTGCTTTTATACAATAGACCATACAATACGAGTATATAAAAAAACCCTGTAAAATCCGAAAGGCACGCAAAGTTTTTAGACATAGATCAGCTCTTTATATTTTCCAAACAAGAGCACTAATAATCTAATATCCACTACTTCTATCGCTGACTGTCCACGTTTAAAGCCAATAATGTTAAAATTCCCGGTATAATAATTGTAGCGTTAATAAAGACATAGCTTCTCATTAATTTAAGCTGTAGTTGTAATTTTGTTAGTCGATTTTGCAGACCACGATACACCTAGGGTTGGCAAAGCCCTCTTCACATAGGTCAATGGCCTCTTAGGCTATAAAACTGTGTATTATTATTTACTATTATTTTCCTACCAGCTCTCTTCCTAGTTTTTAAACCCTATTTCCTACGTTAAGCATTGCATGCCGCAAAATGATGTAAAACAATCTATTAACTACTGAATTTACTATTCAGTCACTTTCCCTGGACAAATAAAGGTTGTACTACTTGTCACCTAAACCCTATTTATCTTCTGTTGACAGCCCTAATCCTAAGACAAAGCGTGGTATAGACAAAAGTGTATAATCCTCTCGCAGTTCGCGCTAGGTATATCAATCACGGGTAAAGTCGAGCTGTAATCATCCCAGTGTGTTCCTAACCCAACCGTTGAACTGTTCCGTTGAAACAGACTTTTGAATGTTTGGACTGTACCAATATAATAATATGTAATTTTCACCCACATAAAATTATGTAGATTTAAGTACCTATTGTAACTGTTGTATATGATGTGGAGAAAATAAAACTTTATTAATCTTATTTATTCTTATTCAATAAAGATATTTATCGATATTGGCTAATGGTTTTAAGTTTATGCAGTAATTTTATTTTAGTACCTACCTTCTTCTTATTTAAGGATTTACTCCTTGTCGGTACAACTGATGAATCCCTCTCCATGTATCTCTTTCCAGGGCTGCTTCCTTGACCTCTTTATACGACATGACAGCTACCTTCTCCTTCACTTGGCTCATGTAGCTTATCCTCGGTCTTCCCCTTCCTCTTCTTCCTTCCACTTTCCCTTCTATAATGTTCTTAATGAAACTGTCATGTCGTATAAGATGGCCGAGCATCTTTCCCCTTCTGTTCTCGACAACTTGCAATAGCGATCTCTCTTCGTTGACTCTACGCAGAACTTCCATATTTAGGCTAGTACCTACCTAGTTAGGTATTTTGAATTCTTTATTTTCAACCGACTTCAAAAAAGGAGGAGGTTCTCAATTCGTCGGTATGTTTTTTTTTTTTTTTTGTTACGCGATTGTTCCGCCATTTATTGACCGATTTGCAAAATTCTTTTTATGTTTGAAAGGGTATACTCCAGAGGTGGTTCCATATAAATTTTATTCCTGAGGGATTGATAGTTTCCCCGTAAAACTCTAAACACCTTCCCTCCTAGCCATGTCACAAATAGAAATCAAATCGACAGCTTGACGCCCTGAGTCACACCGCGTTTCGAGTCAAACATTGAAGTCGGTTTTCTTTTTAGTATTAAAACGTAATTATGTTTTATGCAATCACTCCTACTGAAATTCGATCTAAAACAAATATTTTAGAGATCACGCTGTTTCTCAACTAAAAGAGTATGACTTAAACAGTTCGCCCAACGCATCTAGGCATTCGTGAAGTTAGCCGTTTGTCTGCGCAGAACACAATTTTGTATGAAAAAGCGGTCACTGCGTAGACAAACGGCTAACTTCACAAATGCCTAGATCCGTTAGGCGAACTGTACTTGCATGTCTCTTACACGTGGTTAAAGTTAGAGACACTGACTGTGATCTATTGACACTATCGACAATATACTTTTGAGTTGATTGGGTTTCACGAATATAATAGGAACTGTCTAAAACTTTCATAACTAGTTTTTCAGATACTGTAAGCATCTAAATTACTCACATAGGTCGGTTAGGAACAAGCCCTCGAAGCGTGTGAACGCGGCCACGTGAAGCGGTCTATATTTTATAGATGCCTAATGTTGCAACGCCATGGGAAATGTGCCGAAGATTTGCATTCCGTTTGACTGAACGCAATTATTTAAGTATCAGTCCTTCCTATAGAAAATTATATTCATGAGGTTGTATATCGGCTAAATACAGAGATCATTATCCGAGAGCTGGCACATTTTTGGCTCAAAGGATCAGCATTGCCATCCAGCGTGGTAATGGCGCCAGTGTTTTGGGCACGCTTCCGACTGACAGTGACCTAGATCCGTTGAGCTATCTATAGATCGTTTCTTACGATCCTTAGATAGCTTGACTAATCCTGTTGTATTTTGTAAATATATGTAAATATGTAGTAGCTTAGTTTCTGTATTTAAAATTATTATTTCCAAATATTATTAGCATAAGCAATAAAGCATAAAGCTCATAAGACTCTCCTAATATTTGTATACATGGTAATTTAGTTTTAATTCCCTAACATTTTGGGGGGTCAAAATGTATTTTTTTAAGCCTGTCCTGCGACATTTGTCACGTAGTAAACTAATTGTTCTGTTGCATCTCACACGTGCATTTGGGCAAGCCAAAAAGGGTCTCTATCCTCTAACCACCAAATAATATTTTTAATATTTAAAAAAAAATCGTTTTTTATTCTAGACTAAGAGCAGTAGATACCCTAGATACAACTCTGACGGTCACGCTCATATACCATTTCGAATTTTAAATGAGTTCGTTCACACGTCCCGAGGTCACGGCCGCTGATGCGGATAGTTCGTGAATGATTTGAAGAAGGTTGTTATAAGATGGTACATTGTAAGGCTCTATGAAAATTTGAAAATAGTTCTTTATTTAAATTTGAATTTCGAATTCAGAAATTCTTACGGAGTGATTTAGCATGTGATTGGGTAATGATCTTGTAAGGGGTGTCAAAGTTTGTTATTGCTGCTTTATTGGGCTTGAAATTTCGTTTGAATTTTTGGATGCTTAAAAATTATATTATAAATTGGCTACATGAGAAGAGCCTCTTTTTTTTTAATATCCTTACTGACTCGAAATAACTTCTGAAAACACTGCAAAAAGTAATGTCTCGTATAAAACATACCCATCAGAACGCTACTAACAAGGTTTTTACTCATAAAATTCATAACATACAGGTAATAAGATAAGTCCCGTCCCACGGTGCACTGGTGGCGGGCGTAGCGACGCTCTCTCCATTGTCCCACGCTCCCACGAATACAATTGATTCACTTTAATTGCATTTCGTCGTAATTAAATGTGATATGGTGTTTGTGCTTTGAATATAATTTTTTTATCAAACTCAATGAGACTGCAAATTTGGCGTTCGAAAATTATAATTTGGTTGTAGTTAATTCGTTAATTTAAAAGACAGGTGCAACAGATCATTTTCTTCATTTATTTGTAGCATTCCGTTGGGAATAGACCATAGATTTGAGTAGATCAAAATAATCAAAAGTCTTATTGAATTAATAGTCTGTCTTATTGCTTTAAAAATCATTAATCTGTCATCATATGCACCCGACCAATCTTCTTTTCACTGATGTTCCTCTCCATCCAAAAGTTGGCTGGCGATAAAGCCGCCCATTGTAAATTTTTATCTGGTTTTTCTTTTTTTTGTTTGTTTTAATTGTATTAATGGTGTGCAATAAAGAATTTTCATTCATTCATTCATTAATTTATCAAAACTTGAATTGCATGAGGTGCTTGGTCAATGCCTCCTACGCCTCTTTGAGAACCCAAAAAAGTGTTTAGAAAACCTAAAATCTGACTCTATCAACATTTACATACTAATTTATTGAAATTTTGGCTTTCGGAAATATTTTTTTATAATATATGTATTATTTTTCGCTCGAATATGAGGGAAATCAATCATACAAAAGATTCAAACGCGCTCGCCACATTAATGCAACAGCGCTAATTAAAATGTAAAACAAAAACAGACAAAACCTCTTCGTACTGATTGTGTAGATATTAGTAATGTAAAATAAATTATATTTTCTTTAGATTGAAGTTAGATGTAATTAAACTAATTGTCTGTTTTTATAGAACACTATAATTTTATGAATCTAAGGAGTTAGACCGGGTTTTATAATCATAGTCCTGTTTAAACACAGTAATTACAATATAAGCCTATGAAGGCTCTAAGGAAAAAGGGTATAAGGATTTTTACTCAAGTACAGCTTAAGGTGATCGCACATATTGCTGCACCGTACGCGCCGTACGCATTTTTCTATAGAAAAATGCTGCTGACGTCATAAAATGCGGCGCGTTCGGCACGAGTGGGTAGTGCACGCTTTCATACAATTTCTTGCAAATATTTTTTTTAAACCTTGCTTGAGAACTGATTACTGCTTGTGATTGGTGGTATGAGGCAAAACAATTTTGTAAGTTATTTTATGATGTATGAATGAATGAATAAACACTTTATTGTATGTACACCAATTAATAGTAAAACACAACATAAAATATCAAGTTCAAATTAGTACAATGGGCGGCCTTATCGCTGACAGCGACTTCTTCTAGACAACTTTTATAATTTTTATGATTACTGATGTAATAAAGATATAGAATAAGAATAAAGAAGAAATTAAGAGTCATCTTGAGATCCGATTCATTGATCGAGCTAAGATTATTGCCTAACAGCCTTACCAATAAACGTGACATAAAGTTATTCCTCGGAATAAACTAAAAATAACCGTGCATTTTGACAGTTTACACTCAGGAATAACTTTATACCACATTTATTAGTAAGGCCATAAGAGTTTAAAAATATATAGAGTTTCGATCTCTTGTCCCCATCGTAAAAAATGTTCTAGTTCTGTTTTTGTTTAGTGCAAAAAGTTGATCTATGATTCAGCCTAGGAAGTGCTATGTCGGCTACATTGTCCTCCTCATACGTCGATATAAGATCTTGAACCGACAGCCACCTGCCTATTGCTTTATTACAAGCATAAACAAACTTTGGAGCCGTGTTGGTCGAATGGGGTTGTACCTCGACTTTCAATCTGATGGTCGTGGGTTCGAATCCTGGCCGTGCATCAATGGATTTTTCGTTTCGTAAAATTTATATTCGCTATAACACGAGCTCTTAACGGTGAAGGAAACCATCGTGAGGAAACCCGCAGCTAAGTCAGCTCCACACGCATTGACGTCGTCTTTCCTGTGAGCCAGGCTAATTAAGCTGAGAGGATGGTTTAGGTGCTGGGCAAGCCTATTCCATCTCAAAGAATGTCCCAGGCACTACAGCGTCCCGTTAAGTGTCGGCATAGTTCGCCTCCAGACGCCGTATAAATCATCCATGTAAAGGCCTAAGTTTTTTTTAAATTGGTAAAAATAAATATGACTCTACATTACTCGTATCACGCACTTGATCAGTCTACTACAAAGTGGTTTCTCCGAAGCTATTCAGAACCTTTCGCTTGACGCATCGCCACCTGGCGGCGACGTGCCGCGACTGTCAACCCTGAAGACCACCTGTGCTGTGATTAGCAATTAGCACTGGCACCAGATCTGCCGCCCTGTATTAACTGTTATTTTATCTATGGCCCATACTCTGTTTACATATTGAACGATTTCAATTGAAACCCTTTCTTTAACAGTTAAATTGAAAAGAATTATTTGAAAGTTCATGCGTGCAACAACCCTGAATAGCTAAAGCGTTTGTGTTTTAAACGTTTCACTTGTAACCAATGATAATTATTTTATTGGAATGAAGTTCTTTTTCGGACGGTATCGAATAAATAAAGACTGAGGCTGGAAAAAAAAATTGTTCCATTTTACGGTGACGACACATACAAAGCTCAAATCGTGACAGTGCGAAATGCGCAGCCGCGACACAGTCCATAGATTGTTTCATTGTTAGTACGGCAGACCGTTTCTAGGATACCTAATACCTAATTGACAATGAATTTACTATAATCCCAGTATAGAAAAGTACCTACTCCTTGCTTCGTTCCAACCGAGTGTTCCACGACACTCACGTACTTTTTTTTAACATCATTGCTTGTAACTAACTTCCATAAGAAAAACAATCTCCAATCTTGTTGATTTGATAAAATGTTGATTTTTGCATGCACGAGGCAATCCGCGACTTTCAAACCGCCTTTATTAGGGGATTACTAATTGGTGACGCTTACTATGGTAGTAAATTGAATAGTGAAACTTTAAATTTGCGTTTCGTTATTTTATTTTGGCTTCGGACAACCAGCATACCTTCGTACAACGTTTATATGGCTAGATAATTTCTTTAAAAGGGCGCAAAAGGCCAGCAGTTGGCAAGCATGTGCTCACACACCTGTGCCAGCACATGTCGCGACGACAGCGCCCTCTACACATGCTGAGTTTTTCTTTTTTTACATTAGTTTTCTGATCGATAATTGTCGAATAAGCTGAGGAATACAAAGCTTTTGAAAACCCTGTTTTTGAGGCTTTTTTCCCTTATTTCTCGATGTTTGTTTATTACTGTTAGGAAAATGTCACAAATAATGAGATTCAAAGAAAAAACATTACCACTAAATAAAACGACACCTATTGATCGCAAACGCAAACTAAGCTACTTCATATTTACATATATTTACAAAATACAACAGAATTAGTCAAGCTATCTAAGGATCGTTAGAAACGATCTATAGATAGCTCAACTGATCCAGGTCACTGTCAGTCGGAAGCGTACCCAAAACACTGGCGGCATTACCACGCTGGACGAGACGCTAGACGTCTTGAAAGAATTTTGAAAACCCGAAGGGCTCCAGAACCCTACGGACATGAATACTGATAATTGAATAAGTATTGTGCTGCTTATTATAAAAACGTAAAACCTTGGTTGAACCCCATGTTGACACATGTTAAAACAAAACTGTTACCACAAAAAAGCGTTCTATGTACGAGTATTTAAATATCGTTTTTCTAGGGACAGTTTTTAGTTAGACTTGGCCTAAACTCGGCTCATTTTCTTGTAATAAGCCCCTGTAAGTTTTAAGTGTGTGTAATAATAATTGTTTTATGGATTCATTATAATCTGAAATATATTAATAATAACAATAAACCTTAACGTTTATTTTACCTTTATTCTCCAATTAAATATACATAGCCGTATTTTGAAATCGAATAAACTAATTTAATGAACAGCTACACCATATTGTAAGCCAGTAGCAAAACTGAATGGTGAGTAAATTCAATTTTATGTTTAAAATGAGTACTTTCTACGCCACAAATCAAACATTGAATTACATGGAGCTTTCCCATTTAAACTAACTTCGGTTCAATCAGTTTATAAATAACAACATTACAGCTCACGGCTTTGAGTTTGGCACGTTAAAATTGTTTTACCTAGTATTTTCATACAGGTGGTATCATACAGAATTACACAATTGTTATTTCAGCAAAATTAAGTTAAATATAATTTATTTACAGAAACTAAGCTACTACATATTTACATATATTTACAAAATACAACAGGAATAGTCAAGCTATCTAAGGATCGTTAGAAACGATCTATAGATAGCTAAACTGATCCAGGTCACTGTCAGTCGGAAGCGTGCCCAAAACACTGGCGGCATTACCACGCTGGATGGCAATGCTGATCCTTTGAGCCAAAAATGTGCTAGCTCTCGGATCACGCGTCGCTTAATATATAATAAAATAAAATTAAGTATATAATTACAGTTAGACAAATATGACTGAATTTTTTCGTGAGAAGCTTTTGTGATAGGTACCTACCAACAGACCTGGCTGTAGGTATCTAATTGTACTATGATTAACTATACTAGTATCCTACTATCCCACTAATATAATAAAGCTGAAAATTTGTTTAGATGTGTGTATGTTTGTGTTTCAATCACGCCTAAACCAGCGAACCGATTTGGATGAAACTTGGAATAGGCTTAGATAGTGACCTGGAATAGCATATAGGCTATTCAAAATGTTAGTACCACGCGAAGCAAAGGTTTTTGTTCTTTAATTATATATAAATTATTTTTTACCGCAGATATAGCCGGAAACTGTAACACTGCACACAATACAATCATCATAGCCATTCGAAATACGGACTGAATGAGCAAATTGATGTAGCTTTCTATTTAACGCCGATAGTACCTCAATACCTCCATTCATCACAAAATGTTCTGTTCGAGAAATTTCAAATGAACTATAAAATTGTTTTAGTTTTATAAAATTTAATTATATTTCAATGAACATAAAATATATCATATTTTCTGAGACTTTACGTCCAATGGCCATAAAATAAGTTTTCAGTTGCAATTTCTAAGTTTTGTTCATATCTATTCATTAAAATGTTCAGTCCTTATCTATAGAAATATTACTTTTTATATTATGTTATTGAATTACCTATCAACACCACATAGCGTCACCATCATGTTGACCTGATATCTCACACCGCAGTCTACAAAATGCCTTCTTTTACTCCTGCCAAAGTTTTTTCATTTTTCTAATCGATTTGTCACAATCAAACTCTACTTTTTGGTAAATTGTGTAGACAAGTATTTCATTTATAAATTACAATTCATCATCATCATCATCATCTTCCTGCCCTTTTCCCACATTATGTGGGGTTGGCACAACATGTGTTCTTCTTCCATTCTCCTCTATCAGCCGTCATCTCAACACTCACTCCTTTCTATCTCATGTCATCCTTTACACAATCCATCCATCTTTTCTTTGGCCTACCTCTACTCGTAAAATATAAATAGTATATAAGATATAATAGTACCTATAGTCTTATATATAAATTACAATTACGGAGCATTTACACGATGCGATTCTGACACGTTTTGCTGAGCTGATACCATTTAGCAAACAAGTGTCGCACTTGGGTACTACGAGTATGACTTTTCGCATCCAATGAGCGTTTACACGTAATAAATTGCTGAGAAATACCCCAGGTAATACTAAATCGTATTAGCTGAAATTCTTCCGTGTAAATGCTTCTTTAACTAAGCTAGTAACTAGCTAGAACAGGGGCCATATTATTTTCGTTCGTTTGATGAATATTCGGATGTTTCTTGCTACGATTTCCGACTTCAAGGGCCAACTTTAAGGTTTGAAATATTTGGTCCTAGGTTAGGACCGTGTTTTAACATCTCATCGACTGAATATAATGTAGCTCGTAGTAAGAAGCATCTGAATGTTCATCAAACGAACGAAAAAACGAACGCGAATAAGCCCCCAGTAGCTGGTAAGAAAAACGATAAGCTGATAAAAACTAGACTACCTAACCTAGACTACCTAAAACTGTCTGCAATAAGTTTTTCCTGTCACTGTCACCGTTATTAAATTGATTATTACCTACATGATTCATATGTGATATTGATTAATGGTTATAAAAAGGATTAATAGACTGGCTAGCAGTCAAGTAGACGACGTAGTTTAGCTGGTTTCATATTTTTTTGCTGTAGGTACAGTTTACTTGATAGAAGTTCTCTTATTAAACTAGATGTTGACAATAGCGCCCATCAAGGTACTAGGTCCATAGGGAATAACCAACTAAATGTATATACAGGGTGTCCCACGGCTATGCCACATGGAGGGAAAGTACCTTAAATATTGTAGATGTAACATTTTACTGAAAGAAGACATTATTTTTATTTAAAAAATAACTTAAACTGCATTCACAGATATTTAAATAATTACATGGTTGAACCGGAAATCGAACCCGTTACATGAGAAAAATAACCATTTATCATACCGATCGAAAGGCTTCATCATAAGGATTATTTTTTGCTAAATAACATAGTGTCACAAATAAAAGGAAGGCCATGAACTTTAACATTTTTAATACAAAATTTATCAATTTATCAAATGCTCAAAATGATTCCCTTCCTGTTGAATACAAAGTCGAACTCTTTTGATTATTTCGCTCCCTGTCGATTTTTTGATCTTGTTGTGGTGGATATTTCGAATAACATGTCTAAGTCTGCTTGTAGCTCGTGGACACTTTCACACTGGTTATACTTCTCAAGTGGGTACATTTACTAGTAATACGTACTTATGATAATGTCAGTCGTATGTGCTTACGACAGTGTCAGCTAAGTATTTATTTTTCTGAACACAAATGTTAAAATTCATGGCCTTCCTTTTATTTGTGACACTATGTTATTTAGCAAAAAATAATCCTTATGATGAAGCCTTTCGATCGGTATGATAAAGCTACAGGTGACTATTTTTCTCATGTAACGGGTTCGATTTCCGGTTCAACCATGTAATTATTTAAATATCTGTGAATGCAGTTTAAATTGTTTTTTAAATAAAAATAATGTCTTCTTTCAGTAAAATGTTCCATCTACAATATTTAAGGTACTTTCCCTCCATGTGGCATAGCCGTGGGACGCCCTGTATATAAAATATACTATATACAACTATAAATAAAAAAAATTTTTTGGCCATTCTATCCAGCTAGACATATAAAAAATCCCGTCAATTATCGAATGAGGTAGACCGAGTGTAAGAGGCACATCCAAAAATTTTAATAATTTTTCTGTGGAAGCCCCTACCACAAATTCGTGCACGGTCAATCAGACTTTTTTCGTTTTTTAATTCAGATAATAGTCCTTAAAACCTAAAAGCTCAGTATTCAAGTACCATAACTTAGTCATTAATGAGTTCTCGAAGAATGCAGTTATCAAAACCCTCGTGTTCGAAAGGTAATTTCAATTTGTAAATGCTTCACACCTCAATAAAATTTTAATAAGCCGTCAGAATATGCGCTTGCTTGTAAAATCATCGATGTACGAAATGCAAACGACAATTTTGATTTTTTAAGGCCACATGGTGAAAAGGGGAACCTTTAAGAGGCCATTTCGCTTACTATGTTGACTTCCAAGTGTATATCTCCGGTCCATCCATGTAACAAACAGTAAATTTAGCAGAAATTAATTTAAATTAATATTTCAATATTTTAAAAAATATGTTCAACATGTTAAAAGTTTCTCTAATGCCTTATAGATTTGAAAATTGTAACCGCATCTGTGACATTGTTTTTGTTGGTACATATCTGAATGCCCTAGATATTTTGAAGTAACTAATTTCTATTATAAAGATAAGTATGTATAATTGTTATTTAAACTTCTACGTTATACCAGAGAAAACTTTACTCATTAAAAAAGCCACTTGTGTCCAATATTATCTCATTTTTTTTAATGTAAACTTGATTTAATTTTATGTATTAAACCTTTAAACTTTTACCTCTCCACAAAATACAATAAAAATATCAATACGTCGTATTATTATTAAATGAATCTTATGTGTTGTTCATTTTAGTACATTATGTCATTGAATATAAGTTAAGACGTGCTTACGATGTTTAAATTAGCATTGAAGTGTCAATATTGTAGAGACAAGAAATCATGGCCATTAGGAATCGTTACTTATTTTACAATTTTAGAAGAGCAACGAGTTATATTTTTTATATATAAGTAATAAAGAAGACAAGTAGTAAATTAGATTGCAATCAAAAACTAACTATAGGTTACTTTACTATAAAGTTTCAACCACATTATTAAATCTCTAAAAAACCTTAAAAGCGATAAAACAATTAAGATTTTTTTCATTGAAGTAAGTAGCTATATTTCGACACAAATCTCACATAAAAACTATTATTTTACCAAAAACTTACTTGGCCTGAAATGAAATGACACACAAGACCTTGGACTTCGGTTGCGCCGATACCCAGCACATTTTCACAAAAACTCTCCAGCAACAACGTCGTCAACTTTACAATCCATTGCGGCACTGCCTAGGGCAATCACTTGCACGCGCGTGTGAACCGAACGATGTAACTAGCACAAGTGAGACGGTGCGGTTTGAAATGCGAGTTGAAAGTCCCGTGGTAGGGACAAGCATCGTTGCGTGACGGCTAGGTACGGTCGGATCGGACACGTCACGGCAATTACCATGTTCCTTGATTATCATTCTTGTTGAAGCATCTAAAACTGAGCATTTTTGATTGCAGTCATGTTTCGACAAATTGAATTTCAAATGAACCAAAGATTCTCACACCTTTAACCATAGTAGATAATACTACTTAGTAGGTACGCGTTTTTTGATCTCTTGCAGAATTTTTCCCACGAACTTTGCCTCGTATTTTCCAGAATGTGTTTCATCAAATTGATTTGCTGATCTTACATTAATCATGAACGCAGCGCTGCATGTCCTCATTTTATTGTTTTGTTTAGATTTCAAAATTTGAACACGCTTTCGACTGCTGATAACAGCCAGCTAAATAAAACGTTCCTTATTCAAATAATTGAAAAAAACAAATAAAAAAATAAAGGACCACATACACATAGGTACAGTTTCAATTATTTGAAAGACACTTACCAGAATTACGTCATCTTCTCAGTTTCAGTTTATTTTCATGCGATGACACTCCAATACTGCAACAAAGGAAAAATGTTTTAAACCACGTGAAGTATGCTAATACTCAAATAGCAGAATATGTACAACATTGTTATAACGCCACGCTTCCTTGTGTAAATATTTTAGTTGGACAAATCATGTTTTATAAACCATCGTACTTTGATGTTTAACCTATAATAATAATTGTAATGCATAATGTAACCTACCTATAATAATATTACACAAATGACTTGGTCATCATTCTAAAAACGTGTAATTTTAGGCCTACAAAATATTTTAAGACAGCATTTTTGCGCACATTACGTCATTTTATTTTCTGCTATTTTTACAAAAAAAATGTATTTAGTCACTATCGCAAGAGTTCTCCGAAACTCTACTGGCACTAAGCAAAATCCCACTTCCCACTCATCATATAATAAAGCTGAAAGTTTGTGAGTTTGTTTAGATGTTTGGATATTTGGATGTTTGTATGTTTGTGTAAGGATCAGGCTAAAACGACGAAACAGTTTACAATGAAATTTGGTAAGGTGAAAGGTATAACTCCAGAATAGCATATAGGCTACTTTTTATTCCGAAAAACGTTCCTAAACCAAAAAATATGTAAAAGGACAACGGGAATATTGCATAAAAACTTTAGCAGTACTCTGTTTGACACAAAGAGCACTGCTCTAAGGTTGCCATGACAACCAATAACTTTTGACTTTTCAAAATGGCGATGTTATATCGTTCTACGAGTATGCTTAGTTTGTATGACGAAACAATGCGTAGACGAAGTCGCGACCGGGTCCACTAGGTAAAACTAAAGTAACTAAAGCCTTACCAACGTCACAAAATACCAGCGCAAAGACAACATAAATATTCAATTGAGTTCAGAGACCAGTCGAGGCGTTAAAGATTGAACCAATACTTAGACGTCATTATACTGAATTGAAATTTATCGGTCCATTATCTAAAAACGCCGGGAGCACTCTCAGGTGTCTATTGTTGCACTTGCACCTAATAACTGCTTACTGTAGTTATACCTATGTACTCGTATAGTTATAGCATGTTCGGTCGTGTACTGTGCTATTGTTTAGCTCATACACGCATGAATATAATGTACCACGGATACAATGTATGGAGTTAATTTTATCGAATCATCGGTGTATTTCATAATAAGTTTGAGTAGGACTTAGTAGTCTTGATTTCGTACTATCATTCAGAAAGTATTATTGTATGTGTAAATAAGACATTATATTGAGAAAGCAGGAAAACAAAAGTGAGATTCGATTTATTTTTGGAACGAAAAAAATTTGTTCCATTTTACCGTCACGACACATGTATATGTCAAATCGTCACAGTGCGAAATGCGCAAACACAGTCCATAGATTGTTACATTGTTAGTACGGAAGAGCGTTTCTAGGATACCTAATTGACAATTCATTTATTATATTCCCAGTATAGAAAAGTACTCTTTGCTTCGTTCCAACCGAGTGTTCCACGACACTTACGTACTTTTTTTAAACAATTTTCAGTTATAATTGTTAAAATGTGGGTCTGTATCATGATTTGTGGTATCAGTAAAGTTGTACTATCTAGCATTCCAAGATATGCTTTTCATTCTAAGATATTTTATGCTTAGAAACTTTCAATAGTCCAGGGTCTTCTAACCTTTAGATAGCATTTCAAGTCGCCAGTTTGTACAGCAAATTGCACTATTCAAATAAATAACTGTACGGCTAACAATACGTTTTGCTTAACAAATCAGAACTTCATTAGGATTTAGCTTTATTGCGGTTGAGTTTATTCCTAAGCGGACTATAAAATTATTTTACTACACTTTGTAATGAATAATGTAAATTGAAGACATTTCACATTGCACCATCTAAAAAAAGTAAGTGTTATGGAACCAAATGACTGAAATAATAAGTATCTTTTACTTTTTAAGTAAGAATGTATTACTTACATGGATTTTCATATCAAAATGTTATTCAAACTGTACCTACCCATTGTTTTTGATATAATTTATGAGACATCTAAGTTTTTTTTTCTACTTAAGTAGGTATTCTGTGTCTAGTCTCAACTAGAGTTGGTAAAATGAAACACACTGACTATACTAAAATACATCAGTAAGGTTGGGAACAAGCCTATCGATAGCGACTGCGCCTACGATTGTTCGCAGTAAATAGCGATGTAAATATTATTTATTGATAAAAACGGAACCGTACCGCCCTAAGTGGACGTCGACCTTTATTTATTGTTTTCTAGACCATTTTATCAACCAAACAGAATACATTAAATTGAATTAATGTAATTGCGTGTTTGTTACTGATATCGCATAAATACTTAAGTTTCAACTGTTTCTTGAATTTAATTCTGTATTAAACATTTTATGGTCATAAAGCTTTGTTTTAAAAAATAATTAAAAAAAACCTTTTCATGTTAAAAATACATTTTGGGAGAGAAATCCTAGGATCCTACTTTCAATACAAAGCTACCCCTGCAGGGCCAAAACTACTCAATTGTTTGATTTTTTGGACTGAAACTAGAACAAAAAACTCAGTACAACACATTTACTTCGCCTTCTCAGTATTTCCATGCGATTTTAATTTAAAACATACAATTTCTCGTGTGACCTTCCGCTCTTCCGAACGCATCGCGTTTTTGCAGACAGAATAGTGGATAGAATCTTTCTCACGGGCCCCTGGGAAGAATTGTATTAATTCGTGTCTTGGGCACGGTAGGCATGATAATTGGCCTTTCTTTGTTTTTTAGGAATCCCTGTGTGATGTGGGAGAAATTGCGTAAATTTAGATTCTATTTAAGGAAAGTTTTTTATTCCCTGTTTTCTCTGTAAAACAAGAAAGGAGTGAGTGTTGAGATGACGGCTGATAGAGGAGAATGGAAGAAGAACACATGTTGTGCCGACCACACATAATGTGGGAAAAGGGCAGGAAGATGATGATGATGTTTTCTCTGTAAAACCAAATAATTTCTTACATTGGAATATCAGTGCGTTTCATTTGAGGTGAAACATGAAAGCTTGTGGGCTTTAAAATTTTCGTCATTAAGAAAAAATATTTTTATTCTTACAAAAACTTTTAGCGGCTATGTCTGGTGACATTTTACTAGACCACTTTAAGCCATCCGTCATGGCTTAAAAAATCTTTTCAGCGTTAGGAAAAAATATTTTTATACTTACAAAAACTTTTAGCGGCTATGTCTGGTGACATTTTACTAAACCACTTTAAGCCATCCGTCATGGCTTAAAAAATCATTTCAGCGTTGGGAAAAAATATTTTTACAAAAACTTTTAGCGGCTATGTCTGGTGACATTTTATGGCTTAACGACTTCACACCCTGGACCGACAATTTACGTGCCCTCCAAAGCACGGAAGCACACTGTTCCATCAACTTTTGTGATCGTACAGAACATTGTTTTACATCGACGATAAAGAACGACGAAACAAGCTACAGCATTTCAATATTGGGATATTCTCTGGTATAAAACTCCCGTACACATCGGTAAAATTAACTGCACGGAACGGTGTGCAGCTGTAACGGACATAACTGGATGTGTGCTCTGCTTTATCAGTTTCAAGTGAACTCATTAAACATCTTTTGATAACATGTTACTGTTTTTCAGAATTAAATAACTAACATAAAGATTGGCTTGGGGCACAGGAACGATAAGGGGCCTGTGCTACGGAGTGGGATAAGATAGGTTATGAGAAAAAGTAGATTGGAAAATGATCAATACAAATAATTAAACTAAAATTACATACATTGAATTTTTAATGAATTTATTTTTTATCGTGTATTTTTTTTATGTACATTTTGTTTGTGAGAGAAAATAAATAAATATTTGATTTGATACATAGTTGAGTTTAAGTTTTTTAATAATTTATTCGTTTTTGTTAATCCAATATTCAGCATTAATTCGTGCTCTTAACAAAGGAGGTTTTGTCTTTCAAACCCGACAAAATAGGTGATAAATTCTGGTTATGAAAGTGGGTGAGTCCCGTTCACACAGGTCCTCGACGGAAGCGCGCGCTCTCACGATGTTATACAACACTTCTACACCCAAACAGGTTCTGCAATCTCTGAACGAACTATGAAAATTATAATACCCATTATGTTCCTGGAGGAATCAGATTATCTGGGTTCATGTTTATTTGTGCGGTTTTTTTCGTAAATAGGCATAAGGAGGTCTTGGGTGGTCGTAAAACCGGTGCCACAGAATACCAGCGCTGCAGCACCTGTAAGTTGCTGCAGGACACACTGAGTTGTGTCCATTTTTGTGTCTAGTTTTAATTGTTAGTATAGTTCCTAATTGTATTGTATTTTATGCTTTATGATACACAAAATAAATGTTTTTCTATTTCTATTTAAAAAACATTTAAAATAAAACTCAATCATTTCTGTCAGCACTAAGATGCAAAATCTTATTCCTAAGAGTGATTCATACATACTATACGAATGTCTAATCAATAGCGACAATTTAAATGCGTCATTTTTATTGCGTTTGGTTTTTAAAATAAAGAAAATACCTATTCAATTTTCCATAAGTATAAAAAGAAAGTTGTTATGTGGAATTGAACTCAATTACAAGGATTGCAGAGTCATACTATCCATTCCAGTACCGTTACAAATGACAGCTTGATGCTGGGAACGAGATACAGAAATAGTTTCACAAATCAAAAGGCCAAATATACCATTACACTCAACAAGTAGTTTCTAACAATCAAGCGCTTAATGCATGTGAATACGAAACGCTCGATAAGCGTTTTCTATTGCAAACAAAAAAAAATATTAAAAAATACATTAGAAGAAGAGACCTTTCCAATAATATTTTAACTTTTATTTTATTTTATTTCCTGGAACGTTTTACTAGAAAACCAACTATAGTATTTTTCACGTAGGAACGTTTCCCTGACACAGCACTTTTACGTTTCACGCTGTACAACAATGAAACATTTTGAAATAAATGAAATCTAGTGATAATACTAAAAGATACAATTTCAAAAAAAATATATTTTGCCTATTTCCTTTTTAATAATTTCAGAAATTGACATAAAAGACCTTTTTTTATGATGAATGGGTCGGCTCTTGACCTCAAACTTACACAGGCAAGAGTGAGGTCTACGATGGAGCGAGCTTACCCAGAAGGTGCCTATTACCTCTTCTTAAAAACAATAGGGTCGTAGCTCAGCGGAAATACAGACGCTTTGTCACGGAACCCGTTCCTATGTGAAAAGGACTATAGCAACTAAAATAAATGACAGCCATAGTACAAATTAAGCCTGTTGCAGAGGTCATGATTTGGTTTTGCGGTAATTTAAAAAAAAAATCGTATATTTAAAGACACATTAATCCCATTCCGTAATCACCTTTGGACAATGCTACAGTCGAGATATTTCCATACAATTAAATATTCATTACCCGCCAACGCCCGCGGTCGGAGATTTTCTGTTATAATGAGAACAAAACCAGACAAATGGTGCCGTAGACTCGGTCGTCAACTTAGAAAAAAATATTTTTTTCAATGGAAATTACAATACCTACTAAACAATGAAATGTACACACACCTTTGGCAATCTCTCCTATGTTTGAGTCTTAGTTTTTATTTAAAAAGTTGACCTAATTTTAACAATACTAAATCGATTGAGAACTTTAGTTCATAAAAAATTTGAAGTTGCCGAAAAGTTTCCCACACATCGTCAGACGCAAAATATATGTTAATAGCATCTACAATAGATATTATCTTATAATTAGCTTAATAAGCGACGTACCAGTAGATAATCAAACAGTTACATCGTTTTTATTCAACCTTTGTGTTCGGGAGCGATTTGTTATCAAGTTTTGTATTAAACGTCGTAACCCGTGGGGGTTACTATGAACTCCTTTTGCCTGGCAGTTTTCGAACTAAATGTCAATTTCGAATAACCCGGTTCACTAAAGAAACTTCGCAACTTATCATGTTCTCTCGCTTGCACACTAGTACAGTCACAATGTGTAAGCGAGAGAGCATGAAAAACGCCGCAATTTCAGATTTGTTTCTTTATGTCAGAATTGACAAGCAGTTCAAAAACTGCCTGGCAATAAGAGTTCATGCTATGCCACCTGGTACGCCAACTAAAACTTTTTTAATAGTTTGTATTTTTATAATATAAAATAGCATTTGTTGGTCTGTAACGGTTGATGTAAGGAATTACAAATTCTTTCACTGTTAAGAAACAACACTATCTTGTTTGTTGTTCGCCACGTGTCCACACTGCATTTTTCCCGATAGTCAAAGACTGCATGATAGAGTCATTAAAATACTATTTCCTTTTAAAATGTTAAGTATACATATAATTGATTTAAATAAAATAAATAAGATAGGAAGATGATTCAAAATTTTGTTGCAACTCGTTTTAAAATCGTGTTGGGAAATAGATAGGGATGCTTTTATGCTTAAAAGTTCTACCTACTATAAACTGAACAAAAATAAATCTAAGTTTCATAACTCAAAAGCTAATTCAAAATGATCTCGGCTACCGGCGACAATTGACGGCCGAAGGCTTCGCAGGAGTTCAACGACCCCGACCGCTTCCCCTAATTATCCTGCCGTCGTCTCTACTGCCTCTATTGCGGTTTAAATAATCACTTTGAAAAGCGACGGCAACTGGTTTAGATTGTAAATAGAATGCAGAATACTGAAAAACTTCCTAACAAGCGACAATTATGTATTTATCTACTTTTTTCACACTTTTCACTCTCCCCTATACACCCGGCCCTGTCCAATTTTACCTATCCTGATTTATCCGTAGATCACTTGTTTTAGGCTCACTTGAAATCCTCTTATAAGAGCAGGAAAATGATGACACTGGTTCGATCAAGAAGAATTCAAAGATCACTTTATGTACTAGACAACACTTCTCTTTCGATGGTAAGCCCGTTCACTTTAATCATCAATTCTTTCCTCGCATTATGGCTTTAACTTTTACTAGGAACTAAAACGCTTGGGATTAAATAAAACAAGCCCTAGAATACTAACGGCCTTACTAATAAACGTGGTATAAAGTTATTATTGAGTGTAAACTGTCAAAATATATGGTTATTCTTATTTTATTCCGATTAATAACTTTACACCACGTTTATTAGTAAGGCACTAGTAGTTTTACAGTTGTATGTAATTTAAAGAGAAGAATAAACTAACGACCGGAAAAGAAAAATCCATATTTGAGCTAGGGCTTAGCTCGGATATGGCTATATATATTAGCTAGGGGTAACAAGAAGTTGCAGCTGCAAATGATGATGATGAGGTTATTTCCTAAAGTTTTATTTATCGCTTCAAATCTAGTTTACGATACAAATATCTACAGGCTGTAAACCTTGGGGGTTCAAATTACATTCATTTGCCGACTTTGACGTCATAAAATAAATATAAACATAACTTGTTAGTAAAGTTAACAAGTGAGAAAACATGTACGTTACAAAACATTTCTAACATTGGTTTTACGACCAATACACATTCAATGTTATTGTTGTTCTACACAATTATATAAAATAATGGAAATTGTTATTTATGTTGATCACAATGACGACAGAAATCAAATAAATTGATTATTACTGTTACACTTCGTAACGCAACCGATCTCTAATAAGTTCCAAGATTGCACCAACAATTTGTTTGTTGGTGCAAACGTGGGGTGGCTACGTGGTGGGTCTTGCAAAATACTTTTGTAGAGTCACCCACTGAGTCTGCACTTTGATGATTAAATGATGATTAGCAAAATATCACATGAACCGTGCTAATCCTGGACCGAGGCATCAGAAGGCTCAAACAGCTAATGCTGTCTCGTTTCATTATCATAGGAGTAACAAAAAAAAAACTTCAATGCCTTGCTAAATTGACAGATATGAGCAATGAAAGGCTTTTAAACATCTGTACCTACACTCTTCGCTCTAGTAGAGGTCTTGAATCACGCCTCATAAACTTGAGCGAAATGTTGTTATACGAGAATCAAATGGCAGAGGTACAAAATACAGCCATTTAAGCTTACGACCATAAATATACTAGGCCACTTGTTTATGTTCAACGCTAAGGGCTTTCTTGTATTGTAGAAGCTTTAAATATCATACGGGTTTATGTTCCAACTTATTTCCACACATTCAGAAGACCTATTAACAATATTGTGGCCCTTTAAAGGTGAATGATTCTTTTATCCTCGTCATAATGTAATATATAGTATATCATGAATGAAAAGGTTTGTACTTTGCTGGTTGATTGCCTAAACATCAACACTAATATAAAATGTCACTTCAGTGGCGTTAGTGAACAAGGTTTTTTGAAAAGTAAACCCATAAGTGATAACAATTTTTTTACTGAACCATTTTTGGTAGGTAATAAAGTATTAAAATAATATTGAACTAAACATTTTATTATACAGAAACCATTATGTGTAGGTAATGGTAAGTTTTACCTAACCCATAACTTTATCTAGGTTATATGCAAAGAACCAACTGTGTTGTGAGAGTCAGGAGTTTAGTTTATAGCTATCAACTACCAATCGGATAAGATTTCATTGTTAATAATAAACTATTGCCTACGAATATCTTACCTTGTAATAAATTAGTAAACAGTTTACGACTATGCCAAAGCCTATTCCAAAAAGCAATTAAAGGATGCTAATAGGAGTGTATAGTTTATAGACTCTACTTCTAAATCAAGATACACCTGAGACAGTATTGGCCACCATCTCATGCGAAATTACCACGCCCTTGATTCATAATACAGCGGAATGCATTCGTTTCTGAATCGACAGACAGCAACCAATCACAGTGCAGGAATTGATCCGAATTTGACGTTTCTTGCACTGCGATTGGTTGCTGTCGGTCGATTCCGAACCGAATGCATTCCGCTGTATTATCAATCAAGGCCCTGAACTGCTACTGTTTATAAATCACACAAAACTTTTAAAATCTTTTAGCATAAAATGAGGAGTACATAGTAAATCCCTTGCATTCTTAGAAATTAACTAAAGACTGAAGAAATCAAAAAAATGTATGCCAGCTACACACATCAGTCAAGTAATTCATGCCATCAATGTGCCACTTTACAATTCCAGAGAGGTCCATTAAGAAAAAATACTTATGCTTGCTCAATTAACTAAACAATGCACTCAACTCGAAAATGATTATGCAAAAGCATATGCAATATCCGCTAAGGAATTATAGACCATCACTCAACAATCATCAGCGGACAAAAGGGCCGAAACAGTTACACTCCGTGTTGCAACCCAACAGAAAAGACCGTGTCATTATAGAGCAGCTAGTATAACGTGGTCTCTCTCGGCCCCGAAGAAGTCGCACTATTAGCACAATGAGGGGTAAATGGGTGATATTTCAGAGGTCTCCACCAACTGGACGAAAACGAATCTCAAGCATTTGTGGCGTAGTTTCTCCCAATTACACCGTCTCTAGGCCGCGATTGGCCGCTTCACGAAGAATCCGGCTTGTCGTGACTGTGATAAAAAAAACTGACGCAAATTGCCGATACGCCTCGTGCACACAATTTCATGCTCTGACTTCTAAAGAACAGTCTAGATTCGTCATATTTCCAACAATGCCCGAACACGAATCCGCCGTAGATTAAATTAATTAATTGCTCCGAATCCAGCTAATGACTGTTTAATGCGTGTCGAAAACATCAGAGTTCGTACGGCGCTTTATTCAATTGTTGTAATTGGCATTTTTTGTCGGCATTTATCAATGGCGTGACTCGGAACTGTTGGAGGCGTTATGGCACTGACAGTGATCTTAGAGCATTAGTCTCGACTCCGCCGAAAGGTTACAGAACGGGACTGTTCTCTGTTCCCGCCTCTCCCGCCTCTCAGCGAAGAGCTCTTTGATTTATTCTCCTGATTTCGTAGAGTGCAGTAGTTTCATTTTTTTTTCAAGTTCAATCAACTCATCTAGCCGGGAACATAGTGATGAGATTGTCAAGTCATCACACTGTTTGATTTGTCGCGGACCACGATTACTTTTTAACTCTTTTTAGGGTTGTCAGCATCTATCTACATTTTCAATGCGTATTTTCATGAAAAAAAGGAATGTCTACTTGTTGAAAGTTACGTCACTGAATAGTAAATATGAATGCGAACGTTGGTTATGCATGAAAACAAACATAATTGTTTGCTGAATGAATACATTGGACGGACGTAATTTTTCCTTCAGATTGTTCATGTAAATAAACAATCCTAGGAGAACAAAGGACAATAATTTGAGCGTCACTAGCAAATATCTTATAATTATTAAAACTACTTATATTAGTTATACTAGTTTTTCATATAATTATAAAAATAATTATATGAAAAACCAGTTTTTTTACGACCCTTAATATTCGTATATTCCACACTCTAGATTAACCTTTATAGTAAGTTTATGTTTTATTTATTTTTTTACACTTGTAATACTGTAGGTAATATTTATCTGTAAGTATTTCATTATTGCGTTTAGCTATTAGCGTTTGTGACACGTGCAAGAATACTTTATGATTCATCATACATAAGAGATACGACAACACGAATTTAAGATGTTCAATCAGCTCTGGTATAAGTTTACTTTATGAAAGGTGATGCATATGTATATATTTTAAATGATTGGTTTATACTATCTATACACAAACGCGAATAGGAAATAAGTCCTTTCGGAGTGAAGCTAGTATCTACTTTTAAAGGTTGCGTGCTTCTGCTAAGCACTATTTAGTAATATTCTGACGGTCAGAGCGTAGGGAAAAATTAAAAGAAGAAGAATAGTTCTAGTTTTGGTTTGTAGTACTGCGTATGCGGACATGATCAGTGTTAGTCTGATTTTCATGGCTACCGATGTCTGAATCAGAACTGACCTCTGAAGATAGCAATAGAAAGGATATAGGTAAATCCTGCACAATTTCTTTTGTGAATTGAAGTTTTATACACATATATTTATTTAAAGAAGTATCAGCCCTACAGTAGTGTTGTCCGTTGTCGATGCTTATCTCCGGCGATTCGTTCCGGACGGGGACCGGCGCGTGACCGTCCACTGGCTAACCGCTTGATGATTCCAAATCTCTACCGCTTTTATTTAGTAGGTTACTTACTTATAATAGTTTTCAATTATATGTCTTTTTCGTTATTCCTTAAGTTTTTAACACTGTAATTTTACAAAAACATAATAAAACTAATAGCTATTTTGGTAAGTTCATTACATAATTACCAACACATTGAACTACATTCTGGTCGGTTTTCCATAGATATATTTTTCACGCTCGTTTAGAGGCTTACTATTAAGTACTTATGTATTCATAATATAGAAGTAGTTGAGTCAATGACCTTTACGTTAGTAGAAATCTTCAAGCTCAAAGTTTCAATGAAGATATTCATGTTTGACAAGGTCAAGTGTTCTTAAAAACACTGTGTACTTGCTACGTAGCAAAGGTACTTACTGTAACTGGTTACAAAAACAGATAAGTATCAGTCTAAGTGCACAGACGATAATTTCATGTTAAATTAAAATTTTACTTTAGGTATATACATATATACAATATTTTACTGAAAAGTTTTACTGTAAGTACCTACACACAATGTATTTTAATGAAAGCAGTGCATTCATAATGGGACCTTAAGCGATTTCCTTAATATAAATCCAGAATATTATATTACACGGCTAGAATAAAAGATTGCATGTTACTCAACCAACAAATTAAACCAAGTTTAGGTAATATCAAGCACGAAAACGAATTATTCTTAGGTACTTTAAATATGAAGTCATTAAATAGGTATTTATCTAGGTACCAGCAATTTAACGCGACAGAGCGAAGCCGATGGAAAAAAAACGTAGTTACCAACACAAAAGTTATCCACAAATCTTTTATTGCCCATGATCATGAAACTAGTTGAGGTTTTTTTGTCTGAACCATTATTCTAAGCTAGACCGTGCAACAATAAACGAGAGATCGACATTGCCCTTGAAATAGCAAGTGTACTACAGCCTTTTATTTGCACCGACTTCGTCTAATAAGTTTACGTAGTCAGCTAATTTTTTTTTTTTATGATGAATAGTTTGGCTCTTGACCTCGAAACTTACACAAGTAAGAATGAGGTTTTTCTTTGGAATAGCTTGGACCATAGGAACTTTTTGCATAAAATATATATTAAAAGTTATCGTTATCCTTCGTCACTATATTCACATTTTGGAGTTTCGTCAATTCGTTCCTAAATGTTTTAATCGATTTGCCACGTTTCAGAATCGATTTTGACTCTTGAATCGATTCTCAAGGAATAACTCTTTTTATTATAAATTCAATTTAATGGGAATGGAAATAGCGGACTATTTCGCCGAAACGAATTTAAATGAAACGTGATCGTGAATTATTCAGAAAATATGTGCTTAGTTGGGTCAATGCGTTCTTTACCAATTCATTTTCTTACTTCAACAAAAGTAATAAAAAGACAGATAAGAAATAACGATTCCATGAAACTCGAGGTAATATCGAAAATGAAATACAAAAGAACAACGACCCAGATCCATTGAAGATAACCATCGAAGTTGACGTATGTGTGGAATCGATAACAGGAGGTGTAGGTATGCATACGCACGCACTCGCGAACGTTATCGAACCAATATTTACTCAGTCGCGGCAACACGCAAAACCGCGACCGTGTGAACCGCTCCCAACCGAACCACGGCCGCCGGCGCCGTGCCAAACTACCGACCCTCCACTTCTCCAAAAGGGAATATAAAAAAACGAATTTAAGAAAAGATTACGACACAATTATGTGTAACCGTCATACGTACCTCTACCTATTCAATTGACAACAGCTGCATTGGAACGGAACGGCAGATGCGCGCGAGCAAACCGACGCTGCTAAAGAACCGGCAAAAACCCGGCGGCCTGTTCCGTAGCGTGTAAGAGGTTTTCTCAAGAATAATGTAGGAAACTTACCGAATGCTGGAGCTGGAGGACGGAGCAGCAGCGCCGGCGCACTCACTAACAGCACACGTGCACACGGCGCGGGCGCGCACCTGTCGCGGAATGACTAGCCATTTCCATATTTGATAGTTCGAGAGAGCGGTCGAGACGCTCGCGCAGCTCGACGCGCCGAGGTGGACTGACTACCGCCGCGCGCGCTACCTGCGCCCACCTGTCCCCTCCCCACCACCAGGAACCGGATGGTGATCCAAAACAACGGCCAACAAAGGACGTGCCGCGAATGATCGCGCCACCACCGGCCGGGACCAAGCCGGGTCGTCCGTCGGCTCCCGGCGACCCCCGCGACACCTGACTCACGCGCCGAATCCATCCAACAATTGATTAACGACACACCGCCCGCACAATGGACTGCCTCGTTCTCATAACTGAAGTAACACACCGCAACAATGACGTTGTACCTACATGCAAATTCAGTTATCGATAATGAGCACAAAGCGATCGTTTCAGGTGACGCTCTGTCACCTGCTGAATGCGCTCGATTGGAAAGCGATTGCTCAACTAATTGTCGAAGTCAATGTAAATACAAACAATGGCAGTGGATATCCGAGGCAGGTTTTGTCTTTTTTCAAACAGCGATTCGGTTTCGTCGTAATTTATTTACAAATGGGTTCCTGTGTTATTTGTAAACCGACGGACGTGATACTCATCGCTTATCGGCTATCCGTTGATAACGGTGCGGCCAATAGCTCCATAATTAAACCCTATCGAGATTTTAGCCGCTCTAATCCCCCGCAGCAAACGTTTGAATAGACACGGGCTTTTCGTGTTTGTCCTTTCCATCATTATTTTATCATTAGACAACCACTATTTGCTCATGCTAAATTGTTTATCTTTACCTTTTAGCCATGTTGTTGTTTGCTATTTATTCTTAAGAATATCTACAAGTCTCTAATTTACGTCACATGAAGGTGGCAATCGCCAATTTGTGTCATTTATCTTTGTTGTCCCTATGAATTATTTTTCTACCACATACTTAAAAGAACAGATCAAACTCTACAACCTTAGTTTCGTTGAATAGAAATTGATATAGATCAGTTCGTGCTGATGAGATCGGTTCCCGTTTCCACGGAGTCGCGGACAAAGATGAAACAATACAAACAAAGACATGAAAGTTTCACTACAATAACCACCGGTTAACAGAGTTTAATGACATGATTGTCCAATTGATCAATATCGATTTAAATTAATATAAATGAATTGTGTTTAGTCGAAAACACTAACTGTCTTATTAGGCACCAAAACTACGTTTTTTTTTAACAGTTCTATGTACATTCAGTGGCTTACTAAGTTACGCAACATAGACTTACAGAAACACACCGCATTATTTTTGCAAAAATGTTGTATCGCATAGGAAGACTTATGACTATCGCTTTGAAGACCGTTTTCCCTTGACAACCAAATGAATGTGACACGATGATATAGCACAAGGTGCGCTCGCGTCGATAGCCACGTCATGGCGTCGACCGATAACAACTGGAAGCAGTTTTACGTATTCTTCGGTGAAATGCAAGCCGATAAGTTTCAATATTGTATTTTCTATGAATTTAGGTGTTTGCAGATAAAGTTATCTGTGAAATTGTACTATTGTTTTGGCGTTCTAAATAAGTGAAATCTTCGTTTACAATAAAGCTTCTATGGACATTGAGCGAGATGTATAAGATCGATTAGGTTGATAGGTTTCATTGTGTTGTCTTTAGATACGGACAGACGAAAAGATTAAAAAAGTGACCGACACCTACATGAGCTTGAAAACTCCCCTAAAAGGAACATGAAATATATTATTTAAAAGAAATTAAATATGTCATAAAAACATTTTAATAAAAAAAAATCAGATTGATCATAAAAATGCAGACTATGAGCCGAGCTTGCTGATCCGTGGCAGCGCTCTATAAGCTGAGCTAATGAACAATCGGCGCAATTTTTCAATAATTCTCATTCTAGTTCTTTTTTATACTATGTTAAAATACGAGTATAACCTTCTCATACTTCCTTGTAAAGTGTAAGTAATAAATGATATAATATTAGAAGTAACATTGCTGATGGTTGGCGGATGGCATCACGTCCGGTGGCGACCACAAAAACTCAATAGAACCTCCGCTCAATTGATGAGGCTCTGATACCTTCAGATTTAGACGAGTCTGGCTGGAGAACTTGCAATACGCAAAACCAGTACTTAGCTTAGACTAGGATAAAATATTTTTTTTGGAGCGTAACATAGAGACTTCTATTTTAAGATGATTTTAAATGATCATTGGTGTTTTTTGCTTTTTGGCTTTGACTTTTTACCCGACCTTATTAGACAGCTGTATTAAGTTTTTCTAATGAAATGTTTGTTCAATGGTAGGTACGCTCTACATCGGCTTGGTGGATTTTAACAATTCTATTGATAAGATTCGTCTTGATTATAGAAACTAAATATTTTTTATGAATAAGAAGGCAGGAGCTTGATTTTTTTGTGTACGTCACATATTGGAGGTATTATTAAAAAACTTGACGATTGTTTCATTTATGTAACACGACTTCTGCCATATAAACTTGAAAAAAAAATCTCTTGAAAAAACTAAATTGCGTCTTGAACAAAACAATGATGTGCTGATTTCACAAAGATTTGACGATTCCCACGAATCTCTAGTACGACACCTCACCTCATCAGTCTTCGTTGTTGTCTATCCAGTACTAATGTAGCATTTACACGGAAGTATTTCAATCAATACGATTTTAGTATCGCACTGCAATTTTTTACGTTTAAAGGGCTATTGGACGTTAGTCTTAGTAAGTGCGACGCTCGCTCGGCCGCTAAATGGCATCAGCATAGCTAAACAAGACAAAAATTTAATCGTGTGCAAATCTATAAATATAAAAGAGCTTGACCTGACTGACTCATCATCGCCGAGCCGAAACCGCTGAAGCTGGAAAGCTAAATTTGTAGAATACCTTCCTTTTATAACATGGACCACTAAGGCGGGATTTCATGGACACCCACTAAGGGAAGATTTCGAAATTCAACCCCAGAGGGTTGAATAGGGGTAAAAACGTTTGTATGATATATATTTATAATGCGTCGAGCGATTTGCTTGAAACTCGGTTTGAATACTAACAATAAAAATAAATGGACACATGTTTCGTCAAAAAGGGCTGAAACCGAGTTTCAAAGTTTCATATTTTTACTTAGTGCAAGCTTATAATGGCAAAACAGTTTGATGCGGACTCTATAACTTTCTGCTAGGCAAACCTTTCTCGAGTATTCTAGTTTTGTTTTTGTCTACTTGCCACTGATAATCGCTGAAGATGTCTACTGTCTAGCTCGTCATGCGTTGGTCTACTGCGCCCCGTCTCGTGACTTCGTAATGTACTTTTTTTCTGTATGGTATATGAATTAATTGGGTGCAGGCTGCACAAGATCGATCGCTGTGGAAATCGATGGGGGAGGCCTATGTTCAGCAGTAGACACTAGATGGCTGAGATGATGATGATGATGATGATGATATGAATTATTCTGAGATAATAGTATACTCTCAATTAAAGAGAAAAAGAAAACTAGATCACTAATCGATTTTAAATGTTATACATATTTTAAGGTCAAGTTCCCCACATCTTGCAGCGTACATCCTTTTAAAATTGCAGTAACATTAAAAAACTATTTTTATTTATGAATAACTGCCAGAGAATTTCATGTCAAAACAATTTGATGCCTATGTACTTTTTAAAAACTTTGACCTTACAAATATCCCGTTATGTCTACACACCTGTTTAGTGTTTATTACTAATATAGAAGGGTTAGGAAAACCGTTGGCTTTTTAATGTGCTTTAAAAAATCAATTCCATAACTAATTTTCACCTTGATGGCCATTTATTGCTGTAAAAACAAATAATTAAACATTAATATTGATACGTTCTCCCATAGACAACTACTTAAGTATAAGTACTTTTAGCTTATCGGCCCTGGCTAATGTAACTTACTTGCAAGTCATAAACCGTAGAGAAATTACAAAATCCATACAATTCACAGTATAGAATAAGATAAAAATGTCAATAAGATTGAACCCAAAAGGTTAAAAGTCAATGTCCCGGCTACCGTTTAAGCCTTTATATCAATGAACCCTAACGAAATCTACACCTTGAGTGATGGTTGGCTGGGGGAATACTTGCAGCCGTAAGAACACATCTGCAACCGGTGGAGGCCAGCAAAAACTGGATTGCTATTAAAATACCTAATAACCGTCTTTAAAAGTCAATAGATCTGTAAATAAAAACGGAATGTTCGTTGGAAAGCAGTAATATAAAAATAACATTTTGTAATGTTCGCTAAACGGATAAGGTTTTTTTTAGGCTATGATAGAGAAGTATGTTTTTTTGTATTTTTATTTATGAATTTGCGGTATTTCAATCCCACTTTAGCGGAAAATTATGGAACAAACTCTAAAAAAAGTTTTTTGTTAAATTCTTTGCAAAAGTTGTTCATAAAATTGAGAAATTCATTATTAAAATTTATTTTTTCAACAAAACTATTTTATCTCATAAGTAACAGAAAGCTCTTTGATGCTTCGATAAATGCGACATTCCTTGTGCAATCGATATCTCAAACCTTCCTTTAAAACATTCCTAAAACACTCGTCTCAGATTCGGCAAGACACAAATGGCTACCCACCTGGTGAAGTGAGGATGTTCTTTGTATGGAGACATCTGCCGGTGCAGCTGGCATGCGCACGCGCCGCTCAGGACGCAGCCAGGCTTCTGCAGAACGGTTCTTTTGACCTTATCCATCTTTGATAATAAAGCTAGTTATAGGATCTATTGTATTTACTTATATACTATACTATACTCTATCCTATATAAACTATCTAATATATAAAATTCTCGTGTCACAGTTTTCGTTGCCATACTCCTCCGAAACGGCTTGACCGATATTGATGAAATTTTTTGTGCTTATCCGGTATCTATGAGAATCGGCCAACATCTATTTTTCATCCCCCTAAATGTTAGGGGTAGTCCACCCCTAAATTTTTTTTTATTTTTTAGACAAAAATTTTAATTTCTATTTTTTTATGATACAACATACAAAAATACATACAATCCTCAATTTTCACCCTTCTACGATCAACCCTTTTTTTTAATAGCGATATAATGGAAAAACAACGTTTGCCGCGGGTCAGCTAGTATACTATATACATACTATAATATTATAAATGTGAAAGTAACTCTGTCTGTCTGTCTGTTTGTTACACTTTCACGCCCAAACCGCTGAACAGATTAAGCTGAAATTTGGCATAGTTAAAGGTTGTATCCCAGGGAAGGACATAGGCTACCTTTTATGCTGAAAAAATGAAAAAATCCCGAGGGACCGCGGGTCACACCGCGGGAGCGCAGCTAGTCACTTATAAAGCTTTCACCACACTGGTTCGAAAGATCACGACAAGAAGAATACGAGCACACGGAATTCTATTACGTTATGTATCTTACTGCCGCACTCACAGTCAGTAACGGCTACTTAATTCGTTCCATAATAAAGGATTTCCATTTAAAGCCGTAACGAAGCAACGGATGTAAGTAGACGTTAGTGACTCTGATTACCGACATTATTCAGACTTCAAAAAAGGAGACTTCAAAGTCAAAGTTTTTTCTTTTTCTTACGAGAAAGGCAGAAACATTGTATCAACAGGTCCGCTACTATACTCCATCGAATTAGGTACAAAGTATAAGCTCTAAAGGTGCATTTACACGATGTGATTTCAACTTAAACGATATCGTATAGCACGGCAATTTTTTATGTGTAAACGCTCATCGTATGCGATTTCTTTTAGTTAGAGCAATGCTAGTCGACACGTTCAATGGGCGGCGCTTAGCAAATTGTACGAAAAATTGCATCGTGTAAATGCACCTTAATAACTGCGATGGTATCTTGAACTCGTGCAAAACAAATTAAGTAGAAGCCAACTATAGCTCTAATTGCGTATCATAATTGCATGCTATTGTAGTACAATTGAACACATTTTGCGTAAAAATATTTTATATGACTTTAAACATGTGTATACAGGGTGTAAAAAGACTACAACCGAAAACTTAAGGGTTGCAATAAACAAATTTAGCGAAAAAAAAACGCAAAAAAAAAATTGACTTATCATTTTATGTTATTTTCGGTTATTTACTTCTAGGGCAACATAATAAGACCATACCTACCTGATAATTTCATTAATAAAAGAAAAAAAACCAATTAAAACTCAAAATCCAGCAATCTACGTAAAAGAACGCGCCCAGTACATACGCAAACAGTAATCTTCAAACGCTGTTTTCGACGGATATAATGATTTTTTCGGAAAAGCCTTTTGGATCTAGTTGTGTTGGGATGCTCTACCCCTTTCGGCTTCGGTAGACGTCTTTTTACACCCTGTATAGTAATGCTCGAATTTTTATTTGAACTTCGGCTAGTTGAACAGCTAGATACCTACTTATAGTACCTATGTATGATATTTTCTTACATCAAGTAGGTAATCAGTTTTAAAATCCAGTAAGTATCTAACGAGTCAGTGGACGCCTCTCTTAACAAACAAGCAATCAATTCAGTTGAACAACAGCATTGATACTAGCATCAAATTACTGTTCTTGTGGCACAGAAAAGGTGTAACTGTAAGCAGTAAAAATACTCCACATCCCTTATTGAGCATTCATAGTAGCTTGCTTAATCGTTCTTGATAGATGTTGTGCGCAGTTTTCGTTACCAAGAGACGGCGTAGCTTTATTAGTTTGCTTTTCTGTTCAAGTCGTGGTTTAATTTCTCTTGTGAAATTCAAAATATAGGCATACTTACACAAAGTACGAATTTGGAAATACATATGACTACCACACTAGCCAACTTCTAAGGATCATAGTACCTGTAGATCTACCGCGCCAAGGGAATACAGTCGTCATACTGTTGTTACTAATATTGTGAGATTTAAATTGAGAATAGAAACGGCGCAACAATTAATTAAACGTAAACGTAAACAGGTTCACGACTGTATCCCCAAGATGCGGTAGACATTCTCTCAGATCTTTTTATGTTACTTATTCCACCAGATCCTTTGAAGAGTCTATCTAAGGGGGGTAGTCAGAGGCATGTCCAAATATGCCTCTGATAATATGCCCACATATATAAATCCAATCACACAATCACATAAATCTGACATCCAAATATGCCCACATCTTGCAGAAGTTAGTATTCGATACGTGACAGGTTGCAAGCCCATCGCCGCCTATAAGAACACTAACTGGTTTCCTCACGATGTTTTCCTTCACCGTTTAGAGCACGTGTTAAAGCGCATATAAATTTTGCGAAACGCAAAATCCATTGGGATTCGAATCCACAACCTTCGGATTGAAAGTCGAGGTACAACCCCATTCGGCCAACACGGCTATATTAATTAACCTTTAGAAAATTACTGGTGTGCTTTTCTGAAGACCGGTAAGTGTCTCTACTGGATGCCAACATCAATTCCGTGTAAGTAATTTCTTGATTCAAACCGCGGTGAACGATCTTGCTTCACGGGCGGTGAGCAGGCTTAATTGCAGTGGCCTGTGCGCTATGCCGGCCGTTGTCCTGACTGTGAATATTCTTCACATATTTGTTTGTGTATAATATAATTAATTTTACAGAAAATCATCTTCTATAATACAAAACGCTCTAGAACCAGTTGAGACAGGAAGATCTCGAGCAGGACTTCACTTTAGTTCAATTAGCCTGTCCTCTTCGTCACCTTCCACTCTTCGTGATTAGATTTCTTACTTAATTTTCAATGTATAAATTAAAAAGTTATCTCTTTTTACCCACGATGGAACAGAGATGTAGTATGCGTTTGGGGTGAGAGGTTGTGCGCTGGTGGGTGCACTTTTTAATATCAGAATTGATTCCTCAAAAAATCTGAGCGATGCGTTTTCATTTTAAAAGTCAAAGACGCAAATAAACCAATCTCAACAAAGTTGAACGCCCTCGTTGCTCCCAATACGTGGTAATTAATATTATTTGGACTTAACAATTAAGCGGCCCGACTCCTGTATTGTGCGGTTTAATTAAACCATTCATTAGTAGTGAGGTCTCAATATAATTAGAAAGCTGAGGCTGCTTTTGAATCAATAAAGTGACTGCATGCTGGGTGTGTCATTGAATAAAGTTGTTACTGAATTGAATGCGCCAAGCACTTTGAAAATCTTAGACCATTCGTTTGCAGATTTTTACACCACTAGCTGCAAAAACTGGGAAAAGGAATGGTTTTGGAGGAAAGTCATTGCCCACATCAACACTTTAATTACGGTCCTCATTATACTCGTACATAGAAACAATATAACACAAGCTCTGCTTACTTTAGGGCTAGATGATGCTGTTTGAAAAAGTCCAGCATTATTTATTTAATATTGAACATATTTTTTTTCAAGATTTAATTTCAGTTTTTAGGTGTCCCAGGCACTACAGCGTCCCGTTGAGTACTTTACTTATACAATATAGGTTGCCTCCCAACGCTGTATAAATCATCTAGTGTAAGTAGATGCAAAGGCCTAAGTTTTTTTAGGTAAGTACCTTTGAATAATTCTTAAGTAATATCCGATTTCTATGAATAAAGAAATCGTCGCCAGTATCGAAGTGATTCATAAGATAGCGTGACACAATACCGATTCTCAAAACAATTCGACAATTGATCCGCGCAGTCGGTCGGCATCCTCGAACAATCGTCGAGTGAACGAACTGATTGCATCACAGCCTTATTTTTAAAGGATAAACTTACAATAACATTGAAAGCACTTTGTTGTGTCACCATTTCTTTCTATCCAGTTTATTGGTACTGTTGGTAGGGGCCCTGAAAGAGTTATCGGACGGGCTCGATTTGAATAAAATAAATTCTGAAATAGCATCCGTTTATGAATAGTCTTCCTTTCTTTGTAATTATTAATTCAATTCTACTGAAAATGCATTTATCAATTAAGGTTCTCGAGAAATTCTGGACCATCTCACTCAACAAGAAAAATAGGTATTATTCAAGAAAACAGCGTTTGTTCAGGGGCCGTATTCCCGTTCTTATTTTCGGTCGTCTGATGAATATTCGGATGTTTCTTACTACGGTTTCTGACATCAAGGGCCAATTTTGTCGGCTTGGAATATTTGGTCCTAGGTTAGGACCGTGTTTTAACGTTGATCTTATCGACCGAATGCAATGTAGCTCAAAGAAGCATCCGAATAATCATCAAACGAACGAAAAAACTAACGCGAATAACCCCCCTGGTTATTTTCCATCTCAAAATTTTCCCCGGCACAAAATACTACAGCGGCTATAGCCCCCGTGTGGCCATAGATTGCCTTCATGCTGTATAGCATAAACCATCTACTAAAAGATAAGGCCTTTTTTTAACAACAGTTAAGTGGAACCTCTTAAACTGTAATTTTAAGCTGCTTCTTCTAAATAAACAGTAATTTAAGAGTGAAGAAAACGTTACTTACACCTAGTTCTTGTATTTTTCTCAGAAAAATACTAAGGTTACATTTTAGGTTTAAAATCAAGTTCATAATACTCAGAGAATTTTCGCGAATTTTAATTTTAAATTGAAACCTGTGTTTCTAGTTTATTTTCTCACGTTTGTCTTTTTGAGCTTAGTTCGTATGAAAAAGTGGCCGTTATACAGCATCGTCAACTCACAATCACATTTTGGAAACCAAATATTTACATACTTATAAATAATTAAGATTAAAAACTAAAACAACTAATAATTAAACTTGATGAATTGCGTTGTTTTTAATACTATGTAATTTTTTAATACTATAACACACACCAACTGAAAACTACTTGCACCAATCATGCAAAGTTTAATCAGGGAATATTATTCACGTCGTTACAGGAACGACGTGAAACCTCCTAAACTAAACTTCCTATCTCCTTTTTTTCTGCTTTCGTTAGGTAGTGATTGCACGAATTCAAACCTAGCCGGATATCATCTTGTTCATTATTCATGTCAAACAAAACATCATCATCTTATCAAATTAGACATAGATATAGACATTTATTTTTTTTATTTGCCACTCAAGCACACACAAAATAAAAATAATACAACTAAAACAAAAAGCCCGTCATATATGTGTGCTACAAATTCATCATTCCTTTAAGTGGTATCCCTATCAATGAAACAGTTAAAAAAACAGACGTTTTATAACGGTGGCAGTTTTGTGACCCGAACGGTGAGTACCTACATTTTCATTACTTACCTGTTTTTGAATACGAATTCTAACTCAGACTATTCTGAAATATTCCGAGTAAAACTTCGGGGTAATGCAAATTAGGTCGTTGACCTCTCGACCCGACTGCTGCCTTCATAATGAAGAGCTCACGAATAATTTTGTATGTTTTTAAAATTAACTGAATAAGCAAAAACAAGCAAAAATTGTGTCCAAGGGCTTAAGTATAACATATGACATCAGCGCGATGATGCATGTTCAGTTTGAAACAACAATCATCATCTACCATTCCATAGAACTGCTGAACTTGATCTCTGTCCCCGCCCTTAGTTCTTTTTATCCAATAGCATTAAGCGCTGGAGAGACGACCTCGACTCCTTTGATAGTGGGTGGTGGAACCTATCAAAGGAGAGAGATGGTTGGAAGGATTTGTGGGAGACCTTTGCCCAGCAGTGGGACAGCATAGGTTAAATAAAAAAAAACAGTTTAGTATTGTCATAGATCTGGAGGGTTATTCGCGTTTGTTTTTTCGTTCGTTTGATGAATATTCGGATGCTTCTTACTACTAGCTATATACATTTTATTCAGTCGATAAAATCAACGGACCAAATATTCCAAACCGAAAAATTGGCCCTTGACGTCAGAAATCGTAGTAAGAAAGAAACATCCCAATATTTATCAAACGAACGAAAAAATATAGAACGGGAATATGGCCCAGTATTGTTGATCGAAGAGTACCTATAGTGGATGTTCCCCAAAAATTTTTTGATACGTTTCTAAAAATCCAAGATAGCAAAAAAATTATAACTTATTTTTATTAATAAGTATTTATATATTATATATAACATATATTTGTATGTATTTGTATGTAGGCACATCGACCACGGGGCAGACCACCAGCCCGTTGGTCAGACGACATAGTCGGCGTGGTTGGACGACAATGGATGAAGATAGCACGGAACCGAGAGGAGTGGCGGGTTAGAGAGGAAGCCTATGCCCAGCTGTGGGTATTAATAGGTTATTGATGATGATGATGATGATGACATATATTTAAAGAACTTCACCATTGTAAGCAACAATGCCCTTTAGGTATATTACTATTTATTATTAACCATCGACAATTTCAGTATAAGAAAAAAATTATTCACGTCATAACTAAAGCTCGATTGTTTGGCAGGAACAAGTTTATTTCCCTCCATCTACAGCCTGAATGAACATTATACGCCATAAACGCTAAGTAATCGATAAGGGCGATACACACGAATTGAATTAACTGCTCATCCTGTGACCCTGGCTTCGGCAATTATTTATCAATTAGTAAGTAATAAAATCCTAAGTTTCATGTTAGGGTTTGCAAATATTTTTAAATTAAGGTGGAAATGTTTGGTGTATTGACTGACGTTTAACTATATTAAAATGCTTGTAACCAGGTATCCGCCTAAATATCCCTCGCTATGCTCGCTTCTAAGTGGATCTGATCATTACAACATTTTCACGCCTCGAGAATTTAACTCGCACCTCGTGCATTTCGTCTAACTCTTCCACCACGCCAAGTTTGGTTATTACAGGTATGTTTCTCAGCTCATGCCCAGCAGGTGACAACCTTAACCGACCTGAACAAAAACCGGCAAGATGGCGTCACGAGTCGTTGAAATACTGATTAAAATTTAAATCCGTGCCGAAACTTTAAACCGTCAAAATGTAGCGTAAAAGATTATAAAATTGTACGGTCGATGCACTTGCTGGCACGTTTAAGGTGATACAGAACTGTTGTTTCATTTTTTGTACAGTTTGTTCTACCATTTATCTGGTCAAGTCGCAACTGTTTTTGCCTATGCAATCAAGCTGAAACTGTAAAATTTCCGCTGAAACTATTTTGTCAAGATTGATGTTTTAAAACGGTGAACGAATATTAAGAGGTAGTATATCGCCAAGGCAGTAGACGTTATCAGAAATTTTCAGGCAAGGGCTTAAGTATAAATGACATCATCGCATTGATGCATGTTCAGTTTGAAACAACAATCATTGTCAACCAGGCAGTATACGTTATCTGAAATCTTCAGGCAATTCAATATCCTTAGAAAATGTCTAGGGTGTCATAGGTAGATTAGGATATATATGATATCAAAATCCATATTTGGCGCATACCCATATTTTGCAAAAGTTAGCATTACATACTTTGCAAGCTCATCAGAACCGAAATAAATACTCGGCCTAGCTAAATATTTAGATACCTACTGAGGTAAAGAGGCATTAGCATAAATTACTCTTAGTTCTACTTATACAATAACAAAAAAACTTGGACTTTGTCTCCAGCCTGTTTTTCTACAAACATGGCGCTTAAACAGCTGATGCAGGTGCATTCAAATTAGATTCATTGACATTTCCACATACATTCCAAATATCCATAATCAAATACAAAGAAAATAATTAAACGGCAATATTATTACTAAAGAATGTCCAGGGCATTAGTTAGATTATGCCGTATTTACAAGGACTTTAAGAGCCTTGTTGACATAGTAGGATACTGTCTCGACTTTCGGGTTACGGGTTCAAAAGGCCATGAATCAATGGAATCTTTATTTCGGAACATAACATAATAATGTATTTTGCCCCGATCTCTAATCAATAAGGGTAACATGTCATGAAACAGGAAACCCGGCATAGTGGGCTCCATACGTATTGACCATGTATTTCCTGTAGAGTTCAATTTTAAGAGAGAGTGGATTAGGTACTGGGCTCCATCTTAAGCAGATCAGCAGAGTTCGAATAAGTATAATTAGTGCTGCATCCTGATGTTGTATAAATCACCAGTTTGTAAATTATACGACATTGGAGAAAAATATATCAGTTAAAACTTTCTTAAATAAACGAGCCTATATTCAAATGAAGTCGCGTACACAAGAAAACCGACAATAATTAAACCTTTCTCGGTAATGAGCAATGTCTGGCACATCGTACGGGTCAGCTTCCTGATACTGTAGCACTTGATTCGGCTAACGGTACTTTAGTTAAGCTAGGCATAATAATGATAGCTAAAGTCATATTTTTACATGTTTTTTACGGTTTTTATCATTGATATTTATCATATATTTTTATCTTGTTAGGTACGAGAGCTTTTTGTGAAGTATGTCTCATTCCTTTGAATACGTCGTGCTCTCTTCTTTCGTTTGTCCACCAATCACATTTAGTCTAAAAAACAGAACTGTTCAAAACTCCTTGACTTTAAAAATGTTACACACTTCTGTTTCATTTCATCCGGCTATACCCAAACAGCTAAAGATAAAGATAAAGATAAAGATGGTTTATTTGCTTGAACACAATGTAGGTAACGTGTTGAAATATTTTGGTTTCAATCATGTTCTACTAGGATTAGCATGCAAATGTTACAGTTGGTACAATCAGATTAATATTAAGTAACTATTCAAATTTATTTTCACATAGATTTGTAATTTAAACATTGGTTAGTATTAGTTATTGTAACAGGTCAAATATTAGAATAGAAATTAGGTAATGTCAAAATTTATCTTTCATGAAATCGTTAATATTATAATAACATTTATTAATCAATAATTGTTTCAATTTACTCCTAAACATATTGTCGCCAAGATCTTTCAATGATTTAGGTATTTTATTAGGTATTTTATTAGCTGCTTGAAAAATTTCAGTAGATGCGCCAAATTTTCTAATTTAGGTACGTGTTTCTAGTTTATTTGATAAAGGATCTCAACGGTGTCTTCTCATGTCATGGCATCGTTTCTATCTCATACTCCAAATATTCCTCAGCCCTTCAGCCGAATCATCAGTTGTCGAGTCAGGGCGAGCAATTTGTCCAGAGAACCGTGTCAACAATGAAATAAAACTAACCTGGTCCATTAAATGCCCGAGGTGTCGGCCAGTTCCCACGAAGCCGAGATTTTTGGAGATCACATTTGGGGGTCTTTATAAGACTTTTAGTGGGAAAATTGTTCAGACGGTGTAACGGCAACAAATGTGGATGCCAAATTTCAATGAATGGTATAAACCTATGTTTCAAGATTGTCGATTTACCCTTTTCGAGTGATACGTTTTGAGATTGTTTGCGAAATGCTAAAAACTATTTCAGTGTTGGCAAATTCAAATTTAAGGTAAGTAAAAGATCGCAAAATCTTACAGAAGGTTTTTAGAACCGGATTTCTCCAGCTAGACGATGAGGAATGTTCTGTAAGACCTAATGGTAACAATACGAAATCATATCAAAGCTTTACACAGCCATTGTGCAGGTATTTTATAAGAAGATGCATGAGTTTTTACCTAAGAAAAAGCTGTTACAAGCTCCATTCTAAATCTAAATTCCTGTCCACCGGAAGAGCACGAACAAACCAACGCCCATTCAGATTCCCGACCAGTCCATTACCACCACTTACTAACTACTCATTACTCTGTGTTGCTGGTACCACATACACCTATAATAACTGGTTGGTATACTGTGGTGGTTGGAATACCAGGGATCCGTTCCGCTCGCTGGCGACACCAAAAAAAGCCATGGAATGTCCATTTACGCAATGGCTCAGACGGTGGTTATTCTAGGGCTGCTTGAAGTGTTGCTATGGCAGGTTGGTTGGTAAGTGGTCTACAATCATATCATTCTTACCTTTTTTATTCAAGCATTGCTTGCAGGAACCTTCTTTATCGGTTTAATTCAGTTCCAAAAGTTTTCCAAACTTTCTAACTTTCCTTGGATTTCTAGTGAAAACTGGCGTTCTACGAGTATTAGTATATTTGGTTAAGATATACAAAGTCAAAAAAAGCATTTATTCAGTAGGACCGCTGGGATCACTTTGAATACCTAGTAGATAGATAGATAGATAGATAGATAAAATATTTATTTGGCACACATAACATTTCAACACAGACACAGAAACAAAGACAAGTAACAAGTATGTAGGCGCACAGGTAAAAACAAACTAGAAAAAAAAAAAAAAAAAAGAAATAGTAGGTAACTTCATCTAATACGGACACCAAGTAGTAAGTTGGAAGGCATCAATCTCCTACTTGATTACTCTGTAATTATTGTATATTTTATTTTCTACCAATAAACAGACGAGCTTGTCGAGCGTATTATCGTTTTCTACCATGATTTGAGATTTTCCCAGGCACTTTCCAAACACATGCTATACTTACAGTGTCCCACGGTGGCACGCGCACGTGACCCAATCTTCGAAGCAGTAGTCTAACGAATTAGTGATTTGTAGGTTAGCATGTAGTCTTCGATTACCATGTAGGCCTTATGTAGGCCTACTCTTGAAAACGTCAAATCATGATCTTGGCATGAAAGTTTGTCTAATAACTTATTTTTTACGATAAGTCGCGAAATAATCTAACTACTACTCATAGTATTATTTTTATTATCTTATTTTTTTTTTTTTTTTTTTTTTTACTCGTATATTTTAACTACTTTTCTTATATTTTATCAATTATGTATATATACTTATATACCTACTAGTAAAACTTAATTTTTTGTTGAGATTTACCTACCTTAAATTCAAGTGCTCCCCAAGACCACAGAAAAGAGGGGACTCTTCTAACACAGGTTATCTATCTTAAAAGAAGAGATCCCAACCCATTTAATTGTACCACTTGGTTTTATTGAATAATTTTATTTTTTTATTTTTTATTTGAAATAACAACATTGCAACGTGAACCAAGTGCTATAAAAGTATAGTGTATTATATTATTACTTACTTAGAGAGTCCAAATAATCTCTCTCGTTTTTGTCCATGTACTCCAGTTGTTACTGTGCAACGCTTATTACTTGAAAGTATCCACAGTATCCACACGGCCACGTTAAAAAAGCATTCATGATAGGCTCTACTCGGTTTTTTTTGTCTGCAGTATAGCAAAGAATTCTGTGGCTAATTTTCATTTTGGGAATAACAGTCTACGACGATATTCATGACAACTTTTCAAAGGTGCTGTTATTTGCTAAAATATCTCGTATGTAAGCACACTCATATCCTACAAAAATGTCATGCTTGGCTGTTTTCTAACGATAATTTTCTTCGCCGTTTGAGCAAGTAATGGTGAATCATTTGATCCATTGGTGCATGCTAATTGCTTATTGTTCAATCGATGCCACCTTTGGATATGAAAAGATCCAGAAAATTATGGAAAGTTGTTGATGAAAACGCACAAATAATATAAGAATTTTCAAAATCGTTCTAAAATTAGAGGAAATGACGATGAACACGTAAAATAAATATGAACTTCCGCCGTTTTATTTATTTCTTTTTCGTTACCTATTGAAAACTTCTGCGGATATTCTTGTTTGAAGTAACTAAATAAATAGCGGAATAATTAAAACTCTATTATTTAATTCTAAAAACTCATCTAATTCTGACTTTACCGCTACATGACTTGACAATCCAACAGTACCGTAACCTTAATGTACACTAATGAAAAATCGTGTAACCACTCTAAACGACATCGCATTAAAATTATATCAGACATCATCACTTTTTAAGCTTTCAACACATTCTTTCAGCTCATTTCCCGCCACATACCGGCGTAATGGTGACCACCATCATTCATAGATCACATGCTGCGCACGCGGCCGCAACATTCTTCGCTAGGTGCTTACAGACGAGACTATTTTGTAGGGACCCACATGTAGTTTATGTAAGTATTTACATATTTATTAAGCTATTGGTTTTTAGTCTCAACTATGTTTGTGTTAAGAACGTTAAAACTGATACAAAAATATGATTAAACTATTGCAGTTTAATCATACTTAGGTGCTTTTGGGTTTTGATCTAGCGCAGTAGATGAATGAATGAATGAAACGCTTTATTGTACACAATAATTACACAATAGCTTATGTATGAACTAGTATAACCTAATGAGATAATGTACAATGTAAGTAGATGTTTTTTTTATTACAACTGAGTGTCCAGGATTGTACCTAGCTTGTGGGAAAGAGAGGCGTAATTTTTTGTATCTATGTATCATGTATTTTGTTTAATATTTTTTTGAAGGTATGTAATATAGATAAAGAAGATAACTCTATATATTCAGATATTTGGACAGAACCTTTATCACTTCTCTGTAGAATCTCAAATTTTACAAGATCACACTGACCAAATTGGCCGGTCTGTAAGCCCCACGTATGCGCCTACGATCGCCCATCACGCGGGAAGTGGTCAATCTGTCATCGGCGATATAGATCGATCTCTGGATTGGAAAACTATAGATTGACTCCATCATTGACGTCTCATTTCCACCGGTTTGCGTAGGTGTCCATTGTCTTGTAAAGAGTTGGAGATAGTAAAATCGGAAGCTTGTTTGATAATTACATGGAATGAATCATACTTTAACGGATTTTATGTTTGGCAGATTACGACATACAGTATTCCCAAAGCGGAACACACATCACCCCAGACCATATGTTCAAGATCTTTTGAAGATACCTGGAAGTAGTAAAAACCTCTATCACATGTCATACATGAACATTTTAAAAATCGAATGAACTTATAATATTATATAGGAATGATGATGCAAAATCTGAATACCGGATACGATAATTCAAGATCACTTCATCGGGATCCAGGCACAGAGCTATTCGAAATATTTCCCCCGTCTTATAATCTCGATTCGATCTGTGAACGGCGAGGTATTCGATTCCTCAATCAATTCGTCGCGATAGCTCAGTCAGCTTCGGCCATTGAACTGCAAGTTTTTGCTTCGACATCGAAATGCCTATCTGTACGAAGTTCAATTATATAAATATTATCTACGTTTATGACTCCAAATTTGTGTAATGACAGTGTAGAGTAGGTAGTGTTTATGGTTGTAAGTAGCTTGCTGTTACTGTATCATCTATATATCAAATCAAATTGCTTTCGATACACTTTTCAGATTTAAAATCCGTAGGCACAGAAATGTAATAAATGGATTTGTCTCTATCAAACCTTTAAGTTAAAAGATGGTTGGTTGACACGATGAGAAGTGTCAAACACGAAAGAGCATAGGTAACTACTGCCTTCTCGAACGAGAAAACGAACTTTTCAATAGATTTTCCAAGAAAATATATTCCGCGCCTTGGGGAGTCGTGATAATTTTTTCGGTAAAATGCGGCAGAACTTCTGTTTTTATTTCTTTTAATTAGCTTTATGCGTAATTAACCATGATATAAAACATATAACAGTTATGGTGTACCTCTCTGCTCTGCTAATTATACCATCGTAGCTCCGTCTGCCACAATCTTCATAATGAGTGATTTCACTAAAAAGCCATGGTAACGGGTGATGTTCATCTTACATGTATCTTCAAGGTACACTCAACAACAGCTATTAATTGTGACATTTAACTCAATCTTTACTTTTAAAGTGAAAAGAAGAAGAAGGAATAAAAAGAAGAAGAAGAAGAAACCAAGAAGTTAAAGAATATGAAGACCTATATGATGAAGACCTATATTTGATGATGTTTGTTACCGATTGGGCGATTAGTCGCTCAGCGACAAAGCCCTTTTCTTTTTTTTTGTAAATAAATAATAATAATAATCTTTACTATTATCATAAAGACACGGTACTGTCAGCAACGGAAGTTTTTTGACATTTCACAACTCAGAAAATTGTCGAAATCCGTAACATCTGAATTTTTTTGACAATAATATGTGCTACAGTAACCTTTCTTTGGATTGTTATTGTTTGTTAAAAAAAGGAATGAAATAAAAAAAGTTTCTGTTGTTGACAGTACCAGTAGGTATTTAGGTAAGAACCTATTTGATTTATGTTTTCTTACAAAGAACAAATGCTCTCATTTTGCATTTTTACGGCGTACAAGCGATTTTATCAACGCGCAAGAGAAAGCATTATAAGTAAGTACTCAGGTATTTTAAATTAAATATGTATAACATTTCTTATATTTACATACTTATCACTACATAAAACAATGTATTCAAGCAAACAACGTTTCACTTCTTCTCGGCAACCACGTTTTCAATAATTAATAATACCCACTTACTTAGTTTCAAGTATAATAAAAAATTAATAATATATTATTTTATAAATATTATATTTTAAATGACTTAACGTATCGTTAACTACCGTCACCTACTGGTAATTTACCTTACTTCGCACAAGCCATACCTACTTTGGATTGTAGAGAGGGCTATCTTATGGTTAAGCCATATTTTAACAAGAATACCTACCCTTTATTCTACAAAATGTTCTCAGTACCTAAATAACCAATTGAAAAAAAGTCTTGAATACCACAACGGATAGGCAATGTCTCGTGAAACCGCGAATCCAGTGATTAACTTTAAGTCGTTGGTTTCACATCATTCGTTTAGTAGCGTTTTCACTAAAATTACCTAGGGTTCTTTATCGGGTATGCCAAAACGGTACTTCATCATAGCCAGTGATTCTATACATACACACACACATTTTTATGTAGTACCTACCTACAACATTACGGACTCCCCTATACGTTTACTATCGTTTGTTTTTTTTTTCTTTTACTAAAACGCCTGTTCAATGTCAAACCAATGAGAAGAAAAGGAAATTGAGTCGTTGGACTGTAATTAACTTTGTTTAAAAATCAAGCAATAAAGAAGAAAAATTTCTACTCATGTGCATAAAGTTTATTGATCTAATTCAAAATTACAGTTATTTTTCAAACTTTGTGATTTGAAAGTTAGGCCTGAAAACAAACTTAACTTTTGTTTGGGGAAAATGTACTATGCATTTCTCTTCATACAAAAGACTTAAACGCGCTACTTAGAGTGGGTATACCTTAATGAGAATCCAGAGTAATCAGTCTTTTCAATTGTCTAAAAGGTATAATTAAAAAGAATCAAAAAGTTATATCTATCAGGCACGTAGAACTCCTGAGTCGCGGCGGTCACGCTCCACGCCTCGGCCGAAGACCCCAGTGACACTTTTTTCGGCTTCCAAACAAAACTAAACAATCAAAACCGACGACTTACGAAATCACGAAAACTCGTGTCGGCGAAATTGCCTCTAAGTACCTACAGTTTTAAGAAATACAAAATTCAACTCTGCTACTTTGGAAAAAGAGTGTCAATTTTCAAAAGCAGGCGATGCATTCAGCGGAATAGATTGCCGTCATCAAGATTTAGGTAAACTCATAGAAAGTTGGCGTTCCATGCTTGGCAGCACACCAAGACGCTTTTCAAAGGGCTTTGATGGAATGGTATGGTTTGGATAATGACTGACTCTTTGATGACAGTAGCTGCTTTTCTAAAGCATAGAAATATTCTTATCTGAAAAGTTTTATTGACCCTTGGGTTAACTAGATTACTTGTTAGCTTGTGCTACTGGACTGTGAAGGATATCGATTTTCCCTCGTCTTGAATATAATAACGACAGTGGAACGGTCGAAAATTTATATAAAAAAATTATATAAATTTTCTATTGAGTACTTTACCGACATTACATACTCGACATTTACCAGGTTTTATAGCTAAGAAACTATGCAGGTAAGCCCATATGAACCAAAATAATATCAAAATATGTTATGCCGTCAAGAATTACGCATTATTTGATGTTGACCTTTATTTTTAAGAGTTCACATATAAATCTTACAAACTCATTAGGAAATCTGAGTCCGCAGTTCTTAGAACAAGTACTGCAATGCCAGCTGGCAAGCCCACAACCGGAGTAAAATTGAAACACAACCTATGTTTATCTAGGCACAAAGGATCTATAGCTCTCTGAAGTTAGGTGCAATATAGACGATTGCGCAGGTTTGGTAGAGTAAGCGAGATAGCACGGTTTTAGGCGTCATCAAAAATGGGTTCTGCGCATCTACTTCAGCGAGCTAAAGAACGATTGCGCGTATTAAGATTATGTTGTTTGAGAAAAATAAAGCTGGATATAGGTCTCGATTTGATCGCTTGTCCTATGCTACTTAGTATTCAAGGGGAAAATCATATGGTTAGAAAATAGATTGTCTGACGCGTTGTGACTCCTTCATGCGAAAAACATAAGCACATCGTCCCTTTTGGATGTCTTTAATATTGATCCCAAAAGATCAAGATGTTTGTCCAAATGTTAATTTATATGGAAAAAACATGCCACAATTTCAGCAGTGAAAAGCTGTTTTCAAAACAGCTCGTCCAAAAAAACAATAACTACCAAAAACAAGTGTTTAAAATGGCTACCGAGATGACGGATGTTTTTCAAGGTTTAGACTGTAGAAATGAGCCTTTGGTACAATTAACCACAGATATATTTTGTAAGTATAATAATTTGATAATTAGTCCTAATTCAGTTAGTAGTAAAATATATTCTAAATTTAAGTCTAAAAGTATTATTTCAGGACTAGTTTAATCACTAATAAACGTGGTATAAAGTTATTTCTGAGTGTAAACTGTCAAAATGTATGGTTATTCCTATTTTATTCCGAAGATTATCTATTAGTAAGGCGCTTAGAATAGAACTATGTTAAAAACTAGGTGATTTTACTTCTGTTCTTCGCAATCAATACCAAAAAGAATCAATATGTAAAATGTTTGGACTTTTGGGCTTTGAATTTTTTGAATTAGCATTTGAATGAAATGAAAATGAAAATGAAAAAAAACTTTATTACAATACAATGTAGATACCTAAGTACTTAAATATAGATTATTACATAGATACCATTGTGTGTAATTGGCGGTCTTATCGCTGGATAGCGATATCTTCCAGACAACCTTTTAAACTAGGCTACAACTAAATTTGCAAATAAGAATGCAAAGTAAGTACGAGTAGGTATATGAATTTTATTCCATAAAAATAAAAGGTGTAATAATGCTATTCAAATGGGTATTTAGTGTAAGTATAAATAATAGTAGGTATTATTAATATTATTATTTTACTTCTGCCTGTGGCAGTACGGACGTTTCGTCCGTGACGCGCCTGCGCGGTCGTCCACCGTCACGCGCTGACGGGCTCCACAACTTGAACCATTATTTCAGAGGATTAGGAAATAAGTCATAACCGGATTATTTTGGACCGTAATTAAACTGACAGCTCCACAGGAAACTGCTTATGAGCCGTGAACTTTGTTTGTAAAGCCTTTTTGAAAGTGAGCTACCTGCTTACTCGTAGGCACTTGCAAAAATATGTTGAGCTCTATTGCTTTGATTCATTTAACTAATAAGTACACTTCGCCCAACGGATCTAGGCATTCGTGAAGTTAGCCGTTTGTCTGCGCAGAACACAATTTTGTATGAAAAAGCGTTCACTGCGCAGACAAACGGCTAACTTCACGAATGCCTAGTTTCGTTGGGCGAAGTATGGCCTTAGCCATTTAATTATTAGTGTAGACTCTTAAGTCTACACTCACACAAGCGCGGATCCAGACCTCAAAAATGGTTTTGGGCACACCCGAAAATTGGCCAAGTGCGAGTCGGAATATGAACTCGCTCATGATCTATCGGTCAATAAGGGTTGTGGGCCCATAGTGCTTACCTATATTTATCTTCTGCAAAATCATTTGTACAAGTGTGAAATATTTAATTGAACCAGCTTTTGACTATTCCTTCCCTTCAAATCTGAGGGAATGTCGAGCGTGAAAAATCTCTTTTATTATTTTTCTAAACATAAACGATTAAGTACCTACCTACTCTTTGTAGGGTTAAGCTCGCTCGCCTTTGTAAATGTAGAATAGAATAGAAGTTTTATTTTCTCCACACCATATACAACAGTTACATTAGGTACTTAAATCTACATAATTTTATGTGGGTGAAAATACGGCTACCCCTCAGCATTTGCTCCAACAGCTCGAGAGTGTTGGAGCGCTGGTTTTCAGTGGCGCCATGTCATTTTTTTATGCTATTATTCTGTGTGTTTTTATTTGTACAATAAATAATTAAGAAGTAACCTATCTTAATCATTACCTACTATGCGGAACGAGCTTAGATAGAATAAATGTAATTGTCTATTACCCCTCGTCAACAGGAAACATCTTTCAACTTTTACATGACATTACACAGCAAAAACCATTATCTACAATTGCTCCGTCTGCTTTGCCTTGTTAAAATTTCTACTAGAAAATTAAGTAAACATTAAAAGGAGTAATAAAGAGGTAGAGGACACACCTCACTCAAAATAGATGTTCTACTGAGACGTAGTTAACACCAGTTATATATATTACCTAAATTCTGATAAGGCTGCTCTTCTGATCACCTTACAACGTGTCACGTATGGAATGCTGTCAAATAATTATGTTTGATAGTTGTAGGTACCTAGCATTTTGACGTGTCTCTCACTACCCCCTGTGATCAAAATATCTACAGTGCCTCGGGGATACAGTCATGATATTGTTTCGTTTACGTAATCTCACTCGGTAAGCTTTTCGATGTGCATTTAATTTTGTCAAGTTTGATTTGCTGATTGTCTTCTAAAGTTCATCCTCTATATAGTTCATAGTCCTGAAATCTATTTAATATTTTACCTCCGTTAGTGTATTGATTTTTTCCAAAGAAACAAAAAGCGAAGTGCTTACACAGACAACTCAAGTGGCTTACACTATTCAAGCACTTACACTTAAAGAAACAGATTATGCACCCCTCTATCTAACCTTTACCCCACTTGAATTAACTTGGTAGTATTTAATAAACGTTTGTAATTGCAAATGTCAATTTAACTGGTAGTTAAGTTTTACCTGGTAAATATAAGTTGGCTAGTTTACCAAAAAAAAAACTGGATTCTAAAATGTTTATTTGAAATGTGTGTGAGATCCGTTACATAAGTTTATTTTACCTAGGTACTTGAAGGTTTTATTATTAACTAAAACATGTGAAGTATTAAGTAAACAGGAAAATATTTTAAATTTCTACGTTTAAGAATAACTTTATTTTAACTTATTGAAGTATGACATCCACAAAACCTAGCAGACATATTCGTGATCACAGGTTATCTTTAAAGTTTGTTATAAAATTCACAAGACTATTATAATTTCTCAATCAGTGTGAGACCTATCTTCGCAATAACTTAACAAACATTGTAATAATATAATAAATCAGAGCGTCTTATTTTGATCTTAGGTCGGCGATAGGGGGGAGGCGACGACCGGCCGGCGCGTGCGCATCCACCGTGGAAGGAAGGTGCATGACATCGCAGGTGATGTTCCACCTGCCCAACGCAAATACCTGACCTTTATAAATTGTGTAACTGGCATATAAGGACCTCGTGTGTTAAATGCAACGGTGATAAAAAACAAAGGTTGCTTCTACAACTTCTACGTATGTTCTAGCATTGACATTTAGCTAGGGTTATCTAATAGGTCCTGGTTTATAATGGCTTGTTTTCACGTGCTTCTGGAACGTAAGTTTTTTTTACCTACCTATAACTGTCCATAGAAAGACGCAAAAGTACCTATTACTTTTCCTAGTAGGTAGAGTCGAATAATGTTATATTACATCCCAAATAAAAAGAGATTTCGAGATCATTTTCAGTACACTTTCTAAGCTTTTCAAAGGAAAAAAAAAACAATAAAAACTCAAGTCAACTCAACCACAATCAAACTTCACTACAAAGCAAAAGAAAAAAATATTTGATCGTTTTCCATTATGATCTATTTTCCCATGCATTATACTGTGCTCATTGGAGCGAGTAGATGACATCATAAATTGCAGAGGTGAATGCTCCTACAAATAATAATAACAGCCATTGAAAAGGCTATAATGCTACCTACTAAGTAGTGGTGATTTAGGCAGGTATTTTGACTAGGAAATTGTTGCTAGCGGGTTTTTGTGAAGTGAGCAAAAGAAGTTCAACTTATTTGCACAATGTTTTGTTTTATGCACAGAACTTGTGGTGTCAGTTGCAGGCCGGACAAACTCAGGGACCACCGATCAATTATATTGCGCAATTTATCGAATGTTGCAATATTATTAACCGTTAGAGTTACCTAATATTGAACATTACGCAATGATTGAACGAAAGTTTGTGCGAGTTTAATTTGTATTGCACCATATTTTTAATGCATCGTTTAGTTCAATACTGTGCAATATTTAAGTTTAAGTTTTTATTTGAACAAGAAATTAAACGTCTGGCAAAAAACATTGCGCATTTCCAATTATTGTGCAATATAACAGAGCTTTTGGATTCAAAGTGCCTTTCAATCTGTAAGTACAATAAAATGTATTGTACAATGTTATTGTATGTCTAGGGGCCGCTTTAGTGGAGCCCTGAGACAGTGAGACGGCGCGGTGGAAAACGCAAGCGAAAACCTTCAGCGACTAGCAGTGGGGCAAGCAAGAGCTTCATACCAAAGTACATACCTGGAAAATTCGAGAGAATCAAAAAGATATAATTGAAAGTTGATGGATTTACGAGTGGGGGTATACACCGCTATTTTGTAACTACCAAAAAAATTTAAGGACAGTTGCAACAGATGCAGAAAATGATAATGGCACCACCTTTTCTGGTAAGTAATTAAAAAATAGGGGTGTACTTATAGGCCAAAGAAAAGACGGATGGATTATCTGAAGAATGACTAGAGATGTTAACCTAAGTGTTCATTCTCTAAAGATGACGGATGATAGAGAATGGAAGAACACACATGTTGTGCCCATCCCACATAATGTGGGACAAGGGCAGTAAAATTACTATTATATATCATTATTATTATTATTATTATACAGGGTGTAAAAAGACGTCTACCGAAGCCGAAAGGGTTAGGTACAGCATCCCAACACACAACTAAATCCAAAAGGATTTTCCGAAAAAAACATTATATCCGGAGAAAACAGCGTTTAAAGATTACTGTTTGCGTATGTACTGGGCGCGTTCTTTTACGTAGATTGCTGGATTTTGAGTTTTATTTAAGTGTTATTTTATTTTCTTTTATAAATGAAATTATTAGGTAGGTATGGTCTTTATGTTGTCTTAGTAGTAAATAACCGGAAATAACATAAAATAACGAAGCTAAGTAAAAAAAAAATTGCCTTTTTTTTTTCGCTAAATAGTAGTAGACTTTTTACACCCTGTATATCATTTGATGATGATTCCAGAAAAAGCTCTCGATTCAGTTTTTGAAAGCATTAACACACAAGAAACTACGTACCTACTGTAATTCTGTAATTCTTTATTGTACACAAGACAATAGTTACAAAACAATAATTAGAAAGTACATGTACAAAGGCGAGCTTAACCCTAAAAGAGTTTTCTACCAGCAAACCTTTGAGTCTAGGGAGAAGACATTAACAAATGTGGATGCACTGTGTACGTACGCTGTATAAAAGAAAACTATAAAATACGGTGTAAATAAATACCACCCACTAACTACCAAAAAATACCGATACAAAAAATATACAAAATATAAATAAATAAAATATACCTACTTACATATTATTATAATATGATCTATACTATATATATATATATTAAAATACACACATAAAATAACAATATAATATATAGAAAAAGGGATTCTTATGTCAAATAGTGCTCTTTTACCTTAGCCTTATAAGACTACCTACTTTCCTAAGATTTTATAAGCCTAGACAGCGGAGATGGAAGTCCGTTCGCTAATGTGACTTTGTAACTTGCATAAGTGTCCGCATTCTAAAATATGTAATTATTATCTACGGATCTACTACGCCGGCTATCTAGTAGGTACTTATATAAAGCCTTATTACAGTATTCAATGCATGCTATGTCTTAGCATCCGTATTGTGATTGCGGATGTGAAATTTATAAAGATGCGCTTGTAATTGATATTATTTGTTTTGTCAGTTCATATTGCTCTACCTAGAATAAGTATAGAGTAGGCAGAGTAATCTTTAGGTATAGATAACTTATAATCTATAGGGGGCGTCGATAAACTAAGTGAGGCGGCTAGAGGGGGGAGGGGGTCGAGCCAAATCTCACCAAATCTCACGTGGGGGAGAGGGGAGGTCACGGCAAATCTCACGTAATTTTTCCGCTAAGAAACAAGTGTGAAATTGCGATAAAACTCGGTTAGATAAGTAAAAAGATCTCCACTAAAATATCGAACATAAAAAATGCGGCCTGTAGGCAAGAACCAGACAAACTGACTGACCGACCAAAACATTTTTAGTCGATCACGCAACAAATGAAATGAATGAAATCTTACGTGAGATTAGAAGGGGAGGGAGGGGGTCGAGCAAAATTTCACGACATCTCACCAAGGGGTTTGCTTCGAGTAGTCGATGGAAACATTAAATGCCTAGTTTTACAATGGTAGAGCTAAAACCATCAGTTATGACAGAGCCATGTAGAGTGTAGACCCCCTAATTGTTGTCTCTAGGTATTCTAACATTCGTCTGCTACGCTACCCCATTTACCGAGGTAGGTACTAGGTACCTACCGATAGGTACCTAAGTAGCTCATTGTAATAAAATAACCTCTTTTTATTTTTATGGAGTAGTTAGGATACCTAATGTTACGGCCACACCAACGTCAACGGCAACGTCAATTCCATGTGAATGCCTAAAAGGTACCATGCTAAATCTATGGAATGCCCATCAACGCGATAATTATTGGGATAAGAGTGTATTGGACGTTTAAAAAAAATATATATATATTGCGATAATTTTCGCTCTCTGATGTACCGCCACTCGCCGGGAAACAGCATTGTCAACGGCGTTCAACGGCATTGTAAATGCCGTTTCTCGTTGATAGTGGTCACACCAACGTTCAACGTCCTTCAACGCGATAATCAACGGCATTTCCCGATAGTGTGGCCGCAGCATAATAGAGTTGCTAAGAGTTGAATCAAACGCTCGGATAAAGCAAGTGTCGCATTATTTAGTTGTTTATGTACCTACCTACCAACTATTTCTACACGGAACAAGTATCTTCCTAACAAGATGTACCTACCGAATATTTCTATTTCTTCGTGACTATCACTTAGTTTTGAAGCAATTCCTTTAACCGTTCGGGATAGCAACTTTGTCCGCCCCAACAAGCGTTTATAATCGCTCAAATTGAGCATATCCAGTCAACGACTGAGAGTGCTGCATAATCTTATGGTCTGTAATTAGACTAGGTGGATACGTAGATATAATTAAAATCGCTTATCTTTCATTAGAAGCTTGGGCAGAGGCCGTGGCGGCCAGCCAACCGAGTAGCGATGTGCTTTCTTGCGCTCCTACTAACCATACGGTATTATCTTGGCACCATACTGTTTTATTTTAGGTAGGTATTCAGTTTGCCTCTCTACATACCTACGTAAAGGTATATGACATGTACAGTCGGTAAGAATATTAATTTACATATTTTCAGCTTTTTTCATTTTTAAAATGCCATTTTGCGCTGTTTTGACTCTTAGGAGTTCTTCGATGTTTTTTTTGCTTTGACTTCATAAAATCTGACTAAAACAGCTTAAATTTTAGAATAGACCACAATCTACCTACTTGAAACTTATCTGGGTGGAAATAAAAAAGTCTCTCCACCAGTAGGTAGCAACAATAGTGGAATCTAATGAAAAATAGAGAAATGGCAGGTTTAGTGAGCAACGGCCGACATCACGATTTCACGGGAGCGGTGGGTAATGGCTTTATAGAGGTAACTGTTGCATAGTCTGCTGGTAGAGTTGAGATGTCCGGCTAGAGCATCAATCGACCGACGATTTGAAAAACAAAACTACATATTTCCCCATCTCTATATAAAGCATTGGTCAACTGACCAATGTCTCTGTTGTGTAACTACACAACAGAGTAGGTAGGTAATTTTTACAATACTTACATTGTCAGCAGTTAAAGAACCATTGGCAACTACAAAGTGTAACATCATTGGATACTTTTCACTTAACTTTAAATCGTGAGGAAGCCGGTATGTCATAGAACCTAGAAAGTTTGAAAATATGATTATTTCAGTTTCAAGTGCACGAAAGTGCCTCGTAAGTAGAATCGCACTTAAGTATAGTCCTGACAAGTAGAAAACTTTGATGTTCTAACAAGAACGACTGAGCTGAGGACACCACGAGAGTCCGACTTAAACATTGCATCGCTGTACAACCCTATTCTGCGGTGATGGAAGCCATTAGACGATGCTACAAAGAAAACGGGCGACGACCTGACAGTTTCGTGACGAACATGCTTTGATTTGAATGAAATAATAGGCCCTGAGTAGATCTGAGATTGAAGTCCATCTTACTCTGAAATCTTAGATCATAAAGGTAGTTCAGTAAGAATGTAGATAAGGGCATCAATTGTAGCTGTATTGCCTGTAATTATGCGCACTGGTTCCGGACCAAAAACAGACTAATTGGACTGGTCAGTCACTTTGTAGAAGCTCCGTGTAGCTACGTTTTGATTGGTGGAAAGATTAAGTCTAATTTATTGAGGGTTGGTTTTCTCACACACAAGACTGTGAAAGGATAGAGACTTTAGCCAAAAATCTGGCTATGGATAATAACGATTTCACCCTGTCGCTTACTCCCGTTTTCACATAGATTCCCTTGATAGCTAGAAACGTCGCCTTTTGAGCACAACGCCACAAACGCGCGCCCTTACCCTCTACGCTACGCTAAGGCACAAAATGGACAAAAATACCTACGAAACAAATACTACCATGAATACAGCAAGGAACACCAAGAATCGAAAGATCTGATCAAAAAATTTGTCGATCGAGCTTCAATTCGATGGCAACTCGATGGCTATGAATCTGAATAAAAGGACCTTCGTGCCTTCGTGCTTCAACCTAAGCTACGATTGCTTAAAATATTATAAAAACTAAAAAATAAAAATGTAATCATTGCGAAAATATTTTATTTTTTATTTAACCAGTTCAACAAAAAAATATTTACAAACGTACACAATAATATACTGTACAATAATATTTACATGACTAAATCCATGCCTCAAAAATTACACGAAATAACCTACACCATAAGTGATTACTGGTTGAAATGTCTCATGTTCCCAATTACAACATTAAGCTGAATTTATTATGTAAATACAATATTTTATTAATTAAATATTTTAAATATACTAGCTTCCCGCCCGCGGCTTCGCTCGTATTTATCTTAACGTAAACTCGAAGTTTAGTGCAAATCCGCCATGGTGACTATGTAGTCACGATGGCGGATTTGCAAAATCCTATTTTCAAAATAAATAGCATTATGAGGATGTCCTCATAATGTTATTTATTTTGAAAATAGGTGTTTTGGAGACGAGACTTATAAACATACAAGATTTGCAACATATTGTATTAGTAAAGATATAATATTCTCTGGGCAACTTAAACTCATTAACAGAAGCATAAACATTTACCTTAAGCTATGTATGAGTAAATTTTTTCTTCCATATCTTCGGAGTTAAGACAAATGAAATATAAAGAATATGAAATGAAAAAATGTTATGATAATAAAACAGTTTCTTGTGTTAAATTTAGATTATTATTAAGTATATCTTTTACGTATTTTCCTTCATAGAAGAAAAATGACTACTTGTAATGGCCGATTTTTTTTTACAAAATACGAATTTATAATAATGCAGTGCTTTAGATTTACTTTGTGCAATTATGTTTTTAATAATAATAAAATGTGTTTCTTGCCACTTACATGAAATATATTATGTACCTAAGTAATCTCATTTACTATTTTTGAACTTTTACGACATACTATGTAAATATATTGTATAGGTAGTATGTTAAGTAATTTATATTAAAACATTACAATTATTATTTGACATCATCCTAAACACTGAAATCACATCAAAAAACTACTTAATCTAACATATTGGTATAATTGATTAAATCTCATATTCTTAGCAATTTAAATGTATATTATATAACGTTATATTTATATAAAGTTTGCACAACCACAATATTTAAATAGAAACGAATTACATAACTCAACAAATTAAAGGCGGTTTCTTAAACAAAATATTGGACGACACGATTTTAATTCTACAAATACAATTTATTCTAACCTGATTCTTTTAGTCTTTCATTTTTGAATAATTTTAATTTAGTCATTTATTTACAGATATATTATTCTACGTATATACAATTAATATGTCATATAATAATATAACAACCAATTTAGTGCAAGTTATACATAATTTGATTACCTATGTATTTTTGTCTGTAATAATTAATAACAACGTGTCATCTAAAAAAGGACTTTACTTAATATCACGTTGTTATAGCAAAGAAACGAAAGAATTTACATTGCATACAATATGCGAAGCATTGCATACGAAAATATTTCTTACACTAACAACGTAAGGTTTATTTTCGATTACTGAGTTTACTCGCAGTATTTAGTGCACAGTAATAGATAGCACTTTAGATTCTGCATCAATTGTTTTACTGTTGAAATTTTCCTGGTACATTGAGTTGTCAAATACTAAACTATTTTCTTTAACTCACAGCTGCACTCAGACATATTTAGTGAATCATTCTTTAGTAGATTTTATATGGAAAATCTTTTATACAGAAAATCTTTACTAAAGAACGATTTAAAGGAGCACGACAGTAAATGCACTCTTTACACCAACATAAAGTTCATTTCCATTCATAACATCAAAAAAGACTCTACAGCACTTGCCTTAAGGTTGATTTTTGCGCGGCCTGAGCTGCATAATCTCAGGCGTAGTTTCCTCCTAGCTGTCTATATGATTTGATTCCGACTCAAGTTTGGTCGCGGGTAGAATCATTATCAGTTTATCATCGGGCTCTGGTTCATGTGGCATGGTCTCTATTGTCAGCATCATTTTGTCATCACAGCTGTCGTCTCCTGAATCCGAATACATGTTTTGTGTTGATGTTGCCACCTCCTGTAAATTGACAGACATTAATAAACAATATGAATATCTACATAGGTCTGAAAGGGTTAATAACTAATAATATTTAGGAATATTAATCTATCCATCTAGGATATATCTAATATTATCTATCTGAAAATCAGCGTTGCTCTGTACCCACGGTGCAGAGCAGCATAAAGCTGAGATTGCTCCTTTTTTGGCTAACACCTACACAGACATCCCCCTTGTTTTTGTATTTCCTTTTTTTAATTTGATTTTACTTTATGTAATCAGGTTTTGTGTCACTTATATTTTACCTGCTTTTGTTTGTTCTTTTTTCTTGTTTGTTTGCTAAATGTATGTCTGTGTGTGTTGCCAAATAAAGACTTTATCTATCTATCTATCTATCCAATAAGTTATTTGATGTTGGTATCTATCGGCACAGCTATTGGTTAGGTTTCAAATTGCTTCAAATTCCACTTTCCAAAATCTCGCATATGGAATCATTGACACAAAAATAAATGGATATACAACTTAGAATCATACCTGCGGCTGAAGAGTACCAATGTTAAGCACAAACAAATAGAAAGAGACGCATTATAATGTTGTTCAATCTTCTTGTCGTGTCACCAGTTCTTTCGAACTAGTGTGATGAAATGATTATAAGTGCGCCTCAAAGAGGCTCCTTTCGTGCACTTGACACATGTTTTCGAACTTTGTAGGTTCTATGATATGCCGGTTTCCTACCGATGTTTTCCGTTTGAGAGTAATAATAATTTTGTCCAATAAAAATGTTGCTTTTAAGAAGCAGAAACTACGAGTATATGCTTCTAAGCATTAAAGCACGGTTTGGGACCTAGCTTTTTTTTAGGTGACCTTAAGACTAAATAATCAAGCTCCAGTGGGGAACCAGTCAAACGAAAGTGGGGTCAGAGTTAAAGTCAAAAAGCATTTATTCAGTAGGACCGCTGGGATCATTTTGAATCGCCTTGAAACTAGGTGATTTTACTCCTGTTCCTTCGCGACCAATATAGGCTCGTCAAAATAAGATGAAGCTCTAGTGTACAAAGAATTGCCTCGACAAAGACAGTAAAGCCGCGTTGACACGATCAGAGTATACTCTGACAGAGTGTACTCGTACGAGTAAGTTTCATACGAGTGTACTAGAATAGCTGTTGACACCATCATAGTTGTCTCTGATCATTTTCTTTGCACTCCGATTGACTTGGACTATTTTTCTTTGATTGTTCTATGCAGACGCCATTTTGTTTGCCCACTCGTACGAGCCAGCAGCCTTATTGTCTAACTTGAAATCCATTCCCATTTGTCATCCCAATAGAGCTCAACCAATCACATAATAGGAAAATGACAATTGAAGTCCAAAATTGGTTTCAAATGTCAAAATGAAGCATATGTCTATTGCCAGTTGAATTACACAATAAGGCCCCAGCTCTGATGAGTAGAACACGGTCCTAGTCAACTCTGATGGGCCACCGTCATCAGAGTGCACTCGGATTGGGGTTGTCACGACCGAAGTAGCGTAGTAGGCACCAGAGTCCACTCTGTCAGAGTATACTCTGATCGGCTTAAGATACATACCGTGATCCTGTTCTTGGTGTGTATTCGAACGTGTTTCGCGAGATGGTCGGATCTCATGAAACGTTTGCTGCACTCCGGACATTCGAACCTTTTCTCACCCGTGTGCGTTCTGCGGTGTCGTTGCAACTCGTCCGAACGCGTGAATCTGGATAAATATTGAAATACTTTTTTTGACGACCTCTGTAGCGCAGTGGGAACCCGCAACCTTTTGCGTCGCAGGCCTGCGATGCAAAAGGTTGCGGGTTCGATCCCCGCGGCGGGACCAATGTTTGTATGATCTACAAATATTTGTCTCGGGTCTGGGTGTTTCTATGTGTAATATGTATGTACATATTTACAAACAAAAAGTATATAAGTAGTATATCAGTCATCTAGTACCCATAACACAAGCTCTGCTTACTTTGGGGCTAGATGATGCCGTGTGAATAGTCCAGCATTATTTATTTATTTATAGCGAAAAGCTTTTGGAAATATTTTTTTAATCAGATTCACCTTGACGGAACTCATTCGAACTTACTTTAAAACAACGAATCTTATTTGTTCTGTGTCGCCATCTAGTTATAAATGAATGAAACACTCACCGTTTCCCACAAAACAGCCAGTTACATAGAAAGGGTCGTTCGCCCGAGTGCCAGCGGAGGTGCGCCCGCAAATGCGACGTCTTGCCGTACACCTTGTTACAGCCCGCTATATGACAGACGTGCTGCTTCTTACGGTCCACTAAGCGGCTAGAAAAAACATTTGTATTAATAATTGACGACCTCTGTGGCGCAGTGGGTGAAAGTCCGCTTGGGACGCAGAAGGTTGCGGGTTCGATCCCGCCGCGGGATAAATGTTTGTATGATCTGCAAATATTTATCTCGGGTCTGGGTGTTTCTATGTATAATATGTATGTATTTACAAACAAAAAGTATATAAGTAGTATGTCAGTTATCTGGTTCCCATAGTACAAGCTTTGCTTAGTTTGGGGCTAGATAATGATGTGTGAAAAATGTCCAGCATTATTTAATATTTAATTAATTTATATTTAAAAAACCAACAGCTGAAGATACATCACAACAAGAACATAAACCAGATAATCAATTATAGGTTTCCACTCATGGAAAATACTTATCTTAAAGTTTGTGAGTATGTTTCTGTCAGTGTTTGGCTACCAACTGGATCTATTTTTGGATGAAACTCGGAAGAGATGTAAATCCTATTGGTTCGTTTTTCACATCAAAACGTATAGAACGAAACAATGTGTCTTGTTTGCAATAATAGCAGATTGTATAGTTATTTCAACGGATCTAGGCATTCGTGAAGTTAGCCGTTTCGATGCGCAGAACACAATTTTGTATGAAAAAGCGGTCACTGCGCGTACACATACGGCTAACTTCACTAATGCTTAGATCCGTTGAATGTAATGTAAGGCTTACATTGTAAGCCATTTGCTTCAGTAGCCGTTTGTTATTCGGCGAGGCTGCATGTGCCTTGCTCGCTTCACACCTGACACTAACTATGAAAGAGACAACACTAGCAGAAATCATGCGTTAGAAAGAGACAGTACTCACTTCTCGCCTTGGTCGCAGTTTGGGCAGGTGCAGGCCACTCGCTTCAGTAGCCGCTTGTTATTTGGCGAGGCTGCACGTGCCTTACTCGCTTCACATTCTTGGGGAGGTGCGGGAGTGTTGGCTCCGCTTGTACTGACTGTGACGACTTGCCATTTGCCAGGCTCGTTTGGATCTTGTTGTATTTGTTGGCCTGGAAAAGTTATCTTGAATTAAGAGCGGCCAAACAGTCTGACTTTTCATACAAACGCTTGTACGTGATTATGGCGTTTTGAACAGATCTTTCTTTGAAACTTTTGAACTAATAGGTATCTTGTGCACATATCTAGGTTTCTATAGAAACTAAAAATCAAAATTTTAAGAAACTAATTCAGTAAAAGCCTCCAAAAAATCTGCTTTTTTGCTTAAATTTAACCTGAACTTTGGCCGTTCATAATGTACTCTAAACTATAAATTGTAAGAGTAAAGAAAATATTGAGATAGAAACTAAATGACAAACATTTATTTCACAAACTTGTTAAGCTTATTGAGAAACACGTATTTCCAACAACTTTTATAAAATTTCCGCTCACTATTTTTCGTTTAATGTTGTGTTCGCGAGTGAGCGGCGAAAGTTACCGAATGCCAACCGAGCGCTCAGGCGCTATCTCTCTCTTTTCGCTTTGCCTCTTTGTCTAACATTGCGCAACAAACTTTTCAATCTTGCTCGCGTTGACGATAGACGCACCAGGAAGGGTCCTCTTAATCACCGTTTGTCAATGTTGAAATGTAGAGAAAGTTTATCTGTCAAATTAATCTAGTTAATATACGCTCGAGTTTTGAACACTGACAGTGACACGCCTAAGTGGATCTTGTGAATACTCCTAGGTGATGGAAAGTGCAAGATACTCACAATTGTGTGGAATTTATTTGGCGAGTCAAAGCCGAAGCGGCTTAAGAATTGACTAATCAAAATGAACGAAATTCAAGCATTGTGATTGGTTAACTTAAACGCCGCTAAGCTTCACCCCGTCTCAGCGGATACGCAGGCGAATAGGACAAACCGTTTCGTTCCAGTCATGGCGCATCTATCGCTGTCCCTTTCTTTTCTATACTTAAACATTAATCCTCCATCCCGCTCAACTAACCTATAACAGGCGGTTGCTGCTGTTGCGGCTGCTGTTGCTGCAACTGCGCTAATTGCACTCCAGGCAGACCAAGTGCTGGAACCAATTGCACTGCACCGCCTAACCCTCCTAATGTTGGCATCTATAACATACGTCATCATCTTTATAATATCAAAATAGAAGCTAACTCGACGTACAGTACGCTCGAATCTAGGCATTTGTGAAATTAACCCTGTCATACAAATTTTCATACAAAGTCTACTATTGAATCGGCTAACTTCACGAATGCCTAAATCTAACGGTCGTGCAGTTTAGTAAAGTCACACTAAGACACGAACGTGCAAGCGAAGATACCGAAGCATATAGATGAAACGGCCACATAGAAACAATCTAATTTATAGCTAAAATACGAAGAACGTGATAATTAGCCACATAGAAGCAATCTAATCTCTAACTATACACCAAAGACTAGAGTCACGTTGACCATCAGCGCTGATATAAAATGATCTTTATTACAATGTAGTAAGGATACTGATTGTACAGCAGCGCGGAGATAAATCAGCGATGACAATTCAGCTGAGCCATTAGTATCCTTACTTCATTGTAATAAACATTATGCTTGTATCAACACTGGACGGTCAGCGTCACTCTAAAACCAGCCTAAGGTGATCAATTATATTCGAATTGTGCAATATTATTGACCGTTTCGGGTTAATATTGAAGATTGCGCAATGATTGAATGAAAGTTTGTGCAAGTTAAATTTTTATTGCACCTCATTTATTTATTGCCTTGTGTGCCATTGCGCAATATTTTCAGTTTCTATATGAACTAAACATGAAAACATTCTGCAATGCGTATTATTCTGAAATACTATTTATCCTTTGGATTCAAAATAATTTTCTCCACGAGTTCCAGCATATCGACATTTTCAATGACAGTCTATGCTCCATATATAACAATTTAAGAGTATATTTAAGTTATGTTCATTTAAGATAGTTAAGCGCTTTGGACTTTTCTGTAAGCTTTCTATCTATTTTTAATAAATCATTTCATTTCATTTCATTTCATTTCAAAGCGCATTTCAATCTTATTGTACAATTTTATTGTAGGTCTGGGGCCCGCCTAAGAACACACACATCCTAAATCAATGCTAAACACAATACGACGAACGGGATAGCACTATCAGCTTCGCGAATCGTAAAACCGAAGATTGCCGAAGTACCTGGACAATATTAGCGGCGCGCACATTGCTGGACGGTATGACGGTCACCTGCTGGCCGGCTGGCGTTGACGTGATTATCGTTTGTTGCTGTTGCTGTATACCGCTTTCTGTCTGCATTGGGTTCGATACAGCCTTTTCCGAGCAGCAATGGATAGCACACAATTTTTTTTTTTAGACAAGTTACTAAGGGTATGAGACCAAAGTATTTCCATTGCAATGCTCATAAATAAACAAATAGATAAAGAAATTGACTGTATGTGTGATTAATGTTTCAGTTAGTAAATTTTGTTAGTTACATGAAGAAATAACGATTAATAAGCAGTTCAAATGAAACATAGATTCAAACCAAAAAAGTAACGTGCAACAAAAACCATCCACCAATGAATAGCCTATGGAACATTCTAGAATATTGAGCTTTGAACTTAGGCCTTTACATCTATATTAGCTGATTTATACAGCGTCAGGATACAATCCATGCCTACACCTAACGGGACGCTGTAGTGCCTGGGACATTGTTTGAGATGGAAAAGGCTTGCCCAGCACCTAAACCATCCTCTCAGCTTAATCAGCCGCCCACAGGAAAGTCGACGTCGATTCGTGCGGAGCTGATTAAGCTGCGGGTTTCCTCACGATGTTTTCCTTCACCGTTAAGAGCTCGTGTTAAAGCGCATATAGATTTTACGAATCAAAAAAACCATTTATGCGTCCACAACCCCATTCGACCAACACGGCCATATTGAGCTTTGACAGTTAAAATAATTAAGTTAGATATGAACAAAAAGTTTGTAACCAAGTACAGTCCCAACTCAAGAACGGGTAGGTCTTACAACTGTATGTAGATTAATGTCTGTGTGCGTAAGCAATACTGAGCGCTCATTCGTCCACGGAGCGTTCAAACACTTACGCACACAGAAACAACGTGCATGTGCACACACAATTAAGAGCAACCCGCCTTCGTATGATAGAACAACTGTATACCCCAGCAAAAAAGTAATGTTTACCTGCAGTGTGATAGTAGCGGGTGTTGCTGCACCACTTGCGCTAGTCTGCGAACCGTTGTTTTGCTGCACCAAACCAAACCAAGCATTAATGTACAGCGCATTATGAAAAGCGTTATTTTATTTATTCCCACCAAAAAATGCAAAGGGAAAACGCTAGTAAACAAAAAAATCTGTTTTTGGAACGATAAACTTTATCTTATCTTATCCATACTTCCATACTAATATTATAAATGTGAAAGTAACTCTGTCTGTCTGTCTGTTTGTTACGCTTTCACGCCCAAACCGCTGAACAGATTAAGCTGAAATTTGGCATAGTTAAAGGTTGTATCCCAGGGTAGGACATAGGCTACTTTTTATCCCGAAAAAATTGAAAAAATCCCGAGGGACCGCGGGTAACACCGCGGGAGCGCAGCTAGTCTTATATATAGGGTATTTCATTTTATACTAACTTAATTCAGGGATTGGGTTCAAAAAATAAATAAAAAAATATTTAAGTAATGTTTTTTTTTTGTTTTGTTATGAAAATCCCGAGTAAATCGATAAAAACTATCCTTTCAATTGATTGTTGCTTCTTGTATAACTTAGCCCATTCGTAGGTAGCTGCGCTGCGATTGGTGGAATGTCTGTTCTCCTTGAAAATCATTATGCAACAATTCTAAAAAATCTATAAATGATAAATTTTGAAGTGAAAACTTAAATGGGCTTAGGAATTAAATTGATACGGTCAAACGTCTATTTACAACCCAAAAATGAGGCCCTGTCAGTTTGTGTAGTTTAAAATGAAAGACCCTGTATAATGTATCCCCAAACCACGGTAGACTAGATATTCTCATAGGGAGTTTATAAACCTTTGAAGGTATTTTGCGCAAATACCATTTTATTATAAAGAACGATAGACGAGCGAAGAAAGAAGAGGCTAGAACTATAATTCTGTTTCACTCGCACCACGTACATAACTATCTGAATCGTCACCAAGCCCGAGTCACGTGACCGGGAAAATTTACTTTTATATTATACTCCTTTGACTTGTCCATGTATTCTCAGATTCAAGAGTTTTTTGTATTAGATGTACCTTAATTAATAAAATAAATATATAAATAAATAATGCTGGACTTTTCACACAGCATCATCTAGCCCCAATTTAAGCTTGAGCTTGTGGTATGGATACTAGATGACTGATAAACTACTTATATACTTTTTCTTTGTAAATACATATGTACATATTATACATAGAAACACCTAGACCCGAGACAAATATCTGTAGGTCATACAAACATTTGTCCCGCGGCGGGGATCGAACCCGCAACCTTCTGCATCGCAGGCGGACCTTCGCCCACTGCGCCACAGAGGTCGTAAATTTTTAGTATAATTACATTGTAGCTAGAATATGACAGTTATTTACCTGAACATTGGCCAGTTGTGCTATTTGTATCTGCTGAATTTGACCATTCGATGTGAGGACGTTCGCCATCTGAGGCTGTGCTTGCATCTAGAAATACATTATATTATTTGTTATTTTATAGCACTAACACAATAGGTAGCTAGATTACTTTTTTATACTAAAAAGAAAACCGACTTCAATGTTTGACTCGAAACGCGGTGTGACTCAGGGCGTCAAGCTGTCGATTCGATTTCTATTTGTGACATGGCTAGGAAGGAAGGTGTTTAGAGTTTTACGGGGAAACTATCAATCCCTCAGGAATAAAATTTATATGGGACCACCTTTGGAGTATACCCTTTCAAACATAGAAAGAATTTTGCAAATCGATCAACAAATGGCGGAACAATCGCGTAACAAGATACAAAAAAAAAAAACATACAAACGACTTGAGAACCTCCTCCTTTTTTGAAGTCGGTTGAAAATGAAGTATCATTTTCTACCTACATATTGTGTTAGTGATTTGAATTGTGATTAAACCTCTCACTTTTTGTAGTAACAAAAAGTGAGAGGTTTAGTCACAATTCACAAAGCATTATTTGATTCATGCAGATTTAAGTATTTTAATTGTTTATCTTCTATTGATATATTTTTTGATTTGTAATTTTTTTTATGAAAATTACCTACACCTGTAAAAGTTTCAGTAGAACAAATTTTAATATTCTTTATGAACAGAATATTGAAACGATCCGTATAAAATTAACGATTACCGAAACGAAACTCACCTTATAGTCCACGAAAGGTACCCGTTTGAGGCACAATCACAATCCTTTCACCACACTGGTTCGATAGAACTAGACAAGAAAACTCACCTGTTGTAATTGCGGAATGATTTGCAGATGTTGAGGCGCGTGTACCGGAACGTGTACCGTCTGGTACACAGTCTGTCCGTTGGCGGTGCTCATCGGGATTTGAACCGGCACCATCCCCATGTTCCCCATACCGCTCACACCGCTCACTCCGCGCTGCACAGCTACGCCACCGCCTACGTTTTAAGTTAATTTATGAACAAAAGAACTTTAAAGAATACTGACAAATAATCTTTTATAATTTTTAAATTTAAAGTGTTAAACCACACTTAGGTATTTAATTGTGAAAATGTCTTATCAAAATTTTCGATTTCAACGGGATACGAACCCGCGACGATCAGAAGATCCTCCTAAAGCCGGAGTGCCTTCAACCGCTCGGCCGCGAAACCACTAGACGTCGCAGACGAAATTTTTGACAAGCTCTTATTTATCGGTTAAAGCCCCGGTAGCGCCATCTACACGTTTCACTCAGGGAACTCGAAAATTTTGATAAGACTTCATTTTCGCAATGAAATAATGTTTTGGTAATTTTGAAACGATTTTATGTGACAATCTTAACGCAGTCTTTGGAAACTACTCAAATAGGTCCCAGGAGTTATTTCACCAGAAAAGAGTTGCGATTTCTGTCTGATATGAAAGACCACTAAGGAAAATACTGTTGATTTTAATATTAACACAAACACTCAAATGATAGCTTTTTTAGAAATATCTCTAATCTTCATTTTATACAGGGTGTAAAAAGACTGCTACCGAAAACTGAGGGATTGCAATCAGACCATGATTCTGAACATATTTATCGAAAAAAAACTCAAAAAAAATTTTGACTTAGCTACGTCATTTTATTTTATTTTCTAGTTTTTTGCTACTAGTACAACATAATAAGACCATACCTACCTAATCATTTCATTTATAAAAGAAAAAAACAATTAAAACTCAAAATCCAGCAATCTACGTATAAAAACGCGTCCAGTACATACGCAAACAGTGATCTTCAAACGCTGTTTTCTCCGGATATAATGATTTTTTCGGAAAATCCTTTTGGATTTGGTTGTGTTTTGGGATGCTGTACCTACCCCTTTCGGCTTCGGTAGACGTCTTTTTACACCCTGTATATAAAAACGAATCCCTTTTTCCCTTGGTCACGGGATCACGCGTGAACGGCTGGACTGATTTCGCTAAATTTTTTTTGTTGTGTTTGTTATTGTCAGGAGAAGGTTCTAATGACAGAAAAAATCTATATATTAATCATGGAGGGCGTGAAATAAGGGTTGAAAGTTTGTATGGGGAGTTGGAAGTTCCAGTTAAAGGCAACTAGATGGCGTTGCTTACCTATGGCTGAGGTCGAGATGGCGCTATTATTGCATTTTTAAAAGCTTCAGATTTCAGTTCTATTTAGATGTTTTCAAGTATGTTATTTTGCTGACGAAGTCGCGGGTACCAGCTAGTAAATTTATGGTACACAAAATCATCTTAAAATTTTTTTAATAAGCTGCAACCAAATGTAATGTGCCTGCACTCAGCGTGACTAATGGTTGATATGGAAATGAATGATAGTTGATTGATGTCGATATAAGTAAAACATTCATTTACAGAAACTATAATACAGAATACTACATTAACTGTATAAAATACACAAAAATCTGTTGAACTATCTAAGGATCGTTCAACGATCTATAGATAGCTTAACCAGATAAAACTGGGAACTAAAACAACGTGCATGTGCATTTACTTACACACACAATTAAGACCAACCCGCCTTCGTAAGATAGTTTAATTATAGTTATACAGGGTGTAAAAGGACGTCTATCGAAGCCGAAAGGGGTGGGTACAGTATCCCAACACACAACCGAATCCAAAAGGATTTTCCGAAAAAATCATTATTCAAATTCAAATTCCTTTTATTTCAGATAATTAAAATCCATAGCAATTTACAAAAACAAATCATCATACAAATAAATCACAAAAAAAAAAACATACGGCCATTATATCCGGAGAAAACAGCGTTTGAAGATTACTGTTTGCGTTGTTTTGTAGATAGCTGGATTTTGAGTTTTAATTGTTTTTTTTTTCTTTTAAAATGAAATTTTTAGGTAAGTATGGTCTTATTGTTCTACTAGTAAATGCGTTTCTTTTTCACTAAATATGTTTAGAATCATGGTCTGATTGCAACCCCTCAGTTTTCGGTAGTAGTCTTATTACACCCTGTATAAATGAATCTATAGCTATATCTAGTGATCTAATGAAAGTGCACTAGACATCAAAACACCAAGCAAAGTAATTGCAAGAATAACAAGCTGGGAGCGTGGTATAGAAAGGTGGAGAGAGCTTTTTGATTAGAATGAAAGATAGATGTAATGTTATAGATTGGTTAATTCAATAGATCATTTGACATTTAGTTTATAATAATGTAGACTGGTCAACAAAACACAGGAGGGGAATCATTATTCCGAAAAACACTAATAAGTTCGGCTGAAAGTTTGCGAGAATCTAGCCTAGTCAACAATATACGAAACGGTTTGTAAGTCGATGGGTGACCGCCAGTGGCATTTACATCTGAGCGCTTCCGTGCTTCGGAGGGCACGTTAAATTGTCGGTCCCGGCTATTTATATCGTTAAGCCATGACGGAGGCCTTAAGGCGGCCTAAAAACTCCGTCACCAGAGTTGGCCACTGACATTACATATTCATACGTACTTACTTTTAACTTTACTTTTAACAATATACGAGTACGAGATGAGAATAATTCCAAAAATTCGGCTGAAATTTCACTAGCAAGTTTGTTTATTTGTGTTTCAATCCAACCTTATCCAGTGAACCGATTTGGATGTAACTTGATATAGAGGTGTAGATAAGTGACCGCATCAAAATGTTAGTTCAACAAGAAAGCAGCGGAAGTAAGTAGTCAAATAATGCAAGTCTCTACAAAAAATATAAGCTACAATCATAACAATTTCATCTTAATCCATTGCTCGTTTCAGTGTGATGAATCACTCACTATCCATTCACCAAAACTTTTGCATTTAGAGTTGATTGATGTTATTCCCGACATAAACGACATATAGCTAACTATAAATTAATTTCACCAATCTATTCTCAGCTTCAGCATGAATGCTCATCAAAACTTTCGCATATTGATGTAATTCCTTATAAAGACGTCCCTAAATATCCATATGCGTCAAAAAACTCTCTCCGCGTGTGACGAACCTTCTGCCGTGGAAGTGGGTGGTTTCACATCTTCTTTCTCCTCCTTATCGCCCCCATTGAGGCTCTGAGGCTGACTCGTCGGGATCTGCAGACTTTGCAGACTTTGCAGACTCTGTATGTTCTGTAGGCCCGGTATAATATTCGAGCCGAACATTTGGGTGCCAGTGAGAGCACTCAATGGTATTGACAAGTTAGTGCCGGGTATGTTCACTGTCGCTTGATGTTCTGTTAGCGGGGTGGTGGCGGAAAAACACTGATTAGTATGGTAGTTAGAAGCGGGCATGCGGGGGCTACTAGCTAGTATGACGCGGGCAGAGTTCATAGGGATGGATGTAGGCATCGTCAAGTTACATTTGAAGTGGCAGACTATTAGGCTCAATCAATTTTAATAACAAGACATTATAAAGAGGCTACTTGAGATTATATGTTATACCATTGGGCTTAAGGTTTCTAATGTCTTGGTATTTAAACTGATCGTCGCCTCGCTGCCAATTCAATGTGCATTCAGCCTTACACTACGGCGATGGATCTAGACATTTGTCAAGATTCGATGTGAAGTATTCGATTGATTATGACAAAGTGCCACGCGCAAGCTCACATCAACAATGCATACGTCGTTGATGATATTGCAATTTTTCAAACGAAGTTCCTTTTCGGAAAAAAAAAATGTTCCATTTTACCGTCCAAACACCTTAAATCCGTATTTTATATAAGCATATCTTTGCCATCATTTATTTCTTTAGTATTTTATTATTTTTCTTGCATTCAAACCTTTTCATAACCATCAAGTAAATACATCTCTTGTTTTCTGCCCGCGCAAGAATAGCTAAGACTACAATGTGATTCAGGAATGAAAAATTATAATTCTAAACTTTCACCTTTCAAAAAGAAAATACCATGCTCTATAAGTCTATATGATCAGTGTCAAGTGATTCTTAAGCGAAGCTAATAAAAATGAATCCGAAAGCAATCCCAAGCAGTGGTCTGTGACACCGAAGCCTGTTGAATTAATCCTCAATATTTTTGTTTGTTTTGTAAAAATGTTACTTAGAAAATACCTAACGTTGAAAGCTACCATCCTCACACACACTTTATATGCATATGTTCATAATATTATATGATTTCTTCATATAAAAAGGATGATGCCATATTAACTTTTAGTTTACTAAAAGCAAAAGTAGAGTAATGTTTTTAAACCGAGATAAAATCATTAATTAAAAATTGCTATTAATAGTAGCATAGCTTTATAAGCTTTAAAAGTATGTGTAAGGAGGTTATTAAAATACATGGGAGTTTTATATTCTTACCGGTCGGCAAATGCATGACGTTTTGTAGGAAGCCAGCGGGAAGGACTGGAGTTCTGACTAGCTGACCGTTCACTAAGCTCACTTGACCCATGCCGGAGAAATTCTGAAAACATAGTTCACAAATTATTTTATCTTGTTCTGTATTACGGAAGACCAGCGGTGGTTGTTCACAACCCAGCATATGCTGAGTTATGGCCCGTTTTGCAACATTTCCGTTTCATTTTATCAACTTTGTGTACAGTTCGCCCAACGGATCTAGGCATTCGTGAAGTTAGCCGTTTGTCTGCGCAGTGAACGCTTTTTCATACAAAATTGTGTTCTGCGAACTGTACCTATCTACTCGTATGTTGCAAAATAAAAAATATTTTCGTTTTCTTTTCTATAATTTTTTAGTTTTTTAGATTTAGAGTGCACTTCGGAGCCTCTAAGCACATGTATTCGAAATTTTTATGTTCTTGAGCTGTGTTGGTCGAATGGGGTTGTGCCTCGACTTTCAATCTGAAGGTCGTGGGTTCGAATCCTGGCCGCGCATCAATGGATTTTTCATTTCGTAAATTTTATATGCGTTATAACACGAGCTCGTAACGGTGAAGGAAAACATCGTGAGGAACCCCGCAGCTTCGTCAGCTCCCGTATTGACGTTGTCTTTCCTGTGGGCGGCTGATTAAGCTGAGAGGATGGTTTAGGTGCTGGGCAAGCCTATTCCATCTCAAACAATGTCCCAGGCACTACAGCGTCCCGTTAAGTGTAGGCATAGATTGCCTCCTGACGCTGTATAAATCATCTAATATAGATGTAAAGGCCTAAGTTTTTTTTATGTTTTACAACATGCAATTTTCACTGCGAAGATCGATTGATTTCTCAAGCTATAAAACCTACAGGTGTACACCACCGGATTGGAACCCACGACCATAAGGCAACACTAGACCACCTCTATCTATCTCTTCATAATCCTCATCAGCTTGACCTGCCATAAGACCGCCCATTGTACCTACTTCGCTTTAAATATTCTCCTGTATCTTTGCACGTCCTTTTGTAATTTCCATGTGGTGTACAATAAAGTATTTTCTATCTATCTATCAGTTTGACTGCTCGGTATAGGCCTGTTATGTTTATTGCGCTGGGAAAAAGAACTAACAAGACGATAAGAAGTAGTATATCCACATTTTAAACTTCACTATTTTTATTTAAATTCATTGTTTTTTATTCATCTCACCTCGACGTTTCGATCAGATTTTACCGATCGTGGTCACGAGTCCCCATGATTTTTTTACGCGATCTCGCCCCGTTATTAAAAACAAAGTACAGTACGCACAACCAATCTTTAGCTCTCTGAAGTAGCTGCGCAGAACCCATTTTCTATAACGCATAAAAGACGAATACAACGTTGCATAGGTGCCTCAGACACTCGCCTAGTTTGTGGCATTATCCCGTCCTATCTCATCCACTCGCGCAAACCTGCGCAATCCTTTAGTGCACCTAGCTTCAGAGAGCTAAAGATCGGTTGTGCGTACTGTACATAGTTTTTTTTCGTTCTCTGCGACAGTAAGTCACTGAAGATATTAAAGTTTACCTGTGCATGTTGCGCGGGTATGAACAAGGCGTCCTGTCCGTCCACAGTGACGGCCTGCATCGGCGCCACTCCGCCCACGCCGCCCACCAAACACCCGCCGTAAGCTTGTTGCTGAAATAATACAATTATTATTATACTAGCTACTGCGCGCGGCTTCGCCCGCGTGGTACCAACATTTTGAATAGCCTATATAGGTGTCATGGCGGCTGTTGACGTCACAGCTCACCACGTCAACAACAAATACTACGTGAAAAAAATCGGAGACTGCGTGTAAGCTCAAAGGAAACGAAAGGCACAATTTTGGTCTGTACAGCAAGGCGGTGGATAATCTAAGGGTTGTACTGAAAGATGACGTCACGCGCTCTGATTTGTGTACAGCTATCATAGCAGATTGTTGTATTTTGTAGATTTATTTTATTATCTCGATATAATTAGGACAATATATGCATTTTTCTCAATCCTTGAATACTATTTTATTAGATCAGTTAAATAGTTTGGCGATTCTAGATTACTGTATTCATGCCTATTCTGTTCGAAGCAAACACTCAAAAAGCAAGCAAGAACCGTCCATTGCTCGAAGAGTTTCAAACAATGTTCTTTGATCAAGCTTTTACGTGTAGACGCAGGGTCGAGCATGTTTGTAGATAGCCATGCTGGGATGAAACATACGTATACTGAGCACGACGGATCTTTAGCTCTCTGAAGTTAGGTGCAATAGACGATAGCGCAAGTTTGGTAGAGTAAACGAGATAGCAAGATTTTAGGCGTCATCAAAAACGGGTTCTGCGCAGTTACTTCATAAAGATAAAGAACGATTGTGCGTATTATACGTGTGTACCCACCACTGGACAGAACTTCGTCGGGATGCGTCAGTAGTACCTTTAAATTAAAAAGAAAACGGATTCATGTGAGAGTATTAATTACCTGTAGTAGCTGTGGATGTATTTGTAAGAGTTGTTGTTGTGGATTTTGATAAGTGGCGCCCTCTCCCGACACGACGCCGCCGCCGAGTAGTGACTGTAGCTGTTGCATTGATATCACCTGGAAAACATTAACTTAGGCCTTAATATCTATACTCGTACTAGATGATTTATACAGCGTCAAAAGGCAACGTTGTAGTCAACTATGCCTGGGCTTTAAAATGCAACAATGCCTGGGACATTTTCACAGCATCATCTAGCCCCAAACTAAGCAAAGCTTGTGCTATGGGAACCAGATAACTGATATACTACTTATATAATTTTTGTTTGTAAATACATACATATCACACATAGAAACACCCAGACCCGAGACAAATATCTGTAGGTCATACAAACATTTGTCCCGCGGCGGGGATCGAACCCGCAACCTTCTGCGACGCAGGCGGACCTTCGCCCACTGCGCCACAGAGGTCGTCGAGAGATGGAACAGGCTTGAAACTTTTGGCTTGAAGCTTTAACCAAACCATCCTCTCAGCCTAATCGGTCTTATCCACAGGAAAGACACCGGCAAACTAAGCTGCGGGTTTCCTCACGATATTTTCTTTCACCGTTAAGAGCTCATGCTGCGCATTATGCGCATATACGTTTTACTAAACAAAATTCATTGATGCATGGCCGGGATCTAACTCACAACCTTCGGATTGAAAGTCGAAAGGGTACACCCTGACTGGCTTGTAAACTATATTAACACATAGGCCAAATCCAGAAAACGTGAAGTATTCTCGAAGAACACGAGTACCACATGCAACTAGTGTATAAATGAGAGAGGAATAACCATACCTGTGGTTGTTGCTGGACTTGTATGCCACTTGGCACTTGATTCGCTGCGTTCACGATCGCAGCTGATAGTTCGTTACCCTGAAAGAATAAGGTCGAAAGTTAATTTTTTTTTACAACCAGGTTTTAAACTTCACTGTCTCCGGCAGTCACCCACGTCGGTTTCGCTCACGTGACATTAACGTTTTTTTACCCCTTTTCACCCCTTAAGACTAAAAGGAATATTCACTCCCAAATTTCATGTTTTTAGGAATGGTTTAAGCTGTAGGTTGATAATTAAGCCTTTATTAGATGATGACAGTTTGAAAGTCTTACCGATAACCCTTGGGCTCTCAATTGCTGCACCACAGCTGAGCTGATGACCCTCAGTTGCGGCTGCTGTTGCTGCATATACTGCTGCTGTATCGCCGCCATTGTCGCAGCGTCGCCTTGCACCGCTTGGATCAACTGCGCTTGCTGTTGAGCCTTCAAAATATCGACGATGTTTTATTGTTTAGTATAAGCCACGGTAGACAATCTGATCGTAATTTTGAGAGCTGAATTTGAATCACGATTAGACCCCGATTGAGCTGAATTTAATTTATAAAACTTTGACTCTACGGTGACAATGCAATAACATCGTGATGGTGATCTGATGATGGAGTCAGGAGCTGTTCAATGGAACTCCTCAGTGAAAAACAGTAAATATCCGTGTTTGAGTGCATATTGAATCAGCTCACGGCAACCTATTAAAAGCTTGGAAGAAAGGAACAGGAGTAGAATTACCTAGTTTTAAGACGTTTCAAAGTGATCCCAGCGGTCCTACTGAATAAATGCTTTTTGACTTTGACTTTGACTTGTAACTATCGAAAACACAATTTTCAATATTCAGAAGAATTTTTAGTTTAGACTAAAGAGTTTTAAAATAAGTCGGATAGAGTTGATAAGATAAGATAAGTGTGCCCTTTTCGGACATACAACATTAACATTATTAGTATGTTAGTACTTATGTGCGACCTACATTTCAACATCGAATTAATTGTTGTTACCTGTTGTTGCGCTTGTTGTTGTGCTTGTTGTTGCGCCTGTTGGGCCTGCTGTTGCGCCTGTTGGGCATGTTGTTGGGCTTGTTGTTGCTGGGCTTGTTGCTGCGCTTGTTGTTGTTGTTGTTGTTGTTGTTGGGCCTGCTGTTGTTGGGCTTGTTGTTGTTGTTGTTGTTGTTGTTGTTGCTGCTGTTGCGTTGGACCTAAAAAAACGTTATTTTAAGTCTTCCGCACCAATCACAGTGCAAGAAACGTCAGTTATGGATCAATTCCTGCACTGTGCTTGGTTGCTGTCAGTTGCACAGCTGACCGATTCCGACCCGAATACGTTCCGCTGAAGTCTGAATCACTAGTCAGGACTGTTAAAACCACATAATCTTCAAAAACGAATCGTAAAAATATGTACGCATTTTTTACATCCGGTTCTTTTGTGAGACGTCTCACAAAAGAACCTACCGGGTACACTACTACCGGGTAGACGATGCAAAAATTTGTCCCGCCGCTAGAATTGAACTCGCACCTCGTTCCATTACCGACAGACTATTTTTAAAAACGCATCCCAAAACTTGCAACTATCATACGGGTTTAAACCTTGTATGACGATTCGTGGCGTTCTAAAATAGTTCAATCCATAAATGTCTAAAGAGGAACTTGACTCGACTTCAAACATACAAGGAAATGAACATTACTACCCCACGTTCACAACAACAAACAAGTTGCATACCTTGAAAATTGAAATAAAATGTTGGATACTTTTTTCATACAAACAAACATATTAAGTTTTCTGTAAGATGACCTAGTATAAACAAAGCCTATTCTCAAAAAATTGTCTAAGTGCTTTAGGGGTAAATAAAGAATGGAAATGCCGACCCCACATAAAGTGGGACAAGGAAATGATGCTTGCTTCAGTTAGGTTAAGAAAGTGAGAAAAAAGTTTGAATACATGTTTTGCATTGAACGTTAGGAACATTTCGAAACTTGTTCACTATTCACGCGCGAGTCATTCAGTTCAATAAGGGACTGGGTCACGTGCACATCCTTCGCAGTAAGATAGTGGGGAGAGTCGGTGCGGTTTGTAAAGGTCGTGTGTCCGCGTCCGCCGTTTCATTGACTTTAATCGTATTCAATGACTTTCTCGAGGCGCGTTCTGAATATGAACGGTATTATCCTTTGATTACAGACATTTTACTTCGCACTAGTACTGAGTTTGCGAAAGTTTGTAATATAGTGTGAGGTTTGTTACTCCTTCTGTTTAGTTTTTGCGTTTTTGCCTAGATTCTAACTATTTAGGGTGGTTCATACTATATGATTTAGGGTGGTTCATCCTATATGATTTAGGGTGGTTTATAAAGTACGTCTATGGTATATTGTATAAGCTCTGGAATTTTTGGGCTATCTTTTATCCCGATAATGACGTGATTATTCCGGAAAAAGTATCTGCGTATCATGCAAACAAACATTTTGTCCAGCCGCGGGAATCGAACTCGCGCCGCAAGCAAGCCGAGCGCCTTTGAGGTCTTATTAGTCTGTCTATCAGGCTACTGAGCTAGATATTCTACTCAAATGGAAAATCACACCTATTGCTGCAAATAAGTAGGTACGCACCAACACGCAATCTTTACTCAATCAAGAACACGATTACCTAACTTGACCTACCCCAACGGGCGTTCAGGTAATCTATACACGTAGTTGACTTCAGACTTTGGTCTTGCCTAGAAAACAGCCAAGATTTTTGGTATTTTGGTTTTAAACCTAGGCCTCTATATGCTGACGGAGTCCTACCGGGAATTTCACTGCATAAATTCTGGTCGCTAAAAACCTCTTTTGTTATTAAAAATCAATTGAAGACTAAAGATAGTATTAGTCCAACTGGAGAATACAACAAAACGCAAGTGTAAAACAAGTTTTTCGCTTACCTATTCATTCATGGTACAAAGACTATTTTTGATTAATTTTCTAATAACTTTAACTAGACTATCAAGGCTTCGTTTCATCGCTATGTCCCATCGATCGCTTAAGCAATACATCTATACATCGCACGACTAACCCACATCGAAGACTGTTTATTCCAGTCAAAAGCTCCCCCAGGGAGACGTGCCGGTATCTGCGCGAGTAATTCTAAATTAACTGGGTCATACCTACAATGCCTTTTTACTCTTGAAAACGCGTAAGTATGTTTTTATCAAACGTTTTCCATTGGACCGATTTATTTTATTTAAATACTTTATTGCGCATTACACAAAATTGCACAAATTATTGCAAAAAAACAACGTGTTGTTGGACCAACCGATTTTGATGAAACTTGGAATTTAAATAGATCTCCAGCTAAGCTATGCAGCTAGCAGTTTACTGAGGAAATGTCTTGGTTCAGCTCATTGGTTACAATATGTCCCAATGCAGGGCAAAGGCTTACCTCGAGTTTTCCGGTATTTCAATCTATTAAAAGGTACTTACTAAAAACTTGCTCTTCCTTAACATCCTGCTGTTCGGGCCCCATCGCGGCGGCTCCGAGGCGGCTGCAAGTCGCTGCTAGAAGCGCTAGGGGCGATTCCGAACCCTCCTACAAACAAAACCAGACAATTACACACTTTATCACTATCACTATAAAGCCGCATTCTCTATAACAAGTGTAACATATTACAGCTATGATAATCGAATCGAGACGCTAATACGTAGTGCCAAAGTGCAATTTACGATGCAGAGTGGTAGTGAAAGGCAATTTTGTTGCCGATGTTTAGTGTCGTTGATTGATTCTCTATTGGGGACTAGACTGCTTAGGTTCCTGTAGTGTGAAGTTTAGTCTCGTGCAATGCAGTATAGACGAGTAGAGTAGGTAGAGATATCGACCGTTTGGATGACCTAGGCGAGTCGGTGCCATGCTGAATACCCTAATTCCAATGGTTTCAATGTTCAATACAAATGCGTGTGCAAAATATTTCTCTTTCTCGTTATCTTGGTACATAAGGTACCTACCTAAATATAAGTTCAACCTATAGGTTGTAAAATGGCCGTAAAAAAACAGGACGAGGTGCTAGCTATAAGTACCTACTACCTTGTACGCAGATTACCTATAATACGCACAATCGTTCTTTAGCTCTCTGAAGTAGCTGCGCAGAACCCATTTTTGATGACGCCTAAAATCGTGCTATCTCGCTTACTCTACCAAACCTGCGCAATCGTCTATTGCACCTAACTTCAGAAAGCTAAAGGTCCGTGCTTAGTATACATGCTTACATATCTGATATCAGCAAGCGCTTAGGTCCTACCTATTAACGCAGAATAATGAGTAGGTACTAGTACCCTTAAACATACCCAAAGAATCTTAGAAGCCAATAGAATCTTAGTACAATATCTTCACTTTACTCATGTTGGTTTTGACCAACATGAGTAAAGTGAAGATATTGTACTGCCTACTCATAAGCAACTTATTGCGAAAAACCTTCGCTTAAAAATAGTGCCGTAAGTCAGGGAAAATGAGAAATAAAGTCTGTCATCGGCATCGCCCAAACACCCACTGCTGTAACTTAATTGCTATACGACATTGCAAAAAATACTTAAACCATATAACTTTAAGATATAAAATGAAATGGCAGCGGGTTACGGTTCCACGGAATATTATTTTAGTATGAAAATACAAATGTACTCTATGGCTATTAGTATAAGGTTGATAATGCGACTGTGGATTTGTATTGAAAACAAAGCAAGTCTGAGGGGTGGACGGACGGAGTGCAAGGTCACACGGCTCTCGCCCCCTCGAGATCGGTTTTCCCTCGTTTTTCTGCGGACATTATTTTCATCTCAGGGCGATTTATTCAATAATGTGGAGCGTAGAATATTTACAGATTCTCAATAGACATTTGTTATAGGTAGGTTTGTTTTGTGTGTCTAACTAACACCCAACATTCAAAATCGATTGAAAAAAATTTCATTTTCAAAAAGCATTTTTAGTAGGATGTCAAGATAACACTTAGAATAGCTACCTACCCAGTGGTATAAAAAAATACGAACCTATAAGTACTCAGGTTTGTTTTATCTTTAAGTATTCTTTTTTTTTACTTACTTATATATTTTTTTTAAGCAGCTAAAACTGAGCTTGAAACTTGAACTTTTAAGCTAGAAATGTAGTAACAAGAAATATTTTTAAATAAATACTTAAATAATGATTTCACACAGCATCATCTCATCAGCCCCAAACTAAGCAAAGCTTGTACTATGGGAACCAGATAACCGATATACTACTTATATAGGTACGTTTTTGTTTGTAAATACATACATATTATTATACATAGAAACACCTAGAGATAAATATTCGCAGATCATACAAACATTTATCCCACGGCGGGGATCGAGCCCGCAACCTTCTGCATCACAAGCGGGCTTTCACCCACTGCGCCACAGAGGTCGTCATTTTGTCTTTGATGTTACATTTAATATAATGACTCAATTGTTGTGAGTTCTTGTGTACTTTTTACAATGCAGACTGAACAAGCCCAAACCCAAACAAAAATATTCATGTTTATAATTTTTAATGAAGCATTGTTTCACAAAAACAAGTTACAGGGACTTTTCCTTAAATATTTTCCTACATACAATGTTACAAAGGAATGTTTTTTTGAGGTTTTGATGTTTTTTTTTGGAGGGTTCCGTACCCAAAGGGTAAAACGGGGACCCTATACTAAGACTGTGCTGTCTGTCCGTTCGTCTGTCACCAGGCTGTATCTCATGAACTGTGATAGACAGTTGAAATTTTCAAAGATGATGTTGCCGCTATATCAACTAATATTAAAAAACAGAATAAAATAAATATTTAAGGGGGCTCCCATACAACAAACGTGTTTTTTTTTTGCTGTTTCTATAGATAATGGTACGGAACCGTTTGTGTGCTAGTCCGACTCGCACTTGGCCGGTTTTAGATTTATGCAGTGTATCAGGATATGAAATATTTGTATTAAGTTGACAATAATATAAAAAATTGTTAAAGTTTGAACATTAGATAATTTGTTAACAATTATGTGAAAAGAAAAATACATATCAGAGCAGTCATAGAGTGGAAGTTATGAGTAGATCAGAAACATAGCGATTATCTGTATGAAACGATTCCCTTTCCATAGCTCGTTGAGCGACCTTGAGCCTTCTTAGCCCCCCACTAGATGGAAAGACGATCTGGTAATGGTTGCTGGGAGCCGTTGGGTGCAGGCTGCACAAGATAGATCGCTGTGGAAATCGATAGGGCAGGCCTATGTTCAGCAGTGGACACTAGATGGCTGACATGATGATGATGAAACAATTCCCATTATTATGTGAAGGATAAACTGTATGTACCTATAACAACATTGTGACCACAGAAACCTGTGATATTTGACATCGCTATGTTCATGCAGGGTGCACAAAGATTATTTGCAAAAACATTGATTATATGTATACCAGAAGCAAATTAAGTAAAATTGGAATTGAATTGAGTCTTGAATGTCTTCATCATGATGAAGCCTTGAGCAAGGAGCAAAAACGAATGTGCCTTCTGATCTGTTTTAGTGTTTGGTATGTTAATGCTGAGCTGGGGACAGAACGCAATGGCGCTCATAGGGGAGGCCTATGTCCAGCAGTGGACTGCTATAGGCTTACAATAATGATGATTAAGATGATGTATTAAGTGTCCACACAGAATGTTGCTTAAATGTTTCTTGCCATTATCTGTGTAGATATAAGCCACAGCATCACTTTCAAAAGTATAGAGCATACTTGATTTAATCATAAGGTACCCAACTTTGCTTGATTCAGAACAAATAAATTATCTTTAGTAAATTGGCGCAAGACCAAAAGGAGCTTTTCATTTTATTCAACGATCTGTTACATGTTTAAAAAAAATAGTGGGCCTTTTAAGTTAAGAGCGACTTCAAAGAATATTCTTATATTCTTTCTTATATTCTTTGAAGTCATATTTAGTATATATGTAAGTTGAAAGTAGAATATAAGTATTGTACTTGGATGTGGAAGTTTTGTAGTGAGACTTTGTATCAGCTACTTTTGGGTTTGGTACGCTTTTACACCTTACCTTATAAACAATCACAAAATTATGCACACGTAATTGTCTGGGATAGAAAGGGACACATAGGGAAAAGTACTAAACAAGTATATTCTACGGACAACCTAAAATGACTGGCAAAATCTACAATAACTGAAATCTATATTCTGTGGCGTAGTGGACAAAACCACATATTTTTTTGTACAATTAGGAAAATCTCTTGAATATGTTGTTGCATACTTAATGGTAATTAATCTCTATTTAGGGAAAGATAAAAGTTACCTACCTCGCTCACAACATCAGAACAAATCTTCTTCCACCTTTCTTCCATAGTACTATTTGAAGCTCGGAATTTGGCACATTTCATGATTAAATTTTTTTTTATAACAACACAACACTGGAACCGGGCATGGTATTGCTAGCAGATGTGACATTGCACTGCGCTAAAATAATAATGGTCCTATCGAGGGTACGGCTATGGGTACAGTGCGTGTGTTATACAATAGATGCAAGCGAGGGTTGAAGGGAAGTGGCACTCGCACCCCTTTTATGTTTTTTTATCGGCTTCAAAGGGCGGGCGCCTGATGCTCGTGCGCTGTACCGCGGGACCAAGCCTGGCATTCGATTTTTTATATTTTGTTTCAAAGTTTGTTATTCCTAGAAACTAACCTTCAAAGGACTTTTAGACCATAACATTATTTAAGATTTCTGTTATACTGATTCGAAAAAAATACAAACGTCGAGTTTGAATTTTCAAAACAAAATTGTGCGAAAATTGACATTGGCGTTGACCGACCATGTCATTTTCGTCATCATAGACAAAATATTTCAAAACTATCATTCGGTCAATCAGTAAATTTAATGATTTCCGGTTTGCATTTCAACTTGCAGAAGTGCATTGACCTTGTAAATCAGATTGTATTTATTTGTTACAGTAAAGTTTTGGCTTTCCAACTGAAAGTTTTCGTGTGTACCTATCTATGTACTCAAAGTTGTAACAGTTTATACTTCCTAGTAGTTGAATATCGACACGCCTTTTCCTAACAAGTGCCGGGAGTCGTCGTCCGCAAGGCCGCCGCCGCCCTTTGATCCACCCACCTCAAATCGCGTGACTGATTTTATGCAGTTACTAAGCGGATTCATTTAGTGTAGTCGCTAATTTGTATAGGATTATGCAGGTAAGAAGATTAAAATTCCTTTAGTAGGAACTCTTACTTCATCATTCGAGCAATAAACTTTATGCTTAGTGTTTTTATAAACATAATGCCTCATTTTTAACCTCATTAAAATGGCTACCATGTTAATACCACATTAAGGCTTATAGTTTATTTTGTGCAGTGTTAACTCGTTTTAGATGTATTCTAAGAACTGAAACAAGAGGAGGATGCTGAAGCTATTTTGGCAAGGGAGTTACTTGTGACGCGGTCACAACCTCCTGCGTGTGGCCTGGCGGGCCCCACACGGCCGCGGCCGCACTCGCCCCGCCCTCCCCCTGCGCCGACCGACTCGAGACCGCTGCCCGCTGGCGTCTGATATGTTACACAATAACACTTTACTCGTTCATCTGGCACTCTTTACCTTGTTATTTTTGTCCTCGTTTATGTATTCCACCTGTATTTTCACGGGCTCAGGCGACATCATCTACTGCACACTTGAAAACAAAATAAATTCTTTGTTCACGCACAAGACGCACCATCCTCACGACCGGCCGCCAAACTGCGGCGAGTGAACTGGCGAAACTTCACGAACGCGCTCGGAAATGCTCGGAGATCCGCCTCCTATCGCCTTCAGATTTGTTTCGTTAATTCATTAAATTACTCTAAATAGTATAGTAAAATGGGTGCAAAACTAGGTTTTTCACTAAACTTATAAGGTTAGTTTAACTGGATGATACCAAAACTTTGTTAAATTCAATATTACACCACAAAAAACTATCTTTTAAACGAATTTTCTTTATCTCTGTCTCACTCTAGTCGCGACTGGTCTTGATTATTGGTAGGCAGCAGCTGTGCCTCTCTCCTCCTCCCCGTTCGCGGGTGCGGCGCTGCCGCCCGATAATAATAATTGAAAGTAGGAAGGACGTAATAATGGGTGTATAACCTCGCGCCCGCGGCCTCCTTGGGCGGGCAAAAAATGCCCACATGTCGTACCAGTCTGTTGACGTGCCTGTGCCAGCCGTACCACTACCACCGCATCGCCTTACAAGACATGTAAACAAACGACGCGTTTGGTGTTGCACTTGACGGCCTTTGTTCACATGACTCCGATCATTATCATACGTAGATTACATTATACTGTACCTACGCGCTCGACGCCTGAGAATTTTATCAAGCTTCTGCAACGAATAATTCTGTAAATAGATCGCCCAAGCTAGTGAAAATTCGTCCTCATTTCATAGCACAACATAAAATTGAATAGTTAAGTTGGTATCTAATGGATCAATTTATCGAACATGGGCTGGGGTGTTATAGCTAGGTACCTATAATAGATAATTTAATTTCTCAGATTCACTGACACAGAAAGCAATCAATAAAATAATTATTATTACTATGTAAAGACTATGTACCCAGCTCAAAAAATATTATTTTGTTCAGTCATTAGTTAACTGATTTTGCATACCTGCTTAACTAAAGAGTACACAAACGCGACGACCTCATTACTTACATAAAGATAGAGACTGGTTTGGAGAGAGAGTGAAAGTTATACCACGTTTTGTCAAGCATCAGTCGCGTCGCTTAAAGTCGCTTTGCCTCAAGTCCATTATGCACGAATGAGCAACCGCCCCGAGAGAGCGAATGTCCCTGCTTAATTATCTCGTAAAAATGTCTGTTATTTTTGACTTAAACATAGGGAGTTAAAGCTTAGATTTCAACGCACTGTGAAAAAGTTTGCGTTCATATCAAAGAGCGTATAGGCTCTGTTATAATAATGTACCATGCTACTTTAACTTTAAGGTCTAAACCAGTTTAAAGCAATGCCGCTACAACGACTTTTTAGAATTAATATGGTTCTATTATGGGTGTTCTGTACCACGCTGGTGGCGACTAGTGCGGTGCGGTCCTTGCCGCGTCACACTGTTGCCGAGTGAGTGACGCGCGATGCTGTTTGCATAAAACTTCGTATTTTAATTAGACATTGGCATTAACAGCATGATGAAATCATCTGAGCGGTCTGTATTCAAAGATTCAAAATGTTTCTTATTGCATTGGAATGTGATCATTACATCCACATTTTTCTGGGTTGGTTCTTATGTACCTAACGTATCTTAAACGATACTTACCTACCAGGTAATTTTTGTAGGTTTTTATACGATGTTACTAATTACAGACCTCATTACTCTTAACAACCTTGACTGAAAATATTGAGGATGGTGTTATTTTCACTACAACTAATTATTTTATGTAAGTAGGAAATAACCTATGAACCATTATTACCCAAATGTTCAAGTGCAATTAAAATTCTCATAATTCACCCATAATTTTTTCTTAAGATGTCCATATTAAGTCAAAATTTGCGCTGAAACCGCAGTTACCTAGTATATTGGGCTTCTAAAATAATCAAAATACATTATTTTATTTGCTCAATTTAAAATGTTCAGCATAATCTTAACTTTTCGTGTCGCTAGGTACGCCTACTTACACGAAAACTTAAGATGTTGTAGCTGCTTTACCTAACAAAATAATATATTGTTTTTTTATCTTGCTAGATAAAGCAACAAGTCACGCTTAAACAAGAATGGTTTCATGAACACAATAGGAGACGAGACCTAATTCTACTCCAGCGCTATTTGCTCTGGTCTGGTACCTAGTAGGCTAGTAGCGCTCGGGCCGGCCGGTTGGTTTGTGGTATGACAAGCAACACTACAGTCGCTACCGAAAATGGTCTAGGAACATGATTCAAGTGCTGACGGAAGCGGAAGTTACGGTGGGCGGGTCGCAACGCCCGTGTCAACCGCCCCGCGTCCAGACACGCCCTAGCTCTCGTAAGTTATGTTGCATCATCTTATGCTAATTATCACATCATTTACATAAGTTACTTACCAAAATTAAAGAAATTTCCAAAACAGCATTGACAATTTATCAGCCTAAGAGAGACGTAAAAAACTAAACAAGACAGTATCGCAATAAGGTATGATCTTTAATGAAGCGGTAGAGATATTCGCCGCATCAAAGAGCCTTTTAATGTTGTCTAAGGAGGTCATTGCAGAGCACGTTAAAATTCCTAGCAAACACGTAGGTTTACGAAAGTTCGTATTCCATACGTGGCCGGTTGCAAAACCATCGCCATATGTACCTACTGTTTCATTACCACTAAGTGCATTAAGTTTTTCGAAACTAAAACAAAATTGTTAAACGACAAGGATTCACATCCAACACCCACCATCAAATCCTTGTCTATATAGACACTATATATTGATTGATAAATAAGCTGACTGGAGACAAGTTTATTGTTAAAATTACACAAAACGCTATTATCATAAAAATACAAGTAAGTAGGTACATAATTATATTAAATTAACTAAAGATAAAAAACAGTGTTCAATCAAATCACCGACCGCAGGCAATATGCCCATAAGGCTGGTGGCATTACCTTGTTGAATGCGTAGATACTTATGATTATATCTAAGTATTATTATATGATACTTAGATGTTAGAGGTAAGCACCAGCCCTATAATAGATAAATATTTGATTGAATTTCCCCGGCGCAAAATCAGTGTTTCTTTAAAACATCCTATTCACGTTGACGTTGATATCCCCAGTTGTGCATGAGCTAACCATTTTGAGATTCCTAATAATTTGACAAAATTTTCACGCTTAGATAAGCCTGAAAACTGATGTACCAAAACTTGTTACTTCAGCAGCAGGTCCTAAAATTGTGAATTATCTGGTTGTAATCACTATTTTACGACGAGGTGTATTTTCTTCGAAGATTGTTAAAACGCACAGTTTTTTGCCACACGCCTTTCTTGCTAACTGGATGCTCTGAACTCTAACTAGGTACCTTAGGCACCTACATATTTTCCTATTAGACATTTAAAACAAGTCAATGCTATAAATATAAAGATTTTATCTTTAATTTTATGGGCCTAAAAAATGGTTAATGTCTAAACAAGGAGCTTACAGATGTTGACCTTTCTCTAATTTTAAAGGGTTTACCTGGTATGTAACGTCCCCTTGGTATTTAGTTAAGGTGGATTTCGAAACCCATTGTTTTCCCCTTTTTAAAAATGCATAAGAATGCGGAAGAGACGAGCCCACCCACCGCCCGCCCGCGACATTGGCCCGCGGGGGCGTAACCGCCGCCCTACGCCGCGCCCGAGGCCGTTTAATCAAAACTTTTTCCCGCCAACTACTATAACCTTCAAAATACAGAACCTTAAATTTTGTTCAGTATTGCTCGGAGTTAATTTGAGCTTGGAGTGTGTCCTTGGATGTTGTAAAAAAATATTACTTGAATACACGACTTTGGATTGTGTCTTTTTAGACCCTTCCATTCGATCGATTGTTTTTTTTTTACCTAAGTCCATTGTTTGACAACCGGAAGTAAATATTAATTAAAAAGCAATCATTCAATTTGTCTATGCCGAATGAACTAAAAGTGCGTTTATTTGGCGCGGTTGGTGCATGCAAATTGCTGCAATGCTTGTTGCATTTTTCTTTATTTCAGCTTTTCTTGAAAATAATTAACTTATTTTGGTCCCACACAAACAAACAAGATAAAAAAGAAGAAGAAGAAACTTATTTTAGACGGAAGGAAATAAATGACAAGACGTTAGCTCAGTTGAGCTACCGCCCTGCGGGCGCGGCCAACGCCCTGGTTAGAATAGTAGTGGTTAGGAGTTCAAATTACGACGTACATAATCTCAGATTATTTTTCTACCTTAGTCGAAAACTTCTACCTGCTCCATTTCAAAGTAAAGTTTTTGTTTGTGGCATTTCCTGTACAATTAAGAAAAGCAAACAAGATATAAGTTTATGTTCAATACAAAATATTGAAGATTAAAATTCGAGCTTGGAACTCGTGACTGTCACTGAAAAAACGTCGCCTCTGTTTGACGCAAACTGAAGTAAAAACTGATAATAAGAATGTTTTGATTCTTCAATTTCCACGCGCTTGTAATGTACCTATCCATATTTTTTATTTTTAAAATACTTCGTACTCTACTAACCACTAAAAAGATGTTTACAAGCGCCATCTATTTACGCGTTTCCGAAAACTTCTCATAGATGGCGTCATTGCCGAATACAAATTTGGTTTGGGACGAATTTATTTATTTGTAGAAAACCCAAAAGGAAGATGCGAGAGTGGAATTAGTTTTGAAGGATTAATATCTAACAACTCTCTGCTGCACTCGCAAACTTAAGAAATATAGGATACAGCACAGAAAAGGGATAGGCACCACCTACTTAACAATAAAAGACAAATTGATTTAAAACAATTTATTGCACAGTAAACCTCAAAAACTTACATTCAACTTGTACGTGGTATTTCCAGTTTAAAGCATAACACTTTTGTAAAAATATCGCTTTAAGTTCAGAAATCTGAAACATGCAGATTTAAAGGCTGATTTAATCAATATAGATAAGTTGAATAAATAAATATTCTGTGCAAACTCTCCGTAAATGATTTTTATAGTTATCCATTTATTTCTCTAAATAATTTCGAAAACGATTTGTCATTATCACCAATACATAACATAATACTATGGTTCAGTTTTAAAATTACATAAATATACAAAATCACAATCAATACAATCTATTAGACACCCTATATTGGGTAAATTGGACAGAAGTAATTTATACTACAGAAACATGGATAACAATATTTTAAATTGCGCTTAGGAAGCTAAAACATTAAATAAAGTCGTTTCGAAAATAAGTGATTAATAAGTTAAAGGCATTAAATATATTTTTGTGTATTGATTTACAGAAAACCCTGTAAATCAATGATGATTGAGATTTATATCTAAGTGCGTTAGGATCTATAAAGTGATGATGATTGATGTTGAAATCTGAAACAAATAATAATAATCTTGTTAGTTGTTATTCGTATTATTTTATCTGTGTCCCTGCTAAACAGACATCATTCTGGTTGATCTAAAAATTAAAAAAATATTGGCCCTTGTAGGTAACCCTGGATTCTGCGCTAAGTTATGCTAGATAGACTCTACGCTCTTGAGACTACGCTAGATGATCATATTACACCATAATACCATATATGATTAGGTAGGCATGTACCCATAGGCCCATAATAATAAACGTGGTTTAAAGTTACGCCAGGTTTAAACTCCAAAAATTGTATGGTTACTCCTAAGTTACACCCGGCGTAACTATTCACCACGTTTACGAGTATTAATAAAGGCCATATAACAGTAGGACTAGTTTTAAGACTATACTAATGTGATAATGATGTTTGGCTCACTACAGCACACAGACCACTGTTGCACCCACCTATGTAGGTGCTCGACTGCTCGTATTAGGTGGTATTAGTTACGCACTGTAATAATTTTGTTCATTCATTTTTTCTTTTTTCTAGTTTGTTTTTACTTATGCACCTACCTACTTGTTACTTGTATTTCTTCTTCTTTTTTTTATTAATGGCAACTAACTGATTAACAGTATAATTCTGCCAATGTCAAGTTTTAAATAAGTATTCATGTCATGTCAAGTCAAGTCATGTCAATTTGGTTTTGAAAAAAACATGGCGGCTTGTAATTTCAAAACCAACGGAAATCTTTCGTCAAATGAGAAATCTTCTTGAATACTCCCCCATTCCATTTACCAAATCTCCTGTTACGTAATTCAAGGCTTCATTAGTAAAATGCCACCGAAATTACATAATAAAACCTAGTAAAACACGAGAAAAGTAAATAAAATAGCAGAGCCACTAGCTCCTTCAAAAATGGCGAAAGAAGTCCTTACTTGTCTTTATTTTTGTGTCTGTGTTGAAATGCTGTGTGTCAAATAAATCATTAATCTATCTATCTATCCCAGCGGTCCTACTGATTTTTGACTTTGACAAGTATGAAAGGTTGAATTAAAAGGAATTCAGAGGTACCTGAATAAAAATCGTTTATCTACAATCCACCGCCACTTCTCTCAACCGTGATCTTCTTTTGAAGAACTTCCTTCTCGTGATGTTCTTCCTCCATTTCAGCCATTCGCGCGAAACGAGAGTACGCCACGTGACCGGATTTGATCGCCGACATCATCTGTATCCAAAAATACACTTTAAAACTATGCCGTTGTATGTCAATATTCCTTGGCACTATATGTCATACAAACTGAAAATGCACTTTAATACCATGCGGTCAAAACTCATTCCTGCTTAGCGTTATGATAAAGGAAATTGATCTTAAACAGAACGGATTAAGGGTGATTATAAATCAAAGATGTTATTGTTTGTTTGAAGTATGCTTTGAAAGCAGGTAGTCGGGATATGGATATAATTTTAAATAGGCTTTTCTTAGAATTGAGACAAACTAGGATTTCTTGAAGATTTGAACTTGGATTAGCAGGAATATTATCCCTAGCCTGGCAATTACATCCCCACTGCTGGGCATAAGCTAGCTTAGGTACGGTCAGCGTCACTAACTGGTAACCCCTATAATAGGCAGTTTGTTCCTGCGATCCTCGTACGAGGTGGTAACCTGTTGGTGACGCTGTACATCCTTTAGGGATTAAAAATACTTACTGGTTAGATTAGTGAAATATATTAAGATGAAGAGGAAAGTTAGGATACTTATCAAAACAGCATGCAAACAAAACAAAAAAGCAAGCAAAAGCCACCTCAGTAAAAAAATCAAAGCAATTGCTTTTGATTGTGTTCATTTTATAACACATTTTGTTTTTTTTATAAAGCTAGCACAGGCTAGCACATATTATAGAGACAAAGTTTTAGTTATAAGAACCTTTTAATATGATAAAACTTAAGTCCCAAAACTTTATTTATTTCAGCTATCTTCCTAACATTTAACTTCAAACTACATTGGAATACTTTTAATCAAAGTATCTGGATTATTAAGGTCCAATTTATGAAAGTAAGTAGATTTGCCCATAGATTCAGTAAAACTTTAATTCTGCTATCAAGCTAAAATGAACACAAATCAAAGCACAATAAGGCACACTATGCACCTGCAAATACTCGTCGAGTTCGACTTGTCCGTTCATATTCGTATCGATCTCTTTCAGAATATCGTGGAGCTGTTCGCCCGTCACTTCCTCACCGTAGTTCTGTGGACAACGCGGCAGACAATGACAGGGTGGGATATGGGGAAACTAGCTAATTTACCATTTTACCCCTTTCGGGGTACACCTAAACCCCCTGTTGGGGTACATCTATAGCCACACATCTCTACGTACATGGGGCTTTGTTTCGGAGCTGTTAATGTACCCCCTAATAGGTGATAAATGCAACTATACCCCTTAATGGTTAAAGGGGTAAAGTTACACATTATTCGTTATCTAAATGCTGGTATGGGTATGGAATTTTCTTTACTTTTAAACAGTAAACCTCTAATACATTTTCTCAATCACATAGTTTAAGAAATGTTTTTTGTAAAGGTTTATTTTCAAAATAATAATGGTCATTAGAAGAAAAATTACCAAAGTTGCTAAGAAAATTCCATAAACAAAGACGAAGACGAACATGTTTAAACATACACCCATAAGCCTTAACCTAAACATAGACCCGTCAAGCATCCGAGTTCACCTGCAGATAGTCTTGTATCTCAAGCTGGCCGTGGTAAGTCAGATCTATTTCTGAGAGAATGGAGCGAATCTCATCTTCCGTTGGCTTCACACCCAATTCCTATAATCGGCAGATTAAAATATTTAAACTGCTATACAAACTAGTTACAAAATGTACTTATTGATTTCAAAAGAAACAAGTTGATTCTTATTTGTTTTCGAATCTTTGATTAAACATTAATCCCGCCCCTTTTGTATTTGTAAAAGTGAGAAAAAAGTATATCTAATTCATTTGTCAAGGGCAATCACAGAACCCATGACGTTCTTACGTTGTATTGTACATGCGACAAGAACGAGCTGTGGAAATAAATAAGATTAGTACTTATAAAATAAAATGAATATATCGTACCGTCAAGGAGCTCTGGCAACTATATAATCCATAATATTTTGGAAATTAACAGGTTAAAAGGTACTGGGTAATATTTGTGTAGGTAGTTATACTGTTTCGTTTCGAAAAAATTATATGCGCTTTAGCACGAGCTCAAAACATCGTGAGGAAACCCGCATCTTAGTCAGCTCCACACGTATCGACGTAGTCTTTCCTGTGGGCGGCTGATTAAGCTGAGAGGATAGTTTAGGTGCTGGGCAAGCCTATTCCATCTCAAAAAATGTCCCAGGCACTACAGCGTCCCGTTAAGTGTAGGCATAGGTTGCCTCCTGACGCTGTATAAATCATCTAATATAGATGTACCTAAACATCTATATTTTTTTTATACAAATAAAAATACCCAGTATTTTTAAAGCCCGGACGTTGTCTATGAAATTTTGAAGAACTTCATTCCGTGGAACGACGTTCGGCGTGTCAGATCAGCTGTCTGGTTAAACAATTTCATACCTTCAAACTCCTCCTAATATCGTTGATAGACACGAAGCCCTTGCGATCCTTATCGATGATCTGGAAGCGTTTGATGTACGTTTGGATCTCGTCCTTGGACAGGTTGATGGGGATCTTGTCGCGACTGGCGCGGTTCACCATTTGTCCCATCTCGTTCGCTAAGAACTCGCCCGCAACTTTGATTTGTCTCTGAAAATTAGAGAAATCAACTGAGTGATATTTAAAATAGTCACTTATAGCCGAGAGTGAAGATTTAACGAAGGTACTACGGAAACGCTCAGTTGGTAATGCAACTAGCGGTCACCCATCCACTTTGTGAACGTACAGGACGTTGCTTTACTTCTTAGCTCGAGAAATCTATTAGTTTTATCAAGAACGACTAAGCATTCTTGGTATGCGCGTGATAATGTCATGTTTATCAAAACCTACTTTAACTAAGCCGTGTTGGCCGACGGATGGGGTTGTACCTCGACTTTCAATCCGATGGTTGTGGTCTCGAATCCCGGCCGTGCATCAATGGGTTTTGCGTTTTTATCTAAACGGTGAAGGAAAACATCGTGAAACCAGTTAGTGTTCTTATAGGCGACGATGGGCTTGCAACCTGTCACGTATCGAATACTAACTTCTGCAAGATGTCGGCATGTATCAAATATGTGTTTGGACATGCCTCTGACTACCCCCCTTAGACATCTTCAAAGGATCTGGAATAAGTAACAAAAAGATCTGAGAGAATGTCTACCGCACCTTGGTGATACAGTCGTGACCTGTTTACGTGACTTTAACTAATCGTACATTTTCCCGTAGTGGTTAGGTAAACCCGAAAGGGTAGGCCAAACAAGGCAAAGTGCCAAGTAAGAATTCGTTTTTCACATTTTTCGTCATCATCATGTGAGCCATCTAGTGTCCACTGCTGAACATAGGCCTCCCCATCGATTTCCACAGCGATCGATCTTGTGCAGCCTGCACCCAACGGCTCCCAGCAACCTTTACCAGATCGATCCATCTAGTGGGGGCCGTCCTGTACATTTTTGGTAAGGAGAGACAAACAGACACTTATTTAGCGAACTGTTATATTTACCGCCTTCTCAGCATCGGACCAGTTCAACTCTTCCGCCATGATGTCAACAATGGTAGGTAGTGCTTCGGCCGCGGCTTGCACGTTCAAGAACGCGAGACGCAGACGACGAGCTATCATATCTACCGCTGTGCACGCGTACTCACGGACACCGTATCTTAAAAAAAAACATTAATTTATCATGGGGCTAGAACTTCTATTCAAAAAGCAAAGTTTTAGTTTGGTATAGAGATAACATCATTCCCCTTTATTACAAAAAATATGAACCGAGCTTAGCCAAGCACTGACTAAAAAACTGTCTCTAGAAAAACGATCATTAAATACTCGTACAGTGCGCACAACCGATCTTTAGCTCTCTGAAGTTAGGTGCACTAAACGATTGCGCAGGTTTGCGTAGGCGAGACAGGACGATGCAACAAACTAAGCGAGTGAGCGAGGCAGCTATACAACGCTGTCATCGTCTTTTATGGGTCATCAAAAATGCGTTCTGCGCATACTTCAGAGAGCTAAAGATTGGTTGTGAGTACTGTACAAAGAACGCTTTTTGTGGTAAGTAACAGTTTTGATTTGACGTGTCAACATGGTGTTCAAATAAGGTTTAACTTTTTTGTGATAAGGCCAATTGGGTTTATCTATATTCTTTCGCTTCGCTCTGGGTTACTTAGGTACTAAATAGTGAAATTAAAGTATACAGCCTATTTTGAAAAAGTTTATTTACGGGCGTGATTCTAGACATTTGAAATTTAGGATTGTCCATGACAACCAGAGATGTTATGCTTAAGTTCTTCAGCCCTTTGTACTTAGTAATCAAAGGAACCTTTGTTTAATCTTGCCAAAAATATACCTACAAATAATTAAAACATTACCTGATTTCAGCGTCAATATAAGGGAACTCGGGGTGAACCTTCTTGCCGATAATGGGCCATCTCTTGCCGGTCATGGCCGCCAACTTGGCCACTGCGAACGCGCGGTCACCGTATGCCTTCGCCAAGTGCTGAGCCACCTGATACAGAAGATTCATAACTCATTTTAAACAGGGTGCTCCAAACGCATAAAACAGTATTGAACACATTGACAGAGGCTTTGAAATAAAATAATAGTATGTTTCTCTATGAATAAAATGTAGAATATGAATCGGCTAGTAGCATATCAATTTTAAGAGCTTAGTAGCTCTTGCCGGTGCTGTGATGCAATTTCTTTCAATATCTTTCTAAATAGTGGTCCCTTTTACTTCATTATACAAAACTACTACTTGTTTCCAGCGACTTCGTTTGCATTGAAATGAAATTAGATTTATTTGCATTTTTTTATTAGATTGTTGTTATCTCGTTTCCATTCAAAAAAAATCATCACTATAGTATAATGATTATTTTTGAAAACAAGTCTATCAACTTCTTGTTGCTTATTTTGTGCCATAATTGGCAACAAGGAAAAACAAACCAAAGATTATAGACGGATTTTTTTTCGCTACGAAAGAATACAGGGAACACTCGGTTGGAACGAAGCAAAGAGTACTTTTCTATACTGGGAATTTTACTAATAACTAGAACTTAATAAATTAATTGTCAATTAGGTATAGAAACGCTCTTCCGTACTAACAATGTAACAAAACAATCTATCCACTGTATCGGCTGCGCATTTCGCACTGTGACGATTTGACATATACATGTGTCGTGACGCAAAAATAGAAGACTTTTTTTTCCAAAAAAGGCCTTACTTCCATCTCCAAGCCGAAGTCCTGCACCAGGCGGATGTACATAGTGGGCGTCCAGCCGTGCGCGCCTTCTATGAGGAAGCCGTCCGTCTGGCACTCCTTGAACAATGGCTTCAAGTTCGCGCCTGAATACAGATAAAAGTTATGGAAATTGAGTATGAGGCTTTAATTAGAATTACTAGTTCAGATACATATTATATGGGTAAGAAAGGAGTGGATGCGGAGATGACGAGTGATAGGGGAGAGTGGAAGAAGAGAACATGTTGTGCCGACCCCGCATAAGTGGGATAAGGGCAAAATGATGATACATATTAAATGTATGAACCAGTAATTCTAATTAAAGATGCCAGTATTTTTTATTTTAAAATCTAAAAGGAAAATCGATTAGAAAGTTTTCATATAGGTAAGTATGGCTTATCCCAGAAAAAAATTCGATAGAAAATCTGACTAATTATTATTTTATCTTAACGCGTATTTTAGGTAGTGCACTTCCCGCCCGCGGTGGATACCAGATAAGACAGCCACAGGCTGTAAGCCTATACTAGAATTTGATGGACAATTCCTATGGAAAATCTGACTAATTTTATCATGACTCACTCCTAGCTAGGATTTGATGTAAAATCTGTCTAATTGTATCTCTACTCACTTTCAATAGCAGCGTCGATGGTCTCATAAGCCATGGAGCGGTATGTAGTCCACTTCCCGCCCGCGATTGTGACGAGACCGGACGGCGACACGTGCACGATGTGGTTCCGAGCGAGGGATTGTGTGTCGGGCTTGTTCGGGTCCGACACGAGTGGTCGGATGCCTGACCACGCTGAGAGTACATCACCGCGACGGACTGGAAAAAATTTAGGTTTACCCTCAAAAACAGCTTGAGATAACATATGAGGATTATTATAACAGATTAAAACTCAAAAAATAAATTTATAAATTGATTAACCGAGGGAATTCCATAGTTAACGCCCTCGTTACGTGCGGAATTAAACAGAAAACACGCAACATTTGAAGCTTTATTAAATCCAGGCTCTTGATTCAGACTTCAGCGGAATGCATTCGGGTCGGAATAGGACAGCTGTTCAACCGACCGCAACCAATCATAGTGAAAGAAACGTCAGTTTTGGATCAATTCCTGCACTGTGATTGGTTGCGGGCGGCTGAACAGCTGACAGATTCCGAACCGAATGCGTTACGCTGAAGTCTGAATCACTTCGCTGAGCTTCGATGCGCTCTGGATTCCAACGCACTCGCTACGCTCGGAAAAAATTATTGAACGGAGGTTTCATTCAAGACCCAATTTGAAACTAGAACTTATCTGAAACTCCTTACGAAAGTTTTATTACGGAAGCTCACTATTTCTACTTAGCATATTTATTTACGACAGCTGAGCGAGTGTGAGTAAATTCATTTACAAAATACAACTCTAGGTTCACACGCACACATCGCTCACATGCATCTAAACTTACCTTCAACATCAGGATTAAGATAGTTCTTAACCTCAGTAAGAATAAACAGGATCTCGTCTTCAGTGGGTTTGGGGCTGTGAGTGACTTTGCAAGGCAAGTCTGTAGTGCCGGCGATAGTTCCCTTCAGCCAGGGTAGGAAGAAGATAACGCGACCATCTGATGTCGCGGGGTCGAGCAGACCCATATGTTCCGGACTGGAAGTGACATCAATACCGTAAATAAAATTCAAGTGTCTGCCTATGATTTCAAAATAACTGTGTTTTCTCAAGTGCATAGACACGAAAGTTATTTATTTTTGTCTCTTTTTGTCTCTCTGGAACGACTGAACCGATGTTAATGGGACTTTCACTGGAAGATAGAGCAGGTTATAGGGCAACATTTATATACTTTTTACCCCGTAATTCTCACGAGATACGGATTTACGCAGTTAAAAAAACTTAAAATCGTCCACGCGAACAAAGTCGCGGGCATAGCTAGTGTAGGAATAAGGTACAGTACCTAAGCGTCACCAACGCCGATTGCCGACTTTTATTTTAGTTTCAGAATGTATTTTTATTTCAGTAAAGTACAAAGAAAATAATTTACAATTCGTCATCGCGCGACAGTTTTGTCTAGTATTTCTATCAATAGATTTAATTGAGCCCAGTTGGCCGCGCTGCCAACTATCAACGCATTGTGAAAGCCAAATACCTATTGGCTCATTATTATTGCGTGTAAACAATATGCAGCAAATCAATATACCTACAATATCGATTGTACTGTACCTACACGTGTAGGCTGAATACACTATGTAGTCATATGCTATTCAACGAATTTTTGGATAGTAAGTACCTAAATAACGAGCATTTTTTTTGCATTGGTAAAGTAAGCTATGTTTTGGAACGATAAGATATTAGGCAACTAGTTGACTAGTTGCTTAATTTCTTATCGTATCGATACTTGTTACTTACGATTATGTTGTTATAACAACACAATAAATCAGTCTGAAAATCGAAATCACTGACATAAAATAAATAAATAATGCTGGATATTTCACACTACACTACACACAGCTATGCTTAGTTTGGGGCTAGATGAGCATCATCTAGCCCCAAACTAAGCATAGCTTGTACTATGGGAACCAGATAACTGATATACTACTTATTACTTTTTTGTTTGTAAATACATACATATTATACATAGAAACACCCAGACCCGAGATAAATATTTGCAGATCATACAAACATTTATCCAGCTGCGGGGATCGAACCCGCAACCTTCTGCGTGCCAAGCGGGCTTTCACCCACTGCGCTACAGAGGCCTTTAAAAGGTCGTCAAAAAGGCGACATGATTTGCAGTGCAAGGTTGCGCCAGTTTTTTTTCAATAAAAATAAAAAAAATTAATATGTTTGGACGAAATTACACATAGCTCTGTCTAGCCCCTTACTTAACAACGCTTTGTACTATGGTAAACAGATCATCATCTCAGCTCGGTATCACCACACTATCTTGCGCCTCTCGCGTCCAAACATGCCCTACGATTGTCACTATGAAAATTGTAACCAGGGCCTTGATTCATAATACAGCGGAATGCATTCGGTTCGGAATCGACAGCAACCAATCACAGTGCAAGAAACGTCAAATTCGGATCAATTCCTGCACTGTGATTGGTTGCTGTCGGTCGATTTCGAACCGAATGCATTCCGCTGTATTATGAATCAAGGGCCTGATAACTAATATTATTTCTAAATTACCTGTAATATCCAGGCAGCACAATGTGTACTCCAGAGGAAGGACAACAGATGTCTTTCACCTGTTGATCGTCCATTTTCCTGATGCTGTCGGTAAAAGGCCCCGTCGCGTTGATAATGCATTTCGCCTTGATGTCCCATTCTTTACCAGACAGCTCATCCTTAAAATTAAAATAACAACATAAATATATTAAATAATGCCGATTTCTCGCAGAGGTAGGCAGAGATTTCAACTTGCTACGATTGTGACATTTTGTATTTCAACTCTTTTATGATAGTATACTAGCGCAATGCTACCCGCGGATAAGATAAGTAATGTTTGACATTTCACGAAAATATTTCACGGTAACTAGTTTTTCTGGATAAAATAAAAATCAATGAACCTACTGCACTTCTTGATCGACTTTACTTGCAAAAAAAAGTTCCTTCATAATAAATCCAACAACGGATTAACTGTGGACAGATTAAGATACAATTTTGAATTGTCTTAGCTTGGAATAGAGCATATGGGCGTAAAATGGTACCACGAGCGAAGCTGCATTTGTAAGCCAGTTATATTAGTGTTACCCGTAACGTGGCGCCGCTAAGTTTGCCGGCTGTTTTGTGCAGTTTGGTGACTTTGACGTGGTTGGCGATAGTGGCGCCGTGTCGCGCCGCCGTCAGCGCTATGGCCAGGTTCATACGGGCGTCGTCTTGTTGGCCTATAACAATTTTCAACCGACTTCAAAAAAGGAGGAGGTTCTCAATTCATCTGTATGTTTTTTTTTTTTTTTTGTATCTTGTTACGCGATAGCTCCGCCATTTGTTGACCGATTTGCAAAATTCTTTTCATGTTTTAAAGGGTATACTCCAGAGGTGGTCCCATATAAATTTTATTCCTGAGGGATTGATAGTTTCCCCGTAAAACTCTAAACACCTTCCCTCCTAGCCATGTCACAAATAGAAATCGAATCGACAGCTTGACGCCCTGAGTCACACCGCGTTTCGAGTCAAACATTGAAGTCGGTTTTCTTTTTAGTATAAAAACGTAATTATAACTTATGAGTATACAGGGTCTTTCATTTTAAACTACATAAACTGACAGGGCCTCATTTTGGTTGTAAGTAGACGTTTGAGCGTATCAATTTAATTCTTAAGCCGATTTAAGTTTTCACTTCAAAATTTATCTTTTATTGATTTTTTAGACATGTTGCATAATGATTTTCAAGAACAGACGCTCCACCAATCGCAGCGCAGCTACATCACGAATGAGATAAGTTATACAAGAAGCAACAATCAATTGAAAGGAAAGACTATCGATTTTCTCGGGATTTTCATAACAAAACAAAAAAAAATAATTACATAAATATTTTTTAATTAATTTTTGGACCCCAATTCCTGAATTAAGTTAGTTTAAAATGAGAGACCCTATAATATGAAACTATCAGTCATGTACAGCTAGCGAAAGTTCATGAACAGTTAGAATCTTTTAAGTTTCATGTATTCATGGCATGAGTTTGTTACTTTACTATGTTGAGTTGTCTGTGACAATTTGTAACAAAATACATCCCTCATGCCATGATGAAAATGAAACAAATCTTCAAATTGCAAGAAACAAGAAGTTGCAATGCTACGAGATCCGCAGATATAGATAATTCAAAAACATTATCAGCCTTACTAATAAACATACTGTTGTTCAAGGTATAAGCAAAGAATAAACATACAAATAGTTTATACCTGTCATAACTTTATACCACGTTTATTAGTAAGGCTGCAAGGGCAGTTTTAATGCGGTTTGAACAAGTATGGCTGGAGCAAGAGGTTACTAGTTATTGGTGACGCTCTTTTTTGGCAAACATCAATTATTCAATTTATCATAAAAAAAAACCTTTGATGATAAATTGAATAATTGTTGTTTGCCAAATACTTACATAGGAACCAAATAGGAACACAATAAAGAAAACAGCAGAATGTCAAAGTCAAAAAGCATTTGTTCAGTAAAACCGCTGGGATCACTTTTAATGATTACATACCATCGTAATACACGATGCCACCGCAAAGGTTGTCCGACTTCAACATCGGGAACAGTTCTAACGTGTTCTTCTTGGACAGATAGTATGAACTCTTCACGTTCCTATCTCCAGCGACCAAGTCGTACATTTTGATGCCGAACCAAAAGTAAGGGACTTGCCACCATCTGGAAAGAGTGATTGGTTCGCAATTATATTTTAATAATCTTACGCAAAAAGAGGTGTTTTAAGTTGGGTGGTATGTTTGTAACGTTCAGTTTAAAGTCAGTTTATATATAAATTAGCATATACACAACACCCTTCAACATAATTTCCAAACGGATGCACTGTTTTCATCCGCTACGATGACAGATAAGGGGTATTTTAACTCTTCCAAAAGGCATCGGATTTTATATGGAAACTACGCGAATTTAAAATGAGCACCAAAGTAGGAGGTGAATTTAAATTCGTCAAAATGCTGTGACCAACTTTAATAGAGGAACCTTAGTTAGTTTCCTATAACAAATGCGCTTTTTGAACAAATTAAAACCCATAATACATTAGCTAACGCTACGGGAGAACTTACTTATAAACAGGCAGTAAGATCGGCAGTGGGCGAGTAAGATGCGGCGCACACTCTAACATATTCGCGCGCTCATGCAAAGCTTCCTTCACCATTTTGTATTGATCATAGTCGAGTTGCATGATAGCTTTCTGGAGGTAGCGCACTCCGCCGTGAATCAGCTTCGTGCTGCGACTTGAAGTGCCGCTGGCGAAGTCGTCGGCTTCCACCATCGCTGTTCTGAGACCTGGAAAGGAATTGGTAAAGTGATTTTTTTTTAATTAACCTATTTCGTCCCACTGCTGGGCAAAGGTCTCCCCCAAATCGCTCCAATCATCTCTCTCCTTCACTTCTTTTTTTTTAATGCATAAGAGGAAAAATTTGGGTAGGTAACTGAGACCTGGAAAAGTGGAATGAATTATTGGTAAGGTCTCGCAGGATCTAATATGAAGGTTTCGGTAGAATACCAGCGCCACACTCTGGCTACTTCACTAAATTTATGTATAAACGCTGCGGTTACCCAATTGGGTACACCGTATAACCATACACAGATACTACATAAAGTTATTTGTACATAAGCGCATCGGTGAGTGTATGCGTGCGCCGTTAGCATGCCTTGATTGATGAAGGAATTACCATTTTAAAGGTATGTTTTATTTAGGTATTTATCAATGTCTGGCCTCTTCTTACCTTCTCCCACACTTCTTCACCCTGGGATAACAAGGCAGCTATCAGTCACTTCTAGTGGTAGCATCAAAAATAATACTAATTTCTTCTACTAACTTCTAGTGGCAGACCTAGATGGAGGTGGAGAGACGAGCTGGACTCGTTCAGGGAAAGTTGGTCCTCCATAGCACAAGACCGAGAAAGGTGGAAGGGGGATAGGGCGGCAAAGGCCCTGCAGTGGGACTATGCAGGCTAGAAATAATAATAATAATAATAATAATAACCTCTAGTGGTAGCATCAAGGGCACATCCCGCGCCAGTCGCCCCGCCTCCAATAATAAGGATATCGTATGGATGACCAGCCTGAAGAGTCTTGATCTGGTCTGCGCGTGACGGTAGAGGGCGCTTTTTGCGTTCCGACTTCGCTGATACGGTAGCTGGGTTGAACCATTCCTGGAAATAATTGGATTTATAAATATTTGTTTTACAGAGGAATTAAAATGGCGAGATGCGAGAGCAAGAAGGTGAATTGATTATTTTTCACGCGAGAAAGTGAGCTTATGATATAAGTAAATCTATAAACGCTTTACTGAAAAAAAAACTTAAAAAAAATAATTTGAAGGCGAGCTTGAATACACGGTAGGTAGGTACCTATTTGGTCAACTTACACTAAAAAATGTTTTTTTTTTAATTTACCTACCTACTACTTATTTTACTCATTTAAAACTGTAGTTTATGACTAATTTATGCTACACAAGGCCACATACGAGGCGAAAACAAGTAGAAACCCGTAAAGAAAGAATGACAATTCTTTACCTACGGTTTTTTTTTTATAGACATAGTAGACATATCAGAAAGTCTGTCACAGATTAATAAATTGAAGATTAAAATATGGTTTCGCTATTCGACACAAGATGGCGTTACTAGTGTTGTTCAAATCTTGATAAAACCACAAATCATATTTTTTTATCGTATTCCATGCTGAAGGGCTCGTAAGTGATGATGAGTTACGGATTTTTATAAATTACTAGCTGAGCTCCTGCGGTGTGACTCGCGGTCCCTCGGGATTTTTTATTATTTCGGGATAAAAGGTAGCCTATGTTAGCCCTGGGATACAACCTTTAACTATGCCAAATTTCAGGTTAATCTGTTCAGCGGTTTGGGCGTGAAAGCGTAACAAACAGACAGACAGACAGAGTTACTTTCACATTTATAATATTAGTATGGAAGTATGGACATGGATGTACTCTGAATTTAATTTTTTCTTACTTATTATTACGATACAGGCTTAGCCTAGTGCGGGGTTCGTTGTAAATTATTTATAATAATTATTATTACATAATGTTGTCATTTTATGTATTTTTTTTAATAAATTGAATTGAATTGAATTTTTGGTACATTATTTAAATTATTCAAATTGTCTCTTTCTGAATGAAATTATGAATAATAATTATCCTTGTTTTTGCAATCATACAAACTGATTGTGAGATTGTGAAGAACAATAAACACTTCGTCCATTATGAACTAAACTGTATTCACACATTCAGAGTGCATAATAACACAACACACCTAATGAATGATGTAATCCCGCCATATGCACTGAGCGATGTCGAAACGGGACGGAACAAAGAAAAGCATTAGATTCGATAAATCGAAATAAATATAAGTACCTAAGTAAATTATCGATAGGTACAGTCAGCGTGACCAATTGGTAACCACCTTAGTAAGGTGGTTTGTAGGGGGGTTACCAGTTGGTGACGCTGACCGTACCTATACCTTCTTACTGAACTGTTTTAACTTAAAACAAAAATAGCTAAAACAACCTACCTACTATTTTTTTTTGTTATATTATATCTCCGTTCCATCGGAGTGAGTGACAGTTATGAATAATTAATTTCTAGTTCAAGCAACAATCTTCTATTCTTAAATATGGATGGGATATAGGATCAAGTTGGATGGCACTAACAAAGGGAGACCTGGGCTAAATCGGGCTGTGAATGATGTTGATAAACTGAAAATATCACAGTTTAATAGTAACTAAAATGTTTGTATAAGTAAGTACTTACAACTGGTGAATCGTCAGCTGACAAGGCCCATGCTGCTACGGCTGCGCCGGCGACGCCAGCCGTACCCGCTAGTAATCTTCTACGAGACATTTTCTGAAATACAGGCACAAAAACACATTAGGTACTTACTACAATAGCATGTATAAAAAAAATAAGTACCTACCTAAAGTTTTTTAGCACTAACTAAATCTATTGTAGTATGAAAAGTATGGTTTAAATCGTGTGAGTTTAAAAAGTGATATGGTAAAGCTATTGAGTTTTTTTAAGCTTTTTAAAGAAAACTTTATGTCAAATATTATTTTAAGCTGCCTAACGACAAGAAATCGATGACAGTTCAATGACAACATTACCTACATGTATTATTAATAAGGAACAGGGTGGCACGACACTGAACACATTATGGATAATAATTATCGACGGGACCCAATACTATGTTGCATTTATTCCAAAGGAATATAGACACTATTAGTAGCTTATATTCCTATTTACAATGTTGATATGTATCACGATGTTATACAACTGATCGTACGTAAGACAGTAACCTTCAAAGACTGGGTTAGGTATTTGCATAAAACATCGCAGGAAATCTCAGCTGGTAGGCAAATCTCAACCCCACTCAAGGCAATAACACTGAGACGGGACACGGGACTCAAAAGAAAATACGGAAAACATTTTCCTCTTGCAAAAATGTTACACAGTTCTATGCTATCTAAGTGTAGGTAGGTATTTTATATTATCTTGAAGATGCTCATGTATTAGAGATTTAATAAACGCATAATCATGCTTATGAACATTTATTTCCAGTTAGATATGTCGATGTTTATTTATCTGTCATACACAGATAATTCTACTAAACGTGTGAAAAGTGTGAAACGGCTGATAGCTGTTTTGATAAGTTCATATACACGAACTCAACATTTTTAATTTTTTACGCAAGTTCTATTTTTATCAGAAGAATACCCTAAGGGGATAAATAGATGGTAGCGAGCGAGCTATTTGTTACGAGATTGCATGCAATCACGGGAACACCTGACCCCCATTCATAACTGATGCCGGATAAAGCAATTAATCTCCTTTGAAGATTGAAACGATTGAATAGCACCATTCTGTCGGTACTATACTATACTCTACATTTTTTTTAAATGCCATTCGGTTTCAAAAATGCTCCAAAATCAGTTATAGTCAAAATATTGTTTCCGTGCTAGCTGATACCACTACACACGATTATTTAAAATTTTATCTGATAAAATACCTAGTACCTACCTACTATAAGGGTATTAGATAGTATCAGTTAATCAGAGTAAGCAAGTTCCTTACAAGTAGGTGACATCTATGACAAGCTTCGATAGTATTGTTGATCAAAGATGACACAATGTGATTATCATGCATCCGTGATTAATTGCAATTATTTGCGATAAGGTTGACAGTTTCTTGGGTGATTGATTCGATACCTAGCCTTACTTTTGCGTAAATGATTAAAGAAATGACCTTACACGGTTAATGTAAACGCCCTTAGAAGGTACGACTATGACATCAATGCCACTGGTATTAAGCTAGCACCTGACTAGATTTAAAAGTGGTCTGTCAGAGGTTTTAAATCAGAGCAGGGTACATTACATTTCAAATGTGGAATCAGGAGGTTACTAAATAATTTCGTCACGACGAATCATCCTTACTTGTACAATTATTTATTACAAGTATAAATGACGGACCCGTATTAGGCAAACGACCTTCAGAATAATAGCAGTTATCAATAAACGCCTTATCTCAGTTTATCAGTTAAATGAAAGTTTCCGCTATCGCCGGAATTTTGGTTACTGTGCAATAAATACTTTTACCAGACGTCGCAGATCTAATCAGATGACGCAGCAGACAGGCACGTTACCTATGTAGAGTCGCTTTATCACGAATCATTACGATCACTTCCGTCTTTGCCGTTGTCTTAGCGCCGCGTCCTCCAAGGCCCTCACGTTGTTTGTTTTTTGAAGACATGCCTAAACTGGCTTCACCTTTTTAGGTATCTTGACTTAAGTATTTTAGGGCGACCTTGTTGCTCGCTTCAGCTTTTATTAGCTTATTTTTCTCCTTGATCTTCTTTTCACTCTAAGGTGTCCCTGATGAAGCGGTCATGTCGTTTAAGATAGCCAGTCATCTTTCCTTTTCTCTTCACTCAACACATGGCGTTCATGTTTATGTAATGCTGCGGCGTTTTTTGTATGTGCATCGATTACAAAGTAGGCTTAGTCTTGTCACAGGTAATAGCAGTGAAAACTTGGCAACGTTCGACGCTCATCGATTTGAGTTCCAATTTTACGCAAGTCGGGTCACAAGCACAACGTGATTCTCACGCAGTTCGCTGTACCCACAATATTGTATAACGAACATGCCAGTATTGTATGTAGCCAGAACATAAATAGAATCAGCTCGAGAAGTGTTACGGTTAATAGACATTCAAGCGCCGTAAAGTCAGGTGACTGAATGATAATGAACTTACTATTTTAATTTAAAACACACCACAAACCGCCAGTTATTTTTAAAATTATACTAAATACTAACAAGGAAATGCTATAACAGTTTAAACGGCGATTCAATAAACTATATAAAACACTGATATTTTACCTTTAAGATAACTGTACGCAAAGCATGAAACCTTGAATCAGGTTGCTTAGATGATGTCATTTGCTGATGGCTTTAGAAACTTGATTCGTGTTCATTACATGCTATTATGGTTCAATAATTGTTCAATTTAGATAAATTAAATTATAATAATATTATAATAAATGTTGCAACTCAAAAAAACATAGTGTACGCGCATGATCTGTTTGAGAAGTTGATACCTAATAACTAGGATGATTAATTTAATTTAGTATCCATGTTGTATAAGTAGGTAGGTAGTTATATTTTTATAGGTTTCCTACTATTACAACAATAACGGTAGGTACATACTTCCTGCATGATTGGTTTACTGGATTTTGAAAATATGTTAGTTTATATAGAAACTGCAATGGTTTTTTTGATGGTCTAAATTCCTAATTTTACTGTGATTATTGTATTTAATAATTAGTTTTCCTTCCTTACATATTCGGAAGGATTTTATTTATTAGTAGGTATACGAACACTTTTTTGCACAATATTTTGAGCTTGACTGGCACTTTATTATTCTGATTCAGTAGATACAAAAATGTACATATAGGTAGCTAAGTTATTTAACTTATTACTTAGCAGAAAAAATACGTGTATGAGTAGCATTTAAAGCATTATAATAAATAACTTACCTCAAATAAACAATATCCAAAGAAAACTACGAAGAATGCATGTAATCTATTTCACTAAAACTAATTTTAGTTCGCAAGGGCAACGCGACGAATTGCAATTATTTAAGCTCGATTTCTGAAATGAAATTATAATATCCGCCACAAAATATAATCCAGTTTCACATCACTAATATACAAGTTCGTAATTTATATGAAAACTATTTCACTACGAGTTATTTAACTATAAAAGAATCATAATCATCTACTAATAACGCGGTGTTACGCTCGGCGCTTCACCGAGCGACCTACTGACTGACCTTAGTTTTGCTTCGATCCTATGAGTCATTGTTCTCTCTACACGGGAACATACTCTCTACACTTACTTCACTCAAAAAACCACGATAATCCGATTAAAATACTATGTAGTTGCCGTGGGGTCGCGTTACGAGTTTTATCGCGATTTTCAACTTTATTCCGATGGTAAAAATAGTACCATACTTTTCCGCAATATGGCGACTACCATTCACAACTTCATGGGTTATGCAGAACAGAGCCATCTAGCGTCGAGTAGGTAAAATTACACTTTAATCCTCTCTGTATTCTGTGTTGCTAAGTTTGCAATTTTGCATAACATAACGATATATCTATAGTACCTAGTCTAAAAATATTTAAATATTGCTGTAAAAATGTTAAATTTTAATTTTTTTATTAAAATTGCAGGATAATAATATTAAAAGAATTTATATTCTCTTGAAATGGGTAGAAGTCTATTGAACAATAGATGGCGCTGTCTCAAGGTTTTTATAATGGTTTGTATTTGTATGTAATCTCACTCATGGACACATTTGAATAACAAATCTACATAGATTATCCTTCTATTATTCCTTCCTCGTTCATGCTAAAACCAACAGAATAAGTATTTGAGAGATTATTTATTACAACATTACAGAAAATGTCAGACAGACCTTAAAGTACACTTCACTCAAAGTAGAATCACTTCTCTTTCTTCTCCGAAGACAAAGAGTTGTAAAGCTTGGTAACCTCATTGATGACCAGGTTCTGGGTAACCAGGCCGTTAGTGTCAATGAAGTTGGCAAATGATTTGATGATGGAAGCCTCTCTGTATTTTCCGTGCACATCCCGCATTGAGAGGACCAAGTTGTATTTGTCATCATGCCTGTGAAAAGAGGTTTTATTGAATGAGCAAAAGCACAACAGAATTTAATACATTTTTTAGGTAGTAAAAGTTATTCTAGTGACCAATTCTGACGATGGGAGTTTCTAGGCCAGCTGAAAGGTCTCCATGGCATAATGATTTTACAGTCAGGAAAGATAATTTAAAGTGCCTTCTGAACCAAAGCATGGAACTGAGTAATTATTGCCAATTTAGCTACTACATTTAGTTACTACAAAGAATTGAATAAAGAATTTCTCAGATTTAAATAGATATTCAAAATCTTTCATAGGCTTGAGTATCAATCTGCTTTTAAACTGTAGTCAATGTAAATATACTCACTTCTTAACATAGGAGCTGGCTTCCCACACCCTAGTGTTGTTTCCAACCTTTTCTTTGGCAATAACAAAAATGCCCTTCTCCTTGAATGTGGTGTAGAGAGTCAGAATTCCCATGAGGATGAAGTACGATGACACACAAATGATCAAGACTAATCTGGAAATTAAAATAAAGAACTTGATTTCACTGCGTAACTACTATAAATGTGTTAGCAAACAAAGCTATTAAGTTAGCTATTTTATTAGACATAACCATAGTTATGTGGGGTAAATAGATTGATCATTTATTCATACAAAGTACTTTACATTATCTTGGTTGGCAGTGCCTTAAATCCTATGTTAGGATTGCCTAAGCACTAGAGTTCTCACATAATTTATTTGTTTATTTATCAATGATAGACGAGAAGCTGTTGCTGATATGTCTATATCACAGAGTTTAAATAGTCAGATTGTTCCAAGATTTGAGCACTAAAAATAATAATGGGTTCTGTGCAGAATGGTTCTGCAAAAATTTGGAATCAGCTTCCAGCATCTGTATTTCTGCTGAGCTATGACCCTGTTCTTTTTAAGAAGAGAGTTAATAGGCACCTTCTGGGTAGGCTCGCTCCATCATAGACCTCACTCTTGCATGTGCAAGTTTCGAGGTCAAGAGCCGACCCATTCAGAGACTTTTGTTGATCCTTACCTTGACTGAGGGAACGGGTACAAATAGTCCCAAAGCAATGCATACAGAGCTACACCTACAGCTAAGGCACAGAGGAAGAGCCTGCCATCCATTAGAGCAAAGCTCTCTTTACATTTCAAGTCTCCAGTGAGGACCTAGAAAAAAAATTAAGTTCAATACTTGCACACACAAAAATAAGCATAGACATTCCAATATACTGTACAATATGCTTCTTCCATTGCACATTAACAGTCCTAGAACTCTCCATCCATTCAAAGTATCTAGAAGTTTGTTCGTAGTTCAATAGCACAGCCATTTCAGGCACATGATGTCGAGATGACAGTGGCTAATAATGTTGCAGGTACAACTTGGTCCAATTGTACCTTCACTGTATGGTATGACATTCCTTAGTTGTCTTGCTTGTTTTGTTCATTTAAAAATGCGTACCTCTCTGATGGCATCGTCTATAGCATTTTTAGCTGCGGCACCATCCCATTTGTTGATCTTTACATTCTGTGAACAGAAAAAGTGAATTATGACAATATTTTCATAGCATCGAGAATCGTGACGTGTCCATGAAACGCCGCTTAGTTGTATCACATTCGCCCTTTTATATGAGAAAGTATGGTGTTAAATACCTCCTGAGCGTCAGCCATTGTTTATTAGTTTGCGAGGAAACAAGATTATCCTAGTATTTCACGAAATTTTGATATTTTCTCAATTTCGAGTCAGCGACGGCCGACGAACGGAACGAAAACGAAGCGAAGAAGCGACCGACACCGACAGTAAATTTGACAATTTGACATTGACAAGACAAGCCACTCACTTTTGCTTGACGTTGAATGATACGACTTCAAATTACAATACATTGCATCAATCAAACGAATCAAACAAAGCATGCGGTAGTAGTAGTGTTGTATTGGCTATCGATATCATTTAAAAAAAACTTAATATATTTGCTCTCTTATCAGCATTGCCATTCAGTGTGGTAATGCCACCAGTGTTTTTGGGCACTCTTCCGACTAGCGCAGTGGCAATGACCTGGATAAGTTGAGATACATCGATTTTATTTTGATATATATAAATAACTTGGCTGATTTTACTATTGTATTTTGTAGCTTAGTTTATGTAAATAACGTTTAATGTCATAGAGATAGGTATATACTTTAAGTATTACTCAATTATTTGATATTCGTTTGGAGAGCAATATAATTAACTTAAATCCCCTGTGTGACTGAGGCTTCAAGTCATAGTCTAGCGTTAAAAAAGTCAAGAACACCTAAGTCCAGTGGCATGTTACCATAGTGAAATAAGTAATAATAGCACCTAAATAAATACAATGTTATATCAAACAAGCCAATAAAAAAACAGTGGTACTCCGGGAGTGCTGACAGACGTGAAAACTTGAACGCGGCGTCGGCGTCGGTCGGTAGGTAACGAACGGTTCTCAACTTATAAAAAGCAAAAAGTTTATTTTTCCTCTATGGGATACGATCCAGCTGCACGTATGCTACCTTCCTAAATTCAACAGATCTCATTTAGAATTTCGCAATATATATAAAAATGTCTGTAATGATAATTTATAGTAAATAAAGTCAAATTAAGCCAAGCACTATCTTTGTGTGATGTCTGTCAAAAAATAGCAATCAAAATTTATTTCACAAATTAATCGAATCAATCATCATGGTTCCGAAAAATGCAATGAAATGAAAATGGGAGAAATGAAATGAATTTACTTGTTTTTCATTTTAATTTTTAGTGTCGAAGTGTAACAAGTTTGTTATTCCTAGCACTCCACTAACTATTTGTAGTGATTTTGGAAAAGTAATGGTAAGCCTAATGTTATGTGTTATTTTATGTAGAAATGTATTTGATGTACAACCGGTGGCGAGGTTTTTCTACAGTTTGAGGCTTTGAGGTTTCTTTTCTTTGAATTGTATATTCCTGTGCACTTACAGTTTTTAGGAACTAACGAACTAGTAATTTACTATACAGATTTTGTCATAATCAAACCGTAATATTGTGGCACTGACAGTGTGTAAAGCGCTTAACAGTCAAAAGAGGTCATATTCAATTCGACCATGTCGATTTTATGATGTTTATATTTCTAGGTTGTTTGTCTCTGCGCTGAGATACGATGGCGAAGCGAAAGACTAAAACAACCTCGAAGTCTGCGGCCCCTCGGCGTACGTCGCGGCGCGGCAAGCAAGCTGCCACTCAAGGCGAAACCTCCGCAGCCTCGGAAACCACTAACCAAGAACCTCCTTCAGAACCACCGCCGCTCGCCGACGATACAGACCCTCAAGCATCAACCTCTGCAACTGACCAATCAGACCCACTAAACACAATACCTTGTCAAGTCCCAGTAGTAGCAACACACAAGAAGTTTGGCAAATACCGATGTCTGTTCAATACTGATGACCCTTTTACTAAAAAGTATGAAATGGGCAGTGATAGTGAGACCAGCAATAGTATGGATATCAAGGTTTTAGATCCCTGTGCTGGCTCCGAGTCAGATTCAAATGCTTTGGACACACAGTCTGATACAAACAGTGGACCTTGTTACAGTCCCAGTGCTTTAGCGCTACAGGGTGGTTCAAGGGACATATCCCCTGTTGCTATAACCAGAGAATCAGGTCCAGGGATACCTTTCCTGACTGACAGTGATCAGTCTGAGTCTATTCTATCACTATCTAATCATATGGATGGCTGTAATGAGGAACAGAAAATTGAATCACCAGAGATAAATGAACCCCTGGATGTGAACACCGATTCTATACCGTTACCTGAAGAGCAAGCACAGCATGAAGAGAATGCAGACATTCCATTAGAGGAGCAGATTATGTATGAAGATGCTGGTGACGATGATGATGAGATCATCACTGTAGTTCAAATTGTAGAAGATGACCACCCAGAGCTGTACTATGACATAAAGATAGACAGTCCAAAAAACTCTGAACAGAATGAAGATCAAAATGAAGTTCAAAATGGGGAGCAAGATCAAGATCAAGCTCAGTTGCAACAAAATGAAATTCAAAAACATTTTCAAAGTCTAAACTTAGCCACTGCTTCTGATGTTCCATCTCCAATGGACTTTATAGAAGTTATTGACATCACAACACCACCTTGTACAACTCCAGACCTATATCAGAAGGAAGAAGCAGTCAACAGACCTGACCCCAGCATCACACCTAGTTCGACATTATCAGATGATAGTAATTCATCTCGAGTAACCGAGCAGAATCAGAATGACTCAGCAGAGTCGTCACCTTCAGGTGTGAGGAGGTCTAGTCGTATTAAAACAATAAGTAACTTAAAGCAGAAGACTAAAGGCTATGGTCTTGTTAAGACGCCTCTAAAGAAAGCTTTGATCACACAAACAAAACTAAAACTTGAAGAATTAGGATCTGATAGTCAAGACAAGTCCACAGACTTACCTCCCAACTCTCCATCTTTTCCCGTGCCTTCAGAAATGCCTGTGAAAGTGAAGTCTCGCTGGCGAAGGTCCAGTGAGCTGGAGATGGTAGCTAATTCCCCAACTTGCTCCCCATTGGCTAGCCCGAGTCTACCCACGCCGCTACCTACAGTTCCTGAAACAGTTGAGGAGCCTGTACCATTATCAAAAGAAGCCTATGACAGGATTATCAAGGACAGACTAGATCAATACCAGCATTTGGAGGAGAATGAATATTTATGTGAGCGGATGATCAGTAAAGACACAAAGAAGATGATCTGTGATTGTTTTATGACCAAAGAGGAGTTAGAGAGAGGGGAATTGGCTTGCGGGGAAGACTGCTTGAATAGACTGCTGATGATTGAATGGTAAGTATTCTTATGTCTTGAATCAGTCAAATACACTACTTATGTATTTCTATGTTGACAGGTGATGTATTTCTTTGAAGAGAGATAAATCAAATCAAATCAAACTAACTTAAAAAATAAAGCTTCAATACTTTGAATCCTACGATGTAAAAAAATATAGATAGGCTACTAGCGAGTGCGAATTGAAGACTCGAAATTGTCTTATTAACACATTTTTTACTTCGGTTTGCGTTAAACCGAGCGACGTTTTTGTCAGGGACAGTTACATGTTCCAAGCTCGGACTTTATTAACTTTGATAACGATGAACTTAGCGTGTCTATAGTTCATTTCAAATATCATTGTTTGAATCCATGGATGAATGTTTTTATCTTTACAGTAATTCACGATGTCCTGTAGGCGATAGATGTACAAACAGAAGGTTCCAGAAAAGGGAAAATGGACCGCTCAAAGTTTTCTATGCTGATAAGAAAGGCTGTGGTGTTGAAGCTGCTCGTGATATTCCCATGTAAGTTTTTGACTTTAGAAATGGTTATAACTATTCGACATGGCAGAAGACCGTGACAGATGGAAGCAATTGTGAGACCTTTGCCCAGCAGTGGGATAGTATAGGTTAATAAAAAAATAATTAAAAATGTATAATCAAATCGCAACTTTTCAGGGGCGAGTTTCTCATGGAATACATCGGCGAAGTCCTCGATTATGAGCAATTCTACAAACGTGCGCAAACGTATTCTGATGAGAACAATCTCCATCATTACTTCATGTCACTCAAAGGCGAGACTGTCATCGATGCGACGTTAAAAGGAAACATATCTCGGTTTATAAATCATTCTTGCGAGCCTAACGCGGAAACTCAGAAGTGGACTGTGAATGGGGAGCTCAGAATAGGCTTCTTCAGCAAGCGGGATATCGTCTCTGGAGAGGAGATTACGTTTGATTATCAGTTTCAACGGTTTGGGTAAGTTGAGCTTGAACTATTTTACGATGATATTTATTAAACCACGAGTGCGAATATACGGAATGATAGTTCAGAGGTTCTTGCTAAACAATGTAACAATTGATTTAACGAAAGCGAACGTAGAAATTCGATAGATAAAGCTAAGACTCCACCTGCGTCTATTGGCATTATATGCCAAAACTTGCATAAATTTTATGTCAAGTATCGCGGCACGTATCTACTATCGCTTTAGATAAATCAATTGCTACAGTCCTCTGGTTACGCCGTAATAATGATTTCCGGGCTTGAAACTATTGTTTATTGAGTTTAAATGATGTATCTATCTATTGCTTCGATCAAGAATACTATAGAGATACGTATTACAAAGCTAAATTCTGTCCTCGTGACAAAAAAGTTTTAAGTTAAACCGAATAACACCTTTTGTAAAGTCACAAATCCTCAAAACATTATCTTATACTTACCATACCATCATTCATCACGAAAAACGTCAAAAGCTACGGCCCTGAGCTGTTATTTACCGAGACGGTTTTGCTGCGCTGACACAAAATCCATACTAATATTATAAAGCTGAAAAGTAGAGGATTAGCGAGTTTATATGTTACGTTCCCCAAAACGCAACGATAGCGCGATCTAATTTTTCCTGTGGCGCCATCTATTATGTAGTAAAATGTGTCTGTCTGTCTGTCTGTTTGTTACCTTTTCACGCCTAAACCACTGAACAGATGATGCTGAAATATGACATGGATAAAGATTATGTCCCAGGGACGGACATAGGCTACTTTTTTTTTTCGAAACTAATCATGTAGGGCGTGAAATAAGGGTTGACATTTTGTATGGGGACTTAAAGTGAAGTTCCAGTTGAAGGCTACTAGATGGCGTTGCTGTCCTATGGCTGAGGTCAAGATGGCGCTATTATTGCATTTTTATTTTTAAAAGTATCAGAAGATAATCTTCTGAACAGAAGTTTTCAGTTCTGTTTTTATTAAGTATGTTATTTTGCTGACGAAGTCGCGGGTACCAGCTAGTCTATAATATTCTTGATCGAAGATCCATTGACTGCTCTATATTTACAGTAAAGTAGCGCAACGTTGCTTCTGCGGCGCTGAGAACTGTCGCGGTTGGATTGGCGCAGAACCAGATTCCGATGACGAGGATTACGAAGAAGTAAGCATATTTTGTACATTTATAGTAAAAGCACATTTTTCATCATCATACGCTTTAGAATTCGTCGTATGAAATCATTTAAAGCTGTGCATGCTGTGACTAGCTGTGTCTAGGCTTATGACTTCATAATATAAGGCGGAGCGTAAAAAAATTATGCCTTTACCTTTAAAACATCAAAGCTACTGAGTATCAATGTCGCGTGCTGACTGAGCGAGCAGCCTCAAGCATTTGCCTCAGGCGTTTGCCTCGCAACATTTACCGCTAGGCAGAACGGGCGTTTGCAGCGGGCGAGACACGTTCTGACCGACCGAGGATTTGCCACGGCTGCTCGCTCAGTCATTACGCGGCTAATAGTTTCTTATATCTTCCCTCATATAAAATTCATTTACAGGAGGAAGAAGATGTATCTACATCTAAATCTGGAACAACAGACGCGTCTGAGGAATCAACAGCGACGGCGACAGAGGTGGTCCGACCGCGACCGCGTCGTTCTAAGAAGGATCGCAAATACAAGCCGAAAGCAGACCTTGTACAAGATGCTGATGTAAGTAATTTTCGAAAAATCGTCCATCGCCTAGTAGCTTCTCGGATGCGTCTCGATTAATGAGAATAGCTGAGATTTCGGATGACAAATAAAACAGGACTATCTATTCCCAAGGCATTGTATTCTCTCAGACTGAGGCACTACACTACTCAGCCAAAACAGAACAGTTCATAGACATAGCATAACTATACCCACGTTTTCCCAATTTTAATAAATTTATAATAATATTAATTTAGCAACATTTTATTCCCTAGATCGAAGAAGACTTGGAAGCCCTCAGTCGCACGGGCGTCAAGAATCAAAGCCATACGCTTCGCCTGTCGCGTACAGTCGTCCGCGCGAAGTCTCGGCCCGCGCAAGTGGCTCTGTTGAGATTGCTCCGCGACGCCGACCTGCCTTGCCGCCGACTGTTCCTTGACTACCGCGGTCTGAGGCTGTTGGCGCCGTGGTGTGCTGATGCTCCTTTAGACTTCAAGTAAGTAGAGCAGGTCTGCGAAGGTCGCGGGCTCAAGTCTGGCTTGGTTGTAATTTTGAATGTTGAAAAAATTTGAGATTCTAATAGCTATAGTCTTCTTCTAGTCTTGTCTAAAGTTCAATAGGTTCAAAGGATTTTAAGCGCGTCTCAAAGAGGCTCCTTCGTGCACTTGACACCATGTTTTTGAGCCTTTTAAGTTCTTTGACATGTCGGTTTTGTCAGAAATGCTTATTAGTGCATTTCTGGATTCGAACCTTGGTATTTTCTTAGGCCTAGCTCTACATGTCGTGTGTAGGCATTCGTGAAGTTAGCCGTTTGTCTGCGCAGTGACCACTTTTTCATACAAAATTGTGTTCAGCGCAGCCAAACGGCTAACTTCACGAATGCCTAGATCCGTTGGGCGAACTGTACTTAAATAATTAATTAATTTCACAAAGTCCTTTATTACCATCAATCTCTATAAATCAATATAACTAGCAATGTAGGTACAGTCACGGCCAATAAGATGTTACACATAATAATTTTCAAAAATATGTATAGTATACACTATAAGTTTCAGAAAAATGTAAACAGCCACAATTTTCAAAAATACTTATCCACTACTCCGTTTCAAAAAGATTTATCCATTTACAGATAACGTTCTAAAATCTAAACCGCTGTTCGTAGAGACTTGACATTTTATAGTGTATACATATTTTTTTAATTACGCGTGTATACATCTTATTGGCCGTGACTGTACTAACACAACAAAATAAGTAATAAATAAATAATAAATAAATTAATTGGATAAAAATTAATTGACCTTGTAAATGTTTGATTTCATTTGATTCAACCTCAAGATAAATTGCAAAAACTTTTTCCTAAGCTCTACTTAACTCTTATCTCCAGACTGGAAATGCTGCAAACTATCGACCGTCTGCCGATTCCTAACAAGAGTATGGTGCAGGAAAGCCGATTCTTTACGATAATAGAGCGATGGACTAGTTCCGTCGATACACCCGCCGAACAAGTCTTTATTGATGAAGCTACAGGTATGTTATTGCTACATTTTCCATATTTCATAAACTATTTACACAGCTAGTTCATTCATGTATTTATTTATAACAGTTTTGATATAAAGCTTACAGTAAAAAAAATGCTAACTATCTATAATTACAACATAAGTACATTCTCAAGGAGTTAAAAATATGAGTTATCACTTATTATTTCGCCTTCATAGATAAGATTATTCCAGTCTATCAAAAGTGGAAGGTACTCAGAGGCATGTCTAATAAATATTTAGCACATGCCAACATTTTGCAGAAGTTAAGCATAACTATATTGTGTATTTTGATCATATAGGGTCTTTCATTTTATACTAACTTAATTCAGGAATTGGGTTCAAAAAATAAATTAAAAAATATTTTTATGTAATTTTTTTTTGTTTTGTTATGAAAATCCCGAGAAAATCAATAAAGACTATCCTTTCAATTGATTGTTGCTTCTTGTATAACTTAGTCCATTCGTGATGTAGCTGCGCTGCGACTGGTGGAACGTCTGTTCTCCTTGAAAATTATTATGCAACAATTCTAAAAAATCAATAAAAATAATTTTGGAGGGAAAACTTAAATGGGGTTATTAATTAAATTGATACGGTCAAACGTCTATTTACAACCTAAAAATGAGGCCCTGTCAGTTTATGTAGTTTAAAATGAAAGACCGTATATAAAGATTCCTTAAAGATGACCATGTTTTACTAGGTTTACCGATAGACATCCTGAACAGAGGCGTACAGGACAGTACCACGAGCCCAGACAAGCTGAAGGAGAGTGCGGCCATGTTGGACAAAGTTAAAGATCTGTCTAGTCAGCTCTTGGAAAGATGGTCTAGTTTAAAGGTAAACACACACAGTGTACGAAATAAAATATCCGTGGGAAACATTAAAACTCATTTTTTTAAATTAACAGTCAAGACACAATACGCTATCAAAGATTTATACAAACAGAAGGAAGAAAAATTACACAACACAAAAACCAACTACATTTTTGTCAGTGTTGCTATTTTAAATATAAAAATAATTTTACTGTATTGCCAGTTTAAACTTAAAAAAACGACTATTTAATTTACATTTTTCTATGTTCAGATTGTTCTGATCACACAGGGTACAGTTAAAGACATCAAATTACGCAAGGATTTTGTATTAAATAATAATATAAATAAATAAAAAAATCGTTATTATTTTATGACGGGTATTTATCACTCACCTACTGTTTTATTTTTCCGACGATTGTTGTCACCAAATAACGAAAGTTTAAAAAGTTTAATTGAAAATATAGTTAATTAGAGTGTTTGAAAAGTAAATGATTTAATGATAATAAAAGGAAATAAAAAGGTTAAAATACTTAAAGGTTAGTTTACAAGAAGCTATTTATCGTACCATTTGCTAAGCCCCCGTCCAATGAACGTGCCGAAGAGTGTCGCGCCAACTATACGTTTA